>OX422208.1:193081508-195481508 GCA_949130495.1 Sambucus nigra
ATAATACCATCAACGCATATGCTCAAATTTTTTAGTTATACATATAACTCAAGAATAAGAACATAGAAATCTCTATCATGCTAGCCAATATTGAATATGAAAGAGTTTTGGTGAGTAAGAGTTGTGAGAACAATTTTGACGCTCAAGAAGTGGTATTACATAGCATAGAGGAATATAAAAATGATTTTCTTTGTGTTAAGTATTTAAGGAAATATTTATAAAATAGTAAAGACTCTAGGATTGCCTAAATGAATAAAATCTTTGTTCAAGAGATCGAGTTTTAGTCTGCATCCACTTTAAAGTTGTATTTGGAAGATAGATCTTAAAAATTGGGTAAGATGATTTTAGGAGGAAAGTTTTAGAATGACGTGTGAAAGGTATAAGTATTTGTAGTGATATTCCTTCCTCATTTGGCCGTCCTAACCTTGTGATTCCTGCATCATAAACCATTTTCTTATTTCCCTTAGAGAGTTTTTCTTCCAACGAGTAATTCATGAAGAAAAAAAGGAAGGTGGAGTTCATTTGTTCCTATTGTGACAAAGAGGGACATTTAAAAGAATTTTTTTTCAAATGGAAGAAACATACACTCAAATATTTGATCACTACGGTATGACCTAAACGCTACAAGTGTACTCATTATCGTAAATAAAGTCACCCAATAGTTTTTTTGGTGTGTTTTGCTTCAACCGTCCATAATTTTGGAGAGTTTTAAGGATAGTAAGAGCATTTATCATAAGGGTATGAAGAAGGTTCCTACAGGAAAATCAATCACGTTTATTTCCCTAAGGAAGGTTCGTACGGTAAAATCAATCACGTTTATTGCTCCCAAAGTTGAGTCTAAATACTCTATACCTCAAACACATCATAGTTGGTCTAGCAATCTCGGCGTTGATCAAACCAAAATTGATGACCTTTTAAAGTGTGGGAGGTCATTTCTCTCCTAGGTTATTAGATTTAGATTATTTAGATATGCCTAGGATGTCATTTAGATTTATCATCTTATTCTTTAATTATATCTAGGTTTGGTTTCATACTTTATTATTTTTGGTATTGATCTTTGGTTGTTTGTACTGGAACACTTTTTGTTGTGCAATTTTGGTTATATATGTTTGTATGTATACATATCTCCCATATGCTTAATTTTTTACCTACATGCTTAGATATTATGCAACGAATTTCATTTATGGCTTATATACTCGATGATTAGAATTATATAGAGCAAATTTGATAGTATTTATTCGTAACTAATGCACTCTACATAGCACGATAACTTGAGAAGTTTCCATGATGCGAATTTTTTTTTCTACTTGTAGTGAAATTTAAAGTTTTTATGGGTTTTGGTAAAGGGGTGTCATACATAATCCTTGTATATAAGAGAATTCGATCATGGTTGAAGTTGAAAAACAAAAATTGATAAAATTTTCAAAAATCATGGGAGAAGAAGTGGTGAGGATTATACCTTGAGGATGTGGGATTCTACCATTGAAAAATTGAAAATAGTACCCCGCATTTTTGTAAAAAATGAAAGTCACCACTAAAAAAATCATTGTGAAAACGATCTCTCAAAGATTTTCATCTATCCAAAATCGGGTAACACCAAAGATATGAGACTTTTAAGATTTAATCATAAATCTCTTAACGATTACTAGTTAAAAATTATGGAAAGAAGTGAAACTTTTCGAAGTTGCATAAATAAAAAATACTCAAAGGTGAGTTTAAACATTAATCTTCATTCTTAATTTTACTAGTTAATCCTCATTCCTACACTTATATCACAAATTGTGTCTATAAATAACGCTTCTTTATAAATTTATTTAATTTGACTCTAAGGCCTTTGAGTGCTAGATCATCTTTCTGTAGAGTATTTGATATAATCTTAAAGCTTAGATATGATTTCTGAAAGTATATATGCTCATATCAAAGTTTTTTAAAAGGGATATAGTGTACTTACTTAAAACTCAGAAGATTAGACTATACACATCCTTGTGACTTTCATCATGCTCATTTGGAAACCCTACATATGTTCACAACCCACGAACGTTCAAATTCACTACAATTAAAAGATCGCACCTATAAACATACTCCTTCATGCCCGTAAAACTGCTTAGAATGGTAAATATTCCCCTTTAGAAAACATTTTTTAGCTTTCACCATTTTACCCAACCTAAGCTATTTTCTCACTCGTTTCATCTATCTTCCTCCCATATCCATACTTTGGAAGTTTGAATGCTTTTTTACCCTAAATCTAGCCCCTATTAATCATCTTTGAAATTTTTTCTTCCTAGATTTTATGAATTTCTACTTTTTAGATGTTAGGGTTTGGTGTTGTAATTTTTGGTTCATCCATGATATGATGAATCTATTTGTCTTAGATAAAATTCATTAGCTTAGAGTACTTGATCTTGAGGTTGGACTTCTTTTTTATATGTTTAGACCTATTTAGGAGTTTGTTGCTCTAGTGTCAAGTATGGCTGAGATTGGATGGTTGTTTAACTAATTATTTTAGGTGAAACTCTTACACATACTTTTAGTGTAGGGCCATTTGGTTTATCTACTGTTGATATCCGTTTTCTCATATGATTTTTGTGCTTTATCTTGGTTCGTGATTTTTAGGCTATTTTTATGGCTCTCAAATCACGTTCATATACCTCGACATCTACCAACGCCAGTACTAGGTTCAATGAACTTTTCTCTTAATGCTCCATGCATTTTGAACGTTCTACTGAATTGGATACTATCTTTAAGACTCGTGTACCTCACTTTTTGAAGATGCTTGGTTGACATAGTCTTTGTTCTCAAACTGAGTAATGTTATCCAAATTCGTTGAGAGAATTTATGTAACCATTTTAGAGGAACATGACAATATTGGATTTTAAATCCTTATTGCCCATGTCCGTGGTATGAAGTTAGCTATCCAAGATATGATTACTTGTTATTACAATATAAAGAAAAAATTCACACTCATATAAGTAATTAAAATATTTACTCAGTGTTCCTCTAAATTGAAGGTGGTCTATCTTCGAGTGATGGCCACTGCCAGTTTTGGTCCCAAACGAATTCCTCGACTCTTCCTAACCAAGGATTTTTATATGGTATTATTCTCATGTATTTTTTGAATTATGCACCCACACCAGATTTTTTTTTATCATACTTACTTGTTTTATGTAATTGGAAAATACTATAGTATGATTTGATGAGACCGATCTTGGATCACATCGTGGCTGTTCCAAGGATGTTAAGAAGTCTCCCAATAGTTGTTTGATCAAGCGTTTGCTTCAGGAGTTAGGGTTCCAATTCTTCCAGGTGGAGTAATGGAAAAAACTGAGGACAATAACACAATGATGTCATATTATCGGTCGATCGATCTCTCAATTAGGAAACTATAATGATCATCATATTCCTATGACTATTGTGCATCATCATGTTACTAATCATTTTCGTGCATCTTGTATCCATGGTGCGCATTAGATTTCTCACAGAGAGTTGAAAGAGAGGGCTCATAAGATATCGTCGTCTCTACATTCTTAATTTTCACCAGTCTTTAATTAGTATCAATGTATGCTTTTGTCTATGGGTTATTCATCTCATTAATATTTTGATGAGTATCAACAAAGCTCCAATATTTAAGTAAATCGCGTTCATGATGCCTAGTAGGATGTTCAACTGGGTGTTTGGGATATTGAGGCTTTTAAGAAGATTAGTAAAGGAGAGTGAGATGTTTTTTTGTTTTTTGGAGGCTTTGTAGTTTGAGAGTTAAGATTTAGCTTCATTTATTTACATCGTATATAATCCTATAACTATAGATTGTATTATATACTTATCACTTTTTAACCCAAGCTTAATATTTCTTTGGTTTGATATATTGTGTGTCTCCATGTGTAGTTGTTGATATGTTTATTTAGGCCCGTTTTATCGCATATATTATATCTTGACTAAATAGTCGTATTAATTGTTCACTCATTATATGGTTTAATCTCATTTTGTTGGTTTATTAACATGTTTACACTCGTTAAATGCTTAGATCTCTTTTATATCTTTATATGTTTAGTGCTTTCCCTTGTCTCATTCGTGATATAAAAAGGGGGAGTAGTTTGTAAATAGGAGGAGTACATAGTTTTGAGCATATTAGTTTAAGGATTGTTTTTGTATGTTATATCATGATTATTTAGAGGAATTGCATAATTGAGGGGGATTTACTTAAGTAGTTTTATGCTCACATATATACATCATTATATTCACATGTTTGATCTTATTACTCTCACATTGTTCTATCTTTAGATTATACATTGGTATTTGATGAGTTTGCTATTATATGATAGGAAAATAAGTACAAGAACATATTTGAGGAAGTACTTAAGCATATTGTCTTTAAATTCCTTGTAATTATATTTTGTCCATCTTATTACCTTTGGTCGGGTGAGTCGTGTCTTAGGTGATAAATTTGATTCATTTGCTTGTAATTTCGGGTTTGTGTATTTTTCTCACAAAATAGACAAATGGGGAGATATTAATGGTATAATATACTCATATGCCCCAACTCATTTAATTGTCTTGGTTCTGCTATGCAAAACACATTTTTAGTATAGTCCAAGATGTCTTCAAAAGCTTTAATAAAATCAGATTGGATCATTCACGCCATTGCCTCAAGTTAATATTTTAGGATAAAGATATATTAATATAGGACTTAGATTCAACACTATGGTTAAATGATTTTCAAAACTGGGAAATCTTTTATATTAACTTTAAGGTTTTTGAGATTGCCAAATACATAAAGCAATATACTTCTTATATAAAACTCATGTTAAAAATGCATGATTTGTATTTAGAATTTGCTTGGTCATAGGTTGGACAAGAAAATTCTCTATTTTGTTAAAATTTAGCAAAATAGGGAAACCTCTGTGTCCATCTACAACCTTGTTCGGTGGTCGGTCATTGCAGCAAAACGGGACTTTGCATTATCAAAGCATGTATTTGGTTGGTCACGATTATGGAAACTGGTATTCAAATCTTCCTATAAGCTCTTGCACTCTTGCTCTCTCACTTATCAGGTTAGTGAAGAATTCTCTGCGCGAGTGAATGCACTGCGAGCGTGTTGGATTATAATGCCTTTTGAGATCTTTCTCTAAGATCTTCGTGGATTTTATGACAAGACATGGTCTTGGTCGGGAAACTGAAAGCATTGTGCCTTGACCCTTATATTTTCCTCACTTAAGTTATATTATATTGACTTTATACACTTGTATATATAATCCAATAGTTCCTCCATTACTCCATAAAAGGTGAGTTGAAGTGAAGAGATATAATAATTTATCCTTCAAGACCATAATAATTTGTATTATTATTATATTGTTCAAGTTTATTTTGATTCATTCTTGAATCAGAGAAATTTAGACTTTCATATTCAATCTTGCTTTAACAAACTATTTTGCGAAACGTTATTTCTTGAATAGGGTCTACTTTTAAAACTTGAAAAACTCGTTGCGAGTTTTTTTTAGAAACCAACACTTTCACTATATCTTTTCAACCACAAGAGTTCCTTAAACATCCTAGTTGTAGTCGATGGTTCAATTGTCTTGGAATAAATAAAGTGTTATTCCACTTCAAAGAAGATAATCTAACGTAAGATTTTAAGACATAGGTCTAGTCCCAAATCGGTCGCGGTTGTGTAGCGTGCTCCAGCTATAGACGTTCTCCCTTGAGAATATGGTACCAAAGAGTGGATAGAAAGGTAGCACATGGTGTGATTGTAAGTAAGGATTTTCTTATCTTTGAATCTCAACCATGATGTATTTGTCGTTCATTTCGGCCCGAGGTTTGTTTCCGTTTGTGATAATTGTTTTATCTTTTCGCAATATTAGAATCACTTGTCTTAACTTGGAGATAAAATTTTATTAGATTCCAATCTTGATAAAATATTTTTTCACATTTACTTTTATGATGATTTATACCCTTTATTGATTTACAAAGAAAATTATACTTTACATTTTTAATTATTTTTTAATTAGGTAGCTATTGTCGTGAGGTCACACTCTCAATTACTTATGCAATCTAGATTAGATGTTTTGTACATAGGGACATGATGTATTCGAGTAATCAATGTTAACTAGACCCATAAACTAACACAAAGAGAAACTTACAAAACTCATGACAAATCATCAACTGCCATATCCAATTTATACAAATTTAGTTGTGTATTTTAAGTCCATATTCTACCTCCCATTGTGCATGGGACCTAAATGAATATTAATGTGCTATTGTGGGGACTAAAAATTATTGGTTGTGAATACCAGGTTCCTAGAGGAACTTGTCGGTCCAGTTTTAGGGGGCGTAAACAAAAGTGAGCGCGCCGGCTTTATCAAAATTGTAGCTTTATTTACAAAAAAATTAAGAAATTTAAGTGGGTAATTCCATGAAGGTTTATCCAAGGCATGTAACACTTAGTGTACCAATTTTTTTTCTCACATGGGACTCATTAAGTATCATACGATGCGATTTTTGTTCGTTTATTTTTAAATTATGCGAACTATCATGAGTTCTGATTTTGGTTCACAAATATTCTGAGGATTATCTTTAGAAAAAAATGTGAAGTGATAAAAAAGTGTTTTCAAAACATATATAATTCATCATGCGGTATTTTTATATAGACGCTAAGTTTCTTTTTTCACCTCCCAATTTTATTAAGCCCGCATATTTGGGTTGAAAAACAATTAGCACACCCATTCGGTGTCAGCTCTAGCATAAGGCAGCCTAAGCACAAGCCTAGGGACACAGAATTTTAGGGGCCCCACAATATATATATATATATATACTATTGTGTGTAGTTAAATAGTGTGTGTAGTCATCTACACATTCACTTCTACCCATGCCGGTGCATGTGTTTATTGAGTTGAGCAAAAATTCAGGATATAACAACAATCAATTAATATATTTTGGAGTTCTTAGAGCCACCACTCATAAATAGGTTGGACCTATTATTACTCTTGGAAATATAAAGAATATATAACAAGAAGTTTTTTTTACTTGGTTTCCCATCCCACTCACCCAATTATATTATATATATTATTAATCTTACACCACTGCCCCATCCACCCACATCACATTCTCTCTCTCTCACCATTTTTTTCTTTGCCTATCTCTCTCTCGGCAACAATTCAACCTCTATTATCTTCTATATTCTATCATTTTCATTCAATATTCAAGAGGTCTCCATAAGGTATATTTATAATTAATATATTATATATTATATATTATATATTATATATTATTTTTCATTAACTTCATTTCCTAATTTTTTTAATTACTTATAATTAAAAGTTGTATATTCATATACTTACTAATTAACTTCTTTACTCAATTGTATATTAACCGGTTATATTTGGAATTAAATTGTAATTGAAGAGAAGTTCATCTTCAATTCAAATATATATTCATTCTTATCATGTTCTATTGTTCTATAATATTGTATTTATTTTTTTGTATAATTTTGTGAAAGTCATGTAACATATTTTGTTGTTTTGGTATTATAAATACTCAAATGTCCACAAGAAAATACAAAAGTGGATACCAAAAGGGCCCCATTTTGAATAATCGCCTAGGGCCCCCAATATTCTTGAGACGGCACTGCACCCATTTAGGTGTGTATAGAAAAAAAACATAAGCTAAAACTCGATTTACGGATTCTAAACCCCAGTTGAGACAACATCTCCGTCCATTTCACATAATATCCAAACATTTAACACAACTCCAGACATTAAAGATAAATCCATCCCAACTCTATTTTCATCCCCATCCTTCTGCACAAACAATGACACCCTATAACAACTAACAATCAAAAGTGGACAAAATACTTACTTTGTTAGAAGCCAAGTTCGAATACATGAAGATGAGGATGAGGGATAATGTACAATCAAATGGAGCATCTTAAGAATGACGGGATAAGGGCCAACGAAACCCACCCAAGTGGACCAACCAAACCACCTCCACCCGCCGCTTCAAAGACAAATTTGTTGCCGAGAATCCATCAACATATGCGTCGATTTTCACGGTTGCTTATAAAACCACAGTCCCATGAAAGTTATGAATAGACCAACTATCATAAAATATCAACAATAAAAATGTGGGGTTATGCTTATTCATTTTACTCCTATTTGTTGTGGTGGTTGAGTATTATTTTAAATCAAATTCATAAGTTACTGCGCTAATTGCTGGTATTAAAATCGGGGTGTTAAAATAAGGCTTTTAAAGTATTTTTGCATATATATTTACTTAAAGGCTGGAAATAAATTTAAGAGGTTGTGGAAATATATGTGGGGTTCATATAAAAGTACCATTCATAATGGTATTGATTATTAATTTTATAGCATAGGTGTACTGACACACTTTAATTTAGAATGTTAACCAAGGTCTTCACATAATATACATTTGGTCTTCTACTGAAGATAGGGCAAAGTGTTTTAGAAAACTAAGAGGTAATCTAAGGTTGCATTTATTTTTCATCTGAATTTGAAATATGAATAAAAAAATCTGAAGTCTGAAATCTAAATCTGCAAAATATGTTTGTTTTTATGTCTGAATGGACCTTTGAAAGAATGTATTTAGATCAATCCACGCTTCAGATTTATACTTCAGAGGTATATTTACCTCTTAATCATTCAGAGGCAAAAATAGCCGTTAGCCTCTTAATTATTTAAAAAAATAAACATTATTTGGTACCTTTTAAGTCTGAATGATTAAGATTCAAACTTGAGAGGTAAAAAATAAAAATACCTAAGTCTACTTTAAATTGGAATACTAGGTGTACTAAATATAGTACCTCTTTTATTCCAGAAGCGTGGGTCGTTAATCTAGAGTGGCAGGCGAAGATTCAACCTAGGATTCTTTCGGATGTTGATTTTGGTTGGGCGAAGCTTCTGCTCCGGAGCTGGGAGCTCGAGAAATTTAGGTATAATTCAAACTATGGCTTTCTTCCAGGGAACATGGATTTCTCTCTTTCTCTTTGAATATGCCTTTTTACTCTAAGAGGGGGTGGGGTTTTGTAGAAAAATCAAGAGATAAATAATTTATGTTCCTTGATTCCAATTAAGGAAGGAGTACATTGATTTTCAAGGGAGAACTCTTTCTTATGATAAAGTGTTGGTGGCGTACAAAATTTGGGGAATTTTCTCATTTTTCCCTTGTGAATGGGGTTTAGGGAGTTTTGGAATAGCCTAAGTGGTTGGGAGTGGCCTTTGGGCACTTGGGGTTTATTGAAGGTATTTTGACCTAGGTTTTATGGGCTCAAGATTAGAGAGAGGCTTTGGGAAGCTGGGTATGATGGGGAGAATTCGGTATGTCTATAAAGCCCTCGAGGAAGAGCATTTTCCTATGACCACTTGACATCAAAACAATGTCAGGGCTAGACGAGTGGTGTAGACAAAAGGGTATGCTCCACTTTTTGTCACTCAAGACTTGTGACTAGAGACACCATTTCATCAATGTAAAGTGAAGATGGGTCATCGGTGTAGAGTCAAGAGGTTTGAAGTGCTATAGGTCCCATGTTTAGGTCACTCTGGGACCTATAATAGGGATGATCTTATATGATTTGAATTTATTTGTACGATATCGAGACTAGGTTATTTACATAGAGTTGAGATGTTTAAAGAATGAAAGGTCTCTTATTTAGCTCACTTATGGACTTGTGATGTGAGAAAACCTTATATCAGTGGGGCACACTGGTACGGGGCCAAGAGTTGATCATTTGAAGCAACGTCGAGAGGTTCAAAGTGTATTATGATCACTTACTTAGTTTACTTAAGGACCTATGAAGATAAAGATACTTACGTGAGCGGGGGTCCTTGTTAAAGGGCCGAAAATGTGTCATTAGATGTAGTTTCAAGATATTTATAGCGTGATATGTATGTTGTCCTAATGGAAGTTGTTTACTGACAGAGCGTCAAACGAACATGGAATAGGCATCATGATTGTCTTTATCACACACTAAGGATCCATGATCAAGCAAGAATTCTGATTGGGGTTTAAGGGATACAACAATGAAGTTGAATACAAGGCCATGATAGTTACTCTCTAGAGAGAGATTGCAATGGGGGCAAAAGATATAGCCATGACTAATCGTGAATCAACTAAACGACGAATATGAACCCTTGATCCTAGGGTGATGGTGTACATATGCAAAGCTATAGGCCTGCTCAAGGATTTTAGGTCAGTACTAATTGTGCAGTTATTGAGGAACTACAGCATTCATGTTAATGTCTTTGTTGACTTAGCCTTACATATTAATACCGACCTAAAGAGGACAATAAAAGTGGAGTATTTCGAACGACCGAGCAAAAAGGGACCTCATTTAGAAGCCCTAGTAATGGAAATTGACCGAGCACCATGTTGGTTGGACCTAATTGCAGCCTACCCCATAAGTGGTGAACTTTATACGAATAAAAGAACCTCGTGAGTAAAAGATTCAAGTCAGTTGGATTTCGTCTCAACTCGGTCAGGCACCTTTACAGATGATCATTCATTGGACCACTTCTCAAATTCATCCACCCAGATAAATTAGATAAGATTTTAAGGGAGTTACAAGAGGCAAGATGCGGCACTCACGCTAGTGTATTACTGGCATACAAGGCAATTTTACAAGGATATTGGTGGTCATGCATGCAAAATAATGTTGTGAAATATGTGCAAAAGTGCGCTAAATGTCAAGAGTGAGAGTTCACTCTTAAAGGGAGGCAACTAGCTGGGACCTAAATCCATTTAAAAGTCCTTGAACCTATGCTCAGTGGGGCATGGACATAATCGACCCATTGATAAGGGCTCTAAAAAATCGAAAACTCCTCGTAACAGAGACCGACTACCTCACCAAGTTGATAGAGAAAAATTCACTAACACACATCATAGAAGTTGATGTTGAGAGATTTTATCGAAGAATATCATAACTCGGTTTAGGATTCCAGGGACCCTGGCGTAAAAAAATGGGACCTAGTTTGACAACAACACCTTTAGAGTTTTTGGTGTAAAATATGGTATTCATAACCATTATGCCTTAGTCGTCTTCCCTTGGAGCAATGGACAAGCAGAGATTTCCAAAAAAATTATTCTTCCTGGAACCAAGAAGAGATTGGGAAAAGGTAAGGGAAAGTGGGTCGAGGATTTTTCCACCTTCCTTTAGGCATATAGAACGACTAATGATGTCCGTAATGATGACTGACTAGCTCATAAGTTGGACATAGCAAAAGAAATAATGGAGCACGAACTCATTCACCTTGTAGTCTAAAATCAAAAACTCTCTAAGCATCACAACAAGAGAATTAAGCACATATAGTTCGCCTTTGGTAACCTGGTACTTAAAAGTTATTCCAAGCGACTAAGAAACCCTCTTATGACAAACTCACCCTAAATTCGGTAGGACACTACATGATTGCCTTAGCAGGAAGGACGAGTCCTATCACTTAAAGCAATTGAATGGAACATAATTACCCAGAACATGGAATTCTATGAACCTCGAAAACTTTTATCATTAGATTTAAATACTTATCCATTCAATACTTTGTTTAGTTGAGTTGGACAAAAGTGTTCCAAGTTAAATTGACAATAAAATGTATGGTTCTTAACCTTAACATTATTGTTGTGTCATTCTCGAGTTTTGTATGATCAAACTACTTTATGATTTTCACATGATACACTAAAGGTCTAAGATGACCAAATAAACCTACGAAGGTTGAGTCGACTAAGATGGTATAGACTAGGTCTTAGATGATCAAATCAGTTGATAATGAGTCGATCTAATAGGTCTAAACTAGGTCTAAGATTACCAAATCAGTCTAAGATGGCTAAGCCACCCAAAGATGGTCTAGACAGGTCTAAAATGACAAAATCGACATAATGTGGTTAAGTCAACTTAATAATATCTAGACAAGGTCTAAGATGACCAAATAAGCCTGTTGTGGCTAAGTCGGACTAAGATGACCTAGAATGGTCTGATGGGGCCTAAATTACCCTCAAGGCAATTAAATCGTCCTTAAGTGACTATTTAAATACATCACTTGAGATGATTAATCATGTGATATAAAGGCTTAAGATAATCAAGGGTTATAACTAATCAATTGTGATAATTAAGTTGGTTGTTAATATTTTGGTTATGCCCAATAGTTTAGTCAATTAGATTTATTTACAAAAAAGAAAATTGTGTGAAGTTAGTCATGGATTAACCCTTCACCATTTTACAAATTAGTTGATGGATGAATTCACTGATTTATCGGCTTTGAGCAAATTAGTAATAAAATAAGTATGTGAAGTCGATCACAAACCTACCCTTCACATTTATTCACAAATTACTAAGCCTTAAGGGGCCAATTTTGTTATTATAGCATTAGAATAATCATAACATAATAATTGCAAGAATAAGATAAGGAAAATTATTTTCTCATTAAACAGTTTAAATTTTTCGGAGGCTTAAATAACATTAGAAAACAAGAAATGGTCCAAGGCCTTACATAAAAAAATATAAGATAAATGAATTAAGTTGCAAGGGCGTTGTTCCCTGATCACCCACTATTTCAACATTTTGGTCGCCCTCTTCAATCATTAGAGAATAATGGGAGGATAAATTTTGTAGGCATCATCACTTTCCAGGACTTTCCCCTTCTCTAAACCTTCAATCTATCATTGGTTAAAGGCAACGACTGATAGTAAGAGAGTTGAGAGGCTTCATCACATGCGTCCTAATCAAAGTCGTCATAGGAGGACTTGTCCAAATCCTTTTTGGATTCGGCCCTCTCCAACTCCCTTTCCTCTAACGATGAAGCACGCTCGGTTAGGAATTCATCACAGGCCTTAAGCATCTCCATGAGTTAGTGATCGGTGGCGCAGAAATCAACAAATAGGACTTTATGGATTTCATCCATCTCGGCCTTGTAGTTCTCCACCTATTTAAGTTTTTCAGTCAACCCAACAATAGTGTTATCCTTCTCAACGGACTACTTTGTTGCCCGTGATATTAGCCATGTCATGGAGACTGTTTTACGCTCAGCCAGGCAAACAATTTTGAATGAGGACTCTTGAAGGGATGAGGACTCTTAAAGGGACGACATTTCTTGAAAAATATAAGTGCAGGCGGTCAGTTATAGATATTAACTAAGGAAAAGTTCACTTACCAAAGAGAAAAGTGCATGTCCTGGCAAGATATTGCATGCCCTATCTGATGAGGCGCTCATAGGAGCCTGACTTCAAGGTCGACATATCGATTAAAAGCATTACAGCTCGACTGAGACCTTAGCCGACCTCAACATTTTTTATAGCCAACTTGGCTACAATGATTGGCTCCTTTTCGTGGGTGAAGGAAACCGACCAAGAAATCGGCATGGGAGCACGGTGGGGAATTGAGTGGAAGACTATGGTCGGGAAGCAACCACCAACAATGTGTTTTAAATACCGACTGTCTTTTCAGGGACAAACCCATCATGGTGAGATCGAGGGGGGGGGGAGTTTATCTCGATAGTATGTTACCTTTTTTCTCCTACTCTACTCTCTTATTTCTCTATATCGGAGACAAGTCGTCGCTTACCAACTACGGTGGATAACTCGGGATTTTTTTTTTTTTGGCATCTACGGCCAACTCCATCTCGACGGACAAAAGGTTAACATTTTGACGGCCTTTGCTACCTACCATGTCGTTGTCTTAGTCAAAAATAACAAGGGTAACGTGTGAATTTACTTCTTGTTCTTCTTCGACTTCCTCTTAAGACCGACCATATGTAGTCGGTTAGGCCATCACAAAGTAATATAAGGGATCAAGATTTTCCCCTTGTTTGGAGAGTGTTGCATCTAAATCAGTTGAGACAACATGAGGGGTGGAGGATTCAACAATGCTCGAGTAAACTCCAAGAGCGTCGACGTTTAGAATTGGAACAATAATAAGTGTGTCCTTGTAGCCTATAATTGTATAATCAGTAGTCATAACAACTAGAATAGTTGTGAAGTTGGTACCTTTTGTGGTGGTCAGCTTGTAACCCAGAAGTATATAGGTTATTCGCCACACGTAATCAAGCCCAGTTGGAGTTCCTTTTTCAAAACCTTGTTCGGATCGGCCAAGTTCACTAAAGACAATTGAGGTTTTTTTTTCTTCATTGAGAATGCGCAAATAGAAACACAGGTCAGCCAGATTATTAAGTGGTAACCACCAACAAAAAAAATAGCAAAGGAATTACCACATGAGCCAACCCTCACTAGCACAACACAACCTTTGTAGTTAATCCTCTCCCCATAGAGGTATCTAAAGAAACAATGATTTTTAAGCCAGTGTCCTTATCAAACTCAGGTAGCCACTCGACGAGTCTCATATTTTCTTTGAGAGACTTGAAATGATAAGAATCAAATCCATCACTATTCGAGATGAAGTAGCAATGTCTTATCTCTATCAAACCAAGGTTGGTTCCGCAAATTTGATTGATGGCTATCATCCCCATAATGATATTGAAGAAGCTATCGTTAACTTGGAGAGGCATTAGCACGTAGAAGTCAAGAACTTCCACAGGGGATGAGGGGGGATCAGACCCCACCGTTAGTGATTGCGACAGAATACAATCTCCTCGTCTCGTAGATAGGCTAGATCTTCGTTATGACAGGGAATGCTTTAACGCTCTCAGGGTTATTGTATTTGAGACTGAAATCCCTAAAGTTAAAGGACTTTGTATTTGCGAACCATTTTTGCAAAAATAAAAGAAAAGGGAAGAGAAAAGATGAAGATGAGAATATATATATATATATATATATATATATATATATATATATATATATATATATATTAGCAAAGAAATGGCAACAATGTAGATATAAACACACACACACACAAAAAAAAAACACTTTGGGTATGTACAATTTTCAAAAAAAAGGTCAGAAATTATACATATTCAGGGCTTACGCCCCGAAATTTTGTCTCGTATGCAACGGTTTGACCCCAAAATTTGGCACCACTTTCAACCTTTTGACCTCAAAATTTGGCACCGGCGCTTTACCTTGAGTATGTACAATTTTGCATTATTTTCATGTGTACTCAAGGTAATGCCCCTAAATTTTGTCATCGTTTTTGGGATTGGTGAAGCGAAGTTGCAACATTGTTTTTTTTTCCTATTTTCAAATGTTATTTGAATCTTATGCAAGTATTATTTTAAAGTTGTTATGGGTTGAATCTGATGCGAAAAAAATTCTTTGGGTCATTTTTTCATTACAAATATATACTTTGCCTTGACTAGTTTTTGTGCGTGTGTTTGAGATATATATATATATATATATATATATATATATATATATATATATATATAGGGAGAGAGAAATGCATATGTCATAATGGTGGCTGAGATGGTGTTGCATGGTGGTCGAAAAGGTAGCTGAGGAAGGCTGAGTTTGAGTAGTTTAGAGGAGAGAAAAAATGATGCAGGGTCCAATGAAAAGTATATCATCTTCCATTTATACCTTGTGTGCGCCCTTGTACAGTAACTTTGGAGGTGCTTTTAGCAGCCACCACGTGAAAATACTTTACAATTAAGTGATGCACTATTTATGTTTAACAACCCCTTTTTAGGCACCTCACGTTGATTTTCAATTGGCAAGAGTACCTAATATTGTAATGGCCCTCGAGTCGAGCTTTATTTTTCCTTTTATCAAAGAACAAAGGCTCATGGAGCAATAATTGAGTGGAACTTGGAGCATGAGTATCTGCCAGTACGACACATCAAGGACAATTAGCCATATTTATATATTTTCTTGGGAAAAGAAATATTGTTTCTATGAAAAAATGTGAATAGTTTTTCTTTTCCTCTTCCATTGAAAAAAACAATAGAATGTGAAGGCAAAACAAACTTGTCTAATTTTGCCAATTCTCCATTCTAATAGAAAACTCGAACCAAAAATAACTTACAGAAATCGATTTTAAGTAGAAGCATAATGGGGTACAAGGCTTTTCTGCCTGACTAGGTCATGAAGATCATGGACAATCTTAACTACTGCATCGGCTCTCGCAAGCCTCAATGCGTTTTGTGACATAACTTTAAGCTCGTGTGCATTCGGCCCAAACCACTGAGAAACAATCTTAGCTATCTCTTTCGGTAACTTTGAATATCTCCCGCATCCATTGTCCACTACGTATGGCACATTCCCAACTTCCTGCAAATACGAGAAGAAATTGTTTTAAGGATGAATTGTTAAAAATTAACACTTCACAAGTTTGTTAAGGTGGAAAAGTGGAAGAAAGGGAGGCATTTGGTAGAAGAAAAGGTGGAAAGATGCATTTTCCTTTCCACCCCATCAGTTTGGGCATGTTTAGTGTTAATTAACATTTCCATTTTTCATCTCCATTTCTAGTTTTCATTTTCCATGGAAAATTGTAAAAATTTAGAATACTCGTTCATGTTTTAAACCAAAGTCCATTTTCTCTCTTTTTTCCACAAATACCACCCCCATTGCAACCTCGCCATGGTTCTCACGATGGTGGTGGGGTAGGGTGGGTTGGCGGTGGTGGTGGCGACAAGTGGTGTAGGTGTTGATGGTGGAGGTTGTGGTAGTGAGTTAAAATAAATTTTCAATTCAAAGGAAAAAAATTGGAAAACATTCTAATTGTGTTTTCCCAATTTTTTGAAAAATTGGAAAAGTGAAAAAATGGTAAATAGTTTTCTAAATTGGGAAAAATAGACATCTGAACGCGTTTTCTATTTTCTCAGAAATTGTTTTCTAGAGAACACTCCACAACTAAACATGGCCTCTGTTTTCTGACACAAGTGGGAGGGAAAGTGGAGAAAAGTGAAGCATTAACTACTATTCTATGATAACCATGTAACATATTACTTATACATTCAGCTTCTTCCAAACGGAAATGACTGATGGATAGGTTTTTTCCCCTCCTACTTTCTCAACATACACGCAAAAGCGAGTCCCCGACAACGGGCATCACAAGTGGTGGTTAAGAAGCCTTTTTATCCTATCGTGCACCAGTTCGTTATCATGGGCATCGACTTGACCCTGACGCATCGTCTATGACCTAGCTCCAACCGTGACCCCAGGTCAGACGGGAATACCCGTTGAGTTTAAGCATATCAATAAACGGAGGAAAAGAAACTTGCAAAGATTCCCTTGCAAACCACATTAACATTAAGCATATGTCTAGAATGCAATGCTTTCAAATTCTATGAGCAAGTCCCAGAGGAATTTGCCATAAAGTGCAGGACTATAAACAGGAGATGTTTTCCAAACAGAAGAATGAAATACGAACAAATAGACAAGATCGCAATGCAACGTCTATCTCAGCTTATTTCAAGAAAAAGAATATATATTGATGAATATTAGAAGATTGGTGCTATGGGTACCAAATAACTCCCCCAAATCTCCCCCAAATAGCATTGATGAGTTGTGCCCTGGCGGGACCCATACCATAAGGTATAACACTCAAAGCTATTTGGGGGATGATTTGGGGGAGTTGTTTGGGACACATAGCATTTTCCATATTAGAAACTACCTGCCCAGCAATGTAATCATTTAGAATAATGGGGAGTCCTCTAATCATAGCTTCAGCGATAGTCCCCGGACCAGCCTACAAGAGATCACATTATCATCGGGTGGATAATAATAAATTGATTGGGGAAAAAATACAAAATGGGGAAAAGTTTACATGACAGCTCTACAATATTTACCTTGGTAATGATGCAATCACAGGCACCCATGCATTCCTCCATTTTAGTGACAAAACCCTTCACCTAAAATCACAAGGCATTATCTCTGTAAAGTTGTGCAGCATACGATGTGAATGAAGAATTCGGAGTTATTTTTCATATTTTTAGGATTTTATTGCATTTTTGTAATTTTTTAGTCTTTCTTTTATTTTTAGTATTTCATTGTATTTTCCTTTTTTTTTTTGTATTTAGAAGAATGAAGGTTATTGGCTCTTAGGGACAAAAATGTAATTATAGATTCTTAACTTAGAGGTCAAGCAACCTCCTTCCTATAAATACCCATATGTAGTCTCATTTGGGGCATTTTTCCATTTTATGAGATATTGATTAGAGAGAGTTTGAGAGAGATTTATCTTTTCTTGTTCCCATTTGACGTCATTTATGTCAATTGATATCAGAGCGTAGTTCGCTCCACCGGTTGTTGTTATAAAATAAAAACTCGTAAATAACGTCAAGGTGGGTTCAAGAAAAGATGAATACCTCCCTGACAAATCCTTTCGATCAAATCATGAAAGCCCTCAACCAATTGAAGGCCCAGATGGATGGATATGCTCGCCTCCACCCCCACCCTACCCCCCCACCCCACCCCCAAATTGTCGCCCTCCACCATTAACCCTAACCCTAACCCTATCCCCAAAACCCCACCCATGCTTCCGCAACCCTTTTCACCTGTAACAACCCGGATTTTTAAATTAGTATTTTTAAATAAAAGTGGAATAATTTGGGAAAAATAAATTTTTGAATTTTATAAATTTTATTGGTTAAATATATTGGTAATGATTTTAGAAGAATAAAACTTCAAGCGGAATTGAATTCGGAGTTAAAATGAATTTTTAATTATTTTTTAAAGATTTACCCCTTAAAATAAACAAGCTGGCAGAATCGGATCGACGCCAGGGGTCGATCGATCGATCCTAGTGAAATTTGTGCGCAGCAGTTCATCAAAATGACGAATTTAATTTTTATTTTTAACCCCTAAACTTACTTATATAAAGGAGTTACGGGTTTAGTTTTCTAAAACTCATGCCTTACCAAACTTTGAGCAGCTAACCTCTACTTTTCCATCATCTTCCACCTCCAAACCTTAACCTCCATTAAAACAGATTTTTCAAGCTCAATTTTGAGGGCCTAAACATAAATGTTTCAAGGTGGTTCAAGAGGGGTTTTCGATCAATTTTTCAAGAACTCGAATCTCTCGTCAATTTCTACATCTAAAAATCATGCATGTTTGTCATATTCTTTTCCTTTAGTGTTATGTGTCTTGATTGTAGCATCCATTAAACTCATGTGTTCTAAAATAAATTAAGAATATAATATTTTTTAGAAATTAATTTCGGTACTGTTTTGTATAAATTATTAAGGATACCAAATAATTATAACTTTGTTGTTATTTGGATTGTATTTACGTAATTGGTTATATTATGGACATATACATGTAGGGGAGCCCTTAGCAATTTAATTTGGGTGTTTTATGTATAAATTCCTAAATTAATTAAATTACTTGTATTAGAAAAATAATAGCTAATATGGAACTTGTGAGTAATAATGATTCGGAAAAATCACAATAATTATATGTTCTTGATTTCCCCCCTATTTAGATTAAAAATCATTTATTTGGGAATTTAGTGTTGTTGAGAATATTATCATAAATTGTTGATTGTGTCACTTATGAAATATTATAATTTTGAATATCTCGGGAACGTTGGTATTGTAGATAATTGGTTTTCACCTCTTGTTATAGTATACCTATTAGGTATGGGACTAGTAAGTGGGCCTTAATTGCGATTTATGCTAATTAGGTATGGGACTAGTTAGTATGAATCTATGTGGGTTATATAAATTGGGGTGGGGGCAAATTCTCTATATTTACCGTTGTCGCGATAACCCAGGATTGATATCTAGGTGAAGTGAAATTGTTATAATCATCATTTATTAAAGATGGGACGAAATTTTATTTTTGGAACCTTTAGTCGAGTCTAAGGGGTATTTTGAGGATTTTTCACATCGCTTTTAAGAGTGGGGGAAATTTATGTGATTAATGAGTATAAGAAATTTTGGGAAATTAATACCGCAAGACTAAAACGGATATTAAAATTTATTGACGACATAATGTGTCCGCGCCGATAGTTTAACCGGGTCAGAGGGCAATTTATGTCGTGTCGTGTGTGGATCCTTGTCATATGTCGAGGATCGCAGGATAAAACGGATCAGACGGCGAGTGTCACAAGGGGATGTGTATTTTGGTGTAGAAATCACCCATGACGGGAGGACCGTTAAAATTTTGGTGAAGAAATCACCCGTGGCGGGAGGACCGCTATAAAAATGTATTTTGGTGGGAGAACCACCCATGGCGGGAGGACCGCTATACCTAATAATAAAGTGAGAATAAATAATTCTGGTTAATTTAAACACATTAACATCGTGGGACTTGGGTTAAATTTAAAATAATATTGGTGTGGCACATTTAAACCTTGCGGGTACTTAGAAATTTACTGTTGATGATTATAGATTTTCTTTTAATTAAAAGATTCTATTGTTATGGTTGATATGTATAGCACTATTGTCTGGGTCAAGGACCCTAATTGAAAGGAGTAGCCGGTATTCATGCTCAGGGCCTTGGCTCTGACACATGCGTTGACTTATGTTTTCAGGGATTTAATTGAAGTAGCTGCATAGGAATTATTGGAGATCTTTCGGAAGTGCAGCTGGAGCTATATTATTGTTTTAGTAGTTTGTTTCTTCTCATATTCAGTCGTATTTATTGTGAGACTATATTTGGGTTTTATTGGGCCTTTGGGTTCCAAAGTTGTCTTAAGATTTCAGTTTGGTTTGATTTATCGTAATAATTGAGATATTCGGAGATTGCATGTGACGGACTTTATATCGCACTTTGGTGATAAATCAGTTGGATGTTCTTAATATTTGGGATTGATTTAATATATTTATCTTGTGGATTAAAATATAATATGTCTCATATCTGTCGCATGCTAAGGATGATATTTAATTTACTAATGCCCGGCTTAATTTTGGTGGCGACCGACGCTGGAATTTAGTGGGGTGTTACATCACCCCCTACCCCAAAAAAATCAAAACCCTAATTTCATTTACCTCCAAAATGCAACCACCACCACTGCAAACCCCTTGCCCATTCCAAACAGAACCACCGACCAGCCCATCTGGTCAAATCCAGTCGCCTAAAATCCCTGGGGGACCAAATCCGGTACCGAAATTTGTCGTTTTTGTGACAGAACCAACAAAATCAGGCTGTAAGTCAACTTCTCCGGGTCGCACCACCCTGGTGGTGGCCGACGAAGGCTCCGATGTCCCTGTTCTGATCGAACGACAGTCGAACAATCCCTCCAGTAGTCGACCGGCAACAACCATCACGGCTGCGCAGTTTACGGCCTCAAACGACCCCGATCCACCACTGATCTACTCCCCAGACTTGCGTCTAGTCATCCTCAACACTTTCGTCCTCTCTCCGGCATCAAACAACCTTGGCTAACCCCTACTTTCCAACAGCAAGCCAATTCTGACACTAAACAAGAATTCCGACCACAGTCTGACCCTAAAAATCCTTGTTCCAGTGGAGGAAACCCTAAGACAGTCCTGTCATCCCTTAATCCATGGTCGGATCACCCAAACGATGGTCGACGACAAATTTTTTGTTCAACAACCACTGTTTCTTTATCCCGACCCATCCAAGATACACTTTAAAGCCCTCAAGAACCCTTCTCCGACAAATTCAATCTCATCCCAACCCATTTTTACCCAAACCCCTCAAGTTCAATCCCATCAAGATTTGATCAACAAACCCTATCCCTTCATGTCCAAGAATCCATAAAAACAAACCCTAACACCACCACATACCTCCTTTTGTTCGGATCTTCTCAAGAACTAGGGTGTGACACCAAAATCTTAATTTTTGACTCCGGATATAGATCTTTTTTAAGGTTCATACGAGTGGCAAGATGAAGAAGATGAAGATTGATGCAATAATTGAAGAATCTTCCTCAACTTTTCAAAATTACGTTTTGGACCCTCAAGTTTTGCCTCTTCCGCAATTTTGGGAATTTTTGCATTCAACGTCAATCTTAAAGTTCGAGGACGAACTTTTTCGAAGGCGGAGAGAATGATGTGGATGATGAATTAGGGATTATTTTTAGGGTTTTATTGTATTTTTGCTATTTTTTAGTCTTTCTTTTATTTTTAGTATTTCATTGTATTTTCCTTTTTTGTTAGTATTTAGAAGAAGGAAGGTTATTGGCTCTATTAGGGACATAAATGTAATTAGATTCTTAGCTTAGAGGTCAAGCAACATCCTTCCTATAAATACCTATATCTATATGTAGCCTCATTTAGGACACTCTTCCATTTTATCAGATACTGATTAGAGAGAGTTTGAGAGCAATTTATCTTTTGTTGCTCCCATTTGACGTCATTTATGTCGGCATATATTATATTATCGAGTAAAGCACATTCTTGCATGTGCTTGTCTCTATGTATGAACATGAATGTATATGTGTCTC
This sequence comes from Sambucus nigra, assembly GCA_949130495.1. Taxonomy (NCBI): domain Eukaryota; kingdom Viridiplantae; phylum Streptophyta; class Magnoliopsida; order Dipsacales; family Adoxaceae; genus Sambucus; species Sambucus nigra. Next base: position 193,103,749 of record OX422208.1, read on the forward strand.
TGTAGTTTTTGTGTCTCTGTACGCGAGTGTGTGTGTGTGTGTGTGTGTGTGTGTGAGAGAGAGAGAGAGAGAGAGAGAGAGATGGTGCGCCAAACTAGATGGGATTTAGAAACTAAAGAAATACATGAACAAGTAATATAAATAAAACGTAATAATCTCTTCTCGCATGTGCTGTCATAGTAATAGAATAAGAGTGGAGGTCAACGACTTCACATTATCACAAGGAGTTCAAAATACACAAAAGTTGCCAAATTGATACAGTTGAATATTAAAAAGTAATATTCGTAAAACGTAATAATCTCTACTGTTTAATAATTTTTTGTGAAACCAACTTTTTTCCATGATCAATAAGTTATAATTCTAATAATCAGAAATAAGTTTCAAAGGAATCCTCTCATAAAATTATTTATTAGAATGAACTGGTGTAAGCTTGTGCATATATATATGTATACATTATATTGCACGAAAATGTGGCAATGCAAATTTATTAGGAAGAAAAAAAGATAAATGCAGGTTTCCACCAAAAGATTAGATTTATGTTCTGTCTAGTAGAAGATGGAAAAGTGAAAGGAAAGGAAAGACGTTACACGTTTTTTCTTTACCAAAAGGAAAAAAAAACTTCTCTCATTTTTTTTGGTAGGAAGGAATGAAAGTAGATGAGAGAACTATCATTCCTATGTGTTTGGTAGCAAGGAAGAAAAAGTAAAACACTATATTTATTAATATGTTACTACAAGTGTTTGGGGCGAGTTGGGTGAGGCTTGACAGGTGTCTGCGGTCAACTGGGTGAGGCAAATTGGTGAAGGAACAATACCTAGGGCAAGCTTGCACACAATCTTAAACCTGGTCCAGCACTTGGGGTCCAAGTGATGTGGTCAGGGAAGAGGATGTAGGCCCAAGTATGGCATACAGATTGTTACTAACAAGGTATTGAGAAGAGAAAGGTATGGATCATGCAAGGGTCTTGGACATAAGGTTGGGGCCGAGAAAATGGGCTTGACAAATTTGAATTTATTACTAACAAATGCCCCTCTCCCTCTTTCCATCCACGTGGGATACAAATTGTTAGTGACATTTTGCGTGTCTTTCAACTTTTTTGTTTACGTTCTGAAATATAATTGCTTTGATGCATATTGTTTCTAAATGTGGTAAATTACGGTTTGCTTTGTTAAGACATAATTTTGATTTGATGCATATTTATTTTCTATAATAAAAATGATGTACAAATTAAGCTCTTGAATGGAATATATGTTGACTAAATGATTTTTCTTGTCGCCACTTACTTTTGGGGGGTACATTACAAAGGTGAATATTTTTTCATTCCTAGATTCATTTGTAAAAATTAGAATATCCCTATTGTATGTGAAATATATAATATACAACATATCCAAATATATCTGTATCCAAGTTTTTTGGAAAATCGTGTGTCCTAGTCATGTCATATGTGTATCCCATGTCTGAGTAGACTTGTGCTTCTTAGTGACTTCACACGCATTAGTGGCACCAAAGAGAATACAACTAGCACAAACTTTTACAAAATGTATTAACCGTCGTTACCCATTGGGGAATGGGTACATATAGAGCCCTTATGGTATCTCGTACACATTCCGACGATTGGCCGAGCAAATAAGTCAAAGTGCTCAAAAGGTTCTAACTAAATGTGGAAGGTTTTAACATTAGAAAGGTCGTGGGTGATTGTAATACCCCGTATTTTTACGTGTATTTATTTTATTATGAAAATTTGGATTAATTAATTTAAGAGAGAAAATTTAATTTATAATTAATCCGGCTTAATGGTAATAATTACTAATGTGACAAAAGTTAGTAGTTACCGGAAATAATTATGTTGAAATCACGTTGAGTAAGAATTATGTTGAACATTACGTCGTAAGTAACGTAATTGACGGTCTTGGAAATAATATTATGGCCAGAATGAGATACACGGCAGTCATGATATAATTATTTGGGACGCGCGTATGAGTTGCATCACTGGTATGTATTTGGGGATTAAAAAAGTAAATTATTTTTATATAACTCGAATGACTATTTTGAGTGCACTACAGTGTCCGGAAGGGTCGAAATAGTCAGAAAACACTACTCGGGTATTTTATTTGGAGTCCGGGGCATTTTTGCCCAAAACAACACCCCGGAGAGGTATTTTGGTCTTTTGGGATTTTTAGGTAATTAAATGGACGAAAATTGGGATTAATTAAGAGCATTGAGGGTTAGTGGTATGTCAGTTTCAACTTACGTGAGAAAAAAATAGGAGAGAGAGAGAGAGAGAGAGAGAGACAAGGAAGAAGAAGACTCCATTGGAGCCTTAAGCCAAGAACTCAAGCTTTCACACCAAAAAGTACACCAGCGTGTAGATCGTGTCAAGAGGATCATTCCCATACCAATTTCAGCCCAAGAATCAGAAGTTCATTTCAAGGCAAGTGTTTATCTTGCTAGTTTATTTAGCATATAATGTTCTTGTTAAACTCTGTTAATGATTTGGATAATAAATGATGGAAAATTAGGGTTCATTAGGTTTAATCGTAGAAGAACATTAGATTTTGGTGATGGGTTGCATTTATAGGATTTACCCCATTTGTAGATTATTAAATCGGGAGATTTTATGTATAGATCCTGAATTGAATTTAAGGACTTGAAATACTTAAAGTGATGGCTTCATTATATGAGGATTCTTAGAGATTTTAGAAATTATTGGTTTCCCTTTTGAAAACATAAAGATTTGAATACTGATTTGTGTTAGAAATTGCCCCATAATGATTAGGGTTAGTTTACAAACATTTAAACTGATGTTAGACGAAATTTGAATTGAGTTTGAGGTTTGGAATGTTGAGAAAAATCGAAATTTGGAAGAAGTGGATATGTTCAGAATTTTCGTTAGAAGACCTGCCCAGGTCTTTCGAACGACCTCGTTCGAACGAGACTTCTAACGAGATTTCCAACGACCATTCTAACGAGTTGTTGAGTTCGTTCGAAGTGGGAACTTCGTTCAAACGAGAATCCTGGAACTTCTAACAAAATTCCAGAATGGGTTTTTAGGGTTTGTTTGGGTTGGAAATCTTCCTAGGGTTATCTATATAAGTGTATTAACCTTCGTGAGTAACGGGTGGCTTAAATTTCCAAAGTGTTAAGGAATTAAGGGGTAATGGTACTTGGGGTATTTAATTTGTGTGGAAACTTAGGAGGGGATGTAAGTCCTAGAGAGGCTTTATATATACGGGTATCGAGGAGAGTAATGGCATTAATAATACTTACAGATTATAGTATTTGGGTTATGTGATTACCTATTAATGTATATAAGTTGTGTGCATGCTTATTACTTTGAATATCATGTGTATGACATACCTAGTTAATGGTTATCGAACGGGGGCTAACGCGTTGTGGACGACCATATCTTGTGTGCCTTCGGGGGATTTTGAGTCGTACCACTAGAGCATGGAACCTAGGTACGGACTATCTGTGAGAATGATAGTAAGATAGTCGTATGTGCGCGTAGGTATGTGCGTAGCCCGTCGGCTTGGGACTATGTTAGCCTCCAATATGTGTATATGTTTTATTTGGTTCTTAAGAGATTGAACTTGTTGTCCTTTGTGCGTGAGCGTTGCAATGGGACTAGATAGCCGAGTATGCCTAGCACTAGGGGTTTCTTCACCATGGGTGCTGTATAGATATAATTGTATGTATACATAGTGAGATTTTATATATGTATGTTGAGTTCCTATTCTATGTTTCTTGTTGGTTACTTTATTAAAGTATATACTTATTGGGTCACCTGTTGGGAGTAAAGAATGCTATGAGAATGAGTTACAAAATCCTTAAACCTATTCCTAATAATAGTAATATATTGATTTCGGGTTATTTAGATATTGTATCCGGCATAGTGATTATCCTACATATAGTCAGGTAAAGTGACGAGACTAGTATGGGTAGTTAGACTCGCTAGGTGTGCACATTAGATGAGAGGTGAACATCTCAAGTGAGTACGCTAAGTTAACATGGATAAATTATGTGCTAATTAAATCAATTTAAGCACTTGCTATATTTAAACTGTTTTTTACTCGGGCTCTGACCCGTTTTTCTGCAAATCTCTTTTCTTGTTCTATTATTTTAGGTGCTCAGCCACAGGGACACCAGACTTAGGATATTCCATTCATTTGTCGAGCTGTAGCTGCTGTGGAAACTGCAGGATATTGCTAATAGACGCTTCTGAGTCTATTTATCCTTATCTATCCATCATTTATTTCAGTTGGACATGTCGTCCCTCCTATTTTACATTCAGAGATTTAGAGTTGTTTTATTATATCACTAGACTTCGATTTCATGTTATTGGACTATTGTATGGAATTTTGACTGGATGTGTTTATTCCAGTTCTTTATTTTACTTCAGTTAGTTCTTACCTTATACTATTGTGATGTATGATGATGTTTAGATATTACTCTTTACTGATGTTGGATAATAACAAGATAAAATTTTGACACCAGCCTTTTTAAATATTAGGTGGTTAGTTTTTATTAAATTAAACTTTTGAGTTTTCGGCAGTGATGCATTATCTGAACCAAATTGATATTCTGAAATTAATTAATTAAGGAGTGATCACCCGGTAATTAATTAGGTGGGGTGTCACAGGTGGTATCAGAGCATCAGATTCTAGTGTCCTTTAGGATCTGTGCGGCTTATTGTGCTTCCAGCGTAGCTTTCTTTGATATAGAGCCCTATGTTTAGGACTGTTGATTTCTTTGGTGAGATTCCGTTCTCCTGCTATAACGTATATATTAGTGACACTTATTTACGTTCGAGTGTGTTCGTGTGTCGTACAATAAAGTGTGACAGGCAAGGGCCATTGGGCGGACAGCAGGAGGCAATCCTCAATTGAGGTTATAGGGAATATTCAAGAAGGATGACCGTAGTTGAGATCACCCCGATTATGGCACGGGAAGCAAGGACGGTAAAGACGGCTAGGGCACAACGTGCGATTTCCAAGGACCGATATAGTGGATGCCGAATTAGACTCACCCAACGTGATTAGATTGGGAGAGAGGCAGACGAAACATTGAAGAGAACCATCGGTAGAAATTCAAGAAATACAGAGATTGTGTGTTAGCGAACGGAGGTTAATGGTGAGAGTCAGCCACCACATTTAGAAGTGGAATGCTATGTCAATGGAGGGATCTTAGGTACAGTATGACCGCAAGTTCCTTCGTCAGATGTTCAGCATAAGATGTGAACGTTGTTCTGAACTCACCACAGGAGGGCCGGACAGAAGTCCACTTGTGAAAAGGAATTTGATTTTTTCTTAGCGAATCTTGTATTGGAGGAAGTAGATGTAATACCCCGTATTTCTATGCTTTCTAAATTTGGGGATTTATTAAATTTAATGTGAGTTATTAATTTAATATAAATCCGAAAATTAAATATTTTTAATTACTAACGTGACGAGAGTGTAACGAGAGTTAGTAATCATTGGAAACTTGTTGAATATTACTAATGAGTAATATAATATTGGTACTATTAAATGTCACGAGTGAATAAAATGATAATTTTGGAAATTTAAGTCGGGACGTGCCCGTGTCGCTTCGGGACTAAATATTGATTAATAAAAGTGAATAAATTATAAGTCGCTCGTATGGTCGTTTTGAGTGCGCCAAAGTGTCCGGAAGGGTCGAGATAGTCAGAAAAGTGTACCCGGGGGTTTAGTTTGGGTCTCGGGGCGTTTTTAGACCTATTTAGCACCCCGGGAGGGCATTTTGGACATTTTGCTTTTTTAGGTAATTAAACCCACGAAATTTATTAGGTTATATCAGCCATTTGGAATGGTCTTTTAGGGTTAGCAGACTCACAACCATCAAACGGCCATTAGAGAGGAAGGTAGAAAGCTTTCCAAGCAATCCAAGGCCAAAAATTCATTCGGTTGCACCGCCACCACCACCACCAACGCGTAGATCGCGCGACTGGGAACGCAACTACACCAAATTCGTCCACAAATCAGAACCCTGAAATCTACAGGCAAGTATTTATCTTGCTTAATTTCGTTAATGCATCATTCATGTTAGTCTAGGGATGATTAGGATGAGTTTCATAGAAGAAAACACATGTTGGAGATAGGAAAAATTTGATGTAGTAATGATATATATGATAATCTGGAAACCCCTTCATATGTAGAGGTTGTATTACGAAATTTGGAATTAATATGGATGAACGAATTGATGTTGATTAGGTTCTCTAATTGAAAATTTGGGAATTAGGGTTCTTTCGAATTAATTTGGGGATTTCATGTAATCTAAATGATTTTTGATGAATTAATGATTCTAGGAAGTTATTAATGTTATATAATCATGATATTATTGATTGGGATTGAAGAGGAGACGTTTGGGATTAAACTATAGAGGTTTTTAGGCTTAAAAATAGTGAAAAACGAATCTGCCAAAGGTTAAAGACGAAACAGTGCAGTTCGCGCGATGTCGCGCGAAGTAATTCGAGCGAGATGGACAAGTCGCTCAAAGTAGTTCGAGCGACACGTGCAAGTCGTTCGAGCGAGAACCATTCTGGTTCGAGCGAGATTTTCAATTTTTAGGGAAATTCCTATTTTACCCCTATTTTAGAAATCGGTTAATTTGAGTGAGGAAAACCAGTTGTCGAGGAATTCAGATTAGTACAAAGTTTTTTGGGGTTGTGTAGGTGTGACGATTTCAGTATTTGGGACGGTGAGGTTACTTTAAAGATCACGAGAGGGAGATAACTGTAATAAACGATATGAGTCTGTTATACGGGATAAGTGAGTAAAATGTCTTCAGAACAAGAAGTTATAATTATAGATTGTGGGTACACCAAATTAAGAAATGTGAATAAGTGTTGTATATATATGACTATGTGATTGTGCATATATTATAAATGTGTAAAAATCATGTCCGCGCTACTTGCTATCCCTTAGGTTACCGCGCTGGGACAGTCTTTTCTCGATGGGACCTTTATGGGGGATATTGACTCTTACCCTAGAAGATAAGAATCCTAGGTACAGGCTATCGGATCGATAGTCACAGTCCTAAGAGACGTGAGGGTATGTGCTGACCTCTTGGACTTGGAAACTATGCTTCGCCTCAATATTGTTTGTGTTTTGTTCAATACAGTTCGAGAGTAATTCCGAACTTGTATTTCCCTTAGTACGAGTGATACGGGGACTGGATAACAGAGTATGCCCGCACCATAATTATTATGTGGGGTGCTGTTAGAATATATATATTATATGAGGATTTATATATATTTAAATCTAAATTTGGGAACTACCTACTGTGCTTAAGGTAAGTAAGAAATGAATAATTATTTCAATTGTGGAATAAGTGTTTGAAAAGTATAATGTGTTACTGAGAAACTTATTAGTAAATAAGGTTTAAATGAGAACTTTGTTGTTAAATAAAATTAACCTATTAAACAGTTGGAATTGTCAGTTTAAATCTTACGAACAACCTAAGATAAGATAAGTTAAACCGTTGGGAAGGTTAGTACGATAGGCGTGCACATTAGTAGAGAAGTGGGAATTTCTTAAGGGAGTGTCGCACTAATATGTTGTTGCATTGGCCAGTAAACATTTTAAATACTTGCTAAACAAATTTTAAATCGTTTTTACAATCGGGCTCTGACCCGTTTCCATTTTCTTTCCCTCTTGTATATATATATGTATGAATTACAGGTGCCCAGCCACAGGGGCGTCTTGCATAGGATCCTTTGGAAGGAACGCGCTGCAGCTTAGGTGGGAGTTGCAGGCCTCTTGCTTAGACGACCTCATTTATTTGATTCTACTCCTAGCATTATTTATTCCAGTTGGGCATGTGACCCCCTTTCCATTATTCAGTTGTTTCATAGGACATTGTGATTCATTTATTTCTAGTAATCACACTTTGGGATTTATTACTGTCATGATGGTTTTCCTTTAAATTTTAATGTTGGAATTACCTAGTTGGATGTTTAATTATTTGATTGTTTATTCCGGTATAGTTGTTGTGTGATTCTTTAATTATGAATTTCGTAAAGTTTAAATGTTGGTTTATATAAATAAAATTTGGAAACTAATGTCTAAAATGGTTTTGACACTTAGCTTAATTATGTAGGGTGTTAAATTGGAAAAGTTATTTTTACGACAGTGATGCTAAGAATGAACCAACCGTTCACGTTGATTATAATTTAATAAAGGACTGATCACCCGATATTTAATTAGGCGGGATGTCACAGTAGATACCAATGGAGAAGAGGATCTCGAGTGGGAGATCGACTCGTAAGAAAAGTTACAACACTTAAAGGGGATTCTGTTGGACGGTTGTTTTAGATAGTGACAATGTCGCGCTTTGTCCATGAAGATGTTAACGCTTCTTTGTGTGGGATGCTCAAGGAATCGAAGAATTTAGTGAGAGAATAAGACTGGGTGAAACGGTGTTAGTGACGCACCACAAGGGGGAGACCCATCAGGGAACCCATTTAAATGATTTAGATAGTTGAATTCTTACCAAGCGATGGTGAATTCAGTAAGGGCTATTGAAGTCAATAGCATGTTCCTTACGGACAACAAAGCTAAAGGAACAACAGGAGTAGCCTCAAGATCGAAACTACCAAGTCCGAGAGAAGGACAATCCTAACATGGTCAGTATGACGGGAGATAAGTGAATTAGGTGCTGAGGTATTTTGTGGAAGAGTAAAACCACAAGCGTTAAATCTTTCCCCGAGGCGAGTAAAGGGACAAGGATATGGTGCTTGCAAGGGCAATGGTTAATGTAGTTTTGATTTCGTTCGGACAAACGTGTTATGTCCGGGAAACCATTTGAACAGCTACGGCAATTGGCAAGGTAGAAGTATGAGTTCTATCCTCAAAGGATGAGGCGTATTTTGTGTGACACGAGCGAGTCACTACGTTCTGATTATTGCGAGATTCGCGTGAGAGAAGAGTTTAGTGCGTATATCGACTATGTTATCATTATGTGTATGTCTTCCCTGATGTAGCGGGGTTATCTCTAGGGTTATCCACGGAAGATAAATGGGTGTATTTTTAGTGGTATATATAATTTATTGAGATTACTCGTTTTAGTGATGTATTACACGAGTATGATATTATCCTGGTTACGGCCTTATAGTAATGGTCAGAACGATAGTAAACATTGATTGCAAGGCTATCGAGGTTGTTGCCCTAGTACATCATGTTTTGTGATGGCAAGGCCTCACATGCAAGAGGGTCTGGCTCGCACTTGTATTATTTATTTTAGAGACTTAGTGGTCTCGAGATATTCGATACCGGTATGTGTGGGGACTTTCTTGATATGATTCGGACTATATTGGGTATACCATTGAACGCTCTGGACTTAGTAATAGGAGAGCGCATTGTTATAATACTCCTTTAGAGACGGGGGAGTTAAGACTTGAAGTTATATGTCTGAGGACAGAATTTCGAGAGTCCTGATTGTATGAGTACGAGGTTTATGGAATGTGATTACCAACAATGTTCAGTGATAGTGCCTTTGGGAAGGAAAATTTCTCATTTAAAGGTAATTACAGAAGGAGATATAGCTTTTATGTCAAGAGACGGGAATATAGGGGTACATGTTATGGACTGAAGGCTTAACGGATTTCGACGGACGACAATGCTAGGTAGTAGTGTATCGGGAGGGGTTCCTTGTTTGGATTTCGCTTTGCGAGACATCCCACGCATGAAACTTAGCGTAAGGTTGAAAGTAGGGAGATGTTTGGGCATTCGTCCATGAGTCTGATACCTCGGTCGTTATAGAAGTATGAAGATATAACTGTAAGTCGAAAGTTAAATTCCGATATAAGGCCAGTGGAGACGGTTGTACGGTGAGGATGCATTAAAAATAATGTCTTATCACCAAGAGTTGTAGGGTGGAGCGATGTTAAGGAGGATTTAAGATCTCGAATTCTGAGGTGATTGAGAATGCCAAAGTGCTATAGCCACATTGTAAAAATAGGGGCAATAAAGAATTGGGAGGTAGGTGTGGGGCGTATGTAATGTTTAGGCCAGTATGCACGGTTTATAGGGTGTGTGGGAACCCCCGGTTAGCTAATGTCAGAATCGCCTGGGTTTAAGGGGCGTGGGAATAGATGTGTGAAATATATGCTTGTGGGGATAATATCACAAAATGGAAGTGGTGGAGTGGAGTAATCGTCGAGTAAGAAGAACGATAATCCATGTATACGGGTGTGATCAGAGTAGCACGCCCGAACTTGATTGAAAGTCTATAAAAAGCCGTTTAAAAAGGGGTATCCCTTGAGAAGACTAAAATTCAACTATTATGGAAATTTGGAAGCGGAGTTCTACCCAGTCGAATGTTGAGAGTGACTTGCACATGAATAGAATGGTGATGTCAATAAGGTATAAAGAATTCAGATGTGCACATCGTGGTGAAAAGTGCACGGGTCCGAACTTTTGGTATACGCAGAAGAAAGAAGAGGAGTGTTAAGTACCACTTAATGTGAGATGCATTAAGGGGAAGTCGGTGTTGAGCGGGACATAGCGAGTAGTCTCCGCATGTACCACTCGTAGATAGAAATCGATTGGAACAAGATGATCAACAAGAAAATTTGTATCAAGCCGACGGTTCCGGTCATGGAATAGGGAGGCCAAGTTGGCAAATTTCTTATATGGATTGCCAACTTCAGGATAAGGTCACGATTTCCTTCGAATGGGTGGAACAAGTTGACCAAAAGAAACGGTAATTGTTATTACTTCGGGTTGAGTACACTATTAGATAGTGTGCCCCGGCCTTTCTTTGACAGAAGGATCGCGCCGGTAAGTGGTCCTACCCAGTGTTGTTGTGAACTAGGATGAGGTACTTGAACCCCACCTTCAATACGGGATTTCAGGAAACGGTGGGGATGACGTTTCGTTTTGAGTCGGCCGTATCACCTATGGCCTAGTAGTAGGCGGATGACGATTGACGACTAGTGGAGCGGTATGAAAGATATTTTAGACTCATTGTAAGCATTTCATTTCCACAATGGATATGACTACTAAGTACGATAGTACGGTAATCGGGAGAAGATATTACCTAATGATAGAGTTGTGTGAAAGCACTCGCACCTATTTATTGTGTACAAGGTGCTTATTGAGGTTTTGTGTGGAAAGACCCTAACGATTCTTCCTCTGGATGCTTAGAAATGAGCGGATAATCGGAATTTCGAATTGGTCTAAAGTTAGAGTCTGATGGCTATAGTGGAATAACCACAAACTGTCTTAGAAGGCTTTTGACTGTCGTAAGAGTCACGTCGTCGGGAACCGAGATTAGAAGAACGGACAAGAGTAGTCAGATATTCATATGGTTTCTTCCGGGATTGGAGTTTTGTGTTTAGTTAAATACGGAGTTAATACGAAGTGAGGTGCGACCTCCCAAAGATATTGATATAATGGGGCCAATGATGTATAGACTAGTCTTATTCGAATGTTGTTTCGTAGGAGCACAAGGTGAGGTGTCGTTATTAAGGGGTGACCCTATAACTGATAAAGTGTCGAAAGTGTTAAACAAGCTTACTGTGAAGCGGGAACTATACTGATCGAGCCGTACTGTTAAGTTGGTTTTGTGTACTGGAGGATACCGATTTTTACCAGGTATGCCTTTTTCGAATTTCGGGACGAAATTCTGTTATTAGGGGGAAAGTATGTAATACCCCGTATTTTTACGTGTACTTATTTTATTATGAAATTATGAAAATTTGGATTAATTAATTTAAGAGATAAAATTTAATTTATAATTAATCCGACTTAATGGTAATAATTACTAACGTGACGAGAGTTAGTAGTTATCGGAAATGATTATGTTGAAATCATGTTGAGTAATAATTATGTTGAACATTAAGTAGTGAGTAACGTAATAGACGGTCTTGGAAATAATATTATGGCCGGGATGAGATACACGGCAGTCATGAGATAATTATTTGGGACGCGCGTATGAGTCGCGTCACTAGTATGTATTTGGGGGTTAAAAAGGTAAATTATTTTTATATAACTTGAATGACTATTTTGAGTGCACCAGAGTGTCCGGAAGGGTCGAAATAGTCAGAAAACACTACTCGGGTATTTTATTTGGAGTCCGGGGCATTTTAGCCCAAAACAACACCCCGGAGGGGTATTTTGGTCTTTTGGGATTTTTAGGTAATTAAATGGACGAAAATTGGGATTAATTAAGAGCATTGCGGGTTAGTGGCCTGTCAGTTTCAACTTAAGTGAGAAAAAAAGAGAAAAGAGAGAGAGAGAGAGAGAGAGAGAAAGAGAGAGAGAGAGAGAGACTCCATTGGAGCCTTAAGTCAAGAACTCAAGCTTTCACACCAAAAAGTATACCAGCATGTAGATCGTGTCAAGAGGATCATTTCCATACCAATTTCAGCCCAAGAATCAGCAGTTCATTCCGATGCAAGTGTTTATCTTGCTAGTTTATTTAGTATATAATGTTCTTGTTAAACTTTGTTAATGATTTAGATAATAAATGATGGAAAATTAGGATTCATTAGGTTTAATCGTTAAAGAACATTAGATTTTGGTGATGGGTTGCATGTAGAGGATTTACCCCATTTGTAGATTATTAAATCTGGAGATTTTATGTATAGATCCCGAATTGAATTTAAGGATTTGAAATACTTAAAGTGATGGCTTCATTATATGAGGATTCTTAGAGATTTTAGAAATTATTGGTTTCCCTTTTGAAAACATAAAGATTTGAATACTAATTTGTGTTAGAAATTGCCCCATAATGATTAGGGTTAGTTTATAAACCTTTAAACTGATGTTAGACGAAATTTGGATTGAGTTTGAGGTTTGGAATGTTGAGAAAAATCGAAATTTGGAAGAACTGGATCTGTTCGGAATTTTCGTTAGAAGACCTACCCAGGTCGTTCGAACGAGACTTCTAACGAGATTTCCAACGACCTTTCTAATGAGTTGCTGAGTTCGTTCGAAGTGGGAACTTCGTTCGAACGAACTCGTTCGACAAGAATCGTGGAACTTCTAACAAAATTCTAGAATGGGTTTTTAGCATTTGTTTGGCTTGGAAATCTTCCTAGGGTTATCTATATAAGTGTATTAACCTTCGTGAGTAACGGGTGACCTAAATTTCCAAAGTGTTAAGGAATTAAGGGTAATAGTACTTGGGGTATTGAATTTGTGTGGAAACTTAGGAGGGGATGTAAGTCCTAGAGAGGCTTTATATATACGGGTATCGAGGAGAGTAATGGCGTTAATAATACTTACGGATTATAGTATTTGGGTTATGTGATTACCTATTAATGTATACAAGTTGTGTGCATGCTTATTACTTTGAATATCATGTGTATGACATACCTAGTTACTGGCTATCGAATGGGGGTTAACGCGTTGTGGAGGACCATATCTTGTGTGCCTTCGGGGGATTTTGATTCGTACCACTAAAGCATGGAACCTGGGTACGGGCTATCTGTGAGAATGATAGTGATGACGGTCATATGTGCGCGTAGGTATGTGCGTAGCCCATCGACTTGGTACTATCTTCGCCTCCAATATGTATATATGTTTTATTTGGTTCTTGAGAAATTGAACATGTTGTCCTTTATGCGTGAGCGTTGCAATGGGACTAGATAGCCGAGTATGCCTAGCACTAGGGGTTTCTTAACCATGGGTGTTGCATAGATATAATTGTATGTATACATAGTGAGATTTTATATTTGTATACTGCGTTTCTATTATGTGTTTCTTGTTGGTTACTTTATTAAAGTATATACTTATTGGGTCACCAGTTGGGAGTAAAGAATGTTATGAGAATGAGTTACAAAATCCTTAAACCTATTCCTAATAATAGTAATATATTGATTTCGGGTTATTTAGATAATGTATTCGGCATAGTGATTATCCTACATATAGTCAGGTAAAGTGACGAGACTAGTATGGGTAGTTAGACTCGCTAGGTGTGCACATTAGATGAGAGGTGAGCATCTCAAGTGAGTACGCTAAGTTAACATGGATAAATTATGTGCTAATTAAATCAATTTAAGCACTTGCTATATTTAAATTGTTTTCCACTCGGGCTCTGATCCGTTTTTCTGCAAATCTCTTTTCTTGTTCTATTATTTTAGGTGCTCAGCCACAGGGACACCAGACTTAGGATATTCCATTCATTTGTCGAGTTGTAGCTGCTGTGGAAGCTACGAGATATTGCTAATAAATGCTTCTGAGTCTATTTCTCCTTATCTATCAGTCATTTATTTCAGTTGGACATGTCGTCCCTCCTATTTTACATTCAAAGATTTAGAGTTGTTTTATTATATCATTAGACTTCGATTTCATGTTATTGGACTATTGTATGGAATTTTGACTGGATGTGTTTATTCCAGTTCTTTATTTTACTTCAGTTAGTTCTTACCTTATACTATTGTGATGTATGATGATGTTTAGATATTACTCTTTACTGATGTTGGTTAATAACAAGATAAAATTTTGACACCAACCTTTTTAAATATTAGGTGGTTAGTTTTTATTAAATTAAAATTTGAGTTTTCGACAGTGATGCATTATCTGAACCAACTTAATATTCTGAAATTAATTATTTAAGGACTGATCACCCGGTAATTAATTAGGTGGGGTGTCACAGTGATGTCAATTACATCGCCAACTATCCTATCATATGATATAGGTGTGATAGAAACAAGCAAAAGTACATCCATAACCCCCACATTGAATACATCACACTCCCAACCTTATAAGAGTTCACCCGCGAACTTAGAGCGGGTCACCGTTTGTCTCCGGGAACATGACACGGATGAGCAAAGTCTGGTGCGTGACTGGTGGATCAGCTGCATCCTCAAATTCAGGGCCTTTATTGACGGAGTGCAAGATTACCTTTTTTTCTCTTCTGCATCACGGTTTCTGATTGTCACAAACTAATAGCATTTGAGCGTGTCTGCCTCGTGAGTCCTCCCACGAGTAAGGTGAGTGGTCTGCGGAACTTTCTCCTGCCAAAAATATTCCTTGACAGTAATGGCGTACTCAATGGTTGAGAGTTAGGATGTCTTAAAGACTCAGCTCGTAACGAATCCATGGTTGTAACCCATGGATATAGCGCTCAATGCGTTGTTCCTCATTCTCCCGCAGTGCCATGCGGTTGCATGGTAACTGGAACCGGATAGTGTAGTCCCGGATCGAGATTGCAGAACCTTGACCATGCGCGAAGAGGTCGCTCTAGTAGGTGTCCCAAAGAAAAGCATTCCAAAGGTGGTTCCTCATCTCTGGCCGTGTTTGAATAGGTTGGAGGTTCAAGTGCTCGTCACAAGACTAGACAATGTCGTTCCACCAAACTCTAGGCTAACCCTGAAGAATGGTGGCTACGAGTCGAACACTTAGTGCTTGTGATGCCTTTGTATTCGAACACTTTCTCGATTGAATCAATCCAATCAACCATAGAATTCGGGTCTAGATGACCATCAAAGGTGGACGCATCTCATATATCACCGTGCAAACTCTTCTCCAATAATAGGATAACTCGACTCAAGTGGTCCAGGTCACGTTTAGCCTCCACCCGCTCGTCATCATCTGAAGAATCATCCTTGTCCAAAGAGCGCAAGGCTGCCTCCAAGGGTGGGCCATTCATCGGGGCTTATATAGGGTGGTCTTGGACTTATCTAGGGTTGTCTCGCGACCGCAATGGTGGTCCGCTGATGCTAAAACTGTAAATCGAGAGTCGTAGGGCACTTGATGCAGTTTTATCAGAGGGTGACCCTCCCCTAAGATGATGTATGGGGTTATGGTGCCTTATTAAATAGCAAGGGTGTGGTAGATAAACCTATGGCGACTGCATTGGGCTTAGAGGACGCCTGCATGTGGTTGTTCATCCGTTGTCTAGTCATTAGAGAAAACGATAGGTCTGGAGGGATGTTTGCAAGCAAGGTCGTTAGGGTTTGATTGGCCTGGGTGGGGGTCACAGGTGGGGTGCGAAACTAGCAAGGGAGTGTGCCCTGGAAGTCGCATTGGGGACTTGGTGTGGATAGGCCATAGGTTGGGTGAAGTTGGCGAATTGCAGTGGAAGCATCAGCGGAGGGGTGATGGCAGGGGATTGGCGGCTAAGGGTCGAGCGTTAAGGGTCATCTGGTCGTTTGGGCAACAAAGCGAATGTGATAGCACAGATACGTCCAATGAGGGTCTTAAGTGAGGACCCTAGGTGAGCGGCGTCACGTTCAATCATGGGTTGTGATGTTTTTCTTTGAGCCATTGGTGGTGTGACGACTTAGGGTTTTACACACATACAATGATTGGAACAAACTTGGCTCTTATAACAATTGATGTGGCACGCGTCAATGGCACTGAAGAAGAGAACAACTAGCACAAACTCTCATAATATGTATCAACTATGTACCACAGACACGGACATAGACACGGGTGTCACGTCCTATACGACACGGACACGACGACACGACAAATCTAAAAAAATTAGGACACGACACAGCGGGGACACGGCATCAAATAAATATTTTTATAATTATTTTTATATATAAAAAATATGAAATATCACATTAATACTAATCTCATACTAAGAACGGCATTAAACATATAAGCATTAAGAGTACTAAATCCATTATAAACATTAAACATCACAATAATACTAAATTCCATACTAATAGCAATCAAAATGTAAAGAAACATATATAAACCATGCATAACATTAATCTTAAATCCATACTAAACATCAAACTTCAATCCATACTAGTAACAACCAAAATGCATATAAAACCCATCCTAAACATTAATAGAAAAAGAACTTTGAACTCTAATAAACAAACAGAAGTGCAAAAATGCTTAGTTTTTTTTTTCGTAACAAACATAGATCAACAGAGGGAAAAAAAGAGAAAAAAAATTGTTGGGTCCGTTTGGTTCGCTACTCAGAAAACTCGATTTAAACGATGTTTTTAAATACAGTTTTAAAATTCAGTTTTTTATATTTATAATTATTGATGTGCGTTTGGTAAAGTTGTTTTTAAATACAGTTTTTTAAAAATTTGACAAAATTTGCAATCATATATATATATATATATATATATATATATATATATATATAACTTTCATACATACATGATACATAAATGCATACATACATCATAAATTATATACATGTGCATTTAATATCATGTATTTTTACGTATATTTAATGAGGTATGTTGGAAAGTTTAACTATATATATATAATTATATCGCATTTATAATTCACTATAAAATTATATACATACATGAATTGATAATATTTTTAATACATATGTACTATATGTATATTTTATATTATTCCAAACATTAATAATACATGTATAAAACTATATATAAGTATCATGTATCTATTGATAATATTATTTAACTTTATACTATTTCATATGTAATTTTATGTACGTGTACATATATATTTTTTATTTATAAGAATTACACACATATTAATGTATTATGTATGTTTATTATATATTGAGGTATAACTGCATTAAAATATTAAGAATGAATAATTTTAAGTTGAAAAATAAAAAACTGAAGTTATAAAGCACCCTAAACCTGTTTTTCGAAAAACTTGATTATAACACAGAAATATTATAATTTTGTGTTTAAAAACAGGTTGCCAAACGCAGATTTTTATCAGAATTGTATTTAAACATAGAAAACAGAATTATAGTTGCAAACCAAACATGCCAGTTTTTTTTTTTTTTTAGTAACAAAAACGAAAGCAAAATAAGAAGGTTCTGAGTGAAGAAGAAGAAGAAGAAGAAGAAGAAGAAGAAGAAAGAGATGAGATGTAATATGCTTGGTAGTAGCAAAAGCAAAAACAGAAGTGCAAAAATAAAAAAAAATAAAAAACTTATCGACAGAGATCTTATTGAAGAAGACTTGAGATCTGGTCAGTTTTTGAGTGAAGAAGCTGTCGGAGAGGAGGGGGGAGGTTGCCGACAGAGGAGGGGGTGTGGTGTGGAGAGAAAGAAAACCCTAGTTTTGTTTTTGAATTTGAGAGTGGTGAGTTTTGAAAACGTTAAAACAGAGTTAAGTTTTTAAAATTAAGAACTTACCTTACCCCGTTATAGTTTATAACTTATTATATTTCTTGCCCCTTTTTTTGAAAGTTATTCTATTTTTTAGTCAGCTGGGGCCCTTACGTGTCTCAGCCGTGTCCATGTCGTGTCCAATTATTTTTAAATGGCTTTTAAGTCTGACACACCACGTGGTGTGTCGAACACGTGTCCAAGCCATGTCCAAAGCGTGTCCGTGTCCTTTGAGTGTCCGACACTCGTACGGGGCCTTCGGGGAAGTGTCCATGCTTCATAGTGTATTAATCATCATTCCCCATTGGGGAACGTATACATATATAACGCGTTGAGAGGGGAATATTCTTAAAAGACGCTAACTAAATGTGGAAGCATCTAGCATTAGTGAGGTCATGGCGATGTTACCTATGAGTGACAACAACCATGACATCATCAATGAAGCCTTCTAAATCTTCCCATAGATATCTATCCTAACCATGCATTCATATATACAAGGGCAAGTGTGATGAGAAAAAGGAAAAGTGCATATATAATCCCACGTTATTTACATCACATAACCTCCCACTTTCCATCCTCATTTTCCAAAGCAGGAGTTATACGGTCATATTAGCTTTTTCATTCAAAATCACATAACTTCGAGATAATATTTAAAAAAGCACTCGAATCGTACACCTCGAGGCAAAGCGTGGAAAAATCGCATCGAGGCTTAAGCCTCAGATGCTATGAAAGAGGCTTACGCCTTGAGGGGTTGAGGCGTGAGGTGAGGCTTATAAGGCGCAGGATGGGAAAAAACACCAAAGCTTTAATCTTTCTTCATTCTACTTCTTCATCGTCTTCTTGTTCTTTCATCTTTTTTTCAAATGTAATGGGACAATTATTATATGTTTACTCTGATTTCTTTTTTTTTTTGTTCTTCTATCACGAACAAGGGAACTCCATTTTCTTTAAGTTTGTTATATATATATATATATATATATATATATATATAGAGAGAGAGAGAGAGAGAGAGATTATATGTATATATACTCTAATGATATATATGTACCCATTTGATTAATGTATTCTATTCAAAGAATTAGTTTTGAAGCATTCCTTTGCATTTATTCACTTTGTACTTTGGATGTATATACTGATTTGTATTAATATACTCTCTAATATTTTTGTTAATATATGCCAATATTATATATATATATATATATATACACAAATCATTTAATTACATCTACAATATTTTTACTAGTGCACAATTATTAATTACTATATATTAAATAATTAATTGCTTTATCATAATACACTAATTTCTGTTGGTAAAGCTGATTTCAGACCTTATCTAGTGATAGTGATATTAGTTATGAATCTTTTGTTTAAAATTCTTATATTACATTATTTTTGCAAATTATTGGAAAAAATTATAATAGTTTTATTAAAGTTGCGGCTTACGCCTCAATGCGTTGCGAGGCCTTGCCTCCGCCTTGCGCCTTTTTAAACATTGCTGCGAAAATCATTTTACATGAATGGAATAATTAAAAAAATTGGGTAACCCAACATTATTAATATTTAGAGAGTTGACTGCATTACTACTTAGAAAGAAATGGTTTAACATGAACTTGACAGGAATTTTTATAACCACGACAGTTGTTGAGTTCCCGAAGGGTTTAATTACCTGGACAGGAATTTTCCAATCAATTGAAAGCACTCTGTTGGCGAGCTTCTTGTTTCGGCCACATATTACGAGGACTTGACCAATCGGCTCTCCGAGATTCTCATCATATAATGAATTATTAAGAGCCCGAGCAGTAGCCTCAATGGGACCCATTCCTTCCCCACCACCCATCAGCAATACAGCAGGAAGATCCTCGTCCATTCCTAGCTCTCTCCTCAGCTCATCCTAATTTTAAACATGCATAGACATAAATAAATCGATCCAGTGAATAAAATAAAGGATAACATGAACCACAACAGGGAAATTCAGGATAGCTGATTAATCCACTTAAAACTCGAGCAGCAGCAACAGCAAAGAATTAAGAACCCTATGAGGCAGTTCTCTTTGTGCATGCCTCAAAACATTATATCAAAACTGAATAGAAAACCTTAATCTTATCACCATTATAACCCTTCATTATAAACTATGAAGCACGAACACTCTCCCGGAAGCCACGAGTCAGCTTTGACACGAGTCCGACACGCGATACGCTCCGACATGTTGCCGACGCGCAGGAATGCTCTAGGACACGTTGGGACACGTTGCCGACACGCTGGGACACGTAAAAGGACATGATGGGACACGTAAATGGACACGTTTTTTAATTTTATTTTATTTTCTTATTTTTTGCCTTATGTGATGATGATTCTGCTTTATTAATGATTTTTTTTATGTTAGTGTGTTTGAATTTGTTTTGTATTGTTCATTTTCTTAATTTCATGTTAAGAATGCTCTAATAATGTATTTTATGGAAAAGTTTTGTTTTATTTCATTAATATATATATTTAAATATATATTATGTATTTACATATATATATATATATATATATATATATACAGAAAGGATCTCATGCATACCCAGTTTGCATACCCTCCGTGCGGACCATTTTTTTAAAATAGTAAAATAAATAATTTCGGACTGATTTTTTTTTTATGATTTTTAAACATTTCAGTAGGGCCATGAAAAAATAATCAGCTCAAAATGAATTTTTTTGCTATTTTAAAAAAATCGGTCAAACTTTGTCAGTTTTTTAGTTGTTTTTAAGTTGTTAAAAACTGACAAAGTTTGACCGATTTTTTTAAAATAGCAAAAAAATTAATTTTGAGTTGAATTTTTATTTATGGTCCTATTGAAATGTTTAGAAACTATAAAAAAAAATTAGATCAAAAATATTTTTTTTACTATTTTATCAAAATTGGTCCGCGTCAGCGGTATGCAAACTGGGGTATGCATGAGAACCGCCCTCTCTCTCTCTCTCTCTCTCTCTCTCTCTCTCTCTCTCTCTCTCTATATATATATATATATATATATATATATGTATCATAGCGTGTCGTATCCTAATTTTTGAAAAAATCACGTGTCACGTATCGCGTGTCGTGTCGAAACACGTATTACGTGTCGAGTCCATGCTTCATATAGATTATAACTATGACGAAATTTCTAAAATATCCCTTAGAACTAGAAGATTGGACAATAAGATTCCAAACTCAGTAAACATTATTTCGCTAATTGCTGGCCTCATTCTTTCCTGGAACTCCTCGTTATGTGCTGTTGCACTTCCAGCAGATCTTAAATCCGAGCTGGCATTATAAATATGTATGTATACTGGCATTGTGAAAACAATCGTATTAAAATTCAACACTATAATATTTCTTTTTTAACTTCCCAACTTTGGAATGGTAACGTGTTGAGAAAGTAGCATAGGAAAGTTAACCAACCTTTGACCGAACAGGCTTAACGAATGAAGGTCGCACAGGCAGGCCATAAACTTTAATCTGAGAAGGCTGGAGACCAGCTTTCGATGCCCTTTTCGCCACCTCTTCTGTCGGGCAATAGCATCTCGTTACAAGCTTATGAAACCTACACGTAGCAATGCATATGATACCATATCTACACTTGGAACAGCATATCATGAAATATACTGTGAGGAGGGCATACCATGTAGGATGACAGGTGCTTAAATCCGTGACTACGGTGGTAAACACGATCTTTTTCAAAAGACCTTTTGACCTCAATATGCGAAGTGGTACATGTTGCATTAGAGGATGTACGCTGATAATAATATCTGGCTGGTATTTCATTAGACCTTTGGCCATTTCTCTGTGTTAAATAATGGAAAATATAATTAGATGAGAATAAAGAAGTATGCATGCAAGAATATATGCCTTAGATAATACTACACAAACTTGCACACATAGTTGGCACAAATCACTAACATCTTGATGATTTATGTATTTGTACGCAAGTTTTAGAATATGGTACATTCATTCCATTGCATTAAAAGTAAATATCCAACAATATTTCCTTATTTCGTTTCATTGGTTCCTTTTTATAAGAAAGATGTATAAAAGGCGTGGTAATTTTAAATTGGGCACATCAGTAATTGTTGTAATTAAATTTGGGAGCATATGGTGTTTTTACCTCTTAATGTTGAACGAATATCTATTTAGCATTAAAATGTGACATTAGTGTGTTGCTTGCTTTTGCCCCTTAAGTTCGAATTTAAATCCATTCAGAGTTTAGAGGTGTCACAGATTTTTTTGTCCAACTTTAAGAGGCTAATGGTCATATTGACTTTGAATGTTTAAGAGGTAGGACCATCTCCATAGCATTATGGCATTTTGGTTGGGTGGGCACCAAAATGCCACAATGCTAATTTGCCCATCCAAAAACAGCTCTCAGCTTCGATGCTAAGCATTGTGCATGTCAAACCTTCCCGTGGCATTTGGATGGCCATGCGACACATCTTCCCGTGGCATTCCAACTACCGCGGGAACAATGTTATTTCTCGACGCTGTTTTTACTCAAAATGTATATATTCTCATTGCACAATACCCTTGCATTATACCCAAATCAAATTTCTTCAACTCTCACTAACGATCTTTCGTTATAAGCTTCATAGTAATAATGTCTTCTTCACCCAACGATTCTGTAGGTAGAATTCTTTGACTAATCATCGGATGTTGATAGTTATTAGAAAGAAGTCATGCCTAGTTTAATTTCATTCGTACTTCTTCGTATTTTAGAGGCTAAAGAGGAACAAATTCGATCTCATCGGTGGTTTTCTATACTTTGTCTTAAGGTTGTTGATAGAGATGGGGAGGGAGGGTATGAAGATTATTTTGATGCAAAGCCACTTACGACACCAAGGTCTTACGGCGTCGACTCCGAATGACACGCCACTTGTTGTTCCTTCGTATTCTTGGCAGGATTGCTTCTTACGGCGACTATTTTGTAAAAAACAGTATGCGTATAGAAAATTGATTATTTGGGTGAGTAGGAAATGATTGCGGCTCTTTGACACTCGTATACAAGTGCTCAGCCGATTCAATTGACGAGTATGTTCGAATTTCGGAGACTTTAAAGTGCTTTTGCAACGTTGTGTATTCGGTTGTATACTTGAGGACACCTAATCCAAGATGTCCAACGACTGCTCGCAAACGCGAGCAGTGGGGTTTCCTTAGGCATACTAGGCATCATATATTGTATGCATTGGGAGTGAAAGAATTGACCAGTGGCATGGCAAGGGATACATCGAGGCCACCACAAAAAGGTTGCGGCCATGTTGGAAGTCGTAGTTGACCACAATTTATGGTTTTGGCATGCATTTTTTGGTGTGTCGGGGTCAAACAAAGATTTGAACGTTTTCAGTCAATCGGATGTTTTCGAGGAGCTATACATGGCAGATCCCCTCGATGCAATTACGTTGTAAACAGTAGGTCATATGACACAAATTAATACCTTGTTGATGGCATATACCCGAAATGGTCCACTTTTGTCCGAACAATTGCATAACCCCAGTACGCAAAACAATAGCATTTCGCACAGTGCCACGAGGGCGTGCGAAAGGACATGGAAATAGTTCTCAATGTTTTACAGGCTCGCTTTTCCATTGTTAAAGGCCCGGCTCGTTTCTGGTACCGTGACGATCTAAGGCGCATCATGATGATTTGTATCATTATGTACAACATAATCTTAGAAAATAAACGGGACGAAAATCTCAAGCCGTGGCAGCCTAATTCCTGTGAAGACGAGTCGTAACATGTTCAATTGCTTAACCATAATAACGTAAATGTTGCGGCCAAATATATTCACATGCTCGCCTGCATGACTCCGTAACAGATGTTTATCTCCACTATAATTTGATGGAACATGTGTGGAGTTTGCGAGGCAGCGTATTTTTTTACATGCAATCGATATTGTTGAAATGATATATAAAATCTTTTAGTTCATTCATAAATGGCCATTACATTGCACAAAAATTAAGAAATTTAAAACTAAGCATTATACATATATTTGTCCAACTTCGAACCTCATAAGTGTTGAATTTTCAGATGATCCATCCAATGTACCCATTTTTGTCTGCCAAACAACGTAGCAAACATTGTTCCCGTGAAAACAACATAAAATTTAGAAATACTCATTGCTTAAGGTGAAAACAAATGAATGATAAAATTTGATTTGTAATGATACTTGACGAAGGGTGGCAGAATAAAAAGGCTGATTTTGAGTCATTAGAATGTCGCGCAGAGGTCTCCTGCGGCAATTGATTTCCCTCTCAAAGGTCATGCCACTCCAAGTGTGGCAAATCTAATGGAAAAATAGCCTTACATTTGCGACCTTTTTAACCAAACCTTATTTTTCCTAAAACTTTGGAGTGTTTTTGCTAACACCATCATTCAAAATGCCAGAGTGCCAAGGCTCTGGAGATGGTCATATATTGCCCATGAATCCCACTAACAGGTAGTATGAAATTTTATTTAGATACCAAGAAATAAAATAAAATAAAAAATTCCAATTCCAATTTCAGACTTCTCAAGTGTTTTGTTTTTTACCTCCTAATTCTGAATTGGAGTTTAAATTAAGTATTCAACATTAAGAGGTAACCCATTTCTGAATACCGAATGCTACATATTAATGAAATTTCTTTCTTTCATTTGTTAGAATAAAACATCATTAATAACAAAAGAAAGGATTAAGAGGGAAAGATGTCCCCTAGGGCTATATGAAAAAACTTTACTTTTTTTCATCGGAAACCATTAAATTTTATTGATAGTGTGAAATATTAAAAAGTAGGGAGGACCATCAATCCTCGTCCTATATTCAATATAAGATAAAAATGAAGAAAAATTGAAAATCAAACATAAAATAAAAGAATAAAGAAGCTTTGATCTTTTTATATTCCCTGCAGCATCAGCATCGGCATCCAGCTCTGAAATAGAACACCCGGCCCCTTTACACGGGCCTGGCCTAAGAATCTCTCAACTCAAAACATTGGCACAGCTCATGAATAACAAGGACAAAGGGATGTTCTCAGACAGTTCCGATGCTGAAGCCTATAAAGATGCTGTAAGTTTGATTTTTTTCTCCATATTTAATGATACCGGCCAAACTCAAAATCAGTAGAGAATAGAGAAATATTACAAACTCTTTCGAAAAATGGACCCGTGAGGTGGCTGTAAATTCCAAGCTCTCCTAAGCCACTTCATTTTCCCTTTTCTTCTCTTCGAAATTCTTGTATTTCTTTCATGCCACGCTATTTAAAAGAGGTTGAACAATACATCTCCACAAACATCTTCTCTACTTTTTGTGTCTGTGATTCACCGTCACATATATTTCCCTTTTCTTGGTAGAACCCCCTCAATACCGTATTGGGACAAAATCTTATACCAAAGAAACCTTGTGAAGGAGGAATGAACAAAGAGATGCTCAATGTCTTGTTCCGAGTGAACAATGCCAATTTGGGCGCCACTTTTGCATCCAAGCACGAGTATTGACTCTCTCATGAGCATCTTACCAAGAAAAAATTTACACTCGAGCATCAGTTGTCTATATAAATTCAAATTTAAATGGTGCAAAAGTATTCAAAGAAGGAATTTTTTTTAAATATTGCAAGAGAACTTATACCCTCTCGGCCACCACCTTTTTAAATCCTAGCGCCTTGAGAAAAACAAACAACCTCTAACATATTAAGGAGTACAAATTGTTCGATTTCTTCCTCTAGATTTCTATAAATGTTTAAATTCCAATATTAGTCAAGGATAAAATGGATGAATGATGGAAATTAGGGTTTATTTTTAATTTTTAGTATTGAATTTTTAGTATTGACGCTCTCTCCCCAATCACGCTTAGTGAGGACATCCCCGAGGATGTCAAGGCCCCATCAGCGGATGGTATTGAGCTCGAGATCTTCCCGTGTGATTCTATTTGCATTTTTAACGAGGACGGTTGGCTCACCCGCACCCGGTTCCGAGATTTGGAGATTTTTGGGATTGGAGACTTCTTTCCGATCTTCGAGGAAGAAGAGGTTGGGTTCTTTCTCGGACATTTCTGCAATATTTTTATCGAGGATGATTGGGTGACTCGCACGCATATTCGCGAGATGGAGTCATATGATTTGGTTGATTTCATCCCACTCTTTGGGAATGAAAATGCTTGTGATGGGGTTAGCTTCCCTGTTGATGACATGATGCTTTGGGTGGCCGAGATTGATTTAGGGTATGTGGACCCCATTTGGGAGGAGCATGAGGAGCGTTCTAGGGTTCTTTTACGTGGTTGGGCATTCAAGAGATTCGTCATGGGGAACACAGATGGCATTTGGCACCGTTGACCCTCCCCGAGGCATGTGCTCGTTATTTTTCAGTAGGGCAAAGTTAGGGGACGAGTTCTTATTTTTAGTATTGAATTGTATTTTTTTTCTTTTATTAGTTGTTTGGTCAAGGGAGTTAGATGGAAGCTTCTAGAAGGTTCCTTTAATTAGTGTTGTCATAGATGAGTTGTCATGACCACTCATGACAACTCATACTTAGCTAGTAGCTTCTAAAAGGTTTCATTTTAACATGTTATGTATTGGGGAGTTAGTTATAGCCCATGTGGCATCACATGGGCTTACACTCTCTCAAGTTCTCAACCAACAGGAGCTTAGGAGATCTCGTAAACCACCCGTCAAAAGGCTCCTACAATTATCTAAACATCAATTTAGAGAGAGAAACACTTTTTTCAATTGTCAAAATTCAAGTCTACCTCAAATGAGGCTTACATGGGGGTATTTAAAGGGGAGGAGTAGCTTAGGCTCCAAGCTAACGCCCTAATTACAAAAATGTCATTACTACTCCTTACCTTTAAATACTAAAGCAAAACAAATGAAAATACAAATAATAAAAGAAAACAAAATGACTAATAAAACCCTAAAATAGGGCCCATTTCAAATCACTCTCCCCCTCTTAAAACTAAGCTTGTCCTCGAGTGTTCAAAATTTGGGGATTCGTGGGGAAATTTTAAAAATTATGCCAAAAAAAATTATGGGGAACCAAAAATAATTCTTGAAACTTGAGGAGTGCACATCGCACAAATCTTGATCTTTATTTCTTCTTCTCCTCTTTCTTCACCCAATCAAGCCCTAGAAAATTCCACCCGGGTCAAAAACCAATGTTTGGAAGCGGGTAGAAGGGTCTGGGGTTGGGTAGGGCAGCCATGGGGTTTCCGAGTAGGCCTAGGGCAAAACCCTAGGTTTACGGGATCAATTTGAGGCTGGGGGTTGTCAGAGATGATGCGGGAAGGCAAGGGGTTGGGGTTGTTGTCGGTAGTGTTTTTTATCCAGTGGGATGGTCGGCAGGTGGGGTGGGGGTCTTCGGGGGGTTGGGCGGCAGTGGTTACAGTCGCGATTAGTTTTTTTTTTAATTGGGGCAGCAGGTAGGGTTGGGTATGGGGTGGAGCAGAGGGTTTTTGGGGTCCGACGGTGGCGGGGTAACGCTGAGGCAGCGGAGCGGAAGCTAGAGCTAAGGTTAAAAGGGGGGGCGCTAGGGTTTGTCATTCTTCTTGGATTGGGGCAACCATGGGGATTGGAGGGTTAGGTTTTAGCCCTAGGTTAGCAAAGAGTTTGTCTATTTGTTGTTGAAACTCCGCAATTTGTTGCCTACTCTTGATTCTTATATTCTTGTTGTTGTTTGGATTTCTTGGGAGCCATTGAATTGTACGATTTGATAAAATAAACACCGATACACCAAACACCAATGTGGAGCGACACCCGCTTGGATACCAATTTGACGTAAACCACCCGTCAAAAGGCTCCTACAATTATCTAAACTCCAATTTAGCGAGAGAAACACTCTATTCTATTGTCAAAATTCAAGTTTACCTCAAATAAGGCTTACATGGGGGTATTTAAAAGGGAGGAGTAGCTTAGGGTCCAAGCTAAGGTTCTAATTACAAAAATGCTATTACTACTCCTTACCTTTAAATATTAAAGCAAAACAAATGAAAATACAAATAATAAAATAAAATAAAATGACTAATAAAACACAAAAATAAGGTCTATTTCCATCAACATCCCTTCTATAATCTTCTCTCCTCCCCTTATATAAAGGGCCTTAGTCCCTCATTTGCATTCATTCCTTATTTTGAGAAATACTAATATAGAGAAAGAAAGTTCCTTTTCTTCATTATGTTGTTGTTGTTGTTGTTGTTGTTGTAGTGTAGTTAGTAAATTTAGGCTTCAACTTTTCAACTTCACATCAATGAAATTTTTTTATTTTGGTTTAGGATGTGCTATATAAAGAGGAGGGACAAGGATTTTAAAAAGAGCTCCCACCCTCCCAAAATCTAATGGAATTACCCCCTTTCAATTTTGAATTGCACACTCAAGGAAAGAAGGTATATTTTTTTATTTTATAAATAATAGACCTCTTGAGATGTTAGTTCATGGGCTTTTTATGAGTACCTCTCTGAGCAACCCATGGTCCAAAGTAAAGGCCAAAA
This sequence comes from Sambucus nigra, assembly GCA_949130495.1. Classification (NCBI taxonomy): domain Eukaryota; kingdom Viridiplantae; phylum Streptophyta; class Magnoliopsida; order Dipsacales; family Adoxaceae; genus Sambucus; species Sambucus nigra. Next base: position 193,132,242 of record OX422208.1, read on the forward strand.
CCAAATCGATACACCTGAGTTTACTAGGCCAAAACCATTACACATACATATATATCAACGAAACAAACTTGACTCGGCATGACATGTCGAGATTTTCACTGAAACAACCAAAATCTAGGCGACTCCTCAAGCCGATTCACCGAGTCAATCTACAAGTTGTACTACTTTTTTCATAAAAAAAATAAAATTAAAAATTTTAAAAAAAAAATCCTCTTAAGTAATGTATTGTTTCGTCTCTCCCGAAACCAATACCCATACCAAGTCAAAATTTAGTCGTAAAGTCTTTAACCGAAACAGTGTCCTTGAATCATTGAGAAACCTTTAGAATCCCACCCATGTTTATCCAACCCGTAGATGCTCCTGGTTTTGGAGTACCATGATGAATCTTTCAAGTGGGAATCTCCACGACCATTTACCTAAGAGAGCCTTGTTTTTAGTAGGGAGGTCTCCGATTCCCAACCCTCCCCATTTTTTCCCTTAGAGACTACTTTCCATTTAAGTAGAGAATTCTCCCAAACTGACATAAAAATTTCTCATTTTATATCTAATAACCTTGGCCTTTTTGCCCAAGTAAATAGAAAGAAAATATATAGGCAAGCTACTAAAGATCGCTTGGATAAGAGTTTATGCACCACTCTTAGATAGAAAACTCTTCTTACACTCATCATCGTGCAAAACCCTTCTCTCATCCCAATTTTTTCTCCCTCCACCCTCCACCCCATTCAGATAAACAAAAATTATAGGAAAAGATAGAGATAGCGTTTGCACCATTATCATAATCTATATAGACATCAGCCCTCATACCAGTATTTTGTGTACACTTGTCATGAGTTGTAATGAGGAACTAATACATGTTCATCTGCATCAGAAGCTTTCTCCAAGCTGCTGCGTCCTTCTTCAAACAGTTCATCGGAGACAAATTTTGGTTCTGACATATAAGATGGGGTTGAACTCTAGAGAGGATTCCTATGAACTCCATTTCTTTCCACGCCGCCCCAATCTCCATCTCTCAGAGATAGCGCACTCTATAAATCCTCCTCTACTCTATTTTGGTCACTGCAAACTCTGTCCTGAACTGTTCTTATTTCCTTGGTGTCCCAATTAATTATTGACCTTACTTTCTTGTGGAATTTGAGACCATAGAACTTTGTTTCTTGCTCCGGTTGCATTTGATTCCTTTCTTCCTTGCTTGCCTCGACTCCTGTCACTCGTTTCTCTTATCTGCTCTCAGAACAGTTGTAAAATTATTTCTAAACAGCGCACCTCTATCCTCACCCATAACTTTGAAAGGTTCGTTTCTGATATCTTTTCCCTTCTTGATCTTTCTAATAATAATGGAACCAAAAGTTGTATATTGTGATCTTCCAATGCTTGCAACATCAAACCTTCTTAAGTTTTCCCTGTTGTACATAACATCCCTGTCTCTTTGCTTTCCCCGACCATTTTCTGGTGGCTGAGAACATGTTGCTTCTTGATTTGGCTTCAACGAACCATTAAAATTGAACCAAAAGTTACCACTGAAGCTTTTGATGAAGGATTCATGAGCTCGTGGGACGCCTCTTTAATTCAAACATCGATTCCATATTTTGACCTTACCCTAGCTCTTAGTGCACAGTATCCCTTTCTCATCTTGACCTTGTTATTTTTGTTATATAACACAGATGCAAGATAGTTTAAAACTCAACAAACAATGTCTCTCCCCAATTACTTGGGTCGGTTACACGAACCATGTCTCAATTTCACTTATAACCCTACCATTCATGTCCATAAGGATCTAACAAACTTCTACGTTGGTGTCTAACGTAAACGCAGCAGAATTAACACACGAGCAAGAATAGTCATCACAAGGAAGAGCTAGGGTAGTCTCTCTATATCATCTCTGAAAATAACTAATGTGATAATGAAAAAAATAAGCTGCAGGCACCCGTTTATAGGCCAAGGCAAGATTAAAGGCCTAAATACCGCTAACCAAAAAATAAAAGATGTTCATAGAAAACTAATAGATTAAGAAATAAATAAATAAATGCTCTTACGTCCATGCGTCCCTCCCCACTCCCCCCCCCCCCCCCCCCCCCCAAAACCCCGCGTGGAAGTGAATCTATATGTGCACAAAACTGATCATAGAAATAGCGATCTAAATGATGGAAGATGGCCTCAGAAATTCAAGTGTTCACACTAAGAGAAGATCGCCCCATCCATCTGATCAAATAATTAACATTCACGCCCGTCGGTGTGACTTTCCCTTGGTTTAAAATCTGCAACATGAGCGTACAGGCCAAGTAGAATCGGACGTAAGCTCTCCCCTCTGTGCATCAAGAGAAAGAAAAAACTTCCTGGGGATGGCACGCTTGAAAAGCTTTCTTTAATAGGAGAACCACAAGGAAAGCCAAACTCGCTGATCCAGCAATGGCAGGTGACATCTATGTTGAGATTACACAGTTGGTCAAACAAAGGACGATTCAAACGGGCATCGTCCAGGGATCATCGAAGCCTTTCCTTTAATGGTTGGGGGAAGCATTCTCTTATCTGAACTTGATGGGCATTCTTTCAGGCGTTACTGATATAGGGAGTGGGTGTGAATGTAATTGTATAGGAGACCCATGAAACGGCGTCTGCAAAATTAAAAGCTGAGCGCATCCAACTATTAAGTGTTGTCCCCACAACAACGCACCGCATAAAATGGAGTGTAACGCACCATCTGAAGCTTGCGAGGCTTGTCTTCCCTTGACGCCCTCCTTCGGCAGATTAGCCATCACCAAATCCAAATGAATTCACGCCTATGCGCACATCCTCATGAATAGCCATCATCAATGTTGCAAAGTCATTTGCAAACGGTCAAATAGGAACTCAAGCAGAGCAATCGGAACCGAATGAGACATGCCCCACACAAACTGAAAAAGGGAGAAACCAATAGCGCTTTGACGACATTGTTAAAAGCGAACTCAGCCAGTGGGACCACAACATACCAACTCTTTGGGTTCTCACCCTCAACATACCTCAAGATCACCCACAATCCGATTAACCATCTTGAGGGTGAAACACCATAAAACTGCAACGTAAACCGCAGAAAATGCCATAAAATACGATAAAAATGGCACTGAAACAAACATCTCAGTCAAAAGTGATGCTATGAGGGGCTCATGAAGACGCACAACCTCTTGAAATACAGGGTAGCCATGTGAAGCATCAGAAGTTTGTCAAAAAGGGATAAATTGCGTCAACTCTGAAAATTAGCACATCCAACCTCATACCCTTGCCACCTTCACATGTAAATATCGCTTATGTAACTTCTTCATCGGAAAGCCTTTCCAGCCATCCCCTCTTTCCCACACTAATCACACAGTAATCAAGCCCCTCCAATCTAATATAAACTTGGAAAAATACTACATAACCTCCTCCATAATCCCACTGTCCCTCTCTAAGTTTGGCAAACTTCGTTTTCCAAATTGTTCACCCTCCCACTTGAGGACATGAAACAATCTAGTGTTATTAACCCATCCCCTCACCCACATAATTCTCACTTTTTAAAACCAATTTCATCTTTCAAAATCAACTCTTCTATTTTATTTTCGAACTCTCCCCCTCACATGCAACCTTTCCTCGACACCTCCTCCTTCAACGCATGTATATCTTTAATTATTTTAAGACCCGTTTGCCAACATTATATTCCTGAAAACCTCCCTATCCATTGGTTCACCTTATGTTTGGTACTCTCTAGTTACTTCATAAACTTATACCCTTTTAACAAGGTAGCTAACAAATATCATATTTGTCCTCAGAATAGGAAAATAGAATCTATCATGAAGAATTCAGATGAAGACAAAGACCCACGGTGTAAAAGAGGTAAGAGAGTGTCATCTGCAGTGTTAACAGAATTTTTTATAGGTAAAGGAGAAAGAAAAAACTAGTTTATTAAGGCTTCAAACTGCTAGTCGTTAAGACTACTATAAATAAATATAAAAGAAGGAAGTTCTTTTATTGACCTGATTTCGTGCATTATACCTATCCACTTTTTAAAGAGCTGAATTTCAATCTCAGAACCCTTGAACATCACACCATACAACAAACCCTAAAAGATTTTCTCAAGTCATGATTTTGTATCAAAATCTTCACAAATCCAAAAGCATGAGACTCCACGGGACAGCACTCGTCTAAAAGGTATTTTTTTTTTCCGTCTAAAAGGTATTTTTTTTTTTTTTTTTAGGAAACTAGACAACAACTTGATACAATCCTAATGAACACCTTATGCCTTACACAAACATGCATCTCCTCCCACTTCAAAGAGAACAAAAATATATTCAATCTCAAACAATCCAAGTATTCCTTTACATTGGAACAAATAATGATCATTAACCTATTTTGTCCCTTAAAGTTTGTCTCTCTAATCAGCTCCTCAAAATCCCTCACCTCATACCTCTAGTCACCCTACTGTCATTCAATCTTTTGACACAAAACTAACCATGATACCCTTCCCCATTACACGCACGCGCACACACGCATATATAGCCCGATAAGGCACAACTCTACAATCTCACTAGGTCCTTCTACAGGCATGCTTCAAAGAGAAGGCCGACACCAAACCAACATGCTCAATATGTATAGATTTTGAGGCTTGGTAGATAAAATTTGAGACGCGCGTAAAAATGGAATTGTCGACTTCGTATCACCATGACTAGGATGGATAGTTAGTGGTATGGGAAGATATGTCTGAATCATCACAATGGTACCATTACACAATACTACATAACATCACAATACTCACATATTTGATGCACAGAACTCGTGGATCACGAGTCAATCCTTATACTCTTCTCTTCTTCGTGATCTATATCTCTACTGCCCTGGGCCAAATATGGCTCTCTCTCATTACCTATGTTCATTGCTTCGCAAAGTACACCACTGAGTGCACGCTCGCGCCATAAAGGTCAGATATCTGACCATGCTTAATTGATTCTTGCATATATATTCGTTCTTGTGTGTATATATACATATATGTTATATGTGTTTAATAGTCTCGCACTCAGGCTCTGACATGGATTGGTCCATTTTTTTAATATTAAAAATGGACCTCCGTTACTAAAAGTAAAAGAGCATTGGACCAATACAAACGGAGGTCCACTAAAAGAAACGCACGCACAAGGGTCAGATTGATATGTTCATATAGATGTATAGATACAAACAAAAAAAATAAAATTTCACATATAAGCGGATTTTTTGGACTACTTTTTTTATCTATTCGTCATAAACAAAAATCAGTTTTATACATCATAAAGAAACATAACACATCATTACACAAATTGGTGGACTATAGAACAGAACAACCAAAACCGCACCGGGAAACGACAAGCAAAAGGAAAAGAGGTAGAAAAGCAGCCTCGCAAATCTCTAGAATCATTTTTAAACAGTTCCTCCGCCTTCTCTTTAGCTGCCAAGGGAGGTTAAATGGACTGTTAAAGAAGCTATGCAAACCACTTGAGCTCTCCATTTCAATCCATAGGAAGTGACATCACTTCAAATGAGTTACTTCAATATCCTTTATCGCTACATAAAAAGAGGTTTGAAATCCAATTCTCGCACAAAAGTCGCCAACTACAATACCTTAGCAATTGCTAAAGACCCCTGCACAAGCTGCCTGGTGCCTGCCTAGAATTACCCGTTCAAAGTCCATCAAGAGTTGAATTGTGGCGAAGAAGAAATAGAGGGATACCATGAGACGGCATTTGATCCATAGTGATGCTTAAATTTTAACCTTTTCCCATGTTTCTTCCTTCCCCACTTCTTTGTCTTAAAAAATTCTACATTCTTTTCTGTACAAACAAACCATGCCAGCTGACCAATTCTAAAACAACGAATGTCCACAAACAATCAAATTGCTTTTGTTTGCAAGAGTCGCACGTCCCCTCGCAAGGAACCCATATCAACTGTTACGAGTAAAGCACCCAACAATTTCACTTCAGAAACCTTAACCCAAATAAATCATGAAAATTTACAATGTAGCAAAATGTGATAAATATTTCTCTAAATTGGAGAAAATATAAGAGGGTGGAGAAATATATTTTTAAGTTGTTATTATAATAATTCTCTAATCATATAATTAAAACTCCCTATGTTCCAAATTCAGGCTGCAGTTGCCATTTTGGGAGGTTTGAAATCAAAATTTGCATTTTGAAAATCAATAGGTTACAAATTTGTGCTTTCTTACAAAGTAAAGACTTCCAAGTATCTACTGTTAAATTGAGACTCTTATCTCTCTCTTTCATGTTATTAAAATATGTATTTATTATTTTTCTCCTCTCACCTTTTTCAATAAAATAAAATAGAGAATCGCTTTGATTTTGAATGCATGGTCCATAACTAAGAGAAAGACGAGGCTGACCTTGCGATAAATGCGGAGGTGGCAGCAAAATTAGACTGATGTACAAGACGGGGAGCAGAAGCATAATATGTCATTTTCCACAAAGGCCCATGTTTGACCAAGAAGCTATAACTCCTGGGCAATTGGTTAAAGGGCCAAGGAGTATGATCTGTCCATAAATCAGTAATAAACACCTGCAACCCACACTCTTTAGAACACATAACACACAATCAACAAATAAAGCATTTCCCATTCATGAAGAAACACAAATAGAACCAAAACCAACCTGATATTCATCTCCAAATTCTTGATGAAACGCCGCCTTAATAGCCTCAGCAGACGCCCGATGACCTCCCCCAGTGTCACTCATCAAAATTAGCACCTTTTTGGAATTATTATTATTATGATTACCATTCATGGATAATCCTTCATCCTCCAAAACACCACGCCCATCTTTTTCTATTAACCCATTAGTATTAGTAGTAGCAGTAGTAGTAGTAATGCCAATTGAGGAGAAGCCAAGTGGAATTCTGTCGCAATGAAACCTAATGGCTGTATTGAAGTCGTTGAAAATGTTCCTAATAGTACAAGTACCACGACTACTCAAAGTCAAGGAAGCAATGAATTTGGAGTTGTCAATTCCAAAGTACAAGTAATTAGAGAGAAATGAAGAATAGGCGTCAGAATTGAGGTTGGAGTCAACTGTGAATGGACTTAATTTGGATGGGAAACTAAACGCATTCGTGCGTTCCTGGGTTAGTGATGAAGGCTGCATCGTTGCGTTGCGTTGGTGTTGTTTGCAGGTCAATCCATATCAAGGAAATGGGACTTGTTTGCAGGGACAAAAAACATAAGAAAACAAGGGACATGACATGTAAGTAGAGAAAAATTTGGAGGCGGGTTTACAGCCACAAAGAGAGGATTTAGGGAGAGAGAGGTAATATTCCTTTAGAATCCGAACAAACAATGCGCACTGCAGGAAAGAGGGAAAAAAACACTAGCCACACCAGATAAGAGATACGGGTTGGGGGGGAGCTACATTCCGGGTACTGCTAGCCAACCGGTAGGGTTCGCTTAATGCCGTTCTAAGATTATGTGAAAGCTAAATTCAACACTATTTTTTTTTTTTTACCAATAAATTCTTTTTACTAATTATGAAGTTTAATAAGTTTTAACATTTTTTTTTTGCTCTAATAAGTTTCATGAAAAAAAAAAATTGTTCTAATAGGTCGTATTTGTAAACATACAGTGAATATTCACTCTATGTACAAATAGAAACTATTGAGGAAAAAATACTGTGATAGGACCTATTAGGAAATGTATCATGTAAACAGGACTTATTTGTCAAACTCCTTTTTTTTTCATCATCGCTTTGTAGAAATACTAAGGTTTCATTTCTTTTTTTTTAATCCCAATCTCAAGTTTGAATTTAAAATTTAAAATTTTAAAAATATATTTGTTCATATGTCTTAATGAACTTTTAAATAAATATATATAAATTGATTCCGACTTCAAAGATAATTTTACCTTTTCTTCATTCAGGGGTAAATACAACTGTTAACCTCTTAATCATTTAAAAAAGGAGTTTGGGAGAAAGGTCTTCATAATTTTCAGAGTGTATAAAATTAGGACACTCCATATAATTTTATAAATGTAGTCCATATACTAAAAACACCATGAAAGATGGTGAAAAATTGTGCAGCTCGCGCGGACCAAAAATAAACTCCTAACTCTAAAGGGACCACACAAATAAATGCTATTGTACCATAGTGACTAGATTTATAAACTGGAAAAGCGTTGTCCTAAAAATATAAATATAGGAAGGAACATGATCTTTACCTTAATTCTCTATTTAAAAAAATAAATATTATTTAGTACCTCTTAAGTCTCAGTGGTTCGAATTCATATTTAAGGGGTAAAATCAAACAACACCTAAATAGGTAAATATTATAAAATTATATATATATATATATATATATAAAGGATAAAAAACAAGTGCATGTAAGATGAACACATAAAAGAAGTCAAATTTTTATAAAAGCCATAATTGTACCGTAGATATTGAAATCTTAAAAATGATGACCTTAATTGGTGTCATGATGTCGAAAACTCCGACTTTATTTAGTGATAAAGTGTCGAACATTCATGTCTAATAGGATCTAATGGGATCGGTGATAACATGTCGAGGTCTGTTTACAAGATTCGACAATGTTATACCGAGTTTCATGATTCAACATAGAAATAACGAATCATATTATGTACACTCAATAATGTTTAATCATCTGAAATTATTTGTTTATTGATTCAGCATTAATGTACTTAATCATGTTACGTGTGCTCGTTAATGTGTAAGTGAATTAATTTTTGTTTAATTGTGCTAAGTATTTGTCCTCAATTGATTACTTCTTACTTATATATTAAAACATGGTAAAACTAACAGTAAAAAGTCGGTGAAAACTTCAGATTGTAATAGGCAGGAGTTAAATATGAAGCTTGTGCCTTGTAAGAAGATTTAAACGGTAAATCAAGAAAGAGTTAGGGAAAAAATATGTGGATGGAAATTAAAATGATAAATAAGAAAACATATACGCAACGAGATTGGGAGGAAGGGAAAGATTAGCAATAAGGGTAGTGATAGTGAGTTGGGAGAGGAATAAGTTTAGGATGAAGGTGAGAATGAATATGATGAGAGTGAGAATATAGATAAGAAAAAAAGTCAAGGTGAGAATAGGAGTGAGAGTGGTGGTAAGAAGGGTAAAAAATAGTTAGGACAATAAAAATAGGAGTAAGGATAAAAGTGAGCGAGTGAGACTTAAGGTGATAATATGGAAGAAACTAATATATGAAATTAAGACAAAGGCCAAAAGAAGAAAAATAATAACAAAGAATATAATGTTAGGAGTTAGAGTGAGGGCAATAGTGTCAAAGATGAGGTTGAGGAGATAAATAGTGGTAAATAGCATAATAAGGAAGGGGGGAAAGAAAAACAAACGGGAAAGTGATAGTGAGAGTAATAATAGAGAGGGGAGTGAGAATGGTAGTGAGATTGTAGAGGAGGGTTAAGGCAAAACCTTGGCGAATGGGGAAAAAAAAAGCCAAATGTTTTAGTTATATATATATATATATTGGATGTTGGTAAAATTCTACAATGTATTCCGCGTGTAAAATAAATTATATATGGGTCGTATACAAATAGTTTTTGGGTATTGATCATTTTATGCATCTGGCTAAAATGGATGTTAAATTGGGTGAAGAAATAAGAATGTAAAAATATAGGTTGCGTAAATAATATTTTGAAATATTATTTAAACCCTATACTTTTGGTAAATTAGTATTTGGGTCCAAAAGGTGTTATAAATTGTATTTTTACTCCCTAAACTTTGTATATATGGCCTCGACTCCAAAATTTCATGAAATAACAGTTTGGACCCTAAACTTGTTCAAAATGAGCTATTTTGGCACTAAAAATATATTTTTGAAAATATTTATAAAATAGCCCCTGAACTTTAGATATTTATAAAATAGCCCCTAAATATTTAGGTAATTACCCTGAATATTGGGATAATTATAAAATATACATTGGACTATGTATAATTACAAAACAGCTCATGGAACCGAATTTTTGAAAGTTTATTAAGTGCCCTTAAACTTGTTGTTCTGGGGAACTAGTCCCCAAAGTTTAAATACTATTGGATGTGATTTTGTAAAATAAATCACAAGGCAAACCCAACACTTTAGAATTTACAAAATGGACCATAAATGTTGTGTTAAGTGAATTAAACTACAAAGAGGTTAAAAAGGCAAAGATGCAAGTTTAAGTGAATAACAATGATAAAAAGTTTAAATTAGACATCAAAAATATTTTGTGATTTAGCTGGTAGGCTGGATATAAAATAATAAAGTGTAAAAGGAATTATGGGGGATGATCCGAGCAGCCCAAATAACTCGGGTTCAAATAGAAGTTGGCTCATAAGAATTAGGTAAGGATTGTTACACGAGATATTCACAAAGATAAATGCCACCTGCATGGATCTTGGAGGATATGAGCACAGTCAAGTAGCGATCTTATTAACGGGATAAAGAAAACCTACACGACTTTATGTCTTTCTTTTTTATAAATGTAACTCTTACCCCACGGAAAAGGGGGCATGTAATTCTTGTTAGCAAATCAAAAAAAGTGTAATAAGAAAAGTGAAACACTCTGTGGACATAGGTCATTGTTGAACCATATAAATATTTGTCTTGTGAGATCATTTGTATTATACCCCGCATTAGCTCTTTAGGATCATTGTATCTGAAATAATTGCACTCACAATTAGCGTCGTCTGTGAGAAATGAGTTTAATCCCCTTAAATCAGTTAAAGTCAGCAAACAACCATGTTTCACCCCCATAGCGCACCTCTCGTGTACTTCCGGTGCACAGAGTTAGGTCTGAAATCCACCTCAATAGGAGGCAAAGCATCCCTCACTTATGTTATCGCTCCCAAGAGCAGCACTCTAAGCAAAGCAGCGAGCATATTGGATCCAGTCAGATCTCACAATTACTCGACGCATGTGAACAATGGCTACATTAGTAAGAGGAGGTTACATGCCTCCAAATGGAGGAAAACACACCATCTCCAACGAGCCTGGAGAGGATGGAGCGAGAGATCTGCAAAGACAAATGCAAGCGTCGTAGTCGGACACCAAGCCCTTAGGCGAGCAAAACTCTTAACCGATGAAGGTGTTCACATCACGACCAAGAATATTCTGAGAATGAGAGTCATTCGATGAGGTAAAATTAAGAAGAAAGACATCGTAGACACGATACCGAAGTCTTACAAGGAAATAGATGGATTAACACTCTACTAATTGTAGGGATATATCAACCAAGGAACCGTCCAGGAGGGCCATCATTAATCAAATACAGTCCCCTTTTTCAAGGGCGATTGAGGATCAAAAGCCCCCGAAGAAATTTGTAACCCCAAAGTTCAAAATTCATGATGGAAAAATCGAACTCATTGACTATGTGCACCAGTACAAGTAATCAATGACCCTGTGGAATCACAGTGAGGCCATTATGTGCACCAGTACAGGTAATCAATGACCCTAGGGGATACTGTGCAAAAATGGTTTGAAAGATTGCCAAATAAGTCGGTTAATGATTTCAAGCAGCTCATCGAATTTTTCACGGCACACTTCATCACAAGCATCTCTCATTCGAAGAAAATGAATTATCTCCTCACGATGAGGAAGAAATACCAAAAAACCTTGGGGGAGTACGCCAAGGGATATTGGGAAACCTATAATGAAGTCAAAGACTACTTGAAATAGGTTATTGTAGCCTCATTTAAGATAGGGCTACACCATAACTCTATGTTGCATCAATCCTTAAGCATGAAGGAAGTGGACACCATCAATGACCTCATATCTCGCATAGAAAAGTAAGCCAAGGTAGAATGCGTGGTCGCCTTCAACCAGGGAGACAAAGCGTGCATAAAGTCGATTAAAGACAATGACAAAGAAAATGCTCCCAATAATGGGGCAAGAGGCAAAAGGAAGAGCCTAGGAATGGATTTAAGGCAAACCTAGCGAAGTCTTTTCAAGCGATCGACACCATCTTCATGGAACCAATTCATAAGATTTTAAGTAAAATCAAAGATCAGCAATTCCTTAAGTTGCTGAAGAAGATGGGAGGCGATCCGAGAAAGGGAAACAATGCATTTTGTTACTCTTATCATAAGAAAAATGGGCATAAAATAGAGAACTGTAAGCCCTCAAATCTTATTTGGAAGAACTGGCCTGGGTTGGGCATTCGAATGACTACGTGGAAAATAAAGGCAATAAGGTCACCGCTAATGTCGAACAGAAGCCAAATAACGTCCTATAGAATGAATTGGTATATGAGTTCACTATCATCCACGGTGCCTGAAGTTCCATATAATTCTAAGGAAACGTCGTCTGAATGGAGCTCAAGAAAGTCACTGCAATAATGGAGGCCATCCAGATTGACCCTGCCAAGAGTCCAGCAAGAAAACACTGACGCCCAAAAAATATAGATTACAACAAGCACATAGTATTCACAGAGGATGACATAATTGGAGTAGGACTCTGCATAATAACGCGCTAGTAATCACCCTCGGGATTACAAACTGGGATGTGGATAAGCTACTAGTCGATCAAGGAAACTCATTTAAAGTTATGTATGTGGAGCTATTGAACAAACTTGATCTCAAGATGGAAGACTTAAAAGAAGCGGTCATTCATTTGGTCAACTTTGTTAGGAATATGGCTATGCCATTGGGAAAGGTGGTCCTACCTGTTAGGGCTAAAAACATCTTAAAGTTAATTGAGTTATTAGGTGTAGATACTAATTATCCTTATAAAGATATCTTTGGAAGAGGATGGTTAAACGCAATGCAAGTCGTCCTCTCCACTTACCACTAAAACTCAAATGCATCACGAATAGTGGGATAATTGAGATTAGGGGGGATTAGGTCGTTGCTCAGCAGTAAGGGTGGCAAAGCAGGTCAACGGGTCATGTTTTCACACTACCCGAGCCGACACGATAAGAAACCAGTGGCCCCGAACACGACACAACACGATAGTGTATTTTTCTCTTTAATCAGGACACGACATGTTAAAAATATGACACGACACGATAACACGATAAGTAAATATAATTCGATTGGACACGATTAGACCCTACCCAACACGACACAATTGGACACGATTAGAGTAGTTAGTGAGGAATTAAAAAAATAGTGGGTTGATAATGGGTCTAAATGGGGCCAATGGTGGGTATGCATAGGGTATATATCATGTCCTTAATTGGATCACTATCGTGTCACTATCAGGTCCTCATCGAATCAATTTCATGGCAGAAATTGGACACAAACATGACACGACACAATGGCGGGGTCAAAAACCCAGACCCGAACACGAAAGATCATATCAATTTCGTTTCGTTCCGTGTCGTGTTATCGTTTCGTTCCTAAAATTAACATCCCTACTTAGCAGTGATTTATTGGTGCCGTCAGGCCCAGGCGAGAAAAATACCATTTTTGGAGTATCCAAAAATCGAGCCACACCATCAAAATTTCAACTAAAGTACGACAAGCCAGGAGTATAAGTAAACTTTGGATCGAAAGAGGGAGCCTCAGGTTAATTTGGTGTACAATCCGGGATATGGATTTAATTAATGTATGAATAACATTCACGGGAAGTATTCGACAAGCATATGTAGATATATTTATGTGGTTAGAATAAATGTGGGTCGGTTGTAATTGAGTAAATCCAAGGATGCAATTAGGATGGAATATAGGATACGGGCTCAAGAGGATTGTGCGGTTATCCGATACGTCTATTGACGACTATTATTATAGGTGATATGACACCTATGGAATTAAGATAAGTTGATAGTATACTTATTTAATTATTACGAATTGGTATATTCGGGATTATATAGAAATCCTCAAAAGTGATTAAGGTGCGAGTTATATATTAAGTAAGAAAATACTTATAAGTTTAGTATTGTAAGTGTGCGAATACTTATATACTATTACGAATGGGAACATTCGGGTTATTGGCTATCGCTATCAGAGTTCGGCAATTATAGCCATAAAATATTGAGAAGTGATATATATATATATATATATATATATATATATATATATATATATATATATATATATATATATATATATATATATATATACACTACTTTAAAAGAGGGGAGTTCATCTTCAATGTTTAAAGGACTAAAATACCCTCATTAAATTTAAAATACATATTATACCCTTAATAATAGTCTTACATATCTCTCTATTATTTAATAACACAAAATACGAAATACTCACATTCATTCCTCCCATCTCTCTTCTATTCATTCCCACATACCAAACTATTTAAATTCATTCATCTTCCAAGCCTAGAAATCAAAATTCAGTTATCCCAAATATTTACTCTCAAATACATATGACAACTCACATTCATTGACACATAACAAAACATCTAAATCCATTCATTCATCTTACAATTCTAGAAATCAAAATTCATTGTCCAAAGCATTTACTCTCAAATACATATGAAAAAAATGCAATTCATTCATCTTCCCAAAATAAAAATCAACAGTCACCTACTTTAAAAGAAGGGAGTTCCTCTCCAATGTTTAAAGGACTAAAATACCCTCATTAAATTTAAAATACATATTATACCCTTAATAATAGTCTTACATATCTCTCTATTATTTAATAACACAAAATACGAAATACTCACATTCATTCCTCCCATCTTTCTTCTATTCATTCCCACATACCAAACTATTTAAATTCATTCATCTTCCAACCCTAGAAATCAAAATTTAGTTATCCCAAATATTTACTCTCAAATACATATGACAACTCACATTCATTGACACATAACAAAACATCTAAATTCATTCATTCATCTTACAATTCTGGAAATCAAAATTCATTGTCCAAAGCATTTACTCTCAAATACATATGAAAAAAATGCAATTCATTAATCTTCCCAAAATAAAAATCAACAGTCACCTATCCCAATAATTTAATTCCAGATTCATTCATCCTTTGAAATGGAAGCTAAAAAACCAACGGTCTAATATGGCTACATAAGTCATTTGTAAATTAGATATGTCTATTTCATTGAAATTATATCGTTTATTTCATTGGTTGCTCTTGTTTCTTTTTCAAAAACGAAGGTGAACGCTCTTAATTCCATCTATAATTTTTTATTATGTCTTTCATTGTTGCTGAAAATTATGCAGTTGTTAATTTAAAAACAATTACATAAATTTTATATAGATATCTATCTCATTAACAAATTTTTATTTTTATGCATTCATTGTACTTCCCAGTTTTACATGAATTGGAAAACCTTTATATACATTGACATATGCGTACTGATATATGCCTATTAATATAGGCCTACTGTTTTAAATGTTAATTTCAAAAGTGAATTTGAAAACACTTATATACATTGACATATGCGTACTGATATATGCCTATTAATATATGCCTATTGTTTTAAATGTTAATTTCAAAAGTATGCCTACTAATATAAAAAAATTTGGTACTATAGATTAAAATTTCGAACCTCACTTGATGCTGATTTTTTATTCATTGACATTTGCCTAATGTTTGGGGTTTTCTTCTAATTCCTGAAATTTCACTCATGAGAACAATTTATTTTAATTAGTTTCGTAACATGGAAGTTCAGTACTACAATAGTTGATGGTACAAAGACAACTACTTAATTTTTTTGTTTATTGTCATTCTTATATAATATGATGTACTTACTCCTTACAGGTATGTTAACAATAGTAGGATTCTAATATGATATTTCGTAAAAAAATTATCATTTAACTTTTTCGTAATTAAGTTTTAATTGAAATCTTGTAAGATATTGTCAATATTGGTGGAACAAGCTCGGATTATAAATCTGAGAGTGAAGGAATTTCAATTTTGTTTAGGAGGTATGTGAAACAGTTAATACCATATTGAAGCAGTTAATACCATATTGAAATTGCTTCCTATAATTTATATTCGAGATGGTCATATATTTCCTTTGAAACTTTGTAGGATATTGTCAATATTGTTGGTGGAAGCTTGGATTGTCAATCTCATAGTGAAAGAATCTCACTTTTGATTACGAGGTAATTCCAATTTATTAATGTATCATTGTGATTTTAATTATCAATTCTTATGGTCTGTAATTTAAAGAAAAAATGGTCATTTAAATGTATCTTAACCATGACCTCAGAAGAATTCGTCCATCCTACTTTCCATTTTCTTGATAACATTTTTGGGGGACTTAGAGATGATGATGACTGGTTTGATGAGATAGCACCAAACGGGTGAAACAATGTCGGTTTACTAGACCAGTTACGTTTAACATGTGTAATCGCCATATAACTTTGGAACTGAGGTGAAATGCGGGGAAGCATGTGTAGTGTTAAATGAAGTGTCTACGATCATAGAATCCAAAATTCCCTCTTTGAAGTCTACTTGAGAACAACGGACTTTAATGAATTAGAGGGTAATGGAAAGGGAAAATGTAGAATTCTTTAAGGGGCAAAATAATGGCTATTACAAAATATAGCATTAGGCCTGATCTCAGGGGAGGTTAATGACAGTAGAAACTAAACAACCAAGTTCTGAAATCTAGCCATACAGTCATGATTCTGGTCTCAAATTTCATTTTATGTCATCATCTTCTACTTGAAAAGCTTTCATACAGTGGGGACTTTGGTCTCAAAGTTCATTTCCCCTCATCATCTTCTCCTTAACAAGCTGAAAAAAATATGTCCTTTTCTAACACATAATTAAATGAAAAAAATGTATCAAGTATAAGATTTTATAGTATATGCTTTCATTCACTAACAGACTGCTCAATTGTAGTATAGGTTGTTATGTTGTCTCTAACGTTATCCTCTTATTATTTATCCGTATAATTTGTTGTATATCTAACTTTTGTCGTCGTATGTGCATAAGATGTGTTTTTGTTACCTCTTCTCACCCCACCATCAAGACAACAAAATTATCTAAGGCAGGGGGCAAACCAATTTTGGATCCTACAAAATTTTGACACGTTGTTTGTTCTTTACAATACTTGACATTAACAATACGTGACCTCGACTTTGTTGTAAACAAAGTTCACCATTTATGCGACCCTACCAACGATCACTGGACAACCTTGAAACAAAATTTCTACTATTTAAAACACACTGCCACACTAGGTTTGTTCCTTCAAAAATCATCTCCACTTGATCTTCAGTCTTTTTTTTTTAACTCAGATTGGGTTGCGTGTATCGATGATCAGCGACGATGAAATTGTTGACATTATCACAAAATTTTTGCCTTCAATGCGATTTCAGTTTCTTCGTGACAAGCTACAGGTTCTCTCTTGCTCCCCGTCCACTTAAAGGAAGTGTATCAGATCAAGTCAATCTCCCATCTAATTACCCAAGTGTAATTTATCTGTTTTAGTTGAAACACAATTTCAAATGTTTTTGTATCCTTCTTTAAACCATAAACTCTTATCATTTAATTAGTATATAAATCAGTAACGTCTCACATTATACTATGAGAGAACAATTTTAGCTCCAACACTGTGTGCATTAACTCATCACTGTTTGTGTTCCCTTTTATGGATATATAATGTGGTGATGAATCTTTGGAGGTGAGATTCTCTGAGTTGTTTCGTATTGTTGTCGATACGTAGGGATTAGTAACGGACTACATTACGCGCATAAGTGGTCAAGATGTTAGGAATCCCAATTTCTGGGGGGAGGAGGGAGGGAGGAGGTTGATGTGTTCTTTCGAATGTTGGAGGCATACAAGTGATAGAGATATTCAAATAGGAAAGTTTCTGAAACCTATAGCCAACCCAACCTTTACTTTATCTCATCTTTTACTTGTTGGTTTTATTTTTTGCTCCTAGGTAGCACGAGCATCTAAGGGACGAATGGTAGGTTACCCTCATCCATGTTTTAGGCCATAAAATATAGCTTTTATCATAATATTCCAACGCCAGATGATGTAATTGAATACAGATGATTGTGGTGGCCTCTCTTGATTTTGTTGGGCTATATTTTTGCTCCCATTTCCTAACTGTTAAGTAATGATTTAGTACTAACCATGTACCTCCAGTGAGCACATGACTATAGTCTTCCTTTGTATAGAATAAGAAAACATAATGAAGTACTGTTAGACATTGGATGACCAAAATCTGGATCAGTATTGGGCCAATTAGACATCTATATCTTTCTCCCTGCGCGTGTGTGTGTGTCTTTATAGGCAAAATGAAGTGTTATAGATGGAATGTTCTCTGTAGTATGCCCTTAATCATGGTTTTAATTTATAATTATGTAGTTTACGTTTGTTAAGGATACACATGTGATGTGTTTTCTCTCCGATTGACATAGTTAATTCATTCTTCAATATTTTAATAACTTCTTTTTAATTATTGAATAATTAGAGTATCGTGAACATCCATTTTCCTATTCCAATCAACACATTACTAAGCTGGGGGAATCAATGACACTTCACTTGAGTTTCCCATGATAAATGTGTTTATTAACTGAAACAAAAAGTCAACAAACACAACTTATATTCATTGGTTTAGGGGATGTTACCTACATAGTACAGAAGTTTTGTTTCAGCCATTTTTTCCTTTTTTTTCCTGTGTAGGACACAAATGAATTTTTTCTCCAGTTTAATTCCCGTGTAGTTTATATCTGATTTTGTCATGTATACGTTTAATGGTGAAAGAACATAGTGTCATAAAAATTATGTTAATGAGCTGTAGTCAAATAACTACAATATTTCCACATGTTCCTAAACTTTTCCAATATCTTTGGCGGGACACATATGACAGGGAGAGAGGGTCCGTTTAGAAAAAAAAAATTATAAAAATCTTATTTTTTAAAAAACTTTATTTTAAAGAAACTAAACTTTTTATTAAAAAAATATATTTTCTATAAAAACTTTCATCGCTTCAAAGGAAAAGGTAATATCGTTGTTATTAACAATTCAAATTCATACATAAATTAAAAACACTCAATACTAATTATGTATACTTAATATTCACATTTATTATTTTATTCCATAGGGAATTATGCACTCGGACTATATTTAAAAGTTATATACGTGCATTTAAAAAATCTACAATTCTACATTAAAGGGAAATCGCTTAAAGATTCGGATCGAAAGCTTGCACGTTTCGTCGCTCATAAAGTTGAAGAGGAAGAAGAACCTTTGAATCCAAACAAACGTCAAAAGTAACATATTTGATGAATACATTTTCGTTTTTTATTCCAAATTGTTATTATCCAATGTCTTCCCAAAACAAACGATCTATTGCTTTGCATTTTACATTTTTAATAACTCGGATTCATTCATAGTAATTTTTTTCAATTTCATCAAAATTCTTATCTTCTTACATCATTGTCACTACATTCTTTCACACAAATCGTTTAGTTCACTTCGTTACCTGTCCATACTTTTTTATAGGATTTACGATCTACATAAAATATTTTGAAATTTAAAGATTCTTATTCATTTATTCAAATACTGAAGTTGAATATCTGGACTCGCCCACACGTGCAACGCACGTGGGCACAACTAGTATATATATATACGGGAGTTGTTAAAATGTATATATGATATGGTACGAAAATAAATATATCTATGTGTGATTGGTAAATCTATACTTTAGAGGCTGGTTCCACAAGTTTTCCCGAGCAAAGGGATGAACAGCCAGATTATATATTTTCTCTAGTGCGATCCAGGGAGGTTACGTGATGTGGGTGAATCCCCTGGCTTGAGGAGCAAGGAGAGTATATCCCCATGTTATATCGTCATGTATATGAGTGCGATATTGATATTCCACTTTCAGGAGGGAACATGACCGCCACCACTGTTGTGTATTTTTACCATGACCATGAGTGAGTCTGGCTTGGTACCGTGGTTGGTTGAGTAAACTCGAATTTGCGGATAGGCACTATGAGACTGCATCCTCCAGTTATAGCTCGGTGGGATGGTTATTATACTTATGATTGTAATAGGTGTAAATATACTTGTTGTGTATAGTATATTGCTTGGATATGAAGACGAGATATCATATAGCTTTAACTTGTGAAAATAGTAAAATGAATAAGGGTTTATTCTTCTTTCGGGAAACTTATATCCGGATTAATACAATATAAATCGTATATTAAAATGAGAACTATATATATACGCCACTTTATATACTATAGTGAATAGGGTATTTTAAAGTAGTGAAAGTCACGGATTATGAACGGTATAGTTGTATATATATAGAAACGAGAACTATATATATAGCACATGGATGATTATAGCAACTAAAAGCTTATGTAATATCTTACGGCATAACCTATATTATATTACGTAAGGTAAGTGATAGTTAGGAGGATTTAAAAGATGGGTGCAAGATATTAGTTAGGCAGTGTAGTTTAACTAGGTTGTTAAAGGTATACGGTAGGTGTGCACTATTAGAAGAGGAGTGAGGTGTATCTTAAGAGAGTGCGATACTAATTTAAATATGAGATATTTCATATTTTAAAATATATCGTTTAATCACTTGCTAAATATTTTCAAAAATCGGGCTTTGACCCATTTCTCTATTTTCCCCTCTCTTGCTATATATGTATATATATTAGGTGTCCAAATACAGGGACGCCTGGATGATAATTCCTTCGAGTCAGACGTTTTTTGCAGCAGTTGTGGATGCATGCAAGTTTATTTTAGACGTTTCTATCCTTGTGATATAGATAGGAAGCATTGTTGTAACATTCGGGTCGATAGCCCAATTGTAGTCATTTATTCTTTTACCGCCTATGAGTGCGGCATTCCATTTGGTTGTATTATGTTGTGCCGAGTGTTCAGTTATTTTATTTTATTTTGGTTTCGTGTATATAAACTGTGTGAATGTTTTATTTAGTTAGTTTGGTTAAAAAGATTAGTTAAATAAAATTTTCACGCCAGCGTAATAAGTTATCAGTAATTAAATTTATTTTCGACAGTGATGCTGAGAATGAACCATATGAGACTCCTGTTTTAATTTGGTATATAATTGATCACCTGGTATTTTATTAGGCAGGGTATCACAGATGGTATCAGAGCATTTGGTTCTAGTGTCATTAGGAATCTGTGCGAACGTACTACGCTTTCAGCGTTGCTTTCGATTTGATATAGAGCCTTATGATTAGAATTGTTGATTCATGTTTTGAGATTTCGTTCTCCTTTATTATGTAAGATTATAGTAAATCTTTTGCGCGCTCATTCGAGATTCGTGTGCTGATCGATGAAGGGCGACTAGAGAAGACCGTGATGAGGGCAGCAGGAGGCGAGGCTTAGTTAGAGCTGTAAGTTGAAGTTGGGGACGAAGACCGCAATCGAGGTCACTCCCTTGTGGCATTGTCAAGGATTGCTGCAACGACTACTAAAGTATAGTAGTTATATTTATTTACGTACCGCTATAGTATAGAGAGTGGTGCTGATTTGAATTACCCAGTGAAGTAAATTGCGAAAAAGTTTGAGAGGGTCTTTAATAAGGACCATTCGTTGAAGTTTAAGTTATGTGAAGAAAGTGTAGCATTATTATGTGGAAGTAGAAGGCTCAAAAGCTTTAGCTTAAAGCAGGGTACAGAAATATCCAGATGTAAAAATTTGAGGAAACATTTTCACTCGTTGGAGCAGTAATGAAATGGTGGGAATGGTGGTCACCATATTTAGGGAACAGGATGTTTTGGCTCATAGAGGAATCATACGGATGGTTTTAACCATTAGTTCCTTTGGTTTATCAAAAATAAGGAGAACGCAGTTTCTGAATTATTCTTATGAGGATCGGTCAGAGGCCGAGAATGAATAAATAGTTATATGGATAAGTGAACTTTGTACCGAATTAAGGTAGGTACAATGAAGAGAGAGTATTTCAGAGGAATGATAGGCTCACTAGTAAGTGTTTCTAACACCTATGGAGAATTTGTGTTCTTAGAATCCCTCGGGTGGACATTCACCCAGGGATTCATTAAAATAAGGCAGTTGAGGCCGGTAGCATGTTTCCTTTTAGTCGGAGGAGCTAAGGGAACTACGAGGGTGATTGTTAGGATCGAGGCTATAGAGTCTGAGACACTGATAACCTTAACATGGTCAGGGTGTCCAGAGATAGGGAATGATTGTAATGTGGAACATGAAACCACACGTTTTGATATTGCCCCGTAGGAGTTAAAGGACAAGAGTAGAGTGCCTAGATGGGGCATTGATTAAAGTAGTTTTTGGTTCAGTTTGGGCAAGTGTACTATATCTGGGAACCATTTGGAGCAGCCAGGGTAATTGGCAAGAATATTGTTATGAGTTTCACCTCGGACGAAGGAGGTATATTCTGTCAAGATTGAGTCACGGTATTTTATTATCCCTAGATTCGTGTGTGTGATTCGAGTTTAGTGGTAGTATCGGTAACATTGTATAGTGTGTGTCTATATGTTTTTTGCAGTAGCGGGGTTCTATTTTCCTTCATTTGCTGTCAAAGCGGGTGTTGATATTTTGAATTTATATCTGGTTTGTACTGCTCATTTTGTGTGTGTTATACGAGTATGGTACTATTATAAGTGTAATGTATTTGTGGATAATCGTAGCGATAACAGGTTAATAATTACAAAACTATCGTATCCGCGGTTCCAGTGTGGAACTAGTTATTTTGCGATATCTCACCTGGATACGGATTGAGCTCGCCTTTATTTTATGTTTAGATGGAACTTCGGTGAGTAGATGTTTCACTATCATGACTTTAGTGCATGGGGACCTTATAGATATGATCTAAGGTATCCAAGATTTATTATTTTACATGTTTTACGTTGACATACCTCCACGATAGACAAAGTTAAGTAATGTATAGGAGGGGCTCCTTGTTTGGATTTCGCTTGAGAGACACTCCACGCATGAACCTTAACGGCGTTGGGAGTGGAGAGATGTTATGGGATGCAAGGATGTTAGTTTTGATGATAGATTAGACGAGGGTCATGTGACGATTAAAGGCTAATAAAAAGTAGATGTGCGGTGGAAAAGCACTGGAAATGTTTCTCTCACCGCAAGTATGTGGGTGAGGCAAGCTAAAGGAAATTGATTTGAGGCTTATAGCTAGGCCTTGAATAGAAGGCAAATTCAGAGGAAATATGTTTTAAGTATGATGTTCATAACACTTTTGCTGGGAGTAGGTGCCCCGATTAGTTAGAATTTCCATCTCGCCAAGATGGAAGGACATAGTGGTAGAAGTACGTTAGTAGGTTAGCGAGGTAGGATTTAAAATGTCCTGATGGTGTGCCTTAGGTCGTTATATCTCGATGGCCGACGATGCGAGGGAGTAGTGTAACGGGAGGGTTCCTTGTTTGGATTTCGCTTTGCGAGACGTCTCACGTATGAAACCGAGCAAATGTCAGAATTTGGGAGAGGTCTTGGGCATTAGGGACATAGTTAGGATAATACTCATTTTACGTGTGTAGGAAACATATTGATATTAGGACTACCATGAAGTAAGACCAGTGAGGCATGTGGTATGGTTTTAGGAAGATTGTAGCGAGTTAACCACAAGAAGATTGGTGGATTAACCTTGACAAGGATTGATTTTCAGGTATAGGAAGAGTTGAATCTTGAGAAGATTATTGAGAATACCCAGGTGCTAGCACTAGGCCAAGAAAGTGAGGCCTATTTTTAGAGAGATTATTAGGTCTGTGACGTTTGCAGTAGTGGTGCAGATAAGCACGGATTATAGGATGTGTGCGCACCTTGGTAAGTTAGTTTTATATATCGTCTGAAATAGAAGGGGGCGTAGTATATAAAACTGAAGAATATGTTGGGGGCGGTTATAAATGGATTTGCATTTGGAGTTTGATGGATTGAACGTTGTAGGAGGTACGCGATAATTCAATTGTATAGGTGCAACAAGAGTTAGCACGCCCAAGATAAGCGAGAAGACTGACAGGAGTAGTCAAACGCCAGTGTAATTTCCTTCTTTAGGGAAATTAGATGTCCCGATGTAGATGAGTGGACGCCTAGTAGCGGATCTCCGAGGGGATCAATAAGTTAGAGCGACGATTATAGACTCGTTTTCTTTTTATGCGGTTATAGAAGCATTAAGTGCGATGCGTCGTTGTTAGAGTTAACCTTATGACCGAGGTAGTGTGTTAGCATATAGAGGTTTAGTTAAGCCTGTTGTTAAGTGTAATACCCCATATTTCTACGTATTTATGATTTAATTAATTCAGAAAATTAATTGGATAAATACGCTTTAGTTAAATTACATGTGTGACGTAATTTAATGTGATTAAATAATAAAAGTGATTATTAAATATTAATCGAGAGATAGAGACTGATTAATATTATGTTACGAGATTTAATATGTGTGTATTTTTTTTTATCTCACTGGGAGTCGCGTGTAGACCATTTTGAGGTGAGAAATGAGAAGTATATTTTAAGTGACTCGAAAGATAATTTCGAGTGCACTCTTGATCCCGAATGAGCCGAAATAGTCAAAATGAAGTACTCGGGGATAATGTTTGGATTTCAGGGGATTTTTGGACTAGTTGGGACTCACATTTAAGTACACGAGTCATTTTACAATTTGGTATACACCCAATTTCGGGTTTAAAAGGGAGAGAAGCCTTATTTTCCCAATTAAAAGCCCTAGGAGAGAGAAAGATAAGAAAGAAAATAGAAAAAGGAATAAAGGAAGGAAAAGAGTAAGAAGAAAGGGGATTTCCGGCCAAACTCCGCGGGATTCGACTCGAGGTCGTCGGATTTTATCCACGAGGCAAGTGTTTACTTGCTTTATTCCATTGAGTGTGTGTATCTCATATTATAGTTGGTATTTCGGATTGAAACCTTTGAAATAAATTTTGAAGATTTGATTTTGAGTTCATTAATTGATGTGTTGTTCACTCTTTATGAACTCTAGTGTTAAAACCATGTTAATGGTGTGTATATATGGTTAGAAATGGAAGATTGAGAAAGTTAGGTTTAATTAAGTTATGGGTTTAAATCTTTGATTGAATGATTGAATCCCTTGATTTTAATTGATGTGTGGGTTATATATATATATATATATATATATATATTGTTGATTGAGGTTGGATGATGATGGGAGAGAAGTTAAAAAGCTTGGAGGTGCATTAATGGAGATTTGTAATTTGAAGAAGATAGTGAATAGTAATATAGCGCCTTACGGAGTCGATTCGGTCAGGAAGCGAATCGATTAAGATCTTGGTTAAAAGATGAAATTTGTAGATCTTTTCGATAGGTCGCGTGGGCGCCAACCGCATATTTTTCTGATTTTTTGGGATTTATAATAATTTTTCTACGGAAGGCTGTCTGAGATCGAAATCGTTAGTCAAAAATCAAATTAAAAATTTTATAGACAATTCAAATGCATGCCATTTTCTGTATGATTTAAATTAGATGCTCATTTATGGATGAAAAGAAAGGTATGTAAGTTAGATTTTGAATGAGCTTTGAATGACATCAATTGGACTTATGTTGAGTGAGTTATAGTTGTTTTAGTACAAGGTGTTTAAGCTGTCACAATAACTAAGTTACGAAAATTTTATAGACAATTCAAATGCATGCCATTTTCTGTATGATTTGAATTAGATGCTCATTTATAAATGACAATAAGGGTATGGAAGTTAGCTTTCTAGTGAACTTTTAATGAGGTCAATTGGACTTTTGTAGAATGAGTTATAGTTGTTTTAGTGCAAGGTGCGTAATCTGCCGTAAATTAAAGTTGTGAGAATTTGTAATTTTTAAGAGTTCTAATGGGAAAAGGACCCTTGTAATTAGAATAGGAATTTCGGATGTAATTGGGATACGATCTAGTTGTGATAAGCTTAATAGTAAAAAAAAAATATGTGATATTTATATTATAAGTAAGTGAATACTTATGGAATTAAATCGAATATGTATATTCGGGATTACAGGCTAATGCTACGAAAGATAGGCATGGATAGACGGATTTGATGATATATATTATATATATATACGGGTATATAGACAGTATATATATGATATAATTATAAACATATCTATGTGTGAATGGTATATTTATATGAAGCATACCCCTCTAATGCTATCATGGGAAGTTGCGCGATGTGGGTGAGGCCCCTGGCTTGAGGAGCAGGGAGCGTATAGTCCCCAGGTCATAGCGTCCATTTTGTATTGTGTGATTTTTATCAGGAGTGAGATGTGTGGGTATGTTTCTTTCTCATTTTCGGTGAGGAACTATGATCGTTTCCCATACGTTATGATTTGGTTTTTACCAGGTCGGTGTGAGAGTCCGACCGCTGATACCCAGGATGGTGTGTGAGTAATTCCCTGGAAGATGATAGCATTGAGAGACTGCATCCATTGAGTTATAGCTCCGAGGGATGGTTATTATACTTATATAGTGTATGATATATAAGTATGGATATACTTGATGTGTATAGTATATTGTATATAATATGAGATGTGAAACATATATATACGGACATAATAAATAATAGAATGTGAGATAAATTCTGAATCTTTCGGGAGTATAAAATCCGGAATAAAATAGGTGATATACGTATATAAAGATGAGAATATTATATACGAGGTTAATAACACTAAAATGTAAATAGTGTAAATAACTAGTGAAAGTTATTCATGATGTAAGGATGAATCATAAGTAAGAGATTATAATGTATAATCTCAGGCGATAACTTAGAAATATTTTATAAAGAATGAATAAGGTATTATTCTCTTATCGGTAGATTCGTATCCAGATTTATATGAGTATGAATTATAGGTTCTAGTGAGAACTATATATGCCTACGGGATTTTATATAATGTGTTATGTACTGAGGGCCTAATAGATCTCGACGATCAACATTGTCATGTAGTAGTGTATCGGGGGGGTCTTTATTTGGATTTCGCTTCGCGAGACACCCCATGCACGAACGTAGCGCAATGTTGGGAATTGAAAGAAGTTTAGTCCTTAGTACTCGGTTTTGTGATGACTTTTAACAGATGGGTTAAACAGATTAGTTATGCAGGGTAGCTTAGCTAGGTGGTTTAAAAAGTATGCGATAGGTGTGCACTATTAGAAGAGGGGTGACGTGTATCTCACGAGAGTGCGATACCAGTTTAAATATGAGATATTTCATATTTTAAAATATGGTATTTATGCACTTGCAAAATATTTTCAAACTTGGGCTCTGACCCGTTTCTCCATTTTCCCCTCTTTTTGCTATATATGTATATATATTAGGTGTCCAGACACAGGGACGCTTGGATGATAATTCTTTCGAGTCAGACATTCGCGACAACAGTTGTGGATGCATGCATGTTCACTTTACACGCTTCTATTCTTATGATCTATATAGGAAGCATTGTAGTAACATTCGGGACGATAGCCCAATTGTATTAATTTATTCTTTTACTGTCTTTTAGCGCGACATTCGATTTGGTTGTATTATGTTAACCGAGTGTTCAATTATTTTTATTTCATTTCAGTTCGTGTATATAAACTGTTGTGATTTATTTATTTGAATGGTTTGGTTAAAAAGATTAGTTAAATAAAATTTTGACGCCGGCCTAATAGGGTATTAGTAATTAAGTAGGTTTTCGACAGTGATGCTGAGAATGAACCATATGAAACTCCTGTTTTAATTTGGTATAGGATTGATCACCCGGTATTTTATTAGGCGGGGTGTCACATTAAGCTAGTGTGATAGAAAATAAGCCTTGAGATATGTGGTTACCATGAACGAGTATATGGTAGGGTACCATTTGGGTTAGTACCTTTCGACTTGTGTGTGCAAGATGAAGTGTGATTAGCCACCCTAGGTTGGTAGTACCGGTCATATCCGAATTTTGAGGACGAAATTCCGTTGTAGGGGGGGAATGTAATACCTCGTACTTTTATCGATATTTAAATTACATAAGTGGGCGTAATTTGGTAATTTAAGGAATTTTAGTGAATAGTGAATTCTGGATTAATAAGCGTTGAATGCTTATCGACGCATGTTATGTTTACTTAGAGTACTGAGTAAATGAGTCGGAATGCTTTTCTATCATGTCGCAACTGGGTAAAGCGATGGGAATTATTTTACGTTGTAGAAAATGCGTATTGAGATGTGTTGGGTTTAAATAGTGAATTTTAGTTAAGTAACTCGGATGGATATTTTGAGCGTACGGTTGGTTTCAGAATGGTCAAGATAGTCAGAATAGAGTACCCGGGGATAGTGTTTGAGTTCCGGGAATTTTTGGACTAGTAGGGACTCGTAATTGAGTAAACGAGTCATTTTTTTTATTTATAAAGGATAAACCCTCATTCTCTCTTATAAATACATAAGAGAGATCGAGAGAAAGAGAATAAAAAGAGAGAAAAGTGGAAGGAAAGAAAGAAAGGAAGAGAGAAAAGGGGATTCCAGGCCAAATTCCACGGGATTTGATTTGAGGTTATCAGATTTTATCCACGAAGCAAGTGTTTACTTGCTTAATTTATTTGTGTGTGTATCTCATATTATAGTTGGTAAACTAGATAATTTTGGGTTAGAACCCTTAAAATAAATTTGGAAAATTTGAGTTTAATTTTACAAATTGATGTATTGTAAACTCTTAATGATTTATAGTGTTAAATTCATGATAATGGAGTGTAGAAATGGGAGAAATGATAAAACTACGGCTTTAATGGTTTTAGGGTTTAAATCTAAGATAAATGATTTAGTACCACAAATAAATTGATGTGTTAGTTATAAATCAGTGCTATGATGATTGTGGTGATGTTGGTTGAGATTAGAAACCATAAGCATGGAGGTTGGGTTGGGTTGATATTTGGGATTTTGGAGAAGATGATGAATAGTAACTCAGCGTCCTTTTCGAATCGTTTCGGCAATGAGACGAATCGATTCGGATCTTGGTCAAAAAGGGAAATTTGTAAATCTTTTCGATATGGTCGCGTGGACACCGACAACGTATTTTTTTGATTTTTTTTTTAATTTATAATGATTTTTCTGCAGAAGGCTGTCCGAAATCGAAATCGTTAGCTAGAAATCAAACATGATATTGGGAGAATTAAGGCTAAAAATTGTTTGGAGATTATTTTAGGGGATTCTAGAAGTGATATTAGGACTCCTAGATATTGGTATTGAGGGTGAGTAAACCTTGGATCGAAAAAGGGAACCTCGGGTTAATTTGGTGTACAATTCGAGATATGGATTTAATGAATGTATGAATAACATTCACGGGAAGTATTCGGTAAGCATATGTAGATATATTTATGTGGTTAGAATAAATGTGGGCCGATTGTAATTGAGTAAATTCTATGATGCGATTAGGATGGAATTTAGGATACGGGCTCAAGAGAATTGCGCGTTTATCCGGTACGTCTATTGACGACTATTATTATAAGTGATGTGATACCTATGGAATTAAGATAAGTTGATAGTATACTTATTTGATTACTACGAATTGGTATTTTCGGGATTATATTGAAATCCTTAAAAGTTATTAAGGTGCGACTTATATATTAAGTAAGAAAATACTTATAAGTTTAGTATTGTAAGTGTGCGAATACTTATATACTATTACGAATGGGAACATTCGGGTTATTGGCTATCGCTATCAGAGTTCGGCAATTATAGCCATAAAATATTGAGAAGTGATATATATCATATATATGGGAGTTGTTAAAATGTATATATATCATATGGTACGAAATTAAATGTATCTTTGTGTGATCGGTGTATCTGTACTTTAGAGGCTGGTTCCACAGACTTTCCCGAGCATAGGGATGGACAACCATATTATATATTTTTTCTAGTGCGATCCAGGGAGGTTGCACGATGTGGGTGAATCCCCTAGCTTGAGGAGCAGAGAGAGTATATCCCCAGGTCATATCGTCCCGCATATGAGTGCGATATTGATATTCCACTTTCAGGAGGGAACATGACCGCCTCCACGGTTTTGTATTTTTACCATGACCATGAGTGAGTCTGGCTTGGTACCGTGGTTGGTTGAGTAAACCCGAATTTGCGGATAGGCACTATGAGAATGCATCCTCGAGTTATAGCTCGATGGGATGGTTATTATACTTAAGATTATAATAGGTATCAATATACTTGTTGTGTATAGTATATTGCTTGTATGTGAAGATGAGATATCACATAGCTTTAACTTGTGAAAAGAGTAAAATGAATAAGGGTTTATTCTTCTTCCGAAAGACTTATATCCGGATTAATACAATGTAAATCGTATATTAAAATAAGAATTATATATATACGCCACTTTATATACTATAGTGAATACGGTATTTTAAACTAGTGAAAGTTACGAATTATAAACGGTATAGTTGTATATATATATAAACGAGAACTATATATATAGCACATGGA
The DNA here is from genome assembly GCA_949130495.1 of Sambucus nigra. Taxonomy (NCBI): domain Eukaryota; kingdom Viridiplantae; phylum Streptophyta; class Magnoliopsida; order Dipsacales; family Adoxaceae; genus Sambucus; species Sambucus nigra. Next base: position 193,162,526 of record OX422208.1, read on the forward strand.
TGATTATAGCAACTAAAAGCTTATATAATAGCTTACGGTATAACCTATATTATATCACGCAAGGTGGGTGATAGTTGGGAGGATTTAGAAAATGGGTGCAAGAGATTAGTTAGGCAGGGTAGCTTAACTAGGTTGTTAAAGGTATACGGTAGGTATACACTATTAGAAGAGGGGTGAGGTGTATCTCAAGAGAGTGCGATACCAATTTAAATATGAGATATTTCATATTTTAAAATATGTCATTTAAGCACTTGCTAAATATTTTCAAAACTCGGGCTTTGACCCATTTCTCTATTTTCCCCCTCTCTTGCTATATATGTATATATATTAGGTACCAGACACAGGGACGCTTGGATGATGATTCCTTCGAGTCAGACATTTTCTGCAGCAGCTGTGGATACATGCAGGTTTATTTTAGACGCCTTTATCCTTGTGATATAGATAGGAAGCATTGTAGTAACATTTGGGTCGATAGCCCATTTGTATTCTTTTATTCTTTTACCGCCTTTTAGTACAGCATTCGATTTGGTTATATTATGTTGTACTGAGTGTTCGATTATTTTATTTCATTTCAGTTTCGTGTATATAAACTGTATGAATGTTTTATTTAGTTTTTTTGGTTTAAAATATTAGTTAAATAAAATTTTGACGCCAGCGTAATAACTTATTTGTAATTAAATTGGTTTTCGACAGTGATGCTGAGAATGAACCATATGAGACTCCTATTTTAATTTGGTATATGATTGATCACCCGGTATTTTATTAGGCAGGGTGTCACACCTTGATCGACATCCTTCATTTCTTGATCGGTCGAAGCCTCCGCCTAAAGCTTTGTCTCCTTCTTCCTCCCCTTGGCGGAGAACTTGTATCATGGACATTGGTATTGACCAAAGCCGCATCCGAATCTTTCTTGAAATTTAACTTTCGAATAAAAATCAATTAATTTTTAGCATGTGCAAAGGCCTCCACGTACCCATGGTCAAAGGCCTTATCTTTAGTCGTTGCTAAAAGATAAACATGATTATTGTTAGCCTTCTTTAGTTCATTATGCTTAACTTTTAGCTAATCACGCTCTTTGTTCAACTTGTCAACTTCCAAGTTGGTGGACTTTTTCTCTTCCTCATACCCCCTTTTGGAAGCACCAAAGACTCTTTGGAATTCTCCATTGCCTTCGATAGGTCATTATTTGCCTTAACATAGTTGGAACCTTTATCAAGCATGGCAATAAAATTTGCCACAAACTGTAGAGACAAAATCACAAGTCAACTCGGTGACCAAAACGAGGAACGAATGAAATCAACAAGTGCTAAACATACCAAAGATAACACCTATATGCGTAAAAATAAAGTTTATACGAGGTCATCCTACTAATCTACTCCCGGTCTAATACTAACACAGTCCCCTGAGCAGACCAGGGGCCAAAGATGGATTCTTGACCACCGAAATAATTTTATGGCCCTTCCCCACATTGGAGGCATCCACCCTCTTAGTGGGAACAATAACAAAGGAAGATAGAATGGCTTTATCCTTCTTCGCCCTCTCTTTCTCAGGGGAATCTACTAGAGTAACGAGCTCGTAAGGTCCTCTGCCCTCCCTCTTTTTTAAAACCTTTGCTTTTGAGGAAATGAGGAGGTCAGGATCATCTACAAGAGTGAGGTTTCGCTTTATTGGGGCCATGAAGTCTTGTTCAGTAGTTGGGATGGTGTTCATGTTCACAGGCTCAAAATAAGACAAGGCGGAGGCTCTGAAAGACCCCTCACTTGTGGAGGGAACTAGTATTTCAGGAATGGAATCCACAGGCCTAGTTGTAAAACTAGATGTTAAGTTGGTCTACTTGAGCGGGAAGGACGCCGATTGAGGATGCACTCCACCTGGAACTAACGATCTTCTTGAATTCTAAACTTTGACAAGATCCTCACGATTGAAATGAAATGTCTCTTTATTCTTTGACCCAGTTAAAGAAAATAAATAAGAAGGTAAAAGATCAGTGTCTATTTCACCTAACTACCAGTCATCAATAACACAATAAAAAAAGAGGCAAAAGGGGAAGAAAAATAACAATAAGACATTATCAACCTATTCTCCTCCCTCTAATAGGGTAAAAAAACCTTCCATATGCTTCATCACCCTCATAATTGGGTGGATGTTGCCAATTTCTGTCGATAAATTCCTGATTCCAATACACCTTATTATATTGGGGAGATTGACAACCAAAACCTTATTAGGCTTTCTTACATTAAAAAAAAAAATTATCAGTCGTCTTTGATCATGAGTAGTAATACCCGAGTTCTGGGATCCCTATTTCGGTCCCATAAAATCCATTTACTCTATGGACACCATTTATGATTCTGCATGTGTTTGGAGAACGCTGGGCAGGAACAACATGGAAAAATTCACAAAACTCCAAGAATAATTGGTTAAGGGGAATATTATGCCCTCTTCATCCATTAATATGGTATGAATCCAGTGACTGCTTTCAACATTGTAACAGTCAACTGGAATATCCGTGCATTCGATAGTTACCCAGGGGGAATGGAGTACTTGTCCCTAAATTCCCCCAAAGTTCTTTCATTTACGAAGTAAACCATTTTTTTTCTTCTAAAATACGGAGGGAAAAAATATCAGAAATGAAGACATTCAGGGAATCGTTGCAAGAAAAATTAAAAATGGAAAAAAGAAGAGAACTTATAAGTAAAGGTTAAGGTAGAAGCTTCTGATGGTTTGAATAGTTGCAGTGATAGAGTGAAATGGCGGTTGGAAGCTTTTGATGGCTTAGTTCAAATTTTGAGACACCTTCATTTGAAAACATAACCCAAGTTCATTAATTGACAGAGGTGCTTAATTTTTTTTGAATTTTTTTTACTAGTGTACCCCCAGCTAACTTGAGAAATTACAAGAGCGCCCTTTGAGATCCCAACGGTCAAAATCTAATAGAATCTTCTTTCAAAAAGTTTTTCAAAAAACGGGAGGACACAATCTCAAGCCACAACCAACCACCTTGGTCGACCAACTCACTTCTCAACCTCTTCGCCCCATTCAAGTCGCATAACTGCTGGGGCAATTATGGGGGAACAATCTGAATAACTCGAACGATTTAGGTTCAAATAAAAATCGACCCATAATAGTTGGGGTGAGGATTGCGATTAGATATAATCACAAATATGATTTTCACTTACGTGGATATCTGGAAGAGATGAACACAATCAAAGCAGCGAGTTTATCAACAAGCAAGGGAAGCCCCGTACAACCCCATCTCTTCCTTCCTTGTATATGTAACCCTAACCCTAGGGAAAAGAGGCATGTAATTCTTGTTATAAAAAAAGTACAATAAGAAATTTGAAACACCCCGCGGACGTATGTTATTGCCGAACCACATAAATACTTGTCTTGTGAGATTATTTTCTTTCTATTTTTCATTAACTGTTTCGAGTTATTATATGTGGGATAATTACACCTACACTTGCCATGAAAAAATGTTGAATTAACTTAAGCATGTAAGCTATAGATTTATTCTTTTTATCATTTATAATAGAGTGAGTGATTACATTTAATCTAAGTAGTCCATCACTTATATAACATTTTCTCACAAACATCTACCCCTGATGAATACAAATTTATTCGATTCAAAGACCAATTTTAATCCCCACTTACATATTAATGATTTATACATGATATTTTTAGAATTTTGTGTACACGGAGTACATCATTCAAAGTAAGAGTTTTTCCATAAGTAAACTTGAGAATGATCTTTTCATGTCATTCAATAGTTAAACTTGAAGAGTTCCCCATGAATAAATGTTCTCTTTTATTGACCTTTTATAGCACGCGAATACAATTTTGTTAAAACAAATGTGATATGTCGCTCAACTATCGACCCACTAATCATTAGAGTTTTCAACCATGTTTATTTGAGAGACAACAGATGAAATATTCTCCATCTTAGCAACCAACTGTGTAACATTGGCTCTATCAAACTTAGTTTTAGAAGATTCCCCTTTACGCTTACAAAATTCTTGAGCATGATGATGTCTTGGTTTCTTACAAAATCGAAATACATTATTGATTTTCTTAAAATCTCTACCTTTTCCCAAGTGGGGTTACACTTTTCATCGCTCCTTTTAAAGGAGTTGCATTGTTAAACTTTGACAATCTTTCCACTATTTCACTAGCCTTTGCCACCATATAATTTCCACTAATTTTCTTGTCACTAATTCTGTTGTTTTCTTTTATTCAACCCTTAAAAAATAAATAATGAAGTACTCCAGTTTTATTTACTAACATTTATGTTTCATAAAATTCTTAAAATCTTTTCAATCGGGAGGTAGATTTTCAATATTTGATGCCACTTGAAATAACTTACTTAAAGTACGCATGAATTTCATGAAGGATTATTTAAATATCTTGGAATTAGCTAAGAACAATCTTAAAATCCACTTTTTTAAAATTCAAGAACTTACCAATGAAAACCTTTTTAAATCCGATATATTCACTTTTATATTTATTAATAAGGGATTCTCAAAGTTTTTTTATTGTTTGGATTATACCATACACATTGCTCCAATCCATTGAGAATATAATTGCAACCCAAAAAATCAAAATGTTTTATTCATTAATTAAAACAACAGTTATAATATTGACATTATCTTTCAATCATAGGACTTACGCCATCAAGAATTTCTCCAAATTTAATATTGTTAAATAAAATATTTTATGTTTTCAATGTTTGAAGTTTGTTCCATTAAACTTCTCTAGTTTCTCATAATGATTCGAATGAGGAGTCACGATCTGATTCATACAAATAAAATTAGTTGCCTTAAAATGGTTGGATTGTATGAACATATTGTAATACCCCGTATTTTTATGCTATATTAATTTGGGGATTTATTAATATTAATGTGAATTAATTATTTAATAAAAATCCAAAAATTAATTATGTTATAATTATTAACGTGATGAGAGTTAGTAATTATGGGAAAATTTGTTGAATATTACTAATGAGCAAAGTAATATATAATAGTGACCATATTAAAATGACAATTTTAGAAATTTGAGTCGGGACGCGCCCGTGTCGCGTCGGGACTAAATATTGATAAATAAAAGTAAATATTTTATAAGTTGTTCGTATAGTCATTTTGAGTGAGCCAACGCGTCCGTAAGGGTCGAGATAGTCAGAAAAGTATACCCGGGAGTTTGATTTGGGTCTCGGGCGTTTTTAGGCCTAATTAGTACCCCGGGAGGGCATTTTAGTCATTTTGTATTTTTGGATAATTAAACCCACGAAAATTAAAGGGGTTATATCAGATGTTTAGGTTATCTCCTAGGGTTAGATAACTCAAAACACTAGAACGGCCATTGGAGAGGAGATGAGAGAGCTCTCAAGGCATTCCAAGGCTCAAAACTCACCCGTTTGCACCGCCGCCACCGCCAACGCGTAGATCGCGAGACGGGGAACGCAACCACACCAAATTCAACACCAAACCAGATTTCTGAAAAATCCCAGGCAAGTGTTTATCTTGCTTATTTCGTTGATGCATCATCCATATTAGTTTAGGAGTTATTAGGATGAGATTTATGGAAGAAAAACCCAATTTGAGATGGAAAATTTTCATGTAGTGATGATTTATATGATATTCTGGAAACCCTTTGTCATGTAAAGAATTAAGAGTTTGATAAAGAAAAGAGTTCTAATCAGATACAAACACTAAAAAAAAAATATTCCGGACGATCGGACCGTTGGAATTGGATGAAATTTTACAGAGAATTAGCTGAAGACGAGAGAAGCTACAGAAAAAAATTCAGCTCGATCGGACCGTTCAATATTTTTTAATATTTTTTTTGCTAGACAGTTTTATGTTTTGAGGACTCTTAGACATAATACAAATTCAATTAAAACTCCATTTTAATTCCGATTTCGAAACCGTTTGAAATTTTCATCTTTGAAAATAAAATACAAAATCCTTTAATGTAAGGCAAAATCTATATTTTTGGGATATTTTGCATAAGGGCTGATGTAAGTATATATTAAAGGGGAGAGACACGTAAGAGAGAGTTACGTTGGAACATAAATGGATATCTACTGAATTGTACATTTGGAAGAATAAAGTCCAAGAGGGTTACGTAGTAAGTTGGAAAAACCCTTCGAATTAAAGTTAGTTACGAACCATTATACTTGATAAATAATAATGGAAAAATAAGGATAAATGTTCTGAATGTGGGTTATTGGATAAACCTAAATTGATATAATAAAAGTGGTATATTTATATGATTATGTATGCATATATTATATACTTGTGAAAATCATGCCCGCGCTACTTGTTATCCTTGAGGTTTTCGCGCTGGGACGATCTTATCTCGTATGCCTTATGGGGGATATTGACTCGCACCCTAGAAGATAGAAATCCTAGGTACAGGCTATCGAATCGGTAGTCACGGTCCTAAGAGACGTGAGGGTATGTACTGACCTCTTGGACTTGAAAACTATGCTCCACCTCAATATTGTTTGTGTATGTATTTATACAGTCCGAGAGTGATTCCGAACTTGTATTCCCTTTAGTACGATTGATACGGGGATTGGATAGCAGAGTATGCCCGCACCATAAAATTTTATGTGGGGTGCTGTTAGAATATATATATTATATGAGTACTTAATATATATATGAACTTCTGAAATATGGGAAACTGCCTACTGTGTTATGGTAAGTAAGACATGTATAATGACTCAAATTGGAAATACTTGTTTTGAAAAGTATAATATGATATTGAAAAACTTTATGAATCAATAAAGTTAAAATGAGTGTTTTGTACTAAATGAAATTACCCTTTTTAAACCATGATGTTGTTAAATCTTAAATTTTGAGAGTCACCTAAGATAAGTTAAATCCTTGGGGAAGGATAGTGTGATATATGATGAGATAAACCACTGGGAAGGTTAGTGCGATAGGAGTGCACATTAGAAGAGATGCGATAATTTCTCAAGAGACTGTCGCACTAATATGTTGTTTCATTGGCCTGTATCAATTTAAATACTTGCTAAACGAATTTTTAAATCATATACACTATCGGGCTCTGACCCGTTTCTATTCCTCTTTCTCTCTTGTATATATATGTATATATTACAGGTGCCCAGCCACAGGGGGGTCTTGTTTAGGATCCCTTGGAAGGAACATGCTGCAGCTTAGGTGGGAGTTGCAGGCCACTTGCTTAGACGATTTTATTTCCTTGATTCCACTTCTATCATTCTCCTTATTGGGTGTTGATACCAAAATTAATGTGCTGATGTGGACGAATAAGATGAAGACACGTGTCAATCTACATGGCACAATAGCAACGAGGAAGATCATTTCCCGACCAACCGTGCTTCTTTCCTAACAACGAGAATACACCGAGAAACTCTATCACACCGAGGAACTCTATCATACCGAGGAACTCTATCATCCCGAGATACTCTAAGTACTCCGAGGAACTCTTGATCAACAAGCAACTAAGGCGGTCCGAACTGCATCTCGGCCGTATCATTAATTACCAGACGGACAACTGTTCAACTATTCATTATATTCTTGACGTACACGCTGCATTAAATGTATTACCCTTTCATATGTATATCATTTAATGTATTGGACCTTTCATGTACAGCCTAAAGGCTATAAATACCTTGTATCATCCTCAATTCAATGGAGGGGAATTTCTTGAGAGAATTTGTAATCAAGAATTCCACAAACACTCAGCAATAACATAACAGTGGACGTAGGCTTTATTCCTAGCCGAACCACTTTAAAAATCTTTGTCTTATTTATTTATCTGTGATTGAATAATTAGAGCGATCTAGTTTTTTACATCAACAGATTGGCGCCGTCTGTGGGAAACGACTGTTATTATCGTTTTTCATAAAAATCATTTGTCACCAATGGCAGATAATCCAGAATCCAGTAATCGAAATGTTGGAAATACTGGAAATCATCCAAATCCATCTGCATCCCCAGATCTGGCTGGAATTATGACGAATCTGGCTCAAGGACAAACCGCCATGCAAGAATCTATGAGGCAACTCATTCAAACTCTTTAGGGTGGTGCACCTACCTATTCAGGGCAAAGGAACGATCATAGGCAATCGCAATCTAGACGTACTGGGTCATATCGCAATGAGGAGTCTAATGATTTTTCTTATCAACCTGGGCGAACTTCATCGATACGGGCTTCGGATACAGATCAACGTATCACTCTCTCTCCGGAGAGAACTAGCGCTTTGGAAAGGTTAAGTAGAGTGTCTCCTTTCAGTCGGTTAGGACCAAGGAGGAACATGAGTCCACCTAGGGCTCCATCAAGAAGTTTTCGACCACCACCAGGTTTGAGAGAAGGATCTGCGCAATCGCGACCAACCACTCGTCGAGATAAATCTCAGGAAGCTACGTCAGAGCAATCAGTTGCTCGGACTAAGTGGCCCGAGGAAGGGAATGAAGCATGGAAAGGTTCCATTCAACGGTTGGAGGATAGACTGGGAGAAATGGCTAAGGCGAGAAACCCCTTACAGAGAACTTTTGTTCAAGGAACACCTTTTGTGCAAGCCATTGTGGATTTCCCTACACCGTCGAAATTCAAAGCACCCGTAGTGACTCCCAAGTACGATGGAAAGACAGGTCCCGTACTTCATATAGAACAATACCAAGCTGCTGCAGATATCTACGCTGTCCCCGACGAGATGAGGTGTAGAGCATTCTCGGGAACTCTTACCAGATCTGCACAGATATGGTACAATAATCTTCCTCGGGGTAAGATTTCAACTTTTGTTCAGTTAGCCGAGCTGTTTATTGGCAATTTTTGTTTTGGAGCAAAGCCGGTAAAGCGAGTAGCACACTTGCTAAGTGTTAGACAAAAATCAGGTGAAAGTACTAGAGATTAGATAACTCGTTTCAATAACGAAAAGTTGGAAGTCATAGATTATGAAGAAAAGACAGCAATCACTGCTCTGATGAGTGGTTTGCTGCCTAACAAGCTGTATTACACTTTGGCCAAAGATCCACCTAAAAATATGTCGGAGTTGATGGCAAAGGCGGCCAAAATCATGAATGTCGAGGAGGCTATGGCTGCGAAGAAGAATATGGATAAAGAAGTTAAAGTGGAGGTCGACAATTCTAAGAAGAAAGATCAGAAAAGTAATGGTGGTGACAAATATTCCAAGAATAGCAGAATGAAGTTGGAAGCCCTAAAGAAGTATGATAATTATACTCCATTGAAAGTGGGTATTAATCATGTTTTGGAAGAAATCAGGAATAACGAGGAAATAAAATGGCCAGAGAAACTGAAGACAGATCCCGACCTGAGGAATAAGACCAAATATTGCGAGTTTCACAAAGATCATGGCCATATGACCAAAAATTGTATAGCCCTTCAGAACGAGATTGAAACACTCATCCGAAGAGGAAAATTATCAAAGTATGTAGATCGCAGAGGTGAAAGGAAAAATGATGATAGAACTAGAGAAAGATCTAGATCTCCTCGTCGTGCAGAGGATAAAAAGAAGAGGGACCATGAAGAGGATCCAGATGATGACCCCGATCTTCCCAAGAAGCCAAGGAAACCCGAACGAGAGGTATTTTCCATACGTTTTGGGTCATTTGATTGTAATGTTATTACAGGAGGAGATGCAGGAGGAGGAGACCTTACTGCAGAAAAAAAAGCTTATCTCGGAGAGGCCCAAGCTTGTTCATACATTCAGCGAATAAACCTGGCCGAGGATGATCGTCCGAGGAAGGTAAACAAAGAGAAGCTAGTGATTGGTTTTTCAAAAAATGACCTGGCAGGTGTTCTCTACCCTCATGATGATCCTCTGGTGATCAAAATGAGGATGAAGGATGTGGTCATTTTAAGGGTGTTAGTAGACAATGGTAGTTCGGCAGACATCATGTACTATTCATGCTTTGATAGCTTGAATTTAAAATTATCTCAATTAGAACCTTATCACAGATCCCTTCTGGGTTTTGCTGGCGAGAAAGTTTTGCCACTTGGGACGATCAAGTTGGATATACTCATTGGAACTTGGCCTGCTTGTCGAACAGAAAGAATACACTTTTTTGTAATGGATAAGAATGTGCAGTCCGCCTACAACATCATCATGGGAAGAGTTGGATTGAAGAAGTTCGAAGCAGTTCCATCTACAGTTCATCAGTGTTTGAAATTCCCAACGAATTTTGGAGTAGGAATTATGAAAGGTGATCAAAAAGTAGCTCGGGAATGCTATTATTCGTCTGCCGAGCAAGAGGAACTTGAAGAATCACAGAAAAAGACTACTACTTACCAAGTGGAGGAAGGCACAGAAATTGAAACTCTTGACCCTAGGGATGAATCTCAACTCGTAAAAGGACAGGTTGTGGAATCTACAGAAATTGTTATCCTGGACGACGAGCATCCTGAACGAATAACTCAGATAGGGTCGTCATTGGATTTTTCAATAAAACAGGAGTTGATAACTTTCTTGAGAAACAGGAAGAATACTTTTACTTGGAGTCATGAAGACATGCCAGGAATAGATCCAAACTTCTTATATCATGAACTCAATGTGAATAAGGAGATCAAGCCTGTGAAGCAAAGAAGAAGAGTGTTTAGTCCCGAGAAGAACCAGGCCATACAAGAGGAGGTCGAGAAACTCCAGAAAGCCCAATTCATTGAAGACGTGAAATATCCAGATTGGTTGGCAAATGTGGTGATGGTAAAGAAGAAGAACAACAAATGGAGAATGTGTGTTGATTTTACTGATCTCAACAAGGCATGTCCAAAAGATCATTTTCCACTGCCCAGAATTGATCAACTAGTGGATGCTACTTCGGGACACGAGCTACTCAGCTTCATGGATGCTTATTCTGGCTACAACCAAATCAAAATGAAACCTGAAGACAGGGAAAGTACTTCTTTTATTACCCCAAGGGGAACTTATTGTTATAACGTTATGCCTTTTGGTTTAAAAAATGCAGGTGCAACATATCAGCGGTTGATGAACAAGGTATTCACCGAACAAATCAGCCGCAATATGGAGGTCTATGTCGACGACATGCTCACCAAAAGCAAGAGAGCTGCAGATCATTTGGTTGACTTGAGTCAAACTTTTGATCAACTGGGTAAATACCAGATGAAGCTTAACCCGACGAAATGTACCTTTGGAGTACGAGAAGGAATGTTCCTCGGATACATCGTCAACCAACGAGGTATTGAGGCAAATCCAGAAAAGATCAAAGCTCTTTTAGGGCTGCGATCCCCGACGACGAAGAAAGAAGTGCAAAGTCTTACCGGACGAGTTGCAGCACTCAACAGATTTGTATCCCGAGCAACTGATAAATGCCTCCCATTCTTCAAAACACTACGAAAAAGTTTTGAGTGGACTGATGAATGTGAGAAAGCCTTTCAAGATCTGAAGAAGTATTTGGGAGCCCCACCATTGTTGTCTAGGCCAATAACTGGAGAGAAGCTGTACTTGTATTTGGCAGTATCAGAAAATGCAGTTAGCTCGGCGTTGATCAGATTGGAGAATGGAGTCCAGAAGCCAATTTATTACACAAGCAAGGCCTTCCGAGGTGCGGAAATCAGATACCCAAAGCTGGAAAAATTGGCACTGGCATTAATTGAAGCAAGTAGAAGAATGAGACCATACTTCCAGGCCCATACCATCATTGTGTATACCGACATGCCGTTAAGACAAGCCCTTCACAAGCCAGAAAAATCAGGAAGATTGATGTACTGGGCAATAGAGCTCGGTGAATATGATATTGTGTATGAACCCAGATCATCGTTGAAAGGGCAAGCCGTGGCAGATTTTATAGCAGAGTTCACATACCCTGATACCCCCGAGGAGCAAAAGATGCTTGCTGACCTACCTGTGGACGATACAGGATCGACAGACACAGATCCAAACCAACCAAGGTTGGTAAAAGGACTTGTGGATGTAGAAAAATCATCATATTCAAACCCCGACCAACTCCGGTTGGTAGAGGGGCGCGAACAAATGACCGACGAGGAACGAAGGATACCCGGGGATGATGAAAGAAAACAGATGATATTTCACCGAGGAACTCTAACAGATAAGAAATTTGAAGACGAGTTACATACATGGAGATTATATGTAGATGGATCATCTTGCACGGCTGGTTGTGGAGCAGGGATTGTTTTAAATTCTCCAGATGATATTGACATGGAGTACGCCTTGAGATTCCAATTCAAAGCTTCCAATAATGAGGCTGAATATGAGGCTATGATAGCAGGTTTTCATTTGGCGAAAGTTATGGAGGCACGTCAAGTAATTGTTTTCAGTGATTCTCAGTTAATTGTGAATCAAATGATGGGAATATATGCAGTGAAGGGAGAGTTAATGGTGAAGTACCATGCAAAAGTGATGGAGTTATTGAAAGAATTTGATGCTATTCAATTGGTGAGGATACCGAGAATGGAGAATGCTAGAGCAGGCGCATTGGCCCGACTAGCGTCAGCTACGCGCACCGAGCTGCGAAGAACAATACCAATTGAAGTACTAGAAAGTCGGAGCATAGAAGAAGATCTGACGGTGAAGATTATTACCCTTGATTTAGGACCATCTTGGATGGATCCTATCAGAGCATACATTGAAGAAGGAGTACTACCGGAGGACAAACTAGCTGCCAAGAAATTGAAGTATAAAGTTGCTCGGTATGTGTTAACTAATGGTGTTTTGTATAGACGAGGAATTATGGCAGGTTTGCAGAGATGTGTGCATCCATCAGAAGTCAAAGAATTGATTGAAGAAATCCATGAAGGATCTTGTGGAGCTCATGTAGCAGGTCGGACTCTACTGCAAAGGGTGATGACACAGGGATACTACTGGCCGACGATGAGAGCTGATTGTATAGCCTATGCTAAGAAGTGTGACAAGTGCCAACGTTTTTCTTCCATCCGAAGAGCTCCACAGGCATTGTTGACACCCATAACATCACCTTGGCCATTTGCCATGTGGGGGATTGATTTGGTTGGACCACTGCCGACGACCCGAGGAAGGTTCAAGTATCTCGTCGTGGCAGTAGACTATTTTACTAAGTGGGTGGAAGCTGAATCACTAATTGATATGACGTACGAGAAGGTGTATCAGTTCATATGGAAGAATATCATTTGTCGGTATGGTCTCCCCCACGCTTTCATCACAGACCATGGAACGCAATTTGATAATGAAGAATTTGCTGCCTATTGTCATCAGTCAAACGTCTTGAAGTTTCATTCAGCACCAGGCCATCCCCAAAGCAATGGGCAGACTGAAGTGACGAACGGAACATTACTAAATGGGTTGAAGAAGAGGTTAAGTGAGGCTAAAGCAAATTGGATTAATGAGCTACAGTCAGTTTTGTGGGCTTACCGAACAACTCCCCGAGCAGCAACAGGAGAATCACCATATATGCTAGCATTTGGAAGTGAGGCTGTGATACCTGCCGAGTTGGGCCTACCAACACATAGGGTGTTAAATTTCAATTCTCCGATCAGTGATCTGATGAGAAGGATGGATTTGGATATGCTCGAGGAAGTCAGAGAAGAGGCAGCCATTAGGAATGCTGCTTATCAACAACGAACAGCTCTGTTTTACAATAAAAGGGTAAAGAAATGTGATTTAAAAGAAGGGGATTATGTGCTAAAGAAGGTCATTCAGAAGCAGAATAAACTGGAAGCAAACGGGCATGGACCTTACCGAGTTACAGAAGTTGTTCGACCAGGAACTTACAGAATAGCAACTCTAGAAGGAGAGGAATTTAAAAATGCATGGAATGCTGAACACCTGCGCAAGTATTATCAATGATGTCAAATGTAAAGCATTTCTTTCATTATGAATAAAACGAAGATGTTTCACCATTTTTCTTTCTGGATGAAAGTTTTTCGGGGAATACTAGTGTAATACACTACACAACAAAAGTGCTCTAAGGAGCCAACCTCCTTTGGTTAGGAGGACAGCTCTACGGAGCAAAAGTGCTATAAGTAGCCAACCTCCTTTGGTTAGGAGACATGCTCTAAGGAGCCAAAAAATGCAGCTCTACGGAGCAAAAGTGCTCTAAGGAGCCAACCTCCTTTGGTTAGGAGGACAGCTCTACGGAGCAAAAGTGCTCTAAGGAGCCAACCTCCTTTGGTTAGGAGGACAGCTCTATGGAGCAAAAAGTGCTATAAGTAGCCAACCTCCTTTGGTTAGGAGGACATGCTCTAAGGAGCCAAAAAATGCTCTAAGGAGCCAAAAGCTTTAAGGAGCCAGAAAGTGTACACCAGCATGATCAACTACGGTTGGTAAGATAAAAATATACTCTCATATTACAACTTATGTTGGTCGGGAGGTAATATTATTACAATGAGTTCTTTGAAGAACAAAATGTTTAAAAAATACACCAAGTATAGTTGGTCGGGGATAAAAACCCAATAACTGTAGTTGGTCGGCGAGGACAAATTATTGATCTTAGTTGGTCGGACGCAATTTTATAAATAAACCAAGTATAGCTGGTCGGGAATAAAAACCCATCAGCTGTAATTGGTCGACAAACATTATTCACCCACCTTGGTTGGTTGGAAACAGTTTGAACATTTTTACTCATTACTTTATTATTAAGTGATCGAGAAACATTACTAATACTTGTAACTTTTTATTAAGTTGCTTATTGAACAATAATATTGTTATCTTTTTAACAGATACATAGATACATATGTACAAATATAAATGTGCTTGATAAACACAAGACTAACAAAATTGGCAAACAGAAAATGAAAATCTTTTCATTAATCTAGAATAAATTACAAATTACAAGAAGGTACTAAATTGTTACATGGATATTACTATTCTATTGTTTTTTTGCCCTGTGCTTTAGAAACAGGTTCCTCACCGGCAGGAGGGTCTTCTAGGCAAAGGGGAGAATTGATGAAATTAACATCTCTGAGCATTCTGACGTTCATAACAGAAGGTGTATCCAAAAGATGCTCAGGACGAGATAATTCAGCTTGGGAGTGAAGGCTATAATCACCAAGATATTTTGAAATTAGACTGCGAGGAATGGAACGAGCTGGAATCCATGCCATATCCAATTTGAAAGGTGGTACAGGCAGGTCTAATAATGATGGAGCATGATAGTCCCATAAAAAATGCCCTTGCTCCAACTTTAATACACCCAATGCATTTAACCATCCTTGCTTGTAACCTTCATTATTAGCATGTTCAATGCGAGCATCCAGATGAACGAGAGCTTCATTGTATCCTGCCATCCAGAATTCTCTTGGCTGTTTATGGAATTGGAAGGTTAATCTATCCAATTATTCATGAAGGCTTTTGGCAAAGAGATCTTTGTTATGCAAGGCAGATTTCGTTGATGCCAGCTGATCTTCCAGAGACAGATTTTTATTGGACATTTCAGTCAGAGCACGGTCTTTTACTTTCAACTGGAATGCTTGAGTTTCCAGAGTAGACTGAGTGCGAGCCTCTTCAACATTTTGGCTGACTCTTCCTCGCCCCCGAGAACCTCTTCCTCGTCCCCGAGCAGTTCCAGAAATGGCAGATCTTCTTAAGTCCTCCAGCTCTTGCCTCAGTTTGGCATTTTCGACCTCTAAGAACAAGAAGCCTTCATCAGTAACTGGTATTAATGCAGTAGAAGATGAAGCAGCAGATTCATATTGAGCTAATTTCTTCTGCAAATTATTATTTTCTTGCTCCAGGATCTCGGCGATTTGTCTACAGGCTTCAATTTCACCTTTTAGGGTCCTCTCCCTGACGTCATACCCAGCAATGATCTTCTTGTGGCCTGTTTCTGAAGAGAGCTGCTGGTATCTATTTTCATAATCTTTATGTAACGAAGCCATTGATTCGTTGTGTTGATTTTGAAGATCCTCTAAGGAACCATGAATCTCTTCAATCAACTCATAGTAAGCGACATTGTTGGCCACTGCTCGGTCGAGTAAAGCTTTCAAGTACTGATAAGCTTCAATAACATGCTCTGAAGCACCGTGACCAAGGATATCAGCAATTTCCGATGTACTAAGATCTGTATGACCAGCCTTATAGTATTGATGACATTGCTGCATCAGCCCGGTATCATGAGAAGAGATCAATTCCATTCTAGCAACAAACTAATGACAAGAAAAAGACAACAATCAACAAAAACAAGTTATCAACAACAGAGATAAGCAAAGATATATTTTATTAGATCATCAAAAAGTTACATCGTTCGATTACAAGGAAATACAGAAATGCTACCGAACAACTTCACACCTTTTCCTTGTCTCCCAAGACTTTCTCGGGAGGCTGGGACGAGGAGCTCGGTTGCTCGGTGGTAACTACAGCTTGATCGGTAGGAATCTTCTCGGGAGGAGGAGGCATGGAGGAAACGTCCTCGGTGGCAGAGGGTTGAGAGGCAGAAACTTGATCGCCCATAGCCATGGAAGACTCATCTGAAGCAGGTTCATCTTCTTCTTCTTCCACAATTGGTGGAGGAGGACCAGGGAGATGCCGTTGGAATAGCTCAGAATCGTCTTGGACTTTTAGCTCTTGCAGAGCAGCTACCCAACCATTATGGAAGTATTTCAACTCCCCATATTGGACTTGGGACGTCATTGCAGCTATCCCTCTCTCCCATCCTTTCTCCCAACCAACGCTGAAATGTTTCTTGATTGCAACTTTTCTCCTCGACTTCTCCGAGGAGAGCTTCACCTCCAGTTCCTCTTTCTTAACCTTAATATCTCGCAGAGTAGATAATTCTTCTTCTGCCTTCTTCAATTTATCATCAGATTTCTGATGTTTAACCTCCAAATCTTTAATTTTCTCCTCCAAATTCTTGGAGGTTTCAGCCATCTTCATCTTATCAGCCTCAGCCACAGCCAACTTTTTCTCCCAAACAGTTTTCTCCTCGATGTACTGTTGGCGAGATTCCTTCACAGATTGGGTTAAACCCAACAAAGCATCGTCAACATCGAACGAGGAAGTGGAAGCTTTAATAACTTGATCTTTCTTCACGATGGTATTGAAGCAGTTCACCAGCTGAAAGATAAGAAAAACAATAGAGTCAACACAAATACAAGAATTCAAGAAAAAGAAAGAAAGATCAAAGGTATGAGAAATTTACTGAAGAAAGATGGCGAGCAGCTAGGGATGTCAGTGTATCCCTAGGAATTTTTTCATCAACCCCGAGAACCTCGGGTATAACTGAGCTCGTTGAAGAACTCGGAAGGATGATTTTTGAGACACTACTACCACCAGCGGGTAGAGAAGATGTAGTTCCAGCAAGATTAACTGAGGATGATTTCCTAAATCTCTTCAAAGGACGGTCAGCAGCATCAACCAAGGAAGAAGTCTTGGTCGGAGAGATGGCAATTACATCAGCAGGAGCATCTTTCTTGCTCGGGGCCACTGGGGGCTTCTCGGCAACTTTGGAGGAACCAGCATCTACTTTTTTAGTCCCCTCTGGGACATCAATTTTGCCTTTCTGGGCTCCAACAGCAGAAGAAGTGTCACCAAATAGAGCAGGAGGAGCTCTTTTCTTGCCCATTCTCTGAGATAGGGGGATATGAGAATCTGAAGATGAACTTTCTGGTGTTGAAGCTGGTTCAACAGGGCGAGCAGTATAAGAGGTTGTGTAACTCTTATACTGTAGTAAATATGAAGCAGATCTAATATGCTCGTCAGCAATGGTCTTATGCAAATTCCAGATAAGTTTCAAATGCTTGATATTCACTTCTGACTCTTTTGGAGTTTTTCTTTTGCTATCAACTGCAAATAAATACATAATCAGTCATACATTTTGTCAAACATGATGAAAGCATAATTTCATAAGTAAAATAAAATGAAAAATAAACCTATCCCATTGCCGTATGGGGGGCATCTGGGACCGTTGTATACTTCATTCCCAGATAAAGGCGCATGTTGCCAATTTTTTATGACCAACCCATGCTCAAAATAATCCCTATTTGAGTCAGGGAGATTAACTACAAGAGCCCTATTCAAATACCTAGTTTTTAAATAATAAATATTATCTAGAACAGCCCATTTATAACAAAACATAATTTCAGGGATCCCAATACGAGTCCCATGAGTTAGATTTAATTTGTGCACCCCGTTAATTATTCTCCATGAATTGGGGGCTATTTTTGCAGGAACAAGATCAAAATATTGACAAAACTCAAGACATAATGGGTTTGGTGGAAAGGAAAAACCGCATTCAGCAACAAAAAGACTGGGGAACCAATGTCCCTCAGCCAATCGAAAGTAATCTAAAGGCTCAGAAAGAACCTCTAGAGTTACCCACGAAGGAATGGAAAAATCAGAACGGAATTTCTCAACAGACTCCGCAATATAAACCATATTGAATAAAAGAGATACAGAAGAAAGAAAGAAGATCTTACAGAAAGAAAGAAGATGTGTTGACAACGAACGGAAACAAGGATGAACGCACAAGAGAAGAAGAGAAGAGAAAGCTTGAATGCAGAGAATGAAAAACGTAGACGACGGTATGGTTACCAAAGAAGTTTAAATACTTTGCATTGGGAAGCGGCGAAAGAAATGATTATCAAAAAGAAACTACTAAACTTCCGGCGGCTAAAAGGACAAAATTTGCACGAATATCAAAGCGCTTTATCAAAAAGGCGGAAACTGTGAAATAAGAAGGAAATTTGAATACAATGTTCCTGAAACCCGGGAAGTACATTTAATATTGCCATATACCGAGAAAGAATGTTCCATACTCTTCAAAGTTCAAAATATGAAACATTGGGGGCTTCTGTTGATACCAAAATTAATGTGCTGATGTGGACGAATAAGATGAAGACACGTGTCAATCTACATGGCACAATAGCAACGAGGAAGATCATTTCCCGACCAACCGTGCTTCTTTCCGAACAACGAGAATACACCGAGAAACTCTATCACACCGAGGAACTCTATCATACCGAGGAACTCTATCATCCCGAGATACTCTAAGTACTCCGAGGAACTCTTGATCAACAAGCAACTAAGGCGGTCTGAACTGCATCTCGGCCGTATCATTAATTACCAGACGGACAACTGTTCAACTATTCATTATATTCTTGACGCACACGCTGCATTAAATGTATTACCCTTTCATATGTATATCATTTAATGTATTGGACCTTTCATGTACAGCCTAAAGGCTATAAATACCTTGTATCATCCTCAATTCAAAGGAGGGGAATTTCTTGAGAGAATTTGTAATCAAGAATTCCACAAACACTCAGCAATAACATAACAGTGGACGTAGGCTTTATTCCTAGCCGAACCACTTTAAAAATCTTTGTCTTATTTATTTATCTGTGATTGAATAATTAGAGCGATCTAGTTTTTTACATCAACATTGGGCATGTGTCGCCCTTTCCACTATTTATCTGTTTTATTGGGACATTTGTATTTCAGTTATTTCTAGTACTGTTACTTTGGGATTTATTCAGCATGTATGTTTTACTTTAAGTTTTAAATGTTGGGGTTTAGTTGTTGAATGTTTAAATTAATTGGATTATATGTTCCAGGATTATTGTGGTGTGATTCTTTAAATATTGAATTGTTGTAGATAATTAAATCTTTATTTTCAAAATAAAATTTGGAAAGTAATGTTAAAAAAATGGTTTTGACACTTAGCTTAATTAAATAGGGTGTTAAATTTGGAAAAGTTATTTTTACGACAGTGATGCTAAGAATGAACCAACTGTTCACCTTGATTTTAATTTAATAAAGGAGTGATCGCCCGGTATTTAATTAGGCGGGGTGTCACAGGTGGTATCAGAGCATCAGGTTTTAGTGTCCATTGGATCTGTACGGCTTATTTTCACTTTAAGCTTAACGTTTTTGCTATAGAGCCCTATTTTTAGGATTGTTGTATTTCTGCTTCTACGTTTACGTCTTCAGCCATTTGGGATTTGATAATGACTGTAGACTAATAAACTACTTCACGTTTCAGATGCCTCCGAGACGTGCACAGAAGGATAGGCGTGCCCAGGCCGAGCAGCCAGCAGCTCCGGCACAAGGCACTATGAATGCTAATGAAGTAGCCGCCATTGTTGCTCAAGCGGTGAATGCCGCGCTAGCGGTGGTTCAGCAGGCTCCACCCCAGATTCTGGTAGTGGCGCCAGTACCCGCACAGCTTCCATCTGCATGGGAGAGGGTCAGGGATGCTTTTTAGAAGGCACATCCCCCTGACATGCAATGGAAGAAAGACATCCAGCGGCATCTTCGTATGTATGAGTGCACCGACGTGCAAAGTCAGTTATTGGCTTCCTTTAAGCTGGTGGGGCCCGCTTTGCAGTGGTGGGAGTCCACTACCACCTTGGAGGAAAGGGACACGATCTTTATTCAGTCGTTCTGGGAGCAGTTTGACCGCAAGTACTTTCCACCCACCGTGCAGACTAAGATGAGGCGGAAATTACTGAATTTGAAACAGGAGAACTCTACCGTTGCTGAGTATGAGGAGGAGTTCACGAGACTTCTCACCATAGTGCCAGATGAGGCACCTACTGAGAGTAAGAAAATTTTATTGTTTGTGGACGGATTAGCTTGGAGGATCCGTCAGCATCTTATAGGGAATCTATCTCTGAGTACTTTCACTGATGTACTCAATGCTGCGTTACTACATTGCCAGGATCATCGCTTCCATCTGCAAGGAAGCAAGAGAGAAGGAGAGTCCAGCCAGCAGGGCAGGACCGGGGGTAGTAGTGCTGGTGGGGCACCATCTCATGGATAGACTCGTCAGCACGAGCAGAGTTCCCATCAGGGGGACCCTGCTAAGCGATTCCGTTCAGGTGATTCTTTACAAGGATTTGGGGGTTATAGGCAGGGCCAGCCTAATCAACAGGGCCAACAGGGCCAACAACTTGCTAATTAGGGCCAACAGGGCCAGTGGCGAGGAGGTAACGGCCAGCAGGGCCGTGGTCAGCAGGGTCAGAGGGGAGGTAACTTCAGAGGCCTGTGTTTTGTATGCGGCAAGCATGGTCATAAGCGCCAGGATTGCCCAGAGGGTAATAGGCCCCCACAGCAGCAGGGTACCCGTAATGAGCCACAAAGACCACTTTTTCCAGCTGCCCTCCCAGCTCCAGCCCAGGTGCCAGCCCTACCAGCCATTCCAGCAGCTCTAGTGCAGCAGGGGCAGTTACAGTACGGACGTGTCTATAACGTCCACCAGGCAGCAGCTCCACAGGCACCACCCGCGATTGAGGGTATATTTCCTATCCATGGTACTATGGGTCGGGTTTTGTTTGATACTGGGGCGACGCATTATTTTATAGCTACGCATTTTGCGAAGGCCTTAGGGTTGTTAGCCATAGTAGAGAGCACAGTGACGTGTGTAGACTCACCACTAGGGAGTGGGTCGCTTATCTTCTTTATATGCCGGGGAGTGGGGGTAGAGATTGGTAGTTTGGTATTACCTGCAGACATGTTAGTCTTAAATATGCATGAGCATGATGTTATTATCGGTATGGATTGGCTCGCAGCTTATAGAGCCATGATTGTTTGCTTCGGTGGGAGCATTGTTTTTGCCATTCCGGGGCAAGAGATGTTTGTAGTGGCGATGCCTCGCCCAGAGGGAGGTTCGACCGCTCATTTGTATTATATAGAGGAGGATGCCTCTAAGGAGGTTGTGATCCTTTAGACTCGATCCCAGTCGTTCGTGAGTATTCCGATGTATTCCATGAGATACCAGGCCTACCCCCCAGTCGAGAGATAGACTTTGTCATAGATTTATTGTCAGATATGAGACCTATAACACGAGCTCCATACCGTATGGCTCCGGCGGAGATGCGAGAGTTACGAGATCAGATAGAGCAGCTGTTAGGTCAGGGCTTCATTCGCAGGAGTACCTCACCTTGGGGCGCTCCAGTCTTGTTTGTGAAGAAGAGAGATGGTTCACTGAGGTTATGTGTGGACTACCGGGAGTTGAACAAGGTCACGATACGGAATAAGTATTCGTTGCCTCGAATCGATGATCTGTTCGACCAGCTAAGGGGAGCAACTTTCTTTTCGAAGATAGATCTGAGGTCGGGGTACCATCAGCTACGTATTAGAGAGCAGGGCGTTTCAAAGACTGCCTTCTTGACGAGATATGGGTCTTACGAGTTCAGAGTGATGCCATTTGGTCTCACAAATGCTCCAGCCGTATTCATGGACTTAATGAACCGAGTATTCAGAGAGTTCTTGGATCAGTTTGTCATCGTCTTCATAGATGACATTTTGATATATTCACACTCCGAGGAGGAGCATGCCGAGCACTTGAGGCAGGTTCTTCAGACTTTACGAGAGCATCAGTTGTATGCTAAGTACGAGAAGTGTGGATTCTGGTTGCAAGAGGTACAGTTCTTGGGGCATGTTGTTTCTGAACAGGGGATAGCCGTTGACCCGAGTAAAGTGTCAGCGGTGAGGGAGTGGGGACAACCCACGACACCGACGGAAGTGCGTAGTTTCTTGGGGTTAGCCGGATACTACAGGAGATTCATTCGGGGATTCTCCAAAATAGCGGGTCCATTGACGAACCTGACTCGCAAAGGGGTACCATATGTTTGGGATGAAGCTTGTCAATTGGCTTTCGACGAGCTGAAAGACAAGCTTACTTCAGCACCAGTCCTTGCTTTACCGAAGCCGGATGTGGAGTACCTGGTTTACACCGATGCCTCTTTACGGGGACTTGGGGGAGTACTTCAGTAGGAAGAGAAGGCTATAGCTTTTGCCTCCCGCAAGCTTAAGCCGCATGAGAAGAACTACCCCACCCACGACCTGGAGTTAGCAGCGGTCGTCTTTGCATTGAGGATATGGAGACACTATTTATTGGGGGAGAAGTTCCGTTTATTCACAGACCACAAATCACTGCAGTACCTGTTCATTCAGCGATAGCTGAATATGCGTCAGCGCAGATTGTTAGAGTTTGTGAAGGACTATCAGTTTGACATACAGTATCATCCGGGGAAAGCCAACGTAGTTGCTGATGCGTTGAGCCGAAGACCGGTAAATGAGGTAGCGGACGTCTGGAAAACGAAGTGGAAGGAGTTGGGTCACCAGGACGCAATAGCCCGTTCCTTCATATCTGTTATGACAGTCACACCCGAGATTGTTACGAGGGTAATACAGGCCCAAACCACAGACCCGTTTTGCCAGGAGAAGATTGTATGACTTTTAGCCGAGGGTGCTGAGTCCTATTATGTTAGTTCTGATGGGGGTTTGAGGTTTAATGGGAGGTTAGTGGTTCCAGAAGGGGTAGAATTGCGTCATGCAGTGATGACCCAATCTCACGGGTCCCGATTTGCGGTACATCCTGGAGGAGATAAGATGTACCAGGATATGAGGAGGCAATATTGGTGGAGTGGGATGAAGAAGGACATTGCTGAGTTCGTGTCCAAGTGTTCTACCTGCCAGCTGGTGAAGGTGGACCATCAGAAGCTGTCAGGATTGTTTCAGCCATTGGAAGTACCCGCGTGAAAGTGGGAGAGTATTTCCATGGATTTTATTACAGGGTTGCCTACATCACAGCGGGGCCACGACTCTATCTGGGTGATTGTAGACCGTTTGACCAAGGTGGCTTATTTTCTGCCGGTGCGGACAGATTATACCACAGGTCAGTATGCTCAGTTGTTCATTGCTGAGATTGTCAGATTACACGAGGTGCCCCTGAATATTGTGTCAGATAGAGACAAGATTTTCGTGTCACATTTCTGGGAAAGCTTTCAGGAGGCTATGGGTACTGAGTTGAAGTTGAGTTCAGCTTATCACCCACAGACAGATGGACAGACAGAGCGTACTAATCAGATGTTAGAGGATATGCTACGCATGTGTGTTCTTGATTTTGGAGGAGGTTGGGAACCACATCTTCCACTGGTAGAGATTGCTTACAATAACTCTTATCAGGTTACGATTGGTATGGCTCCATTTGAGGCTTTGTATGGTCGACCTTGTCGTTCTCCAACTTGTTGGCTCGGGGTGGGGGATGACAAGTTGCTAGGACCAGAGGTAATTCAGGAAACCTCCGCGAGGATTGAGATGATTAGGAGTCGCATTCGAGTAGCCCAGGACAGGCAGAAGAGCTACGCCGATGCGAAACAGTTCTTCCGAGAGTTTAATGTGGGGGACCAAGTGTTACTGCGTGTATCTCCTATGAAAGGAGTGATGAGGTTCGGGAAGAAAGGGAAATTGACCCCGAGGTACGTAGGACCATTTCCCATTATCGAGAGGATTGGGCCGGCAGCATACAGATTGGGACTACCAGAGCATTTACATCGCATTCACGATGTATTCCACATCTCGTCGTTGAGACGGTATCTTCGGGATGATATGGCCCATACTCACATCGCGATAGATGAGATAAACTTACAGTCTGACAACTCTTACGAGGAGAGACCGGTGGCTATCCTAGACTATAGTGAGAGGAGATTGAGGTCGAAGATAGTTCCACTTGTACGGGTTCAGTGGGAGCATCATAACGTGGAGGAATCCACTTGGGAGCGCGAGGCCGATATGCACGAGAGATATCCAGATTTGTTCTTACCATGTATGCCTTATTTTCCGAATTTCGGGACGAAATTCCGTTATTAGGGGGGAAGTATGTAATACCCCGTATTTTTATGCTATATTAATTTGGGGATTTATTAATATTAATGTGAATTAATTATTTAATAAAAATCCGAAAATTAATTATGTCATAATTATTAACGTGATGAGAGTTACTAATTATGGGAAAATTTGTTGAATATTACTAATGAGCAAAGTAATATATAATAGTGGCCATATTAAATGTCACGAGTGAATAAAATGACAATTTTAGAAATTTGAGTCGGGACGCGCCCTTGTCGCGTCGGGACTAAATATTGATAAATAAAAGTAAATATTTTATAAGTTGTTTGTATGGTCGTTTTGAGTGCGCCAACGCGTTCGGAATGGTCGAGATAGTCAGAAAAGTATACCCGGGAGTTTGATTTGGGTCTCGGGGCGTTTTTAGGCCTAATTAGTACCCCGGGAGGGCATTTTAGTCATTTTGTATTTTTGGGTAATTAAACCCACGAAAATTAAAGGGGTTATATCAGATGTTTAGGTTATCTCCTAGGGTTAGATAACTCAAAACACTAGAACGGCCATTGGAGAGGAGATGAGAGAGCTCTCAAGGCATTCCAAGGCTCAAAACTCACCCGTTTGCACCGCCGCCACCGCCAACGCGTAGATCGCGAGACGAGGAACGCAACCACACCAAATTCAACACCAAACCAGATTTCTGAAAAATCCCAGGCAAGTGTTTATCTTGCTTATTTCGTTGATGCATCATCCATATTAGTTTAGGAGTTATTAGGATGAGATTTATGGAAGAAAAACCCAATTTGAGATGGAAAATTTTCTTGTAGTGATGATTTATATGATATTCTGGAAACCCTTTGTCATGTAAAGGATTAAGAGTTTGATAAAGAAAAGAGTTCTAATCAGATACAAACACTAAAAAAATATATATTCCGGACGATCGGGCCATTGGAATTGGATGAAATTTTACAGAGAATTAGCTGAAGACGAGAGGAAGCTACAAAAAAAGATTCAGCTCGATCGGACCGTTCAATATTTTTTAATATTTTTTTTGCTAGACAGTTTTATGTTTTGAGGACTCTTAGAGATAATACAAATTCAATTAAAACTCCGTTTTAATTTTGATTTCGAAACCGTTTGAAATTCTCATCTTTGAAAATAAAATACAAAATCCTTTAATGTAAGGCAAAATCTATATTTTTGGGATATTTTGCATAAGGGATAATGTAAGTATATATTAAAGGGGAGAGACACGTAAGAGAGAGTTACGTTGGAACATAAATGGATATCTACTGAATTGTACATTTGGAAGAATAAAGTCCATGAGGGTTACGTAGTAAATTGGAAAAACCCTTCGAATTAAAGTTAGAAACGAACCATTATACTTGATAAATAATAATGGGAAAATAAGGATAAATGTTGTGAATGTGGGTTATTGGATAAACCTAAATTGATATAATAAAAGTGGTATATTTATATGATTGTGTATGCATATATTATATACTTGTGAAAATCATGCCCGCGCTACTTGCTATCCCTGAGGTTTTCGCGCTGGGACGATCTTATTTCGTTTGCCTTATGGGGGATATTGAATCGTACCCTAGAAGATAGAAATCCTAGGTACAGGCTATCAAATCGGTAGTCACGGTCCTAAGAGACGTGAGGGTATGTACTGACCTCTTGGACTTGAAAACTATGCTTCACCTCAATATTGTTTGTGTATGTATTTATACAGTTCGAGAGTGATTCCGAACTTGTATTCCCTTTAGTACGATTGATGCGGGGATTGGATAGCAGAGTATGCCCGCACCATAAAATTTTATGTGGGGTGCTGTTAGAATATATATATTATACGAGTACTTAATATATATATGAACTTCTGAAATATGGGAAACTGCCTACTGTGTTATGGTAAGTAAGACATGTATAATGACTCAAATTGGAAATACTTGTTTTGAAAAGTATAATATGATATTGAAAAACTTTATGAATCAATAAAGTTAAAATGAGCGTTTTGTACTAAATGAAATTACCCTTTTTAAACCATGATGTTGTTAAATCTTAAATTTTGAGAGTCACCTAAGATAAGTTAAATCCTTGGGGAAGGATAGTGTGATATATGATGAGATAAACCATTGGGAAGGTTAGTGCGATAAGAGTGCACATTAGAAGAGAGGCGATAATTTCTCAAGAGAGTGTCGCACTAATATGTTGTTGCATTGGCCTGTATCAATTTAAATACTTGCTAAACGAATTTTTAAATCATATACACTATCGGGCTCTGACCCGTTTCTATTCCTCTTTCTCTCTTGTATATATATGTATATATTACAGGTGCCCAGCCACAGGGGCGTCTTGTTTAGGATTCTTTGGAAGGAACGTGCTGCAGCTTAGGTGGGAGTTGCAGGCCACTTGCTTAGACGATTTCATTTACTTGATTCCACTTCTATCATTCTCCTTATTGGGCATGTGTCGCCCTTTCCACTATTTATCTGTTTTATTGGGACATTTGTATTTCAGTTATTTCTAGTACTGTTACTTTGGGATTTATTCAGCATGCATGTTTTACTTTAAGTTTTAAATGTTGGGGTTTAGTTGTTGAATGTTTAAATTAATTGGATTATATGTTCCAGGATTATTGTGGTGTGATTCTTTAAATATTGAATTGTTCTAGATAATTAAATCTTTATTTTCAAAATAAAATTTGGAAAGTAATGTTAAAAAAATAGTTTTGACACTTAGCTTAATTAAATAAGGTGATAAATTTGGAAAAGTTATTTTTACGACAGTGATGCTAAGAATGAACCAACTGTTCACCTTGATTTTAATTTAATAAAGGAGTGATCGCCCGGTATTTAATTAGGCGGGGTGTCGCACATATCAAATAATGAAATTATTTAGTATTATATATAACAATGACATAAAATTACTACTATAATTTTATTAATATCAGACTTATATATTTAGAGATAAACATCCCTGTAATGCAAGACACGGTTGATTAAGCTACTGTTGGACAATATATCTTTAAGGCAATCACATCCTCTCTACCATACTCACGACCATGTTAAACGATTGTCTCACATGACACAACGATCTTGCATCATAAAAGTAGTATTCCAATTTATATTTCTCGCAAGCCAACTTTTTTTAAAATGAACTCTCAACTTATGCACACGTAAACTTTTTTATTTGTACGATGAATATGACTTATGAATTTTGTTTTCAATCAATAAATAATGCATGAACAACAATGATATATATAATATTGGTGTCTTTTTTAAAAGATTTGTGTTTGTTTAGAATACCAAACAAGCTACGAGACACTTCTTTATGTAAATAATAGTTTGAAAAGTTATGCAAATGAGCCCCATTTAAACAATGTGTTGGGGTTAGAAAATAAAGTCCATTTTGAATAAAAAATAATTTCAGACATGCTCAACTTAAGAGAAGAAATAAATAATTATTCCCCCAAAGGTAGGACAAGGACCAAGCCCACGGACCCGGACACGAACGAAGAAGATGGAGAAGGATAGGGAAACTTTGTGAAAACCCTTCATATTGTCGTTTGATTAAATTAAATATTAAATAAATTTTGTTTTTGAAGGAGTGAACATTAATTAAGAAAATTTGTAGCGAAAATTGAAAAGAAAGAATTGGAAAAAGGAGGGTGTGAGGTCAAAGTTAGGTTGTTGGTAAACGCGGGGGGGTGGGGTGGAGTTTAAAGTAAAAAAGGTTTGCGGCACAAGTTAGAAAGTCCCCCTGAAACCTCCTCTGAAGATTTTAATCGGGGAAATGTGGAGTAGTAGTAGTTGTTGGTGTGAACTTGTAATTTCAACAAGATCATTAAATAACTCTTTGGTATCATCACCCTCAGGGTCAGTTGGCGGTCGTTTAGTAATTTGGAAGGCGACGAACGGTAGACCTAGGGTTCGTGGTGTGAGAGCTTCGATGGTGGGCTCTTCCTCTTCCGAGAGCTCCTCTAACTTCCTTAAGCGCGTCGAACGCGCTTGGTTGATCTCTCAGGTATGTATTTCTCTCTTCGCTTTCATTTCCTTGTTTTTAATACTCTCAATTTGTTCATTTATTGAACTCCACGGCCTCAATTTCAATTTTCCTGAAACTGAAATAAAAAAAATATTCACTTTCCACAACATTTGATAGAAGCCGGAGAATCTTTTATAAGAGATGCTTCCATTGAATCATGAATTCAACTTTTATTTGAATTGTTACAAGTCTTGGGGATTTATTTTTGTCTCTCATCATTACCCATATGGAATATTCTAGTCCTATATGGCTTATTCGTCATTTGTATATGAATCATTCATTTTTCTATCTCTCATCAAGGTCTCAGGGCTCTGTTAAGGCCGGACTTAGTTGTGCCCCTTTCCTTTTTTAACACTGTATGGGTTTAGGCCACCTTTAGTTCCGTCTGTTCGAATTTTAGTCTAGTAGTTACATGTTTGGTGAAAGGCGCACCATGGTGCCAATGTTCTCGTGGAGCCTAGGCGCAAGGCGAGGTGCGCGCCTCATCGAAGTGAGGCGCAAAATTTATGGAACATACAAAAGTTGTATATTTATAAGTAATAAGTTATCTAAAATAAATAATTTTATCATAAATAAATAATAAAATTAAAAATTATTATTATTATAAATAAATAAATAATAATAATTTTTAATAGAAGCGAGGTGCGCGCCTGATCGAGGTGATCCAAAATTATTATACACACTTCAATCATTATTATACACGCACCTCGCTTCAATCATTATTATACACACACCTCGCTTCAATCATTATACACGCACCTCGCTTCAATCATTATTATACAGGTTATAAAGAGACAAGTCAAAAGGAGATGGAGCTTATTCCACCATACAAAAAAATATATATATTTAAATATCAAATTTATGTAACAATTTAGTTTTTCAATAATCAATAAAAGAAAAAATATTGAAATATTTGAATAATAAATACTCCTATGTGTGAAAAGAAAAAGTCAAAATCAACATATAAATTGTTTTTAGATGCAACATTATTGGAATAAAATTTCATTTGTTTCTTTTGAGAAAGATAAAGTTTTCCTAGGAATCTAAAGGACTTACTTTAGTTAGTTTTGGGGTGGGGAATCATCTAATTTTCTTTATTCTATTGGAAAATATGTAAAATAAGTATATCAATTGGTCCATTCTTGTATTAGGGGCGTTATAAAAAAAAAATCAATAAGGCGCTCAAGCGGCGTCTTGAGCTTGGAGCCTAGGCGCACAAGGCACGTGCCTTATTGAAGGGGCTGAGCCTGAGTGAGGCAAGGCGCTAATGCCGAGCCAACCTAGGCGCACCTTTAACAACAGTGCTTAATAACTTATAAAAGCGGAACGCATAAGAGCCAAATAAACTTTTTCATTACTAGGAAAGGAGACTGATTAACATGTAAAGACTTTTTCATTATTAGGAAAGGAGACCGATTAACATGTAAAGACTGTAAGGTTATCCCGAAAGAGAGCGTAACCTCACAACATAGGATAATGGTGTTGGATATAAATATTAAAAATCAATCACGAGTGCAAAAAGAGAAGATTAACCCACGAACTAGGTGGTGGAAGTTAAAATGAGAGAAATTAGAACTATTTAAAGATAAAATATTATATGAAGCGTAATGGAATATCGAAGATCGGATTAATATAATGTGGGATAAGATGGCTAAATATATTAGGAGAATATCTAAAAAATTATTGGAGAATCAAAAGGCAGGGCCACAATCTAAAGAAACTTGGTGGTGGAATGAAAAAGTACAATATATTGTAAAAATCAAAAGGGAGTGCTTTAAAACATGACAAACAACTAGAAACGAAGAAAATTTTGAGAAATATAAATGGGCTAAAAAGGAAGTTAAGAAAATGGTAAGAGATGCTAAGTTAAAGGGGGGTATGATAATCTTTATACAAAATTAGGAAGACAAGAAAGGGAAAAAAAGTTTGTATAAGCTTGCTAAGTTTAGGGACAGAAAAACATAAGATTTTAATAACGTTAAGTGTATTAAAAGTGATGATTCGAGAATCCTAGTCAAGGATGGTGAGATTATGGAAAGATGGAAAAACTGCTTCGAGAGGTTATTGAATGGAGATAATGGGAGTAGATTAGATATAGAGGAACTTAGGGAGATTCGAGAAAATATATTTTTTCGCAGAATTAGGACAATAAAGGTTAGGTATGCTCTAAAAAAGATGAAAACAAGGACGGTTTTAGGACCAGATGGTATCCCTATTGAGGTTTGGAAGTGCTTAGGGGGGAGGGAGTGTCTTGGCTTACAAAATTATTTAATAGAAATAGAATTACTAATAGGATGCCCGATGAATGGAGAAGAATGTTTTAGTACCTATTTATAAAAATAAAGGGGACATACAAAGTTGTTCAAATTATCATGGTATCAAGTTAATGAGTCGTACAATGAAACTTTGGGAGAGCGATTGAGTATAGATTGAGATTGAAAATAACAGTATCTGAGAATCAATTTGGGTTTTTTCTTGGGAGGCCATCGATGAAGCAATTTATTTATTGCGGAGATTAATGGAAAGGTATAGGGAGAAAAATGATCTTCATATGTTTTTTTATAGATTTGGAGAATGCGTATGATAGGATACCAAGAGATATAATATGGTGGGTTCTATATGAAAAATGAGAGACTTATAGATAAATTGATGTGATCAAGGTATGTATGATCATGATTATAGTAAGAACATCAGCCGGAGAAAGTAGTGAATTCCTAATTTTTATATATCTGCACCAAGCTTCAACATTAAGTCCTTATCTCTTTGCTCTTGTTATGGATGAGTTGACTGGACAAATAAAAGATGAGGTGCCGTGGTGTATGCTATTTGTAGTTGATATTGTTTTAGTGGATGAGATTAAGACGAGGATTAATGCTAGATTGGAATTGTGGAGAGAAACTCTGGAAACAAGAGGATTTAAATTAAGCCGGACTAAAGCAAAATATTTGGGGTACAATTTTAGTAGTAATAGAAGGACAAATGGGGATGTGGTGAAATTGGAGGATTAAGAGATGCATTGAAATTATCGTTTTCGTTATTTACGCTTGATTATCCAAAAAGATGGAGATATCAGTGATGATGTTACTCACATGATTAAAGTAGGCTGGGTTAATTGTAGAAGTGCTACAGGCGTATTGTGTGATAGGGGTATACCTTTGAAGTTAAAAGAAATTTTTTATAGGACGATCATTAGACCTGCCATGTTATATGGGACAGAGTGCTGGACCACAAAAAAACAAAATGTGCAGAATATGAGTATGACGGAGATGCGAATGTTAAGATGGATTTGCGATAAAACTCGGAAGGATAAAATTAGAAATGAACTAATTCGTGAAACGATAAAAGTAGCTCGTATAGAATATAAATTGAGAGAAAATAGACTTAGTTGGTTTGGACACGTCAAGTGTAGATCAATGAATGCTCCCGTAAGTAAGACTGATTTAGTTAGTATTGATGGTTGGTAATGCAAGGGGTAGAGGTAGGCCTAAATTGACTTGGTGGGATATTGTAAAAAAAGGACATGATATCATGTGGCTTAACCGAAGATATTGCACTGAACATAATAGAATGGAAAAATATGATTCATGTAGCCGACCGTAAATAATTGGGAAAGGGTTTTGTTGAGTTGAGCATAGGGTTGACATTTGAATTATATTTTGTAAAACCTTAAAAAAACAATTATAATTCTGCAAGTGAGAAAGTACCGGACTACTTCGACGTGAGGCATAGAGTTCCTTGAGAAAGAGAAAAAATAGAAGACAAGTTTCATTGTTTACTGTCACGTGAAAGCGCTTAGCCTTATCTTGTATTGAAAGTTTATTGTGCTATACACCACGTTGAAAAAAACTAACTGTGTATTGTACTCATAGTTATCAAATCGCGAATCGTTTACCCCCCGAATCTAGTTACATGAATCAAATCGGTCGAATCGGAACCAAATGATAATAATGTAGTAAAATATACGTAAATTGATTTAACACTATATAATTGGTAATTAAGCATAATATGACAAAAAAAAACTAATTGTAGCACGTGATTATATACCAAAATTAATATATCACAAAAATTAAACGTAGCACATGTTTTCATTCATTTTTAGCTTAAAAATGTAAAAAACAAAAATAAATTATAAAAAATCATCAGCAATGATCATTCTTCTTCATTCATCATTATCATCAAGGCCCAGATCACCATCATTGTCATCATCGTCATCATCATCATCCTCTATGACAATTCGATCTCCCCCCTCTTCAAATTCCTCTTCATCTTCATCATCGTCCTCATGATCAAGAATTTCAATATCTTCATCTACGACTTGTTTGCATCTCCCCTTGGCATTTAAATTCCTTGGCCCTATATAACACAATAATTTTGACATATATTAACAATAAGATTAGCATATATTAGTAACAAATAAACAATAATGATAATAATTCTATATATTTTCACCTCGCTTCCTCTTTTTGCTAGGCCCTTCATCTTGGAAGCATTCGTGAACATCCAACCATGAATGGTCGGTAGGAAGACATGGTTCCTCTATAATTCTCTCAGTGATCCACTCATCATCGTCCTCCATATCGGATAGACAAATGGGATCGAAGTCACTACATTCTCTCCTTTGCTCTCGTCTTATTTCAAGTTGAAGATTATACTTCACGAAAACAAGAGCATTCAACTTTTGTTGCTCCTAACGATTTATTTTCTTCGAATGCACATGATCAAATGTGCTCCAATTTCTCTCACAACCTGTCGCATTACGTGTGAGACTAAGAACTCTTATAGCAATCTTTTGAAGCTCCGGTACATCTTCACAAAAACTTTCCCTCCAATTGGCTATATAAACAAAATAATATAAAAAAATCAGCAACATATAAATTGATTAACATAAAAAATCAGCAACATATAAACCCACCGGGCTGGTTTTTATCTCTCGTTAGAGTTGCCGAACTTCTACCAAACAATCCCGCACACATTTTAAATTTATCCATTTGCTCTTGTAAGGTGATTATTGTATTGGTGTCCAAACACATCCTTTCTATAATGTCGTACAAACCACGCTTCACTTCTCTATCGGCCTTAAAGTCACTACTGAAGTGAAATCTTCAAATATAAACAAAAATTATATATTAGTCCTTTATATAATATAAATTAGAATATATTGGAATTTTCAAGTAAAGAATTTAATATAAATCATGTTACCTTGGGTTCAAATAGTATCTAGCAGCATGAAGTGGCCTATGAAGTTGAAGATCCCACCTCGTATTAATTATTTTCCAAATCTTCATATATCTCTTCTCTACATGATTAAAATTAATTGCAATTTGCTCCTTCGCCTGATCCATAGCTTCATATATATAACCCATTGCCAGTTTTGCATCTCCATCAGCAAGCCTCAATACTTTGTAAAGTGGATGTACACTTTTCAAATAATATTTAATCGCTTTCTAGAAATTTGTGTCACCCAAAATGATACCCTTCACTTTCTTCGCATCCGCCTTGTTGGCAAAAGTTCCATTCATCCAATCCACCGACGTAAACATACGCCTCAATGCCACTTTATTTTCCCCAAAACTCTTCAATGTGAGAAGGAAGTAGCAAATCTAGTTGCTCCCGCTCTAGTAGGTTCCCTCTTATTTGGAAATCTTCCAAACAAATCAAGCACCCATGTATGCCTATAAACATACACGGTAACTTCTCTTGCCTTTGTAATTGTGTTTTGAAATATAGGCTAGTTACCAATGTCGCTAAGCATCAAATCAATTAAGTGGGCGGTACACGGGTTCCAAAATAAATTCTTTCTTTTCTCTTCCAATAACCTCCTCGCGGCTACATACGCCGATGCACTGCCCGTCACCACTTGCACAACATTTTCTTCCCCAATCTCTTCCACCATACTATCAAGCGACTCAAACAATCTCACTGCATCCTTGATGATCGAGAAGGTGTCCACGGATTTAAGAAAAAACGTCCCGCTCGGGCTATTTACTAAAAAGTTAGTGAGCGATCTTGGTTTTCCATTGCTCCACCCATCTGACATTAAAGTGCACCCCGTTTTTTTCCATTTCCTTTTATACCTTTCCAACAAGCTATGCACACTTTCCACTTCCTTTTTCAAATACGTGACCCTAGCTTCATCATAGCTAGGGGGCTTCAATCCCTTGCCATAGTCTCCAACCGGCACCAACATTTTTTTAAAAAGTGGACATTTCTCAAGATTGAATGATAGAGCATTCTTATAGAAAAACATCAATATATCTTTACACACCGGCTCCATATCCTTTAGCATTTGATTCATGGTTTGTTTGTTGCTTACCCTTTCGCCCACCCCCCGTAATAACAAATCTATCCATTCCCCCTTTCACCTTCCCCGTTGAACCCGCCTCATCATTGTTCCCCCCTTGAAACATTCATCTTCAACATTTGCTTGACTTTGATTGCTACCAACCGTGGAAGTAACATTTTGACACAAATACTCATGAAAAAATATTTTAACGGCCTCGGGACATTGTTCACACATACTATGAGTCCCGACAAAATGTTGTTTCATTCGGAAAACTCCTCTCCATTTTCTTGCTCAACAATAATTACATCTCAATTGCATTCTATTGTTCTCATTCACCTTGGTACAATGAGCCCAAGTTGGATCGGTTTCTTCCTTGCCCTTTGACTTTATCATCTTGATTTTCAAAGATCAAACAACCTACAAATCGATATCAATTTATTTAATAAACAACTCAAATAATAAGATTAATATAGCAAAAACTTCAAAGTTTTTGACACTATTTTAAAAGAATTTAAGCAAATACAGCAAAAAAAAAAAGGCCAAAAGAACTTAAAAAAAATAGCAAATGAAAAAACAACAAAAATAACTAAAAAATAAACTGCAGAAATAAGTTATGGTATCCTAACAAAAAAAAATAAACAGCAAATGAAAAAAACAACAAAAATAACTTAAAAAAACCCATAAGTTACGTATGGTTTTATAACAAAAACAACCCAAGTATGGTTTTATAACAAAAAAACCCCAACAAGATAACTAAGAAAAAACCCGTATGGTTTTATAACAAAAAAACAAATATGGTTTTATTGAAAACAACAAAATAACTAAAAAAAATCAAGGTTCTAAAAGCCGCGATGCGTGAAGGTGAAGCATCAAGCATTAGGAGCATAGGCACGCCTATGCGTGAAAGGGCGTTTTGCCCTTTTTAAATATTTTTTAAGTATACCCAGGCTTGTAAAATAATAAAACCAGGAATATATGCATAACTTATATAAAAAAAACAGAATTATAGTTGCAAACCAAACAGGCCCATAATCATAAACATTGAATCAAAATTACGAATAAAATAAAACATACCTGTTGCCTTCAGTGCATAAGATAAGAGGAGAATTTTTTATTAACTGTTGCCTTCAACATTATAAACTGTTAGACATTTCTTAAACATTAACATTTCTTAATTGTCAGCCTTCAACATTAACATTTCTTTAACTATTGACATTTCTTAAACATTATAAACATTTCGTAAACCAAAATAGAAATAAGAAACATTACAATGTTTATGGTAAAGAATTTATAAAATCATAAATCATAAACATTATAAACATTAAATTGTTTATAAACATTACAATGTTTTGGGTTTTCGGCGAAATAAGAAAGAAATAAGAAATCAAAAGAAAGAAATAAGAGGTAAAGAATGAAATCAGAAAACTTACCATTTGACAACTCAAATCAGAGGTAAAAGCCTACCGGAAGTAGGATTTTCTGGTTAAGGCCGGTCGGAAGTAGGGTTTTAGGGTTTTCGGCCAGAGGTTCTTGGGTTTTAGGGTTTCCGGCGGAAGGAGTTTTGGGCAATGCAGGTTACGTTTTGTTGTTGTTTTGGAATGGAACGGGCAAACATTACAATGTTTGTTTTTTTGATATAAGTTTCTTTGTTTTTTAAGTTTGTTAAAAACAGATATGGAACGACACCTTTTTTTTTTTAAAATAATCTGTTTAATCAACTTAGTACATGGAAAAAAAAATACTCAACTCAACTCAACAAAGCCTTTTCCCAATTATTTAGGGTCGGCTACATGAATCCTATTTTTCCATTTCATTCTGTCCAGTGCAATATCTTCGGTTAAACCACATGACATCATGTCCTTTTTTATAATATCCCACCAAGTCAATTTAGGCGTACCTCTACCGCTTGTGTTACCATCAATACTAACTAAATCACTCTTCCTTACAGGAGCATCCATTGGTCTACGCTTGACGTGTCCAAACCATCTAAGTCGATTTTCTCTCAATTTATCTTCTATAGGAGCTACTTTTACCGTTTCACGAATTTGTTCATTTTTAATTTTATCCTATCGAGTTTTACCACAAATCCATCTTAGCATTCGCATCTCCGCCACACTCATTTTCTGCACATTTTGTTTCTTGGTTGCCCAACACTCTGTCCCATATAACATGGCGGGTCTAATGGTCGTCCTATAATATTTACCTTTTAACTTCAAAGGTATACGCCTATCACACAAAACACCGGTAGCACTTCTCCACTTAACCCACCCTGCTCTAATCCTATGAGTAACATCATCACTAATATCTCCATCTTTTTGGATAATCGATCCTAAATAACGAAAATGATCGTTTCTAGGTATCTCTTGACCCTCCAATTTCACCACATCTCCATTTGTCCTCCTATTACTACTAAAATTGCACTCCACATATTCTGTTTTAGTTCTGCTTATTTTAAATCCTCTTATTTCTAAAGTTTCTCTCCAAAATTCCAACCTAGCATTAATCCCTATCTTAGTCTCACCCACTAAAACAATATCATCTCCAAATAGCATACACCATGGCACCTCATCTTGTATTTGTCCAGTCAACTCATCCATAACAAGCGCAAAGAGATAAGGACTTAATGCTGAACCTTGGTGTAGACTTACCGTAATTGAAAATTCACTACTTTCTCCGGCTGATGTTCTTACTGTAGTCATCGCACCATCATACATATCCTTGATCACATCAATATATCTGCGAGTCACTCCTTTTTTATGTAGAACCCGCCATATTATATCTCTGGGTATCCTATCATACGCCTTCTCCAAATCTATAAAAATCATATGAAGATCCTTCTTTTTCTCCCTATACCTCTCCATTAATCTCCTCAATAAATAGATTGCTTCCATTGTTGACCTCCCAGGCATAAACCCAAATTAATTCTCAGATACTGTTGTCTTTAATCTCAATCTATATTCAATCACTCTCTCCCAAAGTTTCATTGTATGACTCATTAACTTAATACCATGATAATTTGAACAACTTTGTATGTCCCCTTTATTTTTATAAATAGGTACTAAAACACTTTTTCTCCATTCATCGGACATCCTATTAGTCATTAAAATTCTATTGAATAATTTTGTAAGCCATGATACTCCATCCTCCCCGAAGCACTTCCAAACCTCAATAGGGATACCATTTGGTTCTAAAGCCTTCCCTGTTTTCATCTTTTTTAGAGCAATCTTGACCTCTGTTGTCCTAATTCTGCGAAAAAATATATTTTCTCAAGTCTCCCTAAGTTCCTCTATATCTAATCTACTCCCATTATCTCCATTTAATAACCCCTCAAAGTAGTTTTTCCATCTTTCCATAATTTCATCATCTTTGACTAGGACTCTCGAATCATCATTTTTGATACACTTAACGTTATTAAAATCTTTTGTTTTCCTGTCCCTAAGTTTAGCAAGCTTATAAATACTTTTTTCCCATTCTTGTGTACCTAATTTTGTATAAAGATCATTATACGCTTTTAACTTAGCATCTCTTACCACTTTCTTAACTTCTGTTTTAGCCCATTTATATTTCTCAAAATTTTCTTCATTTCTATTTATTTGCCATGTTTTAAAGCACTTTCTTTTAATTTTTACTATATTTTGTACTTCTTCATTCTACCACCAAGTTTCTTTAGACTGTGGCCCCTTGCCTTTTGATTCTCCAAGAATTTCTTTTGATATTCTCCTAATGCATGTGGTCATCATATTCAACATTATGTTAGTCTCTTCTTCAGTATTCCATGTTGCTTCATTTAATAATTTATCTTTAAATAGTTCTAATTTCTCTCCTTTTAAGTTCCACCACCTAGTTCGTGGGTTAAATTTCACTTTTCGCACTCGTGATTGATTTTTAATATTTATATCCAATACCATTATCCTATGTTGTGAGGTTAAGCTCTCTCCCGGGATAACCTTGCAATCTTTACACGTTAATCGGTCTCCTTTTCTAGTAATAAAAAAATCTATTTGGCTCTTGTGCGTTCCACTTTTATAAGTTATTAAGTGTTCAAGCCTCTTTTTAAAACATGTATTTACTAGTACAAAATCATAAGCCATCGCAAAATCTAAGATAGACTCTCCCCCGTCGTTCCTATCTCCAAAACCATATCCTCCATGCACTATCTCATATCCTACACGATCTTCTCCTACATGGCCATTAAAATCTCCCCCTATATAGATTTTCTCACCTACGGGTATTTCTTGAATTAGTTCATCCATTTGTTCCCAAAATTGTACTTTCGTGTGCTCATCTAATCCTACTTGAGGTGCATAAGCACTAACAATATTAATTATGTTTTCACCTAATACCAATTTTACAAGTATAAATCACCTTTCCTAATAACGGATACGATATCGTCCTTAAAGTTCTTATCTACTATTATTTCAACTCCGTTCTTATTTCTATGTTTTCCTGTATAATAAAATTTAAATCCTGTATTTTCTATTTCTCTAGCTTTCTCACCGACCCATTTAGTTTCTTGTAAACAAGCTATGTTAACTTTTCTTCTTATCATGGTATCTACCAACTCCATCCCTTT
This sequence comes from Sambucus nigra, assembly GCA_949130495.1. NCBI lineage: Eukaryota > Viridiplantae > Streptophyta > Magnoliopsida > Dipsacales > Adoxaceae > Sambucus > Sambucus nigra. The sequence goes on from OX422208.1 coordinate 193,201,943, forward strand.
TCCTGTCATAGTCCCTATGTTCCAAGTCGCTAACCTAAGTCTAGTATCCAGAACTAGCTTCTTTACCCACACACGTCCAGCTTGTTGCAGGAACCCTTGCGTATTTATCGTCGCATCCGGGCGCCGATGCGACGACCCTTGCCTATTTTTCGAGACACCCGGTGGCAGGCGCAACGCCCCTTGCCTAGTTTTCGAAACACCCGGTGGCAGGCGCAACACATCGCTTAAGGGGAATGCCTTAGCATTAGCACGTATATTCATAGGATTCATGTTCATAAGGATCTGACAAAGTTTTACGCTGGCTGTCAGTTACCTAACGCAACCCTCCTTTATCCGGGCTTGGGACCGGCAGTGTAAAAAAATATAAGAAGTTGAGCATGACACAGGCGGAGTTACATGGAAAAAAAAATAATATAAAAAAAAACAGCAACAGGTAAAACGTCGTTTTGCGTAATAAAAAACGCTTTATGCACGCACGCCCGTTGACCGCCTTAAAAATTGTTGACCACACTTTTTCCCACGCATACCCCTTATGCGTTGCGTTTCTAAAAAGCATCACGAATATGCGCGCTTTTTAGAACACTGATAAAACCATATGGTTTTATAACAAAAAAACCAAAAACGTATGGTTTTGTAACCCCCAAAAAAGCAAAAGAAAATAATAAAACATCAAAGAAAACATACTAGCCTTCGATTTGCAGAAAAACAACAAGAACGGTCTTTGATTTGCAAGAATGGGTTGGAACGGCCTTCGATTAGGGTTTGTTGGCTACGATTTGTAAAAACGGGATGAAAAAGGTGTCGGTCGGCTAAGGTTTGTATGGTTAAGGGTTACAATGTTTTTTTTTGGGTTAAAAATGAGTTACGGTTAAGGTAAAAAAACTCACATCCCGGTTCGTTTTACACCCGATTCTCGATTCGAACGATTCTATCCCGATTCGTGCGATTCTTTAGACAATTACGATTCTCCTCCTGATTCGAATCGTTTTGTCTCTGAATCGAATCGAACGATTCGACTCGCGAATCGGACGATTTTGACAACTATGATTGTACTCTTCTTGTACCTCGAAAAGAATGTCCTACATATGTTGCTATTCGAGGATGTGTGTATTCAAACAAGTGTTCAACTCTAAACAAACCTAGAGGGGGTGAATAGGTTTGATTGCAAGATATGATCAATTTTTCGGCAATTTCAATTTTGCTTCCAATTTTAATTGACATAGCAGGCTAGCACTTGTTATGAGTGATGTAGGTGATAAAATTACTCTAGATCTATGTGAGATCTAAGTGTTGTGAGTGATGTAAGTGATAAAATTGACACTCAACACATACAAGCAATTCATAAGACGGATTTATGAGGAAAAACTCCCACCTAAGGGGTAAAAAATCGCGACGCACTCCAATTTCTTGTTCTACTTGAAAAGAGTTTTATACAAAGCAAGAAGGTAGCTCTCGCTCATGCACTCACGAGTAGTTACCTATGAACTTCAGACTTTTCCCCATTGACATAAGAAATCCACCTTAAGCTTCATAAAGTGAACTAAAAAGTACATTATCCTCCTTGGAGTCACGCCATGCTCCAATCTCTTCAATTGAACGAAGCACCTTCAATTTTAAATCTAAGAGTGTTACATCATGCAATTTAAATGTGGAATAGTTTGAATTAAACTTGGCTATTGTGGATTAGAATCAAATCAGTCTCAATTCTCTCTCAAATACATAAATCAAGTATAAATCTAAGTTTTTTCTAAATTTGGAAGGAACAAGTGAATTTAAAAATAGAGAGTCAAGGTAAAACCTCTCAATCTCGAAATACTCTCAGAAGTGTTTTGGAGTAATGAAGATTTTAAATATTTTGAAAAAAGGAAGGAAATTGACCTATTTATAGGAATTTTGAAAAAATTTGCTTCGCCTTGAACACGGTTGACTTTTGCCTTGCGCGCAGTTTCAACCTGGGCTGAAATGATGCGTAACCGTGCAATGTTTTAACAGGCGTGGTGGCCTAGAGGTGAGGTAGGAGGAAGAAGCCTTGAGGCTTACGCTTCATAAGGCTGCGCCTTACGCCTTACGCCTTGGTGCGTTCCGCCTTGAGGCGGTTGAGGCTTACGCCTCACTAATTTTATGGTCCAAGTGGGTCAAATATTTAAAAAAAAAAGTCACGTGAAAGAAATAAGAGGAGACCAAATTTCTTTAGTGTAAGACCTAAACCTATATCGACACATAAACCTCCCTTATTCTTTTGCAAGCCCTAACCGGAGACCAATTTTCTTTCTTTCACCGGAGATCAAATTTTCTTCTTCCGGCGTCAATCAACTGGTAATTTCTCTTCCTACTTCCTTTTCAGCATTCAACATCTTCTTGATCTCTCTATTTTTTTCGTGTTTTTCTTAGTTTTTGAAAGTCAGGTTCCTTTTTTTTTTCCATGGATGATCCTTTAAGCGATGATGATGGGGATGGGGGTGGAGACGAAGCATATTATTCATTTTCTTGGCCATTGGATACCGATGATTTACTTTATTTTCATGATAGATATGATACATACTTTGTTCCTTATTTAATTATTATTTTTATATCATTCTTGGTGATTTTTTTGGAAAAAATCGAGGCTTACGCCTAGCCTCACAAAAACAAAACGCCTTAACTCCGCCTCGCGCCTACGGTTTGAAGCCAAAGTAAAAATAAGCTTCAAACTTAAGCACATATAAATCCAGGCCATTTCCCAAAACGATTACACATCACATCTCAGAGATAAATTCACTTGTTCAGCCTTTTAAAACACACTTTGAAAAAACGTGGAGGTGTGTAGCCAAAATGTTCAATCACAAAACTAATCGAAAGGATATTTCTTCAAATACGGCAAACGGAAGTCTTGTGTTGTAGAGCGGCTTGATTGATCTTTAAAGTCCAAAAGTCCATGTAGTCTAAATGAACGAGCCTCACTCTACTCAATCATCTCACCAACAATTAAAGCATATGTAGCTCGAATGACTCAATGATTCAATGCTTTGACGCATAGTTTAGCCAACTTTTATATAATACAAATACTTACATATTCACTATTGACCGTTGTCCGAAGTGCAAGGGAGAAAATTGGACTCGGATGGAATAGGATTGTGCATGCGGGTCCTTAGTGCGTCATATATTGGCTTGGTTCAATGTACCTCGTGCCTAACGTAAGAATTGAAAAGTTTACACGAGCTACCATTACGTGGTGTGGTAGTAGGATCGCTGTAGGATTGACCCTGAGTGTAGGTAATGGTTCAACCGTGTGTATAAGGCAATAACAAATTCAATATTTTGAGTGTGACAAATATGGAAAAATAAGAAGATCCAGAAAAGAAAGATGCTTCATTATGGGTAGTGAACCAACCTGCACAACGTGGGTTGACCAAGATATTCCACGTGTCACTAACATCTCTTCCTCTTGAGACAATATGTAGAAAAAGCTCATTAAGTGGTGGTTTGCTGCATCTTTAAGGTGGACATCTTGTCCCTTCATCTTGTTCCTCCCTCTCTCTCTCTATCTCTCTCTTAATTTTTTTAGATCTTTATGATAATTGTTTTGTTTTCGATTAAAAAATAAATATAAAGTGATGCTTGGCTCTTTGTTAAATATTGTGGAAGAGGCTCATCTTTCCTTTGGCTCTTAAGATAAAAGAATGGGGTGGAGATCTTTGCCGAATTTTATCATGTAAATCATACTTTTATTCATTGTTTGATTACCCAAATCTTTCATTATTAGAACCATCTAAAATGAATTAGAAAGTTGTGGTGCCCTCGTAAGTGCGATTTTTTGCTTAGCTGCCGCCAAAGAAGGAAATCACTTTTTTTTTAATACATATTTGTACTGTCACTCTCTTTTTTTTCACCTTTATTGGGCTCAACTTTGTCAAAAGTCTTGTGAAATTTGAGTTTTATCTTACTGGAATTATCTTCACTGAACTCACCCCATGAGCGTGGTTGATTATTTATTTTTAGTCTGGTCTCTAGCAGTGGCGGATCTAGGAAATTTAGATGGGTGGTGCACCTCAAAGAAATTAACGGGGGTTTGGGGGCGGTAGCCCCCGATTTTTTTTTTTTGAAGGTTATTCATATATCTAAATACAAGTAAATATTCACACATGAATAGTAATAAAATTGAACAAACCATTGCTAAAAATAGCATCCAATTGAAGAGACTAGCATTCAATTGAACCCATCTTCAAAAAATTTAATTGAAACCCATCTTCAAAAAATAATGGAAACCCCCAACCTAAAAATAAATCAACAAACAAATACACCCAAACCAACAAATACCCCAAACCGACAAATACCCCAAAAAATTAATCAAAAACAGATTACAGATACCACAAACCAACAAATAAATCAACAAACAACTAAACAAAATCTAAGATGAATCAACAAAGAAATACCCTAAATCTAAGATACCCATACCTTCATAAGATGCAGCTGGCCGGAACAGGGGAGCGGAAACAAACAAGGGAGAGGCCGGAACAGGGGTGTTGCCTTGGAAGAGGGTGAGGGCTGTTTGCGTGTTGTCTGGAAGGGAAGGGAAGGGCTGTGTTGTGCTGCGTGTTGTGTTTGGAAAGGTTGTGTGGGTTTTGTTTTGGGCTGCGTGTTTTTTTTTGTTATATTATTATTATTATTATTATTTTTTTAAAAGTTTGAGAGGTGCAGGTGCACCCCCCAGTGCAACACTGAGTCCGCCCCTGGTCACTAGTAGGTTAGAGACTTCCTATGGAAATATAAAAATAAACCACCATATTTTTCATAATTGTCCCGGGATTTCTACTACATTACATGACATGTCGCAGTTGTGACAAATAACCCATGCAAGAGAAAATAGTGATACTACATGCACATTTTATTGTACTATCTTATTATCTCATGTATCATGTTGTGTGGCTCTGTGAGAGCCACAAAATCGCGCACAGTTACCGATCAAAATTATATTGAAACTGGTAAAGTTCAAATGTTGTGTTGAAGTTACCAAAAGCTTTGAAGGCCCCATTGAAGTAAATGTTGTCTTCCCCTCCTCAAAATAAATATCCTTGTAGCATGACATTCTTAAAATTACCTGAAGTAATCTGTAGACCAGGAAAACCAAAAAGAACGGCTCATAAATTGCATAATGGGGTCTATATTAATAACCTCGTGTTTCTGATGGAGCAACATAGGCATAAAATAGATATATACAATTAGTGCTAGGTCCCAAATGCTTGGTCAACTTAGTTGAAAAAAAATGTGTTTTGAAGCTTTAGTGTTACCCAGTTGGTTACTTTAGCCAGTTCGTTACTTTAGTCAGCAGTGGCTATAAACTTTCAGGGCGGAATGTCAATGTCTTTGCTAAGGGCTATATAACATATGTTTGTGGATTTTAAAATAGGGCATACTGATGTGAAAAAATCATGGGGTTTCATTAAATATCTCCACACTTGGGACCTATGACTAAATGCCCCCCAAAATCGTCGTAGTCTTGTCTCGACCTCTTGGGAATCTATTAGTAATCTTATTGAGTTTACTTAAAAACTAACATATGTTTGGCCGATTTTTTAAAAATAGTAAAGCATTTCATTTTGAGCAAATTTTTTTTACAGGGGTCCCGAAATGAATGTTTAAATACCATAGAAAAAAAAATCAAGTCGAAATTTGATTTTTTGCTATTTTAAAAAAATACACAAATTCGTTCGCAAATTGCGTCCGCATTAGAGCCTGACTGTATATATATATTTATGTATCTTTTTTTTTCCAATCATTGGTGCATGCAGCAACCAAGGCCCGTCGCTTGTTCTTCTTGTGATTCAAATGGACATGTTGAATGCAAATGGTGTAGTGGCACGGGTTTCTTCATTATTGGTGATAATGTGCTATGCCAAGTCCCTTCTAGAAACACCAGCTGTGTTATTTGTGCTGGAAAGGTAAATTAGCTTTATTTAAGCCCGTTTTGTTTCAGGTGAAATTTTTTGTGTTAGCTTGAATTTGGTGGCAATCATTTAATTTTGCTAACTTAGTCAACCTTTTTGCAACATTTAGTTTGGTTTTTGTGTTACAAGAAGCCATTTTGGGAGTCAAAAGACCAAGAAGTGAAACTTGAGGAGAGAGGAGGGTGAACTTGATTAGCACAAATAAATGGGGGTCAAAGTCAAAACAATTTAGTTTTTGTGGTAGTAAATATGGGGGAATCATATTTAGCTGTTTGGAGTTAAAAAATTGTAAGAGAGTGCACACGCTATAATTATTTGATTTTAGAGCAAAATGTGAATAAAATTTAACTTCAAATAAGTGAAGGTAATTTTCAACATTTTACTTTTTGCCTAATCAGAAAAATTATTCTCGCCTACATTTTACCGCACATTCCACAACTTCTTGTTCTGTTAATGACTTAGATATTGAAATTCTTTGGTGATGTTTATGGCAGGGATCTAAATGCTGCTCCGATTGCAAGGGAACAGGATTTCGTGCAAAGTGGTTGGAAGAGCCTCCTATTTCCAAGTAGTGTTGTAATTGACTCTGATTCATGCTCAACTCACGGATTGCTTTGGCCTCTTATACTCCCATCATACCAAGCACACCATCGATTATTTGTACACAGATCTCAATGATGTATTATTTGTACACAGATCTCAATGATGTATTATTTTTACATTAATACAAGAATAATATAGTTTCATTGTCCTTTTAGGTTTTGCTGGTGCCGAAGCAACTTTTATGCTACCACCCTCCATGCATAAGCACGCACCCTTTCTGAAACTCTGACCTAAAAATATATTTATTAGGGTGAAAATTGTTTAGGAAGATGGTTTGGAGTTGAAATCAATTGAGGGATTGTTTGCAAAAATTGTTTAATTGAGTAGGGGTAACTGGGGACTTCATTTAAATCCCGTTAATACCTCCTAAAAGAAGGGTGTTTTTATTTCAACACTTATTTTTTCGAACCATCCCAAGTTTATTACTCTCCCTAACCCTGGTGATTTAAAAGAAAGATAAAGCAAACCTCACCCGAAACAAATTCACTAACACCATTTTAAATTCCCAAATGGCTAGCACTCTGTTCTTGGAGAACCGTTCACCCCCATATTGATAAAATAATTAATTATAAAAAAATCTCTCAAATATTTTTTAATATACATTTAGTTCAAGTCTTTTTATTTTGTTTCAAAATTTTCTTCAAACATCCATTTAATCAATATTCTCTCATTTTTAATGCTTCGTGCTAGCGACATTTCCATCCCACCTTCTCCCCACCCACGCCGGAATTCCGGCGACCCTCACCGGAGTTCCGGCGACCCTCACCGGAGTGCCTTTTTTTGGATGTTTTTATGCTGTGAGACTTTTTTCAAACAAAATAAAAAGGTTTGTATAACCGCCCATTTGCCACTACTAGTCTGAATGCACCAGGGCCTTTAGTCTTGTGTTAGAACCATCTTGCTGTTTGAACTAATAAGTACTAAGACCGATTCCAATGATGTTATTCATATACCCATTTCTAAATAACAAATATGACCCTTTACATATCCACCTAGCACATATCCGAATTTAGAGGGCATCATCTCTATTTGACTTCTCCAACAGTCCCGGCTATTCAATATGATGTAGCTTCTTATTTTAAAAAGTTTTTGGATTCAAATAACAAACGAATAGTGTTCTCCAAATATCAAATTAACAAACAAATTCAACTCCTCTCAGATTCCTAATCAATATAGAACTCTTTAATTAAAACAATCCAAACTCCTAATACATATATCCAAATGAGATCATCAAACATTTTTGGTGCTACCTTTTGCAAAGAGTAATGAGGTTGACCAATTACAAACCCCAGAATATATTAGAACTTGAATTTAATATTAAACTTCTAAGGCTGTTTTTTTCCCCTTCCTGTTCTCCCCCCCCACCCAAAAAAAAAAACTTCTAAATATGAGTCATAACTTATTATTCAATATTTTTACGTTAATTTATTCTGAAAATACATCACGTCTATTTTCTTACTATTTGATATTCGACAATGTTATGTTTGTTCACAAGTTTATTGCAACAAAATGACATCTTCTAATTCCAATTCCGATCATGATTCCGACATTTCAATAGTCATTCTCAGCCACCAAACGTCTTTTAACTGAGCCAATAAATAAAGAAGACCCTTTTGAATCTTCCTCCAATTTTACACTTAATTTTATTGAAATAACAACAACATATGTTCCTCTTATAGTAGCAAATTTGTCCTAAAAAAAGGGCCACATGGTGGCTCTACTCGTGGTAGGCGCTTTATTTCTCATGATATGGAGAAGAGATATGAGCAAAGTAAAAGACTATTTCATGAGTGAGGAATCAAAATATTTATGAGAGACATTTCGTCCCAACTTTCGCATGGGTGAGGATTTATTTAATCGCATATTGGAGGCAATAAAGGAGTACAAAACTTACTTCACACAAAAAATTGATGGAACATGAAGGGCGGGATTGAGCTCTTTATAGAAGATGATAGCACCACTAAGGATGCTTGCATATAGCATCCCGGCTGATTATGTTGATGAATATGTTCAGATTGGAGAAATCACGACAATTGAAAGCGCAATTCATCTTTGTGATGCTATAATTGTAATTTTCGGGCAACAATATTTGAGGAAACCAAACAATGAAGACACTGAAAGGTTACTCAAATAAAATGAGGCACGAGGCTACCCGGAAGCCTTGATTGTATGCATTGACATTCGAGTAATTGTCTTAAGGCATGGCACGATATGTCCATAAATGGTTATAAAAAGGTTCCCACTCTCATCTTAGAGGTTGTTGCATCACATGATTTGTGGATTTGGCATGTATTTTTTGGTATGATTGGCACAAACAACGACATAAACGTTTTAAATAGATCTCCCTTGTTTGATGACATTTTAAATGTTATTGCTCCAACATGCAACTTTGAAATACGAGGTCATAATTATGGCATGTGATATTACTTGTCCGATGGTATTTACCCCCCTGTGTGTCAAACAATATCGGAGCCGTCAAATTCAAAAGAGAAACTGTTTGCAAAACAATAAGAAAGTATGAGAAAAGATGTGGAACGAGCATTTGGAGTTTTACAAAAAAAAAGTGGCATATTATCAAAGGCCCGATACGTATGTGGAAAACAAGATATTTGGGAAAGATTATGTGAATTTGGATAATTTTGCATAATATGATAATGTAAAGTGAGCATCATCAAGGATTGAACTCCGAAAATTGGGAGCCTCCATCAAATGAAAATGTTCAAAATGTTGAGATAAAGCATGATCGCCAATTTCACTTGGATGTAATGATTAAACAATTGATACAAGTGCAAGACAAAGAAAAGTACAATGATTTGAAGAGAGAACTAGTTGATAATTTATGGGAACCTTATGGAGAGAGTGATCTTTCTTAATGCTAGTTGTTGTCAATTGTAAAATATTTTATTATTTATTACAAAATATTTTATTTTTTATCCTTGTAATTTTATGGAGTGAGATTGAATAAATGCAAGCGAAATTGGAATTAGCCAGTAACTTTCCAAACATATTATGGCTTATTTGGTAATTTTAATTTTTATGTTCACTTTCTTATTTGATTTCAACAGGCACCAGATTGATGGTTATGATGATATTACCAACAGTGTAAATGACTTCCATCTCTCTCGTAACCTAGACCCTGAATTTTATATATTTGATTTTGAAAAACAAACTTAAGAAAAAATTTGTTCATGATTACAACGTTCTCCCTCTTCATCTCAAGCTCTTCATAATTATAATGTTCTCCCTCTTCAACTAAAGCTATTATTTATTATGGTTAAATTGTTCTTGTAGCAATTTGTTCAAAATCTCCATTGTACCTTTGTATTGCAACTGCACCTTTTTTTCTTTGCTCGTTGTTCTTCCTTGGGTTCGAATAACCCCATCGGGCGTATTGTCATCTTCATTTATAGGATCATACACTACACCAAAATAGGCGAACTGTCATGAATTTTGGCCGTGACCAGGCCTACGAGTCACGGACTTCATTCCTGATCAAAATTAAAGGTCACGATTTGGAGGATGGGGCAGTATATGGCTCCATGGTCACGGGCTTGGGCTGTGATCATGGGTCACGAACCTAAATCGTGATAAGTGGAGGATAAGGGGTCACGAACTAGGTCCGTGACCAGTCATTGACTAGGGGTCACGACCTAGATTTTTGACCAGTGGTGGATAGAGGGTCATGGAATAGTCGGGACCCAAGTCCGTGATCCCTACTTTTTTTTAAAGAAAATAAAAAATTGATCACAGCTTTTGATCGTTACCAAGTTTAAAATTTTTTAAAAAAGTTATCACGGCTTTATGCCGAGACCATATCCATATGAAAAAAAATATTTTTAGGTAGCCCCTTTCGGGAGTCCCTTGACTCTGCGATCGGTTCTTTAGAGTCTCATGAGAGGTGTTCGTGCCCCTTGCGGGGCCATTTGAGGGTTGTTTTGGGTTTTCCCCCTGGGGGCACGTTTTCAAGCCTAAATATGCTTATTTGCAAATTTTAGTCCTATTCTCAAACCGAGAGTTCCGTTACTATGCGGTTGGTTCCTACGAGTTATATTGGTTCCGTGCGAGGTGTTCGTACCCCTTGCGAGGCCGTTTGGGGGCTATTTTGAGTTTCCCCCCGCGGACACGTTTTTAAGCCTAAGTCTTATTATTTTAAAATTTTAGTTCTATTATCAAAGCGGGAGTCCTGTGACTATGCGATCGGTTCTTACGAGTTACATTGGTCCCGTACGAGGTGTTCGTGCCCCTAACGGGATCGTTTGGGGGTAATTTTGGGTTATATTATATTAAATGATCCCTGAATTAGCCATTATATAGGAATACAACATTTGAAAAATTACGCTTATCAAGTATATAAAAATATGAGTTAAAGGAAAGAATACCTAGTTCCTGCGATCCAATAAGGCAATAAAATAGAGTCTCCTAAGCTTATGGTTGGACCAAATTGGTCTTGTCACCCCCAAGTTTGCTTTCTTTGACTCTGCAATGGTCAATGTATTCATGTCTTGTTCCAAGCATAAAATGCGAGGCGCCAACTCTTTGAATCTGTTCTTCCAGGCTTCAACCTCATCCTCAACTCTAGTTTTGGAATGCTTCAACGACACAACATTTTCTTTTTCTAGTAGCCTATTATATTTTTCTTGAGCCTTATTTCTCGTACCAGGTATAGTCTGTTGTCCTCATTAATGCGCGTGAGTTTCTCTCTCAGGTGTTCAACCTATAACTTGCACATTTTCAAATTAACTTCCATCTCAAGCTTTCCCAACACAATTTCCACGTGTTCCTTTTCCATGGCGTCATATTTAGTTTTCATGATTGATTCTCGATTCATCTGAATTTTGTCGATATGGTCGAACTCGAATATGTGGAAGGCTGATTGGACTGGAGAAATAAGCTTCGAGATAGTGCTAATTGAGGTGGCTATCCGATCAGCCTCTCGTATGTCCGAGTTCGACAATGTCAAAAATATTCTGATGAATCGAGAATAAATCATGAAAATCAAATACGACACCATGGAAAAGGAAAACGGGAAAATTATGTTGAAAATCTCGAGATAGAAGTTGATTTGAAAAGGTGCAAGTTAGAGGTCGAACACCTGAGAGAGCAACTCACCAGCGTTAACGAGGACAATTAACTATACCTCGTACGAGAAGATATGGCTCAAGAGAAATACAATAGGTTAGTAGAGAAAGACAATATTGTGCAGTTAAAGCGATACAAAACTATAGCTGAGGATGAGAGTTAAGCCTAGTCGAACAAATTTGAAGAGCTGGCGCCTCGTGTTTTATGCTTAAAATGAAATGTCGATACATTGATCAGTGCGGAGTCAAAGGCGATAAATGTGGGGGTTTTCAGGGTCAATTTGGTCCAACCACAAATTCAGGAGACTCTATTCTCAAATCGGGCGCCCCCTTCGAGGTGTTCGTGCCCCTAAACATTCATAATTCAAACCTAACATTCATAAATCAAATTAAACATTCATAAATCAAACTAAACATTCATAAATCAAATTAAACATTCATAAATAAAACTAAAGTGCTAATATAATGTCAATATCATAATATGATACAAATCGAATTGTTAAGGGCCGTAAGAAATTTTTCTCAATCAAGTCACTTTGTATGTAATTGGCGTAATTCCAAACAAAACATCTGAGCCATAGATTAGGCTTTCCCATACGCCTATGATGTATTTGGTGAAGACGTAGCGGCCAAGCTTCAAAGATTGGATACATCGTGCTTTGTTTAGTGCCAAGTTTGTCTTCACATTTACCGATGATCTCGTAGGTATTAATGCATATTGACTATGAGTCCTTGGATATTTTTAAGGGTGTTTGTCTTTGTACTTAAAATCGTTTGGAACTATTTTTAAAGAAAACTATTTTGTGATTTTAATCTTATTAGAACGAGAATTGATCTCGTTAGAATGAAATTGAATTTTCATTCGAACGACGTTTAATCTCATTAGAACGAAATTAAGATCTCTTTAGAATGCCAGGACTTAGCATTCTCAAAGTGGTATCAAAGATGGTTGCATTTATTTATTGTGTTTTGATCCCGTATTTTTAGGCATGAATTTTGGTAGATTTGATGGTATTAGAACGACGATGTTTGATGGCTCGAACTACATATACTGGAAAATGCGTATGAAATCAGGACTTAAGGCTATAGATGAACGGGTGTGGTTAACAGTAGTTAAAGGGTGGTATCCACCTATCACTAGAGATGGATAAACAATTCATTTAAAATCGTTAGAATCATGGAGTGATGCTAAGCATAGGTTAATAAATTTAAATTCTTAAGGTTTAAATGCTTTATTTTGTTCTTCCACCCGAGAGGATTTTTGCCATATTATGAATTGTGAGACATCGAAAGAGGCTCAGGACATATTCCAACTCACAGATGAAGGAACTAGTGCTATTAAGGCTTTAAAACTCCAAAACCTCACCACTCAGTTTGAAATGATTAAGATGTTGGAGAGTGAGACCTTTGATGAGTTTTATGACAGACTGTCCGACATAGTTAACTCATCGTTTAACTTTGGAGCGAAGATACCCGACAACCGTGTGATAAAGAAAATCTTAAGGTCATTGCCTGAAAGATTTAACCCAAAAATGACCGTTTTGAATTCTTTGGATACCTTAGACTCTACGAAAATTAAAGAGCTTATAGGTGAATTACAAACTTATGAGCTTGGTATGTTTACCTCCAAGAATGTGATGAAGAAAGAATAGGGCATTTCTTTAAAACTACAAAAGGAGGAAACACCTGTTTCGAATGATGAGTATGACATCGATTTCGAGGATTTGGCCATGTTGGATAAGAAATTCAAGAAATTTCTCAAATTTCAAAAGCAATCAAAATACGCGAAAAACAAGCACAACAAGGCCGATGTCCTCCCTAAGGATAGGAGTGAGAATTTTAAAATGGACGAGTGAGAAAGATGTTATGGTTGTGAGGGTATATGAACATAGGGTAGCTGGGTGCCCCACTAAACTAAGGAAGAAGGGCAAAAAACCAAATTATTTAATTGTAATACCCCGTACTTTTATTGATATTTATTTGCGGGATTAATTAAATTAAATGGGAATTAATTGAGAATTAATCCGGATAAAATACTAACGAGATGTGAGTTGGTATTTGATTATAATGTGTATATATGGCAATATATGAATATATTGAATTTGTCGTGAAATTGAAATACGACAATTTGAGAAATTTTGTTGGGACGCGCGTGGCAGTCACGTCAAGAATATAATTATTTTAATTAAAAAGTGGATTTTATTTTTATCAACCGTATAATCATTTTGAGTGGGCCAACGTGTCCGGAAGGGTCAAAATAGTCAGAAAACACTAGCCGGGGGTTTAGTTTGAGTCCCGGGGCATTATTGGGCCATACCGGCAACTTAAAATGGTATTTTGGTAATTTTGAAATATTAGGATAATTAACCAACGAATTTTGGGAGTTAAATATTAGGATATTTAGTTCCCACTAAGCCATTACCAACACTTAACCAACTAAAAGGCTACGGGAGTTATAGGAGAGGTTAGGAGAAGTTCCCAAAAGAGAAACACAACCTCCATCTTCAACCTTCAACCTTGGGAGGGAAAGAGAGAGACCAACCTTCATCAATTCAACAGAAAATTCAGAGAATAATCCGAGGCAAGTGGCTTAATTACGTTAATTTCAAGCGAATGCTTCTTCCATGCTTAGAAATTGATATATTTGCATTTTATTGGGAGATTTATAAAAACCCAATGAAATTGGAGTTATAAATTCAGATTTGATATAGGTTTGCATGTAGATTTGTTATTGGGGGATTGGACTAAAAGAATTATTACTTTTTATGTTACAAAAACGTATTTATTTATGGAAATTGAAGACTTTAAATTTCTAGGGTTCATGTTCATAAGGTTTGGGAAAAATTGGGGAGTTATGATAATTAGATGATGTTTAGGAAGATTTGGCCCTATATAAATGTTAAGTTATGACCTATGAATGTTTAGTGTGGATTAGAAACCTTAAAATACTGTTGGGACGATTTTTATATGGGATTAGAGGTGAAGAAAATAGAGAAAAATGAGATAGGAAAATTCTGGGCTCGAAACTGACATCTCGTTAGAAGACCTGCCCAGGTCGTTCGAACGAGCTCGTTCGAACGAGCTTCTAACGAGGTGACAGTTTGCCTTCTAACGAGTGGGATGTTCGTTCGATGCCTTTCGTTCGAACGAGATCTCGTTAGATGCCCCTTTCGTTCGAACGAACTCTCGTTCGAACGACCTCGTTCGAACGAGACTTCTAACGAGTTGATAGTTTGGCCTTTTTGGCCTGATTTGATTTCTAGTGTCCCGTAACCTTGTTTAATTGATGAGATAACATTCCCTTGATGACTAATTGGTATAGTTGGGATATTTGGGATATATTGAGGAGTAAAACATAGAAGTGTGATTTGAACCAAATGAAAATTGTGGATTAGGACGTGAGTGACTAATTACGATGTGAGAATAATTGATGATTCAAATGTTAGTATTAACCGAGGATATGTGAATTTCGTAACATTATAAGTTGGTATAAGAATGAGAAGTATACCACTAATAAATTATAGTAATTACTAAGATGTGTGCATGCTTAGTATCTGTATATGATTTTATGTGTATGACATACCTACCATACTTGCTATCACGGGAGGTTTACGTTCGCTTAGGGCCATCTAATCCTTGTGTGCCCGGATTTAGATTGGTACCTCGAGGACATAGTTCAAGAGAATGACTTATTTGTGAGTTAATAAGACAACTGACTATGGAGCGTAGGTATGTACGTGACCGTGGATATGTTGAATTATGTTCGCCTCCATTTTTTGTGTGCGGTGCTTATTCTAATAATTCCTGAGAGATTCGGAATTTGTAATCCTTATGCACGTGATGTACCGGGATGGATAGCAGAGTATGTGTGCACCACATCTTAGCCTCGGGGTGCTTATATTGTATATTTATGATGTGAATAATACGGTTAAATGAAAAGGAATTGTTATGTTTAATTGCGAGTATAATTGTAGTAACGTCTTGATAAAGATAAAAAGGGATAACCTGCTGTGAAATGTTTTGCTAATAATTGAGAATCCGAGTTTAAGTAAGGCTACCTATTTAAGTGATGAAGTTGGGAATTTATATTATGATTCGAGTAGATAGGTTAGAACTTATGTCGGTTTAGTTAGATATGGATATCACGTGAATGGGTACGGTACGTTAGGAGTGCGCAATTAGTCGAGAGGTGAGCATTTCATGTGAGAGCACGTCCTAACATGTATTTTGCATTCATTGTTTTAATGTTATTAAATCACTTGCTGTTTTTAAAATACTCTCCACTTTCGGGCTCTGACCCGTTTGCTTTCAAATCTATTTTTTTAAAAACCTTTTAGGTGCCCAGCCACAAGGACACCATGCATAGGATTTCCATTCAGGTGACGAGCTGTAGCTGTTGTGGAAGTTACAGGGCTTTGCTAGTAGACGCTTCTTTTGTCTTGACTCCATGTTCAGTTTTATCATTTGTAGGGCATGTCGCCCATTTCCTTTAGAGACATTTTATATTTAGGTTATTCAGACTTTGGTTTGTAATTAATTCAGGATGCAGTCTTGTTTTATTTATTTCCATATTGGGATTGTTGTGAGGAGTATTTCCTCAAGACTCACTATTATTTGTTGGTTACTCTATTGAGACTTTATCGTGAATGATTGTGCTACATTTCTATAATTCATTTATTGCATGTTAATCAGATTTAATTTAAAATTTAGCAACTCACTTTTTAAATACTAGGTGGTTAGTAATCATTAAAATGTTTTCGACAGTGATGCTATTAACTGAACCAACTTGGCATTTTGTATTGATTTAATAAAGGAGTAGCTACCCGGTATTTAATTAGTCGGGGTGTCACAGGTGGTATCAGAGCATCAGGTTCTAGTGTCCTTTAGGATCTGTACGGCTTATTATGTTTCCGCTGAGCTTTCTTTGATATAGAGCCCTAATCCTAGGAATGTTGTGTTTATCTCTATACATTGGAAATTCGTACTTCTGCGATTTGTTTATTTGAATGATGAACTCATCCAAATTTACTTAAATTTTAGATGAATCGTCAAGAAGAACTAGCTAAAACGGTTAAGGGAGTCAACGAGCAAAATCGACTCACACCTCAGGTATCCCCAGAAAGAATATCAACCGCCGAGTTAACAGGTATCGTGGCACAAGCAGTTACCACTGCAGTTCTACAATACCAAGAACACAACATACAACTTAAAGGAGGCAAAAGACCTAGAGAGGTTAACCAAATACTTGTGACTAACGTTGAAAATCGTGCGAAGGCACTGAATCTGCGACAACAAAACAATCAAGATCGAGTAAGTTTCAGAAGTAACGAGATTTATGTACAGGGTCAAAAGTGTCAGGGCCAACGAAGTCAGGTTCTGAATGAAACCACAAAGAGGTGTTTCGGTTGTGGAATGGACAATCACAAACGTAAATCTTGTCCGAATCAGACTGGGGATAAACTACAATCTGACCAGCGAAGAATTTCGAAACTCTGCTATAAATGTGTACAACCGGGTCACAAGTGGATGGATTGTCCTCGCCCTGACATAGTTTTTCCGCAAATCTCCCTCCAAGGCCAGCAAGACCAGGGGAAAAGCGAGACTTGTCAACACCTTAATGAAGTGAAGCAGTTTCGAAAGGGGAATAAAGTCCCAAGTCAGCAAGGCCGACACCGTCAGCAGCAGGGTCAGAGGGGGAGTAACTTCAGAGGCCGATGTTTCGTGTGTGGCACGCGTGGCCATAAACGCCAGGATTGTCCTGATAGGGGCAGGGCCCCGCAGCAGCAGCAGGGTGCCCGACAGGAGCCGCAGAGGCCTATGTTCCCGTCGCCCTCCCAGCACCAGCTCAAGTACTAGCCCTATCAACTGTTCCAGTAGTTCCAGTATAGCAGGGGCAGTTACAGTACAAACATATCTATAATATCCACCAGGCAACCGCCCCACAGGCACCACCCGCGATTTGGGGTATGTTTTCTATCCATGAGACTTTGGGTCGAATTTTGTTTGTTACTGGGACAACGCATTATTTTATAGCTTCATATTATGAGAAGACCTTAGGGTTATTAACCACTGTAGAGAGCACTGTAACGTAGGTAGACTCACCCCTGGGAAATGGTTCGCTTACCTTCTTTATATGCCGAGGAGTGGGGATAGAGATTAGTAGTTTGGTATTACCTACGATCATGTTAGTCTTAAATATGCATGAGCATGATGTTATTATTGGTATGGATAGGCTCGCAGCTTATAGAGCCAGGATTGATTGCTTCGGTGGGAGCATTGTTTTTGCCATTCCGGGGCAAGAGATGTTTGTAGTGGCGATGCCTCGCCCAGAGGGAGGTTCGACTGCTCATTTGAATTACATAGAGGAGGATACCTCTAAGGAGGTTGTGATTCCCTTAGATTCGATCCCAGTTGTCAGGGAGTATTCCGATGTGTTTCAGGAGATACCAAGCCTACCCCCAGTAGAGAGATAGACTTTGTTATAAATTTATTGCCAGATACGAGACCTATATCAAGCGCACCGTACCGTATGGCTCCGGCAGAGATGCAAGAGCTACAAGATCAGATAGAGCAACTGTTAGGTCAGGGCTTCATTCGTAGGAGTACCTCACCTTGAGGCGCTCCAGTTTTATTTGCGAAGAAGAGAGATGGTTCACTGAGATTGTGTGTAGACTACCGGGAGTTGAATAAGCTCACGATACGGAATAAGTATCCGTTGCCCCGAATCGATGACTTATTCGACCAGTTAAGAGGAGCTTCTTTCTTCTCAAAGATTGATTTGCGATAGGGATACCATCAGTTGCGTATCAGGGAAGAGGACGTCTCGAAGACTGCTTTCTTAACGAGATATGGTTCCTACGAGTTTCGGGTTATGCCTTTTGGTTTGACCAATGCTCCAGCCGTGTTTATGGACTTGATGAATAGGGTGTTCAGAGAGTTCCTAGATCAGTTCATCATTGTCTGCATTGATGATATTCTGGTTTACTCCCAGACAGAGGAGGAGCACGCCGAGCATTTGAGGCAGGTTTTGCAGACGCTACGTCAGAACGAGCTGTATGCAAAGTATGAGAAGTGCGGGTTTTGGCTGAAGGAAGTTTAGTTTTTGGGACATATTATTTCCGACCGGGGGATATCTGTTGATCCGAGGAAGGTATCCGCGGTGAGGGAGTGGGGACAGCCCACGACACCGACTGAGATCCGTAGTTTCTTGGGCCTAGCAGGATACTACAGGAGGTTTATTCGGGGTTTCTCAAAGATAGCGGGTCCTTTGACACATCTGACTCGTAAAGGTGTGCCGGTCATTTGGAGTGATGCCTGTCAGTTGGCATTCGATGAGTTGAAGGACAAGTTGACCTCAGCACCTGTGTTAGCATTGCCGAGACCGGGAGTTGAGTATCTAGTTTACACCGATGCGTCCTTACAAGGACTTGGAGGTGTATTACAGCAGGAAAGTCAGGCCATAACTTATGCTTCCCATAAGCTTAAGCCTCACGAAAAGAATTACCCCACTCATGATTTGGAGTTAGCGGCAGTTGTAGTTGCCCTTCGGATTTGGAGACATTTCCTTTTGGGGGAGAAGTTTTGATTGTTCACAGACCACAAGTCCCTACAGTACCTATTCACGCAGAAGGAGTTGAATATGCGGCAGCGAAGGTGGCTTGAGTTTGTGAAGGATTATCAGTTCGATATCCAATATCACCCAGGGAAGGCTAACGTGGTAGCAGACGCGTTGAGCCGTAGGCCAGTAGATGAGGTGGCAGGGGTGTGGAAGGCTAAGTGGAAAGAGTTGGTACACCAAGATGCAGTGGCCCGATCGTTCATATCTGTGATGACTGTTACACCACAGATTGTCACGAAGGTGGTAAAGGCACAGGCAAATGACTCGTTCTGTCAGGAGCAGATAGTTCGATTACTAGCAGAGGGAGCCGAGTCCTATACCGTTAGTTCAGACGGGGGATTACGCTTCAATGGGAGACTGGTAGTCCCGGAAGGGGAGGAATTGCGACACGAGGTGATGGCAGAGTCGCACGGCTCACGGTTCGCGGTACATCCCGGTGGGGACAAAATGTACCAAGACATGAGACGTCAATATTGGTGGAGCGGGATGAAGAGAGATATTGCCGTGTTTGATTCTAGATGCGCCACTTGTCAGCTGGTAAAAGTGGACCATCAGAGACCGGCAGGACTTCTACAGCCATTAGAGGTCCCGATGTGGATGTGGGAGAGCATATCCATGGACTTTATCACGGGGATGCCTACGTCACAGAGAGGTCACGACTCCATTTGGGTAATTGTGGACAGGTTGACCAAAGTCGCTCATTTTCTACCCGTAAGGACCGACTACACTACGGGACAGTATGCCCAGCTCTTTATTGCAGAAATAGTGAGACTTCACGGTGTGCCCCTAAATATCGTGTCTGACCGAGACAAGATATTTGTTTCACAGTTTTGGGAGAGTTTTCAGGAGGCCATGGGCACGGAATTGCGGTTGAGTACGGCTTATCATTCGCAGACCGATGGGCAAACCGAGCGTACAAATCAGAGTTGGAGGACATGTTGCGTATGTGCATCATTGATTTCGAGGGTGAATGGGAGCAGTATCTTCCACTGGTGGAGTTTTCTTACAACAACTCCTACCAGTTCACCATTGGCATGGCTCCATTTGAGGCGTTGTACGGTAGACCTTGTCGTTTCCCAACATGTTGGTTGGAGGTGGGGGACAACAAACTACTTGGGCAGGAAGTGATTCAGGATACTTCGGCGAGGATAGAATTGATACGGAGTCACATTCGGGTAGCTCAGGATCGGCAGAAGAGCTACGCTGATGCGAAGAGATTCTTCAGGGAGTTTCAAGTGGGGGACCAAGTTTTACTCAGAGTATCTCCTATGAAGGGGATTATGCGATTTGGAAAGAAGGGGAAGTTGGCACCGAGATATGTGGGGCCATTTCCTATCATCGAGCGGATTGGGTCTGTTGCGTATAGACTTGGGTTACCGGAGCATTACACAGGATTCATGATGTGTTTCATATTTCCTCGCTAAGGAAATATCTTAGAGACGATTTGGCTCATTCTCACATTGCTTTGGAGGACATCGATCTCCAGCCCGATAGCTCCTACGAGGAGGGACAAATTACTATTTTAGACCGAAGTGAGTAGAAACTGCGGTCAAAGATAGTTCCGTTAATGCGTGTTCAGTGGCGACATCATAATGTCGAGGAGTCCACATGAGAGCGCGAGGATGAGATGCGCGAACGTTATCCAGAGTTATTTTTACCAGGTACTTTCTAGTTTTGAATTTCGGGACGAAATTCGGTTATTAGGGGGGAAGTATGTAATACCCCGTACTTTTATTGATTTATTTGTGGGATTAATTAAATTAAATGGGAATTAATTGAGAATTAATTCGGATAAAATACTAACGATATGTGAGTTGGTATTTGATTATAATGTGTATATATGGCAATATATGAATATATTGAATTTGTCGTGAAATTGAAATACGATAATTTGAGAAATTTTGTTGGGACGCGCGTGACAGTCGCGTCAGGAATATAATTATTTTAATTAAAAAGTGGATTTTATTTTTATCAACCGTCTAGTCATTTTGAGTGCGCCAACGTGTCCGGAAGGGTCGAAATAGTCAAGAAACACTAGCCGGGGGTTTAGTTTGGGTCCCGGGGCATTATTGGGCCATACCGGCAACTTAAAAGGGTATTTTGGTAATTTTGAAATATTAGGATAATTAACCAACGAATTTTGGGATTTAAATATTAGGATATTTAGTGACCCACTAAGCCATTACCAACACTTAACCAACTAAAAGGCTACGGGAGTTATAGGAGAGGTTAGGAGAAGTTCCCAAAAGAGAAACACAACCTCCATCTTCAACCTTCAACCTTGGGAGAGAAAGAGAGAGACCAACCTTCATCAATTCAACAGCAAATTCAGAGAATAATCCGAGGCAAGTGGTTTAATTACGTTAATTTCAAGCGAATGCTTCTTCCATGCTTAGAAATTGATATATTTGCATTTTATTGGGAGATTTATAAAAAACCCATGAAATTGGAGTTATAAATTCAGATTTGATATAGGTTTGCATGTAGATTTGTTATTGGGGGATTGGACTAAAAGAATTATTACTTTTTATGTTACAAAACGGATTTATTTATGGAAATTGAAGACTTTAAATTTCTAGGGTTCATGTTCATAAGGCTTGGGAAAAATTGGGGAGTTATGATAATTAGATGATGTTTAGGAAGATTTGGCCCTATATAAATGTTAAGTTATGACCTATGAATGTTTAGTGTGGATTAGAAACCTTAAAATACTGTTGGGACGATTTTTATATGGGATTAGAGGTGAAGAAAATAGAGAAAAACGAGATAGGAAAATTCTGGGCTCGAAACTGACATCTCGTTAGAAGACCTGCCAAGGTCGTTCGAACGAGCTCGTTCGAACGAGCTTCTAACGAGGTGACAGTTTGCCTTCTAACGAGTGGGATGTTCGTTTGATGCCTTTCGTTCGAACGAGATCTCGTTAGATGCCCCTTTCGTTCGAACGAACTCTCATTCGAACGAACTCTCATTCGAACGACCTCGTTCGAATGAGACTTCTAACGAGTTGACAGTTTGGCCTTTTTGGCCGGATTTGATTTTTAGTGTCCCGTAACCTTGTTTAATTGATGAGATAACATTCCCTTGATGACTAATTGGTATAGTTGGGATATTTGGAATATATTGAGGAGTAAAACATAGAAGTGTGATTTGAACCAAATGAAAATTATGGATTAGGACGTGAGTGACTAATTACGATGTGAGAATAATTGATGATTCAAATGTTAGTATTAACCGAGGATATGTGAATTTCGTAACATTATAAGTTGGTATAAGAATGAGAAGTATACCACTAATAAATTATGGTAATTACTAAGATGTGTGCATGCTTAGTATCTGTATATGATTTTATGTGTATGACATACCTACCATACTTGATATCACGAGAGGTTTACGTTCGCTTAGGGCCATCTAATCCTTGTGTGCCTGGATTTAGATTGGTACCTCGAGGACATAGTTCAAGAGAATGACTTATTTGTGAGTTAATAAGACAGCTGACTATGGAGCGTAGGTATGTACGTGACCATAGATATGTTGAATTATGTTCGCCTCCATTTTTTGTGTGCGGTGCTTATTCTAACAATTCCTGAGAGATTCGGAATTTGTAATCCTTATGTACATGATGTACCGGGATGGATAGTAGAGTATGTGTGCACCACAGCTTAGACTCGGGGTGCTTATATTGTATATTTATGATGTGAATAATACGGTTAAATGAAAAGTAATTGTTATGTTTAATTGCGAGTATAATTGTAGTAACGTCTTGATAAAGATAAAAAGGGATAACCTGCTGTGAAATGTTTTGCTAATAATTGAGAATCCGAGTTTAAGTAAGGCTACCTATTTAAGTGATGACGTTGGGAATTTATATTATGATTCGAGTAGATAGGTTAGAACTTATGTCGGTTTAGTTAGATATGGATATCACGTGAATGGGTACGGTACGTTAGGAGTGCGAAATTAGTCGAGAGGTGAGCATTTCATGTGAGAGCACGTCCTAACATGTATTTTGCATTCATTGTTTTAATGTTATTAAAGCACTTGCTGTTTTTAAAATACTCTCCACTTTCGGGCTCTGACCCGTTTGCTTTCAAATCTATTTTTGTAAAACCTTTTAGGTGCCCAGCCACAAGGACACCATGCATAGGATTTCCATTCAGGTGACGAGCTGTAGCTGTTGTGGAAGTTACAGGGCTTTGCTAGTAGACGCTTCTTTTGTCTTGACTCCATGTTCAATTTTATCATTTGTAGGGCATGTCGCACATTTCCTTTAGAGACATTTTATATTTTAGTTATTCAGACTTTGGTTTGTAATTAATTCATGATGCAGTCTTGTTTTATTTATTTCCATATTGGGATTGTTGTGAGGAGTATTTCCTCCAGACTCATTATTATTTGTTGGTTACTCTATTGAGACTTTATCGTGAATGATTGTGCTACATTTCTATAATTCATTTATTGCATGTTAATCAGATTTAATTTAAAATTTGGCAACTCACTTTTTAAATACTAGGTGGTTTGTAATCATTAAAATGTTTTCGACAGTGATGCTATTAACTGGACCAACTTGGCATTTTGTATTGATTTAATAAAGGAGTAGCTACCCGGTATTTAATTAGTCGGGGTGTCACATTAATGCCACACTTAGTGATAGTAATTCGAAAGAGGGAATCGATTTCCCCATTGTGCGCAACTTTGCCGCATTCATGGCCTGATGAGAAATATTTCCTCGAAGATATTTCTTCACATGACACTTTCGAGGCCATAGTTTATACCCCAAGTGAGTGATGTTCGAGTAAGTGGAAATGAGAGTGAGGGTGAAGAAGATGAGGAGGAGAGTGAGCTCCAAGTTGCCTTTCGTGAAATATATGTGAAAACTGTGGCACCCCGACTAATTAAACACCGGGTAGCTACTCCTTTATAAAATTAATTCAAAATGCCAAGTTGGCTCAGTTAATAGCATCACTGTCGAAAACGTTTTATTATTACTAACCACCTAGTATTTAAAAAGTAAGTGCCAAATTTTATTAAATCTGATTAACATGCAACAAGAGTAATGAATAACTAAATAACACCATTCACCATACTGAAGTAATAAGAACAACCATCACAATATGTAAACATAACCTGGAGGAAAAACTCCTCAATACAAATCCCACAACTGATATGTAAACTGAAATAAATAACTAAAACTGAATACCGAGCAATACATGCTAGAGTCTGAAAACTGAAATGTAAAAATGCTCTAAATAGGAATGGGCAACATGCCCTACAACTGATAGATAGTGACTCTGGAATCCAAAAGATAGAAGCGTCTATGAGCAAATCCCTGTAGCTTCCACAACCAGCTACAGCACGTCACCTGAATGAGTACCTATGCTTGGTGTCCTTGTGGCTGGGCACCTAAAAAGGTTTTACAAGAAAATATATTTGAAAGCAAATGGGTCAGAGCCCGAAAGTGGAAATCATTTTAAAAACCTGCAAGTGCTTTAAAAACATTTAAAACATTAAATGCAAAGTACATGTTAGGACGTACACTCGCATGATATTCTCACCTCTCGTCTAACTGTGCACTCCTAACGTAAGTACCCATCTATATCGACCCATATTACTAGATAACTGATAACATAACAAGCTAGACTGCCAAAGGTTCTACCCCTGTAATCGGTTCCATATAACATAACAACTCTCGTAATTAAGTAGAGGTTTACTGTGAACACAGTTACTAAATATGCCAATGATATAACTATCAGTTAACTCATTATATAACTCGAAACAATACCGTAATATTTTTACAACATTAACATGAGGATTTCCATTAATTTAATGTATATTATTCATCTCATAAATATACAATACAAGCACCCCGCAATTTAAGCTGTAGTGCACACATACTCTGCTATCCATCCCGGTACATCACGTACATAAGGATTACATATTCCGAATCTCTCAGGAATAGTTTACCGATAACAACATCACAAATAATGGAGGCGAACACAGTCACCATCGCATGGGTCACGCACATACCTACGCTCCCATGGTCATGCGGACTTATTAATATCACAATAAGTCTTTCTATGACCTATGTTCATCAAGGTACCAGTCTATATCCCCCCCGTAGGCACACAAGGATTAGAGGGTCCTAAGCGAACGAAACCTCCCGTGATAGCAAGTATGGTAGGTATGTCATACAAACAATCCATATACTAATACTAAGTAAACACACATCTTAGTAATACCGTATTTTAATCGTAGTACATATCGCATTCTCGTACTAACTAATTATCACAACTTATTTTATTCCGGTTCATAATTATACGCGCTATAATTCATCCTCACATCGTAGTAGTCACTCACGTCTCAACCCAAATGATTCATTGAATATAACTCTCGTATATGATTTACTCAACTCAACAACCCAAAAGTCCCAAATCAATCACTATATCATCAAAGGGATGCTAACTCTACCCTTGAACCATCTCCCGGAACTCCAAAAGTCAAAACAGTCCAAAAAGGGTCAAACTGTCAACTCGTTAGAAGTCTCGTTCGAACGAGGCTTCGAACGAGTTTGGACTGTCAGGTCGTTAGAAGTCTCGTTCGAACGAGGCTGTTCGAACGAGATCCCAGTTCGTTCGAACGAACTGACCCTTCTAACGACATCTCGTTCGAACGAGATATCGAACGAAAACCCCACTCGTTAATAACGACTGGTCAACTCGTTAGAAGCTCGTTCGAACGACCTGGGAGCTGCTTCTAACGAGATGCCAGTTTCGGCCCAGAATTTCCCAAAAATCGTTTTTCACCATTTATAACACTTCTAATCTCACCCAAAGTCCATCCTAACAACGTTTTAGGGTCTATAATCAATACTAAACATATATAGTCACATCCTAACATGTTTCTAAGGGATCAATTCATCCAAATATTAATTTAATTTACACCTTTCTACACTTTTTCCAATTATCTCAAGAACATGAACCCTAACTACATATCATCATCAAATCCCAGAATTTAATTCGTTTTCTTTCCTTCTAATCACAATTATAATAAGGGAAATCATTTACCTATCATACTACATGCAATTCTCTTCACAATTTTTAAGTTCTAATCCTCAAACTACATGGGTTTTCATTATCTTCCAAGAACAGTTGAAATTCATCAATTTCTAACATGGAAAAGACATTCTCGGTAATTAAATGGAAATAAAGTCACTTGCCTTGGTTTGATTTCTGAATTTGGTGTGGATTCGGTGTAGAATTTCTGCAGAATTCCTCTCTCTCTCTCCTACTCCAAGCTTTCTTCTCCAAAAGGCTATGGTGGCTAGGGTTTGCTTTGGGGAAACTTATGAAACCTAATTAATGAACCTCCGTAGCTTGTTGGGTTAATAAGGGTTGGTTAGGGTCAATCCTTATCAGATTACAACTCTCAATTTTCGTCACTTTTAATTACCCAAAAATACCAAATTACTAAAATACCCTTTAAGTTACCGGTATGGTCTAAAATTACCCCGGGACCCAAACTATACCCCCGGCTAGTGTTTTCTGACTATCTCGACCCTTCCGGACGCGTTGGCGCACTCAAAACGACCATACGAAAAACGACCATACGGATTATAGATTTTAAATTCACTTTTTATAAATAAAATATTATACCGTGACGCGGCGGTCCCACGCGTCTCAATAAAATTTCCAAATTGCCGTATATAAATCTCACGACAAATTTTATAATACCAAGTTCATATATAATCATATATGCACATAATCAAATACCAATACGCATCTCATTAGTATTTATAACCCGGATTAATTTCCAATTAATACGCATTTAATTAATTAATCCCAAAAATAAATATAGCCAAAAGTACGGGGTATTACATACTCCCCCCCTAATAACTGAATTTCGTCCCGAAATTCGAAACTAGAAAGTACCTGCTAAAAACAGCTCTGGATAACGTTCGCGCATCTCATCCTCGCGCTCCCATGTGGACTCCTCGACATTGTGATGTCGCCACTGAACACGTACTAACGGGACTATCTTTGACCGTAGTTTCCTCTCGCTTCGGTCCAAAATAGCAATCGGCCCTTCCTCATAAGAGCTATCCGGCTGGAGATCGATGTCCTCCACAGAAATGTGAGAATGAGCCAAATCATCCCTAAGGTATTTCCTCAGCGAGGAAATATGGAACACGTCGTGAATCCGATGCAAATGCTCCGGTAACCCGAGTCTATACGCAACCGGTCCGATCCGCTCAATAATAGGAAACGGCCCCACATACCTCGGTGCCAACTTCCCCTTCTTCCCGAAACGCATAATCCCCTTCATAGGAGATACCCTGAGTAAAACCTGGTCCCCCACTTGGAACTCCCTGAAAAACCTCTTTGCATCAGCATAACTCTTCTGCCTGTCTTGAGCTACCCGAATGCGACTTCGAATCAACTCAATCCTTGCCGAAGTATCCTGGATCACTTCCGGCCCAAGTAGTTTGTTGTCCCCCACTTCTAACCAACATGCTGGGGAACGACAAGGCCTACCGTACAATGCCTCAAACGGAGCCATGCCAATCGTGAACTGATAGGAGTTGTTGTAAGCAAACTCCACCAGTGGAAGGTACTGCTCCCATCCACCCCCGAAGTCAATAATGCACATGCGTAGCATGTCCTCCAACATCTGATTGGTGCGTTCTGTCTGCCCATCGGTCTGCGGATGATAAGCCGTACTCAACCGCAATTTTGTGCCCATGGCCTCCTGGAAACTTTCCCAAAACCGCGAAACAAATATCTTGTCTCTGTCAGACACGATATTCAGGGGCACACCGTGAAGTCTCACAATCTCTGAAATGAAGAGCTGGGCATACTGTCCCGCAGTGTAATCAGTCCTAACGGGTAAAAAGTGAGCGACCTTGGACAACCTGTCCACAATTACCCAAACGGAGTCGTGACCCCTCTGCGACGTAGGCAACCCCGTGACAAAATCCATGGATATGCTCTCCCACATCCACACCGGAACCTCCAACGGTTGTAGCAATCCTGCTGGTCTCTGATGATCCACTTTTACAAGTTGACAAGTGGCGCATTTCGAGACAAACTCAGCGATATCTTTCTTCATACCGCTCCACCAATACTGCCGTCTCATGTCTTGGTACATTTTGTCCCCTCCGGGATGTACCGCGAACCGTGAACCGTGCGACTCTGCCATAACATCGTGTCGCAATTCCTCTCCTTCCGGAACTACCAATCTCCCATTGAAGCGTAATCCCCCGTCTGAGCTAACGGTATAGGATTCAGCTCCCTCAGCGAGTAATCGAACTATCTGCTCCTGACAGAACGAATCATTTGCCTGTGCCCGTACAACCTTCGTGACAATCTGTGGTGTAACGGTCATCACAGACATGAAAGATCGGGCCACTGCATCCTGGTGTCCCAATTCCTTCCACTTCGCTTTCCACACCTCTGCTACCTCATCTGCTGGCCTGCGGCTCAACGCGTCTGCTACTACGTTAGCCTTACCCGGGTGGTACTGTATGTCGAACTGGTAGTCTTTCACAAATTCAAGCCACCTACGCTGCCGCATATTCAATTCCTTCTGCGTGAACAGATACTGTAGTGACTTGTGGTCCGTGAACAACTGAAACTTCTCCCCCAAAAGATAGTGCCTCCAAATCCGTAAGGCAAATACCACTGCCGCCAACTCCAAATCATGTGTGGGGTAATTCTTCTCATGAGGCTTAAGCTTACGGGAAGCATAAGCTATGGCCTGTCTCTCCTGCTGAGAAACACCTCCAAGCCCTTGCAAAGACGCATCGGTGTAAACCAAATACTCAACTCCCGGTCTCGGCAATGCTAACACAGGTGCTGAGGTCAATTTGTCCTTCAACTCATCGAATGCTAACTGACAGGCATCACTCCAGATATATGGCACACCCTTACGAGTAAGATGTGTCAAAGGACCTGCTATCTCTGAGAAACCCCGAATAAACCTCCTGTAGTATCCTGCTAAACCCAAGAAACTACGAATCTCCGTTGGTGTCGTGGGCTGTCCCCACTCCCTTACCGCTGACACCTTCCCCGGATCAACAGATATTCCCTGATCGGAAATAATATGACCCAAGAACTGTACTTCCTTCAGCCAAAACCCGCACTTCTCATATTTTGCATACAACTCGTTCTGACGAAGTGTCTGCAAAACTTGCCTCAAATGCTCGGCGTGCTCCTCCTCTGTCTGAGAGTAAACCAGAATATCATCAATGAAGACAATGACAAACTGATCTAAGAAGTCTCTGAACACTCTGTTCATCAAGTCCATAAACACTGCTGGAGCGTTGGTCAAACCGAAAGGCATAACCCGAAACTCATAAGAACCATATCTCGACAAGAACGCAGTCTTCGAGACATCCTCCTCCCTGATACGCAACTGATGGTAACCTGACCTCAAGTCAATCTTAGAGAAGAAAGAAGCTCCTCTCAACTGGTCGAATAAGTCATCGATTCGAGGCAACGGATACTTATTCCGTATCGTGACCTTATTCAACTCTCGGTAGTCCACGCACAATCTCAGTGA
The DNA here is from genome assembly GCA_949130495.1 of Sambucus nigra. Classification (NCBI taxonomy): domain Eukaryota; kingdom Viridiplantae; phylum Streptophyta; class Magnoliopsida; order Dipsacales; family Adoxaceae; genus Sambucus; species Sambucus nigra. Next base: position 193,231,720 of record OX422208.1, read on the forward strand.
ACCATCCCTCTTCTTCACAAACAAAACTGGAGCGCCCCAAGGTGAGGTACTCCTGCGAATAAAGCCCTGCCCTAACAGCTGCTCTATCTGATCCCGTAGCTCTCGCATCTCAGCTGGAGCCATACGGTACGGTGCACGTGCTATAGGTCTCGTACCCGGTAGCAAATCAATAACGAAGTCTATCTCTCGACTGGGTGGTAAGCCTGGTATCTCCTGAAACACATCCGAATACTCCCTGACAACCGGGATCGAATCTAAAGGAATCACAACCTCCTTAGAGGTATCCTCCTCTATGTAATACAGATGAGCGGTCGATCCTCCCTCTGGGCGAGGCATCGCCACTATAAACATCTCCTGCCCCGGAATGGCAAAAACAATGCTCCCGCTGAAGCAATCAATCATGGCCCTATATGATACGAGCCAGTCCATACCGATGATCACATCGTGAACATGCATGTCTAACACTAACATGTCCGCAGGCAATACCAAACCACCAACCTCTACCCCGACTCCCCGGCATATAAAGAAAATAAGTGACCCACTCCCCAATGGTGAGTCGACACACGTCACTGTGCTCTCTGCCGTAGCTAACAATCCTAAAGCTTTCGCGAAGTGTGTAGCAATAAAACAATGTGTAGCACCCGTATCAAATAACACCCGACCCATAGTGCCATGGATAGGAAACGTACCCTCGATCGCGGGCGGTGCCTGTGGAACTGCAGCCTGGTGAACGTTGTAGACACGTCCATACTGTAGCTGCCCCTGCTGAGCTGGGACTGCTGGAATGGGTGGCAAAGCTGCCATCTGTGGCGGTGCAGGAAGAGCGGCGGGAAACATAGGTCTCTGTGGCTCCTGGCGAGCACCCTGCTGCTGCTGCTGTGGGGCCCTGCCCCTATCAGGACAATCCTGCTTCTTATGGCCAGTCTTGCCACAAGTAAAGCACTTCCCTGGGAAGTTCCCTCCCCTCTGCCCCTGCTGTCCCCGGCCCTGGTGGCCGTTACCATTCCTCCCTTGGCCCTGCTGGCCCTGATGAAATTGCTGCCCATTCTGTCTCTGCTGGCCCTGATGGCCGTTTAGACCCTGATGGCCCTGGCGGAAACCTCCCTGTCCCTGCCTGTAGTTCCCTGACCGGAACCTCTTATTATCCCCCTGCTGGGTACCCTGCTCAGTCTGTCTCTGCCCCTGACCGGTCTGTGCCCCGCTGGCACCATGCCCTCCAGTCCTGCCCTGATGGCTAGACTCCCCTGACCGCTTGCCCTCGGCCATGTGAAAACGGTGATCCTGGCAGTGCAATAACGCAGCGTTAACCACATCAGAATACGTGGCCAACGATAGGTTCCCTAGCAGATGCTGACGGATCCTCCAATTCAACCCATCAGTGAACTTCTCTATCTTCTTCTTCTCTGTTGGAATCTCGTCTGGAACGATATTCAACAGGTTAGTGAACTCGGCCTCATACTCGGCCACTGTCTTGCCCTCTTGCTTCAAACTCATCAGCTTCCTCCTCATCTCTGTATGAACTGCGGATGGAAAGTACTTGCGGTCGAACCGCACCCAGAACTCCTGAATCGTGAGGGTATCCCTCTCCTCCGCGGTGGTAATGGACTCCCACCACTGCAGTGCAGATCCAACTAGCTTGAAAGTAGCTAGCACCTGCTTCTGAACATCAGAGCACTCATGCATCCTCAAGTGCCTCTGCATATCCTTCCTCCATTGGCTCGAGATAACCACATCTGAGCTTCCAGCAAACTCTGGTGGATGCGCTTTCTGAAAAGCGTCACGTACACGTTCCCAAGCAGACGGGAATGCATTAACCTGGACTGGCGCGGTAACCGGCGCCTGCGGTGGTGCCTGCTGAATCACGGTAATCGCAGCATTTACCGCTTGGGCTACTATAGCAGCAACCTCAGTGGCGTTCAACATGCCCTGAACTGGAGCGGGCTGTGGTTCGGGCGTAGCATTCCTGGGAACTCGTCGTGCACGTCGTGGAGGCATCTGAAACAAGAACAAAGTTTATAAGTTCACGGTTTATAAACTTAATATAGCTGAAGAACGAAACGTACACAATAAGAGTACAACAGTCCTAAAATATAGGGCTCTATATCAAAGAAAACGTAGCGGAAACATAATAGCCGTACAGATCCTAAAGGACACTAGAACCTGATGCTCTGATACCACCTGTGGCACCCCGACTAATTAAACACCGGGTAGCTACTCCTTTATAAAATTAATTCAAAATGCCAAGTTGGCTCAGTTAATAGCATCACTGTCGAAAACGTTTTATTATTACTAACCACCTAGTATTTAAAAAGTAAGTGCCAAATTTTATTAAATCTGATTAACATGCAACAAGAGTAATGAATAACTAAATAACACCATTCACCATACTGAAGTAATAAGAACAACCATCACAATATGTAAACATAACCTGGAGGAAAAACTCCTCAATACAAATCCCACAACTGATATGTAAACTGAAATAAATAACTAAAACTGAATACCGAGCAATACATGCTAGAGTCTGAAAACTGAAATGTAAAAATGCTCTAAATAGGAATGGGCAACATGCCCTACAACTGATAGATAGTGACTCTGGAATCCAAAAGATAGAAGCGTCTATGAGCAAATCCCTGTAGCTTCCACAACCAGCTACAGCACGTCACCTGAATGAGTACCTATGCTTGGTGTCCTTGTGGCTGGGCACCTAAAAAGGTTTTACAAGAAAATATATTTGAAAGCAAATGGGTCAGAGCCCGAAAGTGGAAATCATTTTAAAAACCTGCAAGTGCTTTAAAAACATTTAAAACATTAAATGCAAAGTACATGTTAGGACGTACACTCGCATGATATTCTCACCTCTCGTCTAACTGTGCACTCCTAACGTAAGTACCCATCTATATCGACCCATATTACTAGCTAACTGACAACATAACAAGCTAGACTGCCAAAGGTTCTACCCCTGTAATCGGTTCCATATAACATAACAACTCTCGTAATTAAGTAGAGGTTTACTGTGAACACAGTTACTAAATATGCCAATGATATAACTATCAGTTAACTCATTATATAACTCGAAACAATACCGTAATATTTTTACAACATTAACATGAGGATTTCCATTAATTTAATGTATATTATTCATCTCATAAATATACAATACAAGCACCCCGCAATTTAAGCTGTAGTGCACACATACTCTGCTATCCATCCCGGTACATCACGTACATAAGGATTACATATTCCGAATCTCTCAGGAATAGTTTACCGATAACAACATCACAAATAATGGAGGCGAACACAGTCACCATCGCATGGGTCACGCACATACCTACGCTCCCATGGTCATGCGGACTTATTAATATCACAATAAGTCTTTCTATGACCTATGTTCATCAAGGTACCAGTCTATATCCCCCCCGTAGGCACACAAGGATTAGAGGGTCCTAAGCGAACGAAACCTCCCGTGATAGCAAGTATGGTAGGTATGTCATACAAACAATCCATATACTAATACTAAGTAAACACACATCTTAGTAATACCGTATTTTAATCGTAGTACATATCGCATTCTCGTACTAACTAATTATCACAACTTATTTTATTCCGGTTCATAATTATACGCGCTATAATTCATCCTCACATCGTAGTAGTCACTCACGTCTCAACCCAAATGATTCATTGAATATAACTCTCGTATATGATTTACTCAACTCAACAACCCAAAAGTCCCAAATCAATCACTATATCATCAAAGGGATGCTAACTCTACCCTTGAACCATCTCCCGGAACTCCAAAAGTCAAAACAGTCCAAAAAGGGTCAAACTGTCAACTCGTTAGAAGTCTCGTTCGAACGAGGCTTCGAACGAGTTTGGACTGTCAGGTCGTTAGAAGTCTCGTTCGAACGAGGCTGTTCGAACGAGATCCCAGTTCGTTCGAACGAACTGACCCTTCTAACGACATCTCGTTCGAACGAGATATCGAACGAAAACCCCACTCGTTAATAACGACTGGTCAACTCGTTAGAAGCTCGTTCGAACGACCTGGGAGCTGCTTCTAACGAGATGCCAGTTTCGGCCCAGAATTTCCCAAAAATCGTTTTTCACCATTTATAACACTTCTAATCTCACCCAAAGTCCATCCTAACAACGTTTTAGGGTCTATAATCAATACTAAACATATATAGTCACATCCTAACATGTTTCTAAGGGATCAATTCATCCAAATATTAATTTAATTTACACCTTTCTACACTTTTTCCAATTATCTCAAGAACATGAACCCTAACTACATATCATCATCAAATCCCAGAATTTAATTCGTTTTCTTTCCTTCTAATCACAATTATAATAAGGGAAATCATTTACCTATCATACTACATGCAATTCTCTTCACAATTTTTAAGTTCTAATCCTCAAACTACATGGGTTTTCATTATCTTCCAAGAACAGTTGAAATTCATCAATTTCTAACATGGAAAAGACATTCTCGGTAATTAAATGGAAATAAAGTCACTTGCCTTGGTTTGATTTCTGAATTTGGTGTGGATTCGGTGTAGAATTTCTGCAGAATTCCTCTCTCTCTCTCCTACTCCAAGCTTTCTTCTCCAAAAGGCTATGGTGGCTAGGGTTTGCTTTGGGGAAACTTATGAAACCTAATTAATGAACCTCCGTAGCTTGTTGGGTTAATAAGGGTTGGTTAGGGTCAATCCTTATCAGATTACAACTCTCAATTTTCGTCACTTTTAATTACCCAAAAATACCAAATTACTAAAATACCCTTTAAGTTACCGGTATGGTCTAAAATTACCCCGGGACCCAAACTATACCCCCGGCTAGTGTTTTCTGACTATCTCGACCCTTCCGGACGCGTTGGCGCACTCAAAACGACCATACGGAAAACGACCATACGGATTATAGATTTTAAATTCACTTTTTATAAATAAAATATTATACCGTGACGCGGCGGTCCCACGCGTCTCAATAAAATTTCCAAATTGCCGTATATAAATCTCACGACAAATTTTATAATACCAAGTTCATATATAATCATATATGCACATAATCAAATACCAATACGCATCTCATTAGTATTTATAACCCGGATTAATTTCCAATTAATACGCATTTAATTAATTAATCCCAAAAATAAATATAGCCAAAAGTACGGGGTATTACAAAAACCTTGATGGTAAAGAAGGCTAACTTGAAGTTAGAAGCTAAGTTGAAGGAACGTGTCGTAGGAAATAATGATTGTATTTTGATTGTGGATCTTAGGGCACATGAGAGGACTCTTCGAGAGAAGCTTAAGTACGTTGAGGTTAAAAGAGATAGTCTTCGAGGTTTGATGGAGGCTATGAATAAAGAGCTTATAGATTTTGAGGAGTCTAGGAGTTTACTTGAGTTGAGGATAGTTGAGCTAGAGGAGAGATTGAAAGATTTGAGTCGTGTCAAATTTTATTTGGAGTCTAGGTCGAAAACGTTGGATAAAATATATGGCACCGTCCAAATCAAAGATGATAAGTGTGGAATTGACTTTGATGATCATAATGCTTCCGCTTCTGAAGCCAATACCATACGTTTGAGGGAGTTTATTAGGAACATTAGGAAAGGTCAACCCTTAGGTACACTGCTCACCGTGTTTTCCCTTGAACTCATTGAGGTAGGAAAGTCCACCTTAGGAGGATTTGTTATGATCTTAAGAAAGGTCCGAGGAAGTATAAGAATAGAGTCAAGTTTCCCATATCCCGAGAGCATCACGCTACACCTACATGGATTAGAAAATTGGATTGGGAGGCTTTACATATTAGACTTGTTGATTCTCGTTTGCTTGTAGATAATACTTCCCATGCTATATCTAATGGTTGATTGTGTTAGCTTGTTTGTCACACTCTAGTGTGCTTTATGATATTTGTTTACTAGTTTTAATGACATGTGTATCATATTTTATTTTGATTTTTCTTTCATTGAGTCATATTAAAAAATACAAAAAAGATTTTGTTTGTCTTTTGAGTTAGAGTTTGTTTTCAAAAATTAGTATTTTATTTTGAATTTTTTAAAAAAAACTCAAAAAGATTTTTGGTTTTTGTGTATTTTAGTTTTACACACTTGGTGTGGCATATTGGTGTGTTTGAATCCAATTTATTCCTTACTTTTGACGTAGCTAGGACATTTGATTATGATTGTAGATACTTAGATTGTTCGTAATCATTCTTGCATGGAGTTGTTTTGAACTTGATTTTCTTTATGGATTCGACTTCGTATATTACTCCTCACACACATGCACGAGTTTTTTGAATGTTAACTTCACATGTATATTTGAGCTATGTGATATTTTCTCCCATCAATCCTATCATCTATATATTTTGTGACTATGGGGGAGTTGTGAATGTAAGAACTGTTTCCCATGAGATTATTGAGTTATTATTGAAAAAATACGAGGGTGCACGAAAAAGGGATACGAAAGGAGAAAATATCCTTTGGGGGAAAACTACCATTGGCAAGGGCCTAAATGAATTTTTTTTAAAGGCAATAAAAATAGAAAAAATGCTAAAGGTCAACATGTTTAGTTAGTTTGTTTGATATTTCAAAAGAGATAGCTTCAAAAAAATTAAGATAAAAGAAAATATGATATATGTTGTTCTTTTGAGGTTGTTTAATTAAAGATCAAGGGGTTTGTACAATGAATCCTAATTATGTTTATTTTATCATGATGTTATTAGTTTATAGAATCATTAATATTCTAGGCTTGTGTGCATTGTGCTTGTTTGTTCATAAAGTTCACTTTATCTTATCACTTGAGGCTAAATCTTAGTTTTATAAAGTTTTTTAGCTAATTAGAACTTCTTGAACATATTTGAGTGTTTGAGTCATAATTCATTTAAATCTAGTTCACTGTCATTTATTCCATCCCATATGTTTAGACACATCGATGCTGTGCTAGTGTGTAACGCTTATATGTTTTGTGTCGAGTTTTGTATATATATATATATATATATATATATATATATATATATATATATATATATATATATATATATATATATATATATATATATATATATATATATATATCGGTTTTTCATTGGTATATCTTAAATATCTTATATATGGTATTGTTTTCGTTTCGAGTCTTTGCGGTTTGCATTTAGTTCATGTTTTCCATATGTTTTATCATTGGATCTTATTTGGCATGCTATAAAAACATATTAATATAATTCATTATGTGAATTGAAATTCCTTTTCTCAAATTGATAATTTCAACATTGGTATCATACTTCATTGTTACTCATATAGCTATCTTTTCGTATTCATATTGATATTGTTTAGTCATAGTGTGGATTATTTGTGCTTGAGTTGCCATGTTGTGTGTTTGTTGCACTTTACACCATCGCATGCTTTATTCCTTTCTCCTCATTTTTAAAATTAGTGTCTTATGGTCACATATTTAGGGGACATTTGGTTTTTAAGGGGAGTAATTGTGTTATGCTATCTTTTGGTGTCTATTCCTGAACAAAAGGGGGGAGTAATTGTGTTAAGGGGAATACGTCTTACCTAGGTTGAGATTGTTTTAAATATTATTAGATATTTATTCATTTGCGAATTTATACTTGTTATATTCTCTTTTCATTTGAAGGCATGTTTAAGTGTGCAGGTATACAGGTTTACAATAATGCGACAAAGCTTTCAAGTAAAGCAAAGCTACTCAGTTTGTGTGTTTGTCGAGCGTCTGTACTCTTTTTCCTTATTTGGGTTGGAGATTGAGTCTTTTTAGAAAGCTTGATGGACTATAGGATATTTTTTTTTAGTTTTGTCCCAGAATAGCCAAAGGGGGAAATTTGTAAGGACAAATATTCAATCGAGTCAATTTGTATGTAATTGGCATAATTCCGAACAAAACATCTGAGCAATAGATTAGGCTTTGTGTTGTTGATCTCATAAGCCTATGACGTGCTGGTGAAGACGTAACGGCCAAGCTTCAAAGATTGGATACATCGTAGCGCGTTTAATGCCAAGTTTGTCTTCACATTTATCGATGGTCTCGCAGGTATGAATGCATATTGATTATGAGTCCTTAGATAGTTTTAAGGGTGTTTGTCTTTGTACTTAAGATCGTTTGGAACTATTTTTAAATATTTTTTAAAGAAAAATATTTTGTGATTTTAATCTCGTTAGAACTCCATCTAACGACCATCGAACGAGATTCCTCTGTCAAGGATTGCACATCTCGTTATAAGCTCGTTGGAAGGGCGTTTGATCGAGAAAGCTATTTTGTTTGAACGGAATGTATTTTCTTTAGAAGAAAAGTTAATCTCATTCGAACAACCTACTATTTTTGTTCGAATGAGTTCTCCACTTTGAAATTCGTATTTTTCTATTTAAGGCATGTTGGACTCATATTTTTAGAGAACTTTTGGTGAAAAATATTTTTCTATCTTTTTACCAAAGTTCCAAAACCCTAGTTTCACCCTTTACGTTTAAAGATCCAAGATTCGTATTTCTTATGCGCCGAGATCTTAAGTTTGGGCACCGAAGTTTGTTTCTTTACATCTTGAGAGAACTTTTTTTATGCGGTGGACTCCCTGCGTGTTGATTGCTGCATAGACAGTTGCTGAGCCTCATCGGTGGATACCGAGACGTGAGTGGACTCGTGAATTATGGCATCTTGCGTGGGTGGACTCTTGCATTGCACTGTGGAGGAACGATCGAAGATTGAAGAGCGTCAATACTTGTAGGGATCGAGTCGTTGAGTTAGTTTACTGTCAATATTTATGATTCCAGATCATAGTGATCCGTTCGCTGGGTTGTTTGAGATTTTTCCCTTTGTAGTTTTCCTCCTACATCGGCGTCTTATGGATGATTTATTTATTTTATCCGCTTATCAGTAGATGCATGTTTTAAGTTAAAAAGATAAAAATGGGTAAATAAGTTTTCACAACATAAGGTTTAAAATCGGTGCTAAGTTTAATTGGGATAAATTTGTTTAAAAAATCAATCTTTAAAATTAAAAAAATACAAAAATGGACTTTTTATTGGCAATACCATCCTTGCCTAGAAGGACTTAGCATTCTCAAGGGCCAATATAGTAATAGGGTACAAATAGGATTGCCAAGGGTAAAATAATATTTTGATATTCAATCTTTCGCTAATTAAATCAATTAACGATCCTTCAAATTACGGTTGTCATCAAAAGCAGGCTGGAAATCTTTAGGATTCTTTATTGCGTCTCCTTGAGTAGTCACACCCTTTGGTGCATGCACAACAATAGACCAATTTCCATCATTTATGCATTTCGATTAGAATCCTTCTTTACGTTCTGAAAGGCACACATAAAAATCTCATAGACTATGCGATCTTTGCTCTTCATCTTTTAAAAACCTACCATGATAAGTTTGGAGTCAGGATCAACTTTGCAAGCATTCGTAGGATCTTCCACATTCACCCAGTCATAATAGAATACGATTTATGTGAAATCTAAATAATCGAGTTCTAGGATTTATTGGACAATCCCATAACAGGTTAGCATCGAATATTTTTTTATTTTTATCACTTTTGCTAGCGATACAGGTAGTCAAGGTAGAAATTGAAATTACGATGTTTTGCATCAAAAGCTTTTCCTCAAATGGATATGGAATGAAATAAACCGTTGGTATGGAATTTCTTAAACTCTTTTGCACGTGCGTGAGATGTCTCATTGAAGTGAAATCCAAACAAGAAACCCCTTGATACAGTTACATTCAAATAGGGTAATTGTTAAGTCACATTTTTTTTAGGGTTTATTATGAGAGAGTATGGCAAAAGTTTGAAAGTGTATGTGTACTATCAATCTAAACAATTCAACATTACTATCCAACAACCAAACTAACAACTGTTCTAAAAAACCTGCCTAGGCTCCGTCTAGGCACGCCTAGGCTTGAAGCTTGGAAGAAACGCCCCGCCTTAAGATTTTTACGCCTTATTCTTGGTAAAACCCTTAAGGCACACTTTTTTCTAAAAACAACAATGCTTTAATAAAGCGATATCGCCTTTTAAAGAAGTTTTTTACAAACCGGACCATTATCTCATCCAAAATAATCAAATAGTATTTTAATTTGCATATATTCAGACATATTTTTATGATATGTACAATTTTAGTATTTTAATAGCCTTGTTATGGTTAAAAAATATTAAAATATATTAAGAAGGCCTAAACACCTTTTCACGCCTAAGGCCCGTTTAGGCTTCTAAGGCTTAAGGCTTGACCTCCACGTTTCGATCACGCCCCGCATTTTTTAGAATATTGTTAACAACTAACAATTATTCCGTTCTTATATTATCCATATGATAAAACACATAACAATAATAACCATATCTCAAGTAAGGGCTTATATACGTCTTTTCATAAAAGAAATACGTAATTAACTTAAGTGTATTACATCATAAGGGATCATATATGTTCTTACATAAAAGAGACATGTAATTAACTTAAGTGTGTTACGTAATAATTTCTCATATACGTATTAAGTGTCCAAAGTCAATAATAATGCACTCACATTAATTCTTATAGCATAAATGGGGTTCTCATAGTAAATCTCATCAATTTGGTTAGTAAATATAAAAAATACTACTCTAAAAAAATAAGGTACAATCCTAGTAAGCATGCCTAATTTTTGAATTCACTAACTCTAAATTTAAATCCATATCTTACACTATAAAATCTCAATCGTCAAATTATACAAATGGGGTCCAAATCTTAAATATTTATTTTTCATGTTTTGGGTTTTAGCATTTAGGCATTAGGGCTTATAGCTATCAATTAACAATTTAAGGTATATGATCTAGGATTTATGGTCAACGTTTTATGCTTAAAGTATTAGGGTTTATTGATTTGGGCTTAAGTTTTAGTATTTGGTAAATAGGGTTTTAAGTATTTTCCACTTATTTTAAACTTGGTCCAATTTTCCACTAACTAGTGTTTAAGAAATGGAAATACACACACACACACACACACACACACACACACACACACACATATATATATATATATATATATATATATATATATATATATATATATACACACACATACATACATAGTACATACACACACACATTTTATATATAGAGAGAGGGAGGTTGCCAGACCTTATTGTAGAGAGAGAGGGGAAGGTCACCGGAGAGAGAGAGAGTAATGGAGAGAGTGAGAGTTCGGCAGTTAGGGAGAGAGTGCGAGTTCGAGTGAGGGAGAGAGTGAAAGTGAAATGACGCTATTTTTTTTAATTAAAGACAGTGATCATGACCCTGGACCATGACCACGTATTGTGATGAATTAATTTTCCAACATCATCGTCGTGGTCACAACCTAGTCACAGACCTAGACTATGACCATGTTGATGATTTGGAAAAAAATAATTGGCATGATCAGTGGTCACGGACTTGGGTCGTGACCGTCTGCCGTGACCAATTCAAAATGGTCACGACCCAAAGTTGTGACCCCTATCAATTGGAAACCTCAAATTAGTCATGGACATGGTCACGGTCCACGGCCTGACCACTGTTGGAGGGAATTTTGTTACAATTTTAGTGCATAGTGGTCACGACCTTATCACGGACCACAGCCATGACCAGGCTAGTCAAGGCCTTAGGCCCTGACTATCTCCACTTTATGTCACAGTGGTGAGTGGTCATGGACTTAGTCACGGGTTCTTTGAGCCTAGTCACATTTTTGGGCCGTGACCACCTTGTCATGGACCTGGACAATGACTAGTTTGCCATGAACATTTTTGATTTGTGGTGTAGTGATCACCATTTTGTCTTTGTCGCTTTGATGAACTCGTGGTCAATTTTTTGGTGCACTATTTTGTATTTTTCTTGCATTTAACTAAACAATGTTCAAATACAAATGCTTTGTTATCGACGTTTATTTCCTTGTACACTTTGTGCGCATCCGTCCTCTACAAATTACAACAAGAACAAGATAATTATAATAGCAATGAAAATAATAATTCAACATTAATTAACTTAAATTACAACTATTAAACCAAAATAATCCTCACCAAATTATCTATATGAGTTCCACTACTTGAATTCCTAGCCGATTGCTCATATATCCCATGAAATTTGTTGAAGGAAGCTTGAATGCTGCACCAATGTTTGGAAAAATCACTTACTTGTCGGTCCTCTACAAATTCTCCCGCTAAAAACTCTTTCCATGATAGCTTGACGTGTACCCATAATGCAATCGTCAATTGGTCTGTTATAATTAATGGATTAATCGATTTGTGTAGCCACACCTTATTTAGAGCAACATCTTCCTCCTTAGTCCAATTCCGACGAATATGTTGAGGTGGCTCGAATGATTTGTTTTGCATATTTATATTCCCTTCCCTTTTTCTTTCGTTCTTTTGAGATGTTGTTATCATTTGAGTCTCAAAAGAAAATAGTGGGACATTCATTAGACATTGGACTGAATATTATTGTTGTTGTAAATGAGGATTAATATTAGTCGGGTAGAACCTTCTTGATATTGGTTTGAATTGTTGAGATATTGAGTTGGCAGCGGAGGGATGGGATTTTTTGGATTGATGCGAGAGTCACAAGTGGAATAAGAGTGTTGAGAAATTAAGGGACCATTTCTAACGGCTTGATCATTGCCATTGGAATTGAGGTTGGGATTGAACACTCGTGAGTGTTTTGTTAATTCAACCCGGGCGACATAACCTGTTTGATTTTTGTTCTTATAAAATAAGCAGAGAAAAAAGATAATTATTATTTTATACGCAAAAATTAGACTTGACTTTAAATTACATAAAAGTTATAATGCACACTAGATATTGAGTACTAACTCTAACGTTACTCACTAATCAAATTAAGCTTAATGAACTATAACCTTACTCACTCTCCAAATTAAGCCAAAGTAGTTAGATAATAAGGCCTTCTCTAATTTTGTTATGGGAATCCAAAAGCAGTTAGATAATAAGGCCTTCTCCAATTATGTTATGGGAATTAACTAAATGATAACTACAAAAGATAACATAATATTAGAAGAAACCAAACCCAATCCATTTCACCCTTGAGTGAATGTTCACAAAAAACATTAGTACAATAGGAAATAAATAAAGGATAGACAATGAAAAAACTTTGATGCAACAACAAAATTACAAATTATAGAGTGGTAACATGAGACAAGGGGAGCAAGATAATTCTATTTATATCTTAAGTCTCAAAAGTTATCCAATTTATTTCAGCACTATCCATAATCTAATGAGATTTACAGCAGATATAAAAGTATGATATAACCTTAAGGGCAATTGTCATCAAATGAGATTTCCTTCTTTTAAAAGGAAATAAAGTTCCACATAAGAAATGACTTTTTTTAAACATTTAATCAAATAACAAATAATCGTATCTTGAAAATGCATCACTTTACAAGCATTTCATCAAACAACTTGCATGCACAATTTTCTTTATAGTATTAATGTAAATATTTAAAATGAGTAGGTAAAACAGAGAGACCAAGTGAACATACCTTGGTTAGATAAAACTTTTATGTCCTTGCGAAATATAGAAGAAGTGGTAGAGGATAGCTTAAGTTAATAAGGTATATTTTGGAGAGAAATAGGTAAGAAATCGTCCGCCAAGAAGAACATGAGTATCCATGCACTTTGAATAACTGTCACTAAATTTCTACATGTATAAATATAGATAGAAAATCCAAATCCGACTCAGCAGCCATGTAAGATTTATCGGTCTAAGAAACATTGGGTTGGAGAGATTTTTCTGGAATTCCTTTTTCTTAAGCCGTCTTCAATGCTAAAAGGGTTTCTATTATGCTTTACAAGGTAGCCTTAGAAATTCCTTTGATGCATGTGTTATTTTTTTATATTATAGAAATAAATTTATAACACTCTCCAATAAGTTATTCACATCCATCTTATGTGTATCTTTTCATAATACTCATCAATTGTAGTTCCTAAAAAAACTCTAACTTCCTTCATTCTACATGTCTGATGGTGGGTATTTATCAAAATCTATGGCTAAAAAGATCATGGACAGTTTTTAAAATTCCATGTCACATTGTCTTAACTGATCTTTAATTTCTATATGTAGAAATGTTCATAGAAATTTTCAATCTGATTAGGCTTCCACATCATTTCTTCCTTCACATTCGGGAGATTTTTTTTTTTATTATTTCTAACATAAAAAATCAACAGCATAGAAATATCCATTGGACTTGGCCTTAGATGGAAAATTGGGTTGTTGGAAAGAATAATGAGAGATGGACTAATATTGGGATTGATCATAGAGAACCAACCACCATATGTTATAGTGGATACCATCCAATGACGATATATATATATATATATGTAGTATATACCGGCCGCATATATGTAATATAATGCCGACCAGGGTATATAAATATTTTAGATTGATTTTATTTTCCCGTCAATTTTTATTTGGAAATATAATTTCTCCGGGTGGTCAAATTGGGGGTAAATTTGTCCTTTTAATAGTTATAATATCTCAAATCCTAAATTATTTGAATGCTGAAAATTTAAGCGGTTGAAATAAAACCACCTAAAAGAAGAACTAATGTACTTGCAGCAGACATCATCTTTCATATACTCCCATACATATATAAACTGCACAATTTTCCCAACTTCCAATGCGCAAACTACCCAGGGCCTGTCTTGACAATTTTGCGGCCATAGGCGAACAATCAAAGGGGCCTGTATACGTATTAAAAAAATCATCTAAATTATAGAAAATATATTCTCCTCGCATTTTTTTTATGTAAAACTATCAATTAAGTCATCAAATATTATTTTTTTAACAAATCTTTTTCAATTGATAACATAGTTAATCCATTTAATCTTTCTTGTAATATGGTAGAACAAATGTAAGATTTTATTATATTTAACTTTGAAAATTCTTCTTTCGTCCGAGGCAACAGTAACGGGGATAGTCAAAATTATTCTAGAAAACCTGGTTTGCAAGTTGCAACCAAGTTGTGAGCAAACCCCAAAATGTATATACCACAAATAAATAACAAATTGGAAGCATAAAATAACACCCCAAAGAGAAAGAAACAAATTATTAGTCAAACCAAATTTACTGGAACACCCCGTAATTTTGAGGATTTAAAATTTAATTATTTTTGGGAGAAATATAAATATTTAAATTAGAGAAACTTAAATTTATGATTTGGAGAATTTATTTGAGTGGGAAGAATTATTTATTATTGAGCGACTTTAAGTAAATTATTCGAATTATTGTGTGTCGCATTTTCGAGGTCAAAATTGAAGAATATTATAAAGTATTTCGGATGACGATTCTGAGTGCACGGTTGAGTCCGGATGGGTCGAGATAGTAAAAAAAGAGTACTCGGGGGTAGTAATCGGGTTTCGAGGCATTTTTGGACATAGTCGGGTCCACACGGGGTGATTTGGGCCATTTTAATTAGGCCCGTATGGCCTAAAACGGGATTAGGAATTTTAAACCTAATTGGGGGAAAAGTTGAACGGCCGTTAACAAATTCTAAACCTAGGGTTTGAGAGATAGACACAGAGAAAAGCAAATCAAGAGCCAATTGGGGATTTTTGGAGCCAAATTAAAGGACTAATTGGGGTGCTCTTCATCAACACCTTAACTACACCAACGGATCAGACCCTACGAACGATTCCAGGCAAGTGGTTAACTGTTATGATTCTAAATTAGTGATAATCAATTCATATTTTTGTGATGTGTAAATCAAAATCCGTTTTGGTAATAAATGGGTATTCGGGTGAAATCGGTATTTGAAAAATGGTATATCTTGATGAGATTTGGGATGACATTAGTAGGTTTCATGATTCTGTAGTTTAGGAATATGAACCGTATGATTAAATCCAGCATGAATGAACATTTAAATTCTGAGATTAGAAATGTAAAGAGTTTGGGTGTTTGAAACCCGAGTAAAACCCGAATCTGTAAAACGTTAAGATTTGTGGAATTTGGTGATTGAATTAAGGCTTCTAGGTTGAGTAGAACCTGTTTTCATATGTTAATATGGTAGATTATGATTGGATATTTTTATGGGAGAAAGTAGAAGCTCGAATGGGTTAACAATGGCTGAACAACAAGCCGGAGAAGAAAGGGACCTGCTCTATCAATCGATCGACCCAGGGGGATCGATCGATGGTCCCAGAATTTTGGTAATTCGGCTAGTTTTATATATATAAGGGTAATTAATTTAGGATTTAATCACTACTTTTATTTAGTGATAAATTCATATGTGACACATATTCCTTAGCAATTATAAGGTGATATAATTGGGTTTAGGAGAGTGATAATTGTATGCCATGAGATGAATAAATTTCGGGAATTAATTCGTGAGTATTGATTTTGGACCGAGGGAAAATATTCGGGTATTGTAGTTGAGAGACACTACATTATTAAAGGAATTGAGGCGTAATTAATTAGTTATGGGACGAAATACAAAATCGGGTATTAACGATGGTACGGGCCAAGTGAGCGAGTCCAGGTATAATGGTTGGGCGACACCAAGTGTTAAATTAATTAATGTGTAAATTAATTAAATTAGAGTCAGACCATAGACTCGGATTGGTATAAATTAATTAATGTGTAAGTTAATTAAATTAGAGTCGGACCATAGACTCAGATTGGTATAAATTAATTAATGTGTAAATTAATTAAATTAGAGTCGGACCATTGGCTTGGATCGGTATAATTTAATTAATGTGTAAATTAATTAAATTAGAGTCGGACCATAGACTTGGATTGGTGTAAATTAATTAAATTAGAGTCGGACCATAGACTCGGATTGGTAATAATTAATTGATGTGTTAATTAATTAAATCAGAGTCGGATCGTAGACTCGGGAAGGTAATGAAATTTATTAATGAGAGATTAATTAATTTAGAGTCGGACCATAGACTTGGGAATATATAGGCTAGTGTTACGGATTTTAGTACACGGTAAAACTGGACTTTATATTTTATATATATACGGTGTGGTGATAGTATATATATATATATATATACATATGTGTACTTTGTGTGCGCTCTTAAATATCAGGGACTAGATATTTATTTAAGTTATATACTCTAGTGCTATCAAGGGAGGTTGCGCGATGTGGGTGAATCCCCTAGCTTGAGGAGTAGGGTGAGTATATCCCCAGGTCATAGCGTCCGGTATATGGGTGAGGGGTTTATCTCACTTTCAGGGAAGGAATATGACCGCCTCCATTACGTTTATATTTTGGGCCAAGTTGGTGAGCGATTCTAACTCGCGTATCTAGGTTTTGTGAACACACCTAGTAAGATAGCACTTTAGAGGGAATCATCCGGAGAGGGTATACTCGAAGGGATGGTAGTGGAGGGGTGAGAATGTCCTCAAGAGAGTGCGACACTAACTTAAATATGGAGCGCATTCATATATTTTAAATTACTGCAGTTAATTCACTTGCTAAATATTTTCAAAATATTTTGGGTTCTAACACTTGCTATAAAACTATTTTCAAAACCTTTTAGGTGTCTAGCCATAGGGACGCCAGGATTGATATTCTATTCCAGGGACACGGATGCTAGCAGGAGATTGGGTTAGACGCATCGTTCTTTCATTCCTAGAGTAAGAATCATTTATCAGTTCCAATTTTATTTAGGGCATGTCGCCCAGACTTTCAGTTCAGTTTTCAGATTTAATTTACTCCGGTGTTGAATATTTGTATTGGATTATTTACTTTGGTGACCGATGGTTTATTCGGCATGTAGTCATTATTTATTCAGTTGATTTAATTCAGTTGTGTGAATGGATTATATTTATTTCCGCATGTACTGTTTGTTTTAATTAATAAGATAAAAAAATTGGCACCAGCTTTTGGAATACTAGGTGGTTAGTAAGTTTTAAAAAAGATTTCGACAGTGATGATAAGGATAACCAACTGGGATTCCTGTTTTAATTTGATATAGGACTGATCACCCGGTATTTTATTAGGCGGGGTGTCACATTTACATGATTGATTTTAGTAAAAAAAGCAACATAAATATAAATAAGGAACATATACTTATAAGCTCCAAAACTCCAAATGATTGTGTTTGGCCTTCTAATTGAATCTTTTTTTTTACACATTTTAAATGTAAGTGGATCTAGTTTAATTTGTATTGGGGCTTTTTCTATTTTGGAATTTGTTGTAAATGGACCAAGCTTTTTCTTTTAATTTTTATTTTGGTGTCCATTTCAAGTGATAAACTTTATTTTGTTTAAAATTTGGGTACCCCGATTATTAGGGCGCCTTAAGTGACGGCCAAATTGGCGTATAGCCAGAACCGGCCTTGAAACTACCTTGTCACCAATTTGTCCCTATCACGGTGAAGCTAAGAGTGTTGTTGCGCCAATAACTTTGGTGGGTGAGACAAACCCCCCCATACCCAAATAACTCCACCCCCACATTCACACAAAAAAAATACTAACTTCATTGAAGATTTTCAAAAGAGTAATGCTACACCGACATAAAAGTGCGACACAATTGCGTGTCACACCCGCATTAGCTCGTATCCGGGTTTCACAAGACTACACTCTTAGTAAAGCACGGACAAGAGCGAATGAAGGTGTGACACGTCAATTGTGTACTGCTTTTATGTTATATTTTAGTGTCTAGCATTTTCCTTTTCAAATAATCCTTAGATTCCACATAAGTGCAACGACATCAAACTGGGAGTCCACCTAACCGTAAAGGCCAATTAGACTTTTAACTCTACTCAACCCTCACTTGCTGGACCTTACCCTCTGTCTCTGTGATGGGAGTTCGAAAGGAAACCCAGACCCTGCAAGTTTTGGAGGTCTAGCTATAAACAACCAAGGAGTTTACTTGAAGGAATTTTCCACGGCATGAAGATGATTACAGATAAGGGCGGGTCCAATGTAGTGGTTAGAACAATTTCTAAATGTTTCATGGCCATTATTATAAAAATTTGTATACTAAGACTATTTATTGGAAAAAATAAATTATAATTTTAACTATATAATGGTATATATAAATTTGTAGATGAGAACAAACCTGCATTTTATCTTAAGTCGTACGTGTATACATGAATAAAGGGAGAATGTGGAAAGAAAGGTTCACACAGTTATCGTATGGAGCCAAAGCACCAACCAAAATGAAAATACAAAACAAAATAAGTACTTCCTCTAAAATAAAGTTAAGTTCACTATAAATTGTGTAATTTGTTTACAGTCTGGCCATTCCTTAACATTCAGTTGGATAAATCAACTGTTAATTATATAACTTAAAGTTGAGATGAATGAACAATTATTACGGAAATGTATAAGTTGCAAGGAAACGTTAAGAATTGATGATAAGAAGGCTTTGCACATGCTTCTTAAAATAACTTCGGTTTTTTAAATAAGATAATTCATTACGGGCACAAAATAGCATTATAAAGTATTATTTTGATTGAAATTTATCAACTTCTGCTTAGAGCATCCACATTAGTATAAGAATCCAAGAAACCAATCTATAACAGTTGATACAAACTTCACTTGTTTGTATCAACTTCACCCAATTGATATGCGACCATTTTTTTCCCTGTGAATATTTAAAGCCCCTCCTATGTCAATATGAAATACAACTGCCACAAACTCAATAACAGAATTCTTACTTCCAAGAACATTTTTTTCTTTCTTCTGACTCTGCATCTCAACCATTTAATGTTGCTTGTTCAAGCCAGCCAACTCAAAATTCGAACATAACTACGAGAGATGATGACATATTGTGCACTGTATATGCCAAACACGTGCTCAGTTGGATAACACCACACGAATGGAGGAAAATAGGAAAAAGGAAAGAAGAAAAATGTAATACCTCACTGATGGATTATTTGAGATAAACAGGGACACGGAAAAGAGGGAAACAAAGAACACTTAGGGTCCGTTTGGTTCGTGGTGAAATATTTTTTACCGCGTTAAAAAATAATTCACCGAGGTAAAATATGTGTTTGGTTGGGCATTTAACACGGTCAAATAAAATGAATATGGTGAAAAGTGAGGTGAAACTTGAACCATTTTAAAGCATGGGTAAAGTGAATAATTTAACAGGTGAAAACAATGGAATTTATCTTATTACCAAACTAACCTTTCTTATTTCCACTTACAACTATCACACATTCATTTCTCCCTCTCAATTAACACGATCATTAAATATTCATTTAAAAAAAATATTTTTTTTTAAAATTTCATTTTTTATTTAAAAAAAATAAAAAAATAAAAAAATAAAAAAAAAATGAAATAGCTATTCCTACACCCTTTATGTCTTCCCCCACACCCTTTTCAATATTTAAATACTAAAAGATCAAAAGACCCTATATGCATATATGATTTGAACAAATATAATCTTTTGCCCAAAAATCTATTACTTTAAAAAATACGTAATATTATGAAAAAAATAAAAAAATAATATTTTGAAAATAAAAATCCTAATATTCTAGAAAATTAAAATTTTAATATTCTGAAAATATAAAAATTATAAAAGTTATTTTTTCATTTTAAAAACATTATGTTATTTTTATTTTTTATTTAAATGGACATTGATAAAAAACTGTTTCATTATTTATTTTAAAAAAATAAACATTCTTTTTATCATTTATAGTTAAAAACTGTTTCTTTTATTTATTTAAAAAAAATGTTTCGTTATTTATTTTTTCAATTAACAACTGTTTCTTTTACTATTTTAAAAATAATCTTTTTACTATATAAAAAAATGGTCCGCGTCAACGGTATGTATAGGCAGTCCGGCCACTTATACGTACTGTTGGCGCGGTGCAACATATTAGAAAAAATGCTCCGCGCCAGCGAGCAGTACGTATGGGTGGTCGGGCCGCCTATACATACCGCTGTCGCGGACAATATTTTTTGAAAATAGTAAAAAGATTATTTTTTAATATAGTAAAAAAAAACAGTTTTTAACCAAAAATAAAATTTGTAAATAAAAGAAACACTTTTTAAAGGAGACAATTTTTTAAGAAAAACAAATTTTACGTTTTATATACAGTTTTTAATAAAACAAATAGATAAGATTTTACGTTTTATAAACAGTTTTTTTTTTTATTATTATTTATAAAAAAAAGTTTTTTTATTGAAAATATAATTTTTTGTTTTTATCAAATGTATTTATTGTAGTCGGAGGTGAAAAAATTGGACATTTAGATTTGATAAATTTAAGCGCATAATTATCATTTATTATTCAAAGGGTATGGGGGAACATATGGAGGGTGTGGGAATAGATATTCCGATAAAAAAAATTAAAAAAAAATGGATATTTGTTTGGTGCATGGTAATGTGCTCGGAATTTTTTTATTAATTGGGACCGTTTCATAGTTGGGAACTATTTTTTTTTAATTCTTTTAATTGGAAAACTTTTTTTCATAGTTGGGACTTTTTTTTTTTAATTGGGACTGTTTTTTTTTTTAAATTAAGGCTATTTTTTTCATTCTTGAAAACTTTTTTTTTAATTGAGACTGTTTTTTCATTGTTGAGAACTATTTTTTTTATTGTGGACTGTTTTTATAGTTGACGATTTTTTTTAAGTACGATTGTTTTTTACAAATGACAGTTTTTTTTATTGTTGGAAACTTTTTTTTTTTAAATTGGGCAGTTTTCTTTTTTAATTGGGACTTTTTTTTTAATTGGTACAGTTTTTTTACTTATTTGTCTTGCGTAGCCAAATATGACTAGTTGTGAGGGGGGGGGGGGGGGAAGGAGATTGTGTCAAATTTGAGTTTGAGATAAATGCATATTTTTTAATGTCCATTGACACTTGTGTGATGAAAATCAAAATAGTTATGTGCATTTGAAGAATTAGGGTAATATGGTCATTTTATTTTTTCACCAAATTCATCTTGACCATCCAAACAATAAATGGTGAAAAGGTTAAAATTTTCACCTAGTTAAAACTCGACCATCCAAACAGAGATGGTGAAAACAAAATCACCAAGCTAATAATTCACCTTTTGCTTTTAACACGGTGAAAAATATTTCACCACGAACCAAACGGACCCTTAAGAGGATCTTGAGATCAGACTTCTTATGAAACATGAGAGTAGAGAAATGGGTCATTTGAGTGGCCGTGAGAGAGAGATTATTTTAACCCCTTCAGGCCTCAATCACGGCCCCCAAACGCCAAGTTGATATTTTCTTCCTTTACACTGTATGTTGGAAATAAAAAGTCACAGGTAATAAATATGAGAGGAATGGAAAAGGAATCCGTTTAAATTGAGGCCTTGAGGAGAGGGACGGATAGAGGGACGAGGGAGAAGAAGAGCACTCTTTAATAATTGCAATAGAAATGGAAAGAGAGATAATTACACTTGAGAATAAAGAAGTCATGTATTAACTTGTATTTATACTTATAATACTAGTGTATTAGAGGTATAATATAGATATGTAACCTTGCACGATCTCAACCAAAGATTCTTAATTATATAATGTCCAAGGCTTATGAATAACGTCCAGGGCTTATGAATGACATGGGCGTGAAGATTGTTGGTTACAGCTCGTAGCTGTCTGGCAGCTTAGAGCTGTTGTTAAGTTCCAAAACTTTGAAAGTGCCTTTGGCACAAGTCCCACATCGGTGGGTTCTAAAATTTGGATAGAGTTAATATACTCTTTTTTGAGACTAAAGGTTCAGCCCTTTGGGCATTCAATATTTTGTGGGTATGTGGGGTAGACCCAATGGGCCAAGTCACATGCGCGCACGCTGCCGCCGTCCGTTCGGCCGCCCGTGTCCGGGTCCTTCGGCTCATTAAGAAATAATTTGTTGGACAAATAAATTAACGATTTTGGGCTTTAAAAATTAATTTTTAACGGTAATTAATTTCGAAAAAAACGTGGGCCTTTTACTGTTGAATTTTTCCACCCAGGTTTCTAGTTTTCTCTCCACGTTTTTGCCCACTAACGGTAATTTCTTTTTGCATAAAAGGAGGTTGAGACCTCCGTTTTTCAACACAGTTCCAACAGAAAATTTTTTACAGTTCATCTTCCCCCATTGATACAGTTCCGAATTTTTTTTTCTCTCAGAATAATTAATCTCGTTTTAACAGATTAATTATATTGTTAGAATCGAACAATTATACAGAATGGGTGTACACAGACCGGGTTGATTTTTGTGCTTTATCGATCCGTATTTTCTGATTTTGGAGGCTGTTTTATCCTGGGGGTGGCGAGGCTTCGAGACTGTCAGCACACTTTGGGCAGAGCCGCGAAACACCTTAAAGAGAGAGACATTGTCCGCGACTCAGCCGTGTTCTACACTGTACCTGCTTCCGGGATTTCTTATATTTTCTGTCCCACATTTATTTGCTCCAAAATTGGGTAATTTCGTTCCTAATTTTTAATTCTGCATTTAATTATTTACTGCTGCTACAACAATTTTAAGGTGTTTATGAAATTCTGCCATGGTCGAAATTAACTCAAGCAACCTTAATAAGCCTTTCAAATATGAAGGCACCCATTTCAAACGTTGGAGCAAAAAATTGCTATTTTATTTAACTACGAAAAAAGTCGCATCGTATGTTCAATTTGACAAACCCGTAGTAAATAATCCACCTACTGTTGAGGAAAGCAAAACAATTAGAACTTGGGAGGAAAATGATTTTCTGTGCAAGAACTATATTTTGAATGCTCTAAGTGACGAACTTTATGACTATTATGCCAATTATAAAACTGTGAAAGATGTTTGGGACGTACTTTTTAAAAAATATGACACGAAGGAGGCGGGTGCTAAAAAATAAGCCGTCAGCCGTTATTTGAAATTTCAAATGACGGATGACAAATTTGTTGTTGCTCAAACCCATGATTGCCCATGAAATTATTTTAGAGGGCATGGCTTTAGATGAGCAATTTCAGGTGGCTATAATTATTGATAAATTGCCTCCACTGTTCAAAGAGTTTAAAAATATTTTGAGGCATAAGTCTAAAGAATTTTCACTAGAGTCACTTATTACTAAATTGAGAATTGAGGAAGAATCCTGAAAACAGGATTATAAAGATGAAATTCTTGTTGTGTCTAACAACAAAAATCAGAAAAAGAACCACACTCCAGTTGTTTTAAAGGCAAACGGAAAAAATATGAAAAATCAGAAAAAGAGCCACAACCAGAATTTTAAAAATCAGACTTAGACTTAGAATAAGTATAAGAACCCTGGAAATGGACACTCTAGCAACTCAGGACGGTTTCTCTGTTTCAAGTGTGGCAAGCCTGGCCATATGGCTCGCAAACGTCGCAATGTGCCAAACGCACAAGCGAATTTGACCGAAGAGGACCTATGTGCTATGATTTCAGAAATCAACATGGTTAGCGGTGCCGAAGGGTGGTGGTTGGATACTGGCGCTTCCCGCCATATCTGTTATGACCGTACTCTGTTTAAGACTTATTCTGAGACTGCAGATAAGAAGGTGTTGTTGGGTGATTCTCACTCCACTGAGGTTGCTGGTACTGAAAATGTGAAATTGAAGTTCACTTCGAGAAAGACTGTTATCCTCAAAGATGTTCTTCACACTCCCGAGATAAGGAAAAATTTGGTTTCGGGTTATCTTCTCAACAAAGCTGGCTTTACTCAAACTATTGGTGCTGATTTATTTATTTTGACCAAAAATGGAATTTTTGTAGGCAAGGGTTATGCCACTGATGGGATGTTTAAATTGAATGTTGATGCAATGAATAAAATTTCTCCTTCTGCTTATATTGCTTGTTCATTTAATGTTTGGCATGCTAGGCTTTGTCATGTTAATAAACGACTAGTTAAAAATATGAGCACTTTAGGATTAATTCCAGAGTTATCATTAAATGATTTTGAAAAATGTTAATGGTGTAGTCAAGCAAAAATCACTAAGACACCAGATAAATCTATTTTTAGAGAATCTGAACCACTTGATTTAATTCATTCGGATATTTATGAATTGGATGGTGTCACAACTAGAAATGGCAAACATTATTTTATAACTTTCATTGATGATTATTCCGATTATTCATTTGCGAATTTAATGAAAAATAAAAGTGAAGCGTTTGATATGTTTAAAATTTTCCTAAATGAAATTGAAAATCAATTTAATCGAAAAATAAAAAGGTTACGTAGTGATAGAGGTACCGAATATGATTCTGGACCATTTATTGAATTTTATAAAACCCACGGTATTATTCACGAAAAAACTGCCCCTTATTCGTCCGAAATGAACGGTAAAGCCGAAAGAAAAAATAGGACATTAACTGAATTAGTTGTTGCTATTTTATTAAATTCAGGGGCTGCCTCACATTGGTGGGGTGAAATTATTTTGACTGTGTGTCACGTGCTTAATAGAATTCCTAAGACTAAAATGAAAATATCTCCTTATGAAATTTGAAAAAATATTAAGCCCAACGTGACATACTTTAGAACGTGGGGGTGCTTAGCCTATGTACGTATACCCCACCCCAAAAGGTCTAAATTGGCTAGTAGAGCATATGAGTGCGTTTTTGTAGGATATGCTATTAATAGCAAAGCATTCCGATTTTATGACTTGAAAAATCAAGTAATTATTGAATCAAATGACGCCGATTTTTATGAAGTTTTCCTTTTAAATTGAGAAATAGTGGAGGCGAGTCATCCACTAATATTTCTTTAAATAAAAATAAAGAAAATAATGAATCCATTTTAGAACTTCGAAAAAGTAAAGGGGCTCGTGTAGAAAAAGATTTTGGTCCCGACTTTTATGCTTACACTTTAGAGGAGGATCCTAACACTATTCAAGAAGCTTTATCTTCTTTAGATGCCGATTTATGGCAAGAGGCTTGTTGATGTAAAAAATTAGATAGCTCTAATTATTCAATCACAGATAAATAAAATGAGACAAAGATTTTTAAAGTGGTTCAGCCTTATAAGAATGGCCTACGTCCACTGTTATGTTATTGCTGAGTGTTTTGGGAATTCTCGATTACAAGCTCTATCAAGAAATTCCGGTCCCTTTGAATGAGGGTGATACAAGGTATTTATAGCCCTTAGGCTGTATATGAAAGGGTGTTACATTAAATGATACACGTATGAAAGGGTAATTGTCGCACCCCGAATTAATTAAGTTAAACTCATCCTTTTAATTAGAGATTAATTGCCTTAAACAATGCTTTAATTTAAATCTGTGAGGAAAATAGCATAATATTTTTTTTCCCAAAGGTATGTGTAGATGAAAACATAACTGCCTTTACTTATGACTTATAAGTACTACATAACTTTACATAACCAAGATCCTTAGTTTAATAATTACACAAAAGGAATCTTGATATTCAACCCATACTAATTATCCGTCACTCCCCCGTTTTAAGGTCCTAACTTAGCAGTGAACTCCAAATTATAAGCATACCTGAAATAAAACATTACAGGAGTGTAAGCTATAAAGGCTTAGTGAATGACCACATACCACACATATAACCAATTTGAATAACCATTTTTATTTTGTTCTAATGCTATAACCCAACAGGAATTGTGAAACTCTCGCAAGCCTGGACCCGCCACAGTCCAATTAACCCACCACAGTTATTAGGGACCACCACATCCCTTTATTAGGCCCGAGTACACAAACCTTTAAGTTGGATTAACAGGACCACCACATCCCGTAGGACCCACCACAGTCCTTAACATTAGATAAAGGACTCACTAGTCCATATCATTATGTAACATCGCTTAACATTTTTAATCATATGCATATGTTTCATAATTACAACATCACTCCCATAAACATTTTCACACATGTGTTTAACTACACATTTCCATATGAAATTATAAGCATTTATATTTCATAAGGAAGGTCACTCACCTTATATTTAGTGCTAAGATTAATACCAACTACTTCCTTGGTATGGAAGTATTAGCTGCTTCCCCACCTAACAAGTCAATGTCGTTAGTATTTGAATACACCGATTAACCTCAAACCCAGTAACACATCACATAATTTGGTCAATAAGAATTAACTAAGGAGGAATTACATATGACACTTCACATTTATATAACACCCAATTAATTAGGGTTCTAACACAATTTACAGAATTAAATTACGAATTTGCTAGACAAAGTTATGCCCATTTTATTACAGCCTTTTCCAAATCGTTTCTCAAGAAAAACAACAACACAACTTCAACTTCCTGGAATTCTCATAATTTTTGTACAACATAACTTTTCATGATATTCCACCCAATATCAGTAAACACATTGAATAATACAAATTTAATGTTTCATAATTTCTAGGGCTCATTTTCTATGTCGAGCAAAACGTCAAACACTTG
This sequence comes from Sambucus nigra, assembly GCA_949130495.1. NCBI lineage: Eukaryota > Viridiplantae > Streptophyta > Magnoliopsida > Dipsacales > Adoxaceae > Sambucus > Sambucus nigra. Next base: position 193,259,000 of record OX422208.1, read on the forward strand.
GTATGCATTCTTGCTCCTTTAGGGCAAATTTTAAACCACGACTTCAAACTATCACTAAGGGTCCATTCCTTGGTATTTTTACACAATTTTCGGATATGTTATACATGTATGAGTGTAGTTTACTCTCCAACTTGAATCACTCAATTCCAATAAGTATTCCATGATTTATGCCATTTTTAGCATAACTAGGTCAAAATACAACATTAAGGCATAACTTAACATTTTTAAGCATACATAACCTTGACCTTGAGTATAATTCATGGAAACATATAATAAACATGTTTTAGCAGAAATATACATCATAATCATGGATTTTCTAAATCAAAATGCTTTACGAAAAGATGATGTAAATTTAGGACTTTAAAGTATGCATTTACGATCCTAGCTCTGGTTCTAACTTATGTTCTTAACCCATCCTTGTTCCAACACAATTCAGCAATATGGGTATCATTAAAATATATATCCAAATCAGAAATAAAAAAATGCCAAGTATATAACTCATCCACGTGACAAACTTTAATAAAGATGTAATTACCTCACGAGAATTCCTCGATTTATGGTGAATTTTCAAAGAAATTCTTCCTTAACTTTGTTTTTCTCTCTCCATAAGCATATTTTTCTCAAGCTTGTAATAGGAAATGAAAAGGATGATAAGTTTTGCCTTATAAGCTTAAAAACGTGGCTATGTGACCACTTTAAGGTGGTATTACGCGATTCGTTGGGCAAGGGGTCCAATAGGACAATTCCGTTAATGACAGATTTGTCCTGCCTCGTAAAATCACCATAACTCACTATTTCGGGCCCCGATTTACTCTCACTTTGTGTCTATGAGTATATAACTTAAACATATACAACTTTCATGTTTTGTGTTTTCTGAAAATCATAAAACTAGTACACCTAATTTGGGCTCGAACAGAAGAGTAATTATTTACTCAGAATTTCATAACTTTCACATTTGGCGACCAAACATCGCCACTTTCACACCAACACTCTAGCTTACTTTTTATAAACATAATGGTGCATTTAGAAACATATTTTCATGATGCATTTAACCACATAACCAATTTATAACTTATAACTCATAACTTATACTTAATCGTATAATTAACCTTACTAATCGTGTTTTAGGGCCTTACAATTCTACCCCTCTTATAAAAATTTCGTCCTCGAAATTTAACGCATAAGAAACTTACCGAAAAATTGAGGATATTGCTTCTTCATGTTATCCTCCCCTTCCCAGGTGGCATACTCCGCATTCTGACTTCTCCACATCACCTTAACTAGTGAAATGGTTTTACTACGTAACACTTGCTCTTTTCGATCTACAATAGCAATTTGTTCCTCCACGTAGGTTAGGTCCTCTTGAAGCTCTATCGGTTGTGAAGTAAACACATGTGAAGGATCAGACACATACTTACGTAACATGGAGATATGAAAAACATCGTGTATCCGGGAAAATTCTGGTGGTAACGCCAATTTATAAGCTACAGCTCCAACCCGTTTCATTATCTCATAAGGGCCAATGTACCTGGGACTTAACATTCCCTTCTTCCAGAATCTCATAACCCCTCTCCAAGGAGAAACACGTAGGAATACTCGATCACCTTCCTCAAATTTTAATTCTTTCCTTCGGTTGTCTGCATAACTTTTCTGTCTGCTTTGCGCCACCTTCAAGTGATTATGGATAAGATTTATCTTTCCAGTAGTCTGCTGTACGATTTCTGGCCCAAGTAGTTTTCGTTCTCCTACTTCAGTCCAACACACTGGAGTTCTGCATTTTCTCCCATACAAAGCTTCATAAGGAGCCATCTCAATACTCGAATGATAGCTATTATTATAAGCAAACTCTATTAGTGGCAAGTGTTCATCCCAACTCCCCTTGAACTCCAACACACAGATTCGTAACATGTCTTCAAGTGTTTGGATCGTTCTTTCTGACTGCCCATCAGTTTGAGGATGAAAAGCTGTACTAAATTTCAATTTAGTCCCCAAATCTTCTTATAAACTAGTCCAAAAGTGAGAAGTAAACTTAGGATCTCGATCAGAAATAATAGAAATAGGTGCACCATGCAATCTGATAATCTCATCCACATATAATTTGGCATATCTATCCATGGAGCAAGTAGTTTTAACAGGAAGAAAATGTGCAGACTTAGTCAATCTATCAATGACAACCCAAATAGAATCAAACCCTCGTGATGATTTTGGTAAACCTATAACAAAATCTGTAGTAACATGCTCCCATTTCCACTCAGGAATAGGTAAGGGATGTAGTAAACCACTTGGCTTCTGATGCTCCACCTTCACCTGTTGGCAAACTAGACATCTAGCAACAAAATCTGCAACGTCGTGTTTCATTCCCGGCCACCAATAACATTGTTTCAAATCTCTATACAGTTTCGTGCTCCCTGGATGCATAGCATATAAAGAACAATGCGCTTCCTCTAAAATTGTTCTTCTTAAATCATGCACATTAGGTACACACAAACGGTCTCCGTACATAACAATGTCATCATCCCGAATAAAAAATTCATTTGCTTTACCCTTTTTCATATTATCTCTAACTTTCTCCAGTTCTGCATCTCCTGCCTGTGCCTGTTTTATCCAGTCTATCAACGTGGGTCTAACATTTAAATGTTCCACTATTCCATAAGACTCATTCAAAGTTAATTCCACCCCCATTAAAGCTAACTCTCTCAGCAGGTCAACTCGAATACAATAAATACAAGATATTATGCCTAGAGATTTTTTACTCAAAGCATCAGCAACAACATTAGCTTTACCCGGATGGTGATGTATCGTGCAATCATAATCTTTTATAAGTTCCATCCACCTTCTTTGCCTCAAGTTCAAGTCTTTTTGTGTAAACAAGTATTTTAAGCTTTGATGGTCAGTAAAAATTTCACAACTAACACCATATAAGTAGTGTCTCCAGATTTTTAATGCAAAAACTACTGCAGCCAACTCAAGATCGTGTGTAGGGTATTTGCGTTCATGTATCTTTAACTGTCGAGAAGCAAAAGCAATTACCTTTCCATGCTGCATTAACACACAACCGAGTCCTTGATACGAGGCATCACTATAAATAACTAAACCTTATGTACCCATTGGGATAGTCAATACTGGAGCTGATGCCAACTTACCCTTTAAATTTTCAAAGCTTTTATCACAATCGCCACTCCACACAAACTTGTTCTCCTTTCTGGTAAGCTTAGTTAACGGCAATGCAATAGAAGAAAACCCCGGTATAAACCTCCTGTAATAGCCCGCCGATCCCCAAAAGCTACGCACCTCTGTCACACTAGTTGGTCTTTCCCAATTCATTACTGCTTCAACCTTTTTGGGATCTACACAAATACCATCGACAGAAATAACATGCCCCAAAAATACTACCTTGTCTAGCCAAAATTCACATTTAGAAAATTTAGCATACAACTGCTTCTCTCGCAAGGTCTGTAAAATAATACGCAGGTGGCATTCATGCTCATCCCTACTACGAGAATATATCAAAATATCATCGATGAAGACAATAACAAAAGAATCCACATATGGGTGAAATATACGGTTCATCAAATCCATGAATACGGCCGGTGCATTTGTTAACCCAAATGGCATGACAAGAAATTCATAATGTCCATACCTGGAACGAAAAGCAGTTTTAGAAATGTCACAATCTCTTACTTTCAATTGATGATATCCGGATCTGAGATCGATCTTGGAAAACACTTTGGCTCCTTGCAACTGATCGAACAAGTCATCAATGCGGGGTAGTGGGTATTTATTACGGATAGTCACCTTATTCAATTGACGATAATCGATGCACAGCCTCATGGTTCCATCTTTCTTCTTCACAAACAATACTGGGGCTCCCCACGGTGATACACTAGGCCTTATAAAACCACGATCTAACAAATCTTGCAACTGTATTTTTAGCTCCTTTAATTCTGCAGGTGCCATGCGATATGGTGCAATAGATATCGGTGCGGTTCCTGGTACCAACTCAATCGAAAATTCCACCTCACGATCTAGTGCTAACCCTGGGAGTTCTTCTGGGAAGACATCTGCAAACTCATTAACTACTGGTATATCTGATAATTTTCCAGCCTCTTGTCGTATGTCCACCACATGGGCAAGATAACCCTCACATCCTTTTCTTAGTAGTTCATAACATTTTGTAGCAGAAATCAAACAAGTTGGAGTGACATTTCGTTCCCCAATAAATTTAAATTCAGGTTCACCCGGTAACTGAAACACTACCTCCTTTTTAAAGAAATCCAAACATACATGATATGAGGCTAACCAATCCATACCCAGTATCACATCAAAGTCACGCATATCGAGAGGTAATAAGTCAACTAGTATTTCTTTTTCACCCACTCGTACCACACACTCCCTATATACCCTCTCAATAAAAACCAACCCCCCCACTGGAGTAACAATAGCTAAACCAGAATCTAATGTTGATAATGGTTTATTAAGATGCAACAGATAAAGCAAAGACACAAAAGAATGTATGGAACCAGGATCTATCAACACATAAGCATATTTATCACCAATAGGAAGTGTACATGCCACTACGTTAGGCATAGCTTGTGCATCTTGTTGCGTCAGTGCAAACACTCTGCCTTGGCCTTGGTATTTAGACACACCTCCTCTACCTCCCCTGTGTAATTTCGGTGTAGAAATCCTATCTCCTACTGTCACACTCCCAACTGAAGTTGTAGCTCCCATCGCTGGATAATTCTTTCGTAAGTGCCCCGGTTGATGACAATGGAAACATAAAGGTGTTGTCTCAGCTATTGTACACTCCCGAGACATGTGCCCTTGACCACCACATCTATAACAAAATATGGCCCTCGATCCCATCACAGATGCATTTTCTGACCGATTTATCCCAGTCCTTCCACCTCGAGCTTGAAATCTTCCACGTGCATTTCTATTATTTTTAAATTCTTGGCCCTTAGGCACTCCTCGTGCTACACTCTGAATTGAGGTTCCCGCCTCCCATCCATATGATCTTATACTATCATGTCTAGATTTCTTCGAGTGTTCAACTTGCATTTCTTTTATTGACTTATCTGACACCATGGCCCTATCCACCAAGTCCACATAATCCGTTATCTTCATATTAGCAACCATGCTTTTTATATCTACACTCAGCCCGGTTTGAAACCGATCACATTTACTTTCTGCCGTCCTCACCAAGTCAGGTGCAAATCTAGATAAGGATATAAATAAAGCTTCATACTCTGCCACTGTCCGATTCCCTTGTTTCAACGTGATAAATTCTTCCTCTTTCTCCTTCCTATAAAGCCTTGGGAAATATTTTTCAAAGAACACTTTCACAAACCTCTCCCATGTAATTCGTGGAGGATTTATTGGCACCACTCCCCCCATCGTAGTAAGTTATCTTTCTGTTGCGTCCCACCATAACTTTGCATCATCCTCTAACCTAAAGGTTGCTAACAAAACCTTTTGTTCATCTCGCACTTCCATCACCTTGAATAGTGTTTCCATCTTTCTAATCCACCCCTTTGCCACTAACGGATCAGTAGTCCCAGTAAATGCTGGCGGATTTAACTTCATGAACCTCTCATGCAATTTGTCCCTATCCCCACCATGTTCTCCACCTCTTGCTTGTTCCATAAGTTGTGCCACAACACGCAATATTCTTCCCACGTCATCAACAGGTTGTTGTTGCACCTCTGGTTCATCCACTTCAATAGGTCTATGTCCTTGCTGACTATTAGGTACATAGGATGCCTCACCCTCTGCTCTATCATGCGGCTCGTGTGGATCCATCACTCACTGCAATATAATTAACTTAAATAAAATATAATAGCAGCAGTTTAATATTAATATTGTTAGTCGAAATCCAGGTGCATAAAAAACTCACTTTCTAGTGTCCACTGCCAACTAGACCCTCACACCCTATCCAGAACCAAATAACCACGCTCTGATACCAAGTTGTCGCACCCCGAATTAATTAAGTTAAACTCATCCTTTTAATTAGAGATAAATTGCCTTAAACAATGCTTTAATTTAAATCTCTGAGGACAATAGCATAATATTTTTTTTCCCAAAGGTATGTGTAGATGAAAACATAACTGCCTTTACTTATGACTTATAAGTACTACATAACTTTACATAACCAAGATCCTTATTTTAATAATTACACAAAAGTAATCTTGATATTCAACCCATACTAATTATCCGTCACTCCCCCGTTTTAAGGTCCTAACTTGGCAGTGAACTCCAAATTATAAGCATACCTGAAACAAAACATTACAGGAGTGTAAGCTATAAAGGCTTAGTGAATGACCACATACCACACATATAACCAATTTGAATAACCATTTTTATTTTGTTCTAATGCTATAACCCAACAGGAATTGTGAAACTCTCGCAAGCCTGGACCCGCCACAGTCCAATTAACCCACCACAGTTATTAGGGACCACCACATCCCTTTATTAGGCCCGAGTACACAAATCTTTAAGTTGGATTAACAGGACCACGACATCCCGTAGGACCCACCACAGTCCTTAACATTAGATAAATGACTCACTAGTCCATATCATTATGTAACATCGCTTAACATTTTTAATCATATGCATATGTTTCATAATTACAACATCACTCCCATAAACATTTTCACAGATGTGTTTAACTATACATTTCCATATGAAATTATAAGCATTTATATTTCATAAGGAAGGTCACTCACCTTGTATTTAGTGCTAATATTAATACCAACTACTTCCTTGGTATGGTAGTATTAGTTGCTTCCCCACCTAACAAGTCAATGTCGTTAGTATTTGAATACACCGATTAACCTCAAACCCAGTAACACATCACATAATTTGGTCAATAAGAATTAACTAAGGAGGAATTACATATGACACTTCACATTTATATAACACCCAATTAATTAGGGTTCTAACACAATTTACAGAATTAAATTACGAATTTTCTAGACAAAGTTATGCCCATTTTATTACAGCCTTTTCCAAATCGTTTCTCAAGAAAAATAACAACACAACTTCAACTTCCTGGAATTCTCATAATTTTTGTACAAAATAACTTTTCATGATATTCCACCCAATATCAGTAAACACATTGAATAATACAAATTTAATGTTTCATAATTTCTAGGGCTCATTTTCTATGTCGAGCAAAACGTCAAACACTTGGTATGCATTCTTGCTCCTTTAGGGCAGATTTTAAACCACGATTTCAAACTATCACTAAGGGTCCATTCCTTGGTATTTTTACACAATTTTCGGATATGTTATACATGTATGAGTGTAGTTTACTCTCCAACTTGAATCACTCAATTCCAATAAGTATTCCATGATTTATGCCATTTTTAGCATAACTAGGTCAAAATACAACATTAAGGCATAACTTAACATTTTTAAGCATACATAACCTTGACCTTGAGTATAATTCATGGAAACATATAATAAACATGTTTTAGCAGAAATATACATCATAATCATGGATTTTCTAAATCAAAATGCTTTACGAAAAGATGATGTAAATTTAGGACTTTAAAGTATGCATTTACGATCCTAGCTCTGGTTCTAACTTATGTTCTTAACCCATCCTTGTTCCAACACAATTCAGCAATATGGGTATCATTAAAATATATATCCAAATCAGAAATAAAAAAATGCCAAGTATATAACTCATCCACGTGACAAACTTTAATAAAGATGTAATTACCTCACGAGAATTCCTCGATTTATGGTGAATTTTCAAAGAAATTCTTCCTTAACTTTGTTTTTCTCTCTCCATAAGCATATTTTTCTCAAGCTTGTAATAGGAAATGAAAAGGATGATAAGTTCTGCCTTATAAGCTTAAAAACGTGGCTATGTGACCACTTTAAGGTGGTATTACGCGATTCGTTGGGCAAGGGGTCCAATAGGACAATTCCGTTAATGACATATTTGTCCTGCCTCGTAAAATCACCATAACTCACTATTTCGGGCCCCGATTTACTCTCACTTTGTGTCTATGAGTATATAACTTAAACATATACAACTTTCATGTTTTTTGTTTTCCGAAAATCATAAAACTAGTACACCTAATTTGGGATCGAACAGATGAGTAATTATTTACTCAGAATTTCATAACTTTCACATTTGGCGACCAAACATCGCCACTTTCACACCAACACTCTAGCTTACTTTTTATAAACATAATGGTGCATTTAGAAACATACTTTCATGATGCATTTAACCACATAACCAATTTATAACTTATAACTCATAACTTATACTTAATCGTATAATTAACCTTACTAATCGTGTTTTAGGGCCTTACAGTAATTCATTTAATGTTCTTCAAACGTGCGCGTCAAGATGATAAGCATTCAATGAATAGTTGAACTGTTGATTATCTGGCAATTAATGTTGTGGTCGAGGTGCAGCTCGAACCCCCTTAGTTGCTCGTCGTCCAAAAGTTCCTCGGAGCAGTGGAGTTCCTCGGAGGATAAGAGTTCCTCAGAGGGTTGGTGTTTCTCGGAGTGAGTATGTTGGTCGGAGAAACAATCTTCCTCGTTGCTATTGTGCCACGTAGATTGACACGTGTCTTCTTATTATTCGTCCACATCAGCATACTAATTTTGGTGTTTAACAGAAGCCCCCAATGTTTCATTTTTCGAACTTTGAGGAGTATGGAACATTCTTTCTCGGTATATGGCGATATTAAATGACCTTCCTGGGTTTTAGGAGCCTTTTCTTCGTATTTAAATTTCCTTCCAAATTAGCAGAATCCGCCTTTTTTGCATTTTTATAGGCGCTTCGATCTTCGTGCCCTTTTTGTCCTTTTAGCCGCCGGTAGCGTAATATTTCCTTTTTGTAATCATTTCTTTCGCCGTTTCCCAAGGCAAGGTATTTAAACTTCAGAGGCAATCCCATCGTCTTCTACCTTTTCAATTTCTGCTTTCGAGTTTTCTAAAGCTTTTCTCTCTCTTGTGCGTTCATTTCCTCCTTCGTTTGTCAACAGATCTCCTTTTTCCCTGTAAGCTCTTCTTCCTTCTTCTTTTATTCATCATGGTTTACATTATCGAATCTCTTGAGAAGTTCCACTCTGACTTCTCTATTCCTTCTTGGGTAACTTTGGAGGTTCTTTCTGAGCCTTCAAGTTATTTTGATTTGGCTGAGGGACACTGGTTCCCTAGCCTATTTATTGCTGAATGTGGATTTTCTTTTCCACCAAATCCGTTGTGTTTAGAGTTCTGTCAGTACTTCGACGTTGTCCCTGCAAAATAGCCCCCAACACATGGAGAATAGTTAATGGGGTATATAGGTTAAATCAAATTCATGGAACTCGTATAGGGATTCCTGAGATTATGTACTGTTACAGATGGGCTGTTTTAGACAACGTTTTTTATTTAAAAACTAGGTTTTTGAATAGGTCCTTAGTAGTCAACCTCCCTGATGCCAACAGGGATTATTTTGAACACGGGGTAGTTATAAAAAATTGGCAACATGCCCCTTTGGTTGGAGATGCAGTATATGAGGGTCCCAGATGCCCCCCATATGGCAATGGGATATGTCGTTTTCATCTTATTTTGTTTTTGAAATTATGATTTCATGGTATTTGATAAAATGTATGACTGATATTTCACTATGTTTTTATTTACAGTTGACAACAAGAGAAAGACTCCAAAAGAGTCAGAAGTCAATATAAAGCAGTTGAAACATATCTGGAGTTTGCATCAGAGAGTTGCAGACGAGCACATCAGGTCTGCTTCATATTTGTTGCAGTACAGGAGCTACACATCATCCTTTACTGCTCATCCCGTGGTCAGCATTAGTGACCCATTGCCAGCTTCCGAGGAATCTTCACCAGAATCTCATATTCCTCTAAGTTAGAAGATGGGCAAGAGAAGAGTTCCTACTATCTTCGAGGAGACTTCCTCTGTCGGGGATGGAAAGAGGAACAAGGCTGAAGTCCCAAAGGGGACCAAGAAAATTGATGCTGTTCCTTCTGTTGCTGTTCAGAAGGCTGCCGAGAAGCCTCCAATGGCTCCGAGCAAGAAAAGTACTTCTGTGGAAGTGATCACTATTTCCCCCACCAAGGGTTCTTTGGCTGAAACTGCTGAAGTTCCACCGAGGAGATTGAAGAAATCCTCCTCGGTTAGTTTTTCTGAAGCCATTCCCCAGCTCCAAACTAGTTGAGCTGGTGTTCCAACCATCATTCCTCCGAGCTCTGCAATGAGCTCGGTAAAAACTTGGATTATTCCTGAAGTTCAAGGCATCGAGGAAAACATGCCTAGGGATAAGCTGACATCCCTAGCTACTCGTCACATTGCTTCAGTAAGTTTCTTTTTATCTTGAATTTTTCCTTTTATCAATATATGTATCTCGGCACTAACTCATCACTACATTCTTTTTTCAGCTGGTGAGTTGTTTTAACACCATTGTGAAGAAAGATGAAGCCCTCAAGGCTTCAAGCTCCTCGTCTGGAGTAGAGGATGCATTCCAGGGTTTGGCCCAATCTCTGAAGGAATCCCGTCAGAAGTATGACGAGGATAAAGGTGTATGGGAGAAGAAATTGGCTGCATCTGAAGCAGAAAAGGTGCAGTTGGGAAACAAAGTGAAGGATTTGGAGAAGGAGAACAAGAAATACTCCGAGAAGCTCACTACTTTTGGGGAGCTTGAAAATAAGTTGAAATCAGTTGAGGAAGAGCTGACACTTCTGCGCGAAGCAAATCGTCAGAAGGAGGAGTTGGAGGCTAAGCTGAAAGCCTCCGAGGACCTTCTATCCGAGAAGCTCTCCTCGGAGAAGATGAAGAGAAAAATAGCTGTGAAGAAATCCTTTCGAACTGGTTGGGATAAAGGATGGGATAGGGGGGTAGCAGCAATGATGACCCAGGTGAATTATGGAAGTTTAAAATTCTTCCATGATGGTTGGGTTGCTGCCTTACAGGAATTGAAGGTGAGCGAGGACTCCGAGCTATTTCAACAACATCTCCCTGGTCCTCCTCCAGTTATTGAAGACGAAGATGAAGACGAAGCTGCATCTGAAGAATCTTCAATGATTGTGGGTGATCAAATCCTTGCTCCTCAACCCAACCAGACATCTGCTGAGGAGATTTCTTCTTTGCCCGCTCCTCTTGAACAAATCCCAACTCCAACCGATCAAATCAGTGTTCCCACCGAGAAACCAAGCTCCTCGTCCCAGTCTCCCGAGAAAGTCTTGGGAGATAAGGAAAAGGTGTGAAGTTATTCGGTACTATCTTTCTGTTTTTCTCCTTACTTGTACTTTGTATCTCAGATCTTTGTAACTTTTGCCTTATGATCTAATAAAATTTGAGTTCTTTCTTTCCATATGATTGTCTCTTCTTTATCTTCACTCTGTCTTGATTTTCTTTTTCTTTCTCTGTTAGTTTCTGTCCAGGATGGATCTTTTGTCTGCTAACGACACAAAGTTGATGCAACAATGCCATGAGTATTATAAAGCTGGTCACACAGACCTCAGTACATCCGAAATTGCCGATATCCTTGGTCATGGTGCTTCAGAGCAAGCAATCGAAGCTTATCGGTACTTGGAGGACTTACTTGATAGAGCAGTGGCCAATAACGTGGCCTATTATGATATGATCGAGGAGCTTCAATATACTCTAAAAGATCTCAAGGATCAGTACAGGGAGTCAAATGACTTGTTACATGAGGGTTATGAAAAGAAATATCAACAGCTTTATGTCGAGAAGGGCTATGACAAACTCATTGCTGGGTATGATGTCAGGGAGAGGACCCTAAAAGGTGAAGTTGAGGCCTGCAGACAGATCGCCGAGCTGCTGGAACAAGAGAACAATAATTTGCAGACAGAGTTGGCACAGTATAAGTCTGCAGCTTCATCTTCCACTGCCTTGGTACCAGTCTCCGACGAAGGGTTCTCATTCTTAGAGGTTGAGAATGCCAAATTAAGGCAAGAATTGGATACTTTAAGAAGGTCTGGTATTTCTACTACTGCTCGGGGACGAGGAAGCGGTTCTCGTGGGCGAGAAAGAGCTGGCCAGGATGTTAACGAGGAACAAAGCACTCCAGCTGCTCGGGGTCGATCAAGAACTCCTCGTAGTATTGAAGAAGCTCGTACTCTGTCAACATTGGAAACTCAAGCGTACCAGTTGAATGCAAAAGATCGGGCTTTGTCTGAAATGTCCAAGAAAATCCTGACTTTGGAAGATCAACTTACTGCGACGAAGTCTGCTTTGAATAATAAGGATGTTTTTGCCAGGAACCTTCATGAGCAATTAGAAAGATTAACTTTCCAATTCCATAAACAACCTCGCGAATTCTGGAATGCAGGCTATAATGAGGCCCTTTATCACTTGGATGCTCGCATTGAAAATGCCAATAATGAAGGTTATAAACAGGGATGGTTGAACGCCCTGGGTGTGCTGAAGCTCGAACAGGGGTACTACCTGTGGGATTATCATACTCCGGGGCTACTAGACTTGCCTGTACCACCCTATAAATTGGACATGGAATGGATCCCAGCTCGTGCCATTCCTCGGAGCTTAATTTCAAAATATCTTGGTGACTATAATCTTCATTCTCAAATTGAAGTATCTCGTCCCGAGCATCTCTTGGATACTCCTTCAGTAATGAATGTCAGAATGTTGAAGGACTAGAATTTTATCAATTCTCCTCAGACATTAAATGATCCTCCTGCTGGCGAGGAACCTGTATCGAAGGCTGAGGGGAAAAAACCAATAGAATAGGATTTTCAATGTAATAGTTAGCACACATATGTAACTTGTAATTTATTTTGAATTTTAATGAAAGACTTTTATTTTTTGTTTGCAAATCTGTATGGCTATTGTTTTGTACTTGTCTAACACTTTTATATTTGTGATTGCATAACAATTCTTTGTGGCTCATCGACCAATCTGGTAATAAAAAATTACAAGTATAAAAAATGTTGCTCGATCACTTAATAACAAAGTAATGAGTATAAAAAATGTTAAAATTTCTTACAACCAACCAAGGTTGTTTAAATTGAGCTCATCGACCAATTATAGTTAATGGGTTTTTATTCCTGACCAGTTATACTTGGTAAATTTTGTCTTTTTCAATAAATGTGCCCGACCAACCAAGGTCAAAGATTTTTCCTCGTCGACCAACTACAGTTAGTGGGTTTTTATCCCCGACCAACTATACTTGGTTCAGTTTGGAATATTTGTTCTTCGATGAACTTTTATGTAATAACTTACTTCCCGACCAACATAAGTTGGCATTTAAGAGCATATTTTATTTTCAAACCAACCGAGATTGGCATTTTTAAGAATGTTGTTCTTGCCCTTTTACCAACCGGGGTTGGTCATGGGCTTGAACTATCATGCCCACTAACTCTTTTACCAACTGAAGTTGATCACATTAGTGTTCGCCTCCTAACCAAAGGAGTATAGTTTGTTCTCGCTATTTTACCAACCCAAGTTGATCACACTCGAACTATTAGTGTCCACTAGTTATTTTACCAACCGGAGTTGATCACGCTAGTGTATGCCTCCTAGCCAAAGGAGTATAGTTTGTTCTCTCCCTTTTACCAACCGGAGTTGGTCGTGGGTCTGAACTATCGTGTTCTCGCTATTTTACCAACCGAAGTTGATCACGCTCGAACTATCTACTAGTTATTTTACCAACCGGAGTTGGTCACGCTAGTGTATGCCTCCTAACCAAAGGAGTATAGTTTGTTCTCGCCCTTTTACCAACCGGAGTTGGTCGTGGGTTTGAACTATCGTCTTCTTTTTGCTGTCGAGCAGCGTAGTGTACAACACTAGTATTCCCCGAAAAACTTTCAAACAAAGGAGAGAAAAATGGTGAAACATCATCGTTTTATTCATATTGATGGACCTGCTGTACATTTTACATCACTGATAATACTTGCGAAGGTGTTCAGCATTCCAAGCATTCTTGAATTCCTCTCCTTCTAGAGTTGCTATTCGGTAAGTTCCTGGTCGAACAACTTCTGTAACTCGGTAAGGTCCATGCCAATTTGCTTCCAATTTATTGTGCTTCTGAATGACCTTCTTTAGCACGTAATCTCCTTCCTTTAAATCGCATTTCTTCACCCTCTTGTTGTAGAACAAAGCTGTTCGTTGTTGATATGCAGCATTCCTAATGGCTGCTTCTTCTCTAACCTCCTTGAGCATATCCAAATCCAGTCTTCTCATCAAGTCACTGACTAGTGAATTGAAATTCAGCACTCTATGTGTCGGAAGACCCAACTCGGCAGGTATTACAGCCTCACTTCCAACGCCAGCATATATGGTGATTCTCCAGTTGCTGCTCGGGGAGTTGTTCGATAAGCCCACAATACTGATTGTAGCTCATTATTCCAGTTAGCTTTAGCCTCATTTAACCTCTTCTTCAAACCATTTAATAATGTTCTGTTCGTCACTTCAGTCTGTCCATTGCTTTGAGGATGGCCTGGTGCTGAATGAACCTTCAAAATGTTTGACTGATGACAATAGGCGGCAAACTCCTCGTTATCGAAATTGTGTTCCATGGTCTGTAATGAAGGCATGAGGGAGACCATATCGGCAGATGATGTTCTTCCAAACGAATTGGTACACCTTCTCGTACGTCATATCAATCGGAGGCTCAGCTTATACCCATTTAGTAAAATAATCCACTGCGACGACGAGGTACTTGAATCATCCTCGGGTCGTTGGCAGTGGTCCAACCAGATCAATTCCCCACATGGCAAATGGCCAAGGGGAAGTTATGGGTGTCAATAATGCTTGTGGAGTTCGTCGGATGGAAGTAAAACGTTGGCATTTATCACATTTCTTAGCATAGGCTATACAATCAGCCCTCATCGTTGGCCAGTAGTATCCTTACGTCATCACCCTTTGCAAAAGTGTTCGACCTGCTACATGGGCTCCACAGGACCCTTCATGGATCTCTTCAATCAATTCTTTCACCTCGGAGGGATGTACACATCTTTGCAAACCTGCCATAATTCCTCGTCTATACAAAACACCATTAATTAGTACATACCGAGCAACTTTAAACTTCAATTTCTTGGCAGCGATCTTGTCCTCCGGTAATTCTCCTTCCTCAACATATGCCCTGATGGGATCCATCCAAGATGGTCCTAAATCAAGGGAAATAACATTCATCGTCAAGCTTTCATCTATGCTTCGACTTTCTAACACCTCAATTGGTATCGTTCTTCGCAACTCGGTACGAGTAGCTGATGCTAGTCGGGCCAGTGCGTCTGCTCGTGCATTCTTCATTCTTGGAATTCTGATTAACTGAATGGCATCAAATTCTGCCAACAACTCCATCGCCTTTGCATGATATTTGACCATTAGTTCTCCTTTAACTGCATACGTTACCATTATCTGATTCACAATTAATTGAGAATCACTGAATACCATCACTTGTTGTGCTTCCATAATCTTTGCTAAATTAAGACCTGCTATTAAGGCTTCATACTCAACCTCATTATTGGAAGCTTTGAATTGGAATCGTAAGGCATATTCCACGTCAATCTCGTCTGGGGTGTTCAAAACGATCCCGGCTCCACAACCTGTTGTGCAAGATGACCCATCTACATACAATCTCCATGTAGGTAACTCGTCTTTAAAATTCTTATCTGACAGCGTTCCTCGGTGAAATATTTACTGTTTTGTTTCATCCTCCCCTGGTATTTTTCGCTCCTCGTCGACCATCTCTTCTCGCCCTTTTACCAACCGTAGTTGGTCTGGGTTTGAATTTGATGATCTTTCTACATCCACAAGCCCTTTTACCAACCGGAGTTGGTCTGGACTTATGTCTGTTGATCCTGTAACATCCACAGGTTGGTTAGCGAGCAACTTTTGTTCCTCGGGGGTATCAGGATATGTAAACTCTGCTATAAAGTCTGCTACAACTTGCCCTTTTAAAGATGATCTGGGTTCATACACAATATCATATTCACCGAGCTCTATTGCCCAGTACATCAGTCTTCCTAATTTTTCTGGCTTATGAAGAGCTTGTCTTAATGGCATATCGGTATACACGATGATGGTATGGGCCTGAAAATATGGCCTCATTCTTCTACTAGCTTCAATTAATGCCAATGCTAATTTTTCCAACTTTGGGTACCTGATCTCTGCACCTCGGAAAGCCTTACTTGTGTAATAAATTAGCTTTTGGACTCCATTCTCCAATCTGATCAATGCCGAGCTGATCGCATTTTCTTATACTGCCAGGTATAAGTATAACTTTTCTCCCATCACTGGTCTGGACAGCAATGGCGGTGTTCCCAGATATTTCTTCAAGTCTTGAAAGGCTTTTTCACATTCATCATTCCACTCGAAAGTTTTTCAGAGTGTTTTAAAGAATGGAAGGCACCTATCAGTTGCTCGAGATACAAATCTATTGAGCGCTGCAACTCGTCCTGTAAGACTCTGCACTTCTTTCTTCGTCATTGGAGATCGCAACCCTAAAAGAGCTTTGATCTTTGCTGGATTTGCCTCAATGCCTCGCTGGTTGACGATGTACCTGAGGAACATTCCTTCTCGTACTCCAAAGGTGCATTTTGTCGGGTTGAGCTTCATCTGGTATTTATCCAGTTGATCAAAGGTCTGACCCAAGTCAACTAGATGATCAGCAGCTTTCTTGCTCTTTGTCAGCATATCGTCGACATAGACCTCCATATTGCAACTGATTTGTTCGAAAAAAACCTTGTTCATCAGCCGCTAGTATGTTGCTCCTGCATTTTTCAAACCAAAAGGTATAACATTATAACAATAAGTTCCCCTAGGGGTAATAAAAGAAGTGCTTTCCCTGTCTTCAGGTTTCATTTTGATCTGGTTGTATCCAGAATAAGCATCCATGAAACTGAGTAGCTCGTGCCCCGAGGTAGCATCCACTAGTTGGTCAATTCTGGGCAATGGGAAGTGATCCTTTGGGCAAGCCTTGTTGAGATCAGTGAAATCAACACTCATTCTCCATTTATTGTTTTTCTTCTTTACCATCACCACATTTGCCAACCAGTCTGGATACTTCACATCTTCAATGAATTGGGCTTTCTGGAGCTTGTCGACCTCCTCTTGAATAGCTTGATTCTTCTCGGGGCTAAATACCCTTCTTTTCTGCTTTACAGGCTTGATCTCCTTATTCACATTGAGCTCATGACATAAGAAGTTTGGATCTATTCCTGGCATGTCTTCATGACTCCACGCAAAAGTTTTCTTTCTGTTTCTCAAGAAAGTTATCAATTCCTGTTTTATTGAAGCATCCAACGATGAACCTATCTGGGTTACTCGTTCAGGGTGCTCGTCGTCCAGAATAATATTTCCTGTAGATTCTACCACCTGTCCTTTTACAAGTTGGGATTCATCTCTGGGATCGAGAGTTTCAATCTCTGTATCTTCTTCCACCTGGTAGGTAGTAGTCTTTTTCCTTGATTCTTCAAGTTCCTCTTGCTCAGCAGATGAATAATAGCATTCTCGAGCTACTTTTTGATCACCTTTCACCACTCCCACTCCGAAATTTGTTGGGAATTTTAAACATTGATGTACTGTAGATGGGACTGCTTCGAACTTCTTCAAACCAACTCTTCCCATGATGATGTTGTAGGCTGACTGCACATTCTTATCCATCACAAAGAAGCGTATTCTTTCTGTTCGACAAGCAGGCCAAGTTCCAATGAATATATCCAACTTGATCATCCCAAGTGGAAAAACTTTCTCGCCAGCAAAACCCAGAAGAGGTCTGTGATATGGCTCCAATTGAGATAACTTCAAATTTAAACTGTCAAAGTATGAATAGTACATGATGTCTGCCGAACTGCCATTGTCTACCAGCACCCTTGAAATCACTACTTCTTTCATCCTCATTTTGATCACCAAAGGGTCGTCGTGAGGGTAAAGAACACCTGCCAGGTCATTTTTTGAAAAGCCAATAACCAGCTTCTCTTTGTTTACCTTCCTCGGACGATCCTCCTCGGCCAAATTTATTCGCTGAATGTACGAGCAAGCTTGTGCCTCTGCGAGGTAAGCTTTTCTTTCTGCAGTAAGATCTCCTCCTCCTGCATCTCCTCCTGTAATAACATTACAATCAAATGACCCAAAACGTATGGAAAATACCTCTCGTTCTGGCTGCCTTGGTTTTTTGGGAAGATCGGGGTCATGCTCGACATCATCTTCGTGGTCTCTCTTCTTTTTCTCCTCTGCTCGACGAGGAGATCTAGACCTCTCTCTAGTTCGGTCATTATTTCTTCTTTCACCTCCCCGATCAACATATTTTGCTAGCTTTCCTCTTCGGATGAGTGTTTCAATCTCGTTCTGAAGAGCTATACAATTTGTAGTCATATGGCCATGATCTTTGTGGAACTCGCAATATTTGTCCATGTTCCTCGCATCAGGATCTGACCTCAGTTTCTTCGGCCACTTTACTTCCTCACTATTCTTGATTTCTTCCAAGACATGATTAATACCCATTTTCAAGGGAGTATAATTATCGAATTTCTTCAGGACTTCCCATGATGACTTATTATTTCTGGAACGCTTGTCGCCACCATTGCCCTTATGCTCTTTATTTTTAGACTTGTCGACGTCCACCTTGGTGTCTTTATCTATATTCTTCTTTGCAGCCATAGCTTCTTCGGCATTCATGATTTTGGCTGCTTTTGCCATCAACTCTGACATAGTTTTAGGTGGATCTTTCACCAAGGTGTAATACAACTTATTAGGCAACAACCCACTCATCAAGGCGGTGATTGCTGTCTTCTCCTCGTAATCTATAACTTCCAGCTTCTCGTTATTGAAACGAGTTATGTAATCTCTAGTACTCTCACCAGATTTTTGTCTAACACTTAGCAAATGTGCTACTCGTTTTACTGGCTTTGCTCCAAAACAGAAATTGCCGATGAACAACTCAGCCAACTGAAAGAATGTTGAAATCTTACCCCGAGGAAGATTGTTGTACCATATCTGGGCAGCTCCAGTAAGAGTTCCTGAGAATGCTCTGCATCTCATCTCGTCGGGGACAGCATAGATATCGGCGGCAACTTGATATTGCTCTATATGAAGGACATGATCTGTCTTTCCATCATATTTAGGGGTCACTACTGGTGCTTTAAACTTTGACGGTGTAGGAAAATTCACAATGGCCTGGATAAAAGGTGTCCCTTGAACAAAAGTTCATTGTAGGGGATTCTTCGCCCTAGCCATTTCTCCCAATCTATCCTCCAATCGCTGAAGGGACCCTTTCCACGCTTCATTTCCTTCCTCGGGCCTATTGGTTCGAGCAATAGATCGTTCTGAAGTAGCCTCTTGAGATTTATCTTGACGAGCAACTGGTCGTGATTGTGCTGATCCTTCTCTGAGATCAGATGGTTGTCGAAAACTCCTCGACATGGTCTTAGGTGGACTCCTATTCCTCCTAGGGCCTAATCGACTGAAATGAGACACCCTACTCAGTCTTTCTAAGGCACTGGGTCTTTCTGGAGAGAGAGTGATACGTTGATCAGTATCTGTAGCCCTTATTGACGAAGTTCGCCCAGGTTGATAAGAGAAATCATCAGACTCCTCATTACGATATGACTCAGTACGTCTGGATCGTGAAGAAAGTAAATAATTTTGCCTCTGACCACTTCGCTGTCCTGAACGTGCAGGTGCTCCGCTATGAAGGGTTTGTATGAGTTGCCTCATTGTGTCTTGCATTGCGGTTTGTCCTTGAGCCAGATTCGTCATAATTCCGGCCAGATCTGGAGGTGCAAAGGGATTTGGAGGATTTCCAGCATTTCCAGCGTTTCGATTGCTAGATTCTGGATTATCCGCCATTGATGATGAATGATTTTTAGTGAAAAACGATAATAACAATCGATTTCCCACAGACGACGCCAATCTGTTGATGTAAAAAATTAGATAGCTCTAATTATTCAATCACAGATAAATAAAATGAGACAAAGATTTTTAAAGTGGTTCAGCCTTATAAGAATGGCCTACGTCCACTGTTATGTTATTGCTGAGTGTTTTGGGAATTCTCGATTACAAGCTCTATCAAGAAATTCCGGTCCCTTTGAATGAGGGTGATACAAGGTATTTATAGCCCTTAGGCTGTATATGAAAGGGTGTTACATTAAATGATACACATATGAAAGGGTAATTCATTTAATGTTCTTCAAACGTGCGCGTCAAGATGATAAACATTCAATGAATAGTTGAACTGTTGATTATCTGGAAATTAATGCTGTGATCGAGGTGCAGCTCGAACCGCCTTAGTTGCTCGTCGTCCAAAAGTTCCTCGGAGCAGTGGAGTTCCTCGGAGGATAAGAGTTCCTCGGAGGGTTGGTGTTTCTCGGAGTGAGTATGTTGGTCGGGGAAACAATCTTCCTCGTTGCTATTGTGCCACGTAGATTGACACGTGTCTTCTTATTATTCGTCCACATCAGCATACTAATTTTGGTGTTAACAAGGCTATTAATGATGAAATGGATTCTTTGGAAACAAATAAAAGTCGACATTTAGTAGACCTTCCTCCTGGGTGTAAAACAATTGGGTGTAAATGGATTCTTAAAAGGAAATTAAAAGCTGATGGCACTGTTGAAAAATATAAGGCACGTCTTGTTGCTAAAGGTTTTAGACAAAGAGAAAATGTAGACTTTTTTGATACATTTTCACCCGTGACTTGAATAACGTCTATACGTGTACTATTTGCTATAGCTGCCTTAAATGATTTAATTGTACACCAAATGGATGTTAAAACTGCATTTTTAAATGGAGAATTAGAAGAAGATATTTATATGGATCAACCTGAATGTTTTATTGTATACGGTCAAGAAAATAAAGTATGTAAATTAGATAAATCTCTTTATGGACTCAAACAGGCACCTAAACAATGGCATGATAAATTTGATAGCTTAGTCATCTCTAATGGGTTTAAAATTAATGAAAGTGACAAATGCATTAATTATAAATATGTGGAGAACATTTGAACTATCATATGTCTTTATGTTGATGACTTGCTTATATTTCGTTCCAATATTCATGCCGTAGAAAATGTTAAATCATTATTATGTGCCAATTTTGATATGAAGGATTTGGGTGAAGCTAGTGTAATATTAGGAATTAATATTACTAGGTCGAAAAAAGGGACTTTCTTTAGATCAGTATCATTACATTGAGAAAGTTCTAAAGAAATACAATTACTTTGGTTGTAAACCTGCTAGTACTCCATTTGAACCTAGTGTAAAGTTATTTAAGAACGCTGGCGACAATGTAAATCAAAATGCTTATGCAAGCATTATAGGTAGCTTACGTTATGCTACAGATTGCACTAGACCTGACATAACTTATGTTGTGGGAGTACTATGTAGATTTACCAATAGACCTAGTATGGATAATTGACATGCTATTGAGAGGGTCATGCGGTACCTTAAAAGGACGATGAACCTCGGATTACACTATAATAAGCATCCCGCTGTCCTTGAAGGATTTAGTGATGCAGATTGGAACACCCTATCTGATGATTCTAAGGCTACTAGTGGATATATATTTAGCATCGCTGGTGGTGCAGTTTCTTGGAAATCTAAGAAATAAACTATTTTGGCTCAATCCACAATGGAGTCTGAAATGATAGCGCTAGCGACTGCTAGTGAAGAGGCAGGTTGGTTAAGAAACCTCCTGTCAGATATCCCATTATGGGAAAGACCGATTCCAGCCGTTTTGATTCATTGTGATAGTACCGCGGCTATTGCAAAAGTTGAGAACCGTTATTATAATGGTAAGAAATGAAAAATACATCGTAAACATAGTACTGTTAGAGAATTTATCTCTACGGGTGCTGTGAGGGTGGATCATATACGGTCTGAACAGAACTTAGCTGATCCTTTGACGAAAGGACTAGCCAGGGAGAAGGTGTGGAACACCTCGAAAGGGATGGGACTACAGCCCTTGGATAAATGAGTCATTTGTGATGGTAACCCAACATATAGACTGGAGATCCCAAGAAATATGTTCAAAGGGTAATAACAAATCACAAGTGATAGGGGTTGAATCATGCTATAATTAATTAATATAGAACGGGGTTTTACTCCGAGTCCATCCCTATGGAGCATGATATCCTGAAGCGAGTTAAGGATGAGTTATTATAACTCTTAATGAGATCTATAGCTCTATTTTGAGTGGGGTACTTAGCTACAGGAGTATTCTTGATAGACTCACCTATGTGAATGTGGAAGTATGGCCACTTCCTATGGATATTTTGGGCAAATTCCTAAAGCGTTCACTATACTGGGATAGAAGCACATGGCCGTAACGTGCTAGCTATTAGAATTACATCCAAGTAGGGTTGTGTGTGGGATGTTGTCAGAGATAGAGTTCAAAACTACGATTACTCTAGTATATTCTGAATCATCTTTACTACGTAAAGGTTCAAGTCGAAAGACACCTTTGCTTATGCACAATTCTATGAATTATTGCTCGATAAAATATTTTCAAATTTTGCAAGTGGGGGATTGTTGGTTACAGCTCATAGCTGTCTGACAGCTTAGAGCTGTTGTTAAGTTGTAAAACTTTGAAAGTGCCTTTGGCACAAGTCCCACATCGGTGGGTTCTAAAATTTAGATAGAGTTAATATACTCTTTTTTGAGACTAAAGGTTCAGCCCTTTGGGCATTCAATATTTTGTGGGTATGTGGGGCAGAACCAATAGGCCAAGTCACACACGCGCGCGCACCGCCGCCTCCGTCCGTCCGGCCCAGTCCGGGGTCTTGGGCTCATTAAGAAATAATTTTTTGGACAAATAAATTAACGGTTTTGGGCTTTAAAAATTAATTTTTAACGGTAATTAATTCCGAAAAAAACGTGGGCCTTTTACTGTTGAATTTTTCCACCCACGTTTCCAATTTTCTCTCCACATTTTGGCCCACTAACAGTAATTTCTTTTTTGCATAAAAGGAGATTGAGACCTCCGTTTTTCAACACAGTTCCAACAGAAAATTCTTTACAGTTCATCTTCCCCCATTGATACAGTTCCGAATTTTTTTTCTCCTAGAATAATTAATCTCGTTTTAACAAATTAATTATATTGTTAGAATCGAGCAATTATACAGAATGGGTGTACACAGACCGGGTTGATTTTTGTGCTTTATCGATTCGTATTTTCTGATTTTGGAGGCTGTTTTATCCTGGGGGTGGCGAGGCTTCGAGAGTGTCAGCACACTTTGGGCAGAGCCGCGAAATACCTTAAAGAGAGAGACATTGTCCACGACTCAGCCGTGTTCTAGACTGTACCTGCTTCCGGGATTTCTTATATTTTCTGTCCCACATTTATTTGCTCCAAAATTGGGTAATTTCGTTCCTAATTTTTAATTCTGCATTTAATTATTTACTGCTGCTACAACAAAGATTATGTTCACACCCTCAAAGAAGGAACCAACCTGTTTAGCTAGAGCTAGAGTGAACCATGCACAAAAATAGTGTTGGATTTTAGGCAAATGACATGACATGAGCGAGCGGGTCTTTGCACGACATGAGAGATAAGTAGGTGGATAAAGACCACAAAGAAAATGGGACACTAGATATCAACCTCGAATGTCATATATTCCCATATTCTTACAATTTTACTGATGGCACCTACCTTACTTACAAATATCACAAATGCATAAACCTTACTATAAGCCACCCATGGCACTATAAGACCATATTCAACCAAGCACGACGTGTCCTAAGATTTATAGTTGCCCTATGGAAATAAAAAAATGAATATGGGTCCTTTTTATTTACTCACTAATAATTTTTTTGCCTAAATCACTATCATGGGATCGTAAATCACATAATTTATACGCGATAATTCATATCTGCATGGTTGTTTTGAAATAATTTTTATTCACGACAAATTTATAATAAATTAAACACACAACAAGGGCTAAATCAAAACTCAATTTTGAAAAAAAACACACTTGATTTTTGTAGAGTATAGGAAAACATGGGCTTGACACATAGTAGTTGTTATGACAAATCCATATAGAATTGTTCTTGAAAAGAAATTGATTGATGTGAGAAAAATGGAATAAATAGAGAGATCACTTTTGCTGTTTTTAAGGGATCATATTCTTGTTTTGTTTAATCAACCGCATCAAAATTGTTGCCAATGTTTAGTTTTGCGACCTTAAATAATTGGAGAATATTTTCTTTTTGGGCCCCTACCAAAGCATACTAAGATCATTTATAAATATGGTCCATGTGCAGTTGTCCACATGGCACATCCCCAGGGCTAGCCATGCAACGAAGTCATTAACCAAAATAACATAATTCTATTTTACTCCACCATGTTGCTCTTTTTGTCTCTCAAGATCATTGAGAGAAATGAAAAAGTATCCCAAAACAACAATATTCAGGAGAAACAAGTGATGGCTTAGCGAGGTAAACCACCTACCGCGGAGAGTTCGCGGGCGACAATTGAAATGTCTCTCCACCAATGGCCATAAATTCCAACACCCTATCAAGGTGGTTCAGCAAGTCGTCCTTGCTTACGTCCATACGAAAAAGAGATATTTATTACTAATATGAAAGTAGGCTGGAGTGCTAGGGTTGCTACCTACGGGTTCAAGTTACAATTTCAAGGGTCTTGTGTTAGACAGGGTGTTAACATGTGCCCTTTTCATAATAGGGGTGGGGGTGGGTTGTATTTATAATACAATAAATTCCCCATATACAATTGTTTTAAGTTACAATATCTTTTTGGATTCGTCTTTGTTCGAGTCTGTCTTGAGCTCATTAGATGAGTTGTAATAAGAATATTATTTTTGTGACGATTTTCCACAAAATTTACCTAAATTCTAAGGATTTGGAGTGATATGGTCGGTCGTGCTGTCTATAATCGACAAGATGCTATTAAGAGGCTAAATCGATGCCCCACTAAGGGTAAGGGTAGTTTGAGAAGTTTCCTTCCATGTGTCATAATCACTTGACCAAGTCGATTACTTCTTCATTGATTATCTTGAGATATGTTTAAGTATTACTATAATATTCGGGCATGAAGTTTCTTTTTTATCTAAAATATGGGAAATTAAGTTCTTTAGTCATATTCTGGTGCCTAGGATTTCATTGTCATTTAAAATTTGGACTTAAAATTCCCTATACGTTATTTAGGATATGAGGTTCCCTAATTATTTAATGTTGGGATTTTGTTGTTCTCTAATTGTTATTGGTAACTGAAGTTACCTTATTAATTAAATTTTGGAATACGAAGTTGTTAATTACTATTTAACTTTAGCCCATAAAGGTCTCAATTATGTAGAATTTGGGACTTGAAATTCCCTAATCATTGGTAGGACTTGTTGTTCCCCATTTATACAAAAATTAGAATTGAAGTTTCCTAGTCAATATGTGGAACCTAAAGTTCCCTAGTTAATTCAATACATCCCCAACGGTGTTGCTATTATATTTTTCACATGAGGATGAGGATTTTATGACCTTAACTCTGGTCACATTGCCATGTACATAATAGCAGTAGTGGAAGTGGGTGTTCAATTCCTCTTCCATCCTATACTTTTTGAGGACCTCCATCATTATGGAATTATGCCTCTTCAAGTGAACGAAGTATTTTTATTTATTGTCATGGGGATGGTGGTTATCAACCAAATCTATGGGACAAATTTGGGGCTAGATGAAGTCAAATACTGCTAAGACTTCCACTTTAGCAGTAAGTTTAGTATTTGGTATTTCAAAACTCAAGACAACTCTTGTAGTTTGGTTGAATGGATACAAAAGTCCCATAAGCATATGTACAATGACATATTAGTCTTTTCTGGGAATTTTTACGCTGAGAGCCTAAATTATAGTGGTTGTAAGGTGTGTATAGTTGCTGATACTGTTAAATATATGCTATTTATTGTGTGTTTTTAGAGGTTTATGACATATTGATTCTAACCAGACACTTTTTGTGTAGATAAACATAGGAGGAAGAATACAAAGGAGTTCCAGGTCAACTTGCCCGATGTGAAAAAAGTTGAGCCGAAAAATCCTCTTGTTCCAAATTTCTTACATGGCGATTTACATACTTCTTGTCTACGAGCTCAAAATATCATCGGCAAAGAACTTCCCAATAGTTTCACCTGCCACTATAATAGACTACATAGTAGTCAGTGATTCAAGAATCCTCATAACTCTATATGGGATAAAAAATGATGTAAAAAAAATGATGTGTGGTAGTAAGTGAATCACCCTCCCACGTTGTCTTGTCTCTAACGACTCTGAAGTCACAAGGTCGACTAAACATAAGGACGATCAAGAAGAGCACGACTTATAGCCCCTCTTCTCGTTTAAGAGGTACCAACCATCAACTTCGTATACTTGGATGATTGTGATTATTGCTCTATACTTGGATGATGAACTACAAGGTTATTTTAAAAAGGTTTGAACCTTAAGAAGGTGTAAGTCATTCGAATGAGATTGGTGTGTTGTTTGAACGACCCTAGGTTTTAGGTCTTGGAGATAGATCTTTTCGTGGTCAACGCGTGGCCGTCAGTTTCGTATTTTAAACTATTGATATTAAGTAAGGGGTAAATAGGACCCTTAGAGTAGTGAGAGATACTTGAAATTATGTGAAATGGAAAATTAATTGAAATTAATGGTAAGTTGAATATGCGAGTGATATATACTACGTAATAATTGTTATAACAGGGTTGTGTGCATACCTACCGAATAAAAAAATATATATAGGTGGTGTGAATACCTATAGATATGATTTGATTATGTGGGTGAACATACCTATGCTGCCTGCTATTAGGAGGTTTACGCTCCGAGGGCGATCCCACCTTGAAGATTGCAGTGAGGTTTGGATTAGTGTCCCAGAGCATGGAAATTAGGGCGATCCACTATATGTCGTGTATTGATAGGATTGGCAGGTCGTTTGGGTATGTTAGGTATGTGCGCATCCCAAAGGTTTAGAACTATGTTCGCCTCCACTATGATGTTGATTTATTTTGATTTCGAGAAAACATGCCAAACCAATAGTCCTTTATTGAGTACGAGAGGTATTTGGACTTGATAGCAGAGTATGCCAGCATCACGAGGGACCATTCCGAGGATGTTGTATGTGTATATATATTGTATGTGTGATGAATATATATATATATATATATATATATATATATATATATATATATATATATATATATATATATATATATATATATATATATATATATATATATATATATAATTTAAGTAAGTGGCTCAATAATAAAATGAGAATAAATAATTTATTATTGAACCCGTAGTACTGTATAGTGTGGGGATATACGTGAGAATTAGACTTATCGAGAGCAGTCAGATACCTTAGCTAGTTAGGCAGGGGATACTAGTTAGGTAGAATACTTAGGCGTGTACATTAGTTGAGAGGTGAGAATCTCATGTGAGTGTATGTGAAGAATACATGTGTAATAAATAACTGATTTAAATACTTGCTAAATATTATCAAAATATTTTACTTGGGCTCTAACCCGTGTCAAAATATTTTCGAAACATATTAGGTGTCCAGCTACATGGACACCCAACTTAGAGATCCTATCCAGGGACCCCCAACTTAGCTGCAGTAGTGTGGAGGCTTGAAGGATATTTCTTAGACGCTTCAACTCGTTCTTTCTACATAGGAGATTTCAATATCAGTTCATCTGGGCGTGTTGCCTTCAGACTACTTATTTATTTCAGTTATGCATTAAACAATATTCAGACTTAATTTACTTATTTCAGATTATGGTTGGATTATTTTATGTTGAGAACCAATGGTTTATTCGGTCTCCCTTATTTAATTATTTATATTTGTCATGAGATTGTTCAGATTAGATTCATGTGTGATTGGTTTAATTCAGTTAAATTATTGTTGCATGTGTTAATAATAAAAGATAAAATTGGCACTAACTTAATTTGACGTAGGTGATTAGTAAATAATTTTTTTTCGAGAGTGATGCTAAGAATGAAACCATTAATGATTCCAGTTTAATTTAAAAATGAACTGATCACCCAGGATTAATTTAGGCGGGGTGTTACAGACTAATACCACAATCATTCAACATATCACATTGATAATTTAACTAGTTTCCTCCCTCTTCTCTTTTGATAGATCCGAATCATAGGCAAGTTGTTTGTCATTCTAGTCATCCTCCCAGATTTCAGACCTAAGTGTTAGTAGGATGATTTTTAAAGGAATGCGGAACTTTATGCCATAAGACGTAGCATTAGGAGTTTCCCCGGGGATCTTCTTACAGTTATCATATAGTCCGAAAGAATTGCGGGTAGTTTGTTGACACATTTCCCTTTGGAATTATCTAGTTGACATTTGATTCTGGTGAGGAGAGTTTTTTAGATATTCCAGTTTGTCCATTGTACAGTGGGAAGCGCAGTGGTTGCGGGTATTCTTTAGATAAATCTCTTTAAGGGTCATTATTAAATTATATCCCTTTTTAACACAAAAGCTATGAAATCCCAAACTGAGTAATGATGTTTATCTAAATAAATTTCCTCATATCATCTTCTCTGATTTGAGTCAGGGGATCTGCATCAATCCACTCTGTGAAATAATCGATTGTCATGATTAGAAAATTGCGGTCATGCGGAGCTCTTAGTAGCGGATCGAGTATATTCATTCCCCACTTGGCAAATGACCAGGGAGTTGTAAGTGGATTCAATTCACCCATTGGTTTCCTTGGGTCAAACTATTGGCATCTGGGGCACTTTAAGACAAATTTGATTGTGTTAATTTGCATAAATTTGTAACACCCCTTATTTTCAATGTGCAATTGATTAAGTTGACGCAATGAAGATAGGGTGCGCTAATAAATTTATATGAATATCAACATAAGTAATAAATAAAAAGAACAATGAAAAAACATCCGCAACATAATAATAATAATAATAATAATAATAGTAATAATAAATTATTACAATATAAATAACTAAACTGATGTGACTCCTGTATAACAACAACAATAACAACAACAACAACAACAATAATAATAATAATAATAATAATAACAATAATAATAATACTTGGGGGAAGATTTTATATATTTGGATCATGGCCCAAAATTGTAAGGAATATCTATATTACTTAACAATATTAAATACGATCCATTTACGCCCATGTCATCGCCTGTCAGCACTAATAGAAATCATACCTCACATCTCCTCTATCCTGATACATGTTTAACTAACTGTAACCCACCCAAATCTCACCATACTAAGCCATGTATCCACATAAGTAAAATACAAAGTCTAAACTGATAGTCTAATGTCCCACAGTCTCTCAACTCCAACATTACTAAGATTTATGCGTGGGACGTCTCGAAAAGGAAATTCAAATAAGGAACACCTCTGATACAATACTACTCAGCTTAATCGGTCGTCAAGATCCGTTCCCCCTAGGACTCAACACACACTAATAACCACATAAATCAAATATCCCTAACCAGTAAGTGTCTTAAGGATCTCATACTCAACTAGCCCTTAACTCCCAACCGAGTTAGACTACATGTGTGGGACATCTTGCGAATGAAATCCAAATAAGGAACCTCCGCAATACACTTATGTCTATTCGAATCATTCGTACGAGATAATGGTAAGAGACTCCAAAGTAAATACCCAAATCCAATATATATGTGCACAAATAAATACACATACATTACGTCGCCCCAAGGAAATTAACCATCCCCGACCTAACAAAGGGTATTTACCCAACTAATACCGTCTATCAATTTCATGGATAAAGAATATTCATCCAACTCATGCCATTTAGAAATCTCACGGATAAACCATAACATAATCATCCAATGCCGAGCGATAACCAAACTCAATCCCCAGATATAATACATAGAAAGAGTGTCACTAATCTAATAAATTCTATCACTAAGCATTTACCATAATTGCATCTTCGGTGTATTTTAACATTTTCGCAAGTTATTTAAACCTCCACTCGTTAAGTTTTACGTGTACCAATGTATTTTTGAATTAACCTCATAGCTATAGTCGAGTCCTAAGTATACCAATATGAGTATACGAATAAATATACCAAATATATCTATAACCACTTAATTACATGATTCTTAAGTTTAAACTACCCATAATCTCAATGCATAAGTTTTTAACATTCATACAATGTCCTTACAACCAGACTAAATATCCACATATGTATATGCTCAAATATGTATAATCGTGACTAATCCTATAGTCTATTAAATATTCACATAATATATATACACACACACACACATACACACACACACACACACACACATAAACACACACACACACACACAAAAAAAAAAACAGAGAGAGAGAGAGAGAGAGAGAGTAAGGACTCCTTATGGTGCAGACCCCAGTACATACTATTTTTTTAGAATAGTAAAAAAATAAATTCTTCGATGAAACTTCATGGATATGATCTTCACGGTGATAAGATCATCTCTAATTTTTTTGCATTAAAAAATTCAGTAAAAAATCCTATTGATATGAGATGATATGTAAAAAAAATGGTATAAATGTGCATTTTTCGACCATTGAAATTTTGGGTCCGTGCCAGCCACTTGATTGATTGAATTTTTTGATGAAACTTCATGGATATGATCTCGACGGTGAAAATATTATATCCATGAAGTTTTATCAAAAAATTCAATCAATCAAGTGATTGACGCAGAATTTCAACGGTTGAAAATGTATATTTATACCATTTTTTTACATATCATCTCAGCTCAATGTTTTTATTTTTTTATTTTTATTTTTATTGAATTTTTTGATTAAAAAAATTGGAGATGATCTTCTCACCGTGGAGATCATATCCATGAAGTTTCATAAAAAAGTAATTTTTTTACGATTTAAAAAAAATAGTGTGTACTCTCATAGGGAGTTTTTACATGAGACTTTCTGTGTGTGTGTGTGTATATATATATATATATATATATATATATATATATATATAGATAGATAGATAGATAGATAGATAGATAGAGATAGAGATAGAGAGAGAGAGAGAGAGACTACACTAGAATATCTATTTTGTAACTAATAAAAAATTTAATTTGTAAGTGTTTATAACACTTAAAAAAATTTATAAGTGTTCAAAATCGTTGCTATATTTTTTGTTTTATTATTCTCCCAAACTAAAAGTGTACCATAGCCCTAAAATGTATAAACAAAAGAGTAATGCTAGGCTTACCGAAGCCTCATTACCGACCCACTACTGAACTTAATCTTGGCCCTTCATCTCCTGTTCCAAAGCCATGCCTTCATTTTCAACTTAAAGTTTAAAATACATATAAGTTGCAGGAATGAGTTTGGTCCATGATAATTTTTTAAATAAATTCATTTATTTTAGATTGATATTTCATTATTTTTTTTAAAGTTGAGTGAAATTTGATAAAAATCTGTATTTTTTATATAAAAAAACTGTGTTTAAAAAAAAAGGAACACGAACATGACTAAATAAAAATAATCCGAATCTGACCCAATTAAATGCGATAAAAAATAATACTTTTTTTTTTATCAAATATGAACATGACCTAATTAAAATACGACATGACATGACTAAGTTTTTTCGGTAATAATTTTTTTTTGTTAAGATCAGTTTTATATCTTTTTTGGGGGTAGTTTTTTTTTTTTTTTTTTTTAAATCAGTTTTAGGTCCTATAATCAAGGTTTTAATATAAAATCAATTTTTTTGGGGTAATAATTTTTTTTTTGACTAGTGCCGCTGGCTTGGACCCGCATTCAACAAATGATATTGGTCCGAAAATATAGATTCGCGCCAGTGGCACTAATTTTTTTGGACATGCTACGTATGTATTAATTTTTTTTTATAATAATTTTGTTTTTTGTGAAAATATTTTTTGACCTATAGCGATGCACAAATCCGACTCATTTTGTGCGACGCACTGACGTGTCGCGTCTATATTGCTTCATTTTTGGGCCGTGGCGGGACCTACACCATAGGACCTCCAAAACGAATCAATGTAGACACAACACGTTAGTGAGTCACACAAAATAAGTCGGGTTCGTGAGTTCGCCTAGAAATACTATTTTTTTTATCATACGACATAATTAAGACGCGACACCACATAATACAAAATTTTATTTTTTTGCCTAAAGAGAGCACGACAAAAAAAAAACTCGACACTAATTGAATGCTTTTTTCATTTTTTTATATACCAAATCCAAAATAACCCAATTAAATATTAATTTAATATAAAGTTTATTAACTTTAAAATAATTGGGGCATATTCCAAATAGTCACTCGAATAGTTTTTTTAAATGGAGAATATTTTTAATAGTCACTCGAGTATTTTTTTAAAACACTCAAAGTGTGTCGCTGATGCGGACTTTTAAAAATAAGAGAATATTTGTTAAATTAGTGTTTGAGGACTTTTTGGAATAAAATTAAAATGATTGAATTAAATGCGTATTAAAAAATGTTTGAGGGACTTTTTGGTAATTAATCTATTAAATATTAATTTAATGTAAAGTTTATTTAATTTTAAAATAAATCATAACTCTAGTTATTTATTAATCTTTTGTTAAATTAAAAAAAATTAAGTGAATATTTTTTAATTTTTGTTTAAAATAAATAACAAGTATAGAGATATAATGTATTGCTTTTTAAAAATACATTAAGGGTCAAGATTGGTTTGAATGAAATTAAGGGTCCGGATGAAATTGGGTATGGGATCGGTAGATTCCTTTTCGGGGAGTCTATCATTATTGAGTGATGCTAGGCTTACCGAATGCCTTATACCCATTCCATACCGATTTGCATTATCAACCTCTAAAAAAACTAAAATCAATTAACCAAATGCATTATTTTGTACTCAAAATGTTATATACTTAAAAAAAATGTTGGCGCGTCGCGATGGGTTAGTGCCGCTGGCGTGGACCACACATCAATTAGACACTAACTAATCGCGACACGTTACGTCAGTGTGTCGCGACCGACACATGAAAATCACGTGTCGACCGATTAGTGCCGCTGGCGCGTACCCAAATCCATAAAACACTAGCCAATCGCGACACGTCACGTCAGTATGTCACGGCTGACTCATAAAAATCATGTGTCGGCGTAGACTTAATTAAAACACTGTATGACACGACACAAATTTTTTAGGTAGTAATTTTTTTTCTTTTAAAAAAACATTACGTACTTTTTTCTTTATTAATTTTACAACGGCGCACAAATCCGACTCATTTTGTGCGATGCACTGACGTGTCGCGTTTGTATGGGTTCATTTTTTAGCCCTGACGGGAACCACATCATATGACCCTAAAAATGATACAATGTAGATACGACACGTCAGTGAGTCGTATAAAATGAGCTGAATTCGTTAGCCGACCTAGAATTATTGTTTTATGTCTTTTTCTTATAACTAACATAAGAGAATACTGGTGTGTGTGTGTGTGGGGGGGGGGGGGGGGGGGGGAGGGGGGGCAACGGATCTTAAAAAAAAAGGAATGTTTGTCGACCGTGACATACTAACATGACGTGTCACGATTGGTTAGTGCCGCTGACGTGGATCCACATCCATAAGACACTAACCAATCGCGACATGTCACGTCAGTGTGTCATCTTTTTTATATACGAAAAAATGGGACTACAAAGGAAAAAAAAAATAATAGAGAATCATTGGGATAAAAAAGTAACCTAAAAAACATTTTTTTATATACGAAAAACTAGGACGAAGAAAAGAAAAAAAATCTTGGAGGAAAAACAGAAAAAAATAGTCAAAAACTAGATCTTATTTTTTAAAATAATTGTACAATTTTTTAAAAATAATATCTAATTTTTTATATTTATAAAAATTAAAGGGACATATACCAAATAGTCCCTCGGACATTTTTTAATACCCATTTAGTCCAAACTTTTTTATTTTGCCTCAAAAAGTCCTTTACCACATATTTTGGAGAGGGAGTGCAGCTGGCGTGGACCTCTAAAAATAAGAGGATATTGAGTGCTTGAGGGACTAAATGGGTTAAACTAAAAATATGTGTCTTTTTAAAAAAATATATATTTATAGTAGGGACTATTTAATAATTGACCCAAAATTAAATATATTTTTTTTAAAATTGTACAATTATGTATGTATAAAGATCTAATGCATTATTTTGCAAAAGAGATTTGATGTATTGTTTGGAAAAGAAATCAACGGTTAGGATTATGTTGGGTATGAAATCGGTGGGGTGAATTCGGGAAGCATATCATTATTCTAAACAAAATTGTCATTCTCAACATAATTTTACCTCCTGTCTTCCACAAGGGTTTCGTCTTCCTCCCTCGACTATTCACAAAATTGAGAGCTCTCACCTCACATCCCTAACCTAAGTTTCGTATTCTTTTCATCACCTATATCCTTCTTCTATACCCCTAACATGACCCGATTAGGGATAATTACTAAGACTACCCACTTGTGTCTAGTTTAACATCAAGGTTTTTAGTTCCACTATTGATCTTGGGGAGAAGTAGAGAAAAAAGAGGTGGTCGGTGACTCATCGATTTTTGGGTTCCATTTCCTCGATGCTCATAAGGGATCATCGACATAATAGTTGTACAAGATAATCAAAAACTAATTTGGGTTTTTGATACCATTACTATACCATTGATAACACCAATGTATTTGTATTCTCTGTGCTTATGGGATTTATGAAAAGAATTGCAAAAAAAATCCTAAATTGTGAGTAAAATAAAGGAAACATCCAAAATTAATGATCTGATGAAAAAACCCTCTACTGCTGCAAAGTACTCCACAAACTATGAAGAAATTGCAAATACTCCCTTACCTATCACTAAAAATCTTTTTTGTGTGAATAGTAAGGGAGAATTTACGAATCAATGGAATATGTCATATGGTTTATTTCAAAATTAATAATTCCGGATGTATATGTAACTACTGCAATAGTTCAAGGGAGTTTCTTGTAATTTACCCAAGAATTAATTCCTATAGACGTTGATACTTATGTAGCTTATGCCTTATTGCTAGCTTTCTTGAAGAAAGCTTTGGAATAACTATGTTCTTACTACTTTATATGTTTTAAGTTTTCGATACCTACTCCCATAAACTTGTCCCCAGAGAGTTATTTTTTAGATTCTTCGAATATTCCATGTTTCCATAGTGATGACACCAGATGAAGTTGATGCTATAATAGACACACACACACACACACACACACACACACACATATATATATATATATGTTGTTAATAAAGTGGATGTGCAAGTCATTTTGTGTTAAATACCACATGTTTTCAAACTAGGATCGTCTTTATTGATATGAAGTTGGATGATTAGCTACAAAGCCTGTGATTAGGTAAATTTTGGCTCAAAATCATCCAACTAAGTTACTACTTTTTAATCATCATTATACGAGTTTACTACATACGATAATTGATGTCTCTGTTTGTAATTCTAATTTCTGTTTTTGTTCATATGTCCTCTCACATGTTTCTTTATTTATTGCTTTTCTGTTCTATGCTTTGGCATTATTTTGTAATACCCCGTATTTCTGAATATTCCAAATATTCCATTTAATTAGATTGGGGAATTAAATGAGAAAATGTCGGTTTAATTTAAATTACGTAAGAGTAGTAATTTAAAGAGTTTTATTTAAAATTGTAATTATGGTATATATATTGCATCATTTAATTTACTTAGTGCGAGTGGTAAATAGTTACTTAACGCGTATAGACCGCGTTGGGGTGAGAACGAGTAATATTTTTTAAGTGACTCAAATGATAATTTAGAGGTCACCAAAGAGTCCGGAAGGGTCAAATTAGTCAAAATAGTATACCCGGGGGTACTAGTTGAGTCCCGGGGTAATTTTGGGCTAAACCGAGACCGTTCGGGGGCATTTTAGTCTTTTAACATAAGAGGGTATGGAGACCTACGAAATTGAGAGTTTTATATCAGCCATATGATAGATGAATTAGGGTTAGAACACCCATGGCAACACCAATACCATTAGAGATAAGAGAGGCACAACTTTCTAAAGCAAAAAGAAGATTTGGGAATTCAAAGGAATTCCTACCATCAACTTGTTGGGGAAGAAGGATTGAAGGATGAAGATCATCAATCATCAATCATCAACAAGAACCACGAAATCAGACCCTACTGATCATAAGGCAAGTTGTTTATTGCAAATTATAAAGTTATAATACCCATGTGTAGGGTTTTTGAATAGTTTTGTTTAAATCAATATTTTGATTGGAGAAAGATGATATTTATGCATGTTGGGATAAGAATCGCATGTAGAATGATTTAAACTATGTAGAGAATTAATATTCAGATTAGACTTGATGATTTTCGGAATAAAAATCTGGATTTTGAATGATAATATGGGAAGAACACCATAACTAGGGTTTCAAGAAATTTTGGGTTTTAATTCATTAATTCTTTAAAGGAATTGGAGTTTTGATGTATTTGATACGTTAGAAACTGTCCTAGTATATGTGGAAACATGTTAGGATCATTGGGTCGAAGTTTGGTGAACAATAATGGAGTTTGGAAATTTGTTAATGGAGGAGAGGATCAACGAAGAAGACAGACTGCGTCTGTCCCTGTTCGATCGATCGATCGACTATGTCGATCGATCGAACCCAGCCGTCGATCGATCGACGCAAGCTGTTTCCCGAAAATTTTGTGTTTAATCCTTCGTTGAGTTCGGGAATGAATGAGTATTTAGGATTTACATTATACTTATTTGGGAGTAAGAATAAGACCAGTAGGTATATTGTTGAGGTCCAATAAGGTCATTGGGTGTAGGGCTTGGATTACGGACCGAGGAGAATAATCCGATTTAGTAGAGTATCGGGGACTTCGGAAATTGAGTTACGGGGCGAAGTAAATTCTATTTAAGTAATAGACCAGTAGGGTAAGAAATAACTACTGAAATTATATGTAAGTGGTAACTAGGACCCTTAGAGTTGTGTGAATACTCAAATAAATACGATTAATGAGATAAATCGTAAAGCGAATATTGTACGGTAGATATATGAGATTAAAATATTACGTATGTATATGATTAATAGGTCGGGCGTGTACCTACTGAATTATGTGATCTTTTAGGTAGGGAGATTATACCTAAATTAATTATGTTAGGGTCGATGAGACATTCCGAACTAACATAAAGTTATTATTTGTTTGGGGTCGATGAGAAATGCCGAACCAAACTTTGAACTGGGGTCGCGATGAGAGAGTCCCGAACCAGAATATGTGTATATATATATATATTTTTAAAAATAATTGGGGTCGATGGATCATTCCGAACCAATTCTTACTTGGGGTCGATGAATCATTCCGAACCAAGAGTCCTTTACGTGTATAAAAAGGGCAAAATAGTAATGACTGATATTTAGTATATATTATGTGTGAAATATATATACTTGACGATATTATACTTCTGTGTATTAGTAGGTTGATATATAGTATGTATTTAAAGATACATACTGAAATGGTAAGTTAAGTAGTGAAACTTAATTACGAAATGCACCTTTAGATAGAGAAAATCTATTTAGTAATTCAAGTAGTGAAACTTAATTACATAAGTGGGAAATTTAACAATTGTGAGAACTATAGTAATTTTAGTAGTGAAACTAAATGAGAAGTCTTGAGAAATAACATAGATTAAACGTTACTTGGGAATTATTTAACATACGCGAGATGTTAGTAAAACGGTTGTACTGTATGGGCGGTATTGGAACTTGGGTACAGATAAGTTCAGTTCACTACTTTGGTTTTAGTTAGCTTGAGAAGTATGGCTAGATAAACTAAGTGTAGAACGTTAGGTGTGCACAAAAGATGGGGGGTGAGTTAACTCAAGAGAGTGTACGAGAACCTAACATGTGTAATCAATAACCGCATTTTATATTGTGATAAACGCTTGCTAAATATTTTCAAAATGTTTTGAGTACTAACTCTTGCTATAAAATATTTTTAAAACCTTTTAGGTGTCCAGCCACAGGGACGCCATGTGTGATGATTCCGTTCCAGACTCGGAGCTGTAGTACTGTGGATGCTTACAGGATTTGACTAGACGATATCTCTCATTCAGATCTAGCACATGACCTCACACTCATCTATGTATGGACTTGTTGTCCGGTATTAGTCTCATATGTTAGATTCAGACTAGTGGTTATTCTATTGATTGTTTG
Source organism: Sambucus nigra (assembly GCA_949130495.1). Taxonomy (NCBI): domain Eukaryota; kingdom Viridiplantae; phylum Streptophyta; class Magnoliopsida; order Dipsacales; family Adoxaceae; genus Sambucus; species Sambucus nigra. The sequence goes on from OX422208.1 coordinate 193,297,142, forward strand.
TGATTTTTTTAGCCGATGGTTTATTCGGTAATACTTTTGTTCTGTTGTACTTTTACTTTGTTGTTTGAATTATAGTACATGATTATTTGTACTTTGTTCCGCATGGTTGATTTTTCTGTTTTAAGAAAGATAAAATTTGGCACCGGTCTAATTTTACTTAGGGGATTAGTAATTAAAAAGTTTTCGACAGTGATGCTAAGAATGAACCTTTTGAGAAACCTGTTTTAATCTAATGAAGGCCTAATCACCCGATGTTTAATTAGGCGGGGTGTCACAGATGGTATCAGAGCATCAGGTTCTATTGTCCATAGGATCTGTACGGCTTACTACGTTTTCAGCGTATCGTTTGATTGATATATAGCCCTATCTTAGGATGATTGTACTCCTTTACGTACGTAGTTTACGTTCTCCTGCTAGTTGGTAGACGTAGTGTTATATATACGAGTCCGATTGGGCACGGTACGTCGAATATGGTGGTAGGACCGGCATTGGCGTTAGAAGGACTACAGGAGGGAGGAGCTCGGCATAAAGCATGGGGTGTTCGAAGATGGCAATCATAGGAGAGATGACCGTGGTCGAGGTCACTCCTAGCGTGTAATGGAAGTAAATGCTGCAAGGGTTGTTGAGGCATAGCAGGCATTTTCCAAGTGTCGCGACGGCAAGAGGGATGCTAGTCTAGACCGCCCAATGCAGTGATAGTGGGAGTAGGTCTGACGAAAATTTGATGAGAACGTGCCGTAAATGTGATAAAACGGCGACTGTTCATGTTAACCAATAGAAGTAGTATGTCCAGAGGTTTTGGCATTTAGGACTGACTAGAAATACTCAAAAGTGAAAAATTTGAGTAAATTTTCAGGCAACGTGGCGGGGATACCAGTCACTACATTCGGACCGAGGGTCCATATATAAATAGAAGAACTTTACGTATAGTTTAACCGCAAAGTTCTCCAATGATAATTCGGAAGCGTAGTGAATGGGAATATATGAACCCCCACGTGAAAGCCTGGTAGAGGCCAATCGTGAGAGAGAAATTATCCGTTGAAGGGAACTTGTATCGATGAGATGGGTACGAGGGAAAAGAGCCCTTGAGAGAATAGACTCTCGAGTTATGATTCGCAATTTTGGTAAAACTCTTCTTGGACGACTTATGTATATGAAGGCAGTATGGTACTTCTTACAAGGTTGGGGTAAATGCTCCTAGGGGGCGAAGTTAAGAGAGTTTAAAGATTTAGTCAAAGAGTAAGACTGAATGTAATGGGGCTGGTGCAAGCTATAAGTGGAAACCCACTAGAGGATTTAATGATTAGATCCTAAGTCGAAACTGTTAAGCCCCATTGTGCATTCCTCTTGTTCGCAGAACTAAGGGAACCAGGATGATAGTGCGCATAATCGAGGCTACCAAGTCCGAGAGGAGGGAGACCCCAACACGGTCAGGGTGGCCTGGAGTAAGGGGATTTTTGTAAAGATGTCTAGTGTGGATGGTAGAGCCACGCCTTCTAATTTAGCTTGAAGTTATTTGAAGAAATAATAACTCCAATAAGTTTTGCATTCCGGAGAGGACAAACGTGTTATGTCCGGAAATCATCTAAATCACCAGAGCGATGGCTAAGGAAGTATATGAGTTTTAGCCTCGAGTGAATGGGGTATATGACGACTCCTCACCTGAAAAAGGGTCGAGTTGTCATTATTCATCAAAATGTGAGAGACTTCGAAGATTATGAACATCTCTTAGTAATTGATTTCGGTGTGTGGGAACCTAAATGATGTGAGTCAATGTTTGTCGTATGACTGCTGAGCGGAGAGATCAAGCTCACTGTTGTAGTTAGTGCTAAAGACTTAGTGATAGTATAAGCACGGTGCCACTTGACTCCGTTAGAAATATTGGAGTATGGTTGCACATATTGTCGAGGAATCGAATTTGAGTATCTTGACTATGTGTTGTTCCGACAATGCTCAGTAAGAATACATGGGGAGAAGTCCCTTGTTTAAGTTCGGTTGCGAAAGGGAATACGACTGAATTTTTGCACGTCAGGAGAAGTGGCATTGTTAGATGCTAGGGCATCAGTGGAGCCGATAGTGTTGAGGAGAAACACTGAAAGGCTTACCTCACCACGAAGGGATAAGTGGGACTTTGTGGGCAAGGATTTGATTTTTGGCCTATAGGGTATTGAGAATACCCACAAGATTGTAGTCACGTCGTGTAGACTAGGCAGGAGTTGAAGAAAAGCATGATACGGGTGCGACATTTGCAATGTTTTTACAAATGTGCCCGGAGAAAAGGGTGTATGGGCACCCTAGTCAATTGGATTCCTTAGACATCCGAGATAGAGGGATGCGAAATATTTCTGTACGACGATGGGGAAATTAGGAGGCAAGTCGTATCGATGAAATGGGTTGAACGTCATGGGAGATAGACGATGATCCAAGATTATATGTGCTGAGATATCCAGCACACCCTATGGGATGAAGTCGATGGGAAGTCGTTCAAAAGTTATCTCGTGAATTGGGAGGCCTAACTGTTGTGAAGAAGTGATACAAGGTGTTACTCAACTGAGTGTTGAGAGTGACTTACGCATTTCTAAAATGTCGATAAGTGGGAAACGATGCTAAGGGGAGACATAGTGAGATTGTCTCCAGACACACCTCTAGTTAATAGGGCGAGATGGACTCGAAATAAACAACCGGAATGTGGTAGTGAACCTACATTTCCAATGATGGAATGAGGAGACAGACTTATAAATTATTGATGGGTTGTGAACATCATAATTAAGCCAACATTTTGTTGGGGGTATCTAAATGGGGTGACCCGAATGGATTAGTATGTAGTTAAAAAGGGAGAGTGCACGGTGCCGCTCTACATGATTGTGGATCAGGATGAAATCCTAAAATCCCACCCTGTGAGAGATGGTCAGGAAGGAATAGAGATAAAGTTTTATTTTGAGTACGTTGTGCTACCTACGACTCAATGTTAGTGAGAAAGAATAATGATACACCCTTATGATAGTGGAATTTTGGAGAAGTCCACTGATCAATTCATAGGTTGAATGTATGCCTATAAGAGCATATTTATAGGTAGAGTGAGTGCCTATATGGACTGTACATGAGAATTGGGTTCGTGGGTACCGATTACGAACAATACATGTACTTTGGGTGTGGTTCGAGGAGACATTTTGAACTTTTAGTCCTTAACGCGTGATATGAGGACATTTTATTGGAGTGTGACATTTTAAGGTATATGAAATGTGAAATATATGGCTCACAAATTGTCTACTCATGTGAAATGAGATATATATACATATATTGGTGCTCGAGATGTGATCCCGAGACAAGTAATTAATAACTATTGGTGATCGAGGTGGAATTCCGAGCCAATAACCCCAAAAGTGTTATAGAAAGGGGGGTGATTATAAAATAAGTGTTGGTAGTATATGTTATGTGTACGATATATATACCTATTGATTTTCCTACTTATGTGCGACAGTAAGTGTGCTTAATCTCTGTATTGGGGTCGATGATGTTCCGGACCAATACATGAGGGAACGATTTGGGGTCGATGATTTTTCGAACCAAATCGATGAAAAATATTGGTATTGACGGAAGGTCTGAACCAACATGTGCATTACATTTACCTTGGGGTCGATGGATTACCGGACCAATGTAAATGATAGGGTTATTGGGGCCGATGATTTTGGCCGAACCAATTTTCCTTAAAGTATATATTGTATGTGAAATATATACCTTATAATATTCTACTTATGAGTGATAGTAGACACTTAGATGTTATATAGAGATATACATCAAATGGGTAAATTAAATAGGGAGAAATTTAATTTCAAGAATTAACGTTGGATTGGGAAAATCTATGAGAAATTAAGTAGTGAGACTTAATTATGATATATGCGGCATGGGTAACGTGCGATAAGAATTTTATAATGAAAAGGTCATGTACTTGGGACGACCGTTATGATGTTATGATTTGGTATTGGGTATTAGAGGATGCAATTATATATAAGGTCCTTAGCCTTAATACCAGCCTTATCCTAATTTCGAGGACGAAATTCCTTTGCAAGGGGGGAAGTATGTAATACCCCGTATTTCTGAATATTCCAAATATTCCATTTAATTAGATTGGGGAATTAAATGAGAAAATGTCGGTTTAATTTAAATTACGTAAGAGTAGTAATTTAAAGAGTTTTATTTAAAATTGTAATTATGGTATATATATTGCATCATTTTATTTACTTAGTGCGAGTGGTAAATAGTTACTTAACGCGTATAGACCGCGTTGGGGTGAGAACGAGTGATATTTTTAAAGTGACTCAAATGATAATTTAGAGGTCACCAAAGAGTCCGGAAGGGTCAAATTAGTCAAAATAGTATACCCGGGGGTACTAGTTGAGTCCCGGGGTAATTTTGGGCTAAATCGAGACCGTTCGGGGGTATTTTAGTCTTTTAACATAAGAGGGTATGGAGACCTACGAAATTGAGAGTTTTATATCAGCCGTATGATAGATGAATTAGGGTTAGAACATCCATGACAACACCAATACCATTAGAGATAAGAGAGGCACAACTTTCTAAAGCAAAAAGAAGATTTGGGAAGGATTCAAAGGAATTCCTACCATCAACTTGTTGGGGAAGAAGGATTGAAGGATGAAGATCATCAATCATCAATCATCAACAAGAACCACGAAATCAGACCCTACTGATCATAAGGCAAGTTGTTTTTGCAAATTATAAAGTTATAATACCCATGTGTAGGGTTTTTGAATAGTTTTGTTTAAATCAATATTTTGATTGGAGAAAGATGATATTTATGCATGTTGGGATAAGAATCGCATGTAGAATGATTTAAACTATGTAGAGAATTAATATTCAGATTAGACTTGATGATTTTCGGAATAAAAATCTGGATTTTGAATGATAATATGGGAAGAACACCATAACTAGGGTTTCAAGAAATTTTGGGTTTTAATTCATTAATTCTTTAAAGGAATTGGAGTTTTGATGTATTTGATACGTTAGAAACTGTCCTAGTATATGTGGAAACATGTTAGGATCATTGGGTCGAAGTTTGGTGAACAATAATGGAGTTTGGAAATTTGTTAATGGAGGAGAGGATCAACGAAGAAGACAGACTGCGTCTGTCCCTGTTCGATCGATCGATCGATCTTGAACTATCGATCGATCGACTATGTCGATCGATCGAACCCAGCCGTCGATCGATCGACGCAAGCTGTTTCCCAAAAATTTTGTGTTTAATCCTTCGTTGAGTTCGGGAATGAATGAGTATTTAGGATTTACATTATACTTATTTGGGAGTAAGAATAAGACCAGTAGGTATATTGTTGAGGTCCAATAAGGCCATTGGGTGTAGGGCTTGGATTACGGACCGAGGAGAATAATCCGATTTAGTAGAGTATCGGGGACTTCGGAAATTGAGTTACGGGGCGAAGTAAATTCTATTTAAGTAATAGACCAGTAGGGTAAGAAATAACTACTGAAATTATATGTAAGTGGTAACTAGGACCCTTAGAGTTGTGTGAATACTCAAATAAATACGATTAATGAGATAAATCGTAAAGCGAATATTGTACGGTAGATATATGAGATTAAAATATTACGTATGTATATGATTAATAGGTCGGGCGTGTACCTACTGAATTATGTGATCTTTTAGGTAGGGAGATTATACCTAAATTAATTATGTTAGGGTCGATGAGACATTCCGAACTAACATAAAGTTATTATTTGTTTGGGGTCGATGAGAAATGCCGAACCAAACTTTGAACTGGGGTCGCGATGAGAGAGTCCCGAACCAGAATATGTGTATATATATATATATTTTTAAAAATAATTGGGGTCGATGGATCATTCCGAACCAATTCTTACTTGGGGTCGATGAATCATTCCGAACCAAGAGTCCTTTACGTGTATAAAAAGGGCAAAATAGTAATGACTGATATTTAGTATATATTATGTGTGAAATATATATACTTGACGATATTCTACTTCCGTGTATTAGTAGGTTGATATATAGTATGTATTTAAAGATACATACTGAAATGGTAAGTTAAGTAGTGAAACTTAATTACGAAATGCACCTTTAGATAGAGAAAATCTATTTAGTAATTCAAGTAGTGAAACTTAATTACATAAGTGGGAAAGTTAACAATTGTGAGAACTGTAGTAATTTTAGTAGTGAAACTAAATGAGAAGTCTTGAGAAATAACATAGATTAAACGTTACTTGGGAATTATTTAACATACGCGAGATGTTAGTAAGACGGTTGTACTGTATGGGCGGTACTGGAACTTGGGTACAGATAAGTTCAGTTCACTACTTTGGTTTTAGTTAGCTTGAGAAGTATGGCTAGATAAACTAAGTGTAAAACATTAGGTGTGCACAAAAGATGAGGGGTGAGTTAACTCAAGAGAGTGTACGAGAACCTAACATGTGTAATCAATAACTGCATTTTATATTGTGATAAACGCTTGCTAAATATTTTCAAAATGTTTTGAGTACTAACTCTTGCTATAAAATATTTTTAAAACCTTTTAGGTGTCCAGCCACAGGGACGCCATGTGTGATGATTCCATTCCAGACTCGGAGCTGTAGTACTGTGGATGCTTACAGGATTTGACTAGACGATATCTCTCATTCAGATCTAGCACAGGACCTCACACTCGTCTATGTATGGACTTGTTGTCCGGTATTAGTCTCATATGTTAGATTCAGACTAGTGGTTATTCTATTGATTCTTTGGGATTTTTTTAGCCGATGGTTTATTCGGTAATACTTTTGTTCTGTTGTACTTTTACTTTGTTGTTTGAATTATAGTATATGATTATTTGTACTTTGTTCCGCATGGTTGATTTTTCTGTTTTAAGAAAGATAAAATTTGGCACCGGTCTAATTTTACTTAGGGGATTAGTAATTAAAAAGTTTTCGACAGTGATGCTAAGAATGAACCTTTTGAGAAACCTGTTTTAATCTAATGAAGGCCTGATCACCCGATGTTTAATTAGGCGGGGTGTCACATATTTTTTTCACATCTTTCAACACTGGGGTTAGTTATATTCAGCGTGAAGAAAACTCAGTATAATTGAACATAGTCAGTCAATCCACGTAGTGTAATACCCCTTACTTTTGAGTATTTATTTTCATATTAAATTGTCATATGGGTTAATTATTTAAACTAAATGAAAATCGAAGTAAATATTATTCTGTGAGATTTAAGAGTTAATATTTATGATTATTGCATATTTACAGTTACGTGACTGTAAATAGTATAATATTATGTTACGTTGCGTCGTTGCGAGTTAAAGCGACGGTTATGGTTGATGTCCCAACCGGATTATTCTTAGAAAGGTAAAATGACGCTGGGCTAGGAAATTATTAACGATATTTCGTATGTCATTTTATAGGGCACGATTAGTCCGGGAAGGGTCGAGATAGTCAAATTAAATGCCATGGATGTTTTTGGGTTCCGGGGTACTTTCGGCTAGTTATGACTTAAATATGAAGTTATGAGTCATTTTAAGTATGTAATAGAATTTAATGCTGAACTTAAGTGTATTTGAGCTATTTTGGGTATTTAGTCTTGCAAGAGCAATTAAAGCTCATTTGTGTTAACCTAAAAAGAAAGAGAGATGAGAAGAGCTTGAGAGAAAGAAGATAAAAGAGAGAAAATTGGAGATTTGAGCTTGGAATCACATCAATGAGAAGAAATATGAGACTTCAACCTTGAGTCAAGTTATTAAACTTACAAAACTTTATGATTGTGTTGAATAACTTGTATAAATGGTTAGTGCTCTTGAGTTTAAACCATTTAGGGATTTTGGTGATTTTGTTGTCTAAATCATCTCTATATAATCCTCATGTATATGATATAGAGATGATTTGAGTGGTTTATATTAATGGGTTATCATGTAGAAGTGATTTATGGATGATGTTAGTTGATGATAGTGGAATTAGATGGAAGAAGGGGAAATTGGGAGATTTCAGTTTCGTATAAACCAGTAGCAATAACTGGGTTGTCCGACCTGGGCGAATCGATTCGATAATAGGGTAGGCTACAGGTACGAGGTAGCGAATCGATTCGGGGTAGATCGAATCGATTTGCTAAATTAACATCTTTATAGAAACCATGGTTCTCTCGAATGAATCGATTCGCTTTTTGGCTAATTGATTCGCTTCAAGGGCGAATCGATACGGCCTTTGGCGAATCGATTCGAAAATCTTACTATTTGAAAGGATTTTTCCAACTCTGTTTAAAGTCTTTTTCTCTCAGGTTTAAAGATTAGGAGCCTTATTATATGATGTGTTATAGATGAATATGACCTTATATAAGAGATTCATACCCTAGGATAGTGAAGGGGCATCCGGGCATATTTCGGGGATTGAATACGAGAGTATAATACCTCATGTGGTTAAATAAATGATTGTAGGATTGGTGTATAGCCGGATTGTGTCGTTTTGTTTTTCGGGGGCTAGTATAGAAGTGTTTATATCTTATAGCCTAAATTAATTAATTATATATATATATATATATATATATATATATATGCTTCCGGATATGAGAATTATATATGTAGTTAAGATATATCTTGTGATTATGGTATATATATGCACATACCTCTCTAAATGCTATCATAAGGGAAGTTGCACGAAAGAGGTGAATCCCCCTGGCTAGTGAATGTAGGGAGAGTATAGTCCTCAGACCATAGCACCAGTTGTTACATTGTGTGATTGTTTTATTCGATGTGAAGTAATTCCGAGTATGGTTACGTCTCACTATTGAAGGTTTATTGTCGCTTCCCATGCATTGTGATTTAGGATTACCCAAACGGTGAGATATCGACTGTGGGTACTCAGGTGGTCAATAATGATAGGTCCTGGAAGATGATAGCAATATGGGACGCATCCAGTGGGGTGACTCACAGAAGGATGGTCTTAGAAATGTTATTGTATGAACATAATTGTTCTCACTAAAATTGAATTTTAAACGAGAAGGATTAAATGGAATTGCGAATCAACTCTAATCATATGTGATCCTCTGGGCTTAAATGACTTGTGAGGTTAAATAAATGAGAAAATTGGTAAACTAGGAATTTTGTATATAGTTAATGTTATGCGAATCAACTCGATAGATAGTTAGGTCATCCTCACTAATAGTCTGGTAGCTTAACTTAAAGTAAAATGTACGCGATAGGTTGTGCACTTTAGAGGAGAGATGAGTATAATATCTTAAGTGAAGAGCGAATCTAAACTGTTTATGAAATCTTGCATTCATAGCTTTCATGCATCTTATTCACTTGTAAATCATATCAATCTCGACCCTAACCCGTTTGTATTTTGTTCTCTTTGTGTGGTTCTTATTATGTTCAGGCGCTCCGCCTCAAGGGTGCCCGTTCTGACCTTCCCTCCTAGTGTTAAAGTATCTACAGCATTTTGCGAATGTTGTAGTATTTTCATAGTAGACGCATCAAATTTGTTTTGGATATTCTAGTTATGATTCGTCAGTTATATTCGGGCGTGTTGCCACTACACCAAATCTGCTGAATTGTCACGGCCATTGACCTTGACAAGTTGGACTTATCAAGGTCAATGACCGTGACAATTCTGGGGGTGATAAATTTTGTTGTCATAGAATTTTCACGGTCCTTGACCTCGACAAGTTTTGTCACGGTTAAGGATCGTGACAAACCCGTGACATTTAATAAAAAAATATCAATTCTGGGCAGAATTGAAAAAAAATCTGCTGGGTAGTATGGCCACTGCCACTGCCCAGCAGTATATTTGTACCTGTTATAACAATGTTGTACCTGTTCAAACATCATATATCCAAATAAAATAGAGATAATGCAAATATACATTCAAAACAATATGCATCACGATATAATCCAAATGTAAAAACTTAAAACAATTCAATTTAAATAATGTCACTACATGTTTGGGTAAGGTTAGCTCTGAGGAGGTGATTAGGCCACATGATATACGAATTGACAAACCCAACAATATACATCGTGTCGCATTGTTCACGCAACCACAAGGGGGAATTCTCCTTCCCGGGTATCATATGCGTAACGAGCACCTTGGACTCGATGTCTTGAAGCAAACGTCCATGAACTGGCATACCCTGGACGGTATTCAGGTCCCTCAACCCCCACCCTATCCGCTGGCCAACAAATATGCCCAGCAAAAACATGCTCGTCCAACCAAGTGTCGACATCGATCGGTTGAAGAGAGCCAAATAGGGGAGTGGATCATCAAAGTATGCACATGTCGACGATGAAGCAACGAGGTCCACATCCTCGTCATCCTGCACCTCCTCCTCCTGCACCTCCTCCTCCACCACCTTCTCGTTACGATTTCCGCCCATCGAACTCTTCATGAATGAGAACATATCTTGGACCTGTAATACCCCGTAATTTTACTGATTTTATTTAATGGGATTAATTAAATTAAATGAAAATTAGTTGAAAATTAATCCAGATTTAAATACTAGCGAGATGTGAGTTGGTGTTTGATAATGATGATAATATTGAGTATTACTGAGTATATATGGTATTATATGATTAGTGATAATATTAAAATTGTCACGAGTCATAAATACGACAATTTGGAAAATTAAGTTTGGCGTCAGAAATAAATTCAATTAGATTAAAAAGAAAATTATAATTTAGTCATCCGTATGGTCATTTTGAGTGCGCCAACGTGTCCGGAGGGGTCGAGATAGTCAGAAAACATTATCCGGGGGTTTAGTTTGGGTCCCGGGACACTTTTAGGCCAAACTGGCAAACCGGGAGGGTATTTTGGTCATTTTAAAATTTAAGGAAATATGACCCACGAATTTTAGGGTTTATTTAATTATTATTGGGAAGGCCATTAGGGCCATTATCAGCCAAAAACAAAGAGTGGGCTACGTGAGTTAGAGGATAAGTTGCAGGAGGTTTCCAAACCCAAGCCACCACCAACCACCACCAAATCTTGATAGAATTGTGACCGAAAAGAAGGAAAGAACCAACCCTCGGACACCATCAATGATTTTGAACATCAAACTTAAGGCAAGTGATTTAATTCCATTAGTTTTCAGCGAATATATCTTCCATGTTAGTGTAGAAATTGATTTTAGTCTTGAAATGAGAGTGCAGCTACAGCGGAAATATTACGACTTCTCAAATAAAATCCAGTTTTTAATTAAACCCAAATTTTAGTTAAACCCTAAGACATGCATCTAGATGATTTATCAAATAAAATATAGCATGCAATATAAAAACAAACAATTTCAGGAAAAATCCCCCAAAGGGGCAAAACCTTTTATTTCACTATAATTTGTAAGAAAACGACTTACAATCGGATTACAATGAAATACAGTTTGACTAAGAATTACCCTCAGGTATCGGATTCTGTAGTCGGCGGCTGGAAATATCCCTTTCCAGGAGGGCTGCAATGAAGAAGAGAAACGGCTTCTCCACAAGTTTGTCGGCTGGAATTTACCCTTTCCAGGAGGGCAGCAATGAAGAAGAGAACGACTTCTCTACAAGGGTTGAACAAACCAAAGTTGTGTTCTTGGGTTACCAAAAAGATTCACAAAGGTTTGGCAATTGTGTGAATCAAAACATGAGTCTCGGGACTCAAAAAATATGAAGACTAGAGTAATTTGGATTCTCAAAAACATCTTCTAAAGTCTTGCAAAACAACTCCCCCGAAGTTGGTATTTATAGGGAAATACATGAAGAAACCCACGATTTTAAAACACTGAAATTCTTTCCAGCGTACAGGTACCCCGAACCGGTTTGGGTACCCTGCGAACCGGTTTGCCCCCCCGAACCGGTTTCGGACTGGGTTCGGGAAAGTGTGCTGGGAACTGGGGATTAAACACTTAGAAAAATTCCCAGAATTTTCTATGTAAATATCTCCATTTTCAACGGGCCATAACTTGTTCACCGTAGCTCGGATTGAGGTGCCGTTTCTTCCAGTATCTTTGTTGCGGCAAACTCTTCAACTTTACAGTTGACCGGTCCTCCAGACAGTGGCTGTAAAATTACTAATTTACCCTTGAACATCCCTATCATGCCTTGTTTCACTGATTTGACTTCTCTTGCGTACCACTTGCATTACAAGCCTAGAATCAAGGAACGTGAAGTCGTTGATGCAGATGAGGGACACAATAATGGAGATAATGCATGCTTGATTCCCGAAATTCAGATAGAGGTCGTCATGTGAGATCGTGAGGTGACGTGCCAAATGTAGCGGCGTACGACATAAATAAATGAAACATTTAGGACATGAGAAAAATGTCCTTACAAATCTCCCCATATGTCTATGCCGGTACATACATAAAAAATCCGAATTATTAAATATGAAATTGCCTATACAAATCTACCCTCCCATGAACCCAAAACTGGAAAAGGTACAAATGAATAGTCTTCATCGTTTGTTCTTCAAATCTTCAGGAATCTCAAATCTTTTCTCATCAGGGTGTGCAACATATAGATCTTCAATCTTCATACATACACACATGAGACAAAGCAAATACCACGTGACATATCGAGTTTTAAATGAGATAACATGGATATCAATATATGATAAAAACATAAGCAACATCTCAAAAACTCCCCCAAAATTCAAACTCCCCCATAATATGATAATTCTTTCTCCCCCTTTTTATGATGTCCCCAAATAGACAGATGAGAAGAATGAATCAAATAAGAAAAATCGAGGTGTCACGGTATACAAAACAGGGCATCAAATAATATGGTAATAGTGCTCTTGCAAGGAGATGCTCAAACAAATATTCTCAAACTATTTTTGAATTTTTCAAATTTTTCATACAAAAATAAGATACCAATATGAACAAATATGAAACAAAAATAACACCATGGATTTAGACTCAAACAACCAAGTTATGGAAATGGAATGAATGGGTGTGAACACATTCGATAGGTAAATCAACTCAATCAATCATATGTGCACGATGCATACGTGTATTCCTAACGAATGAACATCAAAGGTATCCTTAAGTGTAAACGTTTGTTGAATTTAGATGACATCGTTTTATGCAAATCAACAAATCAAAGTCAAATGATTTTCACACCAATAACGTCCAAAACTATATAGCGCATTTTCAAAAATTTCAAGGATGTGCAAACCCGTTTTAATTCTCCAACCAAACTTCTCATATATATATATTCTTTTAGAGGTAATCTAAATTCTCAAACATTGGAGAATTGGTGCAAAAACCTAAATGGCCCCTTTTTGGCATGAATATCTTTTTATTGCCTTTCAATTTTTTCGGGCTCTTTTAACCTCTTTGGACCTCGGATAATAAAATTCCTCAATTTTTTAGGTCCTTTTTAACGGTGGCTTTTGCGCAAAGGATAGATAATTACCTTTCGCAGCCCCTCCCCGTTATTCAAACAAAGCACAAAAACTCACAACACGGTTTTTATATGCACAATTTCCTTATAAAAAATTATCGCGCTTGGTTTGTTTTAAAGACATGATTGAGATGAAAACACCCAACCAACATTTGATAAGACAAGCACAATAATCAAACAAATCCGTGCATGTGTGCAATAAAGGAAATTATGAGTCAAACATGTAGGAAGTAACACTTAAATGCATCTTAATGACTCCAAACATTATAAAGCACATGGATGAATTGACCTATTGTCTCAAAACACTATCAAATAGTCACATGAAAATAATGGAATGATGTTGTGACTCGGTCATCCTAAGTGTTCATCCATAAACGGTGTAAACAAAAAAAAACAAAAATCTTTTTGGATTTTTTAAAATTTTATCAAAATAAAATCTTTTTGTATTTTTCAAAAAAATTCAAAAACAAGAATTTATACAAAAAGTACAAGTCATCACACTAGTAAAAATATATCATGAAACCACAACTAGTGTATGACAAACATGCAATCACAATCAACCAAAAGATTTCACATGGGGTGAATCACGTGCAAGCAAATGGGAATCGTGGACAAATAAACCATAAGCCTCTAAATCCGATTTTCTAACCCAAATTGATGTGTAACGAAGTGTGGGGGTTTTGGGAATCGAATTTATTCTTTCATTAACCTTATTAGGTCCATTTAAAAGATTATAACAAAAGTTCCTAAGATGACCTTGCCTACCACAATGTGTGCAAGAGTAAATCGGGCAATTTGTGTTCCCTAAAGGTGTCCCTCTCCTCAAATTTATCGGTTGCTCTCTCCGAATTTGCCTAGGTGGGTCTCTCCTAATGATACTAGAAGGTTCTCTCATGATGTTCCTATGGGGCGCCTTTTTAACAAACTTAGGTGCCTCTTTCTTAACAATCCTAGGAGGCTCTCTCACACGTGTGGGAATGGGTGCAACATATTTTTCAAGACCAATCCCACCCCTATCCGTTTTGATCTCGATTGTGCCTAAAATCTTATCAAGTTTTTCAGACCTAGACTCCAAATCAAATTTCACTTTACTTGAATCTTTCAATTTCACCTTAAGTTCACCTATCCTAGATTCAAGTACTCGTTTAGAATCCTCAAACTCTAAAAGCTCCTTTTTCATAGTCTCCATCAACCCTCTAAGACTATCTCTCTCACCCTCGACGTACTCAAGTTTCTCTTTCAAAATTTTCTCATGTGCCCTAAGTTCTTTAATTAAAAAATCATTATTTTTTATGGCACACTCTTTCAATTGAGCTTTCAATTTCAAATTTTCTTTCTTTGTTTTCAAAGTTTCAGCATAAAGTTCATTGAAAGCAGTTTGCAAGTCATGCTCATCTACACTTTCCTCCTCACTTTCATCCACACTCCCATCACCTTCACTATCATTACTAATCACATGGATGGGAAACTCTCGCCTAGAAGCATAAAAAACTTCTTCTTTCGAATCACAATCACTAAGGGTAGAAACATGAGAAATCGGTTTATTCAATTTCTTCTTTAAATTTGTGGTACACTCATGTAACGTGTGACCAACACCCTCACAACAAGGACACCTCTCAGATTCGTTTTCAACAGAAGATTTAAAACAAGAGTTCGTGTGAATTTTCCAATTAATTTTTTCAAAAATTTGACATCGAAGATCATCAAAACCATCAAAAGCCATTTTTGTGCAAAATCAGGATCAAAACACAATAACTTAGTGCAATAGGCTCTGATACCAATTTGAGAGTGCAGCTACAGCGAAAATATTGCGACTTCTCAAATAAAATCCAGTTTTTAATTAAACCCAAATTTTAGTTAAACCCTAAGACATGCATCTAGATGATTTATCAAATAAAATATAGCATGCAGGATAAAAACATACAATTTCAGGAAAAATCCCCCAAAGGGGCAAAACCTTTTATTTCACTATAATTTGTAAGAAAACGGCTTACAATCGGATTACAATGAAATACAGTTTGACTAAGAATTACCCTCAGGTATCGGATTCTGTAGTCGGCAGCTGAAAATATCCCTTTCCAGGAGGGCTGCAATGAAGAAGAGAAACGGCTTCTCCACAAGTTTGTCGACTGGAATTTTCCCTTTCCAGGAGGGCAGCAATGAAGAAGAGAACGGCTTCTCCACAAGGGTTGAACAAACCAAAGTTGTGTTCTTGGGTTACCAAAAAGATTCACAAAGGTTTGGAAATTGTGTGAATCAAAACATGAGTCTTGGGACTCAAAAAATATGAAGACTAGAGTAATTTGGACTCTCAAAAACGTCTTCTAAAGTCTTGCAAAACAACTCCCCCGAAGTTGGTATTTATAGGGAAATACATGAAGAAACCCACGATTTTAACACACTGAAATTCTATCCAGCGTACAGGTACCCCGAACCGGTTCGCCCCCTCGAACCGGTTTCGAACTGGGTTCGGGAAAGTGTGCTGGGAACTGGGGATTAAACACTTGGAAAAAATTTCCAGAATTTTCTATGTAAATATCTCCATTTTCAACGGGCCATAACTTGTTCACCGTAGCTCGGATTGAGGTGCCGTTTCTTCCAGTATCTTTGTTGCGGCAAGCTCTTCAACTTTCCAGTTGACCGGTCCTCCGGACAGTGGTTGTAAAATTACCAATTCTCAAATAAAATCCAATTTTTAATTAAACCCAAATTTTAGTTAAACCCTAAGACATGCATCTAGATGATTTATCAAATAAAATATAGTATGCAGGATAAAAACAAACAATTTCAGAAAAAATCCCCCAAAGGGGCAAAACCTTTTATTTCACTATAATTTGTAAGATAACGGCTTACAATCGGATTACAATGAAATACAGTTTGACTAAGAATTACCCCCAGGTATCGGATTCTGTAGTCGGCGGCTGAAAATATCCCTTTCCAGGAGGGCTGCAATGAAGAAGAGAAACGACTTCTCCACAAGTTTGTCGGCTGGAATTTTCCCTTTCCAGGAGGGCAGCAATGAAGAAGAGAACGGATTCTCCACAAGGGTTGAACAAACCAAAGTTGTGTTCTTGGGTTACCAAAAAGATTCACAAAGGTTTGGAAATTGTGTGAATCAAAACATGAGTCTTGGGACTCAAAAAATATGAAGACTAGAGTAATTTGGACTCTCAAAAACGTCTTCTAAAGTCTTGCAAAACAACTCCCTCAAAGTTGGTATTTATAGGGAAATACATGAAGAAACCCACGATTTTAAAACACTGAAATTCTATCCAGCGTACAGGTACCCCGAACCGGTTCGCCCCCCGAACCGGTTTCGAACTGGGTTCGGGAAAGTGTGCTGGGAACTGGGGATTAAACACTTGGAAAAAATTTCCAGAATTTTCTATGTAAATATCTCCATTTTCAACGGGCCATAACTTGTTCACCGTAGCTCGGATTGAGGTGCCGTTTCTTCCAGTATCTTTGTTGCGGCAAGCTCTTCAACTTTCCAGTTGACCAGTCCTCCGGACAGTGGTTGTAAAATTACCAATTCTCAAATAAAATCCAGTTTTTAATTAAACCCAAATTTTAGTTAAACCCTAAGACATGCATCTAGATGATTTATCTAATAAAATATAGCATGCAGGATAAAAACAAACAATTTCAGGAAAAATCCCCCAAAGGGGCAAAACCTTTTATTTCACTATAATTTGTAAGAAAACGGCTTACAATCGGATTACAATAAAATACAGTTTGACTAAGAATTACCCTCAGGTATCGGATTCTGTAGTCGGCGGTTGGAAATATCCCTTTCCAGGAGGGCTACAATGAAGAAGAGAAACGACTTCTCCACAAGTTTGTCGGCTGGAATTTTCCCTTTCCAAGAGGGCAGCAATGAAGAAGAGAACGGCTTCTCCACAAGGGTTGAACAAACCAAAGTTGTGTTCTTGGGTTACCAAAAAGATTCACAAAGGTTTGGCAATTGTGTGAATCAAAACATGAGTCTTGGGACTCAAAAAATATGAAGACTAGAGTAATTTGGACTCTCAAAAACGTCTTCTAAAGTCTTGCAAAACAACTCCCCCGAAGTTGGTATTTATAGGGAAATGCATGAAGAAACCCACGATTTTAAAACACTGAAATTCTATCCAGCGTACAGGTACCCCGAACCGGTTTGGGTACCCTGCGAACCGGTTCGCCCCCCCGAACCGGTTTCGGACTGGGTTCGGGAAAGTGTGCTGGGAACTGGGGATTAAACACTTAGAAAAATTCCCAGAATTTTCTATGTAAATATCTCTATTTTTAACGGGCCATAACTTGTTCAACGTAGCTCGGATTGAGGTTCTGTTTCTTCCAGTATCTTTGTTGCGGCAAGATCTTCAACTTTCCAGTTGACCGGTCCTCCGGACACTGGCTGTAAAATTACCAATTTTCCCTTGAACATCCCTATCATGCCTTGTTTCACTGATTTGACTTCTCTTGCGTACCACTTGCATTACGATCCTAGAATCAAGGAACGTGAAGTCGGTGATGCAGATGAGGGACACAATAATGGAGATAATGCATGCTTGATTCCCGAAATTCGGATAGAGGCCGTCATGTGAGACCGTGAGGTTACATGCCAAATATAGCGGCGTACGACATAAATAAATGAAACATTTCGGACATGAGAAAAACGTCCTTACATGAAAGATGATAAAAACCGATGAAATTTGAGGTAGAACTATAAATATTGGATAGGAATTGCATGTAGATTAGTTCTGGACGAAATTCAGTAACCAAAATATAACCTTGATGAATTAAGAACGGATTTAAGAAGAGAAATATCATGGTTCTTGAAGAAAATAGAAAACTAGGGTAAGGTTAATTGTTGATGATGTAATGATTTTTGGAACGTTAAAAATTTTGTATTTAGGTAGTATAATGATCCTACATCCTTAGTTGAGAATTTCATACCTTGTAATGGAGTTTTGGGACAAATCTGGGACTGAAAAATGAAGCAGTCCGTAGCCTTATCTGGTGCGATATTTCGATCGACATTCATAGGTCGATCGATCGACCACCATCGATCGATCGGCATCCCAGGGTCGATCGATATACCTTCCCAGAAATTGTGATATTTTCCCCTTATTGAATTTAAGCAATTTCGACCCTAGAAAATTTTTGGTGGGGACTTTGTGAACACTTTTAGATTTAAGGAAGACCAGTAGGCGTGTATATGAGACCCGGATTATTATTAGAATTAAATTTGGGAGTTATGTCAGACTTAATAAGGTTCGACGAGTGGGGTACTATTAAAGACTGCGATTAAAATAGTTAAATCTATATAGTTGGTAATATGAGGTTAGTGGCAGAAATATGGACCTTAAGAGTATTGGATTGAAGTGTGGGAATAATAGGAGACTTAGTAACCTTTATGAGTTAGGTTTTAAGTACTTGAAACTACTACGTGAGATGTGTCGGTGGTTATATAACTGCCCGAAAGTATAAAAATGTACTAATTGGATTAATGGTATAGGGATTGAGAACATACCTTTAATAATATTATAAAGTATCTAAGTTGTGTGAATGCTTAGTAAATGAATTTATATGTGTATCACATACCTACCATACTTGCTATCACGGGAGGTCGGCTTTCGGAACAGGGCCATCTAATCTTTGTGTGCCTACGGGGGGATTTAGATTGGTACCTTAAGGACATAGGGTTGTGAATGACTTATTTGTGAGTTGATAAGTCAGTTGACCATGGGAGCGTAGGTATGTGCGTGACCATGGGTATGTGAACTGTGTTCACCTCCAATATGTGTGATTTTGCTTATTAAAATGGTTCCTGAGAGATTCGGAATACGTAGTCCTTATGTACGCGATGTACCGGGATTCGATAGCAGAGTATGTGTGCTTCGCAGCTTGGCCTAGGGTGCCCAATTATATAATTATGTTGAAATTTATATATTGGTGATGGTAACAGACTCCTTGTTGATGTGGGTGAATATCCTTATTAATGTGCGTGAATAATTGCGACACTTTGAGTAAAGTAGAATTGAGAATTTGCTATATGATTTAAAATTAATTAATCTGTGAGATGAAAAGGTAGATTCACATAAGTTAGATTGGAATGTCTTGAACAAACCCCTATATTATCACGTGAGGACGAGTTGCAGTATAAACTAGTTAGTTAGAGGCATAACTAGGATGGGTTATGGATATACGTTAAGCGTGCACCTTAGTTGAGAGGTGAGAAACTCATGTGAGAGCACGGAACTAACATGTACTTAATATTAATTGTTTAATGTAATTAAACACTTGCTATATTTTAAAATCTTTTCACATCGGGCTCTGACCCGTTTGCTTTCAAATCTATTTTCTTAAAAAACCTTTTAGATGCCCAGCCACAGGGACGCCAAGCTTAGGAGTTCCATTTCAGTGACGTGCTGTAGCTGCTGTGGAAGTTACAGGATCTTGATGATAGACGCCTCCACGTTCTATATTGATTCCATTTCAGACTTATTTAGTTGTTAGGGCATGTCGCCCCATTTCTTTTAGAGACAGTTTTATAATACTCAGTTTCATTGAAGTTTTGGAGTTAATTCATTTATTATTCAGACGTTGTATTTGGTTTTATTCATTATTTGTGGTGATTCAGAGGAGTGTTACACCAGACTCATTTATTATTCCATTATTATTATGATGTAACTTTGATGTGATGGTGGTATCATTTAGCTAATAATTTTATTTGGTTGCATGTTAATTTAATTTAATAAAATTTGACAACTCACTTTTTAAATATTAGGTGGATAGTAATTGTTTAAATAAATGTTTTCGACAGTGATGCTATGAACTGAACCAACTTCACATTTTGTATTAATTTTAATAAAGGAGTACCCGATATTTAATTAGTCTGGGTGTCACAGGTGGTATCAGAGCATCAAGTTCTAGTGTCCTTAGGATCTGTACGGCTTGTTATATTTTCGCGTAACGTCTTTTGATATAGAGCTCTATTATTAGGACTGTTGTATTCCTTGATTACATTTTGTAGACTACGTTCTTCAGCTACATTGTTATGTATGGTCAATGGACTTATATATTTCTTTTGAAATTTTAGATGTCGCTCATGAGGGAGGTACAAACCAACACTACTGAGGGAACAAGTGCGGGTCAAGACCAACGAGTACCTCAGGTACACAAAGAAAGAACGAAAATCACTGAGATAACGAATATCGTGGCACAAGCGGTAACTATCGCAATATTGCAGCACCAAAGTAGTAGTGTGCAGCTTGCAGGCGGAAAAAGAACCAGAGAAGTTAATCAACACGACGTTACTAAAGTTAGCAACAAAGGGAAAACACCGCCACAACAATAAGTGCCTCATAGTCGTCAAGGACATAAGGGAAATGGAAATGGCGGGAAGAGTCAAACCCGCCAGAGCCAACAAAGCCAAGGGAAGAGGGCTACCACCAAGAGGTGTTTTAAATGTGGACGAAATGGCCATACACGTCTGGCCTGCCCAGATTCGGCTGGTGACAAACCTCGTCCCAATCGGCAAGGATAACAAGGTATAAAAAGGGAAGGGTTTCAGGGTCAGTGTCATAAGTGCGAATAGCAGGGTCACAGGTGGAGGGACTGCCCGCAACCAGATAAAGTGCCAATGCAGGATGCCCAGCATAAGAAAGCCTGGATAGTTACCCCAACATCGCAGGCCCCACGACAAAATCAAGGAGTACAATATGGATGTGTCTATAATGCCCGATATGCAATTATGCCATTGATATCGCAACTACCACATGCGTTTGGAGGTACGATACTTCATTATTAATTATATCCTTTAAGATAAAAGGGAAATCTAGAATAACTTAGATGTGTTACAGTTTATTCCTATGCATTGAGAAACGTGAGTGTAAAATTCATTCTTATCCTGGTATATTTTGAATTAGCTACAACGGTTTGAGTGTTAATAGACCATTATAGTGATATTATGGCATTCATTAGAAATTGTACTAAGTGTCACTTGAGTGGAGGTAAGGCCATATTTGTATTTATATATTTTCTTATGGTGGCATAAAAAGACTTCGTAAAGACGTCGTCTGGTTATATTTAATTTCGGTGGGTAGGGATGCCTATTAAGGAAATTCAAGATTTGTTAAAATGTTTCTGAGCATGGGGATTATCCCGTAGTTATATTAGAGTCTAACGCCAAGATAATAGGAGGAATGTGTTGAGTGTAGCCTCACGTGTCATAAGAGGAGGTAAGTTAACTTCTTAGCAATAAGTGATGATAAGGGACACAAGTCAGATACCGAAGGCCCCAAATCTCATTAACCAGCATTACTAGTTAGTAGTGTATCGGGGGGGTTCCTTGTTTGGATTTCACTTTGCGAGACATCCCACGCATGAAACCTAGTGAACGTCGGGAGATGAAAATAATTGGCCTTTAGTACACGGATTAGTACCCTAGTTGTCATTCGCAAAGAAAATGATAACTTAAGTGCTGTCGAATGTCTTACCTCGTGAGTTAATCGAAGCGACAAGGAGGATTATAGCTACAATTATTAGTCTGAATGTGCCTAACCCTATCAAACCTTCAGAGTTACAAGTCCAGACTGGGCAGCATTTGGGTCAAATCTCCATCTAGAGGAGCACCTCGCCTTAGGGTGCTCCCGTGTTGTTTGTAAGGAGAAAAGGGATAAACATTTAAGGTTGTGTGGAGATTACCGGGAGTTGAATAAAGTCACGATACAAAATAAGTATCCGTTGTTCCGATCGATGACTTATTCGACCAGTTGAGAGGAGATTCCTTCTTCTCAAAGATTGACTTGAGATCAGGATACCATCAGTTACGAATCAGGGAGCAGGACGTCTCGAAGACTGCCTTTTTGACGAGATGTGGTTCCTACGGGTTCAGGGTTATGTATTTTGGCCTAACCAATGCCCCAACCGTGTTTATGGACTTAATGAATACGGCGTTCAGAGAATTCCTAGACCAGTTCGTCATCGTATTCTTTGATGACATTCCGGTTTACTCCCAGACAGAGGAGGAACATGCCGAGCCCTTGAGGAGGGTTTTGCACCCGCTGCATCAGAAAGAGTTATGTGCAAAGTATGAGAAGTGTGGATTCTGGCGAAAGGAGGTTCAGTTTTTGGGGCATATCATTTTCGACAGGGAATATCTGTTGATCCAGGGAAGGTATCAGCGGTGAGGAAGTGAGGATAGCCCACGACACCGACTGATATACGTAGTTTCTTGGGCCTATCCATATACTACAGGAGGTTTATTCGAGGATTATCTAAGATAGCTGGTCCTTTGACACATCTGACTCGGAAGAGTGTGCCATTCAACTGGAGCGATGCTTGTCAGTTGGCATTCGACGAGTTGAAGGACAAGTTGACCTCAACACCAGTGTTAGCATTGCCTAGACCGGGAGTTGAGTTTCTAGTCTACACCAATGCGTCCTTACTAGGACTTGGGGGTGTAATGCAACAGGATAGTCAGTCTATATCATATGCTTCCCGTAAGCTTAAGCCTCACAAGAAGAATTACCCCACCCACGACTTGGAGTTAGCTGCAATCGTATTTGCTCTTTGGATTTGGAGACATTATCTCCTGGGGGAGAAATTCCATTTATTCACGGACCACAAGTCCCTACAGTACCTCTTCACGCATAAGGAATTAAATATGCGTCAACGTAGGTGGCTTGAGTTCATGAAGGATTATCAGTTCGATATCCAATACCAAAGAAAGGCTAACGTGGTAGTAGACGTGTTGAGCCGTAGGCCAGTAGGCGAGGTGGCCTAAGTGTGGAAAGCAAAGTGGAAGGAGTTGGGACACCAGGATGCAGTGGCTCGATCATGTCTTTGATGGCCGTTACACCCCAAATCGTTATGAGAGTGATACAGGCCCAGACAAAAGACTCGTTCTGTCAAGAGTAGATAGTCCGATTACTAGCAGAGGGAGCCGAGTCCTATACCATTAGTTCAGACGGGGGCTTACGCTTCAATGGGAGACTGGTCGTTCCTGAGGGGGAAGACTTGCGACATGAGGTAATGACAGAGTCGCACAGTTCGCGGTACATCCTGGTGCGGATAAGATGTACCAGGATATGAGGCGACAGTACTGGTGGAGCGGGATGAAGAGAGATATTGCCGAGTTCATTTCTAAATGTGCCACTTGTCAGCTGGTAAAATTGGACCATTAGAGACCGGCAGGACTTCTACAACCATTGGAGGTTCCTATGTGGAAATGGGAGAGCATTTCCATGAACTTTATCACGGGATTACCTACATCGCAGAGGGGTCACGACTCCATATGGGTAATCGTGGATAGGTTGACCAAAGTTGCTCATTTTTTGCCAGCCCCGACAGACTACACTACGGGACAGTATGCCCAGATTTTCATAGCGAAGATAGTGAGACTCCACAGGGTGCCTCTCAATATCATGTCTGACCGAGAAAAAATATTTGTTTCACGATTTTGGGAGAGTTTTCAGGAAGTCATGGGTACAGAGTTGCGGCTGAGTACAACATATCATTCACAGACAGATGGGCAGATCGAGCGGACGAATCAATTGTTTGAAGACATGTTGCGAATGTGCATCCTAGACTTTGGAGGTGGTTGGGAGAATTATCTTCCACTGGTGGAGTTTGCCTATAATAACTTCTACCAGTTCACTATTGGCATGGCTCCATTCGAGGCGTTATACGGTAGACCTTGTCGTTCCCGAGCATGTTGGCTAGAGGTGGGGGATAACAAACTCCTTGGGACGGAGGTGATTCAGGATACTTCGATGAGGATAGAGATGATACAGAACCTTATTAGGGTAGCTAAGGACCGACAGAAGAGTTATGCTTATGCCAAGAGATTCTTTAGAGAATTTAAGGTGGGGGACCAAGTGCTACTCAGAGTATCTCCGATGAAGGGGATTATGCGTTTCGGGAAGAAAGGAAAATTGGCACCTAGATAGGTGGGACCATTCCCTATTATCGAGAGAATTGGTCCAGTTGCGTACAGACTTGGGTTACCGGAACACCTGCATAGGATCCATGACATGTTCCATATTTCCTCGCAAAGGAAATATCTTAGGGATGATTTGGCCCATACCCGCATTGCTTTAGAGGACATCAATCTACAGCCTGATAGTTCCTATGAGGAGGGACCGATTGCTATTCTAGACCACAACGAGAGGAAACTGAGGTCGAAGATAGTACCGTTAGTACGTGTTCAGTGGCGGCATCATAATCCCTAGGAGTCCAACTAGGAGCGCGAGGATGAGATGCGAGAGCGTTATCCACAATTATTCTTGCCAGGTATACTTTATTTTCTGAATTTCGGGATGAAATTCTGTTATTAGGGGGTAAGTATGTAATACCCCGTAATTTTACTGATTTTATTTAATGGGATTAATTAAATTAAATGAGAATTAATTAGAAATTAATCCGGATTTAAATACTAGCGAGACGTGAGTTGGTATTTGATTATGATGGTAATATTGAGTATTACTGAGTATTTATGGTAATATATGATTATTGATAATATTAAAATTATCGCGAGTCATAAATATGACAATTTGGAAAATTAAGTTGGGACGCGCGTGTCAGAAGCGTCAGGAATCAATTTAATTAGATTAAAAAATAAATTATAATTTAATCATCCGTATGGTCATTTTGAGTGCGCCAACGTGTCCGGAGGGGTCGAGATAATCAGAAAATCCCAGCTGGGGGTTTAGTTTGGATCCCGGGGCACTTTTAGGCTAAACTGGCAACCCGGGAGGGTATTTTGGTCATTTTAAAATTTAAGGAAATAAGATCCACGAATTTTAGGGTTTATTTAATTATTATTGGGAAGGCCATTAGGGCCATTATCGTCCAAAAACAAAGAGTGGGCTACGTGACTTAAAGGAGAAGTTGCAGGAGGTTTCCAAACCCTAGCCACCACCAACCACCACCAAATCTTGACGGAATTGTGATCGGAAAGAAGGAAAGAACCAACCCTCGGACACCATCAATGATTCTGAACATCAAACTTAAGGCAAGTGATTTAATTCCATTAGTTTTCAGCGAATATATCTTCCATGTTAGTGTAGAAATTGATTCTAGTCTTGAAAGATGATAAAAACCCATGAAATTTGAGGTAGAACTATAAATCTTGGATAAGAATTACATGTAGATTAGTTATGGACAAAATTCAGTAACCAAAATATAACCCTTGATGAATTAAGAACGGATTTAAGAAGAGAAATATTATGATTCTTGAAGAAAATAGAAAACTAGGGTTTTTTATGAAGATTTGATCCATGTAAGGTTAATTGTTGATGATGTAATGATTTTTGGAACGTTAAAAATTTTGTATTTAGGTAGTATAATGATCCTACATCCTTAGTTAAGAATTTCATACCTTATAATGGAGTTTTGGGACAAATTTGTGGATGAAAAACGAAGCAATTCGTAGCCTTATCAGGTGCGATCCATCGATCGACATTCATAGGTCGATCGATCGGCATCCCAGGGTCGATCAATCGACCTTCACAGAAATTGTGATATTTTTCCCTTATTGAATTTAAGCAATTTCGACCCTAGAAAATTTTTGGTGGGGACTTTGTGAACACTTTTAGATTTAAGGAAGACCAGTATGCGTGTATATGAGACCCGAATTATTATTAGAATTAAATTTCGGAGTTATGTTAGACTTTATAAGGTTCGACGAGTGGGGTACTATTAAAGACTGCGGTTAAAAGGGTTAAATTTATATAGTTGGTAATATGAGGTTAGTGGCAGAAATATGGACCTTAAGAGTATTGGATTAAAGTGTGGGAATAATAGGAGACTTAGTAACCTTTATGAGTTAGGTTTTAAGTACTTGAAACTACGACGCGAGATGTGTCGGTGGACTATATTATATAACTGTCCGGAAGTATAAAAATGTACTAATTGGATTAATGGTATTGGGATTGAGAACATACCTTTAATAATATTATAAAATATCTAAGTTGTGCGAATGCTTAGTAAATGGATTTATATGTTTATGAGATGCCTACCATACTTGCTATCACGGGAGGTCGGGATCGGAACAGATCCATCTAATCTTTGTGTGCCGACAGGGGGATTTAGATTGGTACCTTAAGGATATAGGGTTGTGAATGACTTATTTGTGAGTTGATAAGTCAGCTGACCATGGGAGCGTCGGTATGTGCATGACCCATGGGTATGTGAACTATGTTCTCCTCCAATATGTGTGATTTTGCTTATTAAAACGGTTCCTGAGAGATTCGGAATACGTAGTCCTTATGTATGTGATGTACCGAGATTCAATAACAGAGTATGTGTGCACCGCAGCTTAGCCTAGGGGTGCCCTAATTATATAATTATGTTGAAATTTATATATTGGTGATGATAACATACTCCTTGTTGATGTGGGTGAATATCCTTATTAATGTGTGTGAATAATTGCGGCACTTTGAGTAAAGTAGAATTGAGAATTTGCTATATGATTTAAAATATATTAATCTGTGAGATGTAAAGGTAGATTCACATAAGTTAGATTGGAATGTCTTGAACAAACCCCTATATTATCACATGAGGACGAGTTACAGCATAGACTAGTTAGTTAGCGGCATAACTAGGATGGGTTATGGATATACGTTAAGCATGCACCTTAGTTGAGAGGTGAGAAACTCATGTGAGAGCACAGAACTAACATGTACTTAATATTCATTGTTTAATGCAATTAAACACTCGTTATATTTTTAACTGTTTTCACATTAGGCTCTGGCGCGTTTACTTTCAAATCTATTTTCTTGAAAAACCTTTTAGATGCCCAGCCACAGGGACGCCAAGCTTAGGAGTTCAATTTCAGTGACGTGCTGTAGCTGCTATGGAAGTTACATGATCTTGATGATTGACGCCTCCACATTCTATATTTATTCCATTTCAGACTTATTCAGTTGTTAGGGCATGTCGCCCCATTTCTTTTAGAGACAGTTTTATCATACTCAGTTTCATTGCAGTTTTGAAGTTAATTCATTTATTATTCAGACGTTGTATTTGGTTTTATTCATTATTTGTGGTGATTCAGAGGAGTGTTACTCCAGACTCATTTAAATTCCATTATTATTATTATTATTATTATTATTATTATTATTATTATTATTATTATTATTATTATTATTATTATTATTATTATTATTATTATTATTATTATTATGTGACTGTGATGTGATGGTGGTATCATTTAGCTAATAATTTTATTTGGTTGCATGTTAATTTAATTTAATAAAATTTGACAACTCACTTTTTAAATATTAGGTGGCTAGTAATTGTTTAAATAAATGTTTTCGACAGTGATGCTATGAACTGAACCAACTTGACATTTTGTATTAATTTTAATAAAGGAGAAGCTAGTTTGTGGGGGTGTCCCAGGACCGTCGCCTCTAAACGGGACAGCTTCGCATCATGCGAGTCCACCGTTCGAGCCAACCCGGTGTCGCTCATCTCCAATTCGATGATCCTAGATTTGGCCACTCGCGAGATCACCCCCTTGTCCTCCCCTTGTGATCAGCGCCAAGAACTTGGCTGAGTGTGTCTGTGGACAAAGATTCTTTGTCGGCATCAGACTGCGACTCATGCACTTTCTTAAGCTTTGCCTGAAACGACAAAAAGTACATGATTAGTAAAATATGTAAATAAAAAATTATAACGTAGTTAATAAAAAGTAAAATATCGAATTACAGTCGTTGTAGCGCACGTCCATCTTTTTTGCTCGATTTTCACTCCTTGATTAGCGAGATGCCAATTCTCGCTCCCCGATCTCATTGTCTATGAACTTTTACCATTGTGCCAATGAGATCGGCTCCTTCAGCGGGACGAATTCACACATTCGGATAACGGACTCTCGAGTCTTCCCAAAGTGCCGGGTCCGTATATTTTTCTTTCACGTCTTGTGGTTCTCCCTCAACTACTCCAAGACGGAATCGCGTAGCTTTGGATCCATGTTGAATTGTTCCTGTCTAACAAATACAATGTTAGTTGCGAATAAACATAAATGTAAATATAAATATAAATATAAATATAAATATAAATATAAATATAAATATAAATATAAATATAAATATAAATATAAATATAAATATAAATATAAATATAAATATAAATATAAATATAAAATGAAATCGAAATCGAAATCCAAATTGAAATTGAAATATTTATATAAATATAAATATAAATTCATTACTTGTAGTGCCACCTAAATAGCTAACTTGAGCTCATTTGGCACCTCACTCCAACTAGTGTACCCTGGGCCGATGATCGTCTTTACCAGCTCGAGGGATCTCGCTAATAGTCTCGTCTTGTTCTCGATGGCCATCCCTAATTTTCCATATTTGGGGAGCCTAGGGTCCGAGGAGCCCTCCTCGCCTCTGCTACCTCCGAGCCCAGACGACATCATCATAATCAGCATCATCATCCCCGCCTTAATGCCTGAAGGAGATTCATTTGTTGTAAAAAAATATTGTTATTAGTACAAATCAAAATGAATTAGAAGAAGACATGAAAATATGTACAATTACTACAAATCCAAATGGATTGTTACTGTTTAACACCTCAATTCTGAATTCAAAAACAACAACATCTAGCTCATAATATGTACGATTACTAAAAATCCGAAACATCCCCCCCAGCCCTACTGCCCCCCCACACTACACCAGAGTGAAAATGATAAAGTACAAATCAATTAAAAGCATTAAAAATGGATTGATAAAGTACAAATTTGAAAAATTATTTCACATTTGGGTTATCATAAAAAATGGATTGATATTCGGTAGGAGCAGCCAAGTCATCCACACTACTATTTAAACGCTTTGGCGCATGTAGTACAATTGACCACGGTTCGTTGTTGATATACTCTAAGTAAAACACTTGGTTAACCTTTTGAAATGCACAAACAAACGACTCATCGCTCACGTGGTCGTTGCTCTTCAACTTGGACAAGTCAACCATGATCAAATTGGTGATAGGATCAACTTTACAAGCATTTTTATCCTTAACTCTTACCTAGTCACAGTAAAATACAACCTCTTTGAAGCTTATACAATCCAATTCAAATATATTTCTAATTACACCATAGTAAGTCATTTAAGCTTCATTGAGGTTTTTATCTTTTGCGCTTGCTCGAAAGAAAGTAAGAGACTTGCATGAAATGCCTGAGTTCCGTACATTTGTACTTTTCTCGTACACTTTTGCGTCGAATACGTAATCGTTCAATCGATACTTTTTGTACTCTTATGTTACGAACAATGGTCCAGTGGCTAGACGAGCAAGCTTTGATGTCGCATCACACTACACCAAAATGACAAAATTTTCACCTTTCAGCCGGCCACCCTTGTCAAGGTCATTGACCGTGACAAAAAACACGTGTTTTGTGTCACGATCATTGACCTTGACACGACCGTGACAAAGAATTGTCACGGTCAATGACCTTGACACGACCGTGACAACTTCTGCAGTAAAAAAATCCCTAGCCTTCTTTTTTCCCACCCTTTTTTGGTTTCCCCCCCCCTCTCTCTCTCTAAGTGATTTCTGCTCTCTCTCTAAGGTATGTTTTTTTTCCTCTGTTTCTCTTTCATTTCTATATGTGTGTGTATGTGTGTATATATATATGTGTATATGTGTGTATGTAGGTGTGTGGTGGTGTGTGGTGGGGGAGGGGGGAAGGGGGAGGGGGTAATGGGGGTGGGGTGGTGCAGGTGTGGTGGGGGGAGGGCGGGATGGGGTGGGGTATGTGTATATGTGTGTGTATATATGTGTGTGGTGGTGTGTGGTGGGGGAGGGGGGAAGGGGGTAGTGGGGGTGGGGTGTGGTGGGGGGAGGGGGTGGGGCGGTGGGGGTGGGGGTGGTGTGTGTGTGTGTGTGCGTAGGTGTGTGTGTGTGTGTGTGGCGGGGGGAGGGGGGCAGGGGGTGTGGTGGTGGTGGTGGTGGTGGGGTGTGTGTGTGTGTGGTGGGGCAATTTTAACAATTGTATAGCTTTAATTAAGAAATTGTATAGCTTTAATTGTAATTTTAATTGTATAGTTTTAGATGAAAGTAAATTAATAATTACTGCCAATTTCATATGAAAGTAGGATTGCCCCTCATTTTAAATTAGTAAATTAATAATTGTATACTTTAACTGTTAGTTTAATTGATGAAATGAATTAATTGAGTAGATGAATTAGAAGGAGTACGGGTTACACAGTTGTTGTTGAAATTGCTGTTGGATTATTTTGTTTAGTAAATGTTGGGTTGATTAGTTTTAAAAGTGGCATGACCATTGGATTATTGTCCATATGGGGGTGGGATTTTTCAACTTTTTTTGAAAATTACTTTGTATATCGAACAATATATACAAAGTATGATAATTAAATGAAACATACTTGAAATTAAATATGTGTATATGTGTGTGTATGTGTGTATATATGTGTGTGGTGGTGTGTGGTGGGGGAGGGGGTGTGGTGGGGCAATTTTAACAATTTTATCGCTTTAATTAAGAAATTGTATAGCTTTAATTGTAATTTTAATTGTATAGTTTTAGATGAAAGTAAATTAATAATTAGTGCCAATTTCATATGAAAGTAGGATTGCCCCTCATTTTAAATTAGTAAATTAATAATTGTATACTTTAATTGTTAGTTTAATTGATGAAATGAATTAATTGAGTAGATGAATTAGAAGGAGTACGGGTTACACATTTGTTGTTGAAATTGCTGTTGGATTATTTTGTTTAGTAAATGTTGGGTTGGTTAGTTTTAAAAGTGGCATGACCATTGGATTATTGTCCATATGGGGGTGGGATTTTTCAACTTTTTTTGAAAATTACTTTGTATATCGAACAATATATACAAAGTATGATAATTAAATGAAACATACTTGAAATTAAATATGTGTATATGTGTGTGTATGTGTGTGTATATATGTGTGTGGTGGTGTGTGGTGGGGGAGGGGGGTAGGGGGTGTGGTGGGGCAATTTTAACAATTGTATAGCTTTAATTAAGAAATTGTATAGCTTTAATTGTATAGTTTTAGATGAAAGTAAATTAATAATTAGTGTCAATTTCATATGAAAGTAGGATTACCCCTCATTTTAAATTAGTAAATTAATAATTGTATACTTTAATTGTTAGTTTAATTGATGAAATGAATTAATTGAGTAGATGAATTAGAAGGAGTACGGGTTACACATTTGTTGTTGGAATTGCTGTTGGATTATTTTGTTTAGTAAATGTTGGGTTGGTTAGTTTTAAAAGTGGCATGACCATTGGATTATTGTCCATATGGGGATGGGATTTTTTAACTTTTTTTGAAAATTACTTTGTATATCGAACAATATATACAAAGTATGAAAATTAAATGAAACATACTTGAAATTAAATATGTGTGTGTATATATGTGTGTGGTGGTGTGTGGTGGGGGAGGGGGGTAGGGGGTGTGGTGGGGCAATTTTAACAATTGTATAGCTTTAATTAAGAAATTGTATAGCTTTAATTGTAATTTTAATTGTATAGTTTTAGATAAAAGTAAATTAATAATTAGTGTCAATTTCATATGAAAGTAGGATTGCCCCTCATTTTAAATTAGTAAATTAATAATTGTATGCTTTAATTGTTAGTTTAATTGATGAAATGAATTAATTGAGTAGATGAATTAGAAGGAGTACGGGTTACACATTTGTTGTTGAAATTGCTGTTGGATTATTTTGTTTAGTAAATGTTGGGTTGGTTAGTTTTAAAAGTGGCATGACCATTGGATTATTGTCCATATGGGGGTGGGATTTTTCAACTTTTTTTGAAAATTACTTTGTATAACGAACAATATATACAAAGTATGATAATTAAATGAAACATACTTAAAATTAAATATGTGTATATGTGTGTGTATATATGTGTGTGGTGGTGTGTGGTGGGGGAGGGGAGTAGGGGGTGTGGTGGGGCAATTTTAACAATTGTATAGCTTTAATTAAGAAATTGTATAGCTTTAATTGTATAGTTTTAGATGAAAGTAAATTAATAATTAGTGCCAATTTCATATGAAAGTAGGATTGCCCATCATTTTAAATTAGTAAATTAATAATTGTATACTTTAATTGATGAAATGAATTAATTGAGTAGATGAATTAGAAGGAGTAGTGGGGGTGGGGTAGTGCAGGTGTGGTGGGGGTGGAGTGTGGTGGGGGGAGGGGGTGGGGTATGTGTATATGTGTGTGTATCTGTGTGTATATATGTGTGTGGTGGGGGAGGGGGGGGGGGGGAAGGGGCTAGTGGGGGTGGTGCAGGTGTGGTACGGGTTACACATTTGTTGTTGAAATTGCTGTTGGATTATTTTGTTTAGTAAATGTTGGGTAGATTAGTTTTAAAAGTGGCATGACGTTAGATGTTTTCGACTATTCCACGTTAGATGTTTTCAACTAATTTAGACATATTTATGTACGTGTACATGTGCGTGTGTGTGGTGGAGGTGGGGTAGGGGTGTGTGTCTATGTGTACTAATAACATTTTTTTTATCTGTACTAATAACATTTTTTTACCGCAAATGTCTCCTTCAGATATTAAGGCGAAGAAGATGATGCTGTTTATGATGATGTCGTCTGGGCACGGTGGTAGCAAAGGCGACGAGGGCTTCTCCGCCTCTAGGCTCCCCAAATATGGAAAATTTGGGATTACTGTCGAGAACAAATCGGAGATATTAGCGAGATCCCTCGAGCTCCTAAAGACGGTCATCGGTCCGGGGTTTATGAGTTGGAAGGAGGTGCCATATGAGCTCAAGTTAGCAGTTTGGGCGGCACTACAGGTAATATATTTCAATTTCAATTTCAATTTCAATTTCAATTTCAATTTCAATTTCAATTTCAATTTCAATTTCAATTTCAATTTCAATTTCAATTTCAATTTCAATTTCAATTTCAATTTCAATTTCGATTTCATTTTATATTTATATTTATATTTATATTTATTCGCAACTAACATTGAATTTGTTGGACAGGAACAATTCAACTTGGATCCAAAGCTACGCAATTCCATCTTGGAGTAGTTGAGGGAGCAACACAAGACGTGTAAGAAAAATATGCGGACTCGGTACTTTGGAAAAACACGATAGTCCATTATACAATGGCGTGGATCCGTCCCGCCCAAGGAACCGATCTCATTGGCACAATGGCAAAAGTTCATTGATAATGAGATCGAGGATCGACAATTGGTATCTCGCCAATCGAGGAGGGAAAACCGGGCAAAAAAGACGGATGTGCACTACTCCGATCGAACCTCTTACGCCGAGGTGGAGCATAGGATGAAGGTAAGATTTAATTTTTCTATAACTACAGAAATATATTATTCTTCATTATTTTACTTTGCGGGGCCGATACTAATTTTAATTTATTTTATTTAAGGGGTAGGGAGTGGGCCAGGGGGTAAGCCACATAGGCTCGATACATATGTGGCTCTTCGGACGAAGAAGGGGAAGGACAAGGAGGTTTCCCCGAGCGTCGCGACGACGATTGTAAGTAATCCGACAGTTTAATTTTTGTTAATTACGTTATAATTTTTTAGTTTACTTATTTTACTAATACTTTTTGTCGTTTCAGGCAAAACTTAAGTAAGTGCATGAGTCGCAGTCTGATGCCGACAAGGCGTCTTTGTCCACAAACACACTCAGCCAAGTGCTTGGCTCTGATCGCAAGGGAAGGACAAGGGGTGATCTCGCGGGTGACCAAATCTAGGATCATCGGATTGGAGACGAGCGACACCGGGTTGGCTCGAACGGTGGATTCACACGACGCGAAGCTGTCCCGTTTGGAGGCGACGGTCGAAGATATGTACGCATTCATGAAGCATACGTTAGGCGGAGACCGTAAGGGGAAAGGGAAAGGGAGAGGGAATGAGAAGGCGGTGGAGGAGGAGGTGCGGGAGAACGAGGCGCAGGAGGACGAGGATGTGGACCTCGCCACTTCTTCACCATCACGTGCATATTTCGATGATCCACTTCCTTATTTGGCTCCCATCCCCAGACCATTATCGACACTTGGTTGGCCGAGCGTGTTCATATTGGATGTATTTGATGGCCAACGGATAGGGCGGGGGTTGAGGGACCCGAATATCGTCGAGGGTGGAATAGTTCATGGACGTGCGCTTCAAGGGATCGAGTCTAAAGTGCTCGTCACGCATGTGATACCCAGGAAGGAGAACTCCCTATTGTGGTTGCGCGAATAATGCGACACGATGTATATTAGTGGGTGTGTCAATTCTTATATCGTGTGGCTAACTCACGTCCTCACATTTACCCAAGACATGTAGTAACATTATTTTTATGTTTGTCCATTTTAATTATATTTGGATTATATCGTCATGAATATATATTTTCACTATCTTTAGTTTATTTGGATATATGATGTTTGAATAGGTACAACCAACGTTGTTATAACATGTACAAATATACTGCTGGGCAGTGGCCATACTGCCCAGCAGAATTTTTTTAAATTCTGCCCAGAATTGTCACGGTCATTGACCGTGACAATTTTTTTTAAATATTGTCACGGGTTTGTCACGATTATTAACCGTGACTAAACTTGTCACGGTCCATGACCTTGACACGACCGTGACAATTCTAACGAACTTGTCAAGGTCAATGACCGTGACACGTCCGTGACAAAAAAAATTATCTCGCCCCGAATTGTCACGGTCATTGACCTTGACAAGTCCAACTTGTCAAGGTCAATGACCGTGACAATAGTGCAGATTTGGTGTAGTGTCACCCGTCTTTAAGAGCTGAGAATATAGATAAATTAATTAGACTAGTTGTAAAGTTTGAGTGTAATGTAATGTTATATAACTACCATTTTCATTATAATTACCTCTTGTGACAACCACAACCTAAATTCGCTGTCTGATTATACCATTGTTTTTCATCTTTTATTGTTCTCACAGGCTTCATATTTTCTGCATATTATAAAATTAATCATGTATAAAATAATCTAAAATAATGTTATAAATTAAAATAATTTAAACTAACTTTTTCCATTCTTCGACATCTTCATGTGTGTCAAATAGATAACGAGCTACTTGTTTATGTTGCAAACTCGTTAATTTCACTCGTTTTTCCATCACATGACCACCATCATCGACTAACTCATCAGTGTCATCAACACTGGTCGAGTTAGACATATATTTTCGAGTATATATTGATGAATCCACAGTGATGTATTCATTTGCAATTGTTCCTGTAATGTATCGCGTATTCTTGACGTAATCTTTAAAAACTTTCATCAATCTTTTAAACGGATACATCCATCGATATCTAACTGAACCACAAAGAAGTGACTCATCGCATAGGTGTACCAACAAGTGAACACTTATGTCAAAGAATGCTGGGGGAAAGTACTTCTCCAACACACAAATTGCTTCGGTCACCGCCAATTTTGCGGCCACTATGTGTTCTCGATTGACTACCTTCTCACACAAGAGTGAGAAGGTAATACTAATTTTCATAATAGCCCTCCACAAATCCTTGTGCTTGGAGAAACAGTGCTTAAACAATAGAGGAACCAATTGCATGATCACATGCCAATCGTGGAACTTACACTTATATAAATCATGAGTAGCATAATTCACAATCCTTTGCAAGTTGGACGAAAAATTAGATGGGCCCTTCAAATTATATATTGCGTCTAAAAGCACCTTCCTTTCCCCACTCGTCAAAGTAAATGCACTAGGGGGAATTATTATCCTTCCCTTACGATCTTCTTTCAACCATAATTGTGGCTTAACTTTCAACGATTTAAGGTCTTTTCGTGCACTTTCTCTATCCTTCGAATGACTCCCCCAAAGGCAAGTGCCCACAATATGTTTAGCGAAGTTCTTCTCTGCATGCATCTGATCCAATACATGGCGCACTGGGTTATTCTTCCAATAAGGCAAGTCAAATAAAATTGACCTCTTAGACCATGCCTTTCTTGTCTCAGTTTCATTCCCACTTATGGTCTTCTTATGCTTGACATTCTTAAAATTGGGATTCTTACCTGGCATATTAGGGCCACATTCAGAAGATTTACTTTCAATATCTGAACCTGAAAGTTGTCTCGGCGGTAGCCTATGTTCAACCCCGCTCAATAAAAATTAGAACCTTTCTCAAATCTGAAACTATGAGCCGGGGGTAAAAACATCCTATGGCAATGGTATATATTTTTTGAGCTAAAGGATAGATGAAGAGATTCAGTATCCTCTCCACAAATAAAACACCCCAAATAACCATATACTACACAACCGAATAATGTCCCATAAGCTGGAAAATCATGAATTGCCCACATCAACATAGCTTTCAGCGTAAACACTTCTTTTCTAAAAGAGTCAAATGATTTCACACACTCTTCCCACAACTCATTTAATTCTTCTACGAAAGGATCCAGGTAGACGTCGATGTCATCACTTGGTGCCTTTGGCCCAGGTATCAACAAAGACATCATCAAAAATTTAGGTCTCATACACTGTGAAGGAGGGATGTTGAGTGGGGCTAGGATCACTGGCCATACACTCTGATTGGTGCTTAGATTTCCAAATGGATTGAAACCATATATTGATATAGCCAAAATAATGGTGCACTGTTATTGAGCAAAATCGGGATTCTCATAATTCATCCCCCTCCAAGCTGTAAAATCAATAGGATATATTTAGGTTCATCGCAAATCGGATAATGATCGAGATTTTCATACTCCTTTCGGTATAGTATGCAGTCATACACACAAGCATGAATAGATTTATATTTCATTCCCAAACCTTTCAAACTTTTCTTCATAACATGATAGCTATTTAGAAGCGTATTCTCCTTGGGTAGTAACCCCTTCACCCATTTCAGATTTCCTGTCACGCTATTTCCTGACAAACCGTACTACGTCTTTAAACTGTACAAACCAACAATGGCATGTAAAGTTATTTGATCTTTCTCATAGCCAGAGTATAACGGTTGGGTCACCTTAAATTTTAAACTTTGGTAGTCATCGTCAAGGTTTATTGTGATATCTTCACGAGCACTTGAACCTTGTACATCGTCAGTGACCTCATTCTCCTCTGCTTTATAAACTCCGTACGCATCATCAACTAAATCCTCTAACATATTATGATCTATGTTGTCCCCTTCTATATCTATCCTACTTGTTGAAGGTTGTTATGAAGGTTGTTCGGGGACAAAAGGAACTTTTAATTCACGGTGAAAACTCTAAAATCGATAGCTATCTTGCATACCCGATCTTAACAGATGTAGTTCATTTGTTTTCCACTCAAACACCTTACCATTCTTACACCTAGAACACGAACATGGAAACTCTTCATCATTATGACATCTCTTTGCGTATTTTATAAATTCATTAGCACCTCTACGAAACACATCCCCCATTCTATTTATCTCACCCATCCACTCTTTGTATTTTGGATATCCCATCACAGCTACCACAACTAATCACCTATTAATGGTAAGAAGCGTATATTCATGGATTCGTATAGTATGTTTATATTCGATTTATAAACGTAGATTTATAAAGGTAAGAAGCGTAGATTTATAGTATGTTTCATTTAATTATGTATTATTTATATTCGATTTTTAAATTTCAAATTCAAATTCAATTTATAATAGAAATTTCTATTTTCTCCATCTCCTCTAAAGGGTGAGTGGTCCTATCCCATTCAAGACCGCATTTTTCTGTAATATACTTAACAACTCATGCACATTGTTACGATTTGAGAAAAATTTGACAGCATATCCCCATAGTTCTCCAAGTACACGACGTAGATTGGCAAGTGTGAGTGTTATTTCAATGGATCAATTGAAATAACAGTCACACTTGTCAATCTAGTATGTACCCAGAGAATATTAGGATACGACTGCAGAACTTCCTCAAAAAGTAACAACTTTAAGCCACTTACAATATTATTATACAGAAATTATGCAGTCCTAAACTGTCCAAACGGGACAATTTGAGAGATCTCATTAGAGGGATAATGACTCTCGAACGGGTCTAAGGGCTATTGAATGCGTACGCATAAGAACTAGAAGACTAGTATCTATGCGCACTATATGTAATTTCAAGTATGTTTCATTTAATTATCATACTATATATATATATATATATATATATATATATATTGTTCGTTATACAAAGTAATTTTAAAAAAAGTTAAAAATCCCACCCCCATATGGACAATAATCCAGTGGTCATGCCACGTTTAAAATTAACCAACCCAACATCGATCCACTGTAATCCAACCGTAATGGAAAAAACAAATGTGTATCCCGTACTCCTTCTAATTCATCTACTCAATTAATTCTTTTCATCAATTAAACTAACAATTAAAGTATACAATCATTAATTTACTAATTTACAATGAGCGGCAATCCTACTTGCATATGAAAGGGGCACCAATTATTAATTTACAAAAAAATTAACCACCAATAAATATCAAATCAATCAATTCTTTTACAAGGAGCACTACAATATGAGGGGAAATATCTAATAAACCAATAAAAATTTAATTAAAAAAACACACACACGCACATATGCACCCCCTCCCCTGCCTTATCCCCT
This sequence comes from Sambucus nigra, assembly GCA_949130495.1. Lineage (NCBI taxonomy): Eukaryota > Viridiplantae > Streptophyta > Magnoliopsida > Dipsacales > Adoxaceae > Sambucus > Sambucus nigra. Next base: position 193,336,088 of record OX422208.1, read on the forward strand.
CCCCCCCCCCCCCCCCCCCGCGCTTCCCCTGCCCACCACATGCACACACACATATATACACATGCACAAATACACACACATAAACACACACATACACACGCACGTACACATACACCCCCTCCCCTCCCCCCAGCCCTGCTGCCTCCCCCCACATATATACACCACACACACACACACATGCACATTTACACACACATATAAACACACACGCACATATACATACACATATACATAAATGGAGGGAGAAAACATACCAAAGTTGTAGAGAGAGAGAGAGAGAAATGGAGGGAATAAAATCGGTGGAAAAAAAAAGAGGGAGGGTTTTTTACTGACAGAATTATCAGGACATGTCACGGTCATTGACCGTGATAACTTTATAGGTTTGTCACGGTCAATGACCGTGACAAGTCCTTGACAACTGTACTTGTCACGATCAATGACCGTGACAAACCTTTATCACGTCCTTGTCACGGTCAATTACCGTGACAAAGCTAAGCGCTTAAAGGGTGCCAATTTGATCATTTTGGTGTAGTGTGCCCAAGTTTATTACTAGTTACTATTAAACTTGGCGTGACCCTTTTTATATCAGTTTGTTAATCGACAACTTATTCGGTTATGTTTTATAGTAATGCTATCAATTGTTATTTGTATACATTAACCTTTTTTTATGTTAAGCGGTAGACTGAAATTGTTTTTATAAATTTGACATCCGTTTTTAAAATGTGGGGTGGTTGTCTCGTGTTATATTTATGCGACAGTGATGCTAAGAATGGACCATTTAAGATTCCTATTTTTATTGGAGTAGCGGGTTGTCCACCTCTTATTTTAATAAGCGGGGTGTCACAAATGGTATCAGAGCATCAGGTTCTAGAGTCCTTAGGATCTCTGCGGATTTGTCACTGTCTACCATAGCGTTCTTGGAAATAGAGTCCTATTATTAGGACTATTTTGTTTATGCATGTCTACGATCTTCTGCAAGGATAATTTTTTTTAACTATATACTGATTCAGTTGCTTTTTATCTCAGATATCGCCTAGATGAGGTCGCTCGGTAAGGGCAAACCGAGTTTAAGATATTGTAGATCCCCCACCATCGCAAGGAACTATGAATGCGATGGAGGTGGCTAGTATTGTAGCGTAGGCGGTCAACGCTGCAATGGACGCTATGGCACAACAACTTCCACAAGATCAACAACCGACAACGCCAGTGGATTAAGCCCATACAAGACCCTCCACGTGGGAAAGAGTCAGAGAATCCTTCTTGACAGGTCACCCTCCATAATTTCAGGGTGGTGCTGATGTGATCATGGAAAATCAATGGAAGAAGGACGTTCAACGTCTTCGAATGGTGGAATGTAGTGAGGTGCGAAAATAGATTCTCGCCACCTTTAAACTAGTGGGGGCATATCTCAAATGGTGGGAGTTAGTGATAACTCCGGAACAAAGGGATATCATGACTATCTCAAAATTTTGGATTCTTTACGATCGAAAGTATTTTCCTCCAGCAGTCCAGAAGGAGATGAGGAGGAAGCTTCATGATGTTACTCAAGGGGAGTGATCGGTGGCTGAGTATGAAGATGAATTTACATGTTTGACAAATTTTATGCAGGACGAGGTAAGTACGGAAGATAGGAGGATCTCTAAATTTGTCGGGAGTTTGCGTTGGAGGATATGGCACCATCTGTTGGGGAACCCTGCCCTACAAACTTTTGGCGATGTGATGAATGAATATTTACCCCATTGCCAGGATCACCGCCTTCATTTGAAGGGGAGTAAGAAAATAGGGGATTCTGGACAATCTAGTAAACTAGGAGGGAATGGTGTCGGTGAAGCAATACCACCGCCACAACAGTCGAGGAATAAATAGAAAGAGCGAGACCTTCAGCAAGGGGACCCGGTTAAGAAATAACGCTTTGGGGGTTTCAGATTTGATGGAGGTGGTTTTAGAAAAAATCAGGGTGCTCGACAAAAACAAATAGTCCCACAGGGCCAAGCCGGTCGAGGGAATAATAGAGGTCGAGGCCAGCAGGGCTAGGGGGCGGGGCTATTTCGAAATAACAATAGGGGTCGACATCTGGAGAACTATACGGGCCATTGTTTTCAGTGCAGTGAGACGGGTCACCTGAAGAGAGCTTGTCCATAGTTGAACGGGGGGTAATTGCCTGGAGGCCTTCAGAATCAATAGACACTTCTACATCCTCCAACACCTATTCCAGCTGTCCCACATCAATATGGACAACTTCAGTTTGGGCGTATGTATAATGTCCAAAATGCTTTATGTCCCCCAGCACCACTAGCTATTGAGGGTAAATTTCCCATCCATAGGTTTGTGGGTCGGGTGTTATTTGACATAGGCTCAACACATTCATTCATAGCTACGTACTTTGCTCATTCAGCGATATTGTTAGAGTTTACCAATAGTACTCTTATGAGTGTAGATTCTCATATGGGTGATGGCTCACTTATATTCTTTATTTGTAAAGGGGTGGGGATAGACCTTGGTAGATTGTGCTTGGAAGCCGACTTACTCCTTTTGGATATGGTCGGTTATGATGTTATTCTGGGCATGGATTGGTTAGTGAAATACCGAGCCATGGTAAATTATTATGGGAGGAGTATAGTCTTTGCCATTCCGGGGCAATAATGTTTTTGGTAGCCATGCCTCTTTCGAAAGGAGGTTCGAGCACTCATTTTTATTGTATTGAGGAGGACATTTCACAAGATATAGTCATTTCCTTATACTCGATTCTTGTTGTTGGAGAATTTAAAGATGTTTTTCAAGAAATCCCTGGCTTACCTCCAAGTCGTAAGATTGGGTTCGTAATTGACTTAGCACTGGGAACTAGGCCTATTGCGCGAACTCCATACCGTATGGATCCTCTAGAAATGCGAGAGTTGCAGGATCAAATTCAGCAACTATTGGGACAGGGGTTCATTCGGCGTAGCTCATCGCCCTGGGGTGCCCCTGTATTTTTCGTGAGAAAGAGAGATGGTTCCCTCTAGTTATGCATTGACTACCGCGAATGGAATAACGTAGCCATCCGAAATAAATACCCGTTACCTCGAATCTACGATTTGTTTGATCAATCGAGAAGAGAGTCGTACTTATCTAAGATAGATCTGAGGATCGGGTACCATCAGCTGCGAATTCGAGAGCAGGACATGTCTAAAACCGCGTTCTTGACCAGGTGTGGGTCCTATGAGTTTTTGGTTATGTCCTTTGGGATAACCAATGCTCCGACAGTATTTATGGACCTTATGAATCGAGTGTTTTGGGACTTTTTAGACCATCTTGTGATAGTATTTATTGATGACATTCTAGTTTATTCTCGAACTGAAGTTGATCATGTCGAACACTTGCGATTGGTCTTGGAGATATTACGGGATCATCAGTTATATGCCAAGTTTGAGAAGTGTAGTTTCTGGTTATAAGAAGTGCAATTTTGGGGGAATATCGTGACAGCTGAGGGTATTTCCATAGACCCAAACGAGGTTGCAGTGGTAAGGGAATGGGATCAGCCCACGAAGCCGACTGAAATTCGTAGTTTTCTGGGTTTGGCGGGATATTATCGCCATTTTATTAAGGGTTTTTTTGAAGATTATTGGCCCTTTAACGAACTTGACCCGGAAAGGAGTGCGATTTATTTGGGACGACTCCTGTCAGTCCCCGTACTCGCGTTGCCAAGATTCGGAGTAGATTATTTAGTCTTTACTGACGCATGTCTTCAATGATTGAGGGGTGTGTTACAAGAGGAGCATAGGGCCATTGCATTCGCGTCTCACAAGCTTAAGCCCCATGAGAAGAATTATCCCATACATGATTTGGAGCTTAGTGCAGTAGTGTTTGCCTTAATGATATGGAGGCATTACTTCCTGGGTGAGAAATTTAGTCTCTTCACGGACCACAAGTCGCTGCAATATTTGTTCACACTGAAAGATCTAAATATGCAAAAACATCGGTGGTTAGAGTTTGTAAAGGACTACCAATTCGATATCCACTACCACCCAGGCAAAGCAAATGTGGCAGCTAACATGTTGAGTCGAAGGCCCGTGGGGAAATCAGTGAAAGTGTGGAAAGCTAAGTGGAAAGAACTTGGCCAAGATGATGCTGTAGCTAGAGTGTGCATATCGGTGTTGACCATTACGCTTGATATTATAATGCGAGTAGTAAAAGCGCAAGTAGGGGATAAAGACTGTCAAGATCGGGTACGATAATTACTGACAGAGGGAGCATAGTCCTACCCTATTAGTTCTGAGGGTGGGTTATGTTTTCACGGAAGGCTTGTAGTCCCGGGCGAAGGAGACTTGAGACGTGCTGTCATGACAGAATCCCAAAGTTCGAGATTTGTAGCACATCTCGATGGGGACAAAATGTACCGAGATATGCGCCGTAAATATTGGTGGGCAGGAATGAAAAGGGACATTTCTAAATTTATCTCCCAATACACCGCTTGTCAGTTGGTGAAGGTGGACCACCAGTGGCCGACTGGCATGTCGCAACTGTTGGAAAGATCGGGTTGGAAATGGGAGAGTATCTCAATGGATTTTATCACGGGATTACTGATGTCGCAAAGTGGTCATGATTCTATTTGGGTTATTGTCGATCGCTTGACCAAATCGGCACACTTTCTACCGCTACGGACAGATTTCAATACGACAAGTTATACCCAACTTTTCAAGCAGACATTGTGAGACTTCATGGGGTGCTGATCAATATAGTGTCCGAACGAGATAAAATTTTTGCATCCCATTTTTGGCGAAGCTTCCAAGAGGCGATGGGAACCGAATTGCGATTGAGTACAATATTCCATCCGCAAACCGATGGGCAAATAGAGGGTCAACCAAATGTTGGAGGATATGCTTCAGATGAGCATACTTGATTTTAAAGGAGGATGGGATCAATAACTTCCGTTGGTCAAATTTGCATACAATAATTCGTACCAATTCACGATAGGTATGGCATCGTATGAGGCATTGTATGGCCGACCATGTTGATCACCTTTTTGTTGGTTAGAATTAGGAGACAATAAACTCCTTGGACCTAAAGTGATCCAAGACACCTCTTCAAAGATTGAGTTTATTCGAAATCGCAAACGAATTGCACAGGATCGCCAGAAAATCTATGCCGACGCAAATCATTGGCATGTGGAATTGGAAGTGGGGTATCATGTTTTATTGTGGGTGTCCTCGATGAAAGGTGTGATGCGATTCGGGAAGAAAGGAAAACTTATGCCAAGATATGTAGACCCTTTCCCCATTATTGAAAGGATAGGCCCTGTAGCTTATCGACTTGCTTTTCCGGAACACCTACAACGAATTCATGAAGTATTCCATGTCTCATCTTTAAAGAAGTATAAACGATGCGAGGGAGCTCATTGGCATGTTCCATTGGACGATATTGAGTTGCAGCCCAACATTTCGTATGAGGAACAACCGGTTGCCATCTTAGACCACGGTGAGCGAAGACTAAGGTCGAAAGTAGTGCCCTTGGTTCGAGTTCAATGGGGGCACCACAATGCCGAGGAATCAACTTGGGAATGAGAGGATGATATTCGAGAAAAGTATCCACACCTCTTTTAAGCAGGTACGTTTAAATTTCGGGGATGAAATTTCCTTGTAAGGTGGGGAGTATGTAATACCCCTTACTTTTGAGTATTTATTTTTATATTAAATTGTCATGTGGGTTAATTATTTTAAAAAAATAAAATCGAAGTAAATATTTATTTGTGCGATTTAAGAGTTAATATTTATGAGTCTTGCATATTTACTGTTACGTGAATGTAAATAGTGTAATACTATGTTATGTTGCGTCATTGTGTGTTAAAGCGGTGGTTATTGTTGATGTCCCAACCGAATTATTCTTAGAAAGGTAAAATGACGTTGGGGTAGGAGATTATTAACGATATCTTCGATGTCATTTTATAGGGAATGGTTAGTTCGGGAAGGGTCGAGATAGTCAAATTAAGTGCCATGGATGTTTTTGGGTTCCGGGGTACTTTCGGCTAGTTATGACTTAAATATGAAGTTACGAGTCATTTTAAGTATGTAATAGCATTTAATGTTGGACTTAAGTGTATTTGAGATATTTTGGTTATTTAGTCTTGCAAGAGAAATTGAAGCTCATTTGTGTTAACCTATAAAGAAAGAGAGAGGAGAAGAGCTTGAGAGAAAGAAGATAAAAGAGAGAAAATTGGAGATTTGATCTTGGAATCACATCAACGAGAAGAAATATGAGACTTCAACCTTGAGGCAAGTTATTAAACCTGTAAAACTTTATGATTGTGTTGAATAACTTGTATAAATGATTAGTGTTTTTGAGTTTAAACCATTTAGGGATTTTCGTGATTTTGTTGTCTAAATGCTCGTGTATATGATATAGAGATGATTTGAGTGGTTTATATTAATGGGTTATCATGTAGAAGTGATTTATGGATGATGTTGTCTGATGATAGTTGGATTAGATGGAAGAAGGGCAAATTGGGGGATTTCGGTTTCGTATAAACCAGTAGCCATAATTGGGTTGTCTGACCTGGGCATATCGATTCGCCTTTTGGGAAAATCGATTCGATAATATGGTAGGCTACAGGTATGAGGTAGCGAATTGATTTGGGGTAGATCGAATCGATTCGCCAAATTAGCATCTTTATATAAACCTTGGTTCTCTTGAACGAATCGATTCGCTTTTTGGCGAATCGATTCGCTTCAAGGGAGAATCAATTCGTCCTTTGAGTAATTGATTCAGAAATCCTGATGTTTGAAAGGATTTTTCCAACTCTGTTTCGACTCCTTTTCTCTTGGGTTTAAAGCTTAGGAGCCTTATTATATGATGTGTTATAGATGAATATGACCTTATATAAGATATTGATACCCTAGGATGATGAAGAGGCATCCGGGCATATTTCGGGGATTGGATACGAGAGTATAATACCTCATGTGCTTAAAAAAAAATTATAGGACCGGTGTATAGTCGGATTGTGTCGTTTTGGCTTTCGGGCTCTAGTATTGAAGTGTTTATTCCTTATATCCTAAATTCATTATATATATATATATATATATATATATATATATATATATATATATATATATATATATATGCTTTCGGATGTGAGAATTGTATATGTAATTATGATATATCTTGTGATTATGGTATATATATGCGCATACCTCTCTAAATGCTATCAGAAGGGAAGTTACACGAAATAGGTGAATCCCCCTCGCTAGTGAATGCAGGGAGAGTATAGTCCTCTGGCAATAACACCAGTTGTTACATTGCGTGATTGTTTTATTCGAAGTGAAGTAATTCCGGGTATGGTTATGTCTCACTATCGAAGGTATATGGTCACTTCCCATGCGTTGTGATTTAGGATTACCTAAACAGCGAGATATTGACTGTGGGTACCCAGGTGGTCAATAATGATAGGCCCTGGAAGATGATAGCAATTAGGGACGCATCCAGTGGGGTGAATCCTGGAAGGATGGTCTTAGAACTGTTATTGTATGAACATAATTGTTCTCACTGAAATTGTATTTTAAATGAGAAAAATTAAATGGAATTGCGAACAAACTCTAATCATATGGTTAAATAAATGAGAAAATTGGTAAACTAGGAATTTTGTATATAGTTGATGTTATGCGAATCAGCTCGATGGATAGTTAGGTCATCCTTACAAATAGTCCGGTAGCTTAGCTTAAAGTAAAATGTACGCGATAGGTTGTGCACTTTAGAGGAGAGGATAATTTCTTAAGTGAAGAGCGAATCTAAACTGTTTATGGAATCTTGCATTCATAGCTTTCATGCATCTTATTCACTTGTAAATCATATCAAATTGAGCCCTGACCAATTTATATTTTGTTCTCTTTGTGTTGTTCTTGTTATGTTCAGGTGCTCCGCCGCAAGGGCGCACGTTCTGACCTTCCCTCCCAATGTTAAAGGAGATACAACATTTTGCGGATGTTGTAGGATTTTTGTACTAGACGCATCAAATTCATGTTGGATATTTTAGTTATGATTCGTCAGTTATATTCGGGCGTGTTGCCCAAGTTTATTACTTATAGGTACTGTTACACTTGGCATGCTCTTTTTGTATCAATCTGTTAATCGATAGCTTATTCAGTTATGTTTTGTAGTAATGTTATCAATTGTTAGTTGTATACATTAACCTTTAGTTATGTTAAGTGGTAGACTGAAATTGTTTTTATAAATTTGACATCCGTTTTTAAAATGTGGGGTGGTTGTCTCGTGTTATATTTATGCGACAGTGATGCTAACAATGGACCATTTAAGATTCCTATTTTTATTGGAGTAGCGGGCTGACCACCTCTTATTTTAATAAGAGGGGTGTCACACATAGTTTTTGCTATTCCAATATGATGATGCGTAATTTAAGATTCCAAGATAACCAATATCTGATAACAACTATAATTGTAAAGGAAAGAAGAAATGAAGAAGAATTATAGGATTTCTTAAGAATCATCCTCTAAGGTAAGCTCGATAAAGTATTGCACAAACTCATCATTGAAAAAGGCACGCCTATAACTCAAAAGCACAAAGTCGTCATTGAAATGGAGCCCGAATTGAGGGCTCTATATCAAAGAACGCTAAGCAGAAAGCATATATAAGCCTCACAGATCCTAAAGACTCTAGAACCTGATGCTCTGATACAATCTGTAACACCCCACCTAAATAAATACCGGGTAGGTACTCCTATATTAAATTAAACCGAATATACAGTTGGTTCATTCTCAGCATCACTGCCGAAAAGTATTTTTTTCTTTTTAAACTAACTCGCCCAATACTTAATTAAGTTAAGTGTTAAAAACATTTTCCCATCATTGATACCAATTGAAACCATTACCACAATACTGAACAATAGTAGAGAAGTCTCATAACACAACTGAATAATAAATAACAAGATTTAATGTAACTGGATAATAATTTCCAGTTTAAAACATCCAACATCAATCCAACAAAACTAAAATGAAAGTACCAACATCAACTCAATATAATCTCTGAAAAGGTGAATGGAATAACTAGAATTCTGGGCAACATGCCCTAAATGAGAAAAGTACTAAGACATAGGAATCAAAGAAATAAAGCATCTAAACAAGTCATCATCTTCAGGAACAGTAACTCATGATCAACCTCCATACCCTAAGTTGTATGTCCCTGATGCTGGGCACCTGCTAATATAGATATAGTAGGGAAGGGAATATACAAGGAAACGGGTGAGAGCCCGAGTGTAAATGATTTTAAAATAAAAAAAGTTTAACAAGTACAATAAAGCATCTATTATGTACATGTTAGATTCCAGGCTCTCACTTGATATTCTCACCTCTCACCTAGAGTGCATGTCTAACGTATCTGAGTAACTTCCAAATTAAGGTTTTCTTACAACATGATTATGTCCCATATAATAACTCCGTATGTCCCATACCATACATAATATAATTATTCACATTCTTTTATCTTTAATATGAATATGACTTTTCATAACCTTAGGATTAAGTATTCTTTTACTTAATTAAATTCAATTTTATTATATTCACAGTCAACTAAAATATCACATCATAGATTGAATAACAGTATATATATATATATATATATTTATGTTCACCCTATCATATATACTAATATAGCACCTTCCAGACACAGTTGCGGTGCATGTATACTCTGCTATCATGTCCAGTCACAATTCTCATTGTCTAAAGGACAAATGGTTCGGTGTCTTCCCCGAATCATAAATAACATAACACACATATGTTGGAGGCGAGCATACTCTCCATCTAAATAGGTCACGCGCATACCTACGTTCTCATTCAACCTTCGAAACTATCAATCTCACTGATAGCACATGTCCAAGGTCCTATGCTCAGGGTACGAATCTAAAATCCTCCCAAATTGGGTGCACATGAAAAGACCGCCCACTACACGAAACCTCCACCCCGATAGCAAGTAGCGTAGGTATGTCATACACACAATAAACTATAATATAGGTATACATACACCTATAATATCAGCAAGGTATTCACACAACCATGAGATAATTGCCATACGTAGTATTATTCATCTCTCAATTCCTACATATTAAATATTATGACTTTACTCCTTAATTTATTATTCTCAAGCCTATCTCATTACTCGAAGATTATATAAGTTTTCCTTGATATATATTCAGTAAGAAACTCACTCATACCCTACTGGTCCATGTCATCATACTCCCCGAATTATTACGAATTAATCTCATCTTTAATTAGAATTATATTCGATAAAACCTATCATCTCATAACCATACATTCCTTTACTTAGGTTTATTCACATATGAACTTAGGATTTTCCAGGTGATTAAAATGGTCCCCACCCTACTGGTCCTATACTTAATCTTCACATAAACCAATCCTATTCCAAAACGTCAATCTATCAACCGTAATTCATTCAATTAATTAACGTAATTCTCTCCAATTTAAATTCCAAACATATTAACATTAATTCGGGTTTGACTTACAACCTACTGCCCTCACACAAGTCCATAATGTTCAAATAACAATCATTAAAAATTACTAAAAGTTTTGGGATTAAATTAAGAATTAAAAAGGAAACAAGTTCATCAATTCTGGGGAGGTCGATTGATTAGGCATAAATTCTTCCCAATTTATCCCTTTAATTTAGTTTAATCATGGCAATATTACAATTCTTCCTTAGTTTAATCATGGTTTTCTGCAATTCAAAAATTGTTTTCATTAGTTTCAGCATGTTAGGCTAGACTTTTAAAGGTCGGGATGCATGAACCCAACCTGAAGTGATAGTTGCATGTGTATAAAATTAATACTCTAAATTTAATGGTTTGATTACGACCGTATTGCGTAGGAACACGAAAGTTGTAGATCTTTGGATATGGTTTGATTCCGGGTAACCGGGATGCTTTAGAATTCAATTCGAGTGTAACTATCACAATATCGATTTACTCGTCCTCTGATTAAGTATGGTGCGGGCTTGAACTTCATATACGTAATGCTTGGAAGTACTAAATTTTGGGTCTAATTAATCATTTAAATTTACGATTAGTATTATATTTGCAATACACTAGGATTGGGGGATTGTATTCCCATCCTGTTTTTCTCATCATATAGTTTAAAGTTTTAAATCATTCTTCATCAGCATTTTAGGTAATTTAGAATAGTTGCATTTCTTCCATAATTTTAAAATTGCATTTAGTTATAGCCAATTCCCAAAATCAATCGTCTTTTCTTTTCCTTTAGAGTCAGAGTTAGGATTCCTTATCTATCCAACGTTGTTACAACTTTGTGGTCCTATTTTACTGTGGATACGATCCTGACTTACTGAGTTTATTACTAACGCGATAGGCTTATACTTGAGCCTAGAGAGTACGCACTTCTAAGACACATTTTGATTCGCGTTAAGTTTTTGGCGTCGTTGCCTGGGAAATTAGGTAGACTTAGGATTAAATCAAGTCAATCTAAAACTTTGACCAAAAATCTCCAAAAATCCAAAAACATAAAAAAAAATTCTAAAAGCATAAAAAGATTCATCATCATATCTCATAAGCTGTTAATGCAAAATTCTGAACTCACTCCAACACCCCATAATACTCCTACCCACATTCACGAAAATCCAATTGTTGAGTATGACCCTGATAGCCCTTACACTCCTAACGCTCCACACTTTTGGATTCCACCTCCCACACCGTCACACTCAATCTCAAATAACACGTCGTTTTCCTTCTTAGGACACACTTCAGAGAGCACTCCTAGTATACTAAGCGAGGATACCGAGTCTTTGAGAGAGAGAGAGAGATGTCACAACTCGGTAGTGCAGCTACCGACGAGGGAGAGGCCCCGTATCGCCCTTTGAGAGACGTCTTATATCCCGTGCGCACTGTCACTCCGGGATGAATTTTACTCCCGTAGAATGCGGGACAGTTTCGCTTTAGGAATGGGATGATCCAGATACTCCCCACTTACCATGGAATGGATTCCAAAAATCCATATGCCCACAATATGGAATTTGAGGAGGCGTGCGAGACTCTTAGCGATCAAGCTTGCACAAAAGATGTGCTCCGCCTCAAACTCTTTCCACTCTCGCTAAAGGATAAGGCTAAATCATGGCTATGTACCTCCAAATTTAATTTCATCATGGAACGAATTACAATCCAAATTTCTCAAGAAGTTCTTTCCTCCACATCGAACGAATTCCATCAAGGCTCAAATTCAAACATTCCGACAACTAAAAACTGAGTCATTCGAACGATGCTACGAGCGGTTCAACGAGTTAATTGCCTCATGTCCCCATCACGATTTTGATAAAATGCAAATCATTTCCTTCATCCATAATGGGCTGAACATTAACTCTAAGAAACTCGTTGAGACCATGTGTAGTGGTCCGTTTGTTGACTTAAACACCCACGATGCTGAGCTTCACCTGAGGTATGTCACCGAGACTACCCAATCCTGGGATACATCTGACCCTAATGCTCGAAATCAAAATCGTCAAGTGACCACCACTCCATCAGCGTCTGGCTTATTTCATGTAGAAAGGAATTCTATAGCGGACAGTCGACTCGATATGCTTGAGAAAGGACTGCGAGACCTACGTGAGGAATGTGGAAGAGGACCAACTGGATCCATCCCATCGAGAAGGTGTGTCCGATTTGTGAGGTGGTTCATTCAACTGAGGAATGACCGACTATACCCGCTTACAAAGTGATGCTTCAAGAGCAAGTCATTGGCATAGGAGGCTTTAAGGGTAATTTCGGTGCCCTGCACGGGAATTCTTACAACCCTTCATGGAAAAACCACCCTGGTTTTAGCTATGGGCAACAACATGCTGCGATGAATCCTAATTCACATGTTACCCCTCCTCCATCACCGCATTTTCAAAAAGCTCCACACATGCAAGTACATGTGCAAGCACCACCACCTCAAGGAGCATACATCCCTCCATCGCGGAGAAGTCTAGAGGATACGATCAATCACTTTAGTAATACCCAGACTGTAACTAATGCTAGGCATGAGCGCATGATGAACGACATGAATGTGAACATTTTACAGTTGCTATCATTGTTGAGTATCCAAGAGAAAGGCAAGTTTCCTGCCCAGGGCCAAAGACCGCCCCAAGGTCAAACTAGTGTTAGCTCCACCTCGACAGACCATCAGGAGCAATGTCAAGCTGCGACCACTCTTCGTAGTGGGAGAGTCGTTGATTTATCACCTCCCCCACACGACGCAACCAAAGACAAGGAGATTTCGCCCGACACGAAAGAGGTCGAAAATATCCCCTTTAACGGGAGTGATAAAGAGGACACTAGTGAGCCCAAAGTAGTAGTGAAATCACCCACTGTGGCACCATTTCCTCAAAGGTTGGTTCCTTACCACAAAGGAAACCCCCGTGATGAAGTGCTAGACGTACTAAAGCAAGTGAAGCTAAATTTACCTTTCCTCGATGCTATTAAGCAAATTCCAGCTTATGCAAAAGTCATCAAAGACTTGTTGACGGTAAAGAGGAGGATGAAGGTAAAGAAAAATGTCTTCCTAGAACAGAACGTGAGCTCCGTCCTACTTAATGATCTCCCGCCCAAATTCAAAGATCCCGGTGCACCCACCGTTTCCTGCATCATTGGAGAAAATAAAATTGAAAAAGCCTTACTTGATTTGGGAGCAAGTGTCAATATCCTCCCTTACGCCATCTATAGTCAACTTTATTTGGGCGACCTCAAGCCCACAAAGGTTACTCTCTAATAGCGGATCGAACCGTGAAGATCCCAAGAGGCATAGTTGAGGACGTGATCATCCAAGTTGACATTTTTACTTCCCGATAGACTTTGTCATTTGGGACACGGAGCCCTCCTTTCCCTCAAGCAACCATATTACCACCATCCTTGGGCGCCCATTCTTAGCTACGGCTAATGCAATCATCAATACTCGGAATGGGAAAATGCAACTCACTTTTTGGAACATGACCTTAGAGACTAACATCTTTCATATAACCCAACATACGGGGGAAAAAGATGATCTTCACGCGGTGAGCCTAATTGACGAGATCATAGAAGAGCACATTGAGGAAAATTTATGTGGAGACGCCTTAGAATCTTGCTTAGTGTCTAGTCATGAGAGCGAGAAATCTTATACCGTGATTGAGAGAGAGAGGGGTTAGAAGAGAGAAAAATGGTGAAGTAAGAGATCGAGCAAGTAAGGGAGGAAGTAGGCACTACTCGAGAGAGAGAGAGAGTTAGGGGACATGCGCATGGAAGAATTTGAAAAAGAATTCGGTCCGGTGGATGAGATCCTTAACGGCGAAGTCCAAACTCTATTGGATTCATGTAGTCACCTAGAAGAAATTGAATGGAAAGATAAAATCAATGAATTCCTTCTTTGTGACCACCACCCATACCACTAGAGGTCCCGAAGGCTATTGAGGAGAAAAGTTGTGTTTCGTCTGACTTAGAGCCCAATCCACGCGTTCTAAAAATTAAAAGAGACTTAGGTGTTCCCTCCGAATCATTTCACGCAGGCCATGCTTTGAGTAAGCACCACAGGGACCCCGTTCCGAGTAATCATGACAAGTGTCCCGGTCTTTCCCTAATCTATGGGCGAGGTCCCAACTTGTTCCGATTATTGGTTTATGATATGAAGAAGGGGGAGACGAGAAGAGCATTAAACCCCGTCCATGGGGTCGGGTGAGTTTGTGGAGAGATGAGAGGTCGTCGCACCCCCGACGCGTATGGGGTGATTTTTATTGTATGATTGAGTCATGTGTTAGGGTCATTTAGTGTCTTTAAGCATTTTAAATATTTGTTTGTTTTATTTTTCTGCACTTTTCATTCGCTTTGAGTTAGATTTCAGTCCTTTTTGCTTGAGGACAATGCAAAAGTCTAAGTTAGGGGGGGTGACAAGTGCGTCTTTCTAAAACTTCATAAATTTTCAAAAATGCACAGAAATTTAAAACAAACCATAGAATTTTGAAAACCCCAAAAGTATTTTTGTTCAAAATAAATAAAAATTGGAATTCAAAATTTTCAAAAATATCATTAAAAGTCGGATTAAAGTCTCAAGTTGAAAAATTCAACATACACAAAGCCGAAATTGACCAAAGATGGAAATTGAGTGAAAAATGACGACTTAACGAATAAGTGTGGAGATTAACAAACCTGGTGAGATTCGAGCCTTTCATCTTTGTGAAATTTATAAATCAATTCGAGTTATTTGGTAACTCAAAGTTCTTTTCAACGCCTAAAAAAGTCGTCGAGGATCTCAATCCTTTCATTTTGATCGGTTATGAAAACTGTGTGTGATATTGCTTTAAAAAACATGCCAAAAATTGATCTCTAAACCTAATTCATCTCGAAACGCATATGGTAACGCAATTAGTAATTTGGACAATGAAGTAGGCCATTGTTTGTTACCCAAAAATACTGGCCAGAAAAAGTTGTGAAAAATCATCCATTTTGTAACCCAATTGAGCCGAATAATTTATCCCTTTCGTTTGGTAACTCGAAAAACCCAAATAGCCCGGAATTATGAAAAATAAAGAAAATTCAGAATTTAAGTCCGGAAAGTGCATAAAAAGGGGCAAGAAAACATAGATATGCTCAACAAAAATAGTAAGAAAAGAAAAGAAGTGAAAAATAGAAAAATAGAAAAATAGAGAAAAAGAAGAAAAAAATGAGCAATAGCCCGGAAAAAGCACAAATGGACATCACAAATGACTTTTCAAACTCCAACCTCTCATACCATGTTCATTTTACCCAATATACCTTAAAACCCAAAAAAGTCCTAACCGAGTCCGAATTGCAAAATTGGTTACCGCGTGGAGAGATAATACACCAAAAGATAATAAAAGAGATTAATGCGTGAATAAAAGGCAATGTTCTCATTTTTAAAACTGTAGTCCGTTGATGAGATCCTATCACTATAAAATTTCCGTCTTTCTACTTGTATGCGTGACTTTGCGTCCATTATATTTACTCTTTATATCATGCATACTGAGAGATTCGTTTGTGAGAACATTCTGTGAGAATTTGAAATCAAAATGAATTTTCGGGTAAGTAACGTAATGATCAATCAGTGGAAATTGGCGGTTAAATTTTCGGCTTCACACACACGCACTATGATTTGAGACTATTGAGCATGACTTGATGATGACTATTTTCTGGGAAAGTTTGAATTATACAATTTTTGCATATTTTGATTTTTCCTTGAGTCGAATTTTGTGGGTATATTCTCTGCAAACCCTCACGAGACACAACTCATCCTACAAGGGTAACCTTGGGGTTTAAAGGATTGTTGCATACACTAAATGCAATCGCTTGCCCGCAAAAAAAGGTATTCTATCCCAATAAAATGATTTTCAAGAGTTGAGGCTTTTTAGGATTCTTTTACATTGCTTGGGACGCGCAAAGTTCTAAGTTAGGGGGGTTTGATTAGGCATAAATTCTTCCCAATTTATCTCTTTAATTTAGTTACTTTTAGCACCTCGAACAACGTAATCGATTTAACTTTATCTCATAATCTTTCTACTGACTTATCCTAATGAGTACGCTGAGTTTCTGGTATTTCGTATTGATTTTACAGGTATTTGATGTCAATTAAAGAAAGAAAGAAATCGGAAGAATCAAGAAAGAAAAGAAGGAAAGTCCAAAAGAAAAAAGTGTAATTTCTACCCGGAATTCGGATGAGGAACCTCAAGAGAAGTTGAAGATATCAAGTTCATGAGTACATAGGAAGAAACGACACCTCAATCGGAGTCCCGGTGTGAAAGTTATGAGCAGTCAAAATCTGAAGGAAAAAAAATCAAAGGAAGCCCGGATCGATCCGGACCGATCCGGGCCGGACCGGTCCGCATTGCCAATTTCCAAAGAACCTTGAACCGAAGACGAACCGAAGCTGCAAGGAATTAAAAGAACCGATCCGCCTCGGATCGATCCGCCCAAGAATAAAAAGAACCGATCCGAATTCCAGGCCGACCGAACCGCAGGAGGGCCGGACCGGTCCGACTGTCGAGTTTTAATTTTTTATCCTTCTCTAATGGAGAGTCCTAGTGAAGCTAAAACTCCTGAAGTTTTGTAGGGTATTTAAACCCGTTTTATTATCATTCTTAGCACGGAGAATTTAGTTAATTTTCCATTCTTTCTGTAAAAATCCTAGTTTGAAGATTGATTATAAATTTAATTCCAAGATTTAAGATTGTTCAGATTTCTGTGGTTACAAGTAATTTTAATTGATGCTTTTAATGCTTTGGCAATATTACAATTCTTCCTTAGTTTAATCATGGTTTTCTGCAATTCAAAAATTGTTTTCATTAGTTTCAGCATGTTAGGCTAGAATTTTAAAGGTCGGGATGCATGAACCCAACCTGAAGTGATAGTTGTATGTGTATAAAATTAATCCTCTAAATTTAATGGTTTGATTACGACCGTATTGCGTAGGAATGCGATAATTGTAGATCTTTGGATCTCGTTTGATTCTGGGTAACCAAGATGCTTTAGAATACAATTCGAGTGTAACTATCACAATACCGATTTACTCGACCTCTGATTAAGTATGGTGCGGGCTTGAACCTCATATACGTAATGCTTGGGAGTACTAAATTTTGGGTCTAATTAATTATTTAAATTTACGATTAGTATTATATCTGCAATACACTAGGGTTGGGGGATTGTATTCCCGTCCTGTTTTTCTCATCGTATAGTTTAAAGTTTTAAATCATTCTTCATCATCATTTTAGGTAATTTAGAATAGTTGCATTTCTTCCATAATTTTAAAAATGCATTTAGTTATAGTCAATTCCTAAAATCAATCATCTTTTCTTTTCCTTTAGAGTCAGAGTTAGGATTCCTTATCTATCCAACGTCGTTACAACTTTATTGTCCTATTTCCCTGTGGATACGATACCGACTTACTGGGTTTATTACAAACGCGACATGCTTGCACTTGAGCCTAGAGAGTACGCACTTTTGAGACACATTTTGAGTCGCATCATCGATCGATCGAGGATCAGGGGTCGATGGAATCGAGCTTCATGGGTCGGTCGATCGATCGATCACCCAGTTATCAGCCCAGATCCTGCCACTTTTGTTCTACGAGTTTCAGAACTTTTGATCATTCAAATCTCTATTTTAACATCCCAAATTTCTTATAATTCCTACCACATGATATAGCAACAAATCTAAAAGACTCCTACTCTTCTAAACAACTTAGAATCATCAAGAGATTGGATAAAAGTGTATACATTTCATATTTTTCAGAAAACTAAAAATATATGTTTCCTCAAGAACAAACCTATAACTTTCTGAATTTCTCCAACATGCGATGTTTATTTCGTGGATTAAAGTCTACCAACAACATGAGATTAATCATACATATCTCCACTATCCAGAAATGAATTAACATTAACTAGTTTATCTTCCAAACATGTAATTTCTCCTCATTCCTAATTATCCTAACATGGACATTATACAAACTAGATTATAATTATCAGATCACTTGCCTCTACCGATGATCTGATCCTTTGGGGATGAATGTCACTGATGGTTCTTCCCTTCTCTGGTCAAACTCCGAAGGTGGTTGGTGGTGGTGACCTTTGGCTTTTGGTTCTTCCACAAAACTCTTCCTTTTCCCCAGAGAACTCCTCACTTTCTTTCAATTTCTTATTCTCAAAGTTTATGGAATGAATGGATTATCTAATACCTTTAGACTTATAAATAAACTGTCAAATTCGTGTACACTATTCACCTCCCAAGTTAAATGTTCATATTATCCCGCCAGGGTGACTATTCGGCTCCAAAGTGCCCCGAGACCCTACACAAACGTTCGAGTAGACTTTTTTTACGGTAAAAATACTTCTGAATACTTTGGCGTAGTCAAAACGACCATTTGGATTACATAACAATATTCCTCTTTATATTTTATATAAATCCAGTCCCGACACTATTTTCACATGCGTCTGACTTATTCACCGAAATTGCCATAACTATTCGCGACAACTTCTAAAATTAATCATAAGCAAAGTCACATATTACTTTGGTTCTCTAAGTAATATTCAACATATATCATATATTACTATATTCTCAAGTAATATTGAAATCCGAATTAATTTTTAAATTATTCAATTAATGCCAAATAAATCCTTTTTAAAAGTTATCAAAATTACGGGGTATTACAGTGGGGTGGTTGTCTCGTGTTATATTTATGTGACAGTGATGCTAAGAATTGACCATTTAAGATTTCTGTTTTTATTGGAGTAGTGGGCTAGCCACCTCTTATTTTAATAAGCGGGGTGTCACACATAGTTTTTGCTATTCCAATATGATGATGAGCAATTTAAGATTCCAAGATAACTAATATCTGATAACAACTATAATTGTAAAGGAAAGAAGAAATGAAGAAGAATTCTAGGATTTCTTAAGAATCATCCCCTAAGGTAAGCTCGATAAAGTATTGCACAAACTCATCGTTCAAAAAGGCACGCCTATAACTCAAAAGCACAAAGTCATCATTGAAATGGAACCCGAATTGAAGGTGGAATAACTTCATTGTAATATTTTAAGTTGGCTTCTATCCATTTAGTAGTTATGTAGCTCAGATTGAGGGTGGGCTATGCATCCATCAACATGACTGAACCTTCCCTTATTGGTTTGGTATTTCAAAAACTTTACATTCATGTTGTTGTCATTTTTTCTCTAACAATACTGGTTGTTAAGGTTTTGTAACTTCTAGTGACATATCATTTAGATTTACAAGAGTATGGTTATGATTTAATTTCCAGTATGTTATGTAGTTATGGACTAAGGAACCAAAAACTCTTCAAGAATCTTATACACATGGCATTCAAAAGAAGATGGATCAATGGTAGTTTATTTGGACTCTACCAAGTCTTGCAAAACTCGGGGATCTGATCTCAAGGATTTCAAGGAATTCAAGTTTCCTTTGACCAAGGATAAAAAATATTTGGAGGATGTTCTTGACAACAAACAAGTCATTCCGTTGACGCGCTTTTATCATTGAGTTGGACGCACTTCTCAGGATGTAAAGATCTCAAATAGAGCTAAAGAGAATATGCAAAAAACTTTATTTTCGGCATTGCTCATGTCGAACGATATGGCATTATTATACGTAACAAACTATGATGGAAACATGGAAACTATCATATGCACGTATGATAAATAGATGAAGTCATTCGATATTAGTGGTCGACCAGTACAATTTCGTCCAACAGACATATATTAAATATATGGCATACCATTTGGAATGGAAACGGTTGAAGTTGAACACTATCTAAGAAAGACTCAAACAATTTTTGTGGATAAAAGGTTCACGGGAAGAAAGGGGGTATTAAGAGCAATGATAATACATTCTGGTTGTTGCAAGCAATAAAGGAAACATGTGTAAGTTACTTTTGACAGTTTTCTTCCCAGCCGCTGACCTCCAATTGAAGTGGTCAATGGTTAAAATACGTTGAAATAATTGAGCATATTGACTGGTTTTGATGATAATTCAGTTGGCCCAAAGCGATACATTACTTCTTAATGAGTTCAACTAAAAACTCTCACATAAAACCTGAAAATTTTGAGGGATGTGTAATAAGCGTCCTGGTAAGTGTGTGATAAATTTGATCATTTATTGACTAGTTTTGATACAATACTTATATGTTTTGATCATTTATTGACTAGTTTGGATACAATACTTATATGTTTTATCATTATATTTCTAGTACCAGTTGTGTAAGCACACTAACGTCATGGGACCGAGGGAAAGAATTCAATTCCCAAGGTATATGAAGTAAGATCTTGATCGAATGGGTGATAACCTTATTACAATAAGCAGTTGATAAAGAGAAGCGATATTAAGGTAAAAATCTTTCATTTTTACGTAAATAACATATTTTTTGTCTTATTACAAAGTAATATTTAAGCTTAGTTTGTTATCCTCATAGATGTTCCAATATGAAACTTATAGTAAATATTCACTATGTTAAACCATTTTTCTTATATATAATGTCCGTAGATACTTTGAAAGTAAATATATACTTACAGGCAGTGGCAGTGGCAGAGCCACAGTGTCAATCACCTGGGCACGTGCCCAGGCCAGAACAGGTAAGCCCATTTTTTTTATATATATGCACATATATTAGTAAAGGTATTAAAGGAAGGAAAAAATTCAGCACAGAAGTTCTCCTATTCACGTTCACAAACAAAACTCCTAAAATTTATACACATTTTCACATTTTTACTCTTCTAATTTTATTGAGTTAAATCTCTACACCAAATTAAGATATGTTCTTCAATCTCTCTTCATTTTATTTAGGGTTTATATATTTATCTTTCCTCTTACTTTTCCTCTTTTTTTTGTAGTAAATATCCATTGTTAGGGTTTGTTGAAATTTTGTGTAGCAAATATTCATTGTCCGAGTTCGTTGAAATTCTAAAAACATGCTTCTTTTTTATTTTATCCCTTTTAATATTAGTATAAATGTTGTTGTTATTTGTTTGTAGTAATTATTTGTTTGGCATAAAGTTGTTGAAATTAATTTTGTTGTTATTGCATTTAAAAAATTATTATAAGTACTACTCAAAAAAAAAATCTGGAGCTCCTGCCCCCGAACCCCCGAAATTTTTCTTTCGTGCCCAAGCCAACTAGAATTCCTGGCTCCACCACTGCTTACAGGATTTTCCCATGAATGTATTTCTCGTAAGTACTTAAAATAGTCATTTACTTTTTGTTTCTTATATGTATGATTGTTCCAAAAAATAAAGCTAAAGTAAATATTTACTATAGCCTGTAGCATTTTCTCCATAAACATAGTGTTAATAGGTTCTTTAAAATAATATTTAATACGTACCATATACAAAAATATTGACATTCTTGTGCCAAAATGACAAAGGTGAATATTTATCATTACTAACATCGCTCCTCTACATACCATTCACACGTGTTGAATGGAAAGACCTTAAACACTATTTAGACTTTGAACGAAAATATTTATCATTACTTATATTGGGCTCGTCAACAGAAGTTAAAGAATTAATGCTTAATTTGCTGTTTTAGGTGGTGCAATTCCTTTGTATAATCGTTCAAGTGTGTGTCACATTGCTTTTCTTTGTCAAATCTTATTTCATCCTTTCTTTTTTCATATAATATTCATTGATCCCGATGATATATATACATTCTTAAAATTTAACTTCAGACCATGATGTACATCTTTTTGTAGTTGTTTGATTGTGAATGAAGTTGTCGACCCTTATATCGTCCATTCTTTTCACTTTCTTTTGTTTAGGCTAATTCTCGTGCTCTGCCCTATTATTTGTTACTGTTATGTCTACTATTTATAAATAACAATTGAACAGAATTATGAACATTAATATAATGACAGAATTGAAACAGAATTATAGAAATGAAATACTTACTAGAATTTGCAGAAATAATAATAATTAGAAAGAAATCCGAGCCCTGTTCAACAATCTCCTTAAGACAAAAATATTCCTCCAACGTGCTTGAGTTTAATGAATAATTGTCTCCCAAGATAGAACGGATTTTCGGATTAATCAAGCAGCACAGCAATGAGTAATCCCAGCGAACACAATTTCTGTGTTTTGTACTCAACACAACCAAGAACATGTAATGCAGAAATGAAGAAAAGAATCTTCTGGGCAGAGGAAATAATGCAGTAGCATTTTCGGAATTTTGGAGGGTTTATTTTTCTGTATTTAAAACTGAGGGGGAAACATTTTATTTATAGTAAATGTTTTGACTGTTGGGAACAGTCAAAACCGAAATTAACTGTCAAAGCAGTTAATTTCGTTAACTGCTGACTCTTGGAATTAACTGATTATCAGTTAATTAAAGATTAATTAATTCCGTAATTAATTAAATTAAATCCCAGAAAGTTTGGCCCAAAAATTTAAGAATTTTTATAAGCCCGAGCCCGAACCGAGCCGAGCTGAGCCGGCCGGACGGACGGACCCCAAAGGCATCCAAGCCTTAGTCCATCAATTGGGTTTTATTAACTCATCATTTTTCCACTACTCTTCCAATGTGGGACAAGAGTTAAAACATACCCAATACATTAACTTTCATTGCTTCATGAGTCACTTTGGGGACATAATTATCATTCATAACTTATTGAAATTGGACATATGAATATACTACGTTAATCTCCTTGCGAAGGTGAACGCGTTCGTATATGGTCCCACAATTTCCGTAGTGTGGGTCCCACCTAAATTTGAGCTCAAAGTTGCTCAAAAATCTGTCCAGAAAAATCTGGACAGCTTTATAATACCCATTTCAGTTCCAATTTTCCAACAATCCCCCACATGAATGATATATCGCTATAAATAAAACAAAACAAATGCTGATGCAGATGCAGACACAGGTTGAGTAAAACTGAAGACTTATTGCATCGGGAAAAGTAGCCTAGTGGCCTTGAACTTTCCTTAGTGATATACTATCGGATTTACTTGGTTAATCAGTAGACTTCACGTCCTTGAACCGTCAACCGTTTTTATAAACCTAGACAACAGTATTCACACAACAATTCTTCAACACAGTTGGTTCTCACGTTTGTGTTCATTTTGGCCGTGAACAGCACTTGGTTCCGCAAGTATTTTAGAGAATATGCCTTTCATTATTCTCATAGAAGTGGCCCCCTTCTTACTTACGTAGGTGACTTCCATAAAGAGTATTCTGCAATACCCCACTTAGACGTACTAAGATATAGATGTCATTAAAAGCATAACTTATCCTAATTTCGTGGCAGATATGCACTATCTCATCTTTGGAATGGATAGGATGATATATCCTCCGGTGCTTACTGAATACAACGTAGTTTGGTTTGCCCATTGAACCTAGATCTTGGGATCTCCAGTCAGCTAGGTTGGGTTGCCACTATATTGATTCTTATTTATTTATAGGCTTTAGACCCATTCCTCTCGATGATCTTTCAACTTGCTCTCGGTTTAAACCTTTCGTTAGTGGATCCGATATATTATCTTTTGACTTTACATAGTCAATTGTGATAATTCCGTTTGAGAGAAGTTGTCTAACGGTATTGTGTCTACGAAGAATATGTCGTGACTTTCCGTTATACATGTGATTTTGTGCCCTTCCAATCGCTGATTGGCTATCGCAATGTATACATATTGCGGGCACAGGTTTAGACCAATTTGGAACATCCTCTAAGAAATTTCGAAGCCATTCAGCTTCTTCTCCAGCTTTATCTAGTGCAATGAATTCAGATTCCATTATTGATCTAGCAATGCACGTTTGTTTTGAGGATTTCCAAGATACCGCTGCACCTCCGAGGGTAAACACATACCCACTCGTAGAATTAGAGTCTTTTGTATCAGATATCCAATTTGCATCGCAATGTCCTTCAAGAACAGCTGAATATTTTGAGTAATGCAATCCATAGTTTTGAGTATATTTTAAATAACCCAAAACTCTCAATATTGCTTTCCAGTGATCTCTTCCTGGATTACTCGTAAATCGACTTAGCTTACTTATTGAGTATGCTATGTCTGGTCGCGTACAGTCCATGATATACATTAAACTGCCGATAATACGAGAATATTCTAGTTGAGATATGCTTTCACCATTATTTCTTGCTAGATGTAAATTTACATCTACATGTGTCTTGGTAGGACTAATATCATACTTCTTGAATTTTTCAAGTACTTTCTCAATGTAATGAGATTGAGATAATATAAGTCCATCCGATGTTCTAGAAATTTTAATTCCTAATATAACATCGGCGATTCCCATATCTTTCATGTCAAATCTACTACTCAACATTTGTTTTGTAGTTTTGACAATTTCCAAGTTACTACCCATGATAAGCATGTCATCAACATAGAGGCATACAATGACATATTCATTATGAATGTATTTAAAGTAAACACATTTATCGCATTCATTAATTTTGAAACCATTTGATAACATTGCATTATCAAATTTTTCATGCCATTGTTTAGGTGCTTGTTTTAATCCATATAGTGATTTAACAAGCTTACATACTTTTCCTTCTTGTCCGGGAGCTTTGAACCCTTCAGGTTGCTCCATATAAATTTCTTCATCTAGTTCACCGTTTAAGAATGCAGTTTTTACATCCATTTGATGTATTTCAAGTCCATTAATAGCAGCTATTGCTATTAACATCCGAATGGACGTTATTCTTGTTACCGGTGAGTATGTGTCGAAGTAATCCAACCCTTCCTTTTGCCTATAGCCTTTAGCTACAAGTCTAGCTTTATATTTATCAATTGATCCATCGGCCTTCAATTTCTTTTTGAAGATCCATTTATAACCTAACGGTTTTGAACCTGGTGGAAGATCCACTAGTTCCCATGTATGATTTTGTAATATGGATTCAATTTCACTATTAATTGCTTCTTTCCAATTGGAAGCATCGGGTAAGGATATAGCTTCTTTATACGATTGAGGTTAATTTTCTAACAAATATGTTAGAAAATCTGGACCGAAAGAAGTCGAGGTTTTTGCTCTTTTACTACGTCTTGGTTCATCCTCTATTGAATCAATAGGTTGATGAGTACCACTTGTAGTAGCTTGATTTGTCCTTTTAGAAGGACCAGATTCTCAGGTCATGTTATACGGAAATTCATTTTCAAAAAATGAAGCATCCCTCGATTCAATAACCGTATTTACATGAATGTCCGAAATCTCAGATTTACAAACTAGAAATCGATATGCACTGCTATTAGTAGCATAACCGATGAATACACAATCCACGGTTTTTGGCCCTATTCTTACCTTTTTAGGTTTAGGAACCATCACTTTGGCTAAGCACCCCCACACTCGTAAATATTTATAGGAAGGTCTTCGACCTTTCCATAATTCATAAGGTGTCTTGTGAGTCTTTTTGTGAGGTACTTTATTGAGAATGTAATTAGCAAAAAGTAAGGCTTCCCCCCACAAATTTTGTGGAGCTCCTGAACTTAATATCATTGAGTTCATCATTTCTTTCAAAGTACGGTTTTTGCGTTCAGCAACACCATTCAATTGAGGAGAATAAAGAGCGGTTGTTTGATGAATAATCCTATTTTCAGAACAAAATTCCTCAAATGGATATTCATATTCACCTCCTCTATCACTTCTAATAGCCTTTATCGTTTTTCTTAATTGATTCTCAACTTCATTTTAATATTGTTTAAATGCATTAATAGCCTCATCTTTACTATGTAACAAATATACATAGCAATATTTTGTGCAATCGTCAATAAAAGTAATAAAATACTTTTTTCCACCTCTAGTTTGAACAAATTTTAAATCACAAATATCGGTGTGAATTAAATCTAAAGGTTCAGTTATCCTTTCAATAGAATGGAAAGGTAATATAGTTAATTTAGATTCCGCACAAATTTCACATTTATGATTTTTATCAATATTGAATTTTGGCAAAAATTCCAAGTTAATTAATCTACGCAATGTATCAAAATTAACATGTCCCAATCTAGCATGCCAAATATTAGATGACCCAATCAAGTAAGAAGAACTAGCAAATTCATTCATTGAAACAGATGTTTTAGGGGTTATAGTAAGAACATTCAGTTTAAAGAGCCTCTCATTTAGGTAGCCCTTTCCTACATACATGTCATTTTTAGACAACACAAAGAGATCAGACACAAACACAAGCTTGAAACCATTCTTAGTAAGGAGAGATCCAGAAATCAGATTCTTTCGGATATCAGGCACGTGAAGAACATTGTTGAGAATAAGTTCCTTTCCAGAAGTCATTTTCAAAGCAATCTTTCCTTGTCCTACCACCTTAGAAGTGGAAGAATTTCCCATAAAGAGGTTCTCCTCATTTTCCAAAGGCTTATAGGTGGAGAACATCCATTTGTTTGCACAAATGTGTTGTGTGGCTCCAGTGTCCACCCACCATTCCTTGGTATTTCCAACCAAGTTACATTCAGAGACAACGGCAGAAAGATTCATATCCGCCAAATCATTGGTGATGTTCTCACCCTCAGTCACATTTGCTTGAGAGTTATTTTTATTTTGTTTCTTAGGCTTACAACACTCACTTGAGCGGTGTCCCGGTTTACCACAATTGTAGCATTTTCCTTTGAACTTTTTCTTGTTATGTTTGGAAGTGCCTTCCCCATCATACTTTCGTTTGTTCTTTTTAGGACCTTCAACGACATGGACCTTTGTTTCCATCGGATTCTTCCCACTTTTCTTTTGAGACTCACGGTTGTCTTCTTCGATTCTTAGCCGGACTACCAACTCCTCCACATTCATCTCCTTACGCTTGTGTTTGAGATAGTTTTTGAACAAAGTCCACGATGGTGGCAACTTTTCAACAATTGCAGCAACTTGGAAAGTTTCACTAATTGACATTCCTTCAGCATGAATGTCGTGGAGGATTACTTGGAATTCTTGCACTTGCGAGATCACAGATTTAGAATCAACCATTTTGAAGTCCAGAAAACGCCCAACGATAAATTTCTTCATCCCAGCATCTTCAGTTTTATACTTCTTTTCCAAAGAATTCCATAATTCCTTGGAAGTTTTGATAGTGCAATAGACATGGTACAGAGTCTTGTCCAAGTAGGCCAAAATATAATTTCGGCATAGGTAGTCCGAGTGCTTTCAAGCATCGACAGCAACAACCTTTTCAGCGTCATCTCCCTTTTGAATAGAGGGGCAATCTTCATATACAAACCTGCCCAGTTGGCTGGTAGTGAGATAGAAGTACATTTGTCCTTGCCAACGTTTGAAGTCAGTCCCAATGAACTTTTCCGGTTTCTCCCCGTGTGGCATAGATACGGGTGCAGTCACATTTGTGTTGGTGACAATCAGTTTCGTAGGAGTAGTGTTCGTACTTTGTGATTCCATTTCTGTTACAAAAACAGAATTTTTATCAATGATAAAATTCATATATAATGAATTAATCAAAACAGAATACAAAATTCTGTGCACCAATTTCCTCCAAATATAATTCACAATAAATGAATTCCAAAAGAATTCAAATAATAATTCAGAATTAAAGTATAATATATAAACAGAATTCCGTACAAAAGATAATTAAAATTTTAAAATCTGTGACACTAATTTTTAATAATAAAAAGAATTCCGTACAAAACAGAATTAAATTTTTAAGAAAAAAATATAGATAAACAGATTTTAACAAGAGTACACAAATAAAATTTATTTTCTAAAACAGAATATAAAAACAGTATAGAAATTAATTTCTATATCAAAACTGTTTTACTAATTTCTACAATAAAGCAGTAAATTAATTCATTTTATTCTGTCAAAACAGATTTATTTTCAACAAATAAATTTCTGTAAAAAAAAATTATGTACACTAAAAACAGTAGAACTAATAATTTTGTCTTAAGATTGTTATGTCTACTATTTATAAATAACAATTGTACAGAATTATGAACATTAATATAATGACAGAATTGAAACAGAATTATAGAAATGAAATACTTACTAGAATTTGCAGAAATAATAATAATTAGAAACAAATCCGAGCAGTCTCCTTAAGACAAAATTATTCATACAACGTGCTTGAGTTTAATGAATAATTGTCTCCTAAGATAGAACGAATTTTCGGATTAATCAAGCAGCATAGCAATGAGTATTTCTGGGCAGAGGAAATAATGCAGTAGCATTTTCGAAATTT
Source organism: Sambucus nigra (assembly GCA_949130495.1). Taxonomy (NCBI): domain Eukaryota; kingdom Viridiplantae; phylum Streptophyta; class Magnoliopsida; order Dipsacales; family Adoxaceae; genus Sambucus; species Sambucus nigra. The sequence goes on from OX422208.1 coordinate 193,364,744, forward strand.
TGGAGGGTTTATTTTTCTGTATTTAAAACTGAGGGGGAAACAACCTCGACCCCGAGTCGAGCTGAGCCGGTCGGACGGACGCGCGCGCGTGTGGACCTTTGACCGAAAGTCAACCCAAGCATAGCTTAGGTCATCTCCCCTTCAAAGAGTTGGGATACCCCAAAGGCATCCAAGCCTTAGTTCATCAATTGGGTTTTATTAACTCATCATTTTTCCAGTACTCTTTCAATGTGGGACAAGAGTTAAAACATACCCAATACATTAACTTTCATTGTTTATGAGTCACTTTGGGGACATAATTATCATTCATAACTTATTGAAATTGGACATATGAATATACTACGTTAATCTCCTTGCGGAGGTGAACGCGTTCGTATATGGTCCCACAATTTTCCTAGTGTGGGTCCCACCTAAATTTGAGCTCAAAGTTGCTCAAAAATCTGTCCAGAAAAATCTGGACAGCTTTATAATACCCATTTAAGTTCCAATTTTTCAACAGTTACTTGGGTGTTTCTAGTTCTAGCACGAACGTTTCTACAATTTGGGCAGTTGGGTCGCCCCCAAGTTGCTTTATTATGCTACCTAGTGTTGAGGTACGAGTTGGAAGGTCTCAGTTGTCATTATCAATGCACAATAATTTCATTGGTTGCCGATCAAGCTCCTTCACATGATTATCTATCAATCTTTCTTATTTTTCTGTGACTTCAGTCATCTGTTCCATATCTTTCGTTAGTATGCTAATTTTTAAGTTAATTTCTCTATTATGGCATCATATGCAGAAATCTTAGATTGACACTATGCTTTTACCACATCTGCCATTTTCTGCGTTTTTGCAAAGTTGTGCGAAGATGGTCAGATTCATTTTGAACGTCATTTACGAAAAATTTAATATGAGCGATATTCAATTCTTTCTCTACTATAATTTCATATGTATAATCCTTCTCGTAATCATGAATTTAGTTAAGTTGCGTATTCAGTCTGTTTAACTCTTCCTCGTGAAATTTGGTAGGACGGATCTATTTTTGCTCAACTTTACGATGCATCTTCATCCCTTCAGTTGTGATCAGGGGCGGATGCAGCTTTGGACCAAGGGGGGCTATGGCCCCGGTTCAGCTTTTCAAAAAAAAAAAAAAAAAATTTTTTTTTAAGGTTTTTTGGTAAGATTTCTTACTTTAAGGTATATTTATAATTATTTTCAAACTTTAGGGTATAAGTTTGTAATTAGTTAAAAAACAAAACTTGGTAAATCAAAGATAGCCGGCCCTAATTTCTACTCCTTTCAACCTACTCATTTCATTCTTCATTTCTACTACTCCTTCCAAGGCTTCCAACCTACTCATTTCTATATTCTACTCCTTCCAAAAACAGCAGCTGCCAGCAACCGAGTCACCACCAGCAAGCAGGGTAGCAGCCGCCCCACCACGCCCCACCGTTGCCCAGCCCAAGCCTTTTTTTGACAGGTATTTTTTATCCATTAAATCTGATTTTTGTGTAAAAAATTTTATTGTATGTATAATTTTGATTGAATGTATGATTTTGATTGAATGTATGATTCTTGTGTAAGATTTTGATTGTGTAAAATATAGGGTTTTGATTAAATGTTTGATTGGTTGAATTTATGATTTTTTGAGAAATTTTACAGAAATAAGGGTATATATTTTTCATACAATTTCTCAAAAAAATGTTAAATTTCTGTAATTTCTTCAAAAAATCTCTATAATTTCTGTAATTTGGGGAAAAATGTCAAATTTCTGTAATTTGTGTCCCAAAAATATATGCCCTTATTATTTTTTTAAATATGTGGTGATAAATGTAGTCTAAAATATGTGGTATTTTTTTAAATAGGAAGTTATGGAGAAATTTTTTGAATGAAAAAGAGGAGACAACACAAAAGCCGTATCCGAAGCTGAAATTTGTGATGTGTATATAGAAATTTATGTAATTTCCCATATGGAGAAATTTTTTAAATATGTAGTCTCAAATTTGTGTAATTTGTATGTATGTTTGTGTAGTTTCAAATTGTTAATAATGATTGAGAGTAATTGTTTGGGCATTGTACAACTATAATTTATTTAAAATTAGAAATAACCCCAAAAAAAATCGCCTCGGGGGCTACCGCCCCCGAACCCCCTTCAACACTCGAAACTTTTGCACATGTAATTTTGAACCGATTTAGCCCCGGTTGGACTAAAATCCTGGATCCGCCACTGGTTGTGATGTCATTTAAACGTTCAACCAACCCATTTGAAAGCTCAATCTCGATGCTCGATTCTGCATTTAAGTGGTCAACCAACTTTTATTTCTTATTTATATGAGGTTGAACACCTACATCATTTTCTGCTTTTTAGCTTTTCGATTTGGGTTATTTTGTTGGGGCTATGTTTTAAGGTTGATTAATGTATACTAGATCGTATGTCTATAGTGACTCAGTCCTTGATAATTAAGCCAATTGTTTTACATTTGTGGGTATGACTTTATTTTATGTTTTACAAGTTCATTTTAATATTTGATTTGATCTAACTATACATCCTAAATCATTGGACATTGTAGATGTTTGTTTGTTTAGCAGAAGACAATTTTCCCTGAGCAATAACTTTTTTTTTTTTTTATGGTTATCGGATCAGTTTGCGCGTACCTCAAGACTAATTCCTCTGTCCTGAATAAGGCTTTCAAAATAGGCGTTTAATTACTGCGGTCCGTGACCCCAAGACGAGTCTGTCAAGTTCGAATCCAGGTACCTGGGTTTACGGCTACACCCCGACTCTACCAACTTGGACAACTCTTGGGGTTAGAATAGAAAAGGTAATAAAAAACTTTTCATTTTCACTATTTCACAATTCCCTTTATTATTTATTTATTTACTTATTTATTTGTGATATGAGATAGTTTTGTAGTTGTCCTATAGTCGTTGTTTTAAAGGAAATTTATTATGATGTTGGTTTTGATTTCGAAAGCGGAAATGTTCAGTTCTGGTTATTTCTCATTTTCGGGTTTTATTTTTATATATGCAACTTTTCTTAAGTTACTTCGAATTTTTCATTTTGCGCATTTCTACAGTAAAGTAAGCATGTGGATACATATTTTGAGGTACATAAAATCAATGATACAAGTAATGTCAAAACATGGTAATAAAATGTGCACATAGGTAATTCCTTCTAGAGTGCAATGTTAGGGTGTGGTACTATATTTGTCGGGAGTTTTATGGTTTTTGTAAATATGAGATGAGGTATAGTTCCTATAATATTATTGGTTTCAGATCTTCATTATTGTTTTGCAGTTTTTTGACGAAATTTGTACATGTAGCCAATTTCCAGATTGCCTCATTATTGTTTTCCTTTCCTTCGAACTTTTTTAGCTGTCAAAACTTCTATAAATTATTTAATCGTTTCCCCCCACAACGTTGTTGTATTTAGAATCTGACTTGGAAGAATTCTTAGAGCACCAGTTAAGTTGAAAATTTAAATTAATTATTTTAATATAAAAACTCATTAATCTTATTATTTGTTAAGTGACCTAATTTTTCTTGGTTCGACTCCCTTGCATTCAAAAGTTTCATATGGTTTTGGAGTGAGTTTGTAGACTAAGAGGTTTCAAGTCATGTACTTCAGCAGTGAGCGGCTGTTGGCACCAAGAAGTTGTAAAGATACTACGGGGTAATAAATTTGGGTGAATTGTGAAACGATAATACGACACGAAATGAAATGAAATTGACACGGTCTTTCGTGTTTGGATCGTGTTCAGGTCTGGATTTTTTGCCCCGCCGTCGGGTCGTGTCGTGTCCGTGCCCAATTTCTACCACGAAATTGACCCGATAAGGACACGATAGTGACCCAATTAAGAACACGATATATATCCTATGTCGAGCGACTCACTATTTAGACCCACTATTTTTTTTAATTCCTCACTAACTGGTCTAACTGTGTCTAATCGTGGCGTGGCGTGTCGGGTCTAATCGTGTCCAATCGAACCGTATTAACTTATCGTGTTATCGTGTCATGTCGTGTTTTTAACTTATCGTGTTCGGGTTGAGGAAAAAAACATGTTATCGTGTCGTGTCTTGTTCGGGTCCGCTGGATTCTTATCGTGTCGGGTCGGATGAAAACACGACATGTTGACCCGTTTTGCCACCCCTATTGTAAACCCACGCGATGCGCGGGCTAGACGATTGTGTACGCGTGATTAAAAATACACATGTTTTTTGAAAAAAAAAATTACCATTTCAATGGCAAGGTATCATACTCTTGAAGTGTAATAATTTTTTTAACATACATACTTATTTTCACATATGGTTTGTTATTAAAAAATGTAAGAGACTTTTCGTCGAATGATCCAAATAATTATATCTAACAAGTAAAGTATTCATTTTTCATAATGAAAGTAATATTGAAATTTAACAAAATTAAAAGGAGAATAAGCAATGAGATTTTGGAATGACCGCCAAGATATTAGGCAAGTGTCAAGTAGCAAATATTTGTCATACAATAATAGTCTAACCTTTTAATAAGCTGATGTTTAGGAATTAAGTGTATTTTTTGAAAATTTTTGGTTTATTTCCCTTCATTTTCTTCGTAACCAAACCATTTTTTCTTCAATTTTTTCGAAAACATTATTGTATTTTGCTTCAACATGTTCATTTTTATAAATTTCATTTTTATTTTATGAGATCAGAGAAAAAGTAGATATAAAAAATTGATAAAGTAAAATTCGTCAATACTATCTTTTTTTTTTAAATAAAAGTTTCAATATAATATACTAAATTCAGATTAACTTCAAAATTAACTATTACAACAAAACAATCCAAACTTTGGTTTATGCTACCATCAAACGATATGAGAAATAAATTTGTAGTAGTAGAAATGAGTTGTCAATAGAGTGAAGTAGTAAAAGAAAATACAGATCCAAGATTGAACACCTCATAGGCTCACACTACATTTCCGCAATTGCCAGCTCCTATCTAAAATTACCAGAGATAGAAAAATAACAACACCCCAAGCCCAACCCATACTCCACCCACGTCAACTAACCCAACAAACGTGCCATCGTTCTCGGCATCGACTGCGATGTTGCCGCCATAGACCTCTACCTCCTCGGCCTCATCGACATCCTCCTCACCAACATCGCCCCCGTCATGCCCGCCCTCAAGAAAAACCTCAAACTCAACAAACCCATCTTGGCCGAATTCTCTATTCCACCCAACTCTACTTGAACAACCATGATCAAATCAAATCTCTCGCCCCACCTTTCGATCTCGTTATTTCTACTGACGTTGTTTATATAGAGGACACTGGGCCCAGTTCTATCGATTATGGAGATACTTGTTGCTGATAACAGGGCTATGTTATTGGGGTACCAACTTCGGTCCCCGGAGGCTTATACGTTGTTTTGGGTCATTTTTGGGAATATTTTTCATTTTCAATTGTGGATCGGCACAATTGAAAATATTTTTGATTTCTTGTCTTTCTATTCACGCCATATCAGAGCAATCTTCGTGGGTGAGCTATTGGTGTGGAAGGGTTCGAGAAAGTGGAGAAGACTCAAACAGGGTTGTTGAAAACAAGGTTAATGATTGATTTTTTTTCCAAGTTGTTGATTGATGTTGGTGGAAAATCTATTTATAGGGCCTCCGGAGAGTGAGCGAGAAAGGAAAGGTCACAGAGGGAGGGGAAAGGATAAAGGGTAGAGGGAGGAAGAGGTTGGAAGACGAAGGGATGATAGAATTTGGAAAGTAGAGATAGAGAGAGAAATGATATTTTCTTAAAGACTTATGAACCTACCGAATTGGAGGCGGGTGAGCACCTACAATATATTTGTCCACGTGGAACTCTTATCATGAAGGAAATTTAAATGTCTGTAAAGCATTTTAGAGTATTATATAGATATATAATATATTGGAACAAAATTGTAACATGTGAACCCATAAGCATATCACGGTTCAAGGGAAACACAGGGGTTGTGGAACGTGAGTGTCGTGGTTATCATAAGGTAAAACTGCAATGAGTGGTGTGTTTCAGAGAGTTTTGGCGACATGTGATTACTGAAAAGGATGTGAATTTGTGAAATGGTGATATGCGCAACGTGGGAAGAAAGTCGAGTGAATTTTACCTTTGTGTGTTATTAAGTGTAGAGGAATGGTGTGTGTTAATGGATTGATTTATATAATTAAATGTTCCAAACACACAATTTAATTTTACCACTCTTCTGTTAAAATAAAAAATTACTAAATTTTAATCTTTTAATAAATTATTGTGTGGAGGCAAAAAATGACCAAATATATAAATGTAAGTATCAAACCCAACATTCAAAAGCAAACAAGTTGAAGAAAAATCCTTTTGCAGGGTAAAACATTTTTCAACGCTTTAGAGAGTTTCACAAGACAACTTACTTAAAAAACTTCCTAAAGAATACTACTCAGATCCAGAGAAGTCCACAGGTAGCGGTCCACCCTCAGTATCCACCAATCAGCCTTCAGCGTTCTTCAGCCGTGATCCCTCAGTTTCACAAAGTCTGACGTAGAGAATCCTCTCTACAAGGTGTATGCAAGATACAAATCTTCAAGGATTTCAAATGGATTCACAATTATATTGGCGATATAAAGTTTGTGAATCAAAAGTATTTTTGCAATTCAAAGCATGAAAACTTTTGGAATAGATATGCAAAAAATGTTTTGTCAAAAGTCTTACGAAATTTGGAGTCAAAACAGATATTTATAGATCTAACACAAAATTCGAGGTGGAAAATTCGTTCAAACAAAAATAGAATTCGTTCGAATGAGAGTAGCGATGTAATTTGAAGGAAAACCCAATTCGTTCGAACGAGACTCCAATCTCGTTTAAACAAGATTCAAACTAATTCAAACAGTAAACCCTCGTTGGATGATCGTTCGATATAATGATCAAACGACCCTTTTAATGAAATTAACATTTTGTTTGAACGAGATGGTCATCTCGTTTGAACAAGGTCAAAAAAAAAAAATTAACTTTAAAAATTTTGCCTCGATTTTTATAAAAATACATCTCCCAAATATAAATGTAAACAAATTCGAACTCCTAAAAGATTTATGCCTTCATAATGTAGAGAAGTCTTGAACTTTGGAGATGGTGAAGTTAGGTTCATCGTGTTGGTGCGTGTCATTTTATAACGGGATACGCCAAATATGTCAAAGTGCAAATAAAGAAAATAAAAATCCTAAGCTAAAATATTTGCCCTCACAATGAGTAAAGGTGAGTCCATGCGAGTTTATAAAGTGTGATTGGTGTTATTATTATTAAGTGACTAAATTATGGTGTTAATGTTATCGTTAAATTGTGCAATGTTTAATTTTTTTTCTTTTAGATTATTTTGAATGATTGGCTTAAATGGGTAAGTTGTTTCTTTCACTACTAAGAAATTAAGTCCATCCTTTTACTTTTTCATATTCAATTTCTTACTTTTTTTCTCTTCCTTTTGCCTTTTGTTTTTCTTTCTCTAATGGAAAAATTATATGGTGGGTTTATGGTAATGTTTTGTAACAGTGTCGTTGTTGGAGTTTTGGTGAATCACTGATGTATGCTTTTGTCATGGTTAATCTAGGCATATGGAAGAAAGATTATTAATATGGTTGTGCTTACCAATACAGATGGTTGTTAGTGACGATGTCTGTCGTGATTAGCACCGACTGCAGACTGTAGGTCCTCTAGAGGTTTGCTTGGTTTGTTTGATTCTTCTTATTTTTTAGTGATTGGAAATCTCCTTCAAGTTTTTAAATCTTTAAAATTTTTAATTTTTTGTTTATTAGTTCTTAGTAATGTCACAGATTTGCCTTGGTATAGTGGCAACGATAATGTAAGGTCTTTTGCAATGCTTGCAAAGTTACATATGTAGAATATGTGGTATGTGATAACTTCGTTGTACATATCCTTTTGGCTAGAAATTGGTTCTTTGACTTGACCACTTTAATATTTTATGAGTTTGATTCTTTTTTTTTTTAATGATTGGAATTTTGTTTCAAGTTTGTAATCCTTCACATGTTTAATTTGTTATTTATTAGCTTTATTTTTTTATCGCAGTTTTGGGTTGGGACAACAAAGTTAAAGTAGTTAAGATTAGCTTATGCATGAGGTTTAATGAACTATATGGTAAATGTAAATTATATATTTGGTCAAACTTAGAGGTTGAGCTGAATTATAATGATTGATCTGCATTATTAATTATTTTAAATTATCACATGCAGTGTGGTATTTATGCGTGTATGTGTGTGTGGAACAAAGATCAACAAAGTTATATTCTCTGTTAAATATTTAATTAAGTCACTTTTGTTAACAGAGATGAAGATTAGAAGATTTTTGGTTCTTACTATTGGTGCCTATCAAGTGTATCTTCATTGGAGAACTTCGCATTGGAGTCAGACGTGTAGTGAAACAGCAAGCCAACATTTTATCATCAATCATATCCAGTCCATTGCTTAACGAAATGATAGTTAAGAGGTGGATTATTTCATAATAAAACTTTGGATAGGTGTAATATATGAGTGTTTGAACTTCTTTACCTCCCCATACCTCGCTGTTGAACATATCATGAAGTATTTTATTAGATTCTAATGTAGTTTGAAATTATTAAGTAAATGAATTCCACTTCTTTTATCAAATTATTAACTTGTAGAGTTTTAGATATAATTATTTTATTCTTAGCCATTTTTATTGAGGGTGATGCCATGTGGTGGATAATTTTTTTTAATTTTAATACATTAATTTATGTAACGATTCATAACACTTACGAAAGGAATATTTTCTTATATTTTACTATTTGTACGTGTTTTGAACCGTTACAAAAAAAAAATACATATTTTTCATTTGCAAGTGTTTATAACCGTTGCAAAACATAAATGCTTCCTTAATTTTTCAACGATTTCAAACACTTGTAAAATTGAAATTTTGCAACGATTTTGAACACTTGTAAAATTTTCATTCGCAAGTATTCAAAACCGTTGCAATTGTTTTTGCAATGGTTATCGAGAACAGACATTTGTTTACAACATACTGTTGTAAATACCATTTTGCAATGATTTTGATCACTTGCAAAAATTTAGCAAAACACATCAATTTGCTATATATATATACACACACACACAAAATCGAGACTAAACTCATAGTCTAATAATTATATCCCCACATATAGAATTACAAATATACTCCACCACGTATGGTATTACATCTCAATAAAACTAATTGTATTCGAAATACCCCACCTTAATCGTTTGGTCCCGCCGAGTAACCAAACCCAAAATGTATAATACATATTTATACATAACATAATTCACACATTGCATATAATATAACATTTATAACATTATTACAAATACACTCTTACATCAAGGGAACTTTTCCTGAATCTACGAGTGTATGTCACTACATCCTCCCCTGGTCGTTGCTTCTCCCTCCCCAGTTGGGTCAAAGTAAACTCATCTTCCGCCAGAAAGAACTTCTGGACGAACAAAACGTGCATCTCCTCCCTTGTGGAAACACTCTTGGGAGTTAAGTGAGAATACCAAGTATATGCTTTATCGGTTAAGGATTTAGAAAATTCCCTTAACCTGAGTTTCTTGTTATTGCAATGCCCCCCCAAGTGCTCAACAAAGCGTTTAATATGTTCCTTCGAATTTCCACCCTTTCCTGTGGATTTTTCAAAAATAGGAGGAATAGAATCTTTTGGGTAGGGCTCATCGTTGTATTCCTGGGGATAAGGCGTCCGAAATTCATCATAGACCGAAGCTACCTCGCCCGCAGATTGAGAGGAGGCTTGCATGAATTCCATCATCTATTTCCTCGTCTCTTCCATGGGTGATGCCGTTGAAGCGACGACCAATAGGACCATAGGCTGAATGCCCATTGTAGCTGGAGAAATCATCACAGTTGGAGCCGTTGACTTTCTTGGGGTTACCACCGTTGGATTTACAACAAAGGGTATACTTACTGAGACCGTTCCCGTTATGACTGCACTTGGTGGGGCCGTTGGGGCTGCTCCTGGTGTCACGAAGGAGTTGGCTTCAAATCCTCCCAACACCGTTGAAGCTACGGGAGTTTGCAAAAACTCGTAAAATTTATTCATGAGGAGTGCCACTTGGGTTGGCCCCAACCCAGCACTTGTAGAATCTTGTGCCAACACTGGGACACCAGTCGCCGTTTGGACTGAAGGTACCTCTAATCGAGGGGATCCATCCTTTGAAGCCTCCAGCTCTCTCGCCGCCTGTTCTTCATTGTGTTGAATGTCATCAAATTTAAGCCTCCGATGAACATTATCCTGAGCCATACTCCTTGCTTAGAAGAATGCCTCCCCAGCAGAGTCGCCAAATGTAAGAGGGTACTTTATATTATAGATGGAGGTGTAATCCCTTTTGAGTATAGTAATGACAAACTAACCAGCAACATTATTGATTAACTGCAGGACACGCAAACACAACTTAGTGAAGACAAACTCAGTTTGAACTCACAAATCTCTCGTGTATAACTCAAAAGATAATAATGAACTCAGAAGTAACTCATTTGGAGGGAGAAAGAAGTAAGCACCCCAGATACACCTTGGCAGGCATCCAAACACCCCAACCACCCTTAAGGATCTCCGTCAAGTATTAAAAAATTCGTAATAAATGACAATGGTGGGTAAGTAGACTCTCTCTCTGATATATATTCTAGAGTAATAACTCCTGAACTCTCAAAAGGAACATCCTCTCCCCAGAGGTGGTTGGGTCCTTAAATAGCCCCCACACTACTCCCGAGGCAACTCAGTCATTAATGCATATGAAAGACATCCCTCATACTCTATGTTACAAATATTAAATACCTGATGCACTAGTTATCTCCACGTTATAAACATTAAATGCTAAGACATGCCTTTTGCCTAACCACTGTGTGTCAGAGGGCTGTCGTCACAGAGGTGGCTCACCAACTGTCTGACTGCCTCAAATATCACGGTGGTTTAAATATCACGGTGGTTTACTCAAGTGCACATTTGACATTGCCTTGTTGGTTAGTGGCATCACATATAGTTGATGTGATGTTAAGTAGAGGGCTGTTTGGTTCACAACTCAACGCCCGATGAAACTCAAGGTTGTTCCGTCCGAGGTTCCACGATCAGGGTTCTTCGGTGTTTTACCAAGTGTATCTAAGATAGTCAGGACAAGTCCCAACGGTGCCTCACTTTTCAATCCTCTAAACCAAGTCCCTCTAAAGTTTCCACGGCGAGGTCGTTCGATAGAGCATGAAAGCTCTCCCAGGCCCTGCCAAGCCTGGTCTCTCACGAGTATCGTTCGACCCCACACTAAAACATTATGCTCGTTACATCATTACAATCGTTATAACTCATAGTCAATATAAACAAAAGATACAATGTGACTAAGTAGCACGACAAGCTAAAGTATGAGCTGCCACGCTAAGCTGCCACGCCAAGCTACCTCGCTTGAGCTACCACGCTGAGCTGCCTCGTTGCCTTAATCCCAAACACTGTTGCTAATAGGGGGATTATCTCTAATCTCAGGATTACCTTCAAGCCCCCTCTACATTTTCCCCTTCGTGAAGAGATTTATCGTGGGAACAAGAAATGTCTGCATGAAAACTTCTCTATCCGATGAACCTGATTCGAAGCGCTGTGGCTTATCGGCGATTTACGAAGGGTCATCACCACTTTTCGCTGCTACTGAGTTTCAACCATTATGTCTTTGCTTTCATAGCTAATTTTAGGGTTCTCCCGAAACACCTGCTGACTTTTTTAAATACCCGTTTTGACTCTAGGGAGGTGAAATTCTCCCGTTTGTATTGTTGTGGATTATAGTTGTAGGCAGTGAGTTTGTCGTTAGGACTGCCCCTATCGTTGTGACTTATGAAATTATCCCTTGTAACATTTCATCATGTTCGAAAAAGCATAAATGCTCCCCGATGTAGCTGACTCACAATTAAACAACATTTGGACTTATGGCGAGGGGACATCGTAGCTTTGTGGACCGTTGGGGCAACGTCTTCGTTGGAAGTTATTGGATATGTATGACAAAAATTCTAGCGTCAAAACTCAGACTTGCCTAAGAAGAAAACCCTTTATATCCCCCATACGTCACTTCATTAATGACGTGGCGCTGTCTTCTCAACTGTCAGGACACTTCCCGAAGTGCCACGTGTCCATTTGAAATGATTATGGCGGTTTTGCACGTGTGGTGGTGGGAAACTCAAAAGATGGGTTAAGAGATTTCAAACGTCTATTTTTGAAAACACTTAGCTTTTCTTCGTCTTCTTCAAACTCCCGTCTTCTTTAGAGAGAGAAACTCTGCTAAGACTTTATTATTGCCAAGCTTGTCTCCTCCTTTTTTTCCTCTCCAATCATCCTCGCTTTCTAGCCACTCCATTGTTATTTCTCTGGTGCATTTTCTAAGCTCTTCTTTGTACTTGTAATCTTTAATGGCCTCCTCAAGAAATCTTACCACGTCTGCCACTCCTGCTGCCACCACTGGTGCCACCGCCCGGGAGGTTGCTTGGCGAGAGCAGTTAAGTTTTTATCGCTAGTCTCCCATCTTTGGCTAGGATGATTAGTTCTCTGATACGTACAAGACCTTCCACTTTTCGGCCAAGTACGACCCTTTGTTGCTGGGTGATGAAGATTCATCAAAGTGGGGCTTTCTTCCTCCAGAGAGACTTTATGCTTCCAGTTGGACCGTGGCGACTTTCCTTACTCCCAGATCGATTTCGAAGCACCCGGGGGATCGCCAGCTCATTTTGCTGCCTGGCATGCTCATATGCAGAGCTCTCACACTGCATCTCTGACCAAAGTTCATTTTCACCGAGCCAGTTGGTTTGGGGATTTCACTATTTTCAAGCACAACGTTGCGCTCTAAGTGTTGGTTTCCAGATGGAACGTTACAACTCACACATTATTCGCTGCCTAGGGGGAGTTCACCATTTCGTTAGAGGATGTTTGTGAGCTACTTGGGTTTGATCCCATGGGTGAGTTTACATATCATGATGAGGCCTCGGATCCGGAAGAAACCATTGATCGGGCTGAGCTAGATCGGATTTTACCGTAGTTGAACTGGGTCTTTCAGCAAGGCTATTTTTACTCCCCTTATTAGCTATTTTTTCGAAGATCCTACTGCGAAGGACATCACTGCTGTTACGGGCCAAGGTAAAAGTACATATTTGGAACTACCAGCCCATATTCTTATGCTAATTTCGCATTTCTTCTTGACTAGGAAATCTAACGACCAACCCAGGAGGGACTTTATAAATATTTATATCCTCTTGGCCAGGGGTTTCAACCTTTGGGGTCCCTCTATACCTGGTTAGATCGAACTCACCCTAACATTGCACGGTCCCTTGGTCGTTATAACTTGGCCAATTTAACCAATACCGTTATCTTAACGGGTTTCCTCTATACCCGTTTTCCTGCCATTGCTACCAAGTCTGTCTCTTATCCTGTGAGCCAAGGCATTAAACCCCCACGCCTCTTATGCTTTCACAAAAAACAGAGTCGAAAGGAGATAATGGGTGTTTTTTACCGTTTCGAATCCTTTGTCATGAGGCCATACGGAGAATCTACCTTTGCCCATACTTGCAATTTTTTTCCTTCTGCAGCTAGAACGGTCACTTTTGTCCTAGTTGTAGAAGATTCTTTACAGGTCGTGGTACTTTTGTTCACTCCTGGGTTTCTTCCTTCCTTCACTGAATGGGCATATACTTCTGAACCTTATAACCCCGATAGGTGTAGCAGGCAGTTCGGGTTCGATAAAGGGGCTCCTCGACCTGTGTTTCAGTTAATGAATAGGAGGGCTAATTTTTCTGAGGCTTGTACCTTTCTGAAGTGGTACTTGGCGTGACCTCTACGATGGATGGGCGAGTCACCCTCCCCAGTGCTACTAGGAAAGGGGACGTATCTACCTCTTATGCCACCAAATTATGTTTGATGCAACTGGCTATGATTCGCGAGTTCATACAAAATCCCCCCCCCCCCCAGTATCCCCCAGTCCTTTCTTTTTCTACCTTGGAATTGGGTCTCAAAGGCAACTCCATTCCTGGAGTGGAGTTCCCATTGAGTAAAACTGTTAAAGACCCTCCCCTTGAGCTACCCCCTTATTCCCAATGATCCCTACCTGCCACGCCCAAACCCAAGACCATTGCAACCCCCAAACAGCATGCCCCTACAATCGAAGCAGCTACTAGCGAAGGGCCTTCCCAGCCACCAGCCAAAAAAACTAGAAAGTCCAAGAGTGGGACTTCCTCAAAATCGAAGTCTCAAACTCAGACTCAAACCCCTTTGGAGGCATTCCCCATCCCCTCCGTTCCCTCTCCCATGTCCGCAAAAATGAATGAAGAGATGAGAAGGAGGGGGTTGAGGATGAGGTGGAACGAATAAATGATGAGTTTAAATGATGCGCTCATGTTGTTACCCCTTCTGTTGCCTTCCCCACTATCCTGGTTGATCCAACGGAACCAGGGTAAAAAAGTAAGAAGAGTTCAAAAGTTCCTCGAAGTACTGGTGCTGCGAGTGCGAGGAAAAAGACTCTGGGTACTAAGTCCCAGAGGAAACGAACTCGAGATGTACATCGCTCCCCAGCTCCCTCTGTTGTTGCCTCCTCTCCTCCTTCTCCAGTGGTTATATCCTCCCATTCTCCCTCTGAATCCAAGGAATGTATGTGTGTTGTTTCTCTTACTCACATTTTTTTTCTAAGGCAAGCTGCATCTATTTAACTCTTAACAACTCTGGTGCAGGAAGTTAAAGAAAAGAGACCTAGCCCCCCTATGAGCCCTTTCGTGGGGGGATGTTTCGATTCCTCTCAGACCGATGTAACTCCTCCCCTTTCCCCTATGATCGGGCTTACTTACTCCCGCCGTTTGGCCTCACAGCGTGTAAAAGATCCTACTACAGGGGGTGATTCCGTTGAGTCTGTGGGAATCTCTTCTCAACCAGAGACAACTCCCCTAGCCTCCTCTAAATTATCACCTCAACCTGAGGTCCTTCTTCCCATCATTCCAGTTGCAGAAAGTGCCCCCGAGGTTACATATTATCAATTACTTGTTAGGTCTCACGTCTTTTTTTTTCTCCATCCCCTTTTTCTGTTTAAAATGCTAAACTTTAATATGTTGGGATGCCTTAGGTTGAAATGGCGTCTTTGTTAGCTAACATTCTTCTTCCCCCTGTGCTGATGAGACCCCTAGCTGCAGTTTCCCTCTTTGGTGCCATAACTGAGGTAAGTAACACTTAGAAGTATTTCTCACTTCTTCTGTACTTATTCCCCATTTCTAACACTTGGCTTTATTTTGTTTTTGCAGTTTTCTCCGGATATTGCCCCACCCTCCTCTCTTGGTGGGCTGCCTATTCCCAAGCCCAGGCTTGAAATTCCTGCCCAGCGTGGTGGTTCCTCTGCATCCACCAACATTGGGGAATTACTTGGAGGTCCAACATCCTTTTCAATTGAGGCTCTTGTATTGGCCTTGGTATCTTTTGTTGGTGAATGAGCTTTACCGGACGTTGAGGCTTCTTTAGTTGGGGGTGTCGTTGAGGCTTCTGAAAAGCTAAGCCTACCCCGAATAGTTTTCATCATTATGGCCTCCTTGGTGATGCCCGTTCTTGCTCCAGCCACTACTGAGGTACTTCGCTAGTTTCTCTTTGTTTCTCGTTGTTTGCCATTTATTCTTGACAATGTACAATCTAGAAGAGTCTTCTTTTTCAAACTTTCAAACTTCACCTATAATGGGTACTTAATCAATGAAAACACTTGCTAAGATTTTTCGCAAACTCCACCTATAATGGTGACTTAACAACGAAAATGCTTGTTAAGATTTTCTATCAACTCCACCTATATTGGTGACTTAACAGTGAAAACATTTGTTAAGATTTTTTATAAACTCCACCTATAACGGTGACTTAACAACGAAAACACTTGTTAAGATTTTCCATAAACTCCACCTATAACGGTGACATAACAACGAAAACACTTGTTAAGATTTTCCATAAACTCCACCTATATCGGTGATTTAACAACGAAAACGCTTGTTAAGATTTTCCATAAACTCCACCTATAACGGTGACTTAACAACGTTGCATAAACTTCACCTATATCGGAGACTTAACCACGAAAATGCTTGTTAAGATTTTTCATAAACTCCACCTATAACGGTTACTTAACAACGAAAATGCTTGTTAAGATTTTTCATAAACTCCACATATATCGGTGACTTAACAATGAAAACAATTGTTAAGATTTTTTCACTTAACTCATTATTTCTTCTACCTGTTCTCAGGTTGCTCATGAATCCTTTCCGGGAGAAGAGAAATCTGCACCAATTCTTTTGCCCATTGCTTCACCCCATCGGGAACCCGCTATCTCAAAAGATTCTGATCACGACGACCAAGGTTCCACGACGGGTGTTGTTGCTGATAGTGAATCTGGTTGTGAGCTTCCTCTGTCCGACTTAGCTCCTCACGACTTTTGCCTCATAGTCCTTCAACGCTCTCATCAAATGCCTATCAACCATCGTTTGGTAGTTGATCGGCTTGGAAGCCACCTTCCTGAGACTTTTACTGTGGATTGCATGCGTTCCAACATCCCCGTGATGAGCTATAGGCTCCAGGGCATGGCGACCGTTATTGGTGATATCGTCAACACTCCTACTCCAAACGTTACCAGACCTCTCCTCAACCAATTCCTGGGCTATCTGAGGGAGTTGGGTCGCAGTGGCTTCCGTTTTGACTAGTTGATTGCGCACTTAAAGACTTTGAAGAGCCAGCGACTGGACAGTTAGAGGGAACTGCTACGTAAGCATCGGGAGGATAAACGGGCTAAGGAAACTAAGTTGGATGAGCTACCACCTCTACTTGAAGCTGTCAATAAGGAAGTAGAGGATGTCGAAGAAGCTCTGCGTCTGGTGAAGCTGAAACGAGAAAAGCTCCTCATCGAGCGTACACAAGCACAAACGAGATTGGGTATGTCATTGTTGAAGTATGATGAATAATGGAGTACTTGTTTGTGAGCATCATTACCTCTGAATTGACGAAAGGGGTTTCGTTATCTGAGAGAATAACCTTTAAAATCTCGAAAATAAAAATGATGTATTCTCTGATGAAGTTACTCACCACCCCTGATGTTTCCCTTCTTATTGGTATCACTTTAGCGCACTTTGTAAAGCACTCCGTTACTACTAGTATCCATATCTTCCCCCTCGAAGAAGGATGTATTGCCCTTACCAGGTCAAACGCCCAAGTGTGAAAAGGATAAGGCGTTGCCAGGGAGTGTAGGTCCACCAATGGGGAGTGAATTATATTTCCATAAAGTTGGCAAACTTTGCATTTTTGAATGAACTCAGCAGAGTCTTTCTCCATCGTTGGCCAATAATAAACCAACGTCATCGACTGGTCATACAACTTGGCCCCGCTTATGTGAGCTGGATCGTGCGCCTATTTGAGGACTTTGATTGCTTCTTCTTTCGTGATGTAATGAAGTGGCATGTTGAAGTAACCCCTTCGATAAAGCTGCCTCGCCTGAACGTAGAACCTCGGGGCCCTTCGCTTGAGTCTCATCGCATCAATTTTCTCTATTAGGACAACTCCATATTTGATGAAGTCAATATAGGGTTGCCTCCAATCTGGTTGAGACTCAACGAAATGACATTCAGTGGCCTCAAAAAATAGCTGGCATTTATTGCACTTTCGTTATAACTCTGCTGCGTCTTGCTTCATTCTAGGCCAGAAATATCCCTTCCTTTGAATTCTCCTGTAAACAGGTGTCTCAGCTGTTTCGTAATGCCTTTCATGTGTGTTCTTCAACCTTCGCTCTGCTTCTTCTGGGTCGATGCATCTTGATAACCATCCTCCGCCTTTCTGAAGGAATGGTTTACTTGGTTTGTAAAGTATTGGGATAATTCCCTCATCTCCATCGCTACTTCCCTAGATTTTAGTTGCTTTCTAATCTCTCCCCTCCTGTCAGCGTCCTCCTTCATCGGCAGAATTGACTGTACTACCAAAGGAGTTGTTCTTTGTTGAATCACGACTGTAGTTGAATCATTCCTCATGACCATTTATTGGGCGATGGTGTCATAGGCGTCTGGATGGCGATTCATCATTAGGGGATGTCTTTTAATTTTGGTCCGATGGAATTAGCTGAGGAGCCTCTGAATGATTATTCGGTATGGTGCCAGGCTTAGGTGTTTCAACGCATATTCTTCATTCACTTTCTGAATCACCAAGTTCGAATCACCCTTGATGTAAAGTGAACTAATTCCCCTTCGAAGGGCGCCTCCAGCAACCCCAGTACTAACGCTTCATACTCTGCTTCATTGTTGGAATAAGGAAAATCTAATTTGTAGGAAAGACAAATCTCCTCTATTCATTTTGAAAGAATAACCCCAACCCCTCCTTTCTTTTCTGCCGGAGATCCATCAAACTGCATCGTCCATTCTTCATCACTTGCATCTAAGTAATTGGCCTGCAAGTCGTCTCCTAGAATTCTTTCTTTAGGTGGCTCAAATATCCCAGAGGGGAAGATTTCCAACATGTCAGCATACGCCTGGCTCTTGGTCGCGCGAGGAACCACACACTTTAAGTCATATTTTGAGAGGATGAGGAAGCATCTAGCTACCCTTCCAATTAATATGGTTCTTGCTAATGAAAACTTAATGGGATTGCATATCGTTACAATATGGATTGTAAAAGACAGCATATAATGTTTAAGTTTTTATGCTACAAAGACTAGGGCTAAACAATGCCTTTCCAAGCTATTATACCAGACCTCTGGCCCCTATATGATTCTGCTGAGGTAGTAGACTGGTCGTTCTTGCTCGTCAATCTCTTGTTCCAGCAAATCTCTAACGGACCTCGTGGTTGTGTGAGGTATAGCTGCAACGGTATTCCTGCCTTTGGGGGAACCATGATCTGTGGTGAAATGAGCAGCTTCTTCAGCCGAGTGAGAGACTCCTGGAGAACCTCATCCCACTTAAATCTCATGTTCTTTCACAAAGGTTGCATCAACGGGTGCGTTATTTCGGCCAATCTAGGCACAAATCTCCTAAGGTAAGAAACTTTATCGAGGAATCCCTTCAGCTCCTTCATCATTCTTGGATTGAACATCTCCAAGATTGCTCGTTGTTTGTCTTGGTCCATCTGTACCCCCTGCCGATCAACCACAAAACCTAAAAACTTTCCACTAGTTACTCCGAAGACACATTTTAGTGGGTTCATCTTCAGTTTATACTTTCTACACCGAACAAACACCTTCCTCAAATCACTTAAATGGGACTCCTACTTCCTCGATTTGATGACCAAATCATCCACATAAAATTCCATAAACTTGTGAAAGAAGTCATGAAAAATGGTCATCATTGCTCTTTGATAAGTAGCCCCAGCATTCTTGAGTCCAAACGGCATTACTTTGTTTATGAAGTTGCCCAATGGGGTTCTAAACGTCATTTTCTCTGCATCCGTAAGGTCCTTCTTGATCTAGTTGTACCTTACATACCCATCCATGAAGTTGTACATCTCATGACCAGCAATTGCATCTATCAGGCTATCGATGGAGGGTAGAGGGAACTCATCTTTTGGGCAAGCCCTATTCAAGTCTCTGAAATCCACACAGATCCTTATTTGATTTTTATCTTTCTTACCCACTAGGACAATGCTAGGCAGTCAGAGTGGGTGGTATATCGATTTGATGAACCCTGTTGTCAGTAAGCGTTGGACCTATTCCTTGATCTTCAAGTCTAGCTCAGGCTTGTACGTTCTTATTGCTTATTTTAATAAAATGGTTGAAGGCATCACGTTCAACTTATGGCAGCTTACTTCCTCATCCATCCCTTCCATCTCTGTGTACTTCCACGCAAAAGCGTCTATGAACTCTCGAATCAACTTAACCAAAGCCTCTCGTTTCTCCTTACTGAGATCCTTCGAGATAAAGATGGGCCTTGGATCCTCTCCTTCTTTCGCCAGGTTCAACTGTTCCAACTCTTGTGCCTGTGGCTTTAGTAGATCTGCCATGTAATCTAGTTTTCTTCCACGAACTCTTGTATATTAGAGTTGTCTATCACTATACATTTCCCACGTTGGTCTACCAAGAAACACTCATATATCGAGTCATCATCATCATCAGCTTCTTCGGCCGCCTATTCACACCATTATAAACGATAAACCACTTTTCCCTCTTCGATAACAACTTTCTTACACTGCCTGTTAGTAGTTGCAACTGGCTTTCTCTTTTTCATTCTAGAAGCCTCAATAACTCTTCCTCCTAAAAATCGGCTCAGCACGCTTTATCGTTGGACCTCATGCTCCATTGGATCCACTCTAGGCCTCATCCTATCTTTGAGCCGCTTTGAGATGTTTTGGGGCCAAGGGACCACCTGGTGGGCTTCTTCTGCCATCACTCCTTTGCTGCTTACAACTTCGTTATTCTGCTCATTCAAGGGTCCTATCATTTCTCCAATTTAGGGAACCCACGCTCCATCTATTCTTCTCGTTAGGACTCTGACTCCTCCTCCAGTTCTGTTTAAAAGCTTGCATCTACTAGGTGAGCTTCTTCGACAGCGAAAGGCCTCTTCGTAGCTCTAATGGTCACCTTCGTTCCCTTGATATTTGCCTTGGCGCATTGGTGATACGTCGAAGGAACTATCCATTGGTTGTGCATCCACACCCTTCCTATCAACAGATGGTAGGAAGTCGAACTCTCTATTATGTGAAATTTGATGTGGGAACTCAGATTTCCCATCACAATCCTAACGTTCACGTACCCAATGGACTTGAAGGACTGGTTGTCGTAACCTGATATTACCAAAGGCATGGGGACTAACCTTTCCTCTGGAATATTAGCTGCATGGAAAGAGTTGATTGGCATGATATTGATGGAAGATCCCCTATCCATAAGAGCTCTTATAAAACTAACACCGTTAATGCTGGCAGTCACATATGATGGCCTATTATGAGGGAACCTTACGGCCCTATCTGCGTCGCTGAAAGTTATCTCTGACAGAAACCTCTTTACCAACCTGGTCATGGGTCCCTTCCATCTCACCGAAGGGATTGCATTCTTCCTCGCAATGACAAGGATTGTATGGGTTATTTCCAATCTACACTCCTTTGGTATCCCTACTTGGTCGAAGAACCAGGTAAACTTTAGGGATTTTGAAACTACATAGTATTCTATAGCTTGGTTTGCTTCCTCTCCTTCAACGCTATACAGGTCCTCCACATCTTTAGCACTTACTTCATCGTAACCTAACACTACATTATACATTCCCTTAGTTCAATCCTTAAAAGATTCTTCAAGCTCCTCCTGCTCCGTCGTTAGTTCCATTTCTTCTCTCTGTGCCTCCTCGTCGTAGGCCACCACCAGATTGGCCCCATGCGCTGGGAGTGGGTTATTGTTAACGTTTTACGGAGGGATTTGCAACATTCTTGCCTTCACATACTTATCATTGATTCTTCTTAGCGTGAAATAGCTCTCCGTTGGATGTTGGATCTTTCGATGAATCTAGAAATATTTAGGATCCGCCCTAGTTACAGCGTCGAGTTCCCCAACAGGGGTGCCCTTTGGTTCGTACAACGTTCCTCCTTGGACCATTGCATTGTAACAGCTGACATCCTCTTCTACTATACAAGGCAATGGTGGTGGGTCTTCTTTGTCTCTCCCGAACTTCCTATTGCTGTCCATCTTTGTTACCTTGCCCCCATCTTCTCCTTTGGTGTATCCCACCGGTAGGGGCTGAGACCTCCCTCCCACGGGTTGTATCGTATGCCTGAACATTATGGGCACTACCACTGGATTTGGTCATACAACCAACGAGATACTCCTTGCTGCTTTTAGGAACGCCACAAAAGTCCCCTCGCGTGCCTCATTAATAAGATGGCAAATGTACTCAGGAAGTAGTCCTTCCGCACAGATCTACAGCAGTTTGGATTCTCTGGCCTCCTCTCTTACATCGAGGGACCTTTCCTTGAATCTGCGAACGTATGTCACTACATCTTCCCTTAGTCGTTGCTTCTCCCTCCCCAATTGTGTCAAAGTAAGCTCATCTTCTGCCAGAAAGAACTTCTGGACGAACAAAACGTGCATCTCCTCCCATATGGAAACACTCTTGGGAGCTAAGTGAGAATACCAAGTATATACTTTATCGGTTAAGGATTCAGAAAATTCCCTTAACCTGAGTTTCTTGTTATTGCAATGCGCCCCCAAGTGCTCAACGAAGCGTTTTAATATGTTACTTTGGGTTTCCACCCTATCCTGTGTATTTTTTAAAGATGGGAGGAATATAATTTTTTGGGTAGGGCTCATCGTTGTATTCCTGGGGGTAAGGCGTCTGAAAGTCATCATAGATCGAAGCTACCTCGCTCACAGATTGCGAGGAGGCTTGCATGAATTTCAGCATCTCTTTCTACATCTCTTCAATGGGTGATACCACGAAAGCGACCACCAACGGGACCATACGTTGAGTGCCCATTGCAGCTAGAGAAATCATCATAGTTGGAGCCGTTGATATTTCTGGGGTTCCCACCGTTGGATTTACGACATAGGGTATACTTTATGGGACCGTTCCCATTATGACTGCACTTGGTGGGGCCGTTGGGGCTGCCCCTGGTGTCACGAAGGAGTTGGCTTCAAATCCTCCCAACATCGTTGAAGCTACGGGAGTTTGCAAATCAAATAAAATCCCTTGCCCCACCTTTCGATCTCGTTATTTCTACTGAAGTTGTTTATATAGAGGACACTAGGACCGGTTCTATCGGTTATGGAGATACTTGTTGCTGATAACAAGGTTGTGTTATTTGGGTACCAACTTCGGTCCCCGAAGGCTTATACGTTATTTTGGGACATTTGTGGGAATGTTTTTCATTTTCAATTGTGGATCGGCACAATTGAAAATATTTTTTATTTCTCGTCTTTCTATTCACGCCAAATCAGAGCAAACGTCGGGGTGAGGTATTGGTGTGGAAGGGTTCGAGAAAGTGGAGAAGGTGCAAACAGGGTTGTTGAAAATAAGGTTTTTAATTGATTTTTTTTCCAAGTTGTTGATTGACATTGGTGGGAAATCTATTTATAGGGCCTCCGGAAAGTGAGCGAGAAAGGAAAGGTCACAGAGGGAGGGGAAAGGATAATGGGTAGAGGGAGGAAGAGGTTGGAAGACGAAGGGATGATAGAATTTGGAAAGTAGAGAGAGAGAGAGAGAGAGAGAGAGAGAAATGATATTTTCTTAAAGACTTATGAACCTACCGAATTGGAGGCGGGTGAGAACCTACAATATATTTGTCCACATGGACACTCTTATCATGAAGGAAATTTAAATCTTTATAAAGCATTTTAGAGTATTATATAGATATATAATATATTGGAACAAAATTGTAACATGTTAACCCATAAGAAGAACACCGTTCAAGGGAAACATAGGGGGTGTGGAACGTGAATGTCGTGGTTATCATAAGGTGAAACTGCAATGAGTGGTGTGTTTCAAAGAGTTTTGGCAATATGTGATTACTGAAAAGGTTGTGAATTAAGTGAACTTATGAAATGGTGATATGCGCAACGTGGGAAGAAAGTCGAGTGAATTTTATGTTTGTGTCTTATTAAGTGTAGAGGAATGGTGTCTGTTAACATGGGTAAGAGCCTGCACGATCTAATGGATTTATTCATATAATTAAATGTCCCAAACACACAATTTAATTTTACCAAATTTTAATCTTTATTAAATTATTGTGTGCAGGCAAACGATGACCAAATATATAAATGTAAGTATCAAACCAAACATGAGAAAGCAAATAAGTTGAAGAAAAATCCCTTTGCAGGGCAAAACATTTTTCAAAACTTTAGAGAGTTTTACAAGACAACTTACTTAAAAATCTTCCTAAAGAATACTACTCAGTTCCAGAGCCGTCCACAGGTAGCAGTCCACCCTCGGTATCCACCAATTAGCCTTCAGCCTTTGGCCTTCTTCAGCCGTGATCCCTCAATTTCACAAAGTCTTACATAGAGAATCCTCTCTACAAGGTGTATGCAAGATACAAATCTTCTACGATTTCAAATGGATTCACAATTATATTGACGATATAAAGTTTGTCAATCAAAAGTGTTTTTGCAATTCAAAACATGAAAACTTTTGCAATAGATATGCAGGAAACGTTTTGTCAAAAGTCTTACGAAATTTGGAGTCAAAACAGATATTTATAGATCTAACACAAAATTCAAGGTGGAAAATTCGTTCAAACAAAAATAGAAGTCATTCGAATGAGAGTAGCGATGCCGTTTAAAGGAAAACCCAGTTTATTCGAACGAGACTCCAATCTCGTTTAAATAAGATTCAAACTAATTCAAACAGTACACCCTCGTTGGATGTTCGTTCGATATAATGATCAAATGACCCTTTCAATGAAATTGACATTTTGTTTGAACGAGATGGTCATCTCGTTTGAACAAGGTCAAAAAATTTAATTTTTTAACTTTAAAAAATTTGCCTCGATTTTTATAAAAATACATCTCCCAATATAAATGTAAACAACTTCTAACTCCTAAAAGATTTATACCTTCATAACGTAGAGAAGTCTTGAACTTTGGATATGGTGGTGTTCGGTTCATCGTGTTGGTGCGTGTCATTTTATAACGGGATACGCCAAATATGCCAAAGTGCAAATAAAGCAAATAAAAATACTAAGCTAAAATAATTTCCCTCCTAATGAGTAAAGGTGAGTCCATGCGAGTTTATAAAATGTGATAGGTGTTATTATTATTAAGTGAATAAATTATGGTGTTAATGTTATTGTTAAATAGTGCAATGTTTAATTTTCTTTCTTCTAGATTATTTTGAATGATTGGCTTGAATGGGTAAGTTATTTCATTCACTATTAAGAAATTAAGTCCATCCTTTTACTTTTTCATTTTCAATTTCTTACTTTCGTTCTCTTCCTTTAGCCTTTTGTTTTTCTTTCTCTAATGGAAAAATTATATGGTGGGTTTGTGGTAATGTTTTGTAACAGGATCGTTGTTGGAGTTTCGGTGAATCACTTATGTATACTTTTATCGTGGTTAATCTAGGCGGGTGGAAGAAAGGTTATTAATATGGTTGTGTGTACCAATATAGATGGTTTTTAGTGGCGATGTCTGTCGTAATTAGTGCCGACAGCAGACTGTAGGTCCTCTAGAGTTTTGCTTGGTATGTTTGATTCTTTTCTTTTTTTGTGATTGGAAATCTGCTTCAAGTTTTTAAGTCTTTAACATTTTTAATTTTTTGTTTATTAGTTCTTAGTAATGTCGCATATTTGCCTTGGTATATTGGCGACGATAATGTAAGGTCTTTTGCAATGCTTTCAAATTTACATATGTAGAATATGTGGTATGTGATAACTTCGTTGTACATATCCTTTTGGTTAGAAATTGGTTCTTTGACTTGACCACTTGAATATTTTATGAGTTTGATTCTTCTTATTTTTAATGATTGGAATTTTGTTTCAAGTTTGTAATCCTTCACATGTTTAATTCGTTATTTATTAGTTTTATTTTTTGTCGCAATTTTGGGTTGGGACAACAAAGTTAAAAAAGTTAAGATTAGCTTATGCATGAGGTTTAGTGAACTATATGGTAAATGTAAATTATATAGTTGGTCAAACTTACAGGTTGAGTTTCATTATAATGATTGATCTGCATTATTAATTATTATAAATTATCACATGCAGTGTGGTATTTATGCGTGTGTGTGAAACTAAGATCAACAAAGTTATATTCTTCGTTGAATATTTAATTAAGCCACTTGTGTTAACAGAGACGAAGATTGGAAGACTGTTGGTTCTTACTATTGGTGCCTATCAGGTGTTTCTTGATTGGAGAACTTCGCATTGGAGTCAGACGTGCACTGAGACAGCAAGCCAACATTTTATCATCAATCATATCCAGTCCATTTCTTAACGAAATGATAGTTAAGAGGTGGATTATTTCATAATAAAACTTTGGATAGGTGCAATATATGAGTGTTTGAACTTCTTTATCTCCCCATACCTCGTTGTTGAACATATCATGAAGTGTTTTATTAGGTTCTAATGTAGTTTGAAATTATTTAGTAAATGAATTCCACTTCTTTTATCAAATTATTAACTTGTAGAGTTTTAGATATAATTATTTTATTCTTAGCCATTTTTATTGAGGGTGTTGCCATGTGGTGGATAATTTTTATTCTATTTTAATACGTTAATTTATGTAACAATTCATAACACTTATGAAAGGAATATTTTCCTATATTTTACTATTTGTACATGTTTTGAACCGTTACAAAAAAAATACATATTTTTCATTTGCAAGTGTTTATAACCGTTGCAAAACAAAAATGCTTCCTTAATTTTCCAACGATTTCGAACACTTGTAATATTAAAATTTGTGCAACGGTTTTGAAAACTTGTAAAATTTTCATTCGCAAGTATTCAAAACCGTTGAAATTGTTTTCGCAATGGTTATCGAGAACAGACATTTGTTTACAACATACTGTTGCAAATACCATTTTGCAATGATTTTGAACACGTGCAAAAATTTAGCAAAACACATCAATATGCTATATACACACGCAAAAAAAAAAAATCGAGACTAAACTCATAGCCTAATAATTATATCCCCATATATAGAATTGCAAATATACTCCACCACGAATGGTATTACATCTCAATAAAACTAATCGTATTCGAAATACCCCACCTTAATCGTTTGGTCCCGCCGAGTAACCAAACCCAAAATGTATATTACATATTTATACATAACATAATTCACACATAACATATAATATAACCTTAATATACCCACTCCCCGTCCAAATTCTCAAACCAGATTACATTAGTAATAATGGGAAAAATACACTTAAAACCTAAATTCCCCCATATTTTATGCCCTTTTAGTTTATAACTTTATTAACTATAAATATAAACATATTGATGTAGAATAAAAACGACACAGAAAAAAATGGAGGGAGAGAGAATTTGTCATTTCAATGTGTGTACAAACTCAATAGGTATCACCATATTTATAAGACAAGGTGAGGTTTCCCAATCGACATACAAGGAATATGTGTAAACATCCGCACAAAAATATACATTCTTCAACACTCCCCCTTATATATACACTATATGCACCATCCAATGATTATATCCTCATTAAAACCTTATGAAGGAAAAACCTTATGGGAAAAAAACAAAGTGAAGAAAAAAGAGTACAACTTTTGTCATCATTGAATTGGTGTTAGAAGTGATTGATGCTTCCTCGTTAAATGTTTTACTAGAAAACCCCGAATGGAAAAAACATAATTAAAGGAAAATGAGTAAAACGCACATATGTCCCCAAAAAAGCATGATTTATAATCCTCCCCTCATAAGGTACTCCCCTTGATTTGCACATCTCAATTTGTCTGTTGGTGAAGTCGACAGATTATAATCTCTTGTACAAGTTTCTGGAATGTTATTTTTAGAAGTGACTTGGTCAACACGTCAGCTAGGATGTCACTTGAATGCACTTAATTAACTTCAATCCCATTTTTATTCTGAAGCTTGTGAGTGAATAAAACCTTTGGTGAAATATGCTTAATTTTATCTCCCTTGATGAAGCCTTCCTGAATCTGGGTTATGCATGCTACATTATTTTCATATATGATATCAGGAACATCTGTAATAGTACATAATTGAAAAGAACTATGAATATGTTGAATTAAAGACCTCGGCCATACATATTCACGGATAGCTTCATGAAGAACTAAAATTTCAGAGTGGTTGGAAGTAGTATCTACTAAAGTTTGTTAAGTAGAATGCCAACAAATAGCAGTGTTACCACTAAAAAATACATAAATTGTCTGAGATCGAACCTTATGAGGTTTAGAGAGGTATCCAGATTATGCATAACCTACTAACTCGGAACCATTATACTGATTAGAATCAAATAAGCCCATGTTAATGGTTCCTCGTAGATGTCTTAGGGTATGCTTGATCTGAGTCCAATGTCTTTTGGTTGGTTCAGAACTATATATATCAAGGTAATTTATCGAGAATGATATATTTGCTCTAGTGCATTGTACCAAATACAATAATGCACCAACTGCACTTAAATATGGTCCTTCTAGACCTAATATTTCCTCATCATCCTCTTTAGGATGGTACGAATATTTCTTTAAGCCTAATTGTAATACCCCGTATTTTTGGCGATATTTATTTTTAAGATTAATTAATTAAATGAGAATTAATTGGGAATTAATCCGGATAAAATACTAGCGAGATGTGAGTTGGTATTTGACTATATTGAGTATATATGATGATATACGAATATTGAATTATGAAATTTGTCGTGAGATTTATATACGGCAATTTGGACATTTTATTGGGACGCGTGAGACAGTCGCGTCAGGATATAATTATTTTAATCATAAAAGTGAATTTAAATTCTATTAACCGTATGGTCATTTTGAGTGCGTCAACGCATCCGGAAGGGTCGAGATAGTCCGAAAACACTAGCCGGGGGTTTAGTTTGGGTCCCGGGGTATTTTTAGGCCATACCGGCAACATAAAGGGTATTTTGGTAATTTTGTATTTTTGGGAATTAAAAG
Organism: Sambucus nigra; assembly: GCA_949130495.1. Lineage (NCBI taxonomy): Eukaryota > Viridiplantae > Streptophyta > Magnoliopsida > Dipsacales > Adoxaceae > Sambucus > Sambucus nigra. Next base: position 193,393,294 of record OX422208.1, read on the forward strand.
TGACGAAAATTAGTAAATTATATCTGATGTGGATTTGACCCACTAAACCACTAACCAACCCATGTTAACCCAATAGGCTACGTAGGTTATTAGAATTTAGGTTTCTAATTTTTCCCAAAACAAACCCTAGCCACCATATCTATTGGAGAAGAAAGCTTGGAAAGAGAGAGATAGAGGAGAAAAGCTTGGAGAGAGAGAGATCTTCATCAAATCGTCATCAAAATCTGAGATTGAATCAAGGCAAGTGGTTTAATTTACGTTTTTTATGCAGTAAATGCTTCTTCCATGCTTAGACTATTCAATAATCATAATTAGTTGGGAGATAATTGAAAACCCATGAAACTGGAGTTGTTAATAAATTTTGGAGATAGGTTTGCATGTAGAAATGTTATTTGGAAGATCGAATTAAGAGAATTATAAGTTTATGTGTTATAAAAACGGATTTATTTCTGGAAATTGATGATTTATAATCTTAGGGTTTATGTTCTTGAAAAATTGGGGAAAAGTGATGAGACTTGTGATTTGGTGATGTTTAGGATGAATTATTCCCTTAAAACTCGTTAGTATGTGACCTTGATATGTTTAGGATTGATTAGAGACCTTAAAACGTTGTTGGGACAAATTTTAGAGGAGAATTGAGGAGTAGAAATTGGTGAAAAACGAAAGTAAAAATTCTGGGCACGAAACTGGTCGTTCGTTAGAAGGCCTCCCCAGGTCGATCGAATGAGCTTCTAACGAGTTGACCAGTTGCTTCTAACGAGGGGGAATTCGTTCGATACCTTCGTTCGAACGAGATGTCGTTAGAAGGCTCAGTTCATTCGAACGAACTGAATCTCGTTCGAACAGTCTCGTTCGAACGAGACTTCTAACGAGCTGACAGTTTAGGCCTTTTTGGCCTGTTTTGATTTTGGGAGTCCCGTAAACTTGTTCGATGATAGCGATAACATTTCTTTGATGATGTATTGGTATACTTGGGACATTTGGGATATAATGAGGAGTAAATAATATAATTGTGGAACGAATCAAATAGACACTTGAGTCGAGACGTGAGTGCCTACTACGACGTGAGAATAAATTATAGCGTGTATGATTATGAACCGGGAGTATATAAATTGTATAAATTATAAAATGGTACGAGAATGCGATAAGTACCACAATTAAACTACGGTGATTACTAAGATGCGTGTTTACTTAGTATTGATATATGATTTGTGTGTATGACATACCTACCATACTTGCTATCACAGGAGGTTTACGTTCGCTTAGGGCCCTCTAATCCTTGTGTTGCCCGGATTTAGACTGGTTACCTCGATGAACATAGGTCAGAGAAGGACTTATTGGGATGTTAATAAGTCTGCTGATCGTGGGAGCGCAGGTATGTGCGTGACCCATGTGATGTGACTGTGTTCGCCTCCATTATTTGTGATGTTGATATCTGTGAACTATTCCTGAGAGATTCGGAATATGTGATCCTTATGTACATGATGTACCGGGATGGATAGCAGAGTATGTGTTCATCGCAGCTTAGTCTCGGGGTGCTTATATTGTATATTTATGTTGTGGAAAATGTACACTTTATTATGGGAACTCTCATATGGTATTGTGTGTATAAATTTGGAAAATATAAAAGGGATAACCTCTAATGAGTTGTGTTGCTTTTATGGGAGAAACTGAATTTACGTTAAGCCCTATTTAAATGAGATCGTTATAATGTAAATGGGAACCGAGTAATAAGAGTAGAACCTATGACAGTCTAGCTAGTTATGATGTCACTTAGCTAGGGATTAGTGTCATTTTAGATGGGTACTTACGTTAGGAGTGCACATTTATTCGAGAGGTGAGAATTTCATGTGAGTGCACGTCCTAACATGTACTTTGCATTTAATGTTTTAAATGTTTTTAAAGCACTTGCAGGTTTTTTAAAATATCTCCACATTCGGGCTCCGACCCGTTTGCTTTCAAATCTATTTTCTTGTAAAACCATTTTAGGTGCCCAGCCACAAGGACACCACGCATAGGATTCTCATTCCGATGACGAGCTGTAGCTGTTTTTTGGAAGTTACAAGAATTTTCTTTTAGACGCTTCTATCATTTGGATTCCATGTTCAGTATTCCTCAGTTGTAGGGCATGTTGCCCAAATTCTATTAGAGACATTTCCATTTCAGTTTTTCAGACTTTGGCATGTATTAATTCAGTATTCAGTATTTCGTTACTTATTTCAGTTGTGGGACTTGTTGTGAGGAGTTTTTCCTCCGAATTTATTTATATCATGTGATGGTTATTCTATTATTTCGTTATGGTGAATGGTGATATTATTATTGCTTTAAATCCTTTACTGCATGTTAATCAGACTTTAATTAAAATTTGGCAACTTACTTTTTAAATACTAGGTGGTGAGTAATAATAAATTGTTTTCGACAGTGATGCTATTAACTGAGCCAACTGGGCATTTTGATTTAATTTAATAAAGGAGTAGCTACCCGGTATTTAATTAGTCGGGGTGTCATAGGTGGTATCAGAGCATCAGGTTCTAGTGTCCTTTAGGATCTGTACGGCTATTATGTTTCCGCTAAGTTTTCTTTGATATAGAGCCCTATATTTTAGGATTGTTGTACTCTTTTTGTGTATGCTTCGTTCTTCAGCTATTTTAAGTTTATAAATAGTGAACTTATAAACTTTATTCTTATTTCAGATGCCTCCACGACGTGCACGACGAGTTCCCAGGGATGCAACGCCAGAACCCCAGCCCGCTCCAGTTCAGGGCATGATGAACGACGCTGAGGTTGCAACCATTATAGCCCAAGCGGTAAATGCCACAATTGCTGTAGTTCAGCAGGCACCACCTCAGGCGCCGGTTTTCGCGCCAGTACAGAAAATGCATTCCCGTTTGCTTGGGAATGTGTACGTGATGCTTTTCAGAAAGCGCATCCGCCAGAGTTTGCAGGTAGCTCAGATGTGGTAGTCTCGAGCCAGTGGAGGAAGGATATGCAGAGGCACTTGAGGATGTATGAGTGCACGGACGTTCAGAAGCAGGTGCTAGCTACTTTCAAGCTAGTTGGATCTGCACTGCAGTGGTGGGATTCTATTACCACCGTGGAGGAAAGGGATACTCTCACTATTCAGGACTTTTAGGTGCGGTTCGACCGCAAGTACTTTCCGTCAGCTGTTCACACGAAAATGAGGAGGAAACTGATGAATCTGAAGCAAGAGGGTAAGACCGTGACCGAGTATGAGGCCGAGTTCACGAATCTGTTGAATATCGTTCCGGATGAGATACCGACAGAAAAGAAGAAGATTGAGAAATTCACCGACGGGTTGACATGGAGGATCCGTCAGCATCTGTTAGGGAACCTTTCGTTGGCCACGTATTCTGATGTGGTTAACGCTGCTTTGTTACACTGCCAGGATCACCGTTTTCATATGGCTGAGGGTAAGAGATCGGGAGAGTCTAGCCATCAGGGCAGGACTGGAGGACATGGTGCCGGTGGGGCACAATCTGTTCAGGGGCAGAGACAGGGTGAGCAGGGTTCCCAGCAGGGGGATTAGAAGAGGTTCAGATCAGGGAATTACAGGCACGGACAGGGAGGTTTCCGTCAGGGCCATCAGGGTCCAAGCGGCCATCAGGGCCAACAGGGGCAGAATGGGCAGCAGTTTCAGCAGGGCCAAGGGAGGAACGATAATGGCCACCAGGGCCGGGGACAGCAGGGGCAGAGAGGAGGGAACTTCCCAGGGAAGTGTTATATTTGTGGCAAGACTGGCCATAAACGACAGGATTGTCCTGATAGGGGCAGGGCCCCACAGCAGCAGCAGTAGGGTGCTCGCCAGGAGCCGCAGAGGCCTATGTTTCCCGCCGCTCTCCCCACACCGCCACAGATGGCAGCATTGCCACCCATTCCAGTAGTCCCAGCTCAGCAGGGGCAGCTACAGTATGGACGTGTCTATAACGTCCACCAGGCAGCAGTTCCACAGGCACCGCCCGCGATTGAGGGTACATTTCCTATCCATGGCACTATGGGTCGGGTATTGTTTGATACAGGGGCTACACATTGTTTTATAGCTACACATTTCGCGAAGGCTTTAGGGTTGTTAGCCACAGCGGAGAGAACAGTGACGTTTGTCGACTCACCATTGGGGAATGGGTCACTTATATTCTTTATATGCCGGGGAGTGGGGGTAGAGATTGGTGGTTTGGTATTACCTACAGACATGTTGGTATTAGATATGCATGTGCACGATGTGATTATCGGTATGGATTGGCTCGTAGCTTATAGGGCCATGATTGATTGCTTCAGCGGGAGCATTGTTTTTGCCATTCCGGGGCAAGAGATGTTTGTAGTGGCGATGCCTCGCCCAGAGGGAGGTTCGACCGCTCATCTGTATTACGTAGAGGAGGATACCTCCAAGGAGGTTGTGATTCCTTTAGATTCGATCCCAGTTGTCAGGGAGTATTCGGATGTGTTTCAGGAGATACCAGGCCTACCCCCCAGTCGAGAGATAGACTTTGTTATAGACCTATTGCCCGATACGAGACCTATAGCACGCGCACCGTACCGGATGGCTCCAGCAGAGATGCGAGAGCTACGAGATCAGATAGAGCAGCTGTTAGGTCAGGTCTTTATTTGCAGGAGTACCTCACCTTGGGGCGCTCTAGTTTTGTTTGTGAAGAAGAGGGACGGTTCACTAAGATTGTGTGTGGACTACCGAGAGTTGAATAAGGTCACGATACGAAATAAGTATCCGTTGCCTCGAATAGATGACTTATTCGACCAGTTGAGAGGAGCTTCTTTCTTCTCGAAGATTGATTTGAGATCGGGATACCATCAGTTGCGTATCAGGGAGGAGGATGTCTCGAAGACTGCGTTCTTGTCGAGATATGGTTCTTACGAGTTTCGAGTTATGCCTTTTGGTTTGACCAATGCTCCAGCAGTGTTTATGGACTTGATGAACAGAGTGTTCAGGGATTTCCTAGATCAGTTTGTCATTGTCTTCATCGATGATATTCTGGTTTACTCCCAGACAGAAGAGGAGCACGCCGAATATTTGAGGCAAGTTTTGCAGACACTACGTCAGAACGAGTTGTATGCAAAGTATGAGAAATGCGGGTTTTGGCTGAAGGAGGTCCAGTTTTTGGGACATATTATTTCCGACCGGGGAATATCTGTTGATCCGGGGAAGGTATCTGCGGTGAGGGAGTGGGGACAGCCCACGACACCAATGGAGATTCGTAGTTTCTTGGGCCTAGCAGGATACTACAGGAGGTTTATTCGGGGCTTCTCGAAGATAGCAGCTCCTTTGACACATCTGACTCGTAAGGGTGTGCCATTTATCTGGAGTGATGCCTGTCAGTTGGCATTTGATGAATTGAAGGACAAATTGACCTCAGCACCTGTGTTAGCATTGCCGAGACCGAAAGTTGAGTACTTGGTTTACACCGATGCGTCTTTGCAAGGACTTGGAGGTGTATTGCAGCAGGAGAGACAGGCCATAGCTTATGCTTCCCGTAAGCTTAAGCCTCATGAGAAGAATTACCCCACGCATGATTTGGAGTTGGCGGCAGTGGTTTTTGCCCTACGGATTTGGAGGCACTATCTTTTGGGGGAAAAGTTCCAACTGTTCACGGACCACAAGTCCCTACAGTACCTGTTCACGCAGAATGAGTTGAATATGCGGCAGCGTAGGTGGCTTGAGTTTGTGAAAGACTACCAGTTCGACATCCAGTATCACCCGGGAAAGGCTAACGTGGTAGCAGACGCGTTGAGCCGTAGGCCAGCAGATGAGGTGGCAGGGGTGTGGAAGGCTAAGTGGAAGGAGTTGGGACACCAGGATGTAGTGGCCCGATCTTTCATGTATGTGATGACCGTTACACCGCAGAGTGTCACGAAGGTAGTACGGGCACAAGCTAATGACTAGTTCTGTCAGGAGCAGATAGTTCGATTACTAGCAGAGGGAGCCGAGTCCTATACCGTCAGCTCAGACGGGGGATTACGCTTCAATGGGAGATTGGTGGTTCCGGAAGGGGAGGAATTGTGACACGAGGTGATGGCAGAGTCGCACGGCTCATGGTTTGCGGTACATCCCGAAGGGGACAAAATGTACCAAGACATGAGACGACAGTATTGGTGGAGCGGTATGAAGAGAGATATTGCTGAGTTTGTTTCGAAATGCGCCATTTTCCAGCTAGTAAAAGTGGATCATCAGAGACCGACAGGACTTCTACAGCCGTTGGAGGTCCCGGTGTGGATGTGGGAGAGCATATCCATGGATTTTATCACGGGGTTGCCTACGTCGCAGAGGGGTCACGACTCCGTTTGGGTAATTGTGGACAGGTTGTCCAAAGTCGCTCATTTTCTACCCGTAAGGACTGACTACACTACGGGACAGTATGCCCAGCTCTTCATTTCAGAGATTTTGAAACTTCACGGTGTGCCCCTAAATATCGTGTCTGACAGAGACAAGATATTTGTTTCGCGGTTTTGGGAGAGTTTCCAGGAGGCCATGGGCACGAAATTGCGGTTGAGTACGGCTTATCATCCGCAGACCGATGGGAAGACCGAGCGCACAAATCAGATGTTGGAGGACATGCTACGCATGTGCTTTATTGACTTTGGAGGTGGATGGGAGCAATACCTTCCACTGGTAGAGTTTGCTTATAATAACTCCTACCAGTTCACTATTGGCATGGCTCCGTTTGAGGCGTTGTACGGTAGGCCTTGTCGTTCCCCAGCATGTTGGTTAGAGGTAGGGGATAACAAACTACTTGGGCCGGAGGTGATTCAGGATACTTCGGCAAGAATTGAGTTGAATCGGAGTCGCATTCGGGTAGCTCAAGACCGGCAGAAGAGTTATGCTGATGCGAAGAGATCTTTCAATGAATTCCAAGTGAGGGACCAGGTTTTGCTCAGAGTATCTCCTATGAAGGGGATTATGCGTTTTGGGAAGAAGGGGAAGTTGGCACCGAGGTATGTGGGGCCGTTTCCTATTATTGAGCGGATTGGACCAGTTGCGTATAGACTTGGGTTACCGGAGCATTTACACCGGATTCACGATGTGTTTCATATTTCCTCGCTAAGGAAATATCTCAGGGACGATTTGGCTCATTCTCACATCGCTTTGGAGGAGATTGATCTACAGCCTGATAGCTCTTACGAGGAGGGGCCGATTGCTATTTTGGACCGAAGTGAGAGGAAGCTGCGGTCAAAGATAGTTCCGTTAGTGCGTGTTCAGTGGCGACATCACAATGTCGAGGAGTCCACATGGGAACGCGAGGATGAGATGCGCGAACGTTATCCAGAGTTATTTTTATCAGGTACTTTCTAGTTTCGAATTTCGGGACGAAATTCTGTTATTAGGGGGGAAGTATGTAATACCCCGTATTTTTTGCGATATTTATTTTTGGGATTAATTAATTAAATGAGAATTAATTGGGAATTAATCCGGATAAAATACTAGCGAGATGTGAGTTGGTATTTGACTATATTGAGTATATATGATGATATATGAATATTGAATTATGAAATTTGTCGTGAGATTTATATACGGCAATTTGGACATTTTATTGGGACGCGTGAGACAGTCGCGTCAGGATATAATTATTTTAATCATAAAAGTAAATTTAAATTCTATTAACCGTGTGGTCATTTTGAGTGCGCCAATGCGTCCGGAAGGGTCTAGATAGTCAAAAAACACTAGCCGGGGGTTTTGTTTGGGTCCCGGGGTATTTTTAGGCCATACCGGCAACATAAAGGGTATTTTGGTAATTTTGTATTTTTGGGAATTAAAAGTGACGAAAATTAGTAAATTATATCTGATGTGGATTTGACCCACTAAACCACTAACCAACCCATGTTAACCCAATAGGCTACGTAGGTTATTAGAATTTAGGTTTCTAATTTTTCCCAAAACAAACCCTAGCCACCATAGCTATTGGAGAAGAAAGCTTGGAAAGAGAGAGATAGAGGAGAAAAGCTTGAAGAGAGAGAGAGCTTCATCAAATCATTATCAAAATCTGAGATTTAATCAAGGCAAGTGGTTTAATTTACGTTTTTATGCAGTAAATGCTTCTTCCATGCTTAGACTATTCAATAATCATAATTAGTTGGGAGATAATTGAAAACCCATGAAACTGGAGTTGTTAATAAATTTTGGAGATAGGTTTGCATGTAGAAATGTTATTGGAAGATCGAATTAAGAGAATTATAAGTTTATGTGTTATAAAAACGGATTTATTTCTGGAAATTGATGATTTATAATCTTAGGGTTTATGTTCTTGAAAAATTGGGGAAAAGTGATGAGACTTGTGATTTGGTGATGTTTAGGATGAATTATTCCCTTAAAACACGTTAGTATGTGACCTTGATATGTTTAGGATTGATTAGAGACCTTAAAATGTTGTTGGGACAAATTTTAGAGGAGAATTGAGGAGTAGAAATTGGTGAAAAACGAAAGTAAAAATTCTGGGCACGAAACTGGTCGTTCGTTAGAAGGCCTCCCCAGGTCGTTCGAACGAGCTTCTAACGAGTTGACCAGTTTCTTCTAACGAGGGGGAATTCGTTCGAACGAGATGTCGTTAGAAGGCTCAGTTCGTTCGAACGAACTGAATCTCGTTCGAACAGTCTCGTTCGAACGAGACTTCTAACGAGCTGGCAGTTTAGGCCTTTTTGGCCTGTTTTGATTTTGGGAGTCCCGTAAACTTGTTCGATGATAGAGATAACATTTCTTTGATGATGTATTGGTATACTTGGGACATTTGGGATATAATGAGGAGTAAATATTATAATTGTTGAACGAATCAAATAGACACTTGAGTCGAGACGTGAGTGCCTACTACGACGTGAGAATAAATTATGGCGCGTATGATTATGAACCGGGAGTATATAAATTGTATAAATTATAAAATGGTACGAGAATGCGATAAGTACCACAATTAAACTACGGTGATTACTAAGATGCGTGTTTACTTAGTATTGATATATGATTTGTGTGTATGACATACCTACCATACTTGCTATCACGGGAGGTTTGCGTTCGCTTAGGGCCCTCTAATCTTTGTGTTGCCCGAATTTAGACTGGTTACCTCGATGAACATAGGTCAGAGAAGGACTTATTAGGATGTTAATAAGTCTGCTGATCGTGGGAGCGCAGGTATGTGCGTGACCCATGTGATGTGACTGTGTTCGCCTCCATTATTTGTGATGTTGATATCTGTGAACTATTCCTGAGAGATTCGAAATATGTGATCCTTATGTACATGATGTACCGGGATGGATAGCAGAGTATGTGTGCACCGCAGCTTAGTCTCGGGGTGCTTATATTGTATATTTATGTTGTGGAAAATGTACACTTTATTATGGGAACTCTCATATGGTATTGTGTGTATAAATTTGGAAAATATAAAAGGGATAACCTCTAATGAGTTGTGTTGCTTTTATGGGAGAAACTGAATTTACGTTAAGCCCTATTTAAATGAGATCGTTATAATGTAAATGGGAACCGAGTAATAAGAGTAGAACCTATGACAGTCTAGCTAGTTATGATGTCACTTAGCTAGGGATTAGTGTCATTTTAGATGGGTACTTACGTTAGGAGTGCACATTTATTCGAGAGGTGAGAATTTCATGTGAGTGCACGTCCTAACATGTACTTTGCATTTAATGTTTTAAATGTTTTTAAAGCACTTGCAGGTTTTTTAAAATATCTCCACATTCGGGCTCCGACCCGTTTGCTTTCAAATCTATTTTCTTGTAAAACCATTTTAGGTGCCCAGCCACAAGGACACCACGCATAGGATTCTCATTCCGATGACGAGCTGTAGCTGTTTTTTGGAAGTTACAGGAATTTTCTTTTAGACGCTTCTATCATTTGGATTCCATGTTCAGTATTCCTCAGTTGTAGGGCATGTTGCCCAAATTCTATTAGAGACATTTCCATTTCAGTTTTTCAGACTTTGGCATGTATTAATTCAGTATTCAGTATTTCGTTACTTATTTCAGTTGTGGAACTTGTTGTGAGGAGTTTTTCCTACGAATTTATTTATATCATGTGATGGTTATTCTATTATTTCGTTATGGTGAATGGTGATATTATTATTGCTTTAAATCCTTTACTGCATGTTAATCAGACTTTAATTAAAATTTGGCAACTTACTTTTTAAATACTAGGTGGTGAGTAATAATAAATTGTTTTCGACAGTGATGCTATTAACTGAGCCAACTGGGCATTTTGATTTAATTTAATAAAGGAGTAGCTACCCGGTATTTAATTAGTCGGGGTGTCACACTAGTGATCGGATGACCATGGGAGTACTTAGTCTTTGTCCATACCAAATATTTTCAAGACTTTCTCTCAATCTACAGGCCGAGATAAAAACTTATTCTATCGAGGTTTTTCATCTCAAATTTCCTCTTCAAGTAATTAGTAGTTTTTTTTATCTCTTCTAGAGTCCCGATTAAATTTATATCATCCACATATACTACTACTATTGCAAATCCCGTTATGGATTTATTTATAAAGACACATGGGTAAATTTTATTATTTTCATACCCTTCCTTAGGTAAGTATACACTAAGACGGTTGTACTATATCCTTTCGGATTACTTTAAGCCACGCAGTGAACGTCGTAGTCGAATTGAGTACCTACTCCTTGACTTTTCTTCGGGTAAAGAAAATCCTTCATGTACTTTCATATAAGTTTTCGTTTCTAAGTTCCCGTATAAATAAGCGGTCACAACATCCATGAGTCTTATATCTAGATTTTAAAAGACCGTTAAACTAATCAGATATTTGAAAGTTATGCCATCCATAATGGAGGAGTATGTTTCCTCATACTTTACCCAGGTTTTCGTAAGAAACCTTGTGCCATGAGCCATCCCTTTTATCAATTGATTTCATTTTTCTCAATTAATTAATATTTATTTGGGTGAATTAACAGTTAATTTATTAGGTTTAATGGGTGTGGATTATTAAGCAGAATTTATAATGTCAATTTTAAATAAGTTAAGGATGACTCGTAAATAAAATTAAATTAGTTATAATTAATTTGATATATCGGGTTGGGACATTTGGATGGTATATTAAGGGTGTATGTGTAACAACCCGTATTTTTAAAGAATTAAAAGAGAATTAATTCGGTTAAATTTAAATTACACGTGTGACGTAATTTAATGGAAATTAAATATTATGGGTTGATTAAATTATTAATCGGAGAGATATGATTAATGTTTATTGAATAAAATTACTAAGTGGATAGTAATTACATATTTGAGGTGAATACAAATTATTAAGTGAATAGTAATTACATATTTGAGGTCACAACGAGTGATTGTGACGTAACAGTACGTTATCTCAACCGGATGTCGTGTGTGAACTAAATGAGGTAGAGAAATAAAATAATTATTAGTAACTCGGATGATGATTTAGAGGTTATGGTTGAATCCAGAAAGGTCGAAACAATAAAAATAGTATACTCGGGTGTAGTTTGGGTCCCGGGATAGTTTTAGACAAAATCGACAACCCGAGAGGGCATTTCAGTCATTTTATAACTTAGTGTTAAAGGAATTTTGAGATTATAAGTATCATATATAATTGTGGTGATGTGAGGCTAGGGTAAAAAGATTTGAAACCAAGTGGAGGACAGTAGAGAGGAGAGGAAGAGTTTTCTTGGAGCCTAGGAGAGGATTTTAGAGGAACAATTAATGTTACACTTATAATTTGATGAGTAAAATTATAATTGGGAATAGGATTAGATGTAGAATAAATTCAATTACATGGAGAAAATAAAATCAAGAGTTTTGGGAGTTGAATTATGAATAAAATCTGGATTTTTGGTGAATTTTTATGAAAAACATAAAACTATAGGATTTATGATTATGACGGGTTAAATCTTCTTATATGATGAAATTGTATGGGATTTACAAATGATTTACGTTGAAAATTATCCGTACATGTATATTTGATGTTTAGTATTGTTAATGGGAAGTTTAGTATTATTGTATAAATGTTTGAGGAACTTGATGTTGGAAGAAATTCGTAACAGTAACTAAAGAATAAGAGACTTGATACATTTCGAATCGATTCGGCCCAAGGGAGAATCGATTCGATTTTGACCAAAATTGAAAATGTTTCTTTTAAGCCCGAAAATCTTTGATAATTCATAAAGAACCTTTTGGGGACATTTTTAAATTATAGAATCTAATAGGAAAATGCCAGTAGGCCTAGAGAAGGACTTAGGTTTACATGAATTGAGACGAGTTAAATAGAGAGATAATGGAGAAAATATTTATAATTGCGAAATGAGTGAAATTTGAGTTGTAATACGTAATAATGAATGAACTTTCGTTTATGACCAGTAGGATACGATAGGAATAACTACAAATTTCAAAATGGGTGATTAATAATATTAGAGTAGTGAGTGATACTCGAAATTATATAAATTGGATTTTTTTATGAAAACTTATAGAGCGTCAAATATATGAGGGATACATATATTACGTACGAGTTGATGAAATTGGGTTGTGTGTATACCTACTGAATAATATATAAATAGGTTGTTTGAATACCTATAAATATGATTTGATTATGTGAGTGAACATACCTACGTTGCCTTCTATCAGGAGGTTTACGTGCAGAGGGTAATCCCGCCTTGACGATTCCAGTGAGGTCTGGATCAGTTCCCCAGAGCATGGAACTTAGGGCGGTCCATTATGGGTCGTGTATTTAGTAGGATTGGCATGTCGTTTGGGTACATTAGGTATGTGCGTATTCCAAAGGATTAGAACCATGTTTGCCTCCACTATGAAATTGATTTATTTTGGGTTCGAGGGGACATGGCGAACCAATAGTCCTTATTTGAGTACGAGCGGTACATGGACTTGATAGGAGAGTATGTCAGCATCATAAGGGGACATTCCGGAGATTCTTTATTTGTGTATATATTATATGTGTGATGACTATATACTAGTGTAATATGTCTATTTATGTGAGATAGTATAAGTGATAGATGATGTATATTTGAAAGAACTTAAGTAGTGAAACTTAAATGATTGACTAAATAATAAAATGAGAAGAAATAAATTTATTATTGAAACTGTAGTATTGTGTTGTATGGGAAAATGAGAGGGAACGAGACTTAGTGAGAATAGTGAAATACATCATCTAGTCGGTAAAGGAATACTAGTTAGGTAGTATACGTTAGGCGTGCACATTAGTTGAGAGGTGAGAATCTCAGGTGAGTGCACGTGGATAATATATGTGTAATAAATAATTGATTTAAATACTTGTTAAATATTTTCAAAATATTTTACTTGGGCTCTGACCCGTGTCAAAATATTTTTAAAACCTTTTAGGTGTCTAGCCACAGGGACGCCAGACTTGACGATCTATTCCAGGAACAATTAGATGCAACACTCTGGAGACTTGCGGGACTTGATTAGATGCATCTATCTTTCATTCCTAGTGTAAGATTTCATTTCAGTATCTCAGTTGGGCATCTTGCCCTATCTAAACTTTATTTATTCAGTTATTCAGATCAGACTTATATAGGAATTAAGTTATTTACTGTTGATTTTATTTTGGGATTTGGATTTGTAGCCGACAGTGTATTCAGCAAGACTTTTTATCTATTTACTCCTTGTGATGGTTTGGACTCTATTAATTGTGTGAATTTTTTAAACTAGCTTCGATTAGTATCATTATCTGTTTATTAAAAAATAAATTGAAATGGGCTTAATTAACTAATAGGTGATTAGTAATTAATATAATTGTCAACAGTTATGCTAAGAACGAACCAAATGGAAAACATGTTTGATTTAATAAAGGACTGATCAATCGGTATTTAATTGAGCGGGGTGTCACAGATGGTATTAGATCATCCGGTTCTAGTGTCTATAGGATATGTGCGGCTTACTACGATTTCGGCGTAGCGTTCTTTGACTTAGAGCCCTATTATTAGGACTGTTGCATTCATGATTACGCATTAGAGATTCGTTATTCTGCTTTTATAATTGTATTAATTGTGAACTTATACATTTTGAAACTATTTTCAGATGCCACGTAGGAGAAGAGCAGCAGCGGCTCAATATAATGCAGGGGAGGCTCAGCTAAAGCCACAGGCACCTCAACCACTAGCACCACAAGGGACAGTGACAGTAGCTGAGGTGGTGGCGATAGTGTCACAGGCAGTGAATGCAGTTATGACTGTTATGGCTCAGTATTTTCCTCGGTTCCAGTAGCCACTGCAACCAGCGGCACCAGTAGTTGAGGCACACCCAGGACCAACAGAGTGGCAGAGGGTTAGGGAGGCTTTCTAGAAGGGCCATTTACCAAAATTTAAGTGGAGTTCCGATGTGATTGTGGGATGTCATTAGAAGGAAGATATTCAGTGCAACTTGCGTATGGTTGACTGTAGTGAGGTGAAGAAATAGATGCTTACTACTTTCAGGTTGGTTGGAGCAGCATTATAGTGGTGGGAGTCAGTTACCACCGTTGCAGAGAGGGATACTATGATTATTGCCAATTTCTGGGTGCGATTTGATCGCAGATACTTTCCACCGGCTGTGGAGACTGAGATGAGGAAGAATTTTAGTGAGGTGACTCAGGGTGATCATTTTGTTTTTGAATATGAGGAAGAGTTCACTCATTTGGCTAATTTTGTACCAGATGAGGGGAACAACGAAGAAAGGAAAAAGGCACGGTTTATTGATTGTTTGGCATAGAGGATTCGTCAGCACTTGATTGGGAATTCCGCATTGGTGACTTATACGGACATTGTCAATGTCGCACTATTACATTATTGAGACCATCTCTTCTATGTGAAGGGGAGCAAGAGAGGAGGTGAGCCCACCCAGCAGGGCAAGGTAGGAGGAGGCGGTGTTAGTGGAGCACCACAACAGCATAAGTCGACAGACTCCACGGGTAAGATTCCCGACAGGGGATTAGGCCAAGAGGTTCAAATCAGGGGGCTATCGACCCGAGGGTGGTTATAGACAAGGCCAGTAGGTTCCTCAACAGCAACAGGTTCCTCAGGGCCGCCAGGGCCAAGAGAACATTGGGAGAGTTCAACAAGGCCCACATCAGGGTCAGTATCGTTAGGGTAATTAGGTCCAGCATCAGATAGAGCTTTTAGTCCATTTCTTTATTTATGGATAGGCGGGTCGTAAGAGGAAGGATTTCCCATAGCTGGGGAGAGTTTCGCAGTAGTAGGGTACCCCGCAGGAGCAGGAGGCACCGAGGCCACCTGCGGAACCATCCCCACCCACGCCACCACAGCAATGACAGCTTCTGTATGGGCGTGTCTATAATGTCCGATATGCCGCCATTCAACAGGCCCCACAGACACCACTAGTAGTATTAGGTACGTTTACTATACATGGGCTTGCGATTAGTGTTTTATTTGATACTGGGGCATCACATTCTTTCATAGCGACTAGATTTGCACGAGCTTCCTGCGTATTAGAGATAACTGGTAGTCTCCTTATGTGTGTGGAGTCACTGATGGGTAGTAGGTCGCTGATACACTCAATTTATAGGGGTGTGGATATTGTTGTGGGTAGATTGTGTTTACCTGCCAATCTTCTTGTATTGGATATGAAGGGTTATGACGTTATCTTGGTGATGGATTGGTTAGATGGTTACCGGGTGATGGTAGATTATTACGAGAGGGCTATCATTTTCTCGATACCCGTACAGGATATGTTCTTAGTGGCGATGCCTCTTCTTGAGGGAGGGTTGTACACTCATCTATAATACATCAAAGAGGAGACCTCACGGGAGGTGGTAGTTTCGTTAGACTCAATTCCAATCGTGAGGTAGTTCGAGGATGTATTTTAAGATATATCCAGATTGTTGCCTAGCTGAAAATTTGATTTTATTATTGACCTAGCACCTAGTACGAGACCTATAGCTCGAGCGCCCTATCGTATGGCTCCCTCTGAGATGCGGGAGTTGAGAGAGCAGATTCAACAGCTCTTGGGGCAAGGCTTTAATAGACAGAGTACTTCACCATCGGGAGCACCGATGTTATTTGCCAGGAAGAAGGATGGGTCACTTCGGTTGTGTATCGACTACAGAGAGTTAAATAAGGTCACGATCCAAAATAAATATACATTGACTCGTATCGAGGATCTATTCGTGCAGTTTAGGGGATAGGCTTACTTCTCCAAGATTGATTTGAGGTTAGGTTATCATCAGTTGCATGTCAGGGAGGAGGACGTCCCTAAAATAATTTTTCTGACACGATATGGGTCCTATGATTTAGGGTGATGCCATTTGGCTTCACCAATGCGTCAGTAGTATTTATAGATCTAATGAACCGGGTTTTTTGAGAGTTTCTTGACCAATTTGTGATTGTGTTTATCAACGATATTCTAGTTTACTCTCGTTCTTAGGATGAGCATGACGAGCACTTAGGGAAGGATTATAGCCACTTCGAGAACACCACTTGTATGCGAAGTTTAGCAAATGTGGATTTTGGCTTCGGGAGGTGCAGTTTCTGGGCCACATAGTGTCTGATAAGGATATTGTTGTTGATCCGAGTAAGGTGTCTATGTTGAAGGAGTGGGAACAGCCCGCGACACTGATCGAGGTGCGTAACTTTTTGAGGTTGGCAGGATTTTACCGACGGTTTTTAAGGGTTTCTCGAAGATTGCAAGCCCATTGAGAAATTTGACTCGTAAAGGGGTACCGTTTATTTAGGATAACTATTGTTAGTTATCTTTTGATGAGCTAAAGGATAAATTGACCTCAACACCCGTATTTACACTGCCTAAGGGAGGAGTGGCATATAGTGTCTATATTGATCATCCTTACAGGGACTTGGGGGTGTATTACAGCAGGAGGAAAGGGCCATAGCATATGCGTATCGTAAGCTTAAGACCAATAAGAAGAATAACCCCATGTATGATTTGTATTTAGCTGCAGTTGTATTTTCCTTGAGGATATGGAGGCACTATTTGTTGGGGGAGTAGTTTACCTTATTCACGGACCATAAATCGCTTCAGCATTTGTTCACGCAGAAGGATTTGAACATGAGGCAGAGGAGATGGTTGGAGTTTGTGAAGGATTACTAGTTTGATATTCAGTATCATCCTAGGAAGGCTAATATGGTGGCTGGCGTGTTAAGTCAAAGACAAGCAAGTAAGCTAGCAGCGATTTGGAAAGTGAAGTGAAGAGAGCTTCGACACAATGATTAGATTGTTATGGCTTGTATGTCTGTATTAGTACTTGAGATTGTGATGAGGGTAGTGAAAGCATAGGCAGAGGATCCATATTGCAAGGACAGAGTTTAACGATTATTAGTTGATGGGGAATATGGGTATTCGATCAGTTCAGAGGGTGGCTTACGTTTTAATGGGAGACTCGTGGTTCCATAGGGTAATGATTTGAGACATTCAGTGATGCCAGAGGCTCATGGGTCTCGGTTTGAAGTAAATCCTGGTGGGGATAAGATGTACCAGAACATGCGCAAATAGAATTGGTGGTTGGGGATGAAACGGGATATAGAAGAGTTTATCTCGAAGTGTGCTACCTGCTAGCTCATAAAGGTGGACCACCAGAGACCGATAGGGATGTTACATCCATTAGAGATTCCCGTGTGGAAATGGGAGAGTATCTCCATGGATTTTATCACTGGATTATCGTTGTCACAGCGTGGTCACGAATCTATATGGGTGATAATGGATTGATTGACTAAGGTGGTCCATTTTCTTCTAGTTCATACTGATTTTGAGACAAAGCAGTGTGGGCACCCAGAATTAGAATAACAAGCCTGGACGAGTAGCCCATTTGAAGCGGCCCAAAGTCCAAACCCTTCATATCTTAATCGATTATGACTTAGTCTTCTCATATGATCTCGTTAAGAGGTGTTCTGGGAGAAGATGGAAAACGTGGGGGAGTCCAACACCACACCCCCACTCCCTGAAAATGGACATATATACAATAAACCCTAGGTTCGGGGCATAGGACACGCACTGTATTCTCTGTAATCGCTCTCCGGAATATATAGAAATAATACTGACTGCACCACCGTGGACGTAGGCATTCTTGCTGAACCACGTACATATCTTGTTGTGTGATTGGCATTTTGTATTCCTTATTCTGCTTGGTGATTGTGCTTCTCTTATCTCTTTGTGTTGAATAATAATTATCACCACAATTGGCGCCGTCTGTGGGAACCGTTTATCTTCCCTAAGAAAGCCCACACCAACAAATAAGATCGAAAATGTCTGGTCACAGTAGTAATGCTCCTCAGGTAGGGGATATCCAGGAACAACCTGCTCCTCGCAGGATCAGGTCTGAAATTCGGCGTTTAGATCAGAGGGCTCGCCTGGAAAGGCCAGTCTCATAGGAAAGCCAAGGACTAGCGAGGTCTACACAAATATCCAGGCTGATTGATGCATATGAGGCGAGGCTCCAAGAGCAGAGGGAGTCTTCTCGCAAGCATGAAGCTAAGAATGATCACCCCAAGATAAGGTTAGAAAGAATGGAGAGAGAGCTCCATCGTGGCACCTGGAGACGTCCGTATCACACTCCTATCCCTCAGGTGAGCAAGTCTCGCAGCCGAGGAAGGAGCCCCATACGCGGATCCCAGAAGGTTGAAGAAAACGAGTCAGAGGACGACCTGCTCGAGCAACCGCGATTATCTAGCCATTACAGGAGCCCAGCTCGCAGTAACGAGAAAATACAAAATTTAGTCCAAAGGGAAATGGACCAACAACCTGCTCATCGCGGTGTCAGATCGACACGAGAGCTCGCTAGGCGAGCACTCCAATCTCAGATGAAGTCCCCTTTCTCAAGGGAAATAGAAGAAGAGGAAGCCCTCAAGAAATTTGCTATTCCAAGATTCAATATTTATGATGGTAAAACTGATCCCATTGATTACGTTAGACAATATGGGCTGGCCATGACCCTCTGTAGCCATCGAGATGCACTGATGTGCAGAATCTTTCCCTCGAGCTTGCATGATGTGGCCCAAAAGTGGCTCGAAAGGCTCCCCCATAGGTCTATCAGGAGTTTCGAGTCCTTGACCGAACTCTTTACAGCCCGCTTCATTACTAGTATCTCCCATCCCAAAAGGATGGATGCTTTACTCACAATGAAGAAGACACCTCAAGAGACCCTCCAAGACTACGCGAAGAGATACTGGGAGTTATTCAACGAAGTCGAGGACTGCTCGGAGCAGGTAGCGGTGGCCTCTTTCAAAATTGGGCTACCCATCTCTTCCCTCCTGTACCAGTCCTTGACAAAGAAAGAGGCCACGACCATCGATGACCTGATGGCTCGCATCGAGAAATACGCCAAGGTAGAAGATGTTACTCGCCTCAGCACTGGAGAAAACGGTCGAACCAAGCTCGCTGCCAAAAGCAGTGACAGGGGTGAGAACCAGAAAAAAGGAGGAAAGAATGGGGGCAAGAATGGCTCTAACAAAGGAGGCAAGAATGATGTGTCGAAAGCATTTCAAGATGTCAATACTATCTTCAAAGAACCGATCTACAAGATTCTCGCAAAGATCAAGGACGATCCATTTATTAAGTGGTCCAGAAAAATGGGAGGAGATCCCTCAAAGAGAAACAACGCGCTGAGATGCGCTTTTCATAAAGAGGGAGGACATAAGACCGAGCATTGCAAGGCTCTTAAGTCCCACCTCGAGGAACTGGCCCAATCTGGGTATTTGAACGAATTTATGGAGAGGAAGGCAGAGAAAGTTGCTGCCAATGGAGAAGCGAGGCCTGACAACGTGCTCGAAGATGATGCTGGACATGAGTTCGCAGTAATTCATGGGGCATCTGATGTCAAACAGATTCAAGGAAATTTGGCTAGAATGGAGGTAAAAAAGCTTACAGCGGTAATGCAAGCTTTTCAGATCGATCTAGCAAAAACACAATCAGGAAAACGTCGGCAAGCAGATGATGTCGACTATAGTAAGCACATTGTATTCACAGATGAGGATCTGGTGGGAGTGAGAACCCCACATCATGATGCTTTGATCATTACTCTCAGTATAGCTAACTATGAAGTTGACAAGTTGCTCGTCGACCAAGGAAGATCGTCCGAGGTAATGTATCTCGACCTATTCAGAAAATTAAAATTAAGCATCGCCGACCTAAAGGAAGCTACTGTTCCTGTGGTTGGCTTTGCTGGAAAGGTAACTATGCCTTTGGGAAAGATCGTTTTGCCAGTAAGGGCAGGGAATGTTTCTAACATGATCGAGTTTCTGGTGGTCGACATTGACTCACCATACCAGGCTATCATCGGCAGAGGGTGGCTGCACGCAATGAAGGCAGTCTCCTCGACCTACCATCAGAAACTCAAGTATGTGACCGAGCGAGGAGTAATGGAGATCCATGGCGATCAAGCGATGGCAAGAAGGTGCTTCATAGCATCCATCCGTGCAAGATGAGAGAAGAAGGCCGACAAGTCCAGCGAGAAGGTTGAAGAACAAGGTGGTCTGATACCTTCGAAATAGCAATTAAAATACGGAAGGCCCGAAGTAAAGGAGACCAGACTCCTCCCCTCTGAATGTGTCATCAAGGACCTGGAGGAAATCACATCTGGAGATTAAAACGACAGCAGGATCTTCTTGATTGGATCTTCTTGATTAGATCTTCTCTCACAAATCAGGAGAAGAAGGAATTGACGATTCTGCTAAGAAACAATATAGACGTCTTTGCTTGAGAACCATACGAGCTGTCTGGAATTGATCCTCGTATGGTTTGTCATCAGATGCACGTCGATCCCACCTTCAAACCAATCGTGCAGAAGGCACGGCGAACGGCACCCGAGAAGGTAAATTCCTTGGAGAAAGAGGTTGTAAAACTTTTGGATGCAGGATCCATATGGGAGGTCCAATTCCCAAAATGGTTATCCAACCCAGTAGTAGTTCCAAAGAGCAATGGAAAGTGGAGAGTCTGCATCGACTTCACTGACCTTAACAGGGCGTGCCATAAAGACAGTTTCCCTCTTCAAAAAATTGATCAGCTAGTGGACACCACAGCAGCTCACGAGAGAATGAGTTTTTTGGACGCATACTCAGGATATCATCAGATCCCTTATACGCTCCAGACCAGGATAAGATAGCATTCATCACCACCGTTGGATTGTACTGTTACAAGGTCATTCCCTTTGGGCTCAAAAACACAGGGGCAACCTACGAGCGACTGGTCACCAAGATGTTCAAAGATCAAATGGGAGACACCATGGAAGTTTACAACGATGATAAGCTCGTCAAAAGCAGGAAGAAAGAAGACCACCTCTCAGACCTATCAAGAATCTTCGAAATCCTCATAAAGTATCGAATGAAACTTAACGCGAGCAAGTGTTCTTTCGGTGTCCAGTCAGGAAAATTTCTCGGGTACTTGGTCAGTAAGAGAGGCATCGAGGCTAATCTAGACCAAATCGATGCAGTAAGCAGGGTATAACCTCCTTGCACCATCCGTGATGTATAGAAGCTCAATGGCATGCTCGCTGCCTTGAACCGTTTTATATCCAAGTCCTCCGAGAAGTGCAAACCGTTCTTCCAGCTTCTGATGGGAAACAAAATGATAGAATGGAATCAAGATTGCTCGTGGGCATTGGATGAGCTCAAGGCTTACCTTAGCTCCCCACCAATGCTCGTCATACCACAGGAAACAGATTCCCTGTACTTATACCTCTCTGTTTCCAACCACGCCGTCAGTTCTGCATTAATGTGAGAGAAAGCGGGAACCCAGCACCCCATGTATTACGCGAGCAAGACCTTACTTGACGCTGACCAGCGATACCTACCACGGGAGAAGCTCGTCTTTGCACTAATGGTGGCTTCAAGAAAGCTGAAGCACTACTTCGAAGCTCACACCATCATCGTCCTTACATCGCACCCCCTTAAAGCAATTCTGAGGAAGGCGGATTTATCGGGCAGACTGTCTAAATGGTCAGTCGAGCTCGAACGATTTGATATCCAATTTCAATCGAGGAACGCAATCAAGGGGCAGGTCCTTGCTGATTTC
This sequence comes from Sambucus nigra, assembly GCA_949130495.1. Lineage (NCBI taxonomy): Eukaryota > Viridiplantae > Streptophyta > Magnoliopsida > Dipsacales > Adoxaceae > Sambucus > Sambucus nigra. The sequence goes on from OX422208.1 coordinate 193,415,269, forward strand.
ATAGCAGAATTCACAGGTGAGCAGCCCTGCGACCAACCTCAACCAGCAAAGCAAAGAGAAAACCGTGCAACGGAGGAAGTTTGGAAATTATTTGTTGATGGAGCCTCCAACTCAAAGGGGGCAGGAATAGTCATTGTCCTTATTACTCCAAAGGATACAGTCCTCGAGCAAGGAATTAGGCTTGGATTTGTAGCCTCCAACAATGAAGCAGAATACGAAGCTTTAATAGCTGGCCTCCAGAAGGCACACACTTTGGGGGCAAAACATTTACAGGTGTTCGGCGATTCTCAATTAGTCGCTAATCAGATAAGTGGAGACTACAATGCAAAAGATGAAAGAATGGAAGCCTACCTCGCCTTAGCAAAAAGGCTAATGGCTAGCTTCGAGGAAATCAATGTCCAGCAGTTTCCTAGAGGACAGAACAGCCATGCTGATGCCCTAGCAGCCCTGAGTTCAGCAATCGATTCTGACTTAAAAAGATCAATCCCCATCGATTTCCTCGCTCATCCGAGCATTAGCCGTAACAGTGAGCCACCAGGCATGGAGCAGGTGCTCCAAAGTTAGTCAGCACCCAGCTGGATGGACCCCCTAAGAGACTATTTGAAGGATGTCACACTCCCAGATATTAAGAAGACCGCTCACCAGATAAGAGTCAAAGTTGGTCGCTTTCACTTATCTCCAGAGGGCAAGCTATATAAGAGACCTTTTTCGGTCCCTATCTTCAATGCGTTCACACGAGGGATGTCGAGAAAGTTCTACATGAGCTTCATGAGGGAATCTGTGGAGCCATTGAAGGAAGGTCCCTGGCTTTTCGTGCAATGAAGGAAGGCTATTGGTGGTTATATATGCAAAGGGACTCTGCGGTGTATGTTCGCAAGTGCCTGAAATGCCAACTTCACACTCCTATGGTCCACCAACTTGCTAGCAACCTAAAATCACTTTCCAACCTATGGCCATTCACCCAATGGGGAATGGACATCGTAGGACCACTTCCTATCGCCACCGACAATCGCAAGTATCTGTTGGTCGCAACTGACTACTTCATCAAATGGATCGAGGCGATAACCCCTACCGAACATCCGAGATGCAGATATGATAAGATTCATATGGAGAAATATAATCACCCATTTTGGCATCCTCAGAACCATCATCACTGATAATAGAACGCAGTTCAAGAGCGGATCCTTTCAGAGTTTCTGTGACGAGCATGGAATCAGATACCATTTCAGCTCAGTGGCCTATCCTCAGAGCAATGGACAAGCCGAGGCTTCCAACAAAACGGTGATCGACGGATTAAAGAAATAATTAGAGCGATCCAAAGGCGCATGGGTAAATGAGCTACCATATATTTTATGGGCCTACCGTACTACTCCACGACAAGCGACAGGGGAAACCCCATTCTCATTGACGTGTGGAATGGAAGCAGTCATCCCCTTGGAAGCAGGCTTGCCGACAATGAGGTCCAGCCTTATCGACCAGGGCAGTAATGATGCAGCATTGCTCGCTGAGCTCGACCTAGCCGATGAACTCCGCAAGCTAGCCCTAGTAAAACTAGCGAGCTATCAGCAGCAGCTCGCAAGGCACTATAATAAGAATGTCAATCCAAGGACATTCCGAGTTGGGGACTATGTCCTGAGGAAAGTCCTGGGCAGCGCAGTAAAACCATCAGACGACAAGCTAGGGACAAACTGAGAAGGACCATTCAAGATAACAAGAGATGATCTGCAGAATGCCTACCACTTAGAAACGCTGGAAGGCAAAGAGATACCCCGAGCATGGAATGCGGCCAATCTTAAGAAATTCTATTTCTAAATTCCTCTTTTGTGGTTCAGTTATGAAAGTTCATTTCCTTGTCATTAATAAAAGTTGTTTGGCATTCTACGAAGTATTTGTTAACTAATATATGAACTTTATAGCTCACACACCTTTTCCAAGTGATAGGCACGATTTACCATTACACTATAGCAGGGGAATCACCCTCCTCAGGTTTTCATTATGAAATACGAAAAACCTCTTAGCATTACCCCTGGTAATATATGAAGCCCTACAGAAGATCCTTAGGCAATATGGCCAAGTCAAAATTGGTCACCAAATAATGTTTGGTTGAATAAAATCCTGATCGGATGGAACATCCAACACTAGGTGTGTCCTCGCCAATTGCCACACTTAGGCCTAAGGGAGTGTGATGACACAACCTAAAAGGTAAAGTGGGGCAGAATGGTATCTCTTTAGCATACTGGACTGGAGGGACACTTACTTGATGATGTAAACTTGCAAATCTAGTCAGCCAAGAGAAGCTCAAGATTATTTAGCAACGTCTAAAAGACGTGGAAAATATAAGACACTTGTTTAGTCGACAAATTCTCCCAAAACATAAATTTTATATTAATTCATCGCATTTACAACAAATTCAATGCATGTTTAGTCGGCAAGCTCTCCCATAACATCAAAATTATATCGCTTCATTACATATATATACAGGGTTACTGCCGACAAAATCTTAATGAGGACGAGGCCTCTGAATGAGATAATCAGCCACTTGAGCCCTTCGACCGTCATCAAGATAAGGGACTAGCTCCTCCTCGACCTCATTCGCATTCGGCTTCAGTAGCTGCCGAGGAATAGCATCAATGGGGATTAATTGATCATCTCTCCGGAAGGGGTTAAGCATCAGGGTGGAAGGAGAAATCTCATGATGATACCAGAGCATTGAGGTCCTCGGGACTTGCAGTTCCCTCAAGGCACTCAACCACCCCCTGATAAAGGCGAGCTCTTCAAACTCTGTCAGCCTCGTTGGGGTATCTAACCAACCTTGGTTAGAACCGTCGGCCCATATTTGCCGAGGTCCTATCCTAAACAAGTGCCTTAGCTGGGTAACGTCCCTTTGAAGCCCAGCGGCAATCACGTATGCTCACTGGACATCACCTCAAAGTTCTTATATCTCCCTAGCTAAACTCCTTGCGCTCCTATTGGCTCGCGGAATAGTTGGCGGGGTCGAGCCTCGCAGCACCGAAGGAACATCACTCGGACCAGTCCTAGCTCGCGATGAGGAGGAACCTCGTAATACTGCAGGAGCGATGCTCGATGCATGCTCCTAAGTCACGAGGCCTCTCTCCTCAAAGTTTCATTCTCTTGTTGAAGAATTTCCCCAACCTGGTTGATCTCAGAAGCATCTAGGAGCTTTGCTCTCAGTGTATTCACCTATTCTTGGACTGAGGCACCAACTTCCTCCATTTCTTGGAGCCTGTCTTTCAGTTTAACGACAAGATCAGTCTGCTCTATGAAACGCTTGTTCCTCAATCGCAATGATTTGAAAATCCTCACAAAGGTATGACGAACTTCAGAGCATACATCAGGTCCAAGCATTCTTCCCAATTGAGAAGTGGCTAGTATATAATCATCAACATCAATCAACTACAAGCAATAAAAGAGCAATGAAAGATAGAATCATTCAGTACACTAAAGAAATAGAAAACCTTTTCATTTCATTAATAAGGATCAGAGTACATCGAGCAGCAGGAAGGAAAATTATAAACAGAAAGTACAAAGAGCAACCCTAAGGGTAAAATTAGCTAGCAACCTCTGGTTGCTCAGAAGATGTTGGCTGCTTCCCCTTGTCAGTCGCAGTAGAAGTACCTCCCTCAGTAGGGATAACCTCTGTCGACTGAGTAGGAGGAGCATCAGCAAGAACTGTCTGGGAGGCAGGATCAACTCCTTCAGTAATTGGGGCAAGGACTTCATCCACTATTGGCTTTGGACCTGGGTTGTGCTTGTCAAATAAAGGAGAGGCAACATCGACACCAGAAGCTATGAGGGCCTTATTCCAGCCTTTCTTGAAGTTCAGACGGCTGATGTAGCCTATCTGAACCTCGGTGTCTTCGTATGCAGCAGCCCACCCGAAGTTATATGAGTCATCCTTAATGGTGGCGGCCTGAGACTCTTTCTCCTTCAACTGCTCGGTCATCACCTTATTCTCCTCTACAACGGCCAACTTGCTCGAGCAGACCAGGTCATAGGCTCGCCTCAGCTCATTCAGATCTTTAATTACCGCATCCCTCTCTCGGTTAGAATTAGCGAGGGCCAGGTCAGAAGAATCTCGGGCAGCATCAGCAGTCTTCAGACTAGCCTCCAGTTGTGTGCCCCTCACTTTCAAGGCAGCATTCTGCTGCTCCAGCTCGCTGTTCCTGCTCACCAGCTCGTCGCGAGAACGATAGAGCACGACGAAGTCAGTCACAAACTATAAATAAAAGAAGATATCGAGAAAAGGAAATAGTTGAGATTTATCAAAGCATTAGAGAAAGAAAAAGGTCTTACCAATGCTAGCCTCTGACTAGCTTGCAGAGCCAATTGATCAGACCCCATCGCCCTTTAGCGATCTGCAGGAAGAACTGCCCTCTCGAGCAACGCAGGGGCCAGTTGAGGAGAAATGGCAACTGAGGCCCCCTCGGGCAATGCGAACATCGGAACTAAGGCCTGCCCAGCATTCGTCCTCGATTCCATTTTTCTCCTCTCTTCTTCCTTCTCCTTCTCCATTCTCTTCTTCTCCTCCATGCTTTTCTTCTCTTCTATCTTCTTTCTTTCCTCTTCCTTTTTCATCTCTCTCTCTCTCTCACCTGTTCTTCTTCTTTCCTCTTTCTCTTCTACTCCTGAGCAGTAGACCGAGAGCCAGTAGCAACAGCCCCACTGCTGGACTTCTGCTTCTTCGACCTCTGAGCGAGGAGCACATGATCATCATCATCGTCGTCCCGAATCAAATTTTTCCTTGGAGGAACCATCTCCTCGCTTGAACTGCTGGACGTGCTCGAAGATGCTCGGGCTTCAGAAACCTCTTCTGAATCAGAAGAACTATCACCACTGAAGCTCCCCTCGCCAAAATTGCCTTCAACACCGCCTACGATATCACTCTCAGAACTGCTCTCCTCCTCGTCCAACGGAATAGGATCAGCAGCAGTCTCTTCAGAGGTATCAAACTCGGGAATGCTATCTACCGACTTCGCTATAAAGCTAGAACTAATGTTTTTGTACTCGATCAAGAAAGCAGTAGACCGGGGGTCTTCGCCGTCATCTAGGGGCTCCCTGATATTCCAAGCTTTAACCAACTTAGAAAGACGAACCTCGTTGAGAGCAGGTTCCAAGTTCTTCGACCTCGCAGAAGAGAAAACAGGAAAGAGTCAGAAAAATCACACAATAATAAAGAAATCGAGAGAACAGAGCAGAGTCTCCCTATATACTCTTCCCCATAAAAGGGAACAGTAAACCTATCAGACCTCGACCCCTCAGTCTGGGGGAGAACTGCCAATTTCTAGCAAGAAAGCCATCTTGCCAATAGTCCTTATGGGAATCAGGTAAGTTTACTACCAATACCCTGTCAGGACTCCTGGCTTTGAGATAGAGAACACTAGAACTAGTTTGAGAAAAAGAATAGCAAAAGCAGACTTCGGCGAGCCCTAACTTGGTGCCATATACCTGATTTATTCTATGGACACCATTGATTATCTTTCACACATTAGGCAAGCACTGTGCAGGAATAATGTTGAAATAACCAAAGAAGTGCAAGAATAGAACGTTGGGAGGAAAATTAATCCCCCTTTGGGAAAGCAACAAGACATGAATCCAATGGGCACCCTCTATCTCTCTAACATTTCTAGGGGAGAGGCGCACTCAATCTCTACCCACTCTGGGATATTGTAAAATTTCCTAAACTCAGACACTGATCTATTACCAATCTTTGCCATTTGAAAACCCTAAGACTACAAATTCAAAGAGAAAACACAAAGAGAATGCACAGGAGACTTACAAGATGGAAGTTTGACTTGAACGATGAAGAATCACAAGCCCAAATGACGAGGAAGATTGAAAGCAAAAAGAATGAAGACCGAAAGAAGAGAACGTGAATCGCTAGAACTCGCAGAAAATGGAAGAGTACTGAGAAGCTTGAAACGGTGAGTGTGAAACGACTGCTTGGGATAACTTTTGAGTGTTACTAATCATAGTGCACATAACACGAAGCAAGTGCCGCCTAAATCAGTCCTCAAACTTTGGGAAGAGTTGCACGATGTACAAAGGATCCATTATGACAAATCATTTAAATTTATTTAGCCCAAATTATGGCCCAACAAACTTAGGGGCAATTGTGGGTACCCGGAATTAGAATAATGGGCCTGGACGAGTATCCCAATTGAAGCGGCCCAAAGTCCAAACCCTTCATATCTTAATCGGTTATGACTTAGTCTTCTCCCATGATCTCGTTAAGAGGTTTTTTAGGAGAAGATGGAAAACGTGGGGGAGTGCAACACCCCCACTCCCTGAAAATAGACATGTATATAATAAACCCTAGGCCGGGGCATAGGAAACGCACTGTATTCTCTATAATCGCTCTCCGGAATATATAAAAATAATACTGACTGCACCACCGTGGACGTAGGCATTCTTGCTGAACCACGTACATATCTTGTTGTGTGATTGGCATTTTGTATTCCTTATTCTGCTTAGTGATTGTGCTTCTCTTATCTCTTTGTGTTGAATAATAATTATCACCACAAGCAGTATGCACAGTTATTTATCACTGAGATAGTAAACTTATAGGGGGCCACTTAATATAATGTCAGACAGGGAGATCTTTGTGTCCTATTTTTGGCAGAGTTTCCAGGAGGCGATGGGGATAAATTTATGATTGAGGACAGCGTATCATCCACAGACAGATAGGAAGACAAAGAGGGTTAATCATATGCTTGAGGATATGTTGCGAATGTGTATACTCAATTTTGGGGGAGGAAGGGAGCAGTATTTTCCATTGGTGGAGTTTGCGTATAATAACTCCCATAAATTCACCATCGGCATGGCACCTTTTGAGGTATTGTTCGATCGGCCTTATCTTTCGCTTACTTGTTGGTTGGAGGTTGGGGACAATAAGTTATTGGGGCTAGAAATTATTCAAGACATTACTTCAAAGATTGATTTGATTTGAGGGCGCATCCAAATAGCTCAAGAAATGCAGAAGAGTTACGTCGATGCAGATAGGAGACATCTTGAGCTTGAGGTCAGCGACCAGATATCGGTGCGAGTGTCTCCTATGAAAGGAGTGTTGAGATTTAGCAAGAAAGGGATATTGGCACTGAGATATGTGGGACCATTTCCAATCATCTAGAGGGTGGGACCAGTGGCTTATAGATTGGAATTACCGGAACATCTTCAGAAGATTCACGACGTGTTTCATGTGTCATCGTTGAAGAGATACTAGAGAAGCGAGAGAGCTTTTTGGCATGTTCCATTAGAGGAGATCGACTTGCAGCCCGACATCTCGTATGACAATAGACCAATGGTGACACTTGATCATAGTGAGCATAAAATGCGGTCAAAGATGGTACCCTTGGTCAAAGTTTAGGGGGCGAACCATAGTCGACATGGGAGCGAGAGGATGATATGCGTGAGCAGTATCCAGAGTTATTTATCACATGTACGTCCGAATTTTGAGGAAGAAATTCCCTTATAAGGGGGGAAGTATGTAACAACCCGCATTTTTAAAGAATTAAAAGTGAATTAATTCGATTTAATTAGTTACACGTGTGACGTAATATTATGGGTTGATTAAATTATTAATTGAGGATAAATGATCAATGTTTATTGAATAAAGTGATAGTAATTACATATTTAAGGTGAATAAAAATTATTAAGTGAATGGTAATTACATAATTGAGGTCACAATGAGTGATAGTGACGTAACTGTATGTTATCTCAATCGAATGTCGTGTGTGGACTAAATGAGGTAGAGATAGAAAATAAATTATGGGTAACTCATATGATGATTTATAGGTTACGGTTGAGTCCAGAAGGGTCAAAACCATCAAAATAGTATACCCGGGTGTGTAGTTTGGGTACCAGGACAGTTTTAGATAATACCGATAACCTGAGAGGGCATTTCAATCATTTTATAACTTTGGGTTAAGGAAATTTCGAGATTTTAATTATTATATATAGTTGTGGTGATGTGAGGCTAGGGTAAAAATATTTGAAACCAAGTGTAGGCCAATAGAGAGGAGAGGAAGAGTTTTCTTGGAGCCTAGGAGAGGATTTTAGAGGATTCAAGCTCATTTTGTCATCACAACCATTTGTGGAGAAAGGATCAGAAGAAAAACATCGTCATAAGGATCAAATCAGACATCTTTCATAAGAGGAAAGTATTTATCTTGCAAATTTTATTAGTTATCATACCCATGTAGAATAGGAACTTTGTATTAAGAATAATTGATGTTACACTTATAATTTGATGAGTAAAATTATAATTGGGAATAAGATTTGATTTAGAATAAATCCAATTACATGGAGAAAACAAAATTAAGAGTTTTTGGAGTTGAATTATGAATTAAATCTGGGTTTTTGGTGAATTTATATAAAGAACACAAAACTATAGGATTTATGATTATGTGGGGTTAAATCTGATTATCTGATGAAATTGTATGGGATTTACACATGATTTACGTTAGAAATTATCCGCACATGTATTTTTTATGTTTACTTATGTTAATGGGAAGTTTAGGATTGTTATTTCAATGTTTGAGGAACTTGATGTTGAAAGAAATTCGTAACAGTAACTAAAGAATAAGAGACAAGATATTTCAAACTGATTTGGCCCAAGGGTGAATCGATTCAGCCATTGGGCGAATCGATAAGATTTTGACCAGAATTAAAAATGTTTCTTTTAAGCCCGAAAATCTTTGATAATTCGTAAAGAACCTTTTGGGGACATTTTAAAATTATAGAATATAATAGGAAAATGTTAGTAGGCCTAGAGAAGGACTTAGGTTTACATGAATTGAGACGAGTTAAATAGAGAGATAATGGAGAAAATATTCATAATTGTGAAATGAGTGAAATTTGAGTTGTAATACGTAATGATGAATGAACTTTCGTTTATGACCAGTAGGATACGATAGGAATAACTACGAATTTCAAAATGGGTAATTAAGAATATTAGAGTAGTGAGTTATACTCGAAATTATATAAATTAGAATTTTTATGAAGACTTATAGAACGTCGAATATCCGAGGGATATATATATTAAGTACGAGTTGATGAAATTGGGTTGTGAGTATACCTATTGAATAATATATAAATAGGATGTGTGAATACCTATAAATATGATATGATTATGTGAGTGAACATACCTATGTTTCCTGTGATTAGGAGGTTTACGTGAAGAGGGTGATCCCACCTTGACGATTCTAGTGACATCTGGATCAGTGCCCCAAAACATGGAACTTAGGTCGGTCCCCTATGTGTCGTGTATTAGTAGGATTGTCATGTCATTTGGGTACGTTAGGTATGGGTGTATTCCAAAGACTAGGAACCATGTTCGCCTCCACTATGATGTTGATTTATTTTAGGTTCGAGGAGACATGCCGAACCAATAGTCTTTGAGTACGAGAGGTACATGGACTTGATAGCAGAGTATGCCAGCATCACGAGGGGACATTTCGGAGATGCTATATTTGTGTATATATTATATGTTTGATGAATATATACCAGTGTAATATATCTACTTATGTGAGATAGTAGAAGTGATAGATGATGTATATTTGAAATAACTTAAGTAGTGAAACTAAAATGATTGACTAAATAATAAAATGAGAAGAAATAAATTTATTATTGAGACAATAGTTTTGTGTCGTATGGGAAAATGCGAGGGAACGAGACTTAGTGAAAAGAGTCAAATGCCTTAGCTAGTCAGGAAAGGGATATTAGTTAGGTAGAATACGTTAGGCATGCACATTAGCTGAGAGGTGAGAATCTCAACTGAGTGTACGTGGATAATACATGTGTAATAAATAACTGATTTAAATTTTGATTTAAATACTTGCTAAATATTTTCAAAATGTTTTACTTGGGCTCTAACCCGTGTCAAAATATTTCAAAAACCTTTTAGGTGTCCAGTCACAGGTACGCTTGACTTGACGATCCATTCCAAGGACAATTAGTTGCAGCACTGTGGACGCTTGCAGGACTTGATTAGACGCATCTATCTTGCATTCTTAGTGTAGGATTTTATTTCAGTATCTCAGTTGGGCATATTTCTCTATTTAGACTTTATTTATTAGATTATTCAGTTCAGACTTATATGGGTATTTTGTTATTGACTGTTGATTTTATTTTGGGATTTGGATTTGTAGCTGATGGTTTATTCGGCAAGAATTTATCTATTTACTCCTTATAATGGTTTGGACTCTATTAATTATGTGAATGTTTTAAATTAGTTTCTATTAGTATCATTATCTGTTCATTGAAAAATAAATTTACACTGGCTTAATTAACTAATAGGTAATTAGTAATTAATATAATTTTTGACAATGATGCTAAGAATGAACCAAATGGGAAACCTGTTTGATTTAATAAAGGACTTATCAACCGGTATTTAATTGAGCGGGGTGTCACAGTTTGGAGGCCCGGAATGGTATTTTTAATGTTGCAAATTGGGTCATGTGGGTAGGTATACCATTGGGCCAAGTTTTACGAGTGTCCGATTAGTATTTTGGGCTTATTTGAGGGTCCAAAAATGGTCCCATAGTGGAGATACGGATTTGAGATTTTATATAAATTTATAACCCTCATTAAACATTATAATATAACATAATGAAAACCCTAGTTTCAAGAGGCAAGATTTGGGGGAGGAAGAAGAACATTCAAGAGGAAGAATCACGATCCAAGATTCTTTAAGGCAAGAAATAATATCTTGCGTACTGTGTTAATATGTAATCGATTTATGACTTTTATTGTTATTTATGAACTAATGGATTGAAATCATGTTCTTAGGATAAAAAAATTGATTTAGATTTGTATGATCTTATTTTGATCAAAATCAACCCTTAATTTTCAATTAAGACTAATTGATTGATGAGCCCTAATGTTTTATTAAAAAAAAACATGTAATATTTATAGGGAATCAACCAATTGAGGCTTGAATCAGTCAAATCTGACTTAGATATTGTTAGGTTTAATCTAACATGCTTTAATAAGTAAAACCCATATTGTATCCGTGTTAATTGATGTGAATTTGTAGGCTATTTACAACATTGTTATGAAGAATATAAACCTAAGATTTCATTAATGATTATTTGGTTTAGATATTTATATGAGTTTCTAATCATCCAAACCTTGTACAAATAGGTTCCCTACATTCATATGTTGGTTGTATATAAATAAGAATGTTCAATTTGGAGCTATAGAGGCTTTAGGGTTCGAAGGTTTTCATCGAGTATGGATGTTCTTAAACTATGAGTTAGTCTCAGCATTATATATATATATATATATATATATAGGAATGGGTACATATATATAGTTTTATATGTACTATACTATGGTAATTAGTCATGATTGTACATATATGAGCATGTATATATATGTGGATAGTCTCGTTGTGAGGATTAATGCAGGAATATTAAATACCTATGTGTCGGGATTGTGGGAAGATTAACATGTATTGGATATTATGTATTTTGGTAGTTATGATTGTTTGGTATTTTTATTGTATAAGGGTATAGGTATACTTGGGATTCAACTAGGACTTGAGGATAATTTGGAAACACATTGGAATATGTAATATGTAATTAATGGAGGTGTAACTAACTAGTGGAAAATGTTAAAATACATCAAGGATGGATTAATCATAATGAGTATAAAATTATTAACAATATTTGAGTGGATATAGACTTTCTGATTGGATTTATTAAGACTAGTGACACACTTGAGTTGGGATATTGCCCAGTCATTGGATATTGTTATTTTGGATATATTTGTTGAGATGATGAACGATATGAATTTAGTGAGTACTCTTGGTTTTTGCCTATTGGTTTGAAGATAAATATTATGAGTAAGGCTAACACTCTTTGTTATGGTCGGTACGGGATGGTTGATTTGCTTGGTTGATGTGTTATAAATATAATTGTGGGCGTATACTTATATATTGGATGTTGAGAATTTTCCTAAGGAGTCTCGTACCATTGTCTCGGAATAAAGATTAGGATAGACAGAAGTGTATCGAGCGTGTTCCTTGTTTTGATTTTGCTGGCGAGACGTCCCATACACAGAGTCTAATTCGGTCGGGAGTTAAGAGATATTTGGGTGTGAGGTCCTTTAGACTTCCCGTTATAGATCACTGACTTATGTGGATATTATTTTTGAGCCTTGGGAAAAAGAATCTTAGTGACCATTTAAGGTAAGCATAAGTGTATCGGGGAGTTCTTTGTTTGGATTTTCCTCGGGAGACATCCCACACGTAGATCTTAGTGAGGTTCGGAATTGGAAGATGGTGAGGCATTAGATCGGTAGTATTTCCTGTTGCACTTACTAGGAGTACTTTAGCCTTAGTGTTATGGAATTTAACTTGGATTGGGTATAGTTAGTTAGGATTATATGAGGATTAGATGAGAGGTGAGGTATGTATACATAAGTGACAGGGGGTGATGACATGGGAGCGTAAATTGATCACATTTTAATATTGTTAAGAAACATAATATTTCTAGCAAATTTAGGGCGCTAATCCAAATATATAAAATCTTTTCCACTTAAGTATTATTATTTCTATACAGGAGCACCAGGACTGAGCAATCAGAATTGGACTGAGCCGTCAGAGTTGCAGATCCTTAGAGATCTAGTTCATCATCCTTAGTATATAATTCATTTTCATTTCGGTTGCCCTAATAGTATGTGTATTAAAGAGATCATTTACATTTCAATTAGAATTTTTTATATTTTGAAAATTCGTATTAGTCGATGCAATTTTTATTGAAGATTTATTTTATTCAATTCAGTTATTATATTGTTCATTATTTTTATGTCTTGGATTATTTTTATGTTCTGGATTGTTTTTATTTACTCTTATTTTTTTATTTAGGGATGATACTGAGAATTATATAAATTGCATAGCGATCCTTGTGTTCGGTATACAACTTGATAAACTAGGCATTGAAAGTAGGGGGTGTTACGGTAATTTTGGGCGTAGCAGAATTGTATTTGAATATTGTTTTTAAATCTTAAAATCTGAGGGTTAGCCATTCATGGGGTGCATATGGAAGTATGATCGACAATTGGTGGTCATAATGCTTCTTTAGGGAATACCATAATACAAGAGGATTTTAAACGAAGTACTCAATGTTTAAATCATTGTGAATGTGATGTCACGGAAAAAAAAGAACCTTAGCTTTGTCATGTCAGGACATAGTATTATCGGGTGTTATGGCATCACCAAGATTTGGAGACTGGAGATGAATATTCACTTCTTGGAACGAGTTAAGATAATTTACCCTTGAAATCTCAAGTGCTTCAGATTCAAGTTTAGAAATATTTGACAATTTAAACTCGTCAATTAATAAATTATAATTAAGAAAAAATATAATGCATAATTAAAATAATATCAAAAAATAATTCAATAATTGGAACTTTAGGTTTACAATTAGGGATTTAAGGTTCTTAATTAATAATTAGAACTTTAAGTTCTTATTGGTTGTTTGTTGGAGAGAACTTCTCGTCGTACACACAAAATAAAGGAACTTTTGCGTTTAAATTTATTATGATTAAATATCATTAAAAAAATATAATACTCTAATGAACTGAAAGGTTAAAAGATAAAGTTTTAATGGCAAAACTATTAATAGGATAGTTAAAGAGACCTTTAACCATTAAAATGGTATAAATTATATTTCTTTTAATAAATAAAATGAGAATTTAAGAAATTAAAAAAGTTATGTTATAATATTTAATTTATTTTAAACCTAATTCAAACTAACAAAAAAATATGTGAAGCTTTAGGTCCAAAATAATTATTTGGGGACTTTAATATCCGTACCCCTATAATAAAAATAATCAAGACTTCATGTTTTATTCTAGAAAAATTTATTGAAACTTTGGCTCCAAATTATAAATAATTGTTAGGGTACTTTTAGTATCCCTTGCCCTATTATATAAATAATCAAAAGTTTAGGTCTAATTTTAGGGCATATTGTATTGTTATGTCCAAAATTTTAAAAAACAATTGCGAACTTCAGTTCCCAATTTTAAATGATTTGGGAAGTTCTGGCTCCAAATTAAAAGAGCTATATGGGAACTTCAAGTCCCAAATGAAAATAACTATTTGAGAACATTAGGCCCCAAATTTAATAGTAATTGGGAACCATGGGTCTCAAATTTTAAAAAGTATTGGAAACTTTAGGTCCTAAATTTTAAATAGTATTGGGAACATTAGGTCCTAAATTTTAAATAGTATTGTAAGTTATACACAAATATAAGTGTCAAATAATAATACTCAAAATTCAATAGCAAAATTGTACATAAGCAAATTTATTTATTTATTAAGCACTAAAAGTATATGGGCAACTAAAAATAATCAAATACATAAGGGATTAAATATAAATATCTATAAGAATAATATCAAAACGTAAATATGTAACAAATCCAGGTTTAAACCATGAGTTTATTCTTTTATAGCAAATATTATCATAACTAAAAACCATAAATGGATCCACAAATCTAATGCATAAACAAAATTGTATATATATTTAAGTCAATGAAGTCAATCCATATATTACTTTAATTACAAATAAACAATTTGATGCTTATGAATCATGGTTTGAATACATGTAACATAGTTATCACATTAAGATAAAATGATTTATTGGTGATATGGATATATACAAGGATATATATGCAGGTAAAACATCAAAAAAAAAATATATATATATATATATATAGAGAGAGAGAGAGGGAGTGCTGGGGGAGATATAAATAGTCGGACTCTCCAACACACCCCTAACAACATACCAATGACATATCCATTATTTTAAAATAGTAAAAAAAAATTCAACCAAATTCGGTTTACATGATCTCGATAATGAGAAGATCATCTAAAAAAATTACATCTAAAAATTCAACTTGGAAGAGGGTGAGATGATGATCACAAGTTCCAAGGGTTATACCTAATGTATAAAGGTATTCCACCTCTATATCTTCCTATTACTATAAATAGCTCAATGCCTCTCTCTGCTAAGAACAACGAAAAAGAGTTACCCAAAACCCTAAAGAGCTCCTGAGAGGTATGTACTAAACCCTAATACCTAGTGACATTGTACCCGTGGATGTAGGCACCTCATTGGAGTGAACCACATAAAAAAAACATGTCCCTTTCTTTATCTCTAGTCCCTCTTTATTTTATATGTTTCTTACTTTATTTGTGGTTGATAATAATTGGCTTTATTAATCTAAGACTCATCCTAATCAGCAAAACAATTTTAGAGACCAATAAATTGGCATCGTCTAGGGAAACGATAGGCTAGTGTCATCAAACAGTAATTTTATAGTCATTTGCTAGTAAGTACTGAAAAATGGTAGACAATCTATAGGGAAGTCATGGCGTTGGCTATGCCTTCAGTCCCTCTGCCCCTCATTATATAAGAAATCTAAAGGAATTTTGATGAACATAGCCAAGGGTCAAGAGGCTATGTAAGAGACCGTGAGACGGCTAACTCAGACGCTCCAAACCACGCCCGTAGTTGGTCCTGCCACCAGAGGAGAAATGTTGCCCATATGGTAATAGGCAACCTAGACAGGAAAGGATCAAACACATATACTCTAGACAAACTGACGATCGGTCTTATCACCCTGATCTCGTCAATCAGATCGACTGATTACTATGATGGGCATTCACTTTCTCAGGAGAGGTAAAGCACCCTGGATAGGCTAAACAGGGGCTCAGGATTTGATCGTTTAAGCCCACGAGCTGAGAGGGGTCATAATCACAGAAAGCCCTCCAAATAATGAGATCGCTGAGAAGGATCTGTCAGGTCAAGAAACAGTATGGGAGGATTTATGCGTGCCATGCAGACTTCTCAAGAAGAGAGCTTAGTACAAACCAATGGCCTAGCAGTTAGGATTGTTTCAATCAAAGATGATCCAGACAAAAATCCCTATAAAGGTTCAATCCAAAGGTTAGAAGATCGTTTAGGAGAGGTAGCCAAATCCAAAAATCCCTTGCACAGGAGTTTTGTGAAGGGGTCACCTTTTATCCCAGTAATTATGAACTTTCCTACGCCTGCTAAGTTTAAACCACATGTGGTAAATCCTAAGTGCGATGATAAAACTGATCATGTCATTCATGTGGAACAATATCAAGTTGCTATTGACATCTACGCAGTCCCTGACGAGATGCATTGCAAGGCATTTTCTAGCACTATTATTGGGTCAGCACAAATCTAGTACAATAACTTGTCGTGAGGACAGGTCTCCAACTTTTAACAACTCACTGAGTTATTTATCAGTAACTTTTATTTTATAGAAAACTAATTAAGAGCGTAGCTCATCTGCTAAGTATCCTCCAGCGAGTAGGAGAAACTACGCCAGAATATATTGCTCACTTTAACATCGAAAAACTAAAAGATATTAATTTTGAAGAAAAAACGGCGATCAACTACACTACTGAGTGGTTTACTCCCTGAGAAGTTGTATTATGCCCTTGCCAAATATTCTCTAAAAATCATGACTGAATTAATGGCTAAAATAGGAAAAATAATGAATGTCGAGGAGGCCATGGATGTGAAACAATCTCATGACACCAAGGTCGAAAACAGTAAAGGATTCGAGAAGAAAGAGTAGCAAGACAAGGCAGAGAAGCCCAAGAAGTATGATGAATATACTCCCCTCACAGTTGGTATGTATCATATTTTAGAGCAAATTCAAATAAGCAAAGACTTGAAATCGCCCAGAAAACTGAAATATCCCCCAAACTGGAGAGATAAATCCAAATATCGTGAATTCCACAAAGACACAAGCATAACACAAACTGTTGTATAGCCTGAAGAACAAGATAGAAAGTCTGATCTGAAGGGGAAAACTCTCCAAATTAGTTGATAGACAAGGCAGTCCAAAAGAGCAAGAACCCCGGAGACGATCGGATTATCCCTGTAATGGAGGAAACTATAAGGAAAGAGGCAGAGATGACGATGTCGGGGGCGATCCAAATTTTTCGAAGAGACCCATAGAGACTATGCGCGAGATGAAAATAATTTATTTTGGTTGTCATTTCATTGCAGGTGGTGACACTGGCAGAGCAACGAAATAGACGACAGAAAAATATACATAATTGAAGCCAAATCATGCTCCTACATTCAATAAATGAACCCATTTGTCGATGTTGATAATCGCTCAAGAAAAGTGAACAAAGATAGTTTAGTGATAGGATTCTCTAAAGCCGGCCTATCTAGGGTACTATATCCTCACGATGATCCTCTAGTCGTCACAATGATGGTGCACGAAGGAAGAGTTGCCAAAATACCGATGAACAAAGGCAGCTATGTTGATGTCTTGTTATATGACTGCTTTAAAGGACTAGGGCAACGAGACAGTAAACTGGAGCCCTATCACAGGCCCCTCATTGGTTTCTCTAGATAAAAAGTGTGCCCTTTGGGAACTGTCAAACTAGAAGTCATAATTGGCACTTGGCCAATTTACAAAACTAACAAGAATCGTTTCTTCCTCTTAAACAAGAACGTTCAATCAGCCTACAACATTGTCTTCAACAGACTTGGCCTTAAAAAATTTAATATTGTGACATCCAGTGTACACCAGTGCCTAAAATTTCTTACACATTATGAGGTCGGCTTTGTTACTATAAACCAGATTTAATCTAGGGAATGATATTAGGACGAGCATCTGGAAAAGGAAACATAGATCAATTCATCCATGGATCCATCACCCAGGCAGGAGTTAGTAGATTTCCTCAAATAGTGGAAGAAAGTACTCTTTAGATCCATAAGGATATGCCAGGGATTAACCCGGAGTTCATATGTCATGAACTAAACATTGTCAAAGATGCAAAGTCGATCAAACAGAAGCAATGCATCTTCAGTGCCGAAAATAATGTGGCCATCAAGGAAGAAGTAGAACATCTACAGAAAGCGAGTTTCATTGAAGACGTCAAATATCCTGAGTGGTTAGCCAATGTGGTTATAGTCAGAAAAAAGAATAACAAATGGTGTATGTGTGTTGACTTCACCGATCTGAACAAAGCTTGCCCAAATGACATTTTTCCTTGCCAAGGATTGATTTAATTATCAATGCCACTATACGACACGAATTGCTTAATTTCATGGATGTGTATTCGGGGTATAACCAAATCAATATGAAATCAAAAGATAAGGACAAGACCTGTGTCATCACTAGACGAGGTACCTATTACTACAACGTTATGCCTTTGGGGCTTAAAAATGCTGGAGCAACATACCAAAGGCTAGTGAACAAGGTTTTCGAAGAACATATCAGCAAAAATATAAAGGTAGATGTGGATGATATGCTCACTAAGAGCAAAAAAGCAGTCAATCACATGAAACATCTTAGTCAGACGTTCAACCAGTTGGAGAAGTACCAAATAAAACTCAACCTAACTCAGTCTGTGTTTGGCGTGCAAGAAGGAATGTTTCTTAGACTTATAGTAAATCAGAGAGGTATTGAATCTAACCTTGATAAAATCCAAGTGCTGATAAATATGCAGTCCCCTATAAATAAGAAGGACCTGCAAAAGTTGACACGAAGAATAACAGTCGTCAACAAATTTATCTCCCGAACTACTGACGGGTGCTTACCCTTCTTTAAGGTGCTAAGGAAAACTTTTGAGTGGGATGAAGAATGTGAGAATGCCTACCTAGAATTAAATAAATACCTGGATTATCCACCATTACTCTCAAGGCCACTCGTGGGAGAGAAACCCTACTTATACCTGATAGTATTCGAGTCGACAATCAGCTCGACACTCATCCTATTAAGGAATGGAGTGCCAAAATCGGTCTACTATACAAGCAAGGCCTTCTGAGGAATAGAAATTCGCTACCCACATTTATAAAATTTATCCTTAGCCCTCATTGAAGCCTCTCAAAGAATGAAGTCATACTTTCAAGTTTATACCATTGTGGTCTACACGAACTTGCCCTTATGCCAAGCAATTCATAAACTAGAGAAGTCGGGAAGATTGATGGTTTGGGTTGTGGAGCTTGGAGGGTACAATATACATAATGAGCCGAGAACAGGAGTGAAAGGCCAAGAAGTAGCAGATTTCATAGCGGAGTTTACCTATGAAGAAAATCCATTCGAGCAGACTTCCACATAAAAGAGCTCAGTAGCAAATCCATCCAAGAAGATTTCTCTGGAATAGAGCTAAAAAATTCAAACACCCGAGCAGACTTCTTCAGAAGATAGCTATATGATGGGCATAACTAACTAACAATATGATACACTAGAAAGATCAACTAAGCAAGGAGTTACTGCAAGCTACTTGGAACAAAGTCACAAGATATTTAATTATGGGAACCTGGTTGATGGGGATTTCAAAGAAGAACCACTAGTATGGAAGATGTATGTGGATGGATCATCATGTGCTTATGACAACGATGCAGGGTTGGTAATTAACACCCCAAATGACATAGACATGCAATATGCGCTCGAGTTCCAATTTAAAGCTTCTAACACAGAAGCAAAGTACGAAGCATTGATCGCAGGGTTTGAATTATCTCTCTTTCTCTCTAGGCACCGAGCAAGTACTGGCTCACAACGACTCCCAATTGATTATGAATTAAGTGTTGGGAGTGTACGGGGTCAAAGGAGAATTCCTAATGAGGTGCTTGTCCAAAGAAAAAGATAGAATATCTAAGTTTTCAACAGTCAAAATGATCAGGATTCCAACGATTGACAATGTCTGAGCAGACGCGCTCACTCGGCTTTTTTTTTGCGACTAGTACTGAGTTAAGGAAGACCATTTCAATAGAAATCCCCATGAACATGAAAATTGATGAAGAAAACATCAACCAGACTGTGTTAGACTTGGGTCCCTCATGGATGGATCCAATCAAAGAGTACATTGATAAGGGAATCATAACGGTCGATCCAAAAGAAGCGAGGAAATTGAGGTATAAAGCAGTCGGCTATGTTGAGGAAGGAAAATTTATATACAAGAGAGGATTCATGGTTTCATTGCTCAGATGTGTCCATCCCACCGAGGTACAAAATCTTATTAAAAAAATACACGAAGGATCTTGTGGGGTCCATTCAGCAGGTAGATCATTGGTCAGGCGAGTAGCCACATAAGGGTATTGTAGGCCAACCATGAAATCAGATTATGTTGCCTATGAAAAATGCTGTGATAAATGCCAAAGGTTCGCTACCATTAAAAAAACACCCGGAGCTACGCTCACACATATCACGTCCCTGTGGCCCTTTGCTATGTGGGGAATAGATTTGGTCGGCCCATTACTGAAGACGAAAGGAAGGTTCAAGTACCTAGTCTTTGCTATAGATTACTTCACCAAGTGGGTAGAAGTTGAACCTATGGTAGACATGCCCTATGAAAAAGTCTTCCAATTTATATGGAAAAGCATTATAGATATTAAATATACTTAAAGGACTAAAATGAGATAAATACTAAAATATCTAGATATTTATTTCAAAGCCTCATCACCTTCCTTTGAACCTATTCCTCAAATAATTAGTGTGTATTGATAATACGCAAATATCGCGTATTTCATCCTCCAAACCTACGCATTTTAGCCCCCTCGGGTGCCTTAATCTCTATATTTAAGCCCGTTAACCAGACAACCTCGGTTTATATTGTTAACATGCTATATGAGGTATAATTGGGCTTTTGTAGGTATTTAGGTACTAAGTATGAAGTTCGGACGCGTTCCGCTCGATTCCCGTACACAATCGCACGTTCAAGGGCATTTTAGTCATTTTACAGATTGGGCACCTGGCCCAACATCTTCATGGAAGTTGTAGCCCTCCTCGCAAGCTTCATGTGGCCGCAAACGGTGCGCGATTCCGATTCATAACGAAGAAGTTACGGCGATTTTAGCGGAGAAGAAATGCAAGCCAAAACAGGGGAAAATGCAGTCTGCCCCTGCTTGGTAGATCGATCGACCAAATGGTAGATCGATCGACCCTTCCCATTTTTGCCCCGTCTTATATGGTAGATCGATCGACCAAATGGTAGATCGATCGACCCCCTGTTTTTCAGCAGATATTTTGCTTTTCTTTTCTCTTTTCTTTTCTAATTTAATTCCCACTTGGTATATAAGCCAATGTTGATGTAATAAACAGAGGTGAACGTTTTTAGAGAGTTTTAGAAGATAGAATAGTTAGGGTTTGGGTGATTTGCTTAGTTCTTCTTCATTTCTTCTTGGATTGACACACTTTTGGGCTTGAATGTTGACTATTCATCATCCTCTCCATTAATATAGTTTGTATTTCTTCATTCCTTGCTTTCTAGTTAATTTACAAGCTTTCTAATTTAGGTTTACATGCTTTATTTACATGCTTTGATTACTTGCTTTGTAGTGTAATTTTACCGCGTTTAATTACCGCTTTCCATTTATCGCGTTTTTAGCATGCTTTCTAGGTAACTTAAATTAGGTTGTGTTTGAATTGAACTCACTCGGGTTGACGCGTTGCTTTGCTTTGGTGATGGAGTTTACGGGTCTATTTCGAGTGTGTTGTCCTAGTTATTACGCCTAGGAGATTTGACGGGGCATATCATGTATGTCCCGTGCTTACGACCTTTCGCACGTAATTTCCGGGATATTTGTTGACGCCAAAATCTTATTAGGCTTTTATGATGATTTAGGGCGTGACAACCCTTGATTTAATTAACTGTCGAAACGAGACACATTTGTAATAACTCGTCGACCCATGTGACCATTTTATACTAATTAATTCGGGTGAGGGATATTCGACGCAACCTATAGTTTTACTTGCTTTCGTAATCTAGTTTCAACACATTGCCTAGATTAACTTTTCCTTTTAGTTTGTAATCTTCTTTTACACTTTTATTTCGGAATATTAAACCTTATAAATTCTAGCAACTTGTCCCTGTGGATTCTCGATAGCCGACTTACCGCTCTACTTGCCCCGCAAGTGTAGTTGTAACTTAGGTTTTTGTATTGAGTTGGCGAAACGAAAACAACGACTAGCGTCTTTACATGCGCTACTTTTCGCACTTAATCAAAATGGCGCCGTTGCCGGGGACTAGTTTGTTTTAGACTTTATTTGATTTATTATTTCATAGTATTTTCTTTCTATTTGTATTATTTGCTAATATTTTGTAGGACTTCCACATTTGAGCACTTAGAAACGCTCGAATTCTTTTCGCGCGCACCTCCTTTGTGGAATTCGCCACTTGAGCCATTTTTGGGGTAAGCATATCTTATTCCAATTCTTTCTGTAATCCTTGTTATAATTCTCAAAATTCTCGCAAACCTATGACTTTCGATGAATACTTAGAATCCCAAAGTATAACAAATTCAAATATGACTTTGGGCGAGTATAACGAAAGTCAAAACTTAGGTTATTGGAATTTTGATGATGATGACAATGATTTTGGGTCTTTACCTCCTTATAATAGGAATTTTGAAACGAATTCGAATAGTTTTCAAAATTCCTATAATAATGAGTTTTCGTTTAAGTCCGATGGTAATTTTCAAAGTTCCCATTTTCATGCATCCGCACCTCGACCCATGACATTCGGTGAGGGTTTGCGTATGTATGAAAATGAGAAAATGGAAAACCGCTATCGGGAAGAAAATCGTTCGTGGGAACATGAGTTGGATTTATTATTTGAGTCCGACGATGATTTTGCTTCCGAGACTTTTGAAGTCGAGGAATGTTTTGAACCAAATGAGGTACTTGTACCTACTTTGGAACAAGCCATTCTAGACTTTGCCCATCTCGTAATAGATATTGAAAGTGAGGATGAAAATGACGTAATATCTATTTGCAATGAAATGATTTCTTCTTTGGCCCCCAAAGAAGAACATTTCATTGAAAATGATATTATTTCCTTTAAAATTCCAACTTCATGCGATGATGATTCATCTCATGAGTTTGAATTTCTTTCATCCCCTTTTTCATTCTCTATTACCCCACCGGAACAAGTACCCGATGATTCGGTTTCGAACTTTAATGTTTTAAACCCTATCGCCGATGAGGAGTACTTGCTCGAGTCGCCCTCCACGATCGCATCTTTGCCTTTGTGTGCGCCGCCTCCCATTCCAACTTCAAAATCCTTGGGAGAATATTCGGATTTTCTCGGTCCCCACTTGTTTTTGTCACCCATGCAATCCAAACCCCCCATCGTCCCACCAAAACTTTTAATTGGCGATGGTTCATTTCTTTCGCCTTACACATGCCTTCCGTTGTTAAAACGGAATTCATATTTTTCGGAAGGCATGCTTGTATGTGAGGGTACACCGGTTATCCTCCAAAGTCAAATCATTTTCACGGTGGACCCTCAGCTATTTAGACTTCTAGTGTACAGTTAGTGTGAAGTCTAAATAGTAGGTTGTATATAGTTAGCTTTTTATTCTTTCTTTTTATTTTTTCTTTCCTTTTTAATTTAGTCTAATGTAATTAGTTAACTTTTTATTATTTGTTTTTGCTATGCTCGGTACTAACTTGTTTTGTAGATTCTTTGGACTTGTTCTTATGGGGATCGCTCCAATTTTGGGTAATATCGCTCTTTTCCTCTCTTTAACTTGGTTCTTAATTTACATTGAGGACAATGTCAAGTTTTAAGTTAGGGGGTGTGGGATATTCTATCCATTTCTTATTTTAGTCCATGTTTTTGCTCACATATTAGTTACTTAGTATGCTTTTCTTAGAAAAATTCAAAAATTTCAAAAAGATTTTCTTTATTTTTTCTCCTTTTTGGGGCATTTTGCCTTTGTTTTCGATGATAAATTTTAATAATTGCCCGATCCAATAGACAACCCAATGATGCATGTTCTCGATTTTAGAAGTTATTAGACTTTAGTCTCGATTATTGATATTGTGAAGAATTAAACTTTAATCCCATGATCACATGCACTTTTATTGTTATAATGATTTGGTTTAAGATTTTTATAACTCGGTAATCTTTTGTTGCATTGTATATACTTACACCGAGTAAGCTTTGTACCTTTCGTCGTTTGTGAGTGTATACACTATTCTTTCCTCTTTGAAAACGTTGAATTCGTTGGTAATCTCACTATTCTTTCATTTGACCGTTCATTAATTGAGTTCATACTTGAAATGTGTTACTTGAGCATGATTTTCATATATTGTTTTGATTCGAGAGTTACGTAAACTTTGTGAAATGATCATAGGCATTCTTTGTTATATCACCCATATTAGCCTTGACCTCACCCTTATATGTTTACCCTCGTTAACCCTTTTGAGCCTAAATAAAGCCTTTCATTTCATATCCCATTCCCATAACCAACTCTAAATTGGAGTTTTAGCCCATATATACACCTTCCACACCTTTGTTTGGAATGTTAATTGGGATTGAATGTTGTTGTTATGATGTCGGTTGCAATTTAGGCATATGAGAGTTTGATAAGTAAAGAAAAGAAAGTAGTGAAAAAAGTGAAGAAAAAGAGAAAGCAAAAAGCAAAAGAAAAAGAGAAAATGAGAAAAAGAAGAAAACAAAAGAAAGGGAAAGTTGTAAATGTTGTCTATAGTTCAATAAGCTTTGATTACTCTCCCCGTTGATATATCTAATGCCTTTTTGGAACTTGTTTTCCAATTTTGATATTGCCCGCATTATCCCATTATCCCGAGTTTTCATTCCGAACACTTTGAATTCGTACATATATTCCTTCGTTTCGTACCTTAGCCATACCTACATTATAACCCTATTAAAGTCCTATGTGATCTTAGGTTGATGTAATTTAAAAGTCATAATAGTTGTGATAATCTGTGAAAATGCATTTCGCCTCTTTTAGTGAGTGGTATCATTTTATTGAGATTATAATTTTTCAGTTTATATATAGCGTTCTTCATCTGTGACATGTGTGCGGCCTAGTTTCCATTTACATTTACTCTTTAGCCCGCATGTCCCATGTGTTACCTCCCTGTTTTGAGTGAAGTCACTTGATGAGTGTAATGCCCGTGAGGATTGAATATATGCTTGCTTTAATGTTTATCCGGTTTATATAAGTTTTTCGCCAAATCACACTTTGCATGTGCTCGTTCCCCTCCCACATTTTAAGGTTTCAATTCTATGAGGTGCATTCTATAATGTTAATGATTTGGACTTTTGTGTGAATTCATTCACTTTGCTAATAATGCGTATGAAATCCTTTTCGCTTTTGTTGGGTTTGTCGCATGTTGGATTGGGCATATTTTGAGGAAACCATGTGATGTTTGTGGGTACCATCTCTGAAAACCCTCACGAGACGACACTCGTCCGCTAGGGTAACCTAGGGGTTTAACGGCTTATTGCATACGCTAAATGCAATCGAATCGCCTGCGAAAGTGGCCTTTTGATTTTATACCATACTTTTGTACTATCTCCTGCTTTTGGTTTACTTGTTGTTCTTGTTGCATCCTATTTCATTGCTAGGGACTAGCAACGTGTAAGTTAGGGGGTGTGATAATACGCAAATATCGCGTATTTCATCCTCCGAACCTACGCATTTTAGCCCCCTCGGGTGCCTTAATCTCTATATTTAAGCCCGTTAACCAGACAACCTCGGTTTATATTGTTAACATGCTATATGAGGTATAATTGGGCTTTTGTAGGTATTTAGGTACTAAGTATGAAGTTCGGACGCGTTCCGCTCGATTCCCGTACACAATCGCACGTTCAAGGTCATTTTAGTCATTTTACAGATTGGGCACCTGGCCCAACATCTTCATGGAAGTTGTATCCCTCCTCGCAAGCTTCGCGTGGTCGTAAACGGTGCGCGATTCCGATTCATAACGAAGAAGTTACGGCGATTTTAGCGGAGAAGAAATGCAAGCCAAAACAGGGGAAAATGCAGTCTGCCCCTGCTTGGTAGATCGATCGACCAAATGGTAGATCGATCTACCCTTCCCATTTTTGCCCCGTCTTATATGGTAGATCGATCGACCAAATGGTAGATCGATCGACCCCCTGTTTTTCAGCAGATATTTTGCTTTTCTTTTCTCTTTTCTTTTCTAATTTAATTCCCACTTGGTATATAAGCCAATGTTGATGTAATAAATAGGGGTGAACGTTTTTAGAGAGTTTTAGAAGATAGAATAGTTAGGGTTTGGGTGATTTGCTTAGTTCTTCTTCATTTCTTCTTGGATTGACACACTTTTGGGCTTGAATGTTGACTATTCATCATCCTCTCCATTAATATAGTTTGTATTTCTTCATTCCTTGCTTTCTAGTTAATTTACAAGCTTTCTAATTTAGGTTTACATGCTTTGATTACTTGCTTTGTAGTGTAATTTTACCACGTTTAATTACCGCTTTCCATTTATCGCGTTTTTAGCATGCTTTCTAGGTAACTTAAATTAGGTTGTGTTTGAATTGAACTCACTCGGGTTGACGCGTTGCTTTGCTTTGGTGATGGAGTTTACGGGTCTATTTCGAGTGTGTTGTCCTAGTTATTACGCCTAGGAGATTTGACGGGGCATATCATGTATGTCCCGTGCTTACGACCTTTCGCGCGTAATTTCCGGGATATTTGTTGACGCCAAAATCTTATTAGGCTTTTATGATGATTTAGGGCGTGACAACCCTTGATTTAATTAACTGTCGAAACGAGATGCATTTGTAATAACTCGTCGACCCATGTGACCATTTTATACTAATTAACTCGGGTGAGGGATATTCGACGCAACCTATAGTTTTACTCGCTTTCATAATCTAGTTTCAACACATTGCCTAGATTAACTTTTCCTTTTAGTTTGTAATCATCTTTTACACTTTTATTTCGGAATATTAAACCTTATAAATTCTAACAACTTGTCCCTGTGGATTCTCGATACCCGACTTACCGCTCTACTTGCCCCGCAAGTGTAGTTGTAACTTAGGTTTTTGTATTGAGTTGGCGAAACGAAAACAACGACTAGCGTCTTTACATGCGCTACTTTTCGCACTTAATCATGTATAAAAACACTCCACCTAAAGTTACTTTAAATCACATACGACATCCAAACTTTTGTATAAATAGATAGGAGGGGTTGCCTTTCAAACTCACCAATTTACTCTGCAAGAAACGAGATAAGGAGGTATTTTTGTTGTGTTCCTATGATGACCATGGTTTACCCACAAGTGAGATTAGGCAAACTCAAAATTAGAGGTAAGTAGTTTTTTTCTTTTACTGGTTTATTTGTTGTCTTTCCTTGATGAAGATCCTTAAGAATATATATACAGAGAGAGAGAGAGAGAGAGAGAGAGAGAGTAAGGCTCAAGTGCATCACTCAATATACATCATTCATGCATCATAAATGAAACGCATAGAACTATGAGTAAAACAACACTGTACGAGTTCAAGCACTGATAACCCTCAAAAATTGATGCTGACCCATTATTCTCTCAAATCAGACCCGGATTGAAATCTCTTATCACTTTCTCAAGAAAAACGCAACCAACAATACACGCCTCCCTACTCTTACCGGAGCACAAAACTCACCAGAGTAACTCTTGCCAAATCTCACCAGTAAGTAAAATATTCGAGAGTGAAATGTGCTTGTGGTGTTGATGTCACTATTCGTACATCGAAGACAGACGCAAATCTCGAAAGGCATTTTGTGTGTTTTTCAAATTCCGAAGATGGGTATTGTATTTTTTTTTAAATGGTTGGACAATAAAAAGTCCATGTGCAACGAAAAATTTGAGTTAGTGGCAAAGATCAATGCATTGGAGATGGAATTGGTGATACTACGAATCGAATTCAATAACATTAGGGCGACAAAGATCAATTCGGTGGGCATGGAATTGGCGACACTCCGAAACGAATTCCACGAGTTTAGAATGGAAATTAAATGTCTTTTTGTAGGATTGCTCGTGATGTTCATTTATCGTGTAATTATCAATTAATTGCGAGTGCAATTTGTAATGTTGGATTTTGTTGCGATGAATTTGTAATGTTGGATTTTTTTCGTGTAATTTGATATGAAAGAATTTGTAATGTTGGAATGTTGAATTTCAAATGTCATGTAATTTTGTAATTTGAAACCAATTTCAAACCTTTTTGGAATGTTGAATTTCAAGCCAATTTGGCATAGAATTGACTAGATCGTCTAGATGTGGCATCCGCCCAAAAATAATGCTTAATTCTATTTTCATCATCGGACTCATTTTAAAATAAAAGGAAGGGTTCTTTTGTTGTTCTAAATTCAAAAACTCTAACAACGTGTCTCCATCACGACCAATTAATTCACTACATTTATTCCGGCCTTAGTTGTACAAATTTTTTTTAGTGAAGCCAACATTCTCAAACGCACTCGCTTTTAATCCTAATAGGTTGTAATGTTGATGCTTTGTGCTATGTTAACTACACCAAATTGTTGAGTTAAGCTTTTTTGGGCAGTCGAAACATCTCGATGTGATTGTAGAAAATAAGTTTTTGTTGGGATATCCAATGGATAACTATGACTCTCCACAAATATACTAACCACGAAATTGTTGTCTTTCAATTGCAACACCACAACCTTCGCTTTACAATTCTCTCTAAGGGCCCCTCGGCGTCTAGATGTGCCCGATTTCGCTACAATCGTACTCTTCCCTTCTTTGAAACATATATATGGCTTCCTCACGATCTCATTCGTCTCTCGACACCTATTAACCGTGGAATTACACACACTAAATTCGGCATTTTCAGCATATTCATTATAGAAGTTCCAAACCTCATCCAAACTTTCAAACTGCTGGAAAATCTTTGGTGTTTTTTCTAACTCTACATAAGGGTTGAATAAATTGTCTTGTTCTGAATTAAAATCGACCTCTTGAACCTTCTCAATTTCTACATTTTCCCTGTCCTCAAATTCAAATTCAATTTGCATATCTTCCCCTATCCAAAGTTTTCTGTTATTCCCAACAGAAGAAGAAGGCTCCATTTTTCTGAAACATATAATAGAAATTAGGTTTAGTAAAAAAAAAAATTAATGCAACTGACTTATTACAGCACTAAAAAAATGACTAATAAATAAAATTAAACTTAAATGCAACTCAAAAAATGCAACCGTTCTTAACTCAAATTCAACTGGTCAAATGTAATTGTTCAACTGTTCAAACTGTTCACAAATTAAACAATTATTTATTCCCAACTGTTCAAAAAAATTATCACAAATAATTAAGGAACTAAAATAATTAATTAAAACTTAATGCAACAGATAATAAAAATTATCACAAATAACTAAGGAAATAAAATGCATCTAAAAAAAATATATCTATGCTCCGGCGACTGAGTTTTAAAGATCGGGAACTACATTTTTTTATAGCTAGAGGATATTTTTTACATACCGGTGAGATTTGGCAAGAGTTGCTCCGATGAGATTTGTGCTCCGGTGAGATTTGGGAGGCGTGTATAGTTGGCTGCGTTTTTCTCAAGAAAGTGATGAGAGGGAGTTCAAACTGGGTCTAATTTGAGACAATAATGGGTCAGCATCAATTTCTGTGTTATAAGTTCTTGAACTCGTACAGTGTCGTTTTACTCATATTTCTATGCATTTCATTTATGATGCCTTAATATATATGTGTGTGTGTGTGTGTGTGTGTGTGTGTGTGTGTTATAGTCGGGCATGGAGGAGGTAAAAGAGAGGAAGATTTTGTCTTTTATATATATATATGTGAGTGTCTATCCACGGCTTTAATGGTGAAGTGTGTGTGTTGTGAAGATGGAGGACGAGGGTGAGTACAGTGTAAGTTTAAGCTCATTTTTTTACTGTGTTATATATATATATACAGTCCTGCTCTTGTGCGGATTAGTCCTCATTTTAAAAGTGCAGACCGTACATGTGTCACCTGGCGGTGAGCCCAGAAAAGAGAGAGAGAGAGTGCCTATAATTTGGGCGATAATTTTTAGCTGCACCGTTAGGTAACACATGTCAAATCCACATTCTTAAAATGCGGACTAATCCGCACAAGAGCATCATTATATATATATATATAAACTCTGTGTGTGTCTATGTTATAAGAGAAAGAAAGGAAGAAGATGGTCGAGAGGAGAGACAGAGAAACCCTGAGGGAGAGGGGCCCAGAGAAGTAGAGGATGGAGAGAGAAGGTGACCGAAAGTGGGGTTTTTCGCCCCGGGCGGGGGGTTAGCCGGTGGTAGTTTTGGCCGATAAAACAAAACCCATTTGGGTATGATTTAGTTTTAAAAACCAACTATAACACACACACGTGTGTGTGCGTGTGTGTGTGTGTGTTCTTTTTAATATTAAAACTAATTAAGGTTTAAACCTTTGAAAATTCATGACTTTCATAATATAAATCCGAAAAATACAACAAAAATATCGTTGGACTCGTAACAACCAGTCGATTGTGTCGGTATATAAAACATATGTAGTCATTATCGTTTCGACAAAAATCATATTTTGAGCCTTCGTGTCAATTAAGGGTCACCCTATCCTTGTTAAAAATAATATTTTTCTTACGTAAGTTATACCCTTTTTTTTATCATACCCTTATTTGGTTCTTATAGAATATAACTTAATTATTCTATTACAATCTCAAAAATATTATTATATATACCTTCCTTTTATTATAAATAGTCGTTTTTATACATATTATCATGTTACGAGAATTAGCACTCATTCCCTATACAATATTTGAATGTATTATTTAAAAGGCTTTATTTATCTACTACATTAAAAATGATAAACTTCATCTCATTACTCAATTTACCTAAACTTTCGTGTCAGAAATATAATTATAAACTAAATTACATATTGAGTAAAAATATAAACCGTTAAACATCTACTATTATAAATTCACATAACCTAGTGAAATATCTTTTTCGAATTATCCGTTGTAATCTTTCCATTAAATCTCAGCCAGATATATCGAATTCAATCTATACCAAGTAAATTAAACCTCGTTGAATGTTGGTAGGTAATTCAATTTCAATATTATTTTCAAAATTGCAAAATTCACTTGTTTATATCACTATATGATTCACTTACATCCTTATTATGAAATCCTTGTAACGAAAAAACATAATTCAAAAAATCCTTGTTATTGTACGTTGTACATTTTAAAGCTTGTAAAAATGTCGATTAT
Source organism: Sambucus nigra (assembly GCA_949130495.1). Classification (NCBI taxonomy): domain Eukaryota; kingdom Viridiplantae; phylum Streptophyta; class Magnoliopsida; order Dipsacales; family Adoxaceae; genus Sambucus; species Sambucus nigra. Next base: position 193,446,309 of record OX422208.1, read on the forward strand.
TTATTTAAACCCGATAAAGGATTATGTGTAAACATTCTGATCATTTATCTAAACCTGATAAATGATTATTTCTTTTCAAACTTGGTTATGCCCCAATCATTTATCAGATACAGTTACATAACTGGTGAATAAGGAACTGACTACCGTTTTACCCCGAAAAATCTATTTGGCCTTAGAACTCGAGTGCCCAGTTTTGCTAACCATATAGATGCCGCTCTTTGGTGTTATGGGGCTCAGCAGTGTTACGTTTATTGTTTTATCTAAAAAAATCCTTGGATTTATTGGTCATAGTTATTGCAATACACATTTAAACCACTCAAACCTCTATAACTTGATATTGTGGGATATCCGGTTGTAGAAACTTTATTATATAAACATCAACTATTTTACTTTAACAAACTTTATATCTCTATTGTTTGACATTGCATCATTTTATCTATTATACCAACACAAGTATATTTCAGTTTCCATTTCATTGTATTTATTACCTCATACCAATACTTGTCATCTTTTTTTAAACTTATCATTATAGATTATAGAATTGGAATTATCTACTTACAAAAGTTTTGCTTATTCTTTTTTCACATACCCCCCCCCCCCCCCCCAAGTGATTTTACACAGGTACCTATCGGTAATTATGAGCAACACAAGTGGATATGAGTAACCCGTGACAAGTTGCTCCATCTTGAATTATACGAAGATCAATGGAAGTTAGTGTTAGTCAAGCATAGAGATAGAGTAAGATACTAATGTACATTTGAAACTATGTACTGTGACCCGGTGGATTATCAATACAACCTCATATTTTGAGAAAGGTTATGGATTTTATTATGATTTAGTATTTATTACGATAAAACTTACACTCGAGAAATCGGGGTGTGACAATATGGTATCAGCGCTGACCCAGGTTATTTATCCTATGCGGGACATAGGTTGAAGTTAAGATTAGGGAAGTTGATCACTTGATTGATTTTAATGATGGTTAGGATAAGAGGGTTAGGCAAGATTTTAGAAAACCAATCTTTGAATTACATCTCTGAGTGATGTGATGAGATATTAGGACTTTGCATAGACGTAATTTATGGATATAAGTAGTAATTAAGACAAATGCATTTGATTCATTGAGAGATGGGTTGCAAGGATAAGATATTTGGAGATGGATTAAGAAAATCATTCCTTGATTCTCACAATTTGAGATATGTGAGAAGTATTATTTCAAATATTTACGTGGTCGATGGAACCATTAAGAATTTTAAGGAATGTGCAAGATGCGATTAAGAATTTGTATGAGGCATACTAAGAAAATTATCTTAGGAAGGGGTTGTATACAATATACTCCACAAGTCTTTACATAAAAAAATATCCTTCTTCTTCAAGAATTCAATTTGTATTCCGCTTGAGCACAAATTACTTCATTTGGAATTCCATTTCTATGATTGAAAGTGATTACACTTTTTGTTGATTTTTTCATTATCATCTTTCACATTATACTCGTGTTGTATTGTGTTTTATTCACAATAGATTGGGAGAAGAAATTACTTATGTTATAACAGTACCTGAATAGGATTGGATAGGAAAAAGTATTAATATTCTATAGTGAGAATTAGGCATTTCCTTTGGAAGAATTATTGGTAGTCATTATACTCTTTATCCTATACCCAAAACAATAATTATTATGGACCCTAGACTTGGCTACAAATTTCGATGGATTGAACGATACCATATATCGTATAACTTCTAGCAATTACTTTCCAATGGATATAGCCACCAAAATTTCACCCATAAGATGTAGATCCGAAAATCCCTCTGCATAAAATAAGGTTTATTTGACCCGATTTGTGAGAAAACTTAGTAAAACACCTTGATATCCCACAGACGGGGCCAAACTGTTATCACCTAAACATGGATCTACTAGCGTAAATCATGCCATCAAAGTATTACTCAACAGTTAAAAGTATAAAAGAGGGTAAAAGAGAGATAAAAGGAGATAAACATAAGATTTAGAATGGTTCGATCATTAAAACAAGCCTACGTCAATTTTGGAGCCTGATTCTCATTATATGTATGTTATATGTACATGATTGGAGCCTTATAGGCATACAAGTGGAGAGAAAGAGGCTGAATACATAAACATATATGTACTATATAGTAAAGGCCGGGGTCTTGTAGTGTAATATGATATGCCCGGTTGTTTTGATCTGGGGTTGCCAGAGCGGGTGACCGGATCAGGTCTCAAATGTTGGAGAGAATTAGGCAGAGCATCGTTGCCCACTAGTTGTTTACTAGATGTAAAGTGAGCAAATCTATTTATAGGAGTCAGCTTGGGGCCTCGCGTATTTAGTCCACGTAACTTGTGGATGAAGATGATAGGAAGGAGCCTTTCTAGAAGGTGGACAACTGCCAGCTTTTGGCTGGCGTATATGAGTCTGCAGCCTTTCAACCTGATGTTATAAAGAGGTGTGATATTTTCAACCTGTGATGTATAAGGTCATTGTCTTGTGAGGCTTTAGGTTGTGGCCTTGTGAGTTAAGGGGTAAGTTGAGTAGTATAGTCCGCGGCTAGTAAGGTACTTGGTCATTACCTTGCTAATAGGTCGACGCATTTTGTAGGTCCTTGGTGTATCTTCATGTGATTGTATGGGCTTTCATTTCACGTGTATCTTGATAATTGGATGACAGATCTTGGTATCAACATGGGATATTTAAACATTTCATGAACCTGTAAAAATATCAATTCAGGATAATTTTTTTTGTTATTTTAGAAAAATTGGTCAAATATATTTAAAATAGGGAAAAAAATCATTTAGAGTTGATTTTTTCACAAGTTTCCTGAAGTATTTAAATATCCCACAAAAAAATTAACTAATTTTATTACTATTTAAAAAAAAAGGTCCGTTTTTAACACCCTTCTTTTAGGATCCGTTGGAGAACGGGTCCATATATATAGGGGGTGTTAGATTGTGATTCACCTGCACAATAGAATTTTATTTTGACACTTTTCTCGTTATTAGGGAAGAAAGATCATACCTAAAGTATAACTCGCTCATGATGAATGATTCTTTTATTCAAAAGATCGAGTATTGTCATGAAATATTTACATTGTCTTATCTAATCCCCTGGTACCACTCAATGTGAATGGATGTACAAATAACAAACAAAAACTAGTAATAGTGTAAACATCTTTGTTCTGCAAAATAATCACACGATAAAAAAGTCACTCGTTTAGACACGTTAACTATCGTGTCTTATCGGGTTAACACTTGTATAGAATTAAAAATTATTCATTATCTTAATGGATATTAACGAGTGAACACGACACGATAACATAACGGATCGGGTTTGGATATGATTTTTTCACACGATAAAAAAGTCACTCATTTAGACACGAACCCAATAAGACTCAAACACAATAAAAAACGACATGAACACGACTCGACACAACCCATTGACAGGTCTAACAAAATGTATAAAATTTAAAATTTGAGTATTTCACCTAAAACGTAAAATGCATCCACTTAAAATATGAATATTTCACATATGATCATCCATATTTGTCTGTGTGTCCCTCTCCCTCTCTCAATCTCCAGAAGTTTTTAACTTTTTTTTCCTGATTAAAAACATCAATATCAAATTACTAAACATTACATAAAATTGAATTTAAACTCATTTTAATTCTACTCATTTGTCATTCACAATATACCAATTTACATAATTAAATAATTTTCACAACTAAACAGGACCTTAAAGAATTCACCTATGACTGAATTGAATTTGTGAAAAATTCACTCAGGTTGCATTACTGCATCAAATTCCGCTTCCACTCATTCTAAAGTTTATGAATTCATTAATATCATTTTAAAGATCCTTATTTTAATCTAATCTTAAATCTTTTGTCAATATCTGGCAAATAAGACTCATTTAATATAAGTTAAATTCCTTTTACACGTGTTTGTATCTTAAATCAAGTTTTGAACAAATAAATTAAAAAAGGAAACTCACTTTACACCTGAAATTTACGCACATTCTACACAACTATGAGATGATCTGAGAACAATAAAGGTCCGAAAAATCTTCGAATGTCAATTGTGCGTATATAGAATTTGATGTTAAATCACCTTCGGATCATAGACTTAATATTGTGGTTTAAAGAAAGGCATGTTTTTCCCTCGCATAGCTGGTTGTGAACAAAATTCTCTTGTGCCAAAAGCCCCGCAACCGCTCAAGTCATCATCCATCATAATTTATTACAGCAAATTTGATCTATGTTGTCTTGAATTGTTTTAGTTGCCTTGAACAATTGCTGAGAAAAGCAGTTGGTTGACATCCTCAGAACTCGACTCGTCCTCTGCATCATTGTAACACATGTTCAAAAGGACATAACCACTATCTCTTTTCAAAAAATATCCTCTACTTTTATTTTCACGTATCCTATACTTTAAAAGAATATATATATATATATATATATGCTCTCCAACATATCTCATTAAATATACCCATGAACATACCATTTTTTTTAAATAGTAAAGAAAATAATTTTGAAATAATATTTTTTATATAGTTTCGTGATATTTCAATGTGCCCCTTTAAAAAATTCAAATCAAAATAATGTGTTTAGATATTTTTAAAAAATAGGTAAAAAAACTTACAGTTTTAATTTTAAAGGGTAAAAACTGACAGTTTCTTGACTTATTTTTTAAAAATAACAAAAATCATTATTTTCAATTGATTTTTTTTATAGGGCACATTGAAATATCATGAACCCATATAAAAAATATCATCTCAAAATTATTATTTTTACTATTTTAAAAAAAAAGGTATGTTGCTAAGAGGTATGTTGGAGATCCTGACTCTCTCTCTCTCTCGGGGGATCCTCACGTAAGGACTCTTTATGGTGCAGATCCCGGTACATACCACTTTTTTTAAATAGTAAAAAAATAATTTTTTCGATGAAAATTCATGGATATGATTTTCACAGTGAGAAAATCGTCTCCAATTTTTTTCATCAAAAAATTCAATAAAAAAACCGTTAGACATGAGGTAGTATATAAAAAAATTATATAAATATGCATTGCCGATCGTTGAAATTTTGACAATCATCTCACTCACTTTTTGATTGAATTTTTTGATAAAACTTAATGGATATGATCTCGACAATGAGAAAATCATATCCATAAAGTTTCATCAAAAAATTCAATCAATCAAGTGGCTGGCGCAGACCCAAAATTTCAACGATCGAAAATGCATATTTATACCATTTTTTTTACATATCTTCTCATCTCATCTCAACAGTTTTTGTGTTGAATTTTTTGATGGAAAAAATTGAAGATAATCTTCACTGTGGAAATCATATCCATGAAGTTTCATCAAAAAAATCATTTTTTTACTATTTTTAAAAAATGATATATACCAGAATCTGCACCATAAGTAGTCCTTACAGAAGACTTTCTATATATATATACTAGTGTATGCCCGTGTCGATGGCACGACAGTAAAGTTGCCCTGGGTCAAAAAAAATATTCACAAAAAATAACTTTAATTTAAAAAATATATTTTGAAAAAAATAAATTAAAAATATTTATTTAATTTAAAAATATATATATTGGAAAAAAAATAAAAACTAATAGCATGTATTTAAATAATATGGTATAATAGTATATGATAATATAATAGTATAACATATAATACTATATATATATATGCTTTTAGCATGATATTTCATGCATGAAATATATGTATTATGTAGCATAAAAAACATAAAATATCATACATAAAAAGTTAAAATAAAATATCATACATAAAAAGTTAAAATAGCATACATATATTTTTATCATAACATTCCTACTTTAGTATATAGACGCTAAAGTTGCCCTCGGACTAAAAAAATAATAATAAAAAATTGTTTGAAATAATTATTAAAAAATTAAAATTATAGATTAATAAAAATGTTTAATTAAAATTAAAATTAAAATAAAAGATTAATAAAAAATGTTTAAAATTAAAATTAAAATAAATATTAGAAATTAAAATTAAAATTAAAATATATATTTTAAATATTAAATATTAAAAGCTAAAATTAAAATTAAAATTAAAATAAATATTGAAAAAAATATATTTACTTTTAGCATGGCATGAAATGAGAAAAAAATATCATGCATAAACAAATGGAGATATTTTGGGCAAAATAAATAAAATGCTATAATAGTATAATATATAATAGTATATATATGCTTTTAACATTATATTTTATGCATGCCCATGCATGCATGAAATATATGCATGTTATGTAGCATTAAAAACATAAAATATCATACATAAAAAGTTAAAATATCATACATATATTTTTATCATAACATTCCTACTTTAGTATATAGACGCTAAAGTTGCAAGGGTGCCCGTGCCGATGGCACGACGTTAAAGTTGGCCCCAGGCTAAAAAAAATTAATAAAACAAAGTTTGAAATAATTATTAAAACATTAAAATTAACGATTAATAAAAATTAAAATTAAAATAAAAGATTAATAAAAAAATGTTTTAAATTATTATTAAAAAATTAAAATTAAAATATATATTACAAATTAAAATATATATTTTAAAAATTATATATTAAAAACTAAAATTAAAATAAGTAATTATTTAAAAATTAAAAGAAATATTGAAAAATATATACTTACTTTTAAGCATGACATTTTATGCATGGGCATGAAATGAGAAAATATCATGCATTTTTTAGCAAAACCATGCTCCTTTATTATTATTATTATTATTATTATTATTATTATTATTATATAAAATAAATCAGGACATGTGGATGGTGAAATATATGTATGATATTTATGTATGATATTTTATGTACTTCATGCATGCATAACGTACATATAATTGCATGCATAACATGCATGCATACATACATACATATATAACAATTGAACATACATACATACTTACGTACATACATACATAACAATTGGGTGGGCTGGGCTATAAAAATTGGGTTGGGCTTTTATTGGACTGGGCCTTTAATTGGGCTAGGCCGAAAAATTAGGTTGGGCTTTTAATTGGGCTGAGCTAAAAAAATTGGATTGGGTTTTTATTGGGTTAGGCTATAAAAATTGGGTAGGCCTAAAAAAAAACGGGTTGCGCTTTAAATTGGGTTGGGCTACAAATATTGGGCTGGGCTTTTAATTGGGTTGCGCTAGATCGTGCCATAGGCACGGGCATGAGGTAGTATATATATATAATAAAGGAGGATGGCTTTGACAAAATATCTATACTTTTATGCATGACATTTCATGCATGAAATGTCATGCTAAAGTGTGCGTTTTTTTTTAATTTTAATAAAAAAGGTTTTGTTTTTGTTTTTTTAAAAGGGAAATAATTTTAAATAATTTAATTTATATATTTTTTTAAATATTCATATTTTTTATATTTTTTTAATTTATATTTTAAATTTTTTAATTTAATTTTTATTTTTTTATCACAGGGGCAAATTTATCGTCGTGCCCTCAGCACGGGCATCTACTAGTATATATATATAAGAAAAAAGTACTCCATGAGAATAATGTAAAATATATCGGCAAACCTTGATACCAATTAATGAATTTAAAGAATGAAAGTCTGATATATAAATAAATAAAATCAATGTGTCTTATCATGAGTGGATGACTAAAAAAAATCAGAAACCCCAATCCATTCTTGCCCACTTATGCCCGTTGCATCTCATATATAGATTATGTTGACAAGAAATATAGAAGCAACACAACGGATGATGATCTACCCGTTAAGTTTCTTAAAAAACCTACATCCTGACATTGATTTGTGGCAATACAATACTCTCCTCACTTGCAAAATGTGTAGAAAGTATAGGCGTTCATGGAACCCTAACAAACTAGGATAAGAATAATCATTGAGGGTCACCACTTTAGTACTTAGTGTCCTGTTAGGATTCAATGTCCTTGGTCCCCATCTGTTGGAAGTAGGGGTGCAATCGGTACGGGTTTTTACCGTACCGTACGGTTTTGGTCCGAAAAAAAATGGTTTTGGTTACATATTATGAAATACCGAAAATCGATTTTACCGAAACCGAAAATACCGTCAAAAATTTGGTTGGTTTTGGTTTTTAGATACAAAAAAACGATTTACCGAATTTACCGTACCGATATCGTACCGAAATACCGTACCAAACTTTTTGTGCAGTGTCAAATTATTTTGGATATCATACTACTTCTATTTATTTTATTTCTCATGAGTGTGTTTTTATATTCTCTTTGAATTTAAATTTATTTATTTGAGTATTTGGTTTAAGTGTTAAATAATTATGTTAATTAAACATATATTTTGTTTAATTAATCAAATATTTAACACAAAATGAATTAGGTAGCATTTTATTAAAATAAAAAGAGCCGTTTGTTTTGTTGGCTATATTTCCGTTTTGCCCTTATTTCATTTAGGCTTTATATTGTGATTTGTGTAGAGATCTTTTTTTAGGGTTTTCATTTCATTTTTTTTACCTCTTTCTCTCTCAAAAGTGTGACCGTCATTTTTGTTTGAGCTCTCTCTCTCATTTTTTTTCTTCTTCTTCAACCTTGGGATGATTTTGAGAAATAATTTTTTGGGGACTTTTATTTGAGAACGCCATTTTTTTTGTTTTGAGATTTGGCTTTCGATTTGGTGTGGTTACTTCATTTTGAGATCGGATTTTCGGTGATAATTTTTTCGGTGCTAGCTGTATTCGGATCTGAGTTCCCTCCGTGTTTTTCGGTGATTTTTTTCCCGACAAGTTGGCTTTTCCGGTGAGTTGGCTTTTCTGACGAAGGTTTGTTTTTTCGGTGTTTGGAGGTGTGGATGATTTTGACTTTCCAGCGAATATTTTTTTAGGTAACAGCTCCCTCATTTTTTAGGCTCATCATCTCGGCTCACTCTCCTCAGGCACCAGCTCCCTCATCTCGTCTCACTCTCCTCCGGCTCCGACAAAAGCAAATCGGTTAGTTTGGTCTCGTATATGTTTAAATCTATTGTTCCAAATGCTACAAATGCTACAAATTGTACCTGTTTGTTTGTGTATGTTTCTAATTGTTCCAAACAACTAGAAATGCTAGAAATTGTAACAGCTATAAATGGGTATATCAAAATATATACCAGATTTATCAAATGCATAAACAGATTTGAAATTCAGGTATTTACCGGGAAAAAATCGAATTGAAACCGAAATTACCGAAACCAAAAAAACCCGAAAAATCGATCGGTTTGGTTTTGGTTTTTGTTTTGATGTACCAGTCGGTAAATTGGTACGGTACGGTTTTACCATATAGAATGTGATTTTGGTATTGGTAAGGGGTCGTTACCGACCATACCGTACCGGTTGCACCCCTAGTTGGAAGTGTCCTTGCACCTGTACTAATAATAGTATTAGTCTAATACCTCTTCGGCATTACGCTATCAATGTCGACTGCATCCTCCCAGCCGTCTTTTGACTCATCTAAAGTTTACCAAAGCCTTCAGCGCAACATTCTCAAACCTCTTCAGCCTTGAACTGCTTTGGTTGAAGGGTGTCTAATTCTAAGCCGACGGTGGTCCCTTGGATGTGTCTTATGCCCAAAAGATCCTTCGACAATGTTCTAAATCACTGCCTCGGCGCTAGGCCCTGTTCAAGCACCCTAGGCTCTATGTGGTGATTAGTCATCGCACCTAGACCCATACTATTTTGATGTATGTACTGCTTAGACTTTTTGTCCAACCGTTAAGTTCATGATACTAGTGGGTCTTTAGCTATGAAGCACGGACACGGATACGGGTGTCGTGCCCGACACGACACGGACACGCCGATACGACCCGTTTAAAAAAAATTGAACACGACACGCCGAGGACACGGATACACATAAATATTTTTTTTAATAATATTCCATGTATACTTCAATCTATTTGCACTAAAAAAGTAGTAATCAAACTAATTATCTAAAATAACATGGTCAAATATGTTATAAAAACATTTAAACCATAAGTCAATAGTTATACATTCACATAATATCTTGTATCACAACTCCATTGCTAAGTAACAAGTAGCAATCAATATATAAAAAGAACCCATTATAAACAAAAAGAGATATAGCTTCAATAATGACACGGTTGCTTATGTATTATTGGTTTATGGTGATGAACTGTCTACGTATCGTGAGGCGATGAGTGACACTCATTGTGACGAGTGGAAGGTTGTCATGGATTAGGAGATTGATTCTCTTCACAAGAATCAAACTTGGGTGCTTGTGAAGTTGCCTAAAGGGAAGAAGTCTATCGGGAGTAAGTGGGTGTACGCTAAGAAAGATGGGGCTCCAAATTCTAATGTTCGTTACAAGACAAGGTTAGTGACCAAGGGTTTTGCACAAAGGGAAGGTGCTGATTACAATGAAGTGCTCTCCGGAGGTAAAACACAATTCCATTCGGGTGCTATTGGCTATGGTAGTGCAATTTGACTTGGAGCTTGAACAACTCGACATTAAAACGGCGTTTTTGCAAGGGGATCTAGAGGAGGAGTTTTACATGTCTCAACCGAAGGGTTTCAAGGTTTTTGGCAAGGAAGATCATGTGTGCAAATTGCAGAAGTCTTTGTATGGGTTGAAGCAATTGCCTCAACAGTGATACAAGCGATTTGACACATTTATGTTTGGCCGAAAATTCACACAGCAATTCTGATCATTGTGTCTATTTCAAACGGCTCAAGGAAGGTACTTTCATTTATTTACTCTTGTATGTTAATGGCATGCTCATTGCTTGTTTGGTGATTGTCCCACCGCTTGCCATAATTGCTCCCACCTTGAAATAATTCTCCACCTTCCTTGCTTACTCAATTGCTTGGCTTAAGGAACAAATTTGACGCAACCCTATATCCGTTTGGTACTTAAAGTGGAGACCCAGAATGTAACGCCCGATTTGCTGCTTCATGCTCTCGTTTAGCCTAGCCCGAGTGCAAAGCAACTGAAAATGTTCTTAACATTCTTTAACGGGCATGTAACTTGCTTGAGGCCTTGGGCACGTGCAATAGGTCCCTCTCGTAATTCTTGGGAATGAAAACAATCATTACCTCCACCATAACGTGTTCTGAAGAAGTGATTGGGTCTAAATCATTTGTTGTCATGTCATGTACCAATTGATCCCACCACACCAAGGTATACTCCTCCAATTTCGCAGCTACATATTTGACACATTTATTGCCCCGATATTCCTTTAAATCAAAAAAATACTCTACACGTTTCAACCAATTCATAAACCCATTCGGATCCATTTTTCCATCAAAAATACTCGCATCAATACGGACATCACCATGCATAGTCTTGCCAAATAAATTAATTAAAGTATTAAGGTTGTCCTCCATTAGTCCCCCACCCCTTAACACATCATTGGGTCGCCCGTTTGGACCTCCCAGGGTTGCCGTGGGGCTTCTCTACGTGGTTGTTTAGGGGGGTGATTTTTTCGGCTCGTATTATACGGTCTCCCCTTTGTCGATTTGAATAGGAAATTGTTGTTCATGTGCCCTTTATTCCCGCATCCATGGCACACATTCGTGAGCTGGAATGTAGAGGGGTGGGCCGCCATACCTCACACTGTCGTGCAAACTGTCACGGTAACTCTCCATTCGTTTGATTGGTCTCTTATCGGCGTACAACGAGCGACGTGTGAGTGGGATACCATCCTCTTCGTCAGCCTCTTCTCCATCCACCCTCGATTTTAACGAGTCGGGTTGAATTGCTTAGACCCATTGTGACACATCATTTTTGTCCCCTTTGTAACCACACGGTACCGATTGAGGGGCTAAATGAATGGAACTCGCTTTTCCCCGGCGCTTGTCAAATTTTTGAGGTAGCAAGCCCTCACTAAGGATCACATAATGCTCCGGGTGCAACGGTTATTTACCCAAGGCCTTTTCTACCCGAGCTCCCTCCCAAGTCTCCATTTTTGCATCGAACGCATCAACTGACTATTTTACGTCATTCGAAAGTCCCCATGTTTGGACTGTGTTTTTGCTAAATCAGCTTGTGCCTCTTCAAAAACATCATCAAAAATTCCTCTGGCGGACCCACGGTGCTGGGCCGCCCCACTCACTTGTTGGGCAGCCCTAGGGTGGTGCCCAAGGGGCTACAACTTTTATATGCCCTCCGTCGGCCCCACATGGAGCGTACGTCCCCGTGATGAATGGAGTGGGCCGACGTATTGCCGGTGGTGGCCACAGGCCCACCAGCTTCCAATTTCTCAAATTTCTCTTTGATATGACATTGCGGTTGTTGGATACTTTCGGCACAAGTCGCCATGTTAGATAACATCAATTGGATGTTTTCTAGGGTAGATTCTTGGGCCTTGGATTGTTTCGTTACTTTGGGAGGCATCCTTGCCTTTTGATTTACACAGACACGGGTAGTACACACGCTTGACTGGGATTTTGATTATCAAGAGCGAACCTGACTTTAATACCAATTTAATGTAAAACGCAGCAGAATAATATCATATATAACAAATCTCTCCAATTTCTAAGAACTCAATATATAATTAATGTCAAAAGTAGTTACATAAGGAACCCTGGGGCTTTATTTATACTAAACCTAAGACTTAAGAGAACAAGACACCTAGTTAAGATAGGAAACTTTTCCAATTAAAAACCAACTAAAAGATAATTATTAAACTAAATAAATAAGCAGAAAAAAAAATTGAAAAAAAAATGAAAAAAGAAGAGAGCCACCACCACCCCCTTCTAAAGGGGGGATTGTGTCGCACGACACTATTTCTTTAAACGTTGTTGATTTATCTTCTTGTGATATTTATAATCAACTCCCATTAAAAGCCCCGTCTTTATGTGCAAGAACTTTATCGTTTTATGAATTATGTGAAATTTTTACTTAAGAAAGTTATTATACATATTTAATGAGTATTTCCCTTCAGCTTTATATTAAAAGAATAATGTAAAGAAGAAAACTAGCGAGGCCCCTCGATTAGGTCCTACCAAGCCACTTAGGATAGAAGGTCTCCCATCGCCTAACTAGCGCCTTATAGAACATCGATCCTTATGAATGGTCAAGAGAATCCATCATCCTTCTCTCATCTAACTGTTGGCTTTTGGATTATCACATTGAGTGCCATGGACACTAGAGCATTGAGTTAAGGATCAAATACCAAAAAGTCCCTCAAACATTTTTTAATACACATTTAGTCCGTGCCTTTAATTTTGTACCAAAAAGTCCCTCAAACACCCATTTAACTAATATTCTCTTGTTTTTAAAGGTCCGCGCCAACGGCATAGTGAAGGACTTTTTGGAGCAAAATAAAAAGGGTTGGATTAAATGTGTATTAAAAAATGTTCGAGAGACTATTTGGTATATGCCCCTTGAGTTAAAGGTTAATCCTTAAATTTGATTTATTTCCATCTCTCTCGTGGTATTCCCACCTCATTGTTTCCCCCTCATTTCTCTCACACTTCCTTTCAAACATCCCCTTCTGCATATCCTCCTTCTTGTTGCCAACGTCGAGTCTCTAGAGCTTGAATATGTATGATATTTATCTTCTTTACATGCATCCTATCCATCCTTCAACTTTTCTTTACTTAGGTTATAACTCTATTTCATCTTCAACTACATTTGTTTGCACTAGCGCTTAAGCACAAGGGTCCTTTCACCTTTGAGTTCTGAGATTTGTGGCCACGTCGAGTGCTTCCCAAACAATTATTCCTTTCGAGATTTTCAATCCTACAAATATTCCTGTTGGGATTATAGAGTATCTCAAGTAATTTTTCCCAAACAATATTAGAAAGATAGGTACTTTCGCTCTTGACTTCATTAGGATTAGTGGTCATGTTAGGTGTCTCCTAAACAGTTATTCCTTCAAATAACTTCAATCATATGAATTACTCCCTTTTGGGATTATAGAGTATCTCAAGTAAAATTTCCCGAACATTATGTGTGTGTGAGCGAGCGAGCGAGAGAGAGAGAGAGAGAGAGAGAGAGAGAGAGAAATGGTGGAAATCGTTAGAGCTTTAGATTACAGTGTCTACCTGAGGGCGAAACAAATCGTTTAATCGCCCTTGAACATCTAAGGCACAAAATCCTAGCATTTACCTCACCATCTTAAGACTCTTAGCCTATTTTATAGGAGGGCCCACTTGTTCATTCGTGGGACCACTATGAAGGCTCCTCAAATAAGCTAGAGGATGTTGAGAGTTTTATGCCACCGGGGGAGGGCTAAAAATATGCCCTTCCAACTTTAGCTCCCCCACATCTTTCTGGATCCACTTCGCAGGTGCTTCTTTTGGGTCTCGATTTTACTGAGGGCAAAGTGTTCATTGCAGGACTAAGAATTCCCCTTCCGACCCTTTTAAGAAATTTGGTGTGTAGCATGACTAACCCCTTGTCCCAAACACTAAGAAATTCTTATCGGCTTCACAAGGTTGCGATATAACCTCTTTGTCTTGGCCCATCCTCAACCTAACTAAATTCTTATAAGTTTACATTCCTCACCCTACCAAAGAATTTTGGTGGACTTCTGCTGCAAGGCAAAAACAAGAACTTACGTCTTTAGTCTACCTTCATTCAACGATAACTAAAGGGACAATTTTTTTCAAAAAATGGGAGATCTGGGACTACAATAAGGGTAATGATCTTACATGTTTACTTTTCACGATGGCGTGAACTAAATAGACAAGTACTAGTTGCATTTGCTTCATTTTCTCTTATAATCAAATAAATGACCATTTATTTCAGCTTTTTCTAGCATTTTTTATTCTCGTTGCGACATCGATAAGAAAGCTAAGGATTGGGTAAAAAGGGCCTAAGAAGGTTATACCCTATAAAGCATTGACACAAAAAAAGTGACCCGACACCCGAGTCATTAAATCGACTCAACACACCGACGTGATAAATTTTAAAAAGGAGTTGATGTCATATTTTTCCATACAGTAGCCAAAAAATCCCACAAAGTATTAATGGTACCATTTTCCAACTGCCTTGCATATGCATAGCAAACTTACAAAATAGGCTAAGAAGGTTCTATTAAGAAGGTTCCTAGGATGTTAATGTCTTTAAATGGCCTAGATGATAGTTCATCTAATGGTTGCCTTCACATGTTTCCAAAATCTTATTATTTATTGCATGGAAGCACATATGCTTCGACATTCTTAGCCCAAGTGGGCCCAGAATATTCTTGATTAAAAAGAAGTGATGCTAGACTTTGTCCACCTAGATATCATACGTAGATCCTGTAATAACCCTTACTTTTGAGTAATTGATTTTATACAATTTTGCCATGTGAGATAATTATATAAAATCATGGAAGTTAGAGTAAATATTATTTTAAGTGATTTAAGAGATAATATTTATTGAGCTTTGCATATTTACCGTTGAGAGAAGGAAATAGCATCATGTTATGTTTTATTGCGTCGTTGTGCTTTAAGCAACGGTTATGGCATATATTTCAATTGGATCATTATTAATGAACATAGGAACATGAAATATTGTACGATATTCCGGATGCCAATTTTGAGTATGCGGTTAATCCTGATATAGTCGAGACAGTCAAAATAAGTGTCATATTGTATTTTTTTGGAGTTCCGGACACTTTTTGCAAGTTATGACTCAATTATGTAGTTACGAGTCATTTTAATGGTGTATTAACATTTAAAGAGGGGAATTAATGTTAAGTGCCCGATTTAGTCTTCCAACCCTCTTATTTCCTCATTTATATGTGTTAAACTTAGAGAGCTTGGGAGAAAATGGAAAGAAAAGAGAGAATTGGAGATTTGGAGCTGGAATCGTTGCTATGAGAAGGAAATCCGAGACTACAAACTTGAGGCAAGTTTCTAACTTGCTAGTGTATGATTTAATGTGGATAATCTGCATATATAGTTGTGTTTTTGGAGTTTTAACCATTAATGGGTTTTTGATGATTTTATTGATTAAACCCTTAATCTTTGATCTAAATTTGATTTGAGTTGAAAATATTAGTTAATTGTTGAGTAGGAACGAATTGGGTAAGTTATTAGTTGATGGTGTTGAAATTTGATGGAAGATTTGAGATATAGGGAAATTTAGGGTTTATAACCCGTAGCCACAAACTGGGCATTTATGCCAGGCCGAATCGATTCGACTCCCAAGCGAATCGATTCGCCTATTTGGGAGGCTACAGGTCTGGGAAGCCGAATCGATGCGGGTTAAGGCCGAATCGATTCGGGGTGAGACATGAGGTTAGTTCCTACAACCGAATCGATTCGTTTTTAGGCGAATCGATTCGCTATCAGGGGCGAATCGATTCGCTATCAGGGGCGAATCGATTCGAGAGCCTGCTGTTTTATAGGATTTTTCCAATTTGGTTTTTAGCCCTTTTCTTTTAGGGTTAAGGCTTAGGAACCTTCTCTTGGGAAGTAATAAAGAGTATTAGAGGTTCATATTAGGGAGATTAAAACCTTAGATTAGTATGGGGGTAAAGTGGGCTTAATTCGAGGGCTATTCAATAGGAGTTAGCGTCGTTTCCTCTAGTGAGCTAACTTCGGACTAAAGGAGAGTTGGGTGATATAGTTTGGGACTTTTGGGAGTCGAGTATTGACGAAAACATACCCTTAATGGCATGTGATATTACTTTGAACTCTTGGAGACTAGTGTGAGGATGATTGTACTTCGTAGACTATATCATAATTAAAACATGGCTTCGTGAATAAGAAATGTATATTTTAAATTGGCACATAATGGCTAATAAGCATGAATGAATTTTTGAGAATGTAAAAAGTGAATGTTTTAAATGGGCATAACTTGTAAATGATAATTTGCATATACACACCTCTCTAAATTGCTATCATATGGGAAGTAACGCGCATGAGGTGAAGTCCCCTGGCTAGTGAATGCGGGGTGAATATAGTCCTCGGTCATAGGACCGGTTATTATATATTGTGTGATTATTGTTCGAAGTGAGGTAATTCCGGGTGTGGTTATGACTCACTGTCGAAGGTATATAGTCGCTTCCCAATGTCAAACGATGTAGGATGCCCAGGTCGTCTTGGTGATAGGCCCTGGAAGATGATAGCCATTTAGGGGCGCGTCCAGTGGGGGTACCCAGAAGGATGGTCTTAGAATCGTTATATGATGGTATTATAACTATTCTCATTAAAATGGAATTTTATTGATGGTAAAGCATTTTGTGAGATAAATTGCTTTAAATATGTTTCCTAGAGAGAAAAGGGGAACTATGAAGTTAAATGGTGCAAAACTGAACTAGTGAAGCATTTTGTGAAATAAATTGCTTTAAATATGTTTCCTAAAGAGAAAAAGGAACGGTGCATTTAAGTTGAGTAAAACTGAAATGAAATCTCATTAAGTGAAACTTAGATATTTCTCTCATGCGTATATGAACATTGAATATTGTCTTTGATATTGCGCTAGGTTATGCTTTTAGATTGAGAGGTGAGAATTCTTATCATTATTTGTGAGAGCGAGACAAGTTTATGATGATGATATAATATTTATAACTGTCATGCATTTTATTCACATGGTGATCATATCAAAAAGGGACCTGACACGTCTATATCTCTTTATTTTGCATGAATTCTATTATCGCCCAGGTGCTCCACAGCAAGGACGCCCGTATTGACCTCTCCATCTCTGTTGTCTTGTAGCTATAACATTTGTGGATGTTGTAGGATATTCGTTGTAAACGCTTTTATTTCTTTATACTCTAGCTATGATCAGTCTACATATTCGGGTGTGTTACCCAAGTTTTGTACTTGTTTAATATAATGTGATATTTAATTTTAATACTCGGCGTAACCTACTTGTAATGGTATGTTAACCGACACCTTATTCGATTATTACATTGTGCTTTTTGTTATACCGTTATTCGTTTGTTTCTGATATCCACCTTCTTTTCAAATTGATTTGTCTACACAATTTTCTTTAAACTTATAAATTAAATTTTGACACTCCGTTTTTTAAAATAATGGGTGGTTATCTCGTATTATTATTTTAACGACAGTGATGCTAAGGATGGACCATCTATGATCCCTGTATTTATTGGAGTATCGAGTTGGCCACCTCTTATTTTAATAAGCGGGTTGTCACAAATCCTTTTGTGTAATTCTTTAAGAATATATGTCGCTTTGACCGACTAAAGAAAGTGAAAGAGAGCTCTAATGAACGCTCTTTTATATAATACCCCTCAATCCATGACAATATTTGGTTGTTTTATGTTTTAGCATCTTAGGTTGAAGGGAGGTTCCATCTACTAGGTAAAGGACTATAGAGCCCGTGCAGCTAGGTCCATTACCATCTGACGCGCCTCTTTTAATAATGCAAGTTCCATGCTTAGGTACTGGAGGTATTCAATCAGTGGATCCTTTATACTGTGGAGGACCAACTTTATTCGTTTATCGGCGTGTCTTTTTAACTCTTGGGATTTGGTAAATGTTATAGGCTTTCAACTACCTCGTTGTTGGCGAGCTTAAATCTGAACTTTAGGGCATACTCTCAGTAACAACCCCTTCAATGGTTTCGAGGATAAACCTTTAACCCCTTCAATGGTTTCGAGGATAGTCCTCTATAACCCTTTCTTTAACTTTGTAAGTGAACTCAGTGAAAAAATCCGTAATAACCTGACCTTTAACTGATTTTTAATCGGCAATTGATGTTCATTTAAACAATCTTCCCGACACCTTTAGTTTATTAAGGACATGTCACAGAATGAGAAATAGTAAGTAATGGAATGAGGTTGTAAATACAACATAAGTTTTTAAGTTGAGATAACAAGGGCCAAGGACATTGTTAAACCCCATAAAAGCTGGACGACATTGGATGCACCGGGTAAAAAATGGGGCAATGTGGGGTGTGATCAAGTAATAAAGGAAATTGCGAAAATTGGATATGATGGATTAAGAACTATAAATAGCAAAAAGAATATAAGAACAGTTTAAATGATACACTTGTCTTTTGATCACGTTTGAGGTATAAATATAGTTTATAAAGAAATGTGTAAAATTATATGGTATTATGTTAAACCTTCTCCATTCCCTAGTTATAGTGGCTTAACCCGCGTAACGGTAGCGACGAGTCATGTCAAGTTGGGTTCGTGTCGGGTGATAAACGAATTGTGTCAAAAATTCATCCACCCAAACACGATTCATTTACTAAACCGGTGAAAAAAAAAAAATCATACACAGTTCATTTACTTAACGGGTGACACGACCCGTTTGCACCCATTATATAAACAAATGGTTTCAATTCGTTTAACCCGCTTCACCCATTTAACTTCGCTCACCCGGTAACCCGACTACTTTAAAAAAAAAAAAGATTGGAAACAACATACTTATACTTAGTTAAGAGTAGAGATTTTTCATAACAAATTGATGTGGGATGTTTGAATGGCGGGTTATGAACGGGTTGTAAACGTATTAACAGGTTGAACAAGTGGCGAGTTGTAAACAGGTGAAGGTTTGTAAACAGGTGGCAGGTTATAAACGATTCATAAATTAAACGGGTCACTAACAAGTTTCGTGAATATACACGAAACCGGATAGTTTTTCTAACAGGTCTGGCGGCTCCACCCGTTTATGACCCGAACCCGTTAAGGCTAGACCCAAACCCATTTAAAACATGACGTGTTAACGGGTCATGTCGCAAATTGCCACCTCTAACTACAGGTACTTCGGGAAAGGGTAAGGGTAAGGATAAAACAAAGTGGCTCTGATACAAGAGTCGCCAAGCTAAACATCGCTTGTATAGCTTGTAGTATTGACCGAACCTATTTGACTTTTGGATTATATAATGTGTATGGACTTTTATAACAACGTTATTTATCTAGAATCATTTTTTTTTCCCATAGTTGTGATTGTGTGTAGATAATTATTATGTTTGACCCAATGTTTAAAAAGGCGCCCGGGGCGTACGCCTCAAGGAGAGGCGACGGAAAACAGCCTCGAGGCTTAAGCCTCATGACAGAAAATAGAGGCTTACGCCTTTTGTGTGTGAGGCTTGCCGCCTCATGACGGTGAGGCGCACGCCTCTTCTAATGGTCTTAAAAAAATAAAAAGTCAAGATACATTTAAAAAAACGTGGGTTAGAAAACAATCTTATACAAAACCAAAGTTAGAAAACGTAAGCCCTAGGTTAAAAAAAATACGCCCCATCTACTGCTTTAGAAAACATAAGCCCTAGGTTAGAAACATGCTCCGATATGCTATTCAGGCCTTCGATCTGCTATTCCGGCCTTTGTCCTCCTTCGTTTCTTGAAGTCTGCCTTCGGTCGTATAAGGTAAGAGATCCAGCCTTCGATTTTAGTCAATATTTCATTATACGAAACCTGTTTTTTTCCTTAGTTTTTATTCAGTATTTTTGTTTAGATTTTAGTTTTAGTTTTCGTTTCAGGGTTTCTTTAGTTTTAGTTTTTATACGAAACCTGTTTTTTAGTTTAGGTTTAGTTTTAGTTTTAGTTTTGTAAAAAACTGTTTTTTTCTGTTTTTTTGTGAAAAACTGTTTTATTTTAATTTTTTTCGTAAAAAATCTTTTACGGTTTTGTAAAAAATTGTTGTTTTAGTTTTAGTTTATTTTACACTGTTTTAGTTTTTTTTAGTTTTTATCCAATAAAGTTGCTGTTTTTTTTGTAAAAAGTATATTTTATCCACTGTTTTTTGTAATAACTTTTTTTTAAGTTTGATTGGTTGATGATGGATTGAATGATTATGGGCCCTTTTGCATCATTTAATGTGTTAGTTTATTTTTTTGTGAATTTATTAGACTTTTTATATTTTTTTTCCCTTTTTTTTTTCTTTTCGGTGAGGCTTACTCCTCGCCTCGCCTTTTTAAACATTGGTTTGACCTTTAGGTGTGAGTTTGACCTCAGGACTCTCACAAGCTATGTAACACAGATACTTCAAAATTAGCAGAAATGGAATATTGTATACGAATACGGCCCCAAAACGGTTGTGTATGTATTCGTTACTTCATATCCGTATCCATTGACCACATGAATAATATTGGCTTTCAAATACGGCCCGAAACGTTAAGGATACGCGGGGGGGGAGGCGGGCTTGTAAATATGAAAGTTGATCTACTAAGTCATATAAATGTAGATATTTGCATGGAGTCAAAACATGAGCAAGTAATATATTTCTATGATCAGAGAGTAGAAAACCATTATTTTTATGGGAGTTTGACAAACAAGTCTTATTTACACAAGACATTTCATAATGGGTCTTATCACAACATTTTTTCCCAACAAGTCCTATTTATATATTTAGTGAATATTCTACAAATAGGACCAATTCGAGCAAAGATCTTTTCTCATGGACATGTTGGAGCAAAAAAAAAGATGGTAGGACCTATTGAACTACTTACTTAGTAAACGGGGCTAATTAGAAAAAAAAAACAATAACGTGAGAAAAGCCACTAAGGTTTCCAAGAGACAAACAAGGTAATTCATCTCACTTTATCTCGTCTCTCCCTTATCTTTCTCTCGTTCGTCACACTATTTATCTCGTCTCTATCTTTTGTTTCTCTCCTTGTTTATCACTTTTAACCAGACCACTTTAGCCTCCATTTTTGTGTGTTTAATTATATTTCTGCGCAACGGATGTTATCTTTATAATTATGTCACCCCATCTCTGTCCCTGTTTTTTATTACATTGCAACTGATTTTTTTTTATATTATATCTTCATTCGTTCTTGATTTTTATTATATAACTCTATCTCCCGCTATTAGTTCTTTTATTTATCATAATTCAATATACATTATTTTATTGACGTATCCGAACTCTACTTTTCAAATTTGTCATATCACCGTACCGCTTCAAAACTCGTACCACACGTATCCGTATCCGTATCCGTGTAGGGACAGCTCATAAGTGAACCTACTAAACAACCCACTTTAGTTGCCAGTTTTAGTGACGCTCTTGAGTGTAGTTAGCGTTAAGTGGTAATCTTTTTTTTGGTGAGAGGGAAATATTAAGTGGTAATCCAAATTAAATCAGGCCAACACGAACTATGTGGCTCAGTGTCAAACAAGACGTCAAATAAATAAATTACAAATCCCAGTGATTAAGGTTCAAAATTCTCTACCTGTTGTCGATCTGACTTGTACAGTCCATTCATCGATAATCTGCATACCATGAGTCAAAGATCAAAGGGTCGGACAATTTTTCTTTTAGAAAATACATGTGCAGATGATAGATCAAGATAATAATATATGTAGCGAGGCTTGGTTCTGAGCACGGGAAAACACCAGAGCATACCATACTGTATAGGTAGCCACTCATTGAAAACCTCGACATGGTTCAATTTTGGTTGCTTGCTGGCAAATGGTGCAAATTCTTAACACACCACTTGGAAAATACACAACCTTCCTGAATCACTAACTTTATAATTTTATATAGCAATATGAAAGCAATAAGGTGACACTAAGGCCCATGAGAAGTTCTCTATTCTCCAATTGAGAAGATATATAAGACTTCGGATTATCTTTTCTTTCATTTTATCTTGAAAAATAGTATACTGTAGATTGAAAATCATTAAGTCCATATATGACTGTTTGATCAACTAAAAGGAATGCTACACATTGAATCAATGCTATATAAGAAGATAATAGTCGTTACTTATTAGGGCATCCTGCTACAAAATAATGTTCTATACAGACATGGACTGAGGATGGGAATACATTCCCCTTTTTTCCATGCTTTATTTTGTTTTCAACCTGATTAGAGTTGGGATGGTTTTCTAAGAGATATGCGCTAAGGGCTCCCTTATAAGAGAGAATTTTATGTAGCTAAAATTTAAGAAATTATTGAACCATTAAGAATACTACCTGGTTGAAGTTGGTGTATGCAGTATCATCGGAATCAGAGGTGACAGGAACACCAATGGATGCTTGCAACCGCTGTAGTAACGATCTGTTACCAACAAGAATTGTGCTGGCCTTGTCAATCAAATTCTGTAAGCAAAAATTGATCACTTTCTGAGTAAAGAAAATTTAATTTTAGATTTATAGGCAAGATTAGCCGACCCCAAATAATTGGAAAAACGCTTTGTTGAGTTGAGTTATTTATAGGCAAGATTATAAATTCGTCACCAATCAACCATGCCATTAGTGGGCCCATCTATTCCCCTCCAACCATCAATTTCCAACCGGCAGGGTTCTTATTACGATAACATCATGTGCTACCATTTGGTCGAGCCCTCCTAGCTTTTACATTACCTTGAAAAAATGTTTATATTTATGCAAAAGTTGCCTCAAATGCCACCTTAGCTTCTTCTATAGTCGCTCCATAGGTTAACAAATGATTTATTTGCTCTGTATACTCTGCTGACCTACATCTAAGGTTATTGATTTCATATTGTAGTAACAGGTTGCATCTTTTCATCCTTACCTGGGGCATGACCTTGTAAAATTATAATTTCATTTCTTTTGATTAATAAATTTACTGACAAAAGAAAAGAAAAAGGTATTGTTTGTAAATTGGGGTCCATTACTAATTCATAATGTACTTTAGGGTCCCATGTTTTCAGCATTTGTACTTTGGGGTCCATTTTCACTTTTTGTGACATTTTGTAAAACAATTGTGATGCAATTATTGTAACACGCGTATCACAAATAGTGAAAATAGACCCCAAAGTGCAAATAGTTAAAACTTTACACTCAAAAAGTGCATTTCAAAGAACTACGAGGCCTCAAAGTACAAGTAACTCGATATAACATGAAGAGGCAGTCTCTTGGGGGTACTTAGTCCTGGACTCAATTTAAAAATATAATATTATATTAGGTAACTTGCAATCAACCTCCTGAACTTACCCAATTGCTGATAGCCCCTCAACTCAACATAAAAAGACCCTAAACTATCTAAAATCTTGCAAGTAAAGACAGCCAATTAGTCAACCACATGTTGACCACTGGTCTTAATTGAAATGACTAATAAAACATCATTTGTTTCTTTTAACTTCGAATCCATCCTAGTTCGCTTCCATTGAGCACAGTGAGTAAACACACACACACACACACATATATATATATATATATGTGTGTGTCTGTATATATGTATTTTTAGATATATAGTTCATATGTATACAAACATATATGTATAGGTTGTAATATAAATATATGTATAGGTTGTAATATTTGCGTAATATCTATGTGTCTCTATATATGTATTTTTAGATATATAGTTCATATGTATACAAACATTTTATGTATAGGTTGTAATATATATATATATCAAACATATATGTATAGGTTGTAATATAAATATATGTATAGGTTGTAATATTTGTGTAATATCTATGTGTCTGTATATATGTATTTTTAGATATATAGTTCATATGTATACAAACATTTATGTATAGGTTGTAATATAAATATATGTATAGGTTGTAATATTTATGTAATATAGGTTGTAATATTTGTGTAATATCTATGTGTCTGTATATATGTATTTTTAGATATATAGTTCATATGTATACAAACATTTATGTATAGGTTGTAATATAAATATATGTATAGGTTGTAATATTTATGTAATATATATATATATATATATATATATATATATATCCGAAAATTCTATTGTGCGATCCTCCCGCACAATAGAATTATGGACTCCCAATTCATTTCCTAAAACCTTTCTATCTATCTCCTGATATCTCTATCCTAAATTGTAGAGAATTAAATCAAATAAACCACTCAGCCCCTATTTGTAAGGAGAGAGAGATCTAAACAAGAAAAAAGAATGACTCGGCTGTCCCAAGAGAGAAAAACAAGGAGAGGTTTATATGCATCTTGTGCTGTCTTCACGAACAAGAGCATTATTGTAAATAATTATATATATATGTTTGTCACAATATTTTTTGTATAATTAGCTACACATGCCTTTATATGTGTATATATTGTGTAATTAGTTAAAAACATTTAAGACAAGTGAATTGACCATATAGTTATAGAAATTACTCATCCATCTCTGAATTCATCAATGAAAATTTGTGAATTTCCAGAATAATGTATATATCATTGTTGCTAATGGTGTGGATCTGTAATTGTTGGTAAATTTAACGGCTTCAACATATTTAGTGGCCTCCAAGCAAATGTCGTTGTAGGGCGAGCACTTGTACAGAAAAGGAAAACACAATAAGCATTATTAACGTTCGCAATCGGCAATAAGTTAGTACTTAAGTTGTTTGATTCTCATTTTGCAAAATTTTTGTACCGTGAAATTTTATTATAATGTATAGACTATAGCTAGTAGATCAGGTTTTTTAGTTTAAAACTAATCAATTTTTCGATGACAAACGCCAAAATTATTCTGATGTGAATTATGCGGTAGCAAGCGACATTAAATGCACACAATATAGGAATCGATAATGTTACCCAATCATTGGATGCCAATACAAGAGAGAGACTACCTTCATATATATGGCCTGAAAGTCCTTGGCTAGAAAGGAACTAATTAAAGCATAAATAAATAATACAAAAGAAATAATTTACCATTTACCTAGGCTATAATTACTCCTGATACGTAATTAATTCTTAGAATCTCTCTGGATAAATTGGCATCTGCTTTAATTTGTCTCACCAATCACACCTAATCTGCCCCTAGGTGGCCCACCCATAAGCACATGACACGTCTTGACATAACACAACCGATGGCACACAAGAGCAAGCACAAATTAAGAACTTTCTCTCACTAAAAAATGATGTGTCTACAATTGTTGGCCAATGACCTTAATTGTAGCCTAAAGTTATTTTGCCAGTTAAGATAACCTAAAAGGGTAAAAAGACTAAAGAGATAAATTAAGAATATTCCAAAAGTATATCACCCCAACCCTAAAAACTAATTAAAATAGGGAAATAGGACAAAATAGAACACAATAATAAGAGTACAATTCGACATATTACAATTAAGCCTAAATCACTCCTCCATTCTCATCACTCCCCCTTCTTAAAACAAGCTCGACCTAAAATTTGGAGACGAGTGAAAATTCCCAAAATATGTTTGCTGAAGAGGAAATGATAGATTTGAGGTCCCAAAATTAATTTTAGCCACGATATAAATGTTTTCGAGAGACCCAAAATTTTCATCACCATGTCATTACAATTTGGAGAAATATTATTTAATTGATTTTAGCGGAAAATTTTTGAAAAAATAAAGAGTAAAAGTCTACATATTACAATTTAAGCCCAAATCACTCCTCCACTCTCATCAACATCACTCCCTAACATTAGCAAAGCTCGACCTTGAGCTTAGAGGGGCAGCGCACCGTCATAGGAGGGAACTTGAATCACCTTAGCCACAAGGATATATTGGGATTCTGGTGTTTCCATGAATTTCATTCTCGCTTCCTATTATATCAGATGGGCCACGAGAATGTAATACACAAGTCAATTAAGATCAATTATCAATATACACTGGAAACCAACACAAGAGTAATAATCAAAGTCATCCGCATTGGTGGTATTGTGTAGTGATCATGTATATAGAAGTGTATATAAAGAAGTTTAAGGCGGCCAAAATAAATGTGGAAAAACCTCAAAAAAAACGAGACTAAAGAATACACTAAATCAACATAGAGAATTACAAGACTCGACTTACACCTAATCTGAATCCATCTCAAACTTGAGGTGATCCTCACTCTACCATTAACTGTAGCACCGCACAATCAACTCCTTGTCACTACAAGGAGATAGTCCTCCGGTCTAATTCTCTGATCGGACTGGGATGATTGCAAATAAACACTTCTTGATCTTCAACACAAGGGATTGCCACACATCCAGAAGATCTCAGTATGGAAGGAGGAGGTGAATCTAATGAATTATTAAAAATATCATGAAATTCCGCCTCAAAAATGAATTCAATACATGGGGTTCCAAGAGAGAATTTCAGGAGCATAAAGTGTACTTAGACTTCTTAAATAAAGCTCTCTTGTAAATCCACGATCACATACCTCTATTACTTCTAGTTATACGCAAACTCTAGTGAGCGGTTTGATCAGACCTTAGGCGGTACAACAGTCCATAAAAGGCCTCCCATGTGACCCAAAAGTTGTGATAGTCATACACTTGGGCGTCCTAACAGCTAAAATCTACCCTTCTGTCCTATGCTAGCAGCTAGAAGTTGTTCTAAAGGATTGAAGCTATTCCAAAAGCTTAGAGATAAGGAAAGAGGGATGGCAACGGGTCGGTTCGGGGTCGGGGATAGCATCCCCATCCCCATCCCCGTTCCCGCCCCGTTCCCCGTTATAACGGGTTTGGGGATCTCCGTCCCCGTTTAAAACGGGTATCGGTTTCCCTGCGGGGAACCTGTTTCTTTTTTTTTTTAATATAAAAAAATTCATTTACAACTCTCAAACAAAAAATCTGAAGCAAAACTGAAACGAGATTTCTAATTTGTAAAACTGAAACGAGATTTCTAATTCATTTACAACTCTCAAACAAAAAATGCAAACAAATACATTATTACAAAACAAATCTTAAACGAGATTTGTGATTTTGAGTATTCTAATTTGGTATTAATATTTTCGTTTTACTTGAAGCAAACAAATCTCAAACAAATTATTACATCTAACTGTTGTTATTTTTGGGCAGAAGGCAGGGACCGGGGTGATGAACAGGAACAACAGAGGAGATGAGGGGCAGACGAAGGGGGCGGGCGAAAAAAAGAATACCGTGGGGACGAAAAGAGGAGAAGGGAGATGGGAGCTCTCAGCGCTCTAAAAGAGGAGAAGGGGGCGGACCAAAAAGAAAACAGGGTTAGGGTATGTTATGTCCCTCTTATAATATATACATATATACATATACATATATACATATATTTTTATTATATATTAAATATTCGGGTATCCCTGTGGGGACCCGAGGCAATACCTAAACCGACCCGAACTTTTTCCGGGATTTTTTTTTCGGGTATCCGCTGATACCCGAATTTTCGGGGAAAATTAACAGCTCAAATTAGTTGTTTAACCAGTGCTAACAGGAGAAACAGTTTGAACAGGCAATGAAACAAAATTCAAACACAGCAGTTCGAACATACTTCATGGTGGTTCGAATAGTCTCTTGATAATGATTCAACAATCAAAACTAAGGGACAGGACAGATAAATATAAGTCAGGCACATGAAAAATATAAAGCATAAAATGAAAAGTCAAACGTGATATTTAGGGTCTCTAATGCCAATATACATGTATCCTATAAAGAATCTAACCGGATTGACAAAGAATTAGGCTTCTGGACACATCTGAAAGAATTGGTAAATTGAATTTCTTTGTCTTTCTTCTCCAATTGGAGGCCCATATATATAGCTCTTGCGACGAGTATAAAATAAACATACAAGCATGATTTATGCCTAAGATGAAGTGTAAGATAGTCAAATATTTACACCAATGATTCCCATAAAATATGGCATATTTTAAGGACCGTGTTTTAAGGAACATGTTTCCATGTTTTAAGAAACATATTTTACGGAGTGATGATACGCAAATATTGCGTATTTCATCCTCCGAACGGACGCATTTTAGCCCCCTCGGGTATCTTATTCCCTATATTTATGCTCGTTAACCAGACAACCTCGGATTTCTACGTTAACATGTTTTGCAGGGGTTAATTAAGCTTTTATAGGTATTTGGATGCTAAGTGTGAAGTTCGGACGCATTCCGCTCGATTTCCATACGCGATCGCACGTTCAAGGGCATTTTAGTCTTTTCACAACTTGGGCACCTGGCCCAACATCTACAAGGAAGTTGTAGCCCTCCTCGCAAGCTTCGCGTGGTCGCGAACGGTGCACAATTCCGAGTCCGTATGAAGAAGTTACGGCGATTCTAGAGGACGGAAAATACAAGCATGCAAAAACAGCAATGCAGTGTGCTGATACCTGCTTAATCGATCGATCGACGATTTTGGTAGATCGATCGATCCTTCTCTACAATGGACTTTTTTCTTCTTGATCGATCGATCGACGATTTTGGTCGATCGATCGATCCCCTGTTTCCAGGAGATATTTTGCCTTTTAATTTCTTTTCTCTTTTCTTTTCTTTACGTATTCCAACTTACTATAAATACCAATTTTTGTTGTAATATCAGAGGTGAACGTTTTAGGTTAGATTTTAGCTTAGGGTTTGGGGGATTTGAAGAGTTTTGCTTTGATACTTCTTGGTTTGACACCCAATTGGGTTGTAAGTTGCAGTATTCATCTTCCACTCCATTAATATAGTTGTTTTCCATTAATTCTTGCTTTGATAATTAGGTTTACATGCTTTGTTAATTAGTTTACATGCTTTGATTACTTGCTTTCTAGTGTAGATTTATCGCGTTTATTTACTCGCTTTATTTATCGCGTTTTTACGATGCTTTCTAGCTAATTTAAATTAGATTGTGTTTGAATTGAACTCACTCGAGTTAACGCGCTGCTTGGCTTTGGTGATAGTGTTTACGGGTTTATTTCGGGTGCGTTGTCCTAGTTATTGCGCCTAGGAGATTTGACGGGGCATATCATGTATGTCCCGTGCTTACGACCTTTCGTGCGCAATTTCGGGGATATTTGTTGACGTCAAAATCTTATTAGGCTTTTATGAGGATTTAGGGGCGTGACAACCCTTGATTTAATTAACTGTCGGAACGAGACGCATTTGTAATAACTCGTCGACCCATGTAACCATTTTATACAAATTAACCCGGGTGAGGGATATTCGACGCAACCTATAGTTTTACTCGCTTTGTTAGTCTAGTTTCAATACCCTTGCCTAGATTAATATTTCCCTTTTATGCATCTTTTCTTTTAGTTTGTAATCACCATTTTACACTTTTATATCGGAATATTAAATCATATAAATTCTAACAACTCGTCTCTGTGGATTTTCGATACCCGACTTACCGCTCTACTTGCCTCGCAAGTGTAGTTGTAATTTAGGTTTGTTTGTATTGAGTAGGCGAAACGAAAACAACGACTGTGCACCTACACGCGCACACCTTTCGCCCTCGATCAAAATGGCGCCGTTGCCGGGGACTAGTTTGTTTTAGACTTTATTTGATTTAGTATTTCATAGTATTTTCTTTCTATTTGTATTATTTTCTAATCTTTTTGCAGGACTTCCACATTTGATCACTTAGGAACGCTCGAATTTTTCCCACGCGCATTTTGTGGAATTCGCCACTTCGAGCCATTTTGGGGGTAAGCATGTCTTGTTCCAATTCTTTCGGTAATCCTTGTTATAATTCTCAAAATTCCCGCAAACCTATGACTTTCGGTGAATACTTAGAATCCCAAAGTATAACAAATTCAAATATGACATTGGGCGAGTATAACGAAAGTCAAAACTTAGGTTATTGGAATTTTGATGACGATGACAATGATTTTGGGCCTTTACCTCCTTATAATAGGAATTTTGAAACGAATTGCAATAGTTTTCAAAATTCCTATCATAATGAGTTTTCGTTCAAGTCCGATGGTAATTTTCAAAGTTTCCATTTTCATGCATCTGCACCTCGACCCATGACATTTGGTGAGGGCTTGCGTATGTATGAGAATGAGAAACTTGAAAATCGTTATCGGGAAGAAAATCGTTCGTGGGAACATGACTTGGATTTACTTTTTGAGTCCAACGACGATTTTGCTTCCGAGACTTTTGAGGTCGAAGAATGTTTTGAACCAAATGAGGTAGTTGTACCTACTTTGGAACAAACCATTCTAGACTTTCCCCATTGCATAATAGATATTGAAAGTGAGGATGAAAATGACGTAATATCTATTTGCAATGAAATGATTTCTTCTTTGGCTCCCAAAGAAGAACATTTCATTGAAAATGATATTATTTCCTTCGAAACTCAAACTTCATGCGATGATGATTCATCTCATGAGTTTGAATTTCATTCATCCCCATTTTCATCCTCTATTATCACACCGTCACAAGTACCCGATGATTCGGTTTCAAACTTTAATGTTTTAAACCTTTTCGCCGATGAGGAGAACTTGCTCGAGTCGCCTTCCATGATCGCATCTTTGCCTTTGTGTGCGCCGCCTCCCATTCCAATTTTAAAATCATTGGGAGGATATTCGGCTTTTCTCGGTCCCCACATGTTTTTGTCACCCGTGCAATCCAAACCCCCCATCGTCCCTCCAAAACTTTTAATTGGCGATGGTTCCTTTCTTCCGCCTTACACATGCCTTCCGTTTTTCAAACAGAATTCATATTTTTCGGAAGGCATTCTTGTATGTGAGGGTACACCGGTTATCCTCCAAAGTCAAATCGTTTTCACGGTGGACCCTCAGCTATTTAGACTTCTAGTGTATAGTTAGTGTGAAGCCTAAATAGTAGGTTGTATATAGTTAGCTTTTTATTTTTTTTCTTTCCTTTTTAATTTAGTTTAGTGTAATTAGTTAACTTTTTGTTATTTGTTTTTGCTATGCTCGGTACTAACTTGTTTTGTAGATTCTTTGGACTTGTTCTTATGGGGATCGCTCCAATTTTGGGTAATATCGCTATTTTCCTCTCTTTAACTTGGTTCTTAATTAACATTGAGGACAATGTCAAGTTTTAAGTTAGGGGGTGTGGGATATTCTATCCATTTCTTTATTTAGTCCATATTTTTGCTCACATGTTAGTTACTTAGTATGCTTTTCTTAGAAAAATTGAAAATTTCAAAAAGATTTTCTTTCTTTTTTCTCCTGTTTGGGGCTTTTTGCCTTTGTTTCTGATGATAAATTTCAATAATTGCCCAATCTAATAGATAGCCCATGATGCATGTTCTCAATTTTAGAAGTTATTAGACTTTAGTCTCACTTATTGATATTATGAATAACTACATGAATTAAACTTTAATCCCATGAGCACATGCACTTTCTTGCTCTATTGATTTGGTTTAAGATTTTTATAACTCGGTAATCTTTTGTTGCATTGTATATACTTACACCGAGTAAGCTTTGTACCTTTCGTCATATGTGAGTGTATACACTATTCTTTTCTCTTTGAAAACGTTGAATTCGTCAGTAATCTCACTATTCTTTCATTTGATCGTTCATTAATTGAGTTCATACTTGAAATGTGTTACTTGATCATGATTTTCATATATTGTTGACTCGAGAATTGCGTAAACTTTGTGAAATGATCATAGGCCCTCTTTGTTATATCACCCATATAGCCTTGACCTCACCCTTATATGTTTACCCTCGTTAGCCCCTTTGAGCCTAAATATAGCCTTTCGTTTCATAACCCCATTCCCATAACCAACTCTAAATTGGAGTTTTAGCCCATACATACACTTTCCACACCTTTGTTTGGAATGTTACTTGGGATTGAATGTCGTTGTTGTGATGTCGGTTGCAATTTAGGCATATGAGAGTGAGAAAAGAAAAGAAAAGAAAAAGAAAAAAGTGAAAAAGTGAAGAAAAAGAGAAAGCAAAAAGCAAAAGAAAACAAAAGAAAAACAAGAAAAGAAAAAGAAAAAGAAAGTTGTAAATGTTGTATATAGTTCAATAAGCTTTGATTACTCTCCAATTGTTATATTTAAGGCTTTTTGCCCGCATTTTCCCATTATCCTGAGTTTTGATTCCGAACACTTTGAATCCGTACATACATTCCTTCATTTCGTACCCTAGCCAAACCTACATTACAACCCTATTGAAGTCCTATGTGATCTTAGGTTGATGTAATTCAAAAGTCATAATAGTTGTGATAATCTGTGAAAATACATTTCGCCTCCTTTAATGAGCGGTATCTTTCATTGAGATTACAGTTTTTCAGCTTTTATATAGCGTTCTTCATTTGTGACATGTGCGCGGCCTAGTTTCCATTTACATTTACTCTTTAGCCCGCATGTTCCGTGTGTTACCTCCCTGTTTCAAGTGAATTCACTTGATGAGTGTAATGCCCGAAAGGATTGAATGTATGTTTGCTTTAACGTTTATCCGGTTTATTTAAGTTTTTTGCCAAATCATACTCTGCAAGTGCTCGCTCCCCCTCCCACATTTTAAGGTTTCAATTCTATGAGGTGCATTCTATAATGTCAATGATTCGAACTTTTGTTTGAATCCATTCAATGTGCTAATAATGCGTATGAAAACTTTTTCGCTATTGTTGGGCTTGTCACATGTTGGTTTGGGCTTATTTTGAGGAAACCAAGTGATGTTTGTGGGTACCATCTCTGAAAACCCTCACGAGACGACATTCGTCCACCAGGGTAACCTGTGGGTTTAACGGCTTATTGCATACACTAAATGCAATCGAATCCCCGGCGAAAGTGGCCTTTTGCTTTTATACCATACTTTTGTACCTATCTCCTCCTTTTGGTTTGCTTGTAGTTCTTGTTGCATCCTATTTCATTGCTAGGGACTAGCAATGTATAAGTTAGGGGGTGTGATGATACGCAAATATTGCGTATTTCATCCTCCGAACGGACGCATTTTAGCCCTCTCGGGTATCTTATTCCCTATATTTATGCTCGTTAACCAGACAACCTCGGATTTCTACGTTAACATGTTTTGCAGGGGTTAATTGAGCTTTTATAGGTATTTGGATGCTAAGTGTGAAGTTCAGACGCATTCCGCTCGATTTCCGTATGCGATCGCACGTTCAAGGGCATTTTAGTCTTTTCACAACTTGGGCACCTGGCCCAACATCTGCACGGAAGTTGTAGCCCTCCTCGCAAGCTTCGCGTGGTCGCGAACGGTGCGCGATTCCGAGTCCGTATGAAGAAGTTACGGCGATTCTAGCGGACAGCAATGCAGTGTGCTGATACCTGCTTAATCGATCGATCGACGATTTTGGTAGATCGATCGATCCTTCTCTGCAGTGGACTTTTTTCTTCTTGATCGATCGATCGACGATTTTGGTCGATCGATCGATCCCCTGTTTCCAGGAGATATTTTGCCTTTTAATTTCTTTTCTCTTTTCTTTTCTTTACTTATTCCAACTTACTATAAATACCAATTTTTGTTGTAATATCAGAGGTGAACGTTTTAGGTTAGATTTTAGCTTAGGGTTTGGGGGATTTGAAGAGTTCTGCTTTGATACTTCTTGGTTTGACACCCAATTGGGTTGTAAGTTGCACTATTCATCTTCCTCTCCATTAATATAGTTGTTTTCCATTAATTCTTGCTTTGATAATTAGGTTTACATGCCTTGTTAATTAGTTTACATGCTTTGATTACTTGCTTTCTAGTGTAGATTTATCGCGTTTATTTACTCGCTTTATTTATCACGTTTTTACGATGCTTTCTAGCTAATTTAAATTAGATTGTGTTTGAATTGAACTCACTCGAGTTAACGCGTTGCTTGGCTTTGGTGATAGTGTTTACGGGTTTATTTCGGGTGCGTTGTCCTAGTTATTGCGCCTAGGAGATTTTACGGGGCATATCATGTATTTCCTGTGCTTATGACCTTTCGTGCGCAATTTCTGGAATATTTGTTGACGCCAAAATCTTATTAGGCTTTTATGAGGATTTAGGGGCGTGACAACCCTTGATTTAATTAACTGTCGAAACGAGAAACATTTGTAATAAATCGTCGACCCATGTAACCATTTTATACAAATTAACCCGGGTGAGGGATATTCGACGCAACCTATAGTTTTACTCGCTTTGTTAGTCTAGTTTCAATACCCTTGCCTAGATTAACATTTCCATTTTATGCATCTTTTCTTTTAGTTTGTAATCACCTTTTTACACTTTTATTTCGGAATATTAAATCATTTAAATTCTAACAACTCGTCTCTGTGGATTTTCGATACCCGACTTACCGCTCTACTTGCCTCGCAAGTGTAGTTGTAATTTAGGTTTGTTTGTATTGCGTAGGCGAAACGAAAACAACGATTGTGCACCTACACGCGCACACCTTCGCCCTCGATCACGGAGCTTTAACATTCCCTCGCAAACTCAATTGTCCTGGAGAGACAACGTTGGACCTTAGCAGAGTGAAACAATGTTTGTGGAGCCCTTTGGTAAAAATATCCGCAAGTTGATCCAAAGAGGGGACAAAATGAACTCGATGAGCACCGACCAGGAGACGTTCTCGAATGAAGTGATAATCCAACTCAATATTTTTGGTGCTGGCATGAAAAATAGGGTTAGAGGTCATGTAGTTGGTGTTGAAATTATCACAGTAGAGGGTGATAGGCTTAGGAGAGGGAACTGCAAGCTCAGTGAGAAGATGGGAAATCTAAGTCGTTTCAGCACAGACATGAGCTGGGGAGCAGTACTCAGCTTCGGCACTGGAGAGGAAAATGGTGGGTTGCTTCTTGGCAATCCAAGAGATAAGGTTGGAGCCCAAGAAGACGCAGAGGCTAGTAGTGGAACGGCTGGAGTCAAGGCACCCAGCCCAATCAGCATCGGAGTACGCAGTGATGGTAAAGGAGTTGGAGGAAGGGCGGAAGAGAAGACCATAATCAAGAGAACCTTAGAGGTACGAAGGATTCTCTTAACGGCTATGAGGTGGGGGTGACGGAGTTGACTCGTGAATTGAGCCACATGATGGACACCGTAGGTTATGTCAGGGCAGGTGAATGTGAGGTACTAAAGGGAGTCGACTAACTGTCGATACTTGATGGGATCAGAAATGAGGTCATCGGTGTTGGCTAATAGCTGGGTTTTAGCATAAACGGGTGTAGAGCAGGGCTTGCAATCAGTCATGCTGAAGCGGTGAAGAAGGTCGATAGTGTATTTGGTTTGGGAGAAGTGAATGCAGTTATGGGGGTAAGTGGATTCAATGCAAAGGAAGTAGGAGAGAGAAGGGGGGGCGAGGTCGCTTAGCTCAAATTCCTTGCCCAAGATAGTAATGAAGGAAGCGAGGAGGTGTGGGGTGTTGCCAATAAGAATGATATCATCCACGTACAGTAGAAGGTAGAGAACCGCATACTCGGATTTATAGATGAATAAAGAGTTATCGAGACCAGCCCTGTGAGTTAACAAGGCTGAGAACTGTGTGAACTGTAGTGGGTTTGATGACCGGGCTAAAAGTTTTCTCGAAATCAATACCGGCCAGTTGTTGGAAGCCCTTTGTAACCAGACAAGTCTTGTGGCACTCAATGGAACCATTAGCACGACGCTTTAATTTAAAGACCCATTTGTAGCCAACTACATGCTGAGAAAAATATGGAGGAACAAGAATCCAAGTAGAGTTCTTAAGTAAGGCATTGAACTCTGTAGTCATGGTCTGACGCCATTCTCGAATGCGGGAGGCTTGAGAGTTACAGGTGGATTCAGAGGTAAGGGAGGGTAGGGGAGCCAGAAGGGCTTTGGGAAGGGGATATCTGATGGTGCCATATGTTTGGTGGAGGGGCTTATGGGTATCAACTTATTATCGGGTGATTATAGGATGTCGGGGTCGAAGCAGAGGAAGAGGGAATGTATGCGGGGTTGGAGGAAGGGGCAGGGGTGTTTGGAGGTGATTAGGCGGAGCAACAGTGATAGTGTATAAGATAGGGTTATTGAGGAGTGAGTGGAGGTTAGGAGGGGGGAGGTGCGGAAGGGCAGAAGGGATAAGGGGTACAAATATCCAGGGAGGAGGGGGAAGAGGCGGAAGAGGCGGGAGGGATAAGGGGTACGGATATCCAGGGAGAAGGGGTGGAGGTGGGGATAGCAGTAGAGAAGGAAAAATGGTGTTCATTGAAATGAACATGGCGGGATATGTAGACACAGCTTGTCAAGCGATCCAAGGAGCGATATCCTTTGTGTTGTGAGTTGTAACCTAAAAACACACATTCGACAGTTCTTGACAATAATTTGTTAGTGAAATAAGCACCCAAATGCAGATAACAGACACAACCAAAAATACAAAGGTCGGAGTTCGAGGGGGAACGTTCATAAAAACTAAAGAACGGGGAAGCCCAATTAAGAACGGGAGAGGGGAGACGATTGATAAGATGAACAGAGGTGGCGACAGCTTCAGGCCAGTGGCAAAGGAGAACGTGACTAGAGATAAAAGAGAGTGCGGGACATATCCCCAATGTGACGATACTTTCATTCAGCAAGGCCATTTTGTGCAGGTGTGTGAGGGCAAGAAAGACGACGATGAATGTCGATGGACATGCAAATTCCTAAAAATGGCCATCATATTCCCCCCCCCCCCCCCACCATCACTTTGAAATTGATTGATGGGGCGGAGAATTGTGTCTGTGTATAGGTGACAATTCTTAAAGTGCATAAGAACTTCTGATTTACGTTTCATAAAATATAACCAGGAAAAACAAATATAATCGTCAGAGAAAAGCACATAATATTTGTAACCAGAGACAAAGAGAGATTAGGAGATTGCCAAACATCATAATGTATTAAAGAAAAAGGATCAACACTTCTAATTTCATTTGATCGAGAAAAGGGGAGGTGTGGATTTTTCCAAGGAATACTCTTGACCAGTGTTCTAAAAGGCACACATAGGGGGCGCATATGCATGATGCTTTTTAGAAACGCAATGCATAAGGGGTATGCGTGGGAAAAGACGTGGTCAACGCTTTTTTAAGGCGGTCAACGGGGAGAGCCGCGCATAATCGTGCAATGCGCGCACAAGGCGTGCTTTTTTATTTTATTTTTAAATTTTTTTATTGCTGAAATCATTTCTTTCTTATGTTTAAGCTAAAATGACGTCGTTTTGGGTAAAAAGCATACAAATGTTTTTTTATTTTTTTTTGTTTCTTATTTGCTATACTAATCTAACCTTAACATAACAACAGTATTGGGGACATATTTTGGGGAGTCATTCATATTATATTCTAGTAACGGAAATAAAATTGTTTCTTTCTACCAACAGTGGCAGTGTCTAGTTTAATTGCTGTATTTTTTTTTTTTTGCTGTTGCTGTAACTTTTTACTTATTCCAATATTTATAAAATAACTGTTGTCCAATATTTCTGACTCATTCCAAAAGTTCTCCTGTAGAAAATTCAAAAAAAGTTTTTGCTGTTATAAAATAACTGTTGTAATTTTTTTTTTTTGTCAAATTTCAAGGTATGTTTTATTTTATTCGTAGTTTGATTGCATGTTTATGATTATGTTTTTTTTTTATGTAAATTATGCTTATTTCTGCTTTTATTATTTTAGAAACCTGGGTATAATTAAAAAAATATTATAAAAAAGGGCAAAATACCTTTTCACGCTTAGGCTTCGCCTAGGCTCCTAATGCTTGATGCTTGACCTCCACGCATCGCGCCTTTTAGAACCTTGCTCTTAACAAAAGGAAGAATTAGTCTTAAAAGTAGGAGATAAAAATTTATGCAAGCCTAAATAAAAGATGACTTTGGCAGGGTGGTCAAGTCTGTGATGCCACAATGTAGAGGAATTGTGGGTAGCAAAGAGAGCTTGAACACGAGATGAAAGAGCAGGAAGCTTGTTGAGACCATCGTTACATAGGCCCTGATAAAGACGAGACCCAGTAATGATATCAAAGATATATATATATATAATGGGTATCAAAAGCACAAAGAACTTTATTATCTTTAGAGAATTGAGCAATAGATAATAAATTTTTGCACATGAAAGGAACAACATAAACATTGTTAAGATGAAAAGAGGAAGTGCCATGTTACCCGTATAAGTGATGGGGAGATGATCACCATTACCAAGTTGAACGGTGTCTGGTCCAGAATAAGGATGACGTTGCTTAAGGAGTGCAAGATTGTCGACCATGTGGGTGGAGGTTCAGGTGTCAGGATACAAGTTAGGGTCATAGAAGGGCTATGAAGGTTGGCCTATCTGAAATCCAGTGAAGGCAGAGTTGAAGGAGCAGGGCACTATTGTTTGGGTAAAGGTAGAGAGGCGGGAGCAAGTGCAGACTGAGTGACCAAAGTCGGAGCATAGTTGGCACTGGGCCATGGGTTGCTATGTAGGACCAAATCCACGAACGCCATACTGAGAGTAACAGATGTTATTTGTATAGGAGCAGTTTGGGGTCCGTCCTTTCTAACGGTAGTTGTTGTTCCGATAGGAGGTATGAGGAGGAAGGGCATACTGAGAGGCTAGGAGAGCAGCAAGTGGGGTGATAGAAGTGGACTTGTGGCGGGCCTCGTAATTCAACAAACGAGACTGGAGTTTGGAAAAATTAAGGAGAGCGAAAAAGCTCTCAATGGCAGTGACATGAATCTCGAACTCAGGGCCCAGACCGTTTAGAACATAGTTAACAAGATCCGTATTGGAGACAGATTCACTAATAGTGGCAAGAGGCAGTAATGGACTTGGCTTCCTGAAGGTAGTCCGTAATGGAGCGGGCGCCGCGAGTGAGACTTGTGAGAATTTTTCGATAGGCATTTGCCACTAACTTTTAAGAGAAGTGGGTCTTACTAATGGCCCAAAGTTCAGCAGAGGTTGAGCATCCAATCACAATCGCCAGTAGAGTTTCAGAAAGAGTAGCGAAGATGACACTGACCAGATTTTTGTCAGCAAGTACCCAGGCGGTGCATTCTGGTTCAGAAGTGGAGTGAGGATAAAAGCCATCAATAAAAAGAAAATAATCTTGCCCATAGTGAAAGGCTTCAATTTGGTGGGACCACAAAAGGAAATTATCATCGATTAGTTTGACGGTGACAAAACGGGTAATATTGGGGATTTGGATATCAGTAGGAGGGTTTTGAGTATAGGAGAATTCTGTAGTATTGATTGACATGATTAGGACTAAAATTGCGAAAGCGAAGTTTTTTTTCTCAAATTGTAAATTTACGATCACATATCTTTATTATTTATAGTTATACGCACACTCTAGTAAGAGGTTCAATCAGACCTTAGGCGGTACAACAGTCCATAAAATGCCCCCCATGTGACCCAAAAATTGTGATAGTCACTACTAGGGTGTCCTAACAGCTAAAACCTTCCCTTGTGTCCTATGCTAGCAGCTAGAAGTTATTCTGAAAGATTGATGCTATTCCAAAAGCTCAGAGATAAGGAAAGCCTAACAGGGTTATGTTAACAGCTCAAATTAGTTGTTTAACCAGTGCTAGCAGGAGAAACAAAATTTGTGCTAACAATTTGAACAGGCAAAAGTTGCAAAATTATAACATACATACTTCATGTTGGTTCGAACAGTCTCCTGATAATGATTCAATAATGAAAAACTAAGGGACGGGATAGATAAATATAACAGTCGGGCACATGGAAAATATAAAGCATATAATGAAAAGTCAAACATGATATATAAAGTCTCTAAAGCCAATATACATGTATCCTATAAAGAATCTAACCGGACTGACAAAGAATTAGGCACCTGGACACATCTGAAATAATTGGTAAATTGAATTTCCTTGTCTTTCTTCTCCAATTGGAGGCCTATATATAGCTCTTACAATGTGTATAAAAAGAACATACAAGCATAATTTATGCCTAAGATTAAGTCTAAGATAGTAAAATATTTACATTAATGATTCCCATAAAATATGGCATGTTTTAATGAACAAGTTTCTATGTTTTAAGGATCATGTTTTATGGAGCTTTAACAACATCACCACGATCCATGATCTGTTCTCAAATGACCCAACAAAAAACATTTTACACTGAAATAAGTCGACAATTTTGTCCAAGATCTCTTAATTGATTAAATGTAAAACTAATGATGCACTCAGGGAGTCCAGGTACAGCTTCATGGGGTGATTTTTAGAATTCACTAAGAGCTTGTCAAAGGGAGCTTTTGTGAGACTGAGAACCTTTGAGATGTAAACGCAACGAATATTAACATAAACACTAGAGAAAATAGTTAAAGATAACTCTCACTCATTCTTATATATTCATCTCTTTAAATAAAGTGCGGTGTCCTCCCAAATGAGGGAGGTACTCTACATATTGGGAAAATGGAATAATGGATAAGGTTCTAGATCAGGATGGTGTTAAGTAAACTGACCCTCAACCGTGACATAATCAGAGACAAGATCCTCTATGAATATTTATGAAGAAGAGTACAATAACACCCCTCATGCTGCCACATCACTCTCACCCAAATCCGAGTCGATGCACTAAAGGGTGGCTTTAGAGAACTAGGTTTCTTCAAACTCAAGATGACCAACCCAATATATGAGGAAGTGCAAGAGCCAGAATGGGGGTTGTTGACCAGACAACTCAAAACAACTGCAAAAAAAGCAGGTAAACTCATAATTGGGGTTGTCGTAATGAGGTGCTTAATGAGCTTAAAAGTGCTATCTGAGGCATCTGTCAATCAAAACTTGGATGGAAAGAAACTTATTATGAGTTTACCTGGATGGAAAGAAACTTGGATGGAAAGAAACTTAAAAGTGCTAACTAATGTCGACATGATATAACTGAATTTGGTGATGAAGCGCCTAAAGAACTTAATGAGTCCATGGAAGTTGCTCACCTAAAAGACAGTCATCGAGGTAGGCCACTACACAATGGCCTAAACCTTGGACCTGGCAGTCTTGCACTTAGTACAACTAGGCCTGTAAATTGAGCCGGACAAGCCCGAAGCCCACCCGTTCGTCCCGCTATTTTCGGGCCGAACTTTATTTGGGTTTGAGCCGAGCCGAGCCGAGCCTGAGCCAAAATTTCAAGCCAGAATGAATTTTGGGCCAAGCTTGAGCCGAACTTTGCCAAGCCCGAATTGGGCCCGAAGCCCGAACTTTGAATATATAAATAAATAAATAAATTATTTTATAAAATATAACATATTTATGTTAGCTAATTTAATTTTATATGTATGAAATATAATTAGTCTTTGTAGGTTTTCATTCTTACTTCCCTTGTTTTAGTTTAATACATTTCATAATTATATACTTTATTTTATGAAATATTAATTAGATTTTGGTGTATACATTTTCTCCATGATGGAAACACAAGAAAAAACACTAATTCAAACTTT
This sequence comes from Sambucus nigra, assembly GCA_949130495.1. Taxonomy (NCBI): domain Eukaryota; kingdom Viridiplantae; phylum Streptophyta; class Magnoliopsida; order Dipsacales; family Adoxaceae; genus Sambucus; species Sambucus nigra. The sequence continues at coordinate 193,488,066 of OX422208.1, forward strand.
TTTTAACAAAAAAATGAAATCGGGCTTGCCCGAAATCGGGCCCGAAGCCCGAGATATTTATGAGCCGAGTTCGGGCTTAAGTAGAAAAGTTGGTTCGGGCCGAGCTCGGGCTTGAGCCTGTGTAAGGTAATTTGGGCCGAGCCTAAGCAAACTCAAGCCTGGCTCACCCAGCACGATTTACAGTCCTAAGTACAACATACCCACAAAAAGTGACAAGGGACCCATGAAGGAGCAGTCTTGAACTCATGGTAAAATTGTTCAGACGTCAAGGACCTATCTAACATGTTCTCGATCCGGATTGTTGTCGATTAAGATATCGTCAAAATATGCTGCATCAAATTGCTAGAAAAAATGGTTGAATAATCCATGTCAAGATGAGTGGGGCGTTCAAAAACTCGAAAGGCATCACAATCAACTCGTATAAGCCATCCTTAGCTTAAAATGTGTCTTCTAATTGCCTCCAATCGCACCCTTATATGATGGTAACCACTCGTTAGATTCAACTCAAAGAAAACACAGGCTGAATCGCGATGTGGTACTAAATAGCACAGTTATCAACCAATGTTTAAAAAGGCGAAAGGCGAGGCGAGGCGTTTGAGGCGTAAGCCTCACCGAAAAGAAAAGAAAAAGAGCAAAATAATATTAAAAAATACTAATAAAACCACAAAAATAAAACAACAAAGAAATATAAAATAAAACTACAAAAAAACCATCCTTGAGGACCTTCTCACATTGTTTGACATTTTTCTGTTCCCCCGAGATAACTTCAAAAAAAAAGTAATTTGAGAAAATCAATTTTAACATATTAGTTATTTTACAATATGACAATAAATTAATCAATGCAAAATCATGTTGGCAAAATCATTTTTTTAGCTTCATTCACATATTGGTTATTTTATAATATGAATAAATGCAACTTAAGAAGCAAATTTATTAAAAACATTGATTTTCAAGCTAAGATTAAAAAACAGTAATTTTATTAAAAAAAATAATAAAACATATCAACCTAAGTTTATTAAAAAAAAAAACAACCTTTAAAATATATTAATTTCTTAATATATATTCAGTTTAGTTAAAGATAACATATTAATCTAAGTTGAAAACCAAAAAACATAAAACTTTTAAAAAAAAGTCATATTAAAGTTAATTTAGTACATTTATTTCAAACAAAATCAAATTGACAAAATCAGTTTTTTATGTTTCATTAAATATTGGTTATTTTTTTAAAAATTCTCTCAAGTTACAATAGTAAACAGTACAAGTTAAGTGCAGTTTTAAAACAAAAACAAAAAAAGAACAAGAGTTTTTTTTTCCGCGCCTCAGCAAAAAGGCGTGAGGCCTACCGAGGCGTAAGCCTCGAGGCGCATTGAGGCGTAAGCCTCAAATTCAACCCTGAGGCTTAAGCCTCGAGGCATTTTTTGCCCGCCTCGCCTCGAGGCGAGCCTCGAGGCGTAAGCCTCAAACGCCTTTTTAAACATTGTTATCAACACATCAACTAGTTGTCATCCTTATTCAGGGCGAGTAACGCTAACAAAGTGATACGATGCTCTTGCTATAACCCTCACTCACATAACTTAAAGACATGTCAGTGGAGTTCTGCGGGCTCTGCACTAACCATGCGATAATGAGGCAAGTTAGGCAACATGCATAATGTCTAAAAAGGGTGGCAGGCCATTTGGGGGTGAGCTTTCGTCAAAAAAGAAATCTAACATATGAACAGGGGAACCTCTGTCGGAGGGAGTAAAGAGGGTGTTAATAAATTAATAGAATATTTCATCGTTCTGAGAGCAAGACTAGAGAGGCAGGCAAAGGGCGAGGCCTCACCTCACACTGCTACAATTGCATCTCCTTGTTATAGCGAAAGTGCACATGTTATCCTTTCCATAATGCGTATTGTCGTGATCAACTGCCACGGCCTCCCAATGAGGTGGTAGATGGTCATGTCCACAATGGTGCAAAGAACGACGGTGATGTATGGCCCAATGAAGAACGGTACACCACGTTATCAGTTGGGGATGAGTGGCTCTGACCTTGGTCACCTAATGTGGCACAACAACTGCAATGGCTCAATAGGTAATTCAAACTTTTCCACCATGTATCGGGAGATAAGATTATTATTAGAGTCACTATAATGATGGTGAACATTTTGGACACACAACGTGTAGAACAGGCTATGACATGGCCAGTTGGAATTGGTAAGTAAGAATATTAGGGTGATAGGGTGCGAGTCATGGCCAAAGTGATGCATGTGGGGCATCATCAACATGCAGTGGGTTGGGGTTGGGGACGGAGTAGGTAAGGTAGAAAGGCGTGCCTGAATACTATGAAACGTTGTTCATAGTGTCACCAAACATCCAAGGTGACATGTCATGTCGCAACATGTACCAATCACTGGCTAAGGTTACGGGCCTTATGGCATTGCTAAGGCTAGGAGGTGTCTGTGTAGGGACTGGGTCCTCCACGACATTAAGTGAAAAATAGTTGAGGGCAAATTGCGCTTGCGATTTGGGGTTTCCATATAATTGACGATGGGAGGAACTATGGTTCATTATTAGTTAGGATTTGAAAGGACCACGGGTTGCATTGGTGTGGCTAAGGGGGAAGTAGGGTTGTGGGTTGGGGTTTCGACGGAAACACATCAGTTTAGGGCGGAAGAAGGGTGTGCGGGGTGGGTTTAGAAGAAGGGCAAGGTCACTGACCTTGGGAGTGTTTTAGTGGAGGGTTGGAAAGGACAGCAGGGAGGGAGCCGGATTCTTAATCATGAAACACCATTCTGCTGATACCAATTAGAAGTAAACACTCATAAATGTTTTCTCAGATGCACAAGAAACATAAATTCTGAAATATAAATTAAATTAAGGGGGTTTGGGGGAAAGGTCCTCATAATTCTCAAAGTGTATAAAAATAGGACACTCCAAATAATTTTATAAATTTAGTCCCTGATGATGCTAAGATTTAGCTCCACCAGATAAGAGATGATGAGCTCAAACAGTAATAACAATGGCAGCAATAGAGTTATGTATGTGTATAAGTGTATAGAAGGGGATGAGGATAAGAGGAATGAAGACAGTGATGTATAGTGGTTCAGCCAATCAGGCCTACATCCACTGTGAGTGTGTGATCCACTAAGTATGGGCACTAATGACCTTGGATACAATGCTTATAAGCCACTCTCTCTTTACTGTGTGTAGAAGCAGAGTTTTCACTAGGGTTTATATGATCAATCCTTTACAAGGTTGAAGATGACAAGTATATATAAGGCTTGGGGGTAGTAGTGTACCCCCGAGCATACATTGTGCATGTGAATGATGATCTAGTCAATTTTCTGTTGACACCTGGCTGTGCCACTTGTGATTAATGCCGACATAATATTCTTTGACGTGAGAGGTTGATATTGTTATAACGGTCTGGTACACGTGCTATATGAGTCTCACGCGCACTGTCTCATGCGTCTCCCAAATCACGTGTCATGATGACGTCACCCTCGGCTTATGATGGCAGGCCGAGGCTGAGGTTAATGCTGGCATACTAGGTCTTGACTGCTGGATGTAGGCCACACGTTGTCGTCCCCTCATAGGGTCAGCTTATCACTTGGTCACCCCGAAGACGAGGCTTCTATCTCCACGAGCTTGGGCTCTAGTCAAGGTGAATAATCGGGTCGGCCTGGCCTGTCGTACTATTGTCCTGTCGTCCGTAAGACCCTCGGGGTAGTCAAATAAGGCTCTCGTCCTGGACGAGGCTACCCTCGGCATGGACGAGGGTGTATTTTGGTATATCAGTCCTTGTACTAAAAACACGAAAAATGGAAATGGTGCTGTTGGCGCGGACCAAAAAAAATGAACTCCTAACTTTAAAGGAGACACACAAATAAATGTTATTGTACCACAGGAGCTAGATTTATAAACTTGAAAAAACATTATCCTAAAAATTCAAATATAAGAAGGAACAGCAAAAAAAACAAAGCAATGAGGTTGAGTCCATATTTTAACGATGGATGGATTCAAGAAGCAGCATATGATGAGAAAGTTGTGTCTCTGTATGTTTATGTTAGTAGAAGAGACGAGAGTATGCCTGTTTGGCAGTGAGTAGGTGACGGCACTGTTCCTTGATAGATAACAACTCATCCTGTATCTTCTTTATCCGAGACACCAGCTTCATTGGATTTGCCTGCAACCACGAAAAAACAAATGTTTAAATTGGAATACCCTCAACACTGAATCATATAAAAAAGATGAGTTACATGGTCAGGGTAGATTTGTTGAAACTCTTTCTCGAGTTTATTTTGGACGACAGTGAGATCGTGGTTGGCCTTGCTAAAAAGATTCACCAGACTGTCCACTGCTGGATGCTTCTGCTTCTCCACACGATGTCCCATTGTTTGCTTTTGTTTCCCTCTTCTCCACTTCCCTTTGATTTTTAAGTTGTAGCCGCCAAAATTCTTAAAACCTAGACTGCGTTGCCCTTGCCCTTGCCAAAATTTTGACAAACTCAAATTTAGCGGTGACAATTTTTGACACGATAATTCGGTAATAGTAATAATTTGAAATGATTCGAACTTGACTTGTATAGATTTAAGAGTACTCAAAATTTATATTCAAATAAAAATTAACGCGATCCAAAAATGAGACGACTAACCCGAATTGCCACCCCTACTCAAATTAACCCTGCACATTTCATGTTCCTTCTCCTAAATTATTTATTTTGATTCGCACCTTGAACTATTAACTTGTTTCAATTGTTAAAATAGTATTTTCACCCCGAATTTTTTAAAAACTCATAATAAAAAATATATTATAGGTTGCAACCAGTTGTATGGCTTGTATTTCTTCAAGATAAGAGTTAGAGACTTAAATTATTAACCAGGAAACGACTTTGTCATTATATTTTATAATTAAATAACTTATTTATTATCAAAATAATAGGGAATTGTCGTGAAATTCAAAATAAGGACTTTAATGGTATTAGGTATGAAGTCTCTATAACTTTATATTGTCAATTATTGTAATTAAAGTCCCAATACGCTTCGTGATAGACAGGGTTTTGTCGCGGCGCGAGAGTCACCTACGCGCCGGTCATTTTGAATTCTGCTCACCTGAACTATACAAAAACCTAAACTACGACTACACTCAACGGGTGAGTATATAGCGGTAAGTCGGGTATCGAAAATATCCACAAAGACGAGTTGCTATAATTTATAGGATTTAATACTCCTAAATAAAAGTGTAAAAGATAATTATACACAAAAAGGAAAAAGATGCATAAAAGGGAAATGATTCATCTAGGCGAGTGTAAATTAAACTAGATTAACAAAAGCGGTAAAAACTATAGGTTGCGTCGAATATCCATCACCCGAGTTGATTAGTATAAAATGGTTACATGGGTCGACGAGTTATTACAAATGCGTATCGCTTCGACAGTTAATTGAACCAAGGGTTGTCACGCCCCTAAATTCGCATAAATGCCTAATACGATTTTGGCATCAACAAATACCCCGGAAATTACGCACGCAAGGTCGTAAGCACGGAACATACATGATATGTCCCGTCCAATCCCCTAGGCATAATAACTAGGACAACGCACCCGGAATTGACTCGTAAACTCCATCACAAAAGCAAAGCAACATGTCAACTCGGAATGAGTTCGATCCGGCACAACCTAGACTAACTTAGCTATAAAGCATATTAAAAACGCGATAAAGAAACGCAGTAAATAAACGCGATAAATCTACACTAGAAAGCAACTAAATGAAAGCATGTAAATAAAGCGTGTAAACTAAATTAGAAAGCAAGAATTAAGGAAATACAAACTATATTAATGGAGAGGGAAGATGAAAGTACCAATTACAAATCCAAATGGGTGTCAAACCAAGAGAGAAATGAAGATTGAGCTCTCAAACCCCGAACCCTAAGCTAAAACTAACCTAAAACGAATTATTTCCGTTATTTACAACAAAATTCCTTTATATAGTAAAAGGAATTAAAAAAGAAAAGAAAAGATAAAATATCTACAGAAAACAGGGGATCGATCGATCGATCAAAATGATCGATCGATCGATGGTAAAAATCATAGCCCACTGTCTCAGCTCGAGGGCAAAAGTTGAAGGATCAATCGATCGATCATTTTGATCGATCGATCGATGGCTACAAGTCTGCACTTATTCCTCCTGTTTTGGTTTCTTGGTTTTCCCTTCCGCTAGAAACTCCGTAACTTCTTTATACGGACTCGAAATCGTGCACCGTTTACGACCACGCGAAGCTTGCTAGGAGGGATACAACTTTCGCGAGATGTTGGTCTAGGTGCCCAAACTGTGAATTGACCGAATTGCCCTTGAACATGCGATTGCGTACGGAACTTGAGCGGAATGCGTCCGAACTCCATACTTAGTACCTAAATACCTACAAAAACCCAATTATACCTCATATAGCATGTTAACAACATAAACCGAGGTTGTCTGGTTAACGGGCTTAAATATAGAGATTAAGGCACCTGAGGGGGCTAAAAATGCGTAGCTTCGAGGGATGGAATACGCGATATTTGCATCGTATCACTTCACAAATAAAAATAGTATTTATAGATGTTGACCGATATCTTAATGTAGTTAACATAAGCAACTCGCGTTAACAAGCTTCCAGTTTACAATGATAGTTAATTTTAACCTCACATTCGATTGATCACACACACCACGTAGTATTACAAAAACAAGAGGGTGTGTATAGGTTGTTGACGATTTGCACGCGTATTGTTTGGTTCAAGAAGATCTGAGAAATCATACGTCTTCCTAACTCAATAATACTAAAGTAATTTGTGTCCCTTTGTACTACATATGGGGGCCTTTTATAGGCACTTTCGGAATGAATAATTAAAGTATAATAATCAAGACGTCAATAAACACACGTAACAATTCACTCCACTATCAAAAACTATTTTTAAAAGGAAAAAGAAAAATACAAATGTACAATTATTAAAAGTAATAAATGTCCATCTCCACACGATAGTGTCACTGTTCCATTATGTTCTTGACACACATCGAGAACATACATAATCGGGTGACCTCAGACCTTAAACATCATTATTTTGGTGGAGTATGAGGTGAAACATCATAATTTGGTGACCTTCTACCCTTTAAACATAATTAATTTGGTGGAATATGAGGTAAAACATCATAATTTGGTGACCTCAGACTCTTTAAACATCATTAATTTAGTAAAATCTGATAAAACACCATAATTTGGTGACCTCAGACCATTTAAACATCATTAATTTGGTGGAGTATAAGGTGAAACATCATAATTTGGCGACCTCAGACTCTTTAAACATCATTAATTTGGTGAAATATGAGGTAAAACATCATAATTTGGTGACCTCAGACCTTAAACATCATTAATTTGGTAAAATCTGAGGAAATATAATAATTTGGTGACCTCAGACCCTTTAAACGTCATTAATTTGGTGAAATCAGAGGAAACATCGTAATTTGGTGACCTCGGACCTTAAACATCACTAATTTGGTGAAATCCGAGGAAACATCATAATTTGGTGACCTCAGACCCTTTAAACATCATTAATTTGGTGAAATCTCAGGAAACGTCATAACTTAGTGACCTCGGACCTTAAACATCACTAGTTTGGTGAAAATATAAGGTGAAACACCATAATTTTGGTGACCTCAGACTTTTAACATCATTATTTGGTGAAAATGTGAGGATAAGATATCAGAATTTGGTGACCTCAGATCCTTTTTACATTGAGAAATAAAAGATGAAACATCATAGACATGAAACAGCAAAGTAGCAAGTGAAGGAAATAAAATTGCATTCATTAAAACCAAAAAATATTATATCATTCTAAGAGAAGAGATTAGTTTATCAAATGAAAGGGGTTGTACAAGAGCTTCACAAAAATTCAGGGAGTTATACAAAAGCTTCACAAAAACTCAGTCATGTAGAGGAGATACTCAGACACTTAGGCTTCAGCCGACCCACCAGCAGAAGGGCTGATTTGTTCTTGGACTTGGTTGGTAACTTTATCATCTTCACCCTGATGTTCAGCATCCTCAGTCTCAGTCACCTCAAGCTGGCTCATCTCTGCTAGGCCACCCTCTTCAACTTCCTACAGGGCCTTAGCAAGCCGAGCATTCGCAAATCCGAGGCCAATAAAGTCCTCGACCGATAGGTTGCTAGAATTTTCTTGCTTCATGGTAGCCCACCTGCTGGTTAACTTGATGCCCCTCTTTGGGTATTCAAGGCTGAAGCTAATAAATTCATCAGAGGTTTGATACCCCTTGATGATTATCTCTGAAGCATCCTCTAAGGCAGCCTTAACGGCAGCATCAACTTTGGACTGGAGGCTGTCATCCTTTTCCTCTAGAGCATTGGCATAATCACTTTTCATTTGGGAGATCTCGTTACACTTCTCCTTCAGACTGTTGTTCAAATCTTTAATTTGCTTATTCAGGCTCTCCTCAAGCTTCTCGGCGTCCCTGCCCTTCTGGATCAGAGGCAACCTCGTCAGAGTATAGTTAGCCAAGCGATGAAGAGAGAGGGCACTCTGTAAAAAGAATAAACAGAATTAGCAATAATGAAATGCTAAGAGCACAGGTAACACTTAACAAAATTACAATTAAGTACTTGAATTGCCCTATGAACAGCAAACTCTGCCAGTAGAGGGACATCCATCGAGTGAAGAAAGTGCTTATCATCCTCGGTCATTGCATGGCTGAGGGCATAAGAATCCCGGACACTATTGCCTATAAGACTGTCACCATTTTTTAGCTGAGCAAGCCGAGCTGATAAGGCATCATCTGAGGAGATTGGTATACCACACTCAGTGTGTTGAGCTTTACTGGACCTTGTATGGTAAGGGTCTGTAGGCACCCTCCTCTTCTTTAATGTCTCAGTAGGAGCTTTTCCCTTATTTGTGTGGGCAGGGGGTGGCACAGTCTTGCCCCCGCATTTTTCTATCAATTTTGTGATGCTGGAAGCAGACATGTTCCAAAGGTCTTCAGAAACTCCTTTTGGCTTCTCTGCAAAAAGAAAACATCGAAAGAATAAGAGCAGACACATGAAATTCACGAGACTAGACTCGATGCAAAATTAATTTTACTAGAATACTTACGAAGCTCGGCCAAAGGGCCACTTCTAAGACCCATCTGAGATAAATAGTAAGGGGTCATCAGATGCTCGTAGTTAACGAGAAGACCATCTTCGCCCTGACTACAAAGATCCTCAACATTCTTTTGATTATCTTGGCTAAACCCAGGGTCTGTTTTGGCCGAGAAATAGACTTTGGCCCACCCATAGGTGTCCTTGGAACGGATGTTCCACAAGCCTCCTTAGGACTGAACTCCCAAACCCCTCAGGCAAAGAAGAATCGAGGCTTCCAATTGTGGTTTGAGGTCTGAGTCACCAGCAACATCTTTTTCTTAGACTTCCTGGCTATAAAGTGATAGTAGTCAGGGTAATTTTTGAAGGATGAGGGTATGCAACAAGCTAAGAATACCCTAATTTGAAGGTCGATATGATGAACCACCTTCCAGAGTACGATGGACCCAACCAATACCCTCCAATTATTGAGGGAAATCTGATAAGGAGCGAGGTTTGTATAAGAAAGAACGACTCGGATAGTGGGGTGAATTGGGAGACGAAAGTAGAGTTTGAATATCTGCTCATAGATGCAGAGTTCTCCCTCTCGGCCTCGAAGTCCCTCTTATCCTTTAAGGGCTTCCTTAAAGTAACAGATGATGGAATGGCATACAAATGTATGAAAATAATAAGGTCGTATTCTATGATAGAAGACTCAAAACCATCTACCTTGGAAGTGTCAAGATCACTCCCTTCATCATCATCATTTTCATTAGTTGTCTGAGGCTGAGCCTCAGAGGGGGCACCAGCAGGAAACCTTTTAGCAAATTCAACTTCATTAGCAGTCGATAATGGAATGGCATCAATAATATGAGGAATTGCCACACTCAACGCTAGGATCTCAATGGAGGAAGACCTACTAGAGGTGTTAGACTCTTGGTGGGATAAGGAACGATCAAACCCTTCTGCTTCCTCAGAGACTGCACTTCCCTTGGGAGAGCAATCCATAGCCTCTTGAAAGGAGTCTACGGACTCGGTAGCCTCAGAAGTGGACATAGGGTCTAAGGAAGATAACTCGAACATCGACACAGGAGCCTCTGTGGGCTCAGCAGGCTCGGTTGGCTCAGGTATATAATTTTCAAGGGGGAGGAAAGATTGGTCCGAGGGAAAAGGCCTCAGCCCTACGAGCTTCTTCTTGAGCTAACTTTATCTGCCTAATCTTTTCGAAGGTCTTCTCACGTAGAGACGAAAACTCTTCAATAAGTTTGTACAAAGGTCTGATCATTCAGAGGACGAGGCTACACTTCGAGAGTTCGAACTAAGAAAGGAAAAACAGTCAAATGACTTGTGCTACTTGCACTGAAGATCAAACAAGGAATCTAAAGGGTTCTCCACAAGAACACCCTAGGCTAGTTCACAGGAGAATATGATCAAAAAGTCACCGAAGAACCTAAAAAGAGGGTTTATGGCTGAAACAACCTCAGAGCAACCAGGTATGGCTCCAATACTACCTAATCACTGCAATCCTAGCCCTACATCCAGTTGACAGTGGTGAAGACCCTCATCGAAAAAAGGGAAGGTCACCGGAAAATAAAATAAAAAACCAACAAAAAATGATGTAATGCCCAAATATACCCAGAAAAAGGGAGATAAGGGTCAAAGAAAGTTACCTGAGCAACGAATAGTGAAGAACAAAGGTGTACAAGCCCAAGACGCGCGGAAGACCAGATAAGTGATCAACCTTTTGGCTATGTAGGATATTTGGGTTTTCACAGTAAAAAAAGCCTTGGCGGGAAAAATAATGAAAAGAAAAGAATTGAGGAAAGAGAGAGAGGTTTTAAACCTTCTCAATGATGGGACACACATTGCAACACACCATTATTACCCTAGAAAACCCCAAAGGCGCAGTCAGAATTATCAACACCTTAGGGAATACATTAGTCACTTCAGTAAGTGACATATGTCAAGGAACCACTTCACACTCCAAGGCACTAAAAGAAACTCAGCCTCGGCCTAGTATACCTCTCAATCACCTACTCACATAGGTGACTAAGGGATAGGGGTGATTGATATGCCCAAAGTGCACCCTCGTACTCAGAGTCACTAACCTTGGCCTGTCTCATAGCCGAGTTGACAAAAAGCTCACAACTGCCATAAAAAAGGTCGTATTCTGCAAGGTTGTCTCTCTACTACCAACCTCGGCTCTGCAGCTGCCAAGGTCAGCAGCGCCTTATGGGGATATGTTATCGTCAACATCCTACTCTGCTTAAGCCGAAGTTACATCTCACCATGCCCAACATCGGTCGATCTTCCTGGCCGAGGTCATCATGGCTATTGACAAGACAAAGCTACATCGTTGGGCTTCACCAACCTCATACTCATCCAGGCCGAGGTTACATCAGTCAAGGACATAAGTCTGAGCATACGCAAGCACATGTAAGGTTTATAACACGTGAGCAAATCAATTATAACCGAATCATTCCCCTTACGTGAGGGAATATTGTGGTCATCATAATCTGCATAAGATCAGCCACGTGTGATCATCATACTGGTTCGATCCTTATACACATGCTCATTGCATGCTTGGGGGGTACATTAGACCCCAAGCACTATATATAGAGGTCTTCCTCTACCTTGTAAAAGTATAAATAATTTCAACCCTAGCTGAAACTCTGTTGGTTTACACAGTAGAGAAATAAAGTTTGTGTAGTGCCTTCTTCTAGTGAAATTACTCACACACTCACAGTGGACGTAGTCCAGATTGGCTGAACCACTTATATACTAGTGTTTCTCCTCTTCTCCTCACCTCCCTCTACTAGATATTTACTCCTATGCTGCCATTGTTATTGCTAGTTTGAACTTATTAACACCTCATACCGGTGTTGTTGTTTCCAGCATCATCAGTGTCACCCTTAAGTCAATGGTAGATAAAACAACTAGGTTGTTGGACGAATCGAGGAATGCGTAATTTAAGATTTGTGGGTGATTGGGAGTATTACTAGTAGAGTTACGTATGATACCTCATGGCAATGTATTATTTATGTAACACATTCAGAGACTTTATAGGGGGGTTTTGTTAGCCACCCTTTAGTTGATAAGTGGTGGGGATAACGAGTTTCTAGGTCCCGAAGAGATTTACATTCCATCGACAGGAATTGAGTAAATCGCGTCGTTTCCAGATAACTCAAAAACGTAAGGAGAGTTACATCAGAGTGAGTTAAGGGTTTGAAGTGTGACATGAATAGTTAGGTATTGTTGAGGGTATTTTACCCTAAGGAGAGTCATGAGTTCGGAAACAAGAAAATGACACCCATAAAGGTGGGGCCTTCTCTAACATAGAGATAGTAGAGCCTATGGATCATATGCTCGTTCTTTGAGGCATTACATGTTCAGAGACCCTTGAGTTGGATGTTGATAACTAGGTGTTGGTTAGGGTGCCTCCCATGAATGGGGTCATGAGCTTCGTCATGATAGGGAAGTTAACGCCAAGATTTGTGGGGCCTTTCTCTGTCAATGAGAGGGTGAAACTGGTAACTTATAAACTGGGTTGGCCAGAGCATCTTCAGAGGAGATACGACGTGTTCCATGTAACATGGCTGAAGAAATACAGTGGAAGCGAGAGGGTTTTATTGGCATGCCCCACTTAAGGTGATTAAAGTACAACAAACGTCTCATACGAGGAGAAACTCGTAGCTATTTTAGATCGTAGTGAGCGCAAGCTGCAGTCTAAAGTGGTACCACTAGTTAGAGTTTAGCGGGGACCTCACAATGTCGACGAGTCTTCTTGAGAGCGGGAGGATGACATGCGAGAGCAGTATCCAGAGTTATTCGCCGCAGGCACTACTTAATTTCGGGTATGAAATTTCCTTGTAAGGGGGGAAGTATGTAACACCTCATATTTCTCAGCATTTATTAATTAATTAATTCGACTAATTTTAAATTACTTGCGTGCCGTAATTTAATTGAATTAATTATCATTCATATTTATTTAAATATTAATCTGGTGTGTAAATTATTAATATTTATGGTATTTAAATTTACTCAGTGAATAGGAATAATTTACTTACGTCATAACATGAGACAGTGACGTGGCATTAATTTATCTTCAAGATAAGAACTTTTAGTAAAATAATTCGGATGGCAATTCTGAGTGTACGGTTGAGCCGGATGGGTCGAAATAGTCGAAAAAGAGTACCCAGGGGTAGTAAATGGGTCTTGGGTCATTTTTAGGCATAACCAAGCCCAAATGAGAGTGTTTGGGCGCTTTTAATAAAGCCCACAAGCCTAAAAAGGGGATTGACTTAATAAACCCTAAAATTGAAAGGGTGTGGCAACCATAACTTGTTTAAGAAAACCTAATTAAGTAGAGGAGAAAAGAGGGAGTAATTGGAGAAAACTTGGAGCCAAAATCAAGAACAAGTGTGGGTAATCTTCATCAAATCATCATCTATACCAGAGGATTCAGACCCTAAGGCAAGTGGTTAAACTTGCTTTTATATTAATTGCAGATTTTAATTCATATCATAATGGGTGTGATAAGAATAAATGATTTTGGGTTGGGTTGACACACAGATTGAGTTTTAGTTTGTGGAATCATACGAATAAGGTTTGGATTGAAAATAATTATTAGTTTGCTTGTACTGTTGAGGAACCAATTGATAAATTATGAAAGATTTATTAATTGTAAGGATTTGGGGATAACCGTATTTAATTTCACATTTGGGTTTCAGTTGTTGTCGGTGTTGAAAGTGTGCAATAGAAGAAATCTGGAAATGAGGTTGAATTTCTTATCTATGGTGGACGAACTTATTGAGGAAGAAGAACGGGGGAGATCCAGGGTCGTTCGAACGACCTGGGTTTAGTTCGAGTGACGTCCAGTGTCGTTCAAACGACAAGGGAGTGGTTGACGACCCTTCCTTCCCATTTTCTATTTTGGTTGGGTTCTTGTTTGAAGGGGCTACAATTATGGTTCAATACCTATATCTTGGCATTTGTGTGAAAATTTCTATTGGGATAAATAATTGGGTATTAAACAAGGGAAATTAAAGTTGGAATTTGAATATTTGGAAACCTTGGATTTATATTGTGCCAAACTTATTAAAAATAATTTTGAATGCTAAATTCTGAATATTATATTTTCGGGTCAAGTGAGCGAGTCTGGGTTTATTGGTTGAGGGACAACAAGGATATAAATTAATTAATGTGTAATTAATTAAATTTGGAGTCGGAACATAGAGTCGGTATATTATAGGCTAGTGGTACGGGTATTGTACACGGTATAGTCGGGTTTAAATTTTAATATATATATATATATATATATATATATATAGTAGTGTGATAGTATATATATATTGTGTGTTCATAAATACCGTTGACTAGATATATATTAAAAGCATACCCCTCTAGTGCTATCATGGGAGGTTGTGTGATGTGGGAGAATCCCCTGGCTTGAGGAGCAGGGCGAGTATAGTCTTCAGGTCATAGCGTCCGTAGTTAGGGGTGAGACGTTTTGGGTATGATTCGGTCCCATTTCCGGAGGGAACTACGACCACCTCCGCTACGTTTATTTTGTTTCACTGATTCGGGGAACTAACCATGTCAGGGTGTCTGGGTGGATGAGTACACCTGGAGTGATAGCATTGTGAAGAACATCCGGTGAGTGTCTACTCGGGAGGATGGCTATATATTTACGGCATGTGTGTGTGAATGTTGTAATATGATGAGACGTATATACGGTGTAGATAATTATATACGGGTAAAATATATGATGTGAATTGTATTGATTATATATAACACGTGAGAATGTTATATGATCCCAAGTAAAAAATGATTAGTTAAGTTAATGCGTTAAATAACTTATAAATCACATATTAAACATACTCAGGCTAGAGTAGTGTGTCATGAATGATGTTATTGAGAATTAGTTACGGGGTAGATGACTAGGTGGGTTATATAAGAAAACGTTAGGTGTGCACAATAGTTGAGGGGTGAACATATCCTCAAGAGAGTCCGACACTAGCTTAAATATGAATAGCATTCATGCATTTTAATTTACTGCAATATAATTCACTTGCTAAATATTTTCAAAATGTTTTGTTTGTTAACCCTTGCTATCAAATATTTTCAAAACCTTTTAGATGTCCTACCACAGGGATGTCAGACTTGATCCTATTCCAGTTTCACGCAGCTGCGGTATATTTGGGTGATGCAGGAGTTAGATTAGACGCATCTTTCATTCTTCCTAATTTAAGAATTCTATCTATGTTGTATTTTTGAGCATGCTGCTCACTGGAGTTATTCAATTTATTTTAGTTCAAATTGTATGGGATTTATCTTCTACCTGTTAGATTTATTTTGGTTTGGATGTTTTTTGTCGATGTTTGTTCGGCTAGTACTTGATTCAGATATTTTTGGAATCCTTAGACTTTATATTATTGGGATGGTTCTATTTTATCTCTTCTAGTACTTAGTAACTTGGTGATTTAAAAGTGAAAATTTAGATACTGACTTAATAAATAATTAGGTGGTTATAGTAATTAATATGTGTTCGACAGTGTAATCACTCGGTAAGAATGAACCAGATGGGAATCCTATTTAATTTGATAAAGGCCTAATCACTCGGTATTTTATTAGACGGGGCGTCACATACGTTTTCCATATATTCACATACCAGCTTTAATGGTAGATTTATGACAATTGTATGTTTTCTCCATTGAGGGGGGAATTGCTAAGGTTGTTCTTCTGCAGTTAGTAAGTTTAAAACATTATTTTTTTTCCAATTATGTAGTATCCATATTGGTCATGAAAAAACTATTGCTCCTAATTCAACTCGATTGTTTGTAGTTTCCTAAGAATTTATCGATTCATTAAGACCGATAAGAGATATAAGTATCTTGGTCATGAATTATAGACACTTCATTCTAACACACCTACATTCCATCATATAGTCCAAATAAAGATAACAACTGAGCTATATTCTGGGCCCATTTAACTCTGATCAACTCTCAAACTCGGGAGCTCCCCATCATAAAACTATATAGCTCTGAATCATATTTTCAACTGTCACGGTCGTACACGAATCGGACTTACGTTCACATTTTATGGCCAAAAAACATTGTTTGGCAACTCTAAATGTGTCTCTAGTGCGTGTAAATTTGGTTAAAGTATAAGTCGGGCATGTAAGTTATAATCCGAGCAAGTCAGGTATCGAAGCGAGAGAGTTTGTGTTCATGAATTAACTTGACCACCACCTTACTGTCATTTGTCCTTGTAGTTATGGCCTCAAACCACTTTGACACATAGTCTACCGTGACAAGGATGTATAGGAAACCAAAAGAGGGAGGGAAAGGTCTCATGAAGTCGATGCCCCAACAGTCAAATATCTCGATAATGAGAATAGGGGTTAACGGCATCATGTCTCAGCGATTGATGGCTCCCATTCTTTGGCACCTATCACAAGATTTTCAATGGGCGTTCACATCCCGGAAGATTATGGGCCAATAGAGTTCGCCTTAAGGAATCTTAGCGGGCGTCTTTTTCGTAGAAAAGTGGCCTCCACAAGCTTTCGAATGATAAAATCGGATGACACTAGGAATCTCATCATCCAGTACACATATGCAATACTTAAATAAGTATGGATCGTCATATAAAAAAATGCACGACCACGTAAGGAACTTTTTCTTCTTTTGCGGTGTCCAGTCGGAGGGGACGACTCCCGTGACAAGATAATTTACGATATTCGCAAACTAGGAGAGAGAGTAAGTGGAAAATAATTACTCGTTTGGAAAGTACTCCTCTATGGGTAAAGGATCTTGAGGTACGTCCGTTTGTAAGCAAATGTGCCAAAAGGACATGTGAATGTAGATTTATCTTGGTCTAACACATCCTCCTCGATTTGGTTATACTCGGAATAACCATATAAAAAGCAATAGAAAGGGTGGCCTGAGACTCTCTCAAGAAATTGGTCCATAAACGACAAAGGAAAGTGATATTTTCTAATCTCGACATTGAGCTTCCGATAGTAAATGCAATTGCATCACCCGATGGTAGTACGTTTTGGAATAAGTTCCTCCTTCACGTTTTCAACCACGGTCATTCCGAACTTCTTCGGGATGACTTGATTATGAGTCACCTATTTGATATTCAAAATGGGATAGATGATGCTTGTGGATCCTACTAAGCACCTCCTTAGGTCCCTAGCACTCACTCATCCACCGCAAACCCTAGGTCATACTCCGAGTGCTGATCTAGTGGCCACCGGGTGCTCCTGGGGCCCGTTTGACTCTAATTAACTTTCTCGTTTGAGCGAAAGATCAACGAATATTATAAGGGCCCTAAATTTCTTTTCTAATGGTCCACCCCATGCGCGAGTCGACCTTATGGTTTGGACGAATGATCCGTTTTGCTATCGAAAAGCGACTTTAAGGCCATCGGGTGCTCCCCGACCACATTTTGACAACACTCAGCTTCCTCGTCTGAGAAAAATCTCGATAGATCTTCTAAGATCTCTGAATACCTTTTCCAACGGTCCATTATGTGCACGAATCGGCCTTACGGTTCAAACGAACGATTCGTTTTACCTCAAAAACTGATCCGGCGATCACTAGGCGTTCTCGGGCTTCATTTGACTCCTGTCAACTCTTCAGCTCGAACGAGATCGAATGAATCTTCGTAGGGCTCTGGATACACTTTCCAACAGTCCGCCCCGTGTGCGAATCATCCTTACAGTACAGACGAATCACCCATTTTACTCCGAAGGGTCACCGGACACTTTTAGACCTCATTTGACCAAGGTCAAATCTCCAAACCGAACAAAATTGAATGAACCTTAGAAGGACACTAAATACCCATTCCAATGGTCCATCCCATACGTGAATCGGCCTTACGATATGGACGAAAAATCTATTTTCCTCTGAAAATTTATTGTCTAGTGACCAACGGGGGCTTTCGAGCCCCGTCTGATCTTGGTCAACTCCTGAACCCGAAATTAGCTCAATGGATTCTTAAAAGGAATTGAATACCCTTTCCAACGGTTTACCCTATGCGCGATTTTGACTTACAATTCGCATTTTACAACCATTTCTCCAAAAAACCTACCCCAGACTTCCAATTGGCAACCCCAGGACCCTGCCTATCGGCAGTTGGTCTAGGTATCTATGCCGATAGGTAGGTCTAGTACCATGACTATCATCACCCCCTTGGCCCTATAAATAGAGCCCATGACCTCACTTTGGAAAGCACCCATGAACACCCCTCTCAACAATTCGAAAAGAATTCCCTCGAATTCAGAGATGTTCTTTCCCACATTCCTTCCATCATTTTCATATTCTCACTACACCAAAACAGGGGATTCGCAAGTGTTTTAAACACCTGCAAATGGCATTTGTAAGTGTTTAAAATAATTACAAATCAGCGCGTTGCATAAAATTTGCAAGTGTTCAAAATCGTTGTAAATGTCATTTGCAATTGTTTATTGGGAACACATGTCCTTTTCGAATAACCGTTACAAAAAAAATTGCAAGTGTTCTGAACACTTACAAATTAAACTTTTGGAAGTGTTTTAAGCACTTACAAAATTTTCATGTGCAAGTGTTCAGAACACTTGCAAATTTCAGAAAGCATTCCTAATTTACAACGGTTATAAACACTTGCAAATGAAAAAATATTTTTTTTGTAACTATTTAAAACACTTACAAATAGTAATATGTGAAGAAAAAAAATTCTTTTCTAAGAGTTATGAACTGTTGCATAAATTAAAATTAAAAAAAATATTATCCACCCCATACCACCAACCTCACATATAGCAAACAAGAAAAATGGATAAACATATAACAATAATATCCAAAAATATTCATATAATACTTCATGATATGTTAGACATAAACAAACGCTCATCAAGAAAGGAAGCAAGAACCAAAGGTATATAGTGACTATTCTCCTGAACAATAAAATGTTGCATCACATTGGACTTTAAATATTCAAACAACCTTTTATTACATAATTCAAATTCCCCCCGTGCTTCATAGTCAGCCCTCAAAGCTTGCATGACATTGAACACTTGCCTCAAATATCCAAAAATGTGTACCGGTGCGTCCAAAGCCTGACTAGACTTCATCAGCTATACAAAGGCCTCCTGCCTTTCTGACGTTGCTATAGACAACATGCATATAACATGTAAATGTCAATATCAGCTTCTTCCAATGTGATTAATATCATGGAAATTATAAAAATTAATTGGGGGAATGTTAAAAATTAGCTTATATATTAATGTTGCCTTAAAGTATTTGGTAATTGCTATTCTGCTCTGAAATCCAAGCATTACAGAGAAAACTTATAATAATATTAATAACAATAACACCAATAATATTAATAATAACATTAAAATGGCACGTGATTCCCAATGAAATTGACGGTGAAAAAGAATGGTAATCAAGAGGTACAGCATATAGATGGTACATGAGATAGTGGAATGTAATCCCCAAGGAAAATATAAGGACAAAAGGAATGGTGATGAACGGGTACAACATATAGATGGTACATTGGCAATAATTGAAAATTTACCTTATAACATGCGAAATAGCCATAGTAGCATCATCAACAGTTACACAAAAATTGCAAACAGGTTAACCATTACTTCTCATTATCATGAAATCACAAATTGTGTCCAAGTTCCAACTAACCTTAATGACACTATCAAACAAAATTAGCAATTTAAAAGGAATATTAACAGGTTGATGTTAAGTGAATCATTATTATACAGACCAGAGAACATTGCTGAAGACACATAACCTTTTGAAAAGTAAAAAGGAGAAAAATGCTTATAGTTCAGCCTTCTGCCTCTCATAGTTTGAAATATGGGGTACACACCACATGTAATATGATTATTGTGTACACTTCCAAGAGGTGAATGTAGAGAAGATGGGGTGGGGGTGGGGTGTCATGCCTCTTAGATCTATCATTTAATATAATGTTGTTATGCACGAGAGGAAGAAAATAAGAAGAAAATGTGATGTTTTTAGACATTTAACCAACTCAGCCATACCACCCAACTACTTGGAATTTAATTTGCTTTAGCCGGAGTCCAAAAAGTTGGTTTATTGAACTTAATCAAAATAATAGAGCCAGTTCCATCCGGACCAGCAGTTTAAGACAAACTCTTCTCATCTAATACATGAACATGAGACTAACACTTCATTTACAAGGTTCACTATTTTTTAAAGACCAATATAGATTTTTTTTAGCAAAAATGAGAAGAAACCACCAAGGTTTTAGCAACAGCCCCCGAGTCTAATTGAAAATAGAAATGTCTTGCAGAAAAAGAAGAAATTACAGGAAAATAACTCATTTCCCCTATGATAAGGTCATCAATTTTCAAACTCCCCTTAGGCACTAGAAATCGATATGTATAAGGGGTACCCTTTATCAGCTCCTCTTGTACTTCCTGTTCTGAGGCGCTCGCCCACTTTCTAGTGTATACTGGAGGCAGTTTCTTTAGCTTGGCCGTTAGCTTCATTTTCTCTAATTCCTAAAAAATTTAATAAGCGTCTCTATTGGATCCAACAACAATAGTGAAATTTAATAGATAGAAGGCCTAAAAATTCCTAAAGAGGGATCAAATAAAAAATGCCAAGGAAATTAAGCATAACGCACATAATCATAATGATACAAGTTGTGAGCATGAGATAGGGATTGAAATTCAAGACGCATTTATTAGTGTATAGTGATATGAAATATATTACACACAACTCTCATAAATCAGATTCTTGGGCAAAATTGCAAGCATTTGCCTTAGACAAGAAGCATATTTTTCTTTCCTTCACATGAAATGTATTGCTACTAATTCAACAAACAACAACGAATGGAAAATAGAACAAATATTACAAGGAAGAAAACTGAAAAATCTAGCTTCAATCTACACTTTTTTATAAGTTCCAGCTTGCATCTGTATGTGCTTGACTACCACCTAAGAAGTCACAATGACGATATAAAAAATATTAATAGATCCGTAGATAAATAATGTTATGGACCATATATCTAATGGAATATTATATAAAATATCCCAGTTGTAATATTTTATAAAGTCCAAGATATCACGGTTGTGAGTAGGCGAAGAACAAATCAAATGACAAAATTCCAATTGTAAGTAGCTGGACTAAAAATCTTTTATAACTGCGTCTATTGAAGCCATTTGACCATATATTTTAGATTTTGAAGTGATGTTAGATATTGAAGCAATGACCAGAAATTTTCGACTGTTATAACTATTGATCTTGAATTTAAGAACAATGTTGTTCAACCCTTGGATCCCCATCACTGGTAATTCTATCAACTCAGGTAACTCACATAAATAAAGTTCACGAAGGGAAATGAGTTGTTGAAAGTCATCTGTTTCAAACTTCAGATGCGGATAATATTCAATGATTAATGCTTCAAGGGATGTTAGATACTGCATCCCTCCGACGGAGATTTTAGACTGTCACGCCTATTGATCTCGAATTGAAGAAGAGTGTTGTTCGACCCTTGGATCCCCAATACCGATAATGCTATCAACTCGGGTAAACCTTCTAATTGAAGTTTACGAAGGGAAGTGAGGTATTGCATCATCCCCTCTGGAAGATATTTTAGATTGGGACACATTGAAATCCTCAATTCAGTAAGACAGTTGTTGCTCAACCCTCGAGGAAAACACGTCACACCTTCCCTTGGATAGTCGTATATCACCAACTCCTGTAAATTAGGAGGAAGATGCAAGAGGCATTATAACACCTCTTTGCTTTCTACTTCTTCATGCACCTCCACATACCCCCTTCTAAGAGTTAACGATTCGAGGAATACTTTACCAATCAAGGTGGGATTTTCTTTACTGAAGTCTACGCGGAAATTCCTTAGTTAATTCATGTTATTTCTTTTTTTAAACGGGTGAAGAAATTGGGATCTTCCTTAATGAAGTCTACACGACGAGTGTAACCATGTCATTTTTTTTACATTACAATGCTCTCAAGTTTGTCACTTGAAAATTAAGACTTTAGTTGCCATTCTTAAACAAAATGATAGCGAATGATGCAAAACATGAAGATTTTAGTTGCTTTAAGTTTACTACAACCATAATCAACCTTTTTTTTGCGTGGACAAGACTTACGGATGAGTTTAAGTTCTCAATTAACCAATATGACTATATCTTTGTAAAATGCGCATATAGTATTGCAAAAGCATCAACACATAGGCTAAAAACACCATGCCCTGTCTTACTGAAATTCATAACACAATAGAAAAATTAGCAAGTTCACTGGCCATCACTAGTTTGCAACATAGTTACGTACACCATGTGAAACCACATTCCATCTACTTATCAACCTCGTCTCCAAAGCCACCTCCCATTTCACAAATCTGATCCCAAACGTCCTAATGTTTGGTGGATAATTCCTAACACCCCCTCTCAGCTTGAGGGGGAGTGTTAAGGAACATAATTCAAATGACAAAACTCGTTCAATCGTGCCAACTGTGGCTTCATCATTATCCAGATGAGAGGACTGTTTCAAGTCACTTTTAAGTCTATAGGAACTTAGATATGATAAGTACCTTTGTGTATTGGTTAATGTATTTTTAGCAGTTGTACCCTCTTAGTTATATAAAGCTATAACTCTACGTCTGAAAATATTATAGAGAGATTAAGTTCAATAGTATTCCAAGTGGGTTACATAGATTTTCTTTTGCAATGAAAATATTTCATCAAAGTCAGGGAAAGTAGGGGAATGGTCAGAGAGTCCATTAGTATGAGTAGCGATTAAAAATATTCATAGATCCGCGTATAAAATATCCCAGTTGGGATCTTCCTTACCGAAGTCTACGTTGCCAATTCTTGTTGCTCTTTTGTTTAAACAGAGTCATCATTCGCCGTAAAATTAGGATCAAACCTATGTTATAAGCTACTCTCTCCCCCTCAAAACCGCTTTTGCGCTTACCTCTGTAGGATATTTTAGTGTCCCAAATCTCCAAATCTCTCTTCCCACTTTTGTTCTGAAGAGAAGTAAATGATAATAATGAAAAATAAGAAAAAACATATATAACGATTGAAGCTCCTAATTGTTGCAAATGATTTTTTCGAAAATTGCAGTCCTATCACAAGTGTAAGTGCACCCACATCCATTTACTCGAGAGCCTCGAATAAATTATAAGCTTTAAGAAGACGGCCATAAATTATGGACTCACATTTCCATCTGAAACAAGAACAAACGCTTTATCCCTTGAAGTCGATTGTATATATCCGGATACCCACTGATCATTTTGAAGCTGACACTAAACTTGAAGTTTCGAAAACAAAGTAGTTACAGTATAAGTGTTTGTTGACCAAATGAATCACTTTAGAATGAAAACATTGATACTAAATTATAAACACATATCAACATGCAGTAGGTAAATATTAGCTAAATTAATAGGGACTGAAAATCAATACAAAAGTTACTATCTTAATCCTTTACATAACCTTATCTTTTCACAAAGTCTTTTCGCTATAATTGAAGGCGAAATCGACAACATCCTAAATTTGTTTACTATTAACAAGAGGGCTGTCTCACATCAATTTAGGAATACATCAGCTCTTTCCTTTGCCTATTATAAACAACAAAGACAACCTGGTGTCTTTCGTTAAAAGCATTTCGTCCCACATCAAAAGGAAGATAGAGCATCCTCCAATAAGGTAATTATAAATATATTCAACTGTGACTAGTAACATGTAGACTATGGTTGAGTTGGTCGCAATTTGGGATAGAGGGGAGATGGCAGCAATATTTGAAATGACAAAAGAGTTATTCACATTTATAAGAAACAAGAGGAGAGCATATAAATTACCCAGTGAAATAATAGAACACGACATAAGTTAGAAAATTACTACTAGTTATCGTGGGGTGGAAGTATATGTGCATCAATGAAAGTAAGTTGAGGCCTCACTTGCATCCCAAATTCCTCTTTCACAATCTTATCATCGTTGTAATTGTTATTACGAACAATCTGCAAGAACCGATAATGTTCAACGAAAGAACATTGACAAAAATTAAGATGCAGAGAGAAAAAAGGATAACGAAGGACTTAATTTATAGTAATTGAAACGCGTTATGATTCCAACAAATCATGCATGTATAATTCTAGCTTCTCTTCGATTAGCCCTTTGACATGTTGCCCTTAGCAGGGCTATCACCTGCCTATCATTCAACTTTTTTGAATATCTTTGACCTTCCACAATTTTGTAAACCTGTAGGTACATATGAGTTTAGAGAAATTGCCAATAGAAGCACTTGGAGAGTTGGAGAATATCAAAGTAGGATAAAGGAAAAACCTCCATTTGCAGGTAAATAGGTTTGTCATCAGAGCCAGCATTAAATGCGGGTAAGAAGGTATATTTAATTGAAATATTGTATTTTTTATGGTAATATTGAACGACTGATGTTTTTGCCCCTGTTTCATCAACAAACCGGTTACGAAAAAGAAAAGATTGCATTATGTGGAAGTCAACTAGTGTTTGTCATCAAAACATTTTGCTCTGTTGACCGCAACTTTACCTAAGACCAAACCCTTTGCAAGCATGTTGTTGACCACGTCTTCGGCTTTGCAGAAAGCAGATTTGGCTCCGCCTGGACTTCTCTTTTCTGTTTCCTGTGGAGATATTGGAAACTAACTATTGAGCGCTCGTCTGGTAGGATGAAGACAAAGATACGCGGGTAAATCACAAGATAACCCTGAGCTATCACATGGGTTGCTAATATAGCAAATCATTTTTACACTAAAACACGACATGAATTGATACGGAATTGATGAATATCGATCTAGCATTAATGGATTAAGGTTACTAACCAGTTGACCAGTTAGACATGCTTACTTGAAAATGTGATACAAACTTGGCCATACACAAAACAAACATATTATATATGTTATATACGAGGAAAAATGGTTTTGAACGCAACACAAAAATGATATGACATGAACTCAATATGATAAGACTCTTAAAAGGCTGGTGACAAGCAATTTTTTACCCAATACATGTTGGAATGTCTGATTGTAAATACCTTCTAGAACTATTAATTTTTCCAAAGAAAATAAAAAAAACTACTTGAACTAATTCCACTGGTCCCAACTTCCCCTCGATATGTCACCAATAAAGGTCTTTGGCGACACATAAGGAGGTATTTGTCACCTTTTATAGTTTTTTATGACTTAAGAGTCATTTACAATACTAGATGGTATTTGCAACCAACCTAATAATTCAAAAGGTTTATTGATTTTCACTCTAAAAACAACGTAAAATGCTCATTACAAGAGGTGGTGCTGAAGCAGCAGGTGGAAGTTGGTAATCTGAATCCAGAGCTATGGTGACAGTCAAATCAACTATAGTTGCCCCCTGAAAAACATGAAGGTACTGAGTACTGACTATTGAATAAGAATCACGGATAAATTCCCTTATATTTAGTATGTAATAAGAGGTACAAAAACTATCAAAAAGTAATTAAACTAAAATATGCTAATGTTGCAATTTACATGTGCAATTACCAAGACTCTTACTCTGCTCAATTAAAAATCATAAACTCTACCAAAACTTCGAACTCTTTTCACCAATATTAGTTTTGGAAAAAAAAACAAATAGAAAAAGAGAACCAATTAACTGACTGAGCGACACTTTAAATACCAGAAAACAAAGTTATATCATCTCATTAATGAAATATTTTTCCCATCAGCAATACGGTTACCCTATATTTAAATCAGGAATATTAATATATGCTAAATAAGATAAATTAATTCATTGAAGGAGTTGCCATCAAAACCACATCTAGAGCTTGTATAATTTCTTGAGGGGCATCAGGTTGCCTACGCTGCAAGAACTGCTGAAGATGATTGAGGTCACCTTTAGCAGCAAATTTGACGGAGACTTTAAATTTGCGCTCTCATTTCCTGTATTAGAGAAATTACATTACTGCATAAACCGCTTTAATATATAATTGTAATCTTTAAGCAACTAGGAGTATTCCTACAACATAAGATCCCTTTTATGAATTTTTATAGTGATTAACTACATAGCTTTGCCAAATAATGTCACTCACCACCCATTAATTTTATATTATAAAATAACATGTATACATTTGAGATAATATTTTTTATTGTAATGTAACATACTGTGTCACGCAATATATGATCCATGTCCATATAATTCAAACACTAACACCTAATTACAATCAAAATATTTATTGAAAAATAGCAATTGCTGAAGTAGGGAGAAGGAACCACCTTACACCACCATCTTTATCAAGTAGTTTGACGACAAATTCTTTTGAAGGAAAGGGCAATGGCCCTGCTGTGTACACACTTAATTTTACTAGAACAATGTTGATTAATTTTTTTTATTTCGTAACCCTTTTAGCTTTTTCCACTTAAAAACTAGTAACCACTATAAATTTTAACAATTTGGCATTTAAATCCTTAACAAAACAAGATATAAATGGAGTCAATTCTTGGTTCGTAAAAAGAAAAGAAAAGCAAATTTTAGTCTCGTGTTGAGAATCACAGTAATCATTTAGTATTTAAATCCGTATCAAAATAAGACATACAAATTAACAGTTGCCTTCTCATTTCGCAGTTTGAATGAGAGAGGGAACACGAATACGCAGTAAAATTGAAATCGAAAAAATCAAATCGAAAGATAAAATCGAACACGAATACACAATAATGGAAATATAAAATCGAAAAGATCAAACGAGTACACGAACACAAATTAACAACCTAATACATTAACAACCTAATACACAAACACGAATACAAATTAACAACCTAATACAAATTACCTCAGAGTTGGCTTTGCACCCAGCAAGAAACGCAGCTTGATTTTGCAAACCTAAACGCACCTAGTTATGATTTCCCATTGAAATGAAGGCACGAAGGTTTGGAGGGACGAATGTGTGATTGGAACCCTTTTAGGTTTGGAGGGACGGGATTTCGCAATGGTGGGAAGGTTTTGGAGGGGAAATTCAGTGAGAAAATTTTGACACATTTTTTTACTATGCAACCCTTTTAGGTTATTCCACTTACCAATTGAGTAATTATCATAAGATTTACAACGGTTTTGAACACTTACAAATTTTGTAAGTGTCTAAAACCGTTGTAAATTTTGTAAGTGTTATAAACACTTACAAATTAAATAATCTATTAGCTGCAAAATAGCGAATATGGTGTAGTGTCTTTTGAGTAAATTCCCACCCACCTCCTCAAACCACCACCACTTCATATTGACATCAACACGTCTACAAGTAATATCTATTTCAAATTTTCATAAGGAGGTCCATTTCTTCCTATTTGTCTTTAAATTCTCTTAATTTTGCATTAGTTACTTCATTTTTGCTTTAGTATTTTACGTCATTACATCATACATCTTATTTCCAAAAAATTTATTATTAGTATTCGCACATACTTTACTTTCATAGAAAAACTCAAATACAAGAAAAATAGGGTTCACTTGTAAATTTCGAACGGGGATTTCTCATCACACTTTCTCACACTAAAACATCTTATTCTACCCACACACATATAATAATGTCCTCGATTGGATTTATGGGTTAAATCCCACCCCGTATTATTTTCAATCTATGTGGACTTTGATGCCCCCCCGGGCTACGTAGGCATCTTGGGTAAATCCCTCGACTCGAGTCCTCCCACATATATTTGTTACTTTATTCTCGTGATATATTCATGATATATACATTTTATATGCTTATTTGCTTCTGTCTTGTTCGATATACGCAGTCGTTCCATCATAACGATTTATGAATCGACAGACACTTATATCATATTTCTTTATTACTATTTTAAGAACACTCCCAAGTATGACCTCGCTATGCCTTTATTCACGACGCGAGTCGAGCGATTCCGCCCTCCATTTATATTATGAACATAAGTATAGATATCACAGAGTTCTACAGGAGAAGATTAACACATGCCCACGAGAGATTGAAAGGGCGGGATGGGTGCCTAACACCTTCCCATTCCATAACTTAATCCTCGGACCCTTGAACTACTTGGTTTCGCAAGCATCAGTATTGTCCTCGATGCTTTCTCTCCAGGCGGTTAAATCTTTTGCCTGTTTTATGCAAAATAGGTCGACGACTTTATCTCTACATATCATCCCAGATCGACGATGGTCGAGCGCCCCGATAATGGACGTGATTCCACGCGCACACCAAAAAAATGGGGAAGGAAGGAGGGATCCACCTCCGGAGACCCCGACCCCCTCGGGATGGCCACAGTGGCGACTTTGCTGAAAATTCCTATATGAGAACTAGATTCTATTTTTGCATGGGCGTTATTCTTTTCTGCATGTGTGCGTATGCACCTACCCGTATGTTCCCTTTTCTCCTATATTTACCTTTTTGTATCTCTCTCTCTCGTGTATCACTTTCCACTCAGTTATACACTTCACACACTTGTATATACTCTCCATGTACACTTCACACACTTACACTTAGCTTCACTTTACACTCACATGCTTCACACACCACTTAAAATATCCATGTGTGGGCTTCACTATCACACAACCACAATTCCTACCCTTGTATATATGCTTACTTACACATGTCACACATCACTTGTAGTTGATCCATGTATAGGTTCACTAACACACACACTCACTTATATATAGTCCCATGTCACATTCTCACTCAGATGTATCCATGTGCAGTATAGTTTTCATGCTATATTTACTTATATATGCTCCCCATTTAGTGTAGTATTTCCTTTTACTCATCATGCAAATAAAAAATGATAAAAAATACTCTGTCTTCATAATATGTTAATTAAGACTCATGCATTTTTGCACACTACATCACCAAGAGCTCGGCTATTGACCAAAATTTTGTCTAATACTCGGGGGGCATTTTGTGAAGGGCGCTGTACCTACGGGTCACAGTTAATCTATGCGATATGACTTTTACCTTCCATTGGCCTCGTACCTTTAACGTATATCGAACGGTTCCACCCGCATCGTACCGCTTGATCGAACTCGCGATGGGAGGTATATAATAGGGAATTCATTCATGTACGTCGAGTATATTGAATTCGCTCTCACATGTACTGTCCTCACGAGGTATATAGTGTAAGGACAATATTTCACTGTCTGGTTTACATTTGAGTATGTCGTATACTGCTACAATCGTCAAAGACTTATTCAAGTTCAATCATGCTTCAATACAGATCCGAATATCAAAGTTCTTCAACATTCAAGCCTTCGCGAGATTAATTTGGTAAGGTTGTGTTTAAAGTACCTCAATATTTTACTTAGAGTGTTGGGATAAATTTTTTAAAATATTTTCTAAGCATTGGAGCGGAGTTTTCGTCAAAAGTATTTTTAAGTTTTGAGGCGAAGAGTTTTTTGCGAAATAAAAAATTAAATTTTTTCTTTCTCGTTCGAGCGACAGAGCAGCTCGTTCGAGCGACAGGGTGGTCTCCACGAAGCTCGTTCGAGCGACGCATGTCAACGTTCGAGCAGCTCTGACATCTCATTCGAGCGATGTACCACCTTAACGTTTTTATAAATAGCGTGTTAAACAACTTCCTTTTTTCAGAAGACCTGATAATTTTATTCTACGAAAATTGCTTTGGCAGAAAAGTTTGTCTTCTCACTTTTGAGATTTTAGTTTTGTTTTCAATTCACAAAACATCCCAATCTTTATGTGAATTATTTTGGGAACCCAAGAACATAATGTTGTGAAGTTTCTCTTGTGCTGATCTAGGTGCCACTTGAGGGAGGTGCTGGCTGACGTGACTGCGTGTCAAAGGGAATACTCGTGGGTGTTTCCTGGGCTGATTGAACTGCGGTTCGTGTGGAGTTGCTACGAAATTCCATTGTTGATTTAGCTTGCAAATTATGTGGGTTTACTGAGGTTAATCCATTGCACATTTCACTTGTAATCATTGTGAGTATTATTTGTGAAATAAAAGGTCTTACCCGGAAGGTTTTTTCCCCTGAAATCTGCGTGTTAACAATTTATTTGTGATTGTTTGATTTATCCACACATTGGTGTAAGTTTTAGGGCTGAATTAAATTGGATTAAAAATTGACACCGATTAAACAAGGTTAACTTGAAAATTTGCGAATTCGATTTAATCAAATATCACACATACGTTTTTACAAATTGGTATTAGAGCAGGTTTCTCAAAGTTATCGAGTGATCCTTGTTTTCCGTAAAATTGTGTGATATTGAATTTTTTTTAAAGTGAGTTTTTGAAAAATCACATTTTTTTTCGATGGAGCACTTATGTAATCGAATGCCTCCCTTGATGGCATGGGTCAGAGTTTTGATGATTTAAATAGTTTGAATTTGACGTTTGCGGAAAGAATTGATTTTATGGAAAAAAAATTATCGTTTTAAATTCGCTATGGATCTTTTGCAAACGGTTCAATATCAAAGAGATTTTTATCGTGAGAAATTTATGTATTTGGACCATGACTTTAAAGCTTTAGAATTGTCCAAAAATGAGAGTGATGATAGAGGCCTATTTTTAAAAAAATAATTGGAGGACTTTAAAAATTATAGGATTTATGTTTGTGCCAAAGAGGATAAAAATATTTTAAACGATGAGTTTGTGGCACGTGAGGAGACTTTTAGGGATAAGTATGCATATTTTAAGGGTGAACGTGGTAACCTTCTAGGAATAATTGAAAATTTAGAGAATGAATTCCTAAAATGGAAGAATCTAATTCCTTGCTCGAGTAAAAAAAATGGAGATGAAAAATTATTTGACAGACTTGAGTAGTGTTGGTAGCAATAGTAGTGGCTTGTCGTGTTCTCATGTTTCAAGTGTTAAAGCCAAGATCATTATTTATTATAGAGGGTCAATAAATCCCAAGGACGTTAGAAAATGTCAACCCATGGGTGTCGTTCCACCCGTTTCCACATGTTCACATTATGGTAGGAAAGGTCACCTTAGGCATTTTTGTTTCGATCTTCGAAAAAGTCCTTGAAAGTTGAAATATAGTGTTCCCATGGTTCCTAAAACCATTATGCGTCGTTGCACACCTACTTGGTCAGGAAATCACTTTTAGAGGAGCTAGATGGTAAACTAGTTGATTCTCACATGCGTGCACATGATGCGCCACATGCTATTTCTTATGGATAGTTGCTTGCATGGTTTATTTGTCATACGCTAGTTGTGCTTCATGTTATATGTTTGCTAGTGTTATGACACGTGTACTTTTTGTATTACATTTTTATTTTTGATAAAACTTTTGAAAAATACAAAAATATTTTACTTTGATCAAGTTTTTTGAAAAGGACAAAAAGAGTTTTGTATTTTGTTTGCACCGTATATGAATGGACATTTAGGATGATCGAATCACAATTTCATTCCATATCCATGTGACTGTTTGATAGTGTTTTGATATGCGTCATCATTTCATCCTTGTGCTTTACAATGTTTGGAGTCATTGAGATGTGATTAATTGCTATTATGCACATGTTTGACTCACGAGTTACTTTAATACCCACTTGCATGAATTTATTTTACTATTGTTCTTGTCTATCACATGTTGGTCGATGTGTTTTAATCTCAATTTTGTCTTTAAAACGAACCAAATGCGATAAAACTTGACAATGAAAGTAATGCATGTAAGAATCGTTGTTTATGAGATTGTGTGACTTATTTGAAAAAATGGGGAAGGGCTACGAAAGATACTCATTTATTTGCGATTAAGCCACCGTTCAAATCGAACTTAGAAAATAAAAAATTTGACAAAAACTGAAGCCAAGGTCCAAAGAGGTTGAAAAGAGCCCGAAAAAATTTGAAGGCAATAAAAAGAAAAATATGCCATAAAGTGGGCCAATATAATTTAGTTTCATCGCCTCAAAAAGAAAAATAAAAATCATTATTATTTACGAGGGAGTTTGGATGGAATATAAACGGGTTTGCACGTCCTGACAATGTCATGAAAAAACGTTACATAGTTTTAAACGTTATTGGTGTGAAAATCCTATATGACTTTGATTTGTCGATTGGATTAAGACGATGTCATCTAAATACACATTTTTGACACCTAAGGACGATTTTTGAGATTCATTCACTAGGAGTATACATATTCATCGTGCACATATGTCATGCATGATTGCATTGATTTACCTATTGAATTTTTTTATACCCATTCATTTTATTTTCATGCTTTGGTTATCTTAGTGTACATTCATGGTGTGTGATTTTGTAATTTTTTTTTTTTTTGCATTTTTGTATGAAAAATAAAAAATTGTTTGTGGAAGCTTTTGGGTTACTCCTTTGCATTGATTTGCTAGTCGTGATAACTCCATGCTTATTTTGTTTAGTTGTTTCCTTGTCTATTTCGGACAAATAAAAAGGAGGAGAAAGAATTGGTGGGGGGGGGGGGGGGGTGCATTATGGGGGGGGTGCATTATCAAAGTTCTTCAACATTCAAGCCTCCGCGAGATTAATTTAGTAAGGTTGTGTTTAAAGTACCCTAGTATTTCACTTAGGGTGTTGGGATAAATTTTCTAAAGTGTTTTATAAGTGTTAGAGCGGAGTTTTTTGTCAAAAGTATTTTTTTTTTAAGTTTAAGGCGGAGAATTTTCTAGTGAAATAAAAAAATATTTTTTTTGTCTCGTTCGAGCAACAGAGCAGCTCATTCAAGCGACAGGATGGTTTCGCGCAAAGCTCGTTCGAGCAACGTGTGTCAATGTTCGAGTGCCTTTGACATCTCGGTCGAGTGACGCACTGCCTTAACATGTTTATAAATAGCGTGTTAAACAACTTCATTTTTCTTCAGAAGACGTGAGAAATTTATTTTATGAAAACTGCTTTGGCAGAAACGTTTGTCTTCTCACTTTTGAGAATTTTAGTTTTGTTTTCAATTCACAAAACATCCCAATCTTTATGTGAATTATTTTGGGACCCCAAGAACATAATTTTGTGAAGTTTATCTTGCAGATAAGATCTCTACTGCTCATCTAGGTGCCACTTGAGGGAGGTACTGGACTGACGTGACTGCGGGTCAAGGGGAGTACTCGTGGGTGTTCCTGGACTGATTGAACTGCAGTTCGTGTGGAGTTGCTGCGAAATTCCATTGTTGATTTAGGTTGTGGCCTATGTGGGTTTACCGAGGTTAATCCATTGCAGATTTCACTTGTAATCATTGTGAGTATTATTAGTGAAATAAAAGGTTTTACCAGAAAGGTTTTTTTTCCTGAAATTTGTGTCAGCAATTTATTTGTGATTGTTTGATTTATCCACACGTAATTGCATGTTTTAGGGTTGAATTAAATTGGATTAAAAATTGACACCGATAAAATAAGGTTAACTTGGAAATTTGCAAATTTGGTTTAATCAAGTATCACACATACGTTTTTACATATAGTGAGGCAATTCACGTACACTGAGGTTTACCAAATGGCTCGTCCATACGTACCGATGAATGATTGCCCTTATGGGTAAGAGGTATATCACGGAAGTTATGCCAAAGGGGAGAATCCTTCCATTAACCCAACAATTACACAAACCACATATAGGTGTCAAACCTAGGACACTCATATTTAGTTTTCTGATTGCCTTGGGAAACTCTGCCAAAATTTCGGGTCGATATACTGCCTGAATTTCGTGCAATTTTGCCTTTTTTTCAAAACAAGACCCTGTCCGTAGGCCTGGAAACAAGTCCAACCGTGTTTTTCATATATTTTTAAACCCCATTTTCACAGGCTTGGGTCATGTCCGATATTTTTTCTGCATTTAGGCAAACCTAATACAAGTGAGAACCTAATAATAAAATTTATAATAATCATGCTGAGATTCCTCTTATTTTTCTCTCATTTCCAAAAATACAAAAAATATGTTTTCTCCTCCTTCCGAAATACCCAAAATTTTCTCCCTCCTTCTTTCAAAATTAATTTCGAACTACTTTCCCTCTCAAGTCGATTGGATACACGATTTGGCTTGGCTCCCTATTGGCTTCGGTCTTCCGTCAAACCGCCCCGAAGCTCCGCCGACTCTTCTGCTACCCCATTTGAGTTTGGGATTTACCTTAACGGGATCTTTATGAAGAATGCCGACCAAGCACCAAATGTACAGCTCGATTTGATGATCATATTAGCCTAGCTTGGTGCTGAGATTGATAACCTTGAAACTGAGGTCCATGAGATACAGCGTCACCGGGACCATATTCTCGAAGAACCTGAGTCTCTCTTTCCTCGTGCCATGGGTCCACCCGCTCGCGAGCCTATTTGGGTTCCAAAAAAGTATCAGCATGCTCCGCACTCCTCGCCTGCCAATGGGCTGCCACCAACTCAGTTCCCTATCCCAAACCTTACCCAATCAAGGGCTAACCTACCAGTATCCACGAATTCTAAGGAAGAGAAATTAAACAAGGTCAAGGAAGACCTCAAGTTGTTGTCGAAGAAGTTTGATCTAGTCAAGATATCCAGGAACTACATGGATTACACCCATATGTCTCCCTATCCAGAAGTCAGACTGCCAGAGAAGTTAAAGATGCCAGACATCGAGAAGTTCGGGGTAAGCAGACCCCTAATTGTTCACCTTTGAAGCTATCAACGAGACATGACCCTCCTCGGTACACTTCACCAAAAAGGCTAAATTAGCACCCTTTAGTCGGCCAGCCTTGTCGCGGTCATTGATCGTGATAAAAAAATACGTGTTTTTGTCACGGTCATTGACCGTGACAAGGCCGTGACAAAGGATTGTCACGGTCATTGACTGTGATAATTCTATGACAACTGTACTTGTCACGGTCAATGACCTTAATAATAGTATTAACTTATCACGATCAATGACCGTGACATGTCCGTGATAATTTCTTCAGTAAAAAAAAACCTATGCTTTCTTTTTTTCCCACCCTTTTGATTTTCCCTCTCTTTCTCTCTCTAAGCGATTTCGAGCTCTCTCTCTCTAAGGTATATTTTTTTCCTCTCTTTCTCTTTCATTTCTATATGTGTGTGTATGTGTGTGTATATATGTGTGTGGTGGCGTGTGGTGGGGGGAAGGGGCAGGGGGTGGTGGGAGTGGTGTGTGTGTACGTGTGTGTCTGGTGGGGTGGTGGGGAGGGGGTGGTGGTGTGTGCGTGCAGGTGTGTGTGTGTGTGCACGTGTGTGTGTGGTGGGGTGAGGGGGCAGGGGGTGGTGTGGTGTATGTGTGCGTGTGTGTGTGGTGGGGGCAGGGGTGTGGTGGGGTGGTGTGGTGGTGGTGGGTGTGTGTGTGGTGGGGGTGGTGTGGTGTGTGTGTGTTGTGGGGTAATCTCAACAATTGAAACGGATAAATTGATTAATAAAATATGTAATGCCCCTTTCATATGCAAGTAGGATTACCCCTCATTAACACATAATTGTTGAGATTCGAAATAACTTTAATTGTATAGCTTTAATAAAATAAATTGTATAGCTTTAATTGTAACTTTAATTATATAATTTTATGTGAAAGTAAATTAATAATTAGTGCCAATTTCATATGAAAGTAGGATTGCCCCTCATTGTTAGTTTAATTGATGAAAATAATTAATTGAGTAGATGAATTAGAAGGAATACGGGATACACATTTGTTGTTGACATTGTTGTTGGATTATAATGGATCGATGTTGGGTTGGTTAGTTTTAAAAGTGGCATGACCACTGTATTATTGTCCATATGGGGGTGGAATTTTTCAACTTGAAAATTACTTTGTATATCGAACAATATATATATAGTATGATAATTAAATGAAACATACTTGAACTCACCCTTTAGAGGAGATGGAGGAGATTTTTTTTTTTTTTTTTTGGGGGGGGGGGGGGGGGGGGGGGGGCAGGAGGGGGCAGGGATGGGTCGATGGGTGGGTGGTGGGGTAGGGGGGTTGCGTGTGTGTGTGTGTGTGAATGTACGCGCGTGTGTGTATGTGCGCGTGTGTGTATATGTGTGTGTAGTGTGCATGTATGTGCGTGTTTATACGTAATGTTCCTTGTAAACGAATTGATTGGTTATTAATTTTTTTAGTAAATTAATATATGATTGCCCCTCATTGTAAATTAGTAAATTAATATATGATTAATTATGAAAGTAGGATTGCCCCTCATTGTAAATTAGTAAATTAATAATTGTATACTTTAATTGTTAGTTTATTTGCATGTCTTCTTTTAATTCATTTTGATATGTACTAATAACATTTTTTTACTGCAAATGTCACCTTCAGGTATTAAGGTGAGGATGATGATGCTTGTTATGATGATGTCGTATGGGCTCGGTGGTAGCGGAGGCGACGAGGAATCCTTGGCCCCTAGGCTCCCCAAATATGGCAAATTGAGGATGGCCATCGAGAACAAGTCGGGGCTATTAGCGAGATCCCTCGAGCTGGTAAAGACGATCATCGGCCTGGGGTATATTAGTTGGAAGGAGGTGCTATATGAGCTCAAGTTAGCTGTTTGGGTGACACTACAGGTAATGTATTTATATTTATATTTATATTTATATTTGTATGAATATTTCAATTTCGATTTCAATTTCATTTTATATTTATATTTATATTTATTTGCAACTAACATTGTATTTGTTGGACATGAACAATTCAACCTGGATCCAAAGCTACGCAATTCCGTCTTGGAGCAGTTGAGTGAGCAACACAAGGCGCGGAAGAAAAATATGCGGGACTCGGTACTTTGGAAAGACACGAGAGTCCATTATCCAAAGGCATGAATCCGTCTCGCCGAAGGAGACGATCTCATTGGCACAGTGGCAAAAGTTCATTGACAATGAGGTCGGAGAGCGACAATTGGCATCTCGCCAATCAGGGAGGGAAAACCGGGCAAAAAAGACGGACGTGCATTACTCCGACCGGATGTCTTACGCCGAGGTGGAGCATAGGACGATGGTAAGATTTAATTTTTCTATAACTACAGAAATATATTATTATGTATTATTTTACTTTGCGGGTCTGTACTAATTTTACTTTATTTTATTTCAGGGGACAGGGAGTGGCCCTGGGGGTAGGCCACATAGGCTCGATACTTATGTGGCTCTTCAGACGAAGAAGGGGAAGGACAAGGAGGTGTCCTCGAGCGTCGCGGCCACGATTGTAAGTAATCCGACAGTTTACTTTTTGTTAATTATGTTATAATTTTTTAATTCACTTATTTTACTAATCATGTGCTTTTATCGTTTCAGGCAAAGCTTAAGGAAGTGCATGAGTCGCAGTCTGATGCCGACAAGGCATCTTTGTCCACAGACGCACTCAGCCAAGTGCTTGTCTCTGATCGCAAGGGGAGGACAAGGGGGTGAGCTCGCTCGTGGCCAAATCTAGGATCATCGGATTGGAGACGAGCGACACCGGGTTGGCTTGAACGGTGGACTCGCATAACGCGAAGCTGTCCCGTTTGGAGGCGACGATCTAAGATATGTTCTCATTCATGAAGCGTTCGTTGGGCGACAGAAAATGCAAGGGTAAAAGGAAGGAGAAGGTGCGGGAGGACGAGGATGTGGACCTCGTTGCTTCATTGCCGACACGTGCGGACTTTGATGATCCACTTCCCTATTTGGCTCCCTTCGACCGACCGATGTCGACGCTTGGTTGGCCGAGCGTGTTTATACTGGACATATTTGATGGCCAGCGGATAGGGCGGGGGTTGAGGGACCCGAATATCGTTCAGGGTGGACTAGTTCATGGACGTGAGCTTCAAGACATTGAGTCCAAGGTGCTCGTCACGCACGTGATACCCGGGAAGGAGAACTCCCCGTTGTGGTTGCACGAACAATGTGGCACTATGTATATCAGTGGATGTGTCAATTCGTATATCGTGTGGCCTACTCACCTCCTCGGATTTAACCTTACCCAAGACATGTAGTGACATTATTTGAACGGAATTGTATTGTTTTTAAGTTGGTACATTTGAACTATTTTTAAGTTGGTACATTTGAATTATATTTGGATTATATCGTGATGCATATTGTCTCTATTTTGAATGTATATCTCTATTTTATTTAGATATATAATGTTTGAACAGGTACAACATTGCTATAACAGGTACAAATATACTGCTGGGCAGTGGCAGTGGCCATACTGGCCAGCATATCTATTTTCAATTCTGCCCAGAATTGTCACGGTCATTGGGCGTGATAAAGAAACTTGTCACGGACTTAGCACGGTCATTAACCGTGATAATTTTTTAACAATTGTCACAGTCCTTAATCATGACAAACTTGTCAAGGTCAAAGACCGTGACATGATCGTGACAATTCTAACAAACTTATCACTCTCAATGACCGTGACAAGTCCGTGATAAAAAAAAGTTATCTCTCCCAAAATTATCACGGTCATTGACCTTGACAAGTTGAACTTGTCAAGGTCAATGACCGTGACAATTCGGCAGATTTTGTGTAGTGGTACTTTTGAAGAGATAATGGCCCAGATGTTCCGACAGACCTTGAAAGAAAGAACCCTTTGTTGGTTTTTGTCCCTCGTAGAATTCCGAATCCATAGCTTGGAGGATGTTTCTCAAGAATTCATGTCTCAATATAAGTATAATGAAGAGCTAGAGGTTACGCTCCGAGATCTGGAGCTTTTTAAGCAAAACCCTAGGGAAATAGTTAATATCTTCATAGGAAGGTGGAGAGAGAAAGATGCTACTATGACCAATAGACCCTCCGAGGAGGAACAAGACAGTATCATGAAGAAGAACTTCTTGCATCATATTCGAGGGTCCATGGGAGGACAATATTACCCACACTTTCGAGCCCTTCGAGAGACTGGTGTAAAAATTAAGGAAGGCGCTATCAAAGTCGAATCTGAACCGAAGAAAGTGATCGGACAGTGCACTCCCCTTAAATATGAGAAGCCCGCTAGTGTTACAGTCTAAACAATCAACAACATCGCTTAACCTGCTACCTCTTGGGCACCAGAAAGTCGCTCTAACCCTACCAAAAAAGAGTATACTGAGCTCAATTCTCCCTTGTCAAAAGTCTACTAAGACTCGCTGGGCCAAAACATCATTAAACCCTTAGACCCTCATCCACTACCAAATCCACTCCCTAAAAACTTTAAAGCCGATGCTCGTTGTGTTTTCTACCCGTTTGCTGGCCATACTATCGACCAATGCTTCCACCTTCAAAATGTGATACAAGGTTTAATCGATCAGGGTATCATCTCCCCCAGCCAATCCTAAACCCAACACCACTCAAAACCCACTTCCAACCCATAAAAATGCCATCTTTCTAGAGAGTGACCCATAATTTGATCCACCTGCTCAAATTATGCCCAGTAAAGCGCCCATCATATCTATAATCTCACCCAAACCGCTCAAAGTTTACCCATATTTTATCCTACACCCTACTGCTTCACCGACCAAGCTTTATCACTCGTCACAAGGGCCAGCATTATCGTTCGTACCTGGTCTGAAGGGAAGGATATGGAGTTACCTATTGTATTGAACCAACCATTGGAGTTTGGGCTGAAATTGGTCATCGAGATGACCGATGACTGTCGCAAATTCAGTGGCTTGTTTATGAAATACTGTAAATGGGCTCGGGAGTCAGATCATTGGGTGGTATCCGTTGACGAAGCTAGTCTAGATAACGTAGTGTAAATTATGACCGATGTATTTTGACAAACAAGTAAATTTTGCAGCATTGATGAGTTACTCACAAATTTAAAGCTCTGGGGATAGTTGGACCATTCACTCCTGCACCTCCCCATTGAGTGAGAAGATTTATACGATGAAGTCGTCGAGGTTATTGAATGCAATAATTTCTCTTAGCAAGAGGACATAGTCACCATCGAGTGGGGAGATGACTTTGACATCTCAGATGACAAGCCCAATCAGGACGACACCAGTCTAGTATCGAGTTTATGCGAAATGATATCCTTTGAAGATTTATTGGGGGAATTAATAAGGTAGCCATTCAGCCAAAAATAGATGAAGACAAGTGGTTTCTGTTCATCCCCACCTCAGCAAATCACATAACCAGATCAATAAGACACTACAAATGCCACGACCCCGACCCAAAATAGTATTAGGGAACGAGTGTCTTGACATGCCACCAAGGCAACAAATATTCCGATTTAATTGTTTCCTTAAATAAATGCAACGGATATATTATCACATGGTTATGAATCGTAAAATACTGAAAGTAAAGGAATTACGTCATCAGAGCTTTCTAAAGGAAACTTCATATATATTAAAAGTAACAACGGGTTACAACTTAAGAGAAAATTTAAACCTTATTACAAGAGAGCCAGATATGCTCTAAATAAACATTTTACAAAAAGAGATCTAAAAGCTAAATCTTCAATATAGTCCATTTTCATTCCGTCCGTGAGCCTAAACGTTTCTTGAAAAATGGTTATTTATATAACATCAGCTAAAAGCCGAATGAGGTTCAATCTCCAAACATTCCAGGGTTTTCAGAAAATAGATACCTATTCAAGTCAAAAGAGAATGCATATATATATATGGAGAGGAACTTGCAGTAAATAGATTTTATTTTGAAATGAAATTATATATATCATAATTGGATATCTCAGAATAAGAAGAATGCAACAAATCAAATGTGATATCTTTTTCTTTCAATCATATCATTTTAATGGCCAAGTACACTCTAATACCGTATTCTTCTACCGTATTACACCCCGATAGTTGAGGGTCAATCGAACTAGTTCGTCACAACGCCTTATTTAGGGCACACCAGCGATAACCCAGCTGGGAAGGTCAGTCAGTAAAGAGGTCCCTTAGGCCAAATCATATTTTCAATATTCAATATCATTTTTAATAATCATTTTAATCGGTATGTTTATATGGACAAACATAAACATATCACAAATGAATCAATCATCGGTATCACATGAATTTTTAGAATAAAAGAAGTTTACAAAATATATATAGTTTGCATATATAATTAAAATGCGCAAGGAATGTCAGAGTACTCACCCAAAATGGAGGTCAAATTTACTGGTATTGAGTCTTCGATCACACGTTAATCTGATAAAGATTTAAGTACACGTTCTAAGGTCCAGTTTATACTATACTTTAATAATAACTTCCTCTTTTAAAGGATTACTGAATCCCCATTTTTCAACTTTTAAAATTCATTGATCGTAATTGAAGAATTCAATTCACTGTGTTTCCTCATCAGTCGGTTCCCAGTAGAGATGGAGGGTCACAGGGGCACCACTTAAATACCATCTCATCTAGACAGAACATTTTCGGATTCATTCCCAGTAGAGATGAAGGGTCACAGGGGCACCACTTAAATACCATCTCATCTAGACAGAACTTCACCGGGCTCGACTTTGGAATTACTTAAATCGGATTCCATAAT
Source organism: Sambucus nigra (assembly GCA_949130495.1). Classification (NCBI taxonomy): domain Eukaryota; kingdom Viridiplantae; phylum Streptophyta; class Magnoliopsida; order Dipsacales; family Adoxaceae; genus Sambucus; species Sambucus nigra. Next base: position 193,529,461 of record OX422208.1, read on the forward strand.
AACGAGCAATTTCTTTAAAAAGAATCATTTTTAAAAGCGTATAATTTCAAACAAGTTTATAAAATCAACTTGGATTTGTTCTTAATTTTATGTTTTGATTAGTGAATTCTTTATTGTATTTTACCAGTATAACTACTAAGTAAAGCTATAAAACAATAAATTAAAACTATAAAGATGCATTATAACATTAAGATTACCTTAAGATGAATATCCCTAAGAACTTCTTCTTAAACTTTCTCACACTTTCTCTCACTATTTCTTTCTATAATTCTCAAGGAATTGGTGTGAGTTTCAAATGATCCCCAAAGGCCCTATTTATAGTTTTCCAAAGATATTTAGGTGTTGACACGTGTCTGGGTGATAAGGTTTCACTTTGGTGAGTCGCCGTTCACGTGTCGTGCAACAGATCAGCCTTGCAGTCTTGGTTTACCAAACGACGACACGTGTTTTTCCTTTTTCTAGAGGATTTACATTAGTTTTATCCTTTCCTATAGAGGTGACACGTGTGCAGTGGATATGTTCAAAAGAAAGCACGAGGTGGAAAGCACGAGGTGGAAAGTTATTAGGGGTATAAGGGTCATTTTACACTTGAAGGGTATTTTAGTAATTTTACACCATATATTTTCAATATTTCTTTTAGGTCCCTGAAAATATTTTATTTACGAAAAGACCCCTTTTTATATTTCATTTTGGTCCCTGAAACTTTCTTTATTAAAACCAAGTCCCTAAAGTTTCATAAAATTACATTTTCTACCCCAAAACTTATCACTTAGCTTAGGATGTGCCATAAAATCTCAATCTCACCCATTTTACCGTTGATTCTTCAAATTTAAAAATGGGCTTTGTCATATTAAGAACTCGGAATATCATATATGTAATAATATATCATTATTAGATAGTAAGTGTGACGAAATTGAAAGAAGACAATTATATATTGGCATAAGAATATGGGGTCATTACATCCTACCCTCCTTATAAAAAGTTTGGTCCCCGAACTTTACTTACATTAATTTCTAAAAAGGTGTGGATATCGCTCTTTTATTTCATCTTCCCGCTTCCATGTTGCTTCTTCAACAGAATGATTCTTCCATAACACTTTGACTAGTGGAATAACCTTGGTTCATAATATTTGATCTTTATGGTCCAAGATCTCCACTGGATGCTCAATGTACGTCAAATCTTCTCTAACTTGAAGAGGCTCTTGACTTAAGATATGTGCTGGATCAGGGATGTATTTCTTCATCATTGAAATATGAAACACATTATGCACACTCGAGAGTTCAGGGGGTAAGGCTATTCGATACGTAACAACACCTATCCTTTCAAGGATTTCAAAAGGTCCTATGTATCTTGGACTCAACTTTCCTTTCTTCCCAAATAGGATTACTCCCTTTGTCGGTGATACTCGTAAGAAAACATAGTCTCCTCTTTGGAATTCTAACGGTCGGTGCCGATTGTCAGCATAACTCTTTTGACGGCTTTGAGCGATTTGAAGTATATCTTGTATCAATTTCACTTTCTCTGTTGTGACCTGAATCAATTCTGGTCCCAACAATTTTCTTTCCCCAACTTCTTCCCAACATGCAGGAGAACGACACCTTCTACCATAGAGTGCCTCATACGGAGCCATTTGAATACTTGCTTGATAGCTATTATTATATGCAAATTCTACTAACGGTAAATGATCGTCCCAATTCCCCTTCAAATCAAGTACACATGCCCTAAGCATATCCTCTAAGGTTTGGATGGTTCTCTCCGATTGTCCGTGTGTTTGAGGATGAAAAGTGGTGCTGAAATTCAATTTTGTTCCCATGGATACTTGTAGGCTTTTCCAGAAGCGAGACACGAATCTAGGGTCACGATCAGAAACAATTGAAACTGGGGTTCCATGAAGCTTAATAATTTCCCGTATATACAATTTAGCTGGCTTTTCTAAGGAATGGGTAATCTTAATGGCAAGAAAATGTGCAGATTTAGTTAACCTATCAATAATTACCCAAATGGAATCATTACCATTGGAACTCCTTGGTAGCCCTGTCACAAAATCCATGGTAATATGTTCCCACTTCCACTCAGGGATTGGTAAAGGTTGTAATAGTCGTGATGGTTTTTGATGTTCAGCTTTTACTTGTTGACAGATCAAACACTGAGATACAAACTCTGCTATCTCCCTTTTCATGTTATTCCACCAAAACACTTCTCGGAGATCTCTGTACATCTTGGTATTTCCGGGATGAACTGTGGATCTCGAGTAATGACCTTCCTCCAAAATCTGCCTCTTTAGTTGGGCATCACCAGGTATACAGACTCTATTTCCAAACCTTAATATATCATCTCTTATCGTAAATTCAATTCTCTTCCCTTCAATAACCTCTTCTTTAATCTTCCTCAGGTGTGGGTCATTTACTTGTGCAACTTTAATTCTTTCCATCAACGTGGGTTGTATTTGTAAGTTTGCGATTATTCCCCCTTCGCCATAAATACGTACATCTATTTCCATACTTCTCAAATCTTTCAATAGAGCTTCCTGGCTGGTAATAAGACATGCTAAATTTGGTGTAGACTTTCTACTCAAAGCGTCGGCAACTACATTAGCTTTCCCCGGGTGATAGTGAATATTTACATCATAATCCTTCATCAATTCTAACCACCTCCTTTGTCTCATATTTAATTCCTTCTGAGTAAAGATATATTTCAAACTCTTATGATCGGTATAAATTTCACAAGTCTCACCATACAAATAATGTCTCCAAATCTTAAGAGCAAAAATTACCGCTGCTAATTCTAAGTCATGGGTTGGATAATTTCGCTCATGGGGTTTTAATTGTCTCGAAGCATAAGCTACTACTTTTCCATTTTGCATTAGCACACATCCCAAACCATTTTTAGAAGCATCACTATAAATCACAAATCCTCCTGTACCGGAAGGAATAGTCAAGATTGGGGCAGTTACTAATCGATTCTTAAGTTCTTGAAAACTATTCTCAACTTCCTCAGACCATTCATATTTCACCGTCTTTTGTGTTAACCTAGACAGAGGTTTGGCAATACTAGAAAATTCTTCAACAAATCTTCGATAATAACCTGCTAATCCTAGGAAACTACGAATATCCGTTACATTAGTTGGTCTTGGACAATCTAGTATAGCCTCAATCTTTTGAGGATCAACCGACACTCCCTCCTTGGATATGACATGTCCTAGAAAAGAAACACTAGGCAACCAAAATTCACACTTCTTTAATTTCGCATATAATTTCTCTTTCCTAAGGATTTGTAATACTATCTCCAAATGCTTCTCGTGTTCTTCAATACCGTTGGAATAAATAAGGATGTCATCAATGAAAACAACCACACACTGATCCAGATATTTCCTAAACACTCTATTCATCATATTCATAAAAGCGGTTGTTGCATTAGTTAATCCAAATGGCATCACAAGAAATTCATAGTGACCATATCTAGTACGAAAAGCTGATTTCGAAATATCCTCTTCCTTAATCTTCAATTGGTGATAGCCTGACCTAAGGTCAATCTTCGAAAATACTTGTGCACCTTGCAGTTGGTCAAACAAATCATCTATACGAGGTAAGGGATATTTATTCTTAATGGTCACCTTATTTAGTTCACGATAATCTATACATAACTTCATCGTTCCATCTTTCTTTTTAACAAATAGCACTGGAGCACCCCAAGGGGATATACTAGGTCTAATAAAACCCTTGTCTAACAGATCTTGTAATTGAACTTTTAATTCCTTTAATTCTAAAGGTGCCATGCGATAAGGTGGTTTTGAGATTGGTGTGGTTCCAGGAACAAGGTCAATGGTAAATTCTACTTCTATACTAGGAGGTAGACTGGGCAAATCATCTGGAAAAACATCTGGAAAAAGCCTAGCTATAGGAATATCTTCTAAACTAGGCTCTTTTGTTTGTAAATCAATAACACTGGCAAGGAATCCTTGACATCCCTTCTTAAGAAAATTACAAGCTTGCATTGCAGAGATAATACGCATGGGAGATAAGATGCTAGTTCCTTCAAAACTGAATTCTGGTTGGTTATGAATTTGGAAAATAACTCTCTTCTAAAAAAAATCCACCCTAGCATGATATGATGCTAACCAATCCATCCCCAAAATGACTTCAAAATCTCTTATGTCTAAAACTATCAAATCAGCGAATAGTTTATGACTACTGACATTTATAGGGCAAGACTTATATACTAATGTTCCCGTCAATAACTCACCCGAAGGAGTAGAAACGTGTATGATATGATTCAAGGATTCAGGAATATTAGGAAAGCGATTAACAAAACGCACAGACACAAATGAATGGGTAGAACCAGGATCAATTAAAACTTGAAAAGGTTGTGCACATATAGAAAGTGTACCTGACACTACTGCATTAGAAGCCTTTGCATCGGAAAGATTAAAGACTCTACCTTGTCTGCCCTGATCCTTATTGTCATTAGAAGTCTTTGTTGTCGTCTTCCCTTTGTTAGGACAATCTCGCATTTTATGTCCCTTTTGGCCACACCCAAAGCAACTCCCCGTCTCCAGGTAACACGGTCGCCCTCTATGAATATTACCACATCGTTGGCATTTATCAACATTAGAGGGTTTGTTTACTAAAGGTTATCATATATTAGGTATAGTCCTAAAGGGTTTGTTATTGGGGTTCCTTCCTCTTTGTTCTCCAAACTCCTCTTCCCCTCTCTAACCTGATTATACTCTTCACTATCCTTCTCAGCTATTGTTGCCCTAACCACCACGTCATTATATGATGACAACTTTAGGATGGAAATTCGGCTACGAATATTCAACCTTAACCCACGTTCAAACTTCTTGGCTCTTAAAACATCGGTTATCACAACATGAGGTGAAAAACGGGATAAATCAGTAAACTTTGCCTCATATTGACTAACCGTCATATTTCCTTGAACCAGACCCATGAAGTCAGCTGCTTTTTGGTCTTGCACCGTTTTGGGAAAGTATTTCTCGTAGAAGATCATTAAGAAGTCATTCCAACCTATGGGATTATTCCTTTCCCCATGCATTCTCTTAGTCATTCTCCACCAATGTTCGGCTTCACCTTCTAACATGAATGTTCCAAATAAAACCCGTTGTTCATCTGTACACTTAAGAACATCGAACATCTTTTCCATTTGCATCACCCAGTTTTCTGCTTCAGTGGGGTTAGGAGTCCCTTTAAAAGACGACGGATTCAACTTCTTGAACTGTTCAATAGTACAACTACTTAGTTCAAGATTCCTTGGTGCTCCATTATTCACTTGATGCTCCACAATTCTTGCTAGACTTTCAATTGCCTTGTATGCACCTTCCAGTCCTTCCATACTCGAACCACTAGTTCCTGGAGTTGATCTTGCCTTGGTCATTTTCAACAGTCATGGCCAAACGTAAGATGTATTATACTAGCCCAAGATTGCATTTTAGAATAACAATGATATATAAACAATTATATATAGACTATAAGAAATATGGAGGGTTATCACATAAGTCGAATATTTAATCCTATAACCTATGTATGGAGACTTAAAATCGATAACGTTCAAAACTTATGTTCAGTAGTCTACGGGTTCATAACCTATGCTCTGATACCACCTCTGTCACGACCCTGACCCAAAATAGTATTAGGGAACGAGTGTCTTGACATGCCACCAAGGCAACAAATATTTCGATTTAATTGTTTCCTTAAATAAATGCAACGGATATATTATCACATGGTTATGAATCGTAAAATACTGAAAGTAAAGGAATTACGTCATCAGAGCTTTCTAAAGGAAACTTCATATATATTAAAAGTAACAACGGGTTACAACTTAAGAGAAAATTTAAACCTTATTACAAGAGAGCCAGACATGCTCTAAATAAACATTTTACAAAAAGAGATCTAAAAGCTAAATCTTCAATATAGTCCATTTTCATTCCGTCCGTGAGCCTAAACGTTTCCTGAAAAATGGTTATTTATACAACATCAGCTAAAAGCCGAATGAGGTTCAATCTCCAAACATTCCAGGGTTTTCAGAAAATAGATACCTATTCAAGTCAAAAGAGAATGCATATATATATATGGAGAGGAACTTGCAGTAAATATATATTATTTTGAAATGAAATTATATATATCACAATTGGATATCTCAGAATAAGAAGAATGCAACAAATCAAATGTGATATCTTTTTATTTCAATCATATCATTTTAATGGCCAAGTACACTCTAATACCGCATTCTTCTACCGTATTATACCCCGGTAGTTGAGGGCCAATCGAACTAGTTCGTCACAACGCCTTATTTAGGGCACACCAGCGATAACCCAGTTGGGAAGGTCAGTCAGTAAAGAGGTCCCTTAGGCCGAATCATATTTTCAATATTCAATATCATTTTTAATAATCATTTTAATCGGTATGTTTATATGGAAAAACACAAACATATCACAAATGAATCAATCATCGGTATCACATGAATTTTGAGAATAAAAGAAGTTCACAAAATATATATAGTTTGCATATGTAATTAAAATGCGCAAGGAATGTCAGAGTACTCACCCAAAATGGAGGTTAAATTTACTGGTATTGAGTCTTCGATCACACATTAATCTGATAAAGATTTAAGTACACGTTCTAAGGTCCAGTTTATACTATACTTTAATAATAACTTCCTCTTTTAAAGGATTACTGAATCCCCATTTTTCAACTTTTAAAACTCATTGATCGTAATTGAAGAATTCAATTCATTGTCTTTCCTCATCAGTCAGTTCCCAGTAGAGATGGAGGGTCACAGGGGCACCACTTAAATACCATCTCATCTAGATAGATATTTTCAGATTCATTCCCAGTAGAGATGGAGGGTCACAGGGGCACCACTTAAATACCATCTCATCTAGACAGAACTTCACCGGGCCTGACTTTGGAATTACTTAAATTGGATTCCATAATAACGAGCAATTTCTTTAAAAAGAATCATTTTTAAAAGCGTATAATTTCAAACAAGTTTATAAAATCAACTTGGATTTGTTCTAAATTTTATGTTTTGATTAGTGAATTCTTTATTGTATTTTACCAGCATAACTACTAAGTAAAGCTATAAAACAATAAATTAAAACTATAAAGATGCATTATAACATTAAGATTACCTTAAGATGAATATCCCTAAGAACTTCTTCTTAAACTTTCTCACACTTTCTCTCACTATTTCTTTCTATAATTCTCAAGGAATTGGCGTGAGTTTCAAATGATCCCTAAAGGCCCTATTTATAGTTTTCCAAAGATATTTAGGTGTTGACACGTGTCTGGGTGATAAGGTTTCACTTTGGTGAGTCGTCGTTCACGTGTCGTGCAACGAATCAGCCTTGCTGTCTTGGTTTACCAAACGGCGACACGTGTTTTTCCTTTTTCTAGAGGATTTACATGAGTTTTATCCTTTCCTATAGAGGTGACACGTGTGCAGTGGATATGTTCAAAAGAAAGCACGAGGTGGAAAGCACGAGGTGGAAAGTTATTAGGGGTATAAGGGTCATTTTACACTTGAAGGGTATTTTAGTAATTTTACACCATATATTTTCAATATTTCTTTTAGGTCCCTGAAAATATTTTATTTATGAAAAGGCCCCTTTTTATATTTCATTTTGGTCCCTGAAACTTTCTTTATTAAAACCAAGTCCCTAAAGTTTCATAAAATTACATTTTCTACCCCAAAACTTATCACTTAGCTTAGGATGTGCCATAAAATCTCAATCTGACCCATTTTACCGTTGATTCTTCAAATTTAAAAATGGGCTTTGTCATATTAAGAACTCGGAATAACATATATGTAATAATATATCATTATTAGATAGTAAGTGTGACGAAATTGAAAGAAGACAATTATATATTGGCATAAGAAAATGGGGTCATTACAACAAATATCCAACTCCTCATGTGACCGAGATAGATAAGGGAAAAGGAGTTGCTGAAGAACTTTCCATGCCAGAGATGACCATCGAAGAATGTAAAGTCCTTGACCAGCTAAAGAAAACCCTAGCTAACATCACCTTATATGGGTTTTTTATGTCCTCCCAGTTACACCGAATTGCTCTGATAAAACTCCTCACCGGGCCTATAATCTATCCTTCCACTAATCTCGAAGAAACGATAAATATAATTGGGTCCTTCACCTCTTCGAGACTCTTATCCTTTTCCGAAGAAGTGATACCAAAGATCGACCCTAACCATAATTATGCCCTCAACATCTCTGTTAAAGTATTGGAAAAGACAATCCCACTCTCACTTGTTGATAAGGGATCTTACCTCAATGCTTGCCCTCTCAGGACCTTCAATTGCTTAGGTTTGAAAGGTTGTGATAACACTCCCACTTTCATCACTGTGAGTTCTTACGACAATATCCACAAAGAGGTAATGGGGTCCATAAAACTCACAATAGCGGTTGGACCCAACATTCCTTTCACCGAGTTCCAGGTTATTGACACACCCATACGTTTCAACCTTTTTCTTGGTCGTCCATGGGTCTACAGTATCCGAGGGGTATAGCTTATCTTCATCAGAAACTGAAATTATTTGCCAATGGTTAGTGTGACACCCCGCCTAATTAAATACCGGGCGATCACTCCTTTATTAAATTAAAATTAAGGTGAACAGTTGGTTCATTCTTAGCATCACTGTCGTAAAAATAACTTTTCCAATTTAAACACCCTAATTAATCAAGCTAAGTGTCAAAATCATTTTAAACATTACTTTCCAAATTCTATTTATAACCAATGATTTAAAACTTTACATAATTCAATATTAAAGAATCACACCACAATTATCCTGGAACATATAATCCAAATAATTTAAACATCCAACAACTAAATCCCAACATTAAAACTTAAAATAAAACATCCAGACAGTAATGAATCCCAAGGTGACAATACTAGAAATAAATGGATAACAATGTCCAATAAAACAACTGGATAATGGAAACGGGCGACACATGCCCATCTGAATAAATATGCTAGGAGTGGAATCAAATAAATGAAGTCGTCCAAGCAAGAGGCCTGCAACTCCCACCTAAGCTGCAGCGCGTTTCTTCCAAAGGATCCTATGCAAGACTCCCCTGTGACTGGGCACCTGTAATATATACATATATATACAAGAGAGAGAGAAAAATGGAAACGGGTCAGAGCCCGATTGCGGAAATGATTTAAAATTTGTTTAGCAAGTATTTAAAATATTTACAGGCCAATGCAACAACATATTAGTGCGGCACTCCCTTGAGAAATTCTCACCTCTCTTTTAATGTGCACGCCTATCGTACTAACCTTCCCAACGGTTTAACTTATCTTAGGTTACTCGTAAGATTTAAAACTGAACAATTTAATTGTTTAAGAGGATAATTTCATTTGATCACAAAGTTCTCATTTAAACCTTATTTGCTAATAAAGTTTCACATTACACTTTTCAAATCAAGTATTTCCAAATTGAAGTCATTATTCATTTCTTACTTTCCATAAACACAATAGGAAGTTCCAAATTTCAAAAGTTCATATATATATATATATATATATATTAAATACTCATATATATATATATATATATTAAATACTCATATAATATATATATTCTAACAGCACCCCACATAAAAACTATGGTGCGGGCATACTCTGCTATCCAATCCCCATATCACTCGTACTGAGGGAAATACAAGTTCGGAATCACTCTCGAACTGTATTAAACAAAACACAAATAATATTGAGGCAAAGCATAGTTTCCAAGTCCAAGAGGTCAGCACATACCCTCGCGTCTCTTAGGACCGTGACTATCGATACGATAGCCTGTACCTAGGATTACTATCTTCTTGGGTACAAGTCAATATCCCCCGTAAAGGTCACATCGAGATAAGACTGTCCCAACGCGGTAACCTCAGGGATAGCAAGTAGCGCGGGCATGTTTTTCACACGTATATAATATATGCATACACACAGTCATATAAATATACTACTTTTATCATATCAATTTAGGTTCATCTCATAACCCATAATTACGACATTTATCCTTATTTTCCCATTATTAGTTATCACGTATAACGGTTCATCTCTAACTTTAATTTGAGAGATTATTCCAACTTACTACGTAACACTCATGGGCTCTATCCTCCCAAGTGTAAAATTCAGTAGGTATTTATCTATTTTCCATCGTAACTATTTTACGTATCTCTCCCTTTAATACAAAATTCCACCGTCTCTTATATAAAAACACCCCAAAAATGCAAATCTCGCCTTACATTAAAGGTCTCATAATCATTAATAAGTCCTACTGGTCATCTTTATCTCCCAAAATATTTTAATAAGGATGTCTAAGGAGTATTATTCATTTAGAATTAATTAAACTATTTAAAAAGAGGGAAATATAAGTCTGCCAGAAGGGGTCGATCGATCGAGGGAAGGGGCTCGATCGATTGAACCTTCGATCAATCGAAGCTCTTGGCTCGATCGATCGATCAAGCAGGTATGGCGAATTCTGCAGGTAACCAGTTACGGGTTCTATCACACAACCTCATCCAAATCCAGATTTTTCATTCCCAATCGACCAAAAATTTGTACTACTGGCAGTATAAACCCAGATTATACATCTTTTACGTAAAGCATGAAAATTTTCATCAATAACCATGGATTAATAGGCCAAAAACTCATATTAATCTCAAGAACCCTAGAATTTCTTTAACCTTGTTCTAATCAATCTTTTTCCAGAATTTCTTATTCTAAAACATCATAAATCCGTGGTTCAACCTCTACATATGAAGGGGGATTTCCAGATTTCCATTTATATCATTACTACATGCAATTTCCTATCTCTAACTTGGGTTTTCTTCCATGAAACTCATCCTAATCAACCCTAGACTAACATGAGTGATGCATTAACAAAAATAAGCAAGATAAACACTTGCCTGGAAATTTCAGAGTTCTGATTTGTGGACGAATTTGGTGTGGTTGCGTTCCCCGTCGCGTGATCTACGCGTTGGTGGTGGTGGCGGTGCAATCGGATGACTTTTTGGCCTCGGATTGCTTGGAAAGCTTTCTTCTTCCCTCTCCTATGGTCGTTCTAAAGTTTTGAGTCTGATAACCCTAAAGGACTATTCCAAATGGCTGATATAGCCTAATAATTTTCGTGAGTTTAATTACCCAAAAATGCAAAATGTCCAAAATGCCCTCCCGGGGTGCTAAATAGGCCTAAAAACGCCCCGAGACCCAAACTAAACCCCCGAGTACACTTTTCTGACTATCTCGACCCTTCCGGACACGTTGACGTACTCAAAATGACCATACGGATAACTTAAAAATATTTCACTTTTATTAATCAATATTATATATTACTTTGCTCATTATTAATATTCAACAAGTTTCCCATAATTACTAACTCACATCACGTTAATAATTATAAAATAATTAATTTCCAGATTTATATTAAATAATTAATTCACATTAAATTTAATAAATCCCCAAATTAAGGAAGCATAAAAATACGGGGTATTACAGTTAGGTTATCTCCATCTTGGGAGATGATGATCGTTCACACACCGCCAATACTAGTAAACCTATATTAGAGATCCAACATGGGCTGAACGATATGATCCTCTCTGGCTTCAGAGTTGACCCACTTCCCTTTTCAACAGGAGATAATTTAAAAGACCGAGTCTGTTCAGAACACAACCCTCATGACAAATGTCAACGTGATTTAAATATTCAAGAACATACACTTTATGTCCGAAATGGGGCTATGGCGACGCCAACAAGGGATCTCTGAGACCATAGTCCTAAAGAAGGCTTTTCCCCCATGTGGCCTGGGCTACCAACCCTCACCCAAAGAACTCAAAGCCCTCTAATGGCCACGACCAAAAACGAACTTGGAAGAAGAAATGACTATTTTGAGAGACTCTTTGAATGAAAGGTTTATCAATGAAGGTGAAGACTTCCCTTTCTGCAACTTTCTCGAACCATGGTATAGCCACGTTGATAAGAAGATGAAATTGGGATTAGAAATAATCTTTTAAGATAGTAACCCTTGGGCCACAGACTGCCAGCATGAAGTTCAACCTCACATTAAAAAAGTCATGGCAGTTACGAGGATTCAGAGGAAAGTGATTTCGAGGACTCATTCAACCTGCAGACACTCTTATACACTCAAATAACAGTTGTTGACATGATTATCATCAACTGGAATGTTGTGCTTGTCTAACCTGTCCAGATTCAAGCCGCAGCCTATCCAAATCTCTTTATCCGATATTATTATTAACTTTTTTGTTGTAAATGTAACTGAGACCTCTTTTGATGAGGTTCTCAATGTTTTTTTTCGGAAAATGAAATAAGCAAATATTTTGAGTATCTTGTTATGCCTTACATTAATTTTCTTGATTCTAATCAAAGTCTTAATGACAATGATTTTGCAAATGAAAAATTATCAATTGATTATAATAACGAGAATAATAAACAAAATAGTCGCGTTCAAATTAGGGATAATAAAACTTTTGTTATTAATCTCGGTTCTAGTAGCCATTAATGCGAGATTAGGATATCGTCCACCCTTAATGAGCATGAGCGTGCGTAATTCGAAAAGCTACTGAAGGAATTCATGGACGTCTTTGCATGGTCCTATGATGACATCCCCGGAATTGACCTAGAAATAGCTCAACAAGACATCCCAACATTCCCAGAATGCAAGCCGATTAAACAGAAGCTATGGAAGCTATGCTCCGAATGGTCTCTCAAAGTCAAAGAAAAAGTGGTCAAATAACATAACGTAGGTTTCATTCGCGTAGTCGAATATCCTACATGGCTCGCCAACATCGTCTCTGTACCAAAGTCGCGAAAGAATATCCGCATGTGCATCGACTATCGGGATTTGAATAAAACATCCCCAATGACGATTACCCATTACCCAACATTGACATGATCGTAAATAACATGGGTAGCCATGCCCTCAAGTCATTTGTAGATAAATTTGTCGGATACAGCCAGATCAAGATGCACCCTGACCATTAGGAGAAAACCGTCTTCACAACCTATGGGGGACCTTTTGCTACACTGTCAGGTTATTCGGACTCAAGAGCTACCTACCAAAGGGCTGCCACAACTATCTTGCACAACCTTATTCACAAATAGGTCGAGGTCTATGTAGAGGATATGCTCATCAAATCTAATACTTAAGAAGATCATATTCCCTCCCTCATAAAGTTTTTTGAGCGACTACGAAAATACCAAATGCGGTTAAACCCATAAAAATATGTTTTCGACATCACGAAAGGAAAACTCTTGGGATTCATGGTTAGTGAGAAGGGAATCGAAGCAGACCCTGCCAAACTGAAGGCCATACTTGAGATGCCTCCACCACGGACAGAGAAGGAAGTTCGAGGATTTCTTAGAAAATTACAGTACATCAGTCGATTCATCAGCAAGCTGATTTTTATCTACGAACCCATTTTCAAGCTTATCTGAAAGGATTTTACCAAAGTCTGGAATTAGGCATGCCAAGAAGCCTTTGATATAATGAAGTGATACCTTACTTCTACTGCCACTGAGCTAGACTTTCCTCAGGATACTCCTAATTACCCCTGATGACTCTCATACCCCTATTGCCATTAAGCTAGACTTTCCATGCACCAACAGCATGACTGAGTACGAGTAATGCACTGTAGGCATCAAAATTGCCCTCTAAAAAAGAATTCGTCACCTATACGTCTACGAATTTTCGACCAAATCCTCAAAAAATTGAAAGTCAAAGATAAAAAGCTCCTACCCTTAAATGCCCACTTAGAAGAACTGGCCTCCCAGTTTAATGATGTCACCTTACACTACTTGCCTCTTGTAAAGAATAACTACGTTACCGCCCTTGCTACCCCGGCCTCCATGGTCGACATGCCCGTGGGAATAACAATGACCCCTTTCCTAGTTCATAAACAAGCTAAGTCTACCCATTATTACCACGTAGAACTCATTCTCCAAGAGGATTCTGATATGACCGAGTTATAGTATTACGACATTTGGCGCTTCCTCAAGCATGGTAGGTATACTTAAAACACCGATAACAAAGATCATGCGACCCTTCGCAAACTGGTCGCCCAGTATATCACCTGCGATAAAGCACTGATTTAAAGAAACTTCAACGGAACCCACTTGCACTGCATAGCAGGGGCATATGTTGGAGATCATCCGTCAAGGGTACTATTGGGCACTGTGGTTCAAGATTGCAGTGCCTATGTTTTAAGATGCCTCAAATGCCAATAGTTTTCCAATCTCCAACACTTGCTTTCTCGCGAGCTATACAATATGACCTCTCCTTAGCCCTGCTCCACCTAGGGCATCGACATCATAGGGATTACTCCCAAAGCTTCAAACGACCATGAATTTATATTGGTCTCCATTGATTACTTCACCAAATGGGTCGAAGTCGAGTCATACACGGTGTCGAATGCTAAGAAAGTGGCTAAATTTAACAGAAAGAACATCATCTCTCGATACGAAGTTCCCCACGAGTTAGTGTCAGATAATGGGCTCCATTTTAAAGCTGAGGTTACAAAACTAGTCGACGAGTATAGGATTCAGAGACACAAATTTTCTCCCTACTGACCCCAAACCAATGGTGTTGTCGAAGCCGCTAATAATCAGCAAGATGACTGAGAGTTACATAGATTGGGCCGATCGGATACCCTGCGCCCTTTGGGACTATCGCACTTCAATCAGAACACCCATTGGGGTTACCCCTCATTCTCTAGTATACGATATGGAAGTAATATTACCCATTGAGCTGGAAATACCTTCCCTTTGCGTCCTACTCGAAAGAAAAGTTGACGAAGAATAATGGAATTAAAGCTGCTTGGATGAATTATCACTCCTGGATGAAAAGAGACTGAGGGATCTATACGATATACAAGGGTACCATCGTCGAATAGCGCAATAATTTAACAGGAAAGTCGAGGACCGTGGTGTCCATGAAGGAAACCTCGCCCTCAAAGAGATCATAGAACCCATCTGGGACCCTAAAGGGAAATTAAAGTCGAATTAAAGCGGACCCTACATTGTGAAGAAGATTTTCTCAGGAGGCGCCACTATGCTCACAGACTTGGATGGAAAAGAGATAGCGCATCCAGATAACTTGGACCGTCTTAAGAAATTTTACCCTTAGTCTGAAATCTCGGCGCTGCGACTTTTCTCATCCCACTTCTATTATAAAAAAAATCTTCATTTCCCCTACCCAGAATAACATGGGACCAGATCCTCTAAAAAATATTTTCTTTTCAAAATGAAACTGATGAGAATTTTCAAAAACTCCAGAGATATGTAGGCAGGCCATTCGCCATACATGGGTTCGGTCACCTTCTTTTCACAAGATGCTATTTTTTTCTAACCTCCGGGAATGACGATTCATCTTACCGTTTACATAAACAAAATGATTATGTATGCATTAGTGATTAATATAGATAATTAAAATTCAAAATTCATCAAGAGGCACAATAAAATATGTTCAAAATTATCTTTTATCTTTGATTAAGGAGAAACGTGTTGTTACACGAAGTATCAACGATGGGAGTTAAACCAACCACCCTTCTTCGCTGACCAAACTGTTCCTAAATAAACCCAACCCTAACACAAAATTATCACCCAAATACTAAACACAAAGGCATTTCAATCACCCTAACTTCATAAAAATCACTAAAAGCTTCACAAGACACTGCCTTCAACTGGTAGATGGCCCTGCTTCATCATCATTACTAGCCCCGGAGGTTCCCAAGTTTTCCACTCTTGATTGGCATTCCGTATACGCTCCATGGAGTGGTACACCTTGACAAACCTGGACAAAACCATAACATCGTCTTCCATAGTGTCTAAAGCCACGAAACACCTCTAACTTATCTCTTCCACAAGGACCTTCTCTACTACCCGCTTCCATAGTCATTTCAGGTAGTCCCCCGTTATATGTCAGGCCTTTCCTATAGACTGTTCAGGATGGATAAATGATCGAAAGTACTACCACAAAGAGCCCAATATTATCCTCAACCATTCAGTCAAATCCTCCATCGAAAATAAATTTGTTATATGAGGGGGATAATTTGTTTCCACCCGACTTGGTGCAAAAGACGTCAGGGGAAGTAGAAGGAAGTTTATCGAAGGCCCACCAACCGCACATACCGATACTCTCCAAGCTGCAAGACAAGCTATAAGTCCCCCCCACCATGGCACTGACCAACGAAGACACTGAGCTCGATGCTCTACAACCTAATTTGCCTAACTTTCCACATATGGGCAAAAGCTGAAGAAAGGCTCGATAAAAAAATTGGGTATAACCGCCAAAGGTTACTCAGTAGGGGCCACCAGATGAAACCTCTCCGCAAGACACGTAAATAGCATTATGACCCCCTCAGAAAGTCAGAGCGACCTTCCTTCCAAGCATTTAGGTCATTTAGGGTCTCAGTCAGAACCACCGCCGCAGGATTATAGCAGTAAGACACCCATGTCGTTATCGCAGCAACCTGAGGATCGACAGTAAAGTCCTCTATCACAAATAATAGCCTCACGGTAAGGCCTAAGGCGACATTCCCAGCAAGGTCGACTTCCTCAAAACCCCTCAGACGCATTGAATATATAACCGCCTGAAGAGAAATGGCCCCCCGATTACCAACGATCTAGTCACCGAGGGAGAAATATGAAGCAACTCCGACAAAAAAACTCGAGGAGAATGGAAAAAATTAGCCATAGCTTCCACCACACTTGGGGTGACCCCAACATGGCCGAAAAATCCTCATAAGTGGGACAAACCTTGTCCAGGCCAAAACGGAAGAGATGGTCCTCAAGGTACCAGAATTATACCACCGCTGCTAGTAGATTCTAGTCTACAGCTCCAGTAAATCCATTTCTCTTACAGTCTCTCTGGCACACCGGAATAAGCATAACCCAATAACGACGATAAGCTCTATTTTACATCAAGCTTTATATGTCCTCATCCATGTACCAACTAAGCATCCAAGGCCTTCATCTATCCAAAAATTTCCAAACGCACATTTTTTTTCTCAAAACAAGTCCCTTCAAAAGGAAGATTTTCGCAACCAAGTCTCCATGGCTTTTCTCTACTCAAAAAATTCCAAAAAACACAATTTTCCTACCTTTTCTCAAAATTAAACCTAAGCAGAAATTAAAGTGCATAGAATAATCCACTAAAATCAATATAATCAAATAAGTGCATTTATTTTTGCTTTTTTGAGTCTCTATTTTCAGGTTCAAAGTCATTACATCAAGCATATAACATGGTCGAAGACAATCTCCTCCAGTCACAATGACAGATCTGCGAGAAAATCTCGAAAGGAAAGAACCAGAAATTTATGTCACATCATCCTTAAGCACCGTTAACCCAGACACCACCTTATGCTCCAGCAACCTCCTTATCAACACCTTCAAGCCTATAGCCCCTGTGGCCCCCAAAGGAAAACCCAAAGGACATAAAGTCACTTGCATCCCCAATAAAGATTCAGCGATCTACCCCAAAGCAATGTTCTGAAGCCCCTGACAATATCGGTTGGCAGTTGTCTTTTTCCTTTCTCAAGAAACCCCAGGAGTCCATGCCCTTACCAATTCCTCCCCCCGGGACTTCCTATCGCCCTCCTCTAAATTTCGTAAAAAAAATGTCAAAAATTTTAGAAAAACCCAAAAATCACCCGAAAAATTCGTAAAAAAATATGGAACCACATTTTCCTGAAGAAAATCACTTTTGGATCACTAAAGCTCCTTACAAGACTCTCGAAATTCCCAACATGATTAATCTTACTCCCTTATCCCTAGCATAATAACTAACCGAATTAACCTTACAAACCTATCCTCAAGTAGAACCAACGATGCGTCTGTATTCCTCAGCATAAACATCCCCTAGTGGAGTCTCAAGACAACCTAATCCCCAGCTAGATATCTTAAGGATAAGTCCTTCCCCAGTAAAGTCTCAAAAATCCCCAGTGGAACCACATATACGTCCGCACCCCCAAGATAATTTAAAATTCTTTAGGAGAACAACTCCCCGCGTTATAACTTAAGGTCCTCATAATTGACCTCGACCCTCAGAATTGGTCTCTACGACTTTAGGTCCTCAAAAATTAATATCGGCCCCTATAATTGGTCGCTATAACTTTAGGTCCTCAGAATTGACCTCTGACCCCAGAATATGTCGTTATCACTTTAGGTCCTGAGAATTGACCTCGACCTTCAGAATTCGTCGCTACAACTTAAGGTCCTTAGAATTGACCTCGACCCGCAGAATTGGTCGCTACCACTTAAGGTCCTTGAAATTGATCTCGGTACGTAGAATTAGTCACTACAACTTTAGGTCCTCAGAATTGACCCCGACCCATAGAATTGGTCGCTACCACTTAAGGTCCTCATAATTGACTTTGGCCCATAGAGTTGGTCATTACAATTTTAGGTCCTCATAATTGACCTTGACCCTCAGAATCGGTCGTCACGACCTGAGGTCCTCAGAATTGACCTCGACCCATAAAATCGATCACCATCAACTTAGGTCCTTAAAATTAACCTCGTCCCTCGAAATTAGTCATCCTCAGCACAACTTTAGACTTAACCTCGACCTACCGAATTGGTCTCACTAGCCCCTTAAAACTAATTGCCATAAATCTTTGACCCGCTAAATCGGTCATCCTCGTCTCCTTAGGTCCTAAAAACTAACCTTGACCCACTGAATCGACCATCGTCATCTCTTTTAGTCCTCAGAACTAACCTCAGCCCACATAATCGATTAACCTCATCCTCTAGGTCCTCAGAATCGACCTAAAAACCTCTTTCACAACGTCAACGTGATGCTTATTATTAGACGACCTTTACATGTTCCAAGCTCGCCCGTCGAGGGGCTTTAATTAGACACCGCATCCTAGTACCCTCCTAAGCACCTCCTTAGGTCCCTAATACTCACTCATCCATCGTAAACCCTAGGTCATAATTTGAGTACCGATCTAGAGGCCACTGGGCGCTCTCAAACCCCGTTTGACTCCAATAAACTTTCTCGTCAGAGAAAAAGCTCAATGAATCTTCAAAGGGTTATAAATCCCTTTTACAGTGGTACACCCCTTTCCCAAATAATCCTTACGGTTCGAATGAACGATCCGTTTTACTATCAAAAACCGATTTGGAGGCTATTGGGCCCTCTTAGACCCTGTTTTGACCCCAAATAACTTCCTCGTCTAAGCAAAATCTTAATATTTCTTCGAAGAGATCTGAATCCCCTTTCCAATGGTCTATCCTATGCGCAAATCGACCTTACGATTAAGATGAACGATCCATTTTACCCCCAAAACTAATTCGTAGGCCATCGGACGCTCTCGGACTTCGTTTGACTCCTGTCAACTCTTCAGCTCGAACGAGACTTAATTAAACTTCTAAGGTCTATGAATACCCTTTCCAACAGTCTACCCATGTGCAAATCAACCTTACGTTACGGATGAAAAACCCATTTTACTTCGAAAGGTCACCGGGTGCTTCCGGGCCGCCCCGTTTGACCAAAGTCAACTCTACGAACCGAACGAAGCTGAATGAATCTTTTAAGGTCACTGAATAACCTTTCCACCGTCCATCTCGTGTGCAAATATGGTTTGGGCGAACGTTTCATTTTCTTTCGGGAATTTCCTGCCAAGTGACCAATGGGCGCTTTCTAGCCCCATTTGACCATAATTAACTTCCAAACTCGGGAGTGGCTCATGGATTCCTAAAGGACTCTAAATACCCTTTCCAACGGTCTGCCCCGTGCTAGATTTTGACTTACGGTTCGCATTTTGCGAACGTTTCTCCAAAAAAATGCCTTAGACTGTCGATTGGCAACCTTAGGACCCTGCCTATCGACAATGTATCCATGGTTCTATGCCGATAGGCAGGTCTAGGTCCATGCTGATAATTACCCCTATGTGCGGGAAAGAACTTTTGTAGATACTTAGCCAGCATATCCCTCCACGTACCTATCGAGTTCGGTGCTAGTGACCAAAGCCAAGTCTTGGGCTTGTCCTTAACAGAGAATGGAAAAGGCTTGAGGCACACTACGTTTTGGGTGCACGTTTGATCATTAAACGTCTCGCATGTCTCCTCAAACTCTCTAATGTGGAGGTAGGGTTTTTTCGACTCTATACCGTGAAACGTTGGGAGAATCTGAATCATCTTATTCCTAAAGTGAAACTGCCTCGCATTATATGGAAATATAACGCACCCGGAGCGACGGCTCACTCGGGGTATAATAGGTCTTATATGGGGTGATACAGCATCACTCCCTCACCGTCCCAAAACTAGCATGGTCATACATTACTCTCTCACTTAATGAATCGATAGCCTCAATAAACGCCCTAGACGTGTAGCTCGTGATGGAGTTATGCCGTATAGGAGGTGGAACCCAAAAATTTGAAATGTTTGGAGTGTTCGGGCTATAAAGATTGAGTTCGACCATGGGATTTTCGTGTAACGTGGGAGGAATAGTATTGGGATTGGATTGAATGTTTTGCATTTAAAGCACTCAGAGAATTTTTTTTTTTATATTTTAATATTTTTAATTTTGGGGGGTTTTATGAATTTTTTGGGCTTTTTATGAATAAGAGTCAAATTATTAGATGAATTCGACCTAACCAAGTATGTCTACCAAGTCCCCGGCAACGACGCCAAAAACTTGACGCGACTCTAAATGCGTATTTTGTGCATGTAAATTCGGCTAAAGTATAAGCCAGTCGCGTAAGTAATAATCCGTGCAAGTCGGGTATCAAACACATAGACTAAGATGAAAGATCGTGAGGACTACTAATAAAGATGTCTAAAAACTAAAGATCGTTAGGACTTGGATTGAATTAAGTTGTTTAAGTGAAAATTAATTTGTTGTTTAATTTAATGTCACTTTGAGTTTAGTTTATTTTAATTTAAAAGAAATTAAAATTTGGTTTATGTAATTGTTTTGTTGAATCTTCACTATTCCGCATCTAGAAGGAAATTCTTTTTATAAAATTATAAAATTGGGGTCCCTCTCGTCTTTCATATTTTAACTGGGAAAAAGTTTATAGGACGGGAAATGTAATTGAACATTGTTTTAATTTAATGGGATAATAAACTTATTTAACTAACAATTCCTATTAATATTTTAAAACTGTGATGCGATTAAGTCCTTGGACCAACTTTATCTGCCCACCAATTGGATGATTTTAATTGTAGAATCATGAAATTTTAAAAGATATGGTAATTCTTTTAAATTAAGTGTTACTTGTCTTCGATCCCCCCCATTAAAGATGTTTTATCTTAGCATATTAATTTGAAATAATTGACCGATGAGAATTTGTAAACAACTATGATTGGTTGATGACACGCAAGTAAGAATTATGTTCTTAAAATAATTTCATCATTAGTTAAACAAAGGGTTCTTTGAATTAGACGTGGTGGAAAAACCCAGTACCATTTTATAATCCAGGAGTGAGGATCATCGGTAACCAAAGGTTGCTGTTAGTTATTTAAGAAAATATTTGCTTCTTTCCTGAAGGGGAAGTAGGAGGTGAGTCCAAGTCTCAAGTACAACGATTTTAAGAGAGGTTCATATTCCTCGGTAGTAGTAAAATGTCCAAAAGGCTTGTATTCTCACTATAAGTATTTAAAACTTCTATAGTAATGTGTCCGAGTTTTTCTTATTTTGTAAGGAAAAGGAAATGTTAATGATCTTTCTTTTAAAAGTAAATGCGTGATTTATGGTTTGATCTATTCTAACCGTGTATGTAGACTCGGGAACTACAAATCAGGATTGTAATCTATTGCAAAGATTCCTGATAGTCGGGAAATTACTTTAAGAGAGATGTTTATAATTATGGCCAATTAGAATAAGGTAACAGTAAGCAGTGGGATATCCTATTAGATTTTGGTGCAGATATAAAGTTAATATAAGTAAATTATTTAATGTGCTTGTTTTTTTTTGGAAATGTTGGTTTATATTTTCTAAATTGGGTTTGAACGGAAATTCAATTGATTTTATAAAAGTCTTTTATCAAAATTTGATATCTTTTATCTATTCTGGTATATTGAAAAAATAATTTATACATTATAAGTTTTGTCTCACCAATACTGCTGAATATTGACATGAGTAATTTTATTGGACATATCATTAGAGAGAAAGTTTCCTTCTAGAACTAAGCAAAACTTTGGCACTTACGCTTAGGTTATTTTATTTTGAAAGGAATTAGAAGATTCGTTTAAAATGGACAATTGTGTTCGTTAGAAGTGGAGGCAGTTTTAGTCTTGAACCCCAATAAGTATGTAAAATGACTACGGGGCCCTTTACAACCTAAAATCTAAAGGATCAAAGATGTGTTGAAAATGTTTCATTTCAATTAATATGATTTGTTGAATATCCAGACAAGAGGTGGTTATGACTGGTTCATTAAATTCGTTAATAACTACTTGTGGTATGGATATGTTTACCTTATGCACCACATGTCTGAAGCCTTTGATTCGTTCAAAGGTGGAAGGCTAAGGTGGAGCATGAGTGAGGTAAACTAATTTAAACTTTACGATTTGATCGTAGGGAGTATGCCTACTGAGAGAGTTAATGAATCATTTATTGGAGGTATAGGATTCTATCCTAGTTGTCATTCCACATAGGAAAGGTGCAGATAAAATGAAGGAATAAGGATTTTGGAAATAATACGGTTTATGGTTATTATTGAGGACTATGAGATTCTTACTAAGCTTTTACTTAAGAGATGGCTATATACATTCTGAATTTAAATTCTTCTTAATCGGTATCTTCAGCTCCACTTGGACATTAGAGTGGGCGCAAGTTCATTATAGGGCATGTTTATATTTGAGGTTTCCCGACACTCGTGCTATGGAACGAGCTAAGAAGTTGAAATTAAGGACAGAGGTACGTCTCTTTGTTTGTTACCCAAAAGCTAACAAGGGTAGTTTATATCATTCTCCTAACTTGTAAGGACAAATTTCAATAGAGTCAATTTGTATGCATTTTAGCTATTTCTTTCTTGGACAAAACCTTTGAGTTATTGGTTTGGACTTAAGCTTGTTAATATTTCAAGCCTATGACGTGTTTATTTGAATATATAACGACGAAGTTTCAAATATTGCATTCATCGTGTTGTGTTTCATGCCACGTTTTGTCTTTATGTTCTAAGGATCCCCCTCGGAACTTAATATTAGGTGTTAGTTTTTATAAAAATGTTTAAGGGTTATTTTTAAAAGATTTTTGAAGAAAAATAATTTTTATTTTTAAGTAATTCGAACGACTTTATGGTCTCTGTTCGTATGAGAGTAGTTATTTATTCAAACGAACATCGAACGAGGTTTATTTGTTAGGATAACAAATAGCGTTTAAAGCTTGCTATATGTTGTTTTGAACGAGATGAAATTTAGTTCGAACGAGTTTAGTTTTTGTTCGAACGAGATATATAGTTTCG
Organism: Sambucus nigra; assembly: GCA_949130495.1. Classification (NCBI taxonomy): domain Eukaryota; kingdom Viridiplantae; phylum Streptophyta; class Magnoliopsida; order Dipsacales; family Adoxaceae; genus Sambucus; species Sambucus nigra. The sequence continues at coordinate 193,552,915 of OX422208.1, forward strand.
TTCAAAAAAACTCCTATTTTAGTTCTAATGAGTCCTCAAAATTTATGCTTCCTCAAAAAAAGTTTTTCTATATAAAGGGGTTCTTGCATCAGTTTTTAATGAGACTTTCGGCCAAAATCGGCTTCCTATACTCATTCAAAAGCTCCAAAACCCTAGTTTTACCCAAACTCGTTGAGTTATAAGTTTCAATCTTTATATGCTTTGGGATCTCTTTTGGCATTAAGGTTTTACTCATCATCATCTTTTATGACTAAGTTTCATACGATGGATTTCGTATTTGTTGTCTATATATGATGGACTCCGTGTTTGGAGTGTTGCAGTGAAGAAGTGGTGCGTACGTATTCGAGATCCATAGATGGATGTTGAGCCTTATCGGTGGACACAGAGGCATGTGTGGACTCACATGTTGTGGAGGTTGCAAAGGTGGACTCTTACGTATCAATGTGGAGGAGAGGTTAAATATCAAAGATGCATTAAGCCTTGATAGGGGGTCGTGTGTGTGTTATAACTCACCTATCGACTTTCATAATTCCTTATTATAGTGATTTTGTGTGGCTGGGTCATTCGAGGTTTTTTCTTTGTGGGGTTTCCTCGTACATCGGGCGTTGTATGATTGTTTATTTTACTTTATCCGAATATCTCCTAGATGCATGTTTTAAAATAAAGTAAAATTGGTTAAATCTAGTTTACACGACTTTGATTTATAATTGTTGCTCATGGTTAATAATGCTTAATTTCAATATTTAATTAAAAAAATGACTTTTATTTAGACCATTTCATATATACCTGCAACTTAAAATTGGTATCAGAGCATGAGACAATTAGTTACTTAGGCTATGAATCTTGGTAGTTTCAGTGTGGATGGTTATTCGTATCTACATCCCCTATATTTGATGGGTCTAATTACACATAGTAGATTAAGCATATGAAATCAACACTTATGGTGATAGATGAACGGATATGAACAACAATTGTTAGATGGTCGACCCCACCCATAAATTTAGTTAGTGAAGTCATGTACTTAAACTTATATAAAGATGGAGTGAGGACGAGTATAAGTTATGTAATTATAATTCACCTGGTTTGAATGGATTGTTTTGTGTCGTCACCCCGGAGGAGTTCTGTCATGTTATGATATGTGAGATGTCTAACGAGTCTTGAGACATACTCCAACTCACTCATTAAGGTACTTGGGAGGTTAATTCTTCCAAACTCCAAAACCTCATAACTTAGTTTGAAACCATTAGGATGGAGGATAGTGAATCATTTGATGAGTTCTATATTAGTATGTCCAATATTGTGTATTAGTATGTCCAATATTATGAACTCATCATTTAACTTGGGAGACAAAATACCCAAAACCCGAGTAGTCAAGAAAAATTGTAAGGTCCTTACCTGAAGGATTCAATTCAAAGGTGATTATTTTAAATTCCTTAGGTACTTTAGACTCTACGGGGCTCGAAGAGCTTGTGGGTGATCTTCAAACCTATGAGTTTGACATGTTTTGTTATAAAAAGACGAAGAAAGATAAGGGTGTCACTTTTAAAGTTTGGAAGGAGGAAGCACATGTTTCAAATGATGAGACAATATCGATTCCGATGATATGGAAACCATGTTTATAAACAAGTTTAAAAAAGATCAAGTTTGAAAAACAATCGAAAGATGCAATGACAAAAATAAGCACAATAATGCTGATCAATTACCTAACAATCATGATGATAATTTTTAGAGGGATGAGTCGAATAGATATTTTTTGTGTGATGGTTATGACCATAAGGAAACTGTGTAACCCACTAAGCTAAGGAAGTGGGGAGGGAAAGAAGCCGACTGTATACAATACCACCCTTAGTATTAGTGAACTAAGAGAGGAACCCGATTCCCACATGGAGTTCAACTACACCGCGTTCATGGCTACTTATGCGAACATTAATAAAAAGTCTTACCATAAAGATAATTTTATGCATAACACTTCTGAGGCCATTTTGGTTGAATCCCAAAAGAGTGATGTAGGAGAGGGTGGGAATGAAGAAGAAGATGATAAATATGAGGAGGAGAGTGAACTCCAAGTTTCCATCCATGAGTTGTATACATAAACGATAAAATATAAAAAGGATAACTTGAAGTTGGAAGCTAGGTTAAAAAAGTTGTCATATGTAATGATGAGAGTGTTTTGATTGAGGATATTAGGGCACAGAGAAGACTCTTAGGGAAAAAACTTGCATTTGTTGAGGGGAAAGATAGCTTTCGAGGATTACTGAAGACTTTGAAGAAGGATTACCTTATTTTTTACGAGTCTCATTATTTTCTCGAGTCTAGGATTGTGGAGTTATAGGAGATATTGAGAGACTCGAGTAAGGTCAAATTTGTTTTGGAATCTAGGTCGAAAAAGTTGGATAAAATGATAGGTATCGTGCGAATCAAAGATGACAATTATGGTATTGGCTTTGATATTCCTAGTGATTCTGCTACTAAATCCACAACTATTGTTGATAGGGTTGCTTTTAGTATGTCGTTGTGTAAAGCTCCTTTAATAAAAAATCTCAATTACCTACAAAAATATATAACAAACTATAATATAGTGGTAAGTGAGGTATCAATCCAAATCTAAGGGAAAAACATGCAAGAGAGGAAAGATGTAATTCATTTTTATTTAATTTCTTTTTGGACTTTTTGATTTTTCTATTTTTTATTCTTTTTTTAATGTTAAAACAATTTGGAGATGAGGTGAAATAAGACTACACTAAATGAAAGATCTAATTACTAACTAGAAGGTAAGAGAATAAACTAAGTAAATCTAACTAAATAAAAATGTAAAGTATGAGATGAGTGAGAAAATAAAAGTGAGGATTAACAAGGGATAGGATGACACCATATATTTGAGTTAATCAAAATTAATTAATTCATTAAAATTAATTATTCCAAGTTAGTATCAAAATCACAAATCAACTCTCGTTGCAAATGTAATTTTGACAAATAACATTTTAGAAAATTAAATTTAACACCCCTACAACTCTTGAAATGTATATCCAAATATCATTTAACAAATCATCCGCTACGATCGATTTATCAAATTAGTTTAAATCATAAAAGTAAGCTTAGAGTTGAAATTAAAGGAATAATACCACACTTGAAAACCCCATATCTCAAGTTGGAATCTAAAATGTGTATTATAACTAAAATTTTGATTTTCTCTCGAAAATCATTTACCCCCTCTTGAGGTATAAATTAAATGAAAGATCTAATTACTAACTAAAAGGTAAGAGAATAAACTAAGTAAATCTAACTAAAAAAATCTAAAATATGAGATGAATAAGGAAATAAAAGTGAGGACTAACAAGGGATAGGATGAAACCATATTGTAATACCCCGTATTTTTATGGCTATTAATTATGAGATTAATTGAATGAAATTGCTTTTAATTGATTAATTAAATTAATTTGGGATAATTAATTGAAAATTAATTCGGATTTAAATAACTAGCGAAACGAGAGTTAATATTTGATTATGATAATTATGTTGAATATTACTGAGTGATTATAGTAATATATGATTATGGATTTATTAATATTGTCACGGGTTGAAAATGCGACAGTTTCAGTAATTAAATTGGGACGTGCGTGTCAGTCGTGTCAGGATCCAATTTAATGGATTTAAAAATAATTTATTTTTATGTCATCCATATGATCATTTTGAGTGCGCCAACGTGTCCGTAAGAGTTGAGATAGTCAGAAAATACTAGCAGGGAGTTTAGTTTGGGTTCCGGGGCATTTTAGGCCTAATCGGCAGCCCGGGAGGGCATTTGAGTCATTTTTATTATTTGAGGAATAGTGACCCACGAGTTTTAAGTGAATTATATCAGCCAAAACTTAGTATCCTTGCGGTTTCCATCACCCAAATTCACAGACGACCATCAGAGAAGAAGTGGAAGAAGTCATCAAAAGAGAACCACCACTATTAGGCATTTTTCACCACCGTCACCACCATCAGATAGATCAAGAATAGAGGATTACTTCCATATCATCTTCTCCAAAGGATCAAAACTTCTATTTCCAGGCAAGTGATTTAACTTGCAATAATTCAATGCATATATCATCCATGTTAGTGTATAATTGAAGAATAACCTCGAAAAATAATGAATGAATGGATTTGAAGAATTGAAATAGTAATCTGGGTAGTTTTTGCATGTAGTTTAAATTCTGGGAATATAGCAACCACAAAATTATGAACCATATGTAGAGAATTATGAATTTTGTATGGAGATATATAATGTTCTTTAAGAAAATAGGAGAACTAGGTTTTTTATTGTGAAAATTATATGATTTGATCGAAGAAAGTGATTCCCATTATGATTTGATGATTCTAAAATGTTGGAACTTATGTATTTATGTTGATATGATGTTAGGAATAAATATTTGGGAGTTTGGTACATTATAGTAGAGGATTCGAGGATTAAGTTTGATGAAATCCGTAGGCAAAATTATGCAGAATCGCAATACCTGTTTGATCGATTGATCGACCCATGAATGTCGATCGATCGACCCCTTTCTCTCGATCGATCGACTCCTCCTGATTTTTGTAGATTATTTCCCTATAAGGTTTGACAAATACCAAGCTCATAGGAACCCTTATGGGGTTTAATAGAATATTGGAGGACTTGGTTAAGGTCAGCAGGTTTGTAGTTTATGCCCGAAAAATGTTATACATTTTGGGATTTAATGGGATATTTACGAGTGTTTACCGAGAGAGGTACGGTTAGAAATTTTATAAAATTGGGATTGAAATTGGATGAATGTTAATTTAAGGTTAGGAACAGTAGAAGAGAGAATTTGAATTACCAAAATAACCTTAGAGGCAAGTGGGTGACTTAGTAACCTTTTGAGATAGGTTTAAATATTCGGATTTATACGACGAGAGAGTTATCGCGCTAAACATATTACGTAGAATATCTGGGATGGCATTAAAATGCGTACGTGACTTGTAGTATATGATAGAGAATACCTATATTAATGTTGATAAATACTTAGGTTATGTGATTTCCTAGTATATAGATGATTCTGTGTATGACATACCTACCATACTTGCTATCACAAGAGGTTGATCTTCAGAAAAAGGACCGTCTTATCTTTGTGTGCCTTTGGGGGGATTTAGATTGCTATCTTAAGGACATAGGATTGTGAATGACTTATCAGTGAGTTGATAAGTCAGCTGACAATGGGAGCGTAGGTATGTGCGTGATCCATGGGTATGTGAACTATGTTCGCCTCCAATATGTGTGAATTGTATTGATACGGTTCTCGTGTGATTCGGAACTTGTAAATCCTTATGTGCGTGCTGTATCAAGATTGATAGCAGAGTATGTGTACACCGCAGGTTCCATCCTTTTGGGGTGACAGATTTGTATATATATATATATATATATATATATTATGCTAGTAAATTATATATACATGCTTGTGATTATTTCGTTGTTGTTTAGTAGTTGTGAATAACTAAGATATGTAAATGGGTTAAGAATGTGAGAATCTAAATAACCCTTGATATGAGTAATTTAATGAATGTGAATATGGAATATAAATATGACTTGTTTGGGTAATACGAGTAAGCACCCTATATTAGAATGTGAAAGCAGGAGTTAGTACGGACTAGTTAAATAGTGGCATAACTAGGATGAGTTAAGGGTATACGTTAGGCGTGCACATTAGTTGAGGGGTGAGAAACTCATGTGAGAGTACGCAACTAACATGTATATAATATTTACTGTTTAATGCAATTAAACACTTGTTATTTTTAAACTGTTCTCACCTCGGGTTCTGACCCGTTTTCCTCCAAATCTATTTTGTTTTGTAAAAACCTTTTAGGTGCGCAGCCACATGAACGCAAAGCATAGGAGTTCCATTTTGAAGACGTGATGTAACTGCTGTGGAAGCTACAGGATCTTAGTATTAGACGCCTCCACATTCATCCTTGGTTCCTTCAGAGTCATTCATATCAGTTAAGGCATATGCCCATTCTTATTTAGATATTGTAGATACAGACTTTCTTTATTTCAGATGTTGGTTTATTTTATTCAGACTCTTGTATTGGGATTTTATTTACTATGGTATTATTATTATTCGTGTGTTTACTCCAGACTCAGTTTTTTTTCATTTCGTTGGTTATTCATATGAGATTGTTTATGCGATTGATGGATGATAATTAATTACTTCCTTAATTGTTAACTTAATTAATAAAATTTGGCATTTGTGTATTTTAAATATTAGGTGGCTAGTAATTAACTAAATATTTTCGACAGTGATGCTAGGATTGAACCAACTTGATATTCTGTATTAATTTAATAAAGGAGTAGCTACCCGATATTTAATTAGTCGGGGTGTCACAGGTGGTATCAGAGCATCAGGTTCTATTGTCCTTTAGGATGTGTGCGGTATTATTATGCTTCCAGCGTAGATTTCTTTGATATAGAGTCCTATGTTTAGGATTATTGATTTCTTTGGTAAGATTTCGTTCTCCTGCTCTAATCCATGTATTAGTGAATCTTATTTGCATTCGGGGGTGTTCGCGTGCCGAACAACGCAGTATGTCGAGAAAGGGAAGTCGGGCGGATAGCAGGAGGCAAAGCTTAATTAAGGTTATAGGGTATGTTCAAGAATGATGACCGTAGTTGAGGTCACCCCTATTATGGTACTAAAAGCCAGGACGGTAAAGACGGCTAGGGCACAACGTATGAACTTCAGGTACCGCTATAGTAGAAAATGGAGTCAAATTAGACTCACCTAACATGGTTGGATTGGGAGAAATTCAGACGAAACATTGAAGAGAACCATCAGTGAAAATTCTAGAAATGTGGAAACGGTGTGTGTTAGCCAACGAAGGTGAAATATATAAAGGCTTGGGCATATGTCATAGTGTGGCTAACCGAAAGTGAAATTTGGGGTAAGGATTTTTTTTCTTGGCTCGTCGGAGCAAAGTAATAAAGGTAGGAGTCAACCACCACATTTATAATTGGAATTTTGTGTCAATGGAAGGATCTTAGGTACAGTTTAACCGCAAGTTCCTTCATCAGATGTTCGGGATAAGATGCGATCATTGTTCTGAACTCACACAAGAGGGTCGGACAGAGGTCCCTTTGTGAAAAGGAATTTAATTAATTAATAAATATTGCACCGGATTAATTAAGTACATTGGAAAAGAGGATTTTAAAGTGTGAAATTAATTCATAAGAAGAATTGCTAGCACTTTTGGGGAATTCTGCTCGGGTGGTCAATGCAGATGATAACAATGTTTTACGTTTTGTCAATATGGATGTTAACACTTCCTTGTGTGGGGAGCTACAAGAATCGAGGAATTTAGTCAGAAAGTAAGACTGGGTGAAACGGTGTTGGTGAAGCACCATAAGGGGGAGAGCCATCTGGAGACCCATTTAAATGATTTAGATTGCTGATTTTTTATCGAGCGATGGTGAATTCAGTAAGGTCTATTAAAGCCAGTAGCATGTTCCTTAGGGCCAACAAAGCTAAGGGAACAATGAGGGTAGCCATCAGAATTAAGACTACCAAAGTCCGAGATAAGGACAACCCTAACATGGTCAGTATAACCGGAGATAAGTGGATTATGTGTAGAGGCATTTTGGGGAGAGTAAAACCCCATGTGTTAAATTTTCTCGAAGTGAGTAAAGGGATAAGGATATGGTGCCTATCAAGGACAATAGTTAATGTAATTTTTGGTTTGGTTCGAATAGGCGTGCTATGTCCAAGAACTATTTAAGTAGTCAGGGCGATTGGCAAGGTAGAAGTATGCCGTCAGAAGATGAGGCATATTGTATGTGACACGAACGAGTCACTACATTTTTTTTATTGCTAGATTCTCACGTGAGACGAGTTTAGTGCGTATATCGACGACGTTATTATTATGTGAATATTTTCCCTGCTATAGAGAGGTTACCTTTAGTGATATCCGCGGAGGATGAATGGGTGCATCGATAGTGGTATATATTTTATTGAAATTACTCATTTTAGTGATGTGTTATACGAGTATGATATTATCCTGATTATGGTTTTATAGTAATGATTAGACCGATAGTGAGCGGATATTTCAAGTCTATCAGGGTTACTACCTCAGTGTAGGATGTTTTGTTATGGCGAAACCTCACCTGCAAGAGGGTCGGGCTCACCCACACACACACACACACACATATATATATATATATATATATATATATATATATATATATTATAGAGACTTCGAAAGGAATAATGGTCTCAGATATTCGATCCCGCTATGTGTAGGGACTTTATTAATATGATTCATAGTCTATTGGGTTTACTGTTCAGCGGAAAGATTTAGCTTGTTATTATGTTTAACGCTCAGGACTTGGTAATAGGAAGAGTGCATTGTTATATCACCCCTTTAGATACGTGGGAGTTAAGACTCATAGTTGTATGTTTGGGACAGGATTTCAAGAGCCCCGATTATATGTACACGATGTTTTAGAATGTGACTACCACCGATGTGAAGTGACGGTGTCTTTCGGAGTAAGTTCCTTGTTTAAGTGTAATTGAGAAAAGAGATGTAACTTTTGTGTTAAGAGATAGGAATATAGGGGTACATGTTATGGACTGAGGTCCTAACGGATTTCGATGACCGACAATGCTATGTAGTAGTGTATCGGGGGGGTTCCTTTGTTGGATTTCGCTTTGCGAGACATCCTACGCATAAAACGTAGCGTAAGGTTGGTAGTAGGGAGATGTTTGGACATTCGTCTATAAGTTCGGTACCTCGGTCGTTATAGAGGTATGTAGTTATAACTGTAAGTTGAAAGTTAAATTACAATATAAGGCCAGTAGAACCAGTTGTGTGGTGAGGAAGTATTAAAAATTTTATTTTATTACGGCGAGTTGAAGGATAGAATGATGTCAAGGAGGATTTAAAATTTCAAATTATGGGGTGATTGAGAATGCCCAAGAGGTATAGCCACGTGCGAATACAAGGGCAATAAAGAATTAGGCGTATGTATGAAGCGTATATGATGTTTAGACTCGTATGCATGGTTTATACGGCGCGTGGACACCTTGGTTTGCTGATGTCAGAATCGCCGAAAAAAGAGACATGGAAATAGGTCGGTGAAATTTATGCTTGGGGGACTAATATGACAAAATGGAAGTGGTAGAGTGGATTAAGCGTCGTGGAGAAGGAGGATAATCTATTTATTCATGTGCAATCAGAGTAGCACGTCCGAACTTGGTTGAAAGGCAGCGAGAAACCATTTAAAAATGGGTTATCCCTTGAGAAGACAAATATTTAACTATTATGGACAATTTGGAGTAGAGTCCTACCCAGTTGAATGTTGACAGTGACTTGAGCATAAATAGAATGATGATGTCAATAAGGTACAAAGAGTCCAGAAGTGCACATTGTGGCGAAAAGTGTACGGGTCTAAACTTTTGGTATATGCCGAGGGAAGAAGGGGATTATTAAGTACCACTTAATGGGAAGAATTATAAGTGAAAGTCGGTGTTGAGAGGGACATAGTAAGTAGTAAATCGGTTGGAGTAAGATGATCATCCAGAGAATTTTGTATCCAGCCGACGACCCCAGTAATGAAAGAGTCAAGTTGGTAAATTTCTTCGATGGGTTGCCAACCTCAAGATGAGTCATGAGTTCCTTCGAATGGGTGGAAAAAATGACCAAAAGGAAAGTAATTGTTATACCTTTGGGTGATTTACGCTATTAAATAGTGTGAGTGTAACCCAGTATTGTTCTGAACTAGGAAAAGATCCTTGAACCCCACCTTCAATATGAAATTTCAGGAAGTAGTGGGGATATCGTTTCGTTTTGAGAATGTTGTATCATCTATCGCCCAAGGAGTAGATGCAAAGTGATTAACGATTGTGGCATTGTATGAAAGTAATTTTGAACTCATTGCGATCATTTCATTCCCACAACGGGTATAGCTAGTAAGTGAAGTATAATACGGTAATGGGGAGAATAAATTACCTAATTATAGAGTCGTATGAAGGCACCCGTACCTATTTATCGTGGACAAGGTGCCTATTGAGGTTTGTGTGGAAAAACCTTAGTTATTTTTCCTTTAGATGTGTAGAGGTGAGTGGATAATAAGAGTTTTGGATTTGTAAGGAGTTAGAGTCCGATAACTATAATGGGATAACCACAAACTGTCTTAGGTGGCTTTTGCCCGTCGTAAAAGTTACACCGCCGGGAACAGAGATTCAAAAAATGGACAAGAGTAGTTATAGGTTCATGTGGTTTCTCCCAGGATTGTAGTTTTGCGTTTAAATTAATACGGGAGTTGAATCGAAGGGAAGTGCGGCCTCCCAATAATATTGAGATAATGCGTCTAGTGATGTATAGGCTATTCTTATTCGAATGTTGTTTGGTAGGAGCACAAGGTGAGGTGCCGTTATTGAGGTGTGACCCTATAGCTGATAAGGTATCAAGAGTGTTAAACAAGCTTGCTGTGAAGCGGGAGCTATAGTGACCGATATTTACTTTGAAGTTTGTTTCGTGGACTGGAGGATACCTGTTTTTACGAGGTATGCCTTTCCCGAATTTCGGGACTAAATTTCGCTATTAGGGGGGAAGTATGTAATACCCCGTATTTTTATGGCTATTAATTATGAGATTAATTGAACAAAATCGCTTTTATTTATGAGATTAATTAAATTAATTTGGGATAATTAATTGGAAATTAATTCGGATTTAAACAACTAGCGAGACGAGAGTTAGTATTTGATTATGATAATTATGTTGAATATTAGTGTATGAGTATAGTAATATATGATTATGGATTATTAATATTATCGCGGGTCGAAAATGCACCAATTTCAGTAATTAAATTGGGACGCGCGTGTCAGGACCCAATTTAATGGATTTAAAAGTAATTTATTTTAATGTCATCCGCATGATCATTTCGAGTGCGCCAACGTGTTCGAAAGGGTCGAGATAGTCAGAGTACACTAGCAGCGAATTTAGTTTAGGTCTCGAGGCATTTTAGGCCTGATCGGCAGCCCGGGAAGGCATTTTAGTCATTTTTATTATTTGAGGAATAGTGACCCACGAATTTTAAGTGAATTATATCAGCCAAAACTTAGTATCCTTACGGTTTCCATCACCCAAATTCACAGACGACCATCAGAGAAGAAGTGGAAGAAGTCATCAAAAGAGAACCACCACTATTAGGCATTTTTCACCACCGTCACCACCATCGGATAGATCAAGAATAGAGGATTACTTCCATATCATCTTCTCCAAAGGATCAAAACTTCTATTTCCATGCAAGTGATTTAACTTGCAATAATTCAATGCATATATCATCCATGTTAGTGTAGAATTGAAGAATAACCTTGAAAAATAATGAATGAATGGATTTGAAGAATTAAAATCGTAATCTGGGTAGGTTTTGCATGTAATTTAACTTCTGTGAATATAGCAACCATGAAATTATGATCCAAGTGTAGAAAATTATGAATTTTCTATTGAGATATATAATGTTTTGAAGAAAATAGGAGAACTGGTTTTTTTATGTGAAAATTATATGATTTGATCCAAGAAGGTGATTCCCATTATGATTTGATGATTCCAAAATGTTGGAACTTATGTATTTATGTTGGTATGATGTTATGAATAAATATTTGGGAGTTTGGGACATTATAGTAGAGAATTTGAGGATTAAGTTTGATGAAACCCGTAGGCAAAATTATACAGAATCGCAATACCTGTTTGATCAATCAATCGACCCATGAATGTCGATCGATCGAATGGATCGATCGATTGACCCCTTTCACTCGATCGATTGACTCCGCTTGATTTTTGTAGATTATTTCCCTATAAGGTGTAACAATTCCCAAGCTTGTAATAACTCATAAGGGGTTTAATAGAATATCGGGGGACTTGGTTAAGGTCAGTAGGGCTGTAGTTTGTGCCCGAAAAATGTTATACCCTTTGGGATCTAATGGGACACTTACGAGTGTTTACCGAGGGAGGTACGATTATAAATTTTATAAAATTGGGATTGAAATTTGATAAATGTTAATTTAAGGTTAGGAACAGTAGAAGAGAGAATTTAAATTACTGAAATAACCTTAGAGGCAAGTTGGTGACTTAGTAACCTTTTGAGATAGGTTTAAATATTCAGATTTATATGACGAGAGAGTTATCACGCTAAACATATTATGTAGAATATTCGGGATGGCATTAAAATGCGTATGTGACTTGTAATATAGGATAGATAATACCTATATTAATGTTGATAAATACTTAGGTTGTGTGATTACCTAGTATATGGATGATTCTGTGTATGACATACCTACCATACTTGCTATCACGGGAGGTTGATTTTCCGAAATAGGACCATCTTATCTTTGTGTGCCTTCGGGGGGATTTAGATTGGTACCTTAAGGACATAGGACTGTGAATGACTTGTCTGTGAGTTGATAAGTCAGCTGACCATGAGAGCGTAGGTATGTGCGTGACCCATGGGTATGTGAACTATGTTTGCCTCCGATATGTGTGAATTGTATTAGTACGGTTCTTGAGTGATTCGAAACATGTAAATCCTTACGTGCGTGATGTATCGGGATTGATAGCAAAGTATGTGTGCACCGCAGGTTTCAGCCTTTTGGGGTGCCGAATTTGTATATATATATATATTATGCTAGTGAATTATATATATATGCTTGTGATTATTTCACTGTTGCTTAGTAGACGTGAGTAACTAAGATATGTAAATGGGTTAAGAATGTGAAACTCTAGATAACCCTTGAGATAAGTAATTTAATGAATGTGAATGTGGGATATAAATATGACTTGTTTGAGTAATATGAGTAGGCACCATATATTAGAATGTGAAAGTAGGAGTTAGTACGGACTAGTTAGATAGTGGTATAAGTAGGAAGGGTTAAGGGTATACGTTAGGCGTGCACATTAGTTGAGGGGTGAGAAACTCATGTGAGAGTACACAGCTAACATGTATATAATATTTACTATTTAATGCAATTAAACACTTGCTGTTTATAAACTGTTTTCACCTCGGGCTCTGACCCATTTTCCTCCAAATCTATTTTGTTTTGTAAAAACTTTTTAGATGCCCAGCCACAGGGATGCCAAGCATAAGAGTTTTATTCTGATGACGTGTTTACCTACTGTGGAAGCTACATGATCTCGGTATTAGACGACTCTACATTCGTCCTTGGTTCCTTCAGAGTCATTCATATCAGATAGGGCATGTGCCCATTCTTATTTAGATATTGTAGATACAGACTTTCATTATTTCAGATGTTGGTTTATTTTATTCAGATTCTTGTATTGGGATTTTATTTACACTGGTATTATTATTATTATTATTAGAGTGTTTAATCCAGACTCAGTTTTTTTTTTCATTTCGTTGGTTATTCATATGAGATTGTTTATGCGATTGATGGATGATGATTTAATTACTTGGTTAATTGTTAACTTAATTAATAAAATTTGGCATCTCTCTATTTTAAATATTAGGTGTCTAGTAATTAACTAAATATTTTCGACAGTGATGCTAAAACTGAACCAACTTGATATTCTGTATTAATTTAAAAAATGAGTAGCTACCGGGTATTTAATTAGTCGGGGCGTCACACTTATATTCTAGTTAATCAAAATTAATTAATTCATTAAAATTAATTATTCCAAGTTAGTATCAAAATCACAAATCAACTCTCGTTGCAAATGTAATTTTGACAAATAACATTTTAGAAAATTAAATTTAACCCTCCTATAACTCTTGAAATGTAGATCCAAACATCATGTAACAAATCACCTCCTAGGCTCGATTTGTCAAATTAGTTTAAATCATAAAAGTAAGCTTAGAGTTGAAATTAAAGGAATAATACCACACTTGAAAAACCTCTATCTCTAGTTCGAATTTAAAATGGGTATTATAACTAGAATTTCTATTTCTCTAAAAAATCATTTACCCTCTCTCGAGGCGTAAATTAAAATGTAAGAGTGCAAAGTTAATCATCAAAGAGACATTTAATTTAGATTAATTAATTAAATTAGGATTAACATCAAATAATGGGTCACCCCACCCTTGAAAAGGTTTTAGCCTAACATGATATCAAACATGATAAACATATATTCGATAGGCATTTAATATAAAAGAGTAGAGAGAAGAACAATCAAACCAATCTCTTGAATTGAATTGACTTCAATTCTTGAATGAGAAGCACACAACCTTACAAGTGAGTAATCAACAAAAATATAAATGAAAAATTCACTTAATTTGAATCTCACCAATTTAATTTCACACTAATCTCTAAAATAAAATAAAATAAAAACTACTCTAAAAAAATAAAAAGTGTTTCTCTCTCAAATTTTCTCTCTAAAACCCTAGATGATCACCCAAATGAGCTTTGGATCTTCATTTATAGTGTGGCACATGGAGCTAGGGGTAATTTGATAAGGTTAATGGTGTAGGAGGGTGTTTAAGGTGTTGGGTGAGGGTTAATTTAGAAATTAAAGAGGGTGTATGTGGGAGATGTGGTAGTTAGGATGAGTTGGGGGTAAAATGGATATATGGGGTGAATGGTTTTAAAATAATGGGTTTTATTTGACTTTGGTCTTGGTTTTGTTGTCTTGGTTTTTGGTTTTGGCTTGTTTGTTCAAATGAGGGAGACAAAATCTATTTGGGTCAATCAGGGCAACGGGTGCGATCGGGGTCGCAGCTGTCCCGGTTTGGGGGTGGGTTAAAGTAGTGGTTTTTTGTTTGGCCTCGGGTTAGAGGCTATTGAAATGGTTGTCGGATTTCGGGTTGGGTAAATAGGAGATGGCAGAGCTCGGGTTGGCAAAAATGGGTGGTGATGGTATGGGCTATGGGTTTGAAAACGGGTATTCGTTTAAGGGGGATTTGGATCAAGTGCCGAGCGGGTGAGGAGGACATGGTGGAAACAGGTCCGGCTTTTGGCATTGGTTATCAAGGTGGGTTCGAATTTTTTTTTGAAATAAATCCACCACCTGCTGGTGGTGGCTGGTGGTTTAGGAAGGTCAGAGATGGCGAGGTATAAGGGTCGGATCTGCGGGTTAGGTCCGACGGTCGAGATCTAGGTTGGATCTCAGGTTAGGGGTAGGGTTACACGATTTTGGGATTTGCAGGTTAGCAGGTTGGAGGTTGGAATGATGATGGAGGTTTGAAGTTGAGGTATGGATTTGGTGTTTTGAATTTGAGGGTGAGATAGATGAGAGGTGCTTGTTAATGGTGGAGGACAGAGAATGAAAGGGTGTAGTTAAGAAGATGATGTGGTGGGGTTAGTGTGTGTGAGGGTCGATGGCTTAAGGGTGAGGGGTGAGTGAGTTGGATGTGTGAGTGTGTATGGTTGTTAGGGCGTGTGAGTTAAATTGTACCATTACTAAAAAAAATGACATAAAAATATTTACAACTAAAAAAATAAATTAATTAAAATTAAAAACTAAAAATTAAATTCCTAAAATAAAATAAAATAAAAATGAAAAAAAATGAAAAAGTACAAATCATTAAACTAAAAAATAAAGTCCTAAAAAAATACTCACCCTAATAAGATAAAAACTAAAATTAAAAATAACTTCCTAAAAAAAACTAGCCCTAGTGAAATATAAAATAAAATAAAGATTAAAACTAAAAACTAATAAAAATCAAAATAAATTACACTAATTAAAAAGAAATAATAAAAATAGCAAATAAATCTTAAAAATCCTATATAAATCTAAAATAAATTCTAAAAAATAAAATCTAAAAATCTAAAAATTAGTAAAAGTACAAACCCAACACACATTGGGTTCGGGGTAGGTTTAGGCTAGGTTAGGCTTGGGTAAGGTACGGGAGTGGGGAATTAGCTTCATAAATCGAATATTTGCCTTGAAATAAGCGTTTGAAATTCGCAAATGGATATCAGCCTGCACATTAAACAATTAAGCATATAAGACCCAATTTATCGAGAATTAGCAATTAAAAGGCGTCTATTCGGGGTATAAAATGTACACTTTTGGGTGCTTATCACACCCCTCCAAACATAACATTGTTTGTCCTCGAGCAAAATATAGAGAGAAAGACAAAGATAAGAAATCAAAAGTGTATTACTTTCGCTGGCCCTTGCGACAAGCCTTTAAACCTATAGGTTTCCCTACATGACGAGTTTTGTCTCGTGAAGGTTTGCAGGGAATATAGCCACAAAATTATTTATTTTCAAACGGCAGTCAATCTCTTATTAGACGTAGAATAATCGCACAATCCATCACAAGAGAAATATTTTGGAAAATACAAGCTAGATGTGCATAAAAAGTTTAGCTAAGTACATAATCAAGGCACATCCTTCCGAGACTCAACGTGTGTGTGTGAATCAATCAAAACGGGTAGAGTATCATAAGAGTAATTCCTAGATTGCCTTTTCGGAATCAACGCTTCAACTTCAAAATCTCACGGATATCTCTTTCTTAAACGAACTCATGACATTAGGGTAAGTGCATCGCTCTTATGTGTGAGGGGGTGAGTAAATGTAAGCAAGTTCAAATGTATCACACACACATAAGAAATAACGAATATTAAGAAAGAAAATAATCTCATGAAAGAATGTTAATCACTATAATGAGAACGTCGAGTTATTCACCACGTTGACTTTCATTTACCCGAACACCTAGGGAAAAATATGGATGTTTATGGGTAAGGGGGAAATGAAATGGGAAGAGGTAGGTGTGATAGAATGGATGATGGATGAATGATGGGCGATGAACATGTGAGAAGGGTGAATAAAACTTGAAGAACAAATGTCTTTATTACATAAGAACTAAATACAAACTCTTTTTTTCTTTTCTTTTTTTTACTTTTTTCTTTTAATTTTGTTTTCTTTTTTTAATTTTTTTAATTTTTCTATGTTTTTTTTTCTCTTTTTTATTTTATTTTCAAACCAACAATGAAGACATTTTACATTTGGAACAACACTCTTCTTCTCAAAATTATGGATGATATATGAATGGAGATGATAAATGGATGGTGAGGGGAATATGGAAGAATATGGGTGAAGTGAATGGTAAATGGTAGGTATATGGATAAAAATCTAGTGATCGGGATAAATTTCAAGATACATATTTCTTATAACTCGAAAGTGATGTCGTTCTCAGTGATCAAGCCAAAAATTTTAATGAAGAATAATGAGATCAAACAACGATTTAAGTGCGGAGCCAAAAAACGTTGAATCAACTTGTGACTAGGAGATTGCGTAAAATACTCTGAAAGGTGAAAGACACGAATCTCACAAGCTAAAGTCTCTACTAGTGATCCTTAAGGTTCTTCTGAGAATTGTAATACTCTTCAACTCTAAACCGCAGTGACGTGATAAGTGCACAATTTTTGTTGACTCTAAAAATTCTTGGTGCAAATTTCCTTGATATGTATTACATAAGTTATTTATAAAAAGATAAATCCTCTAGCTTGATTCATAGACTTAAAAGATGGATGATAGAAAATTCACATCAATGAGTGAGATGAAAGAATCTGCATGGAAATTTTAAAAATCAGGTTTAAAGATCATTTTTTTTCAAAAGAGATACGATTTTGATAAAATTTCCCCACCCCCACCCCCACCCCACCCCACCCCCCACCCCAAAAAAAGGAACATCGTCCTCGATGTTAAATAAAATGATTTTTAAAATTAAGAGCAGAAGGGAGGAAAGAGATTACCATAATCAACCGCTAATGAAGTGGATAGATGTAGCCAAGAAGAAACCTGAATAAGTGATAAGATTAAAAAATTGTCTAAGTCTATAAACATGCAAAGCATTGGGTGGTGTGAAACACCATCCCCAAACAGGATGAAACTCGTACAAGAAATCACGGGCTGCCTCCCGATGCTAAGTTTAATGTCTTTAGCCAGACCGATCGAAACTCACCCTAAAGATAGGATCTAGGAAAGCACGGGGCGACGAAAAAATTGGGTGATGAGAATCACCCCCAAACAAGACTGAAGCGTCAGTCTTACCGGATAAAGGCCAAAGAGGGTCAATGTACTTGAATGGAAAAGTGCATTACACGATGCAAAGTATCAGTGGACCATGGGTGGGTGGGGATTAGGGTAAGGGAGAGAAGGCATCGGTCTCGGGCCCTATTGAGCCGAAAGGTGAGGGAAACAAGGTCCTTTTAAGCATGATGTTCTAGTTGGACAGGGAGATAAAATGGTGCGGTAAGTGGGATGTGGTGGGGATCATATAAATTGCACAACCGTTCTATAAATGGACAATGATAATGGTCGAGCCGTGACATGCCAGGGAGCCATCGATGGGAAAAATAAACACCACAAGAGAGTGGTGCGCATGGGGGAACAAGCTCGGTGTCACAGAAGTAGAGAGTAACACCACATATACTCTCATGGAAGGTGAAGGGTGGTTTCAGGTGAGGATCTAAAAATGTTGATGGAAACATGAAATGTGTAAAATCAAGATCCAAACTAGGTGGTGGGGTGTAAGGGACAATGGGTGGGTCGGGTGGGATAAATGGTGAGGAAGATGATGGTGAAGGTAATTGGATGGAGTAAATAGTGGGTCGGTTGGGGTAAGGGGCGGAGGAAGATGATCCAACCCAAGTGTAGGAGACACACACTCGCCGGGAGGAGTAAATGAATACTCACAAGGGAGTGTGGTATCTAAAGATGGAATGGTTAACTTCTCCAAAAGAATAGCTAACGAGGCATCCGAATGTGAGAGAGAATACTCAACATTAATAAATAACTCAGAGTGAGCCAAGCATGAAGGAACACGATCCATATCCGGAGAGGTAGAAATCATCTCAGATTCAATCTCGAGAAAATAGTGAGCACTCATAGCCGGAGCTAACCTAAAAGATATGGGCATGTCAGAGACATATGCAATTGGGGCATAAGGTAAAAGCTCGAGAATATTTTTGGATATAACGGGAGTGGGAATGTGAACCTCAATGATGGGTTCTTGTGGACATGGTGGGATTTTATCAGGATCACTATCGATGGATAAATCAACACAAGTGTCAACTTGAGGCCCAGACCATGGAATGGTCTCAACGTCAAGATTCTAGGGATGGTAGGGTTGGTCACACTCAAAGTTCGTGGCACAAGATGACCCATCATCACTCCACGTGGGGGAAACAATGGGTTGTCTTGGGGTGAAGTCCGACTCTCGCTCACACTTAATTTCACTTGTTCAAGCCATTTGAGGGCTTCATTTTGAATTTGAGTGGCTTGCTCTTGCTTGACGATGAACTTTTGCAAGAGGCTTTCGAGAGCGAAGGTGGATGATGGTGGTTGAGGTGGACACAACTCAGTATTATCATGACTATATGGATAATACTCATATAAAGTGTGGGGAACGGGGTCAAGTGTGCCATACATGGGAGAAGCTTCTCCGTGAGAGATAAAAGGCTAATAATCATGGGGTGCGTAGTGAGGGAACTGATCGTGAGGAGGTGCACTTGATTGCCATGACGACTATTGGAATGTGTGAGGATCCACAACATCAGGTTGGGATTCATATTACGTGGAAGGGTGATTAGGCCTCCACGAATAACTTGGGTACTCACACCACTCGGAATTTGATACATCACTACAATAGGCCGAGGTAGTTTTCGAAACAGTGTCATATGGATACACATGGGCCACGGTGGGTTCGAATAGATATGAAAGGTAAGGACACTCTTGGGACAAATGATCGGCTAGAAAGCAAGAGGTGTACAATAAAGCATGTGACGCATTGATACTCGTCATCGGAGGCGATGTAATATGAAATGCGTGCATGGACGACGCAAGAGTATCAACGGTGTGTGTTTGAGAGTTAAACCACTAAGTAAGGTATAGAGATCCGACTCGGGCTCAACTTCAAACATGCTTAGAAAAAATGAAAAATGTCCAAAGTAATCCCGTAAAGGACGTTCGTCGGCCATGGTGAAAGAAATAATTTTTTTATTTTTAAATATTTTTATTAAAAGGAAAGAAAATATTTTTTGGATTTTTTTAGAAAAATAAAGGAAGAAAATATTTTTGGATTTTTTTGGAAGAAAAGAGTAGGAAAAATATTTGAACTCCTGATTGGACAAACTCACCAAAATCCAACTATCGAAAAATTGAATTGGATACACACAAGTCAAGGAGAATTCCTAACTAGCACATAGCCAATTTTTATCTTGAAATTTAGGTGAGAGGGTAGTCAAATTTTAATTAAGTCAGCTGGCGATAAAGATCACGAAATTTATCTGAGTGATCACCGTTTCAAAAATGTTCTCCTAGTGGGCTACCTAGTTGATTGATTTTAAATTTAATGATAAATAGAGTAGCACACAATTGGTAAGTGAGTGACTCGAGCAATGAAATCCCTTCTCATGAATGACCGAGTGTAAGTCTTAGTAATTTAATTCATCACACCATTCGAAAGTAAATGCGAGAATAAAATCACACAAGAGCACGTAATCACACATAAAAATTAACTTGATGACAGGAGAGGCGCGAGGGTTTTATAAATGTACCTCCCACGGTTTTTACACTGTGGGGTGATGAACAATTTGAGTGGACCGGGGGGAGATCACGCCAATCTCAGTCGTCCTCGGGAGTCCTACCGACCCAAGGTAGAGAGGCTTCTAAATCCTCGCCTTTGAATACCCTCTCTCTACCTTGTTCGGTTTCCTTATCACGCTTTTTTTCTATTTATTAAAAAATTGAATGAAAAATAAATTATGTCTCCAAGCACCGCAGTACAGACCAAGAATAAAAATCCTAATACAAGCCTTCTAAAAAATGAAAAATGGTATAGAAAAGAAAAAAACGGAATACAAATGAATCACAATAGAAATCCTCTCCAACACTTCAAGCTCCAAAGATCGGCAACGATGCCATTTGATAGAGTTGATTTTAGTATGTCGTTGTGTAAAGCTCCTCTAATCAAAAATCTCAATTACCTATCAAAATATATAACAAACTAGAATATAGTGGTAAGTGAGGTATCAATCCAAATCTAAGGGTGAAACATGCAAGAGAGGAAAGATGTAATTCATTTTTATTTAATTTCTTTTTGGACTTTTAGTTTTTTCTATTTTTTTATGTTTTTTACAATATTAAAACAATTTGGAGATGAGGTGAAATAAGACTACACTAAATGAAAGATCTAATTACTAACTAGAAGGTAAGATAAGAAACTAAGTAAATCTAACTAAATAAAAATGTAAAGTATGAGATAAGTGAGGAAATAAAAATGAGGATTAACAAGGGATAGGATGACACCATATATTTTAGTTAATCAAAATTAATTAATTCATTAAAATTAATTATTCCAAGTTAGTATCAAAATCACAAATCAACTCTCGTTGCAAATGTAATTTTGACAAATAACATTTTAGAAAATTAAATTTAACACTCCTACAACTCTTGAAATGTATATCCAAATATCATTTAACAAATCATCCGCTAGGATCGATTTATCAAATTAGTTTAAATCATAAAAGTAAGCTTAGAGTTGAAATTAAAGGAATAATACCACACTTGAAAAACCCATATCTCAAGTTCGAATCTAAAATGGGTATTATAACTAGAATTTTGATTTTCTCTCAAAAATTATTTACCCCCTATTGAGGTGTAAATTAAAATGTAAGAGTGCAAAGTTAATCATTAAAGGGACATTTAGTTTAAATTAGTTAATTAAATTATGATTAACATCAAATAATGGATCACCCCACCCCTTGAAAGGGGTTTAGCCTAACACAATATCAAATATGATAAACAAACATTCAATAGACATTTAATATAAAAGAGTAGAGAGAAGAACAATCAAACCAATCTCTTGAATTCAATTGACTTCAATTATTGAATGAGAATCACACAACCCTCCAAGTGAGTGATCAACAAAAAATATAAATGAAAAATTCACTCAACTGGAATCTCACAAATTTAATTTCACATTAATCTGTAAAATAAAAGAAAATAAAAATAAAAATAAAAACTACTCTAAAAAAATAAAAAGTGTTTCTCTCTCAAATTTTCTCGTTAAAACCCTAGATGATCCCCCAAATGAGCTTTGGATATTCATTTATAGTGTGGCACATGGAGTTAGGGGAAATTTTGGAAGGTTAATCGTGTATGAGGGTGTGTAAGGTGTTGGGTGAGGGTTAATTTAGGAATTAAAGAGGGTGCATGTAGGAGATGTGGTAGTTAGGATGAGTTGGGAGTAAAATGGGTATATGGAGTAAATGGTTTTAAAACACATGGGTTTTATTTGACTTTCATCTTGACTTTGTTGTCTTGGATTTTGGTTTTGGCTTGTTTGTTAAAATGCAAGTGATAAAATCGATTTGGGTCAATCATGGCAAGGAATGCAATCGGGCTCGTAGCTGGCCCGGTTTGGAGGTGGGTCAAAGCAGCAGTTTTGGGTTTGGCCTCGGGTTAGAGGCTATCGAAGTGGTTTTCGAATTTTGGGTTGAGTAAATAGGAGATGGCAGAGCTCGGGTTGGTGAAAATGGGTGGTGATGGTATGGGGTTATGGGTTTGAAAACGGGTTATGGTTTAAGGGCGATTGGGTCAAATGCTGACCGGGTAAGGAGGACATGGTGGAGACAGGTCCGGTTTTTGGCATTGGGGTAGGTTTAAAGTTATCAACGTAAGTTCGGATTTTATTTTATTTTTGAAACAAAGCCCCACTTGCTGGTGGTGGAAGGTGGTTTGAGAAGGTCGGAGATGGCGAGGTATAAGGTTCGGATATACGGGTTAGGTCCGGCGGTCGAGATTCGGGTTGGATCTCGGGTTAGCGGTGGGGTTACACGATTTTGGGATTTGCAGGTTAACAGGTTGGAGGTTGGAATAGTGATGGAGGTTTGGAGTTAAGGTATGGATTTGGGGTTTTGGATTTGGGGTGTGAGATGGATGAGAGGTGCTTGTTAATGGTGGAGGAGAGAGAGTGAAAGGGTGTAGGGAAGAAGATGATGTGGTGGGGTTAGTGTGTGTGAGGGTCTATGGCTCAAGGGTGAGGGTGAGGGTGAGGGAGTTGGATGTGTGAGTGTGTATGGTTGTTAGAGTGTGTGCGAGTTAAATTGTACCCCTACTAAAAAATAAAATATTTACAACTAAAAAAATAAAATTAATTAAAATTAAAAACTAAAAATTAAATTCCTAAAATAAAATAAAATTAAAAATTAAAAAGTACAAATCATTAAACTAAAAACTAAAGTTCTAAAAAAATACTCATCCTAATAAGATAAAAACTAAAATGAAAAATAACTTCCTAAAAAAAACTAGTCCTAATAAAATATAAAATAAAATAAATATTAAAACTAAAAACAAATAAAAATTAAAATAAAATTACACTAATTAAAAAGAAATGATAAAAACATGAAATAAATCCTAAAAATCCTATATAAATCTAAAATAAATTCGAAAAAATAAAGACGAATAAAAATTTGAAAATTAGTAAAAGTAAAAACTCAACACACATTGGGTTCGGGGTAGGTTTAGGCTAGGTTAGGCTTGGGTAAGGTACGGGACTAGGGAATTAACTCCATAAATCGCACATTTGTCTTGAAATAAGCGTTTGAACTCCGTAAATTGCGATCAAACTTTCACATTAAACAGTTGAGTATATAAGACCCAATTTGCCGAGAATTAGCAACTAAAATGCGTCTATTCAGGGTATAAAATGTACATTTTTGAGTGCTTATCAATTGTTTTAAGATAGCCAATAGTTTCTAGGAACGTTAGAAAATTTCAACCCAAAGTTAACGTTACTGTTGATGTAAAAAATTAGATCGTATCTAATTATTCAATCACAGATAAATAAATGAGACAAAGATTTTAAAGTGGTTCAGCCCTATAAGAATGGCCTACGTCCACTGTTATGTTATTGCTGAATGTTTGGGAATTCTCGATTACAAGTTCTATCAAGAAATTTTGATCCCCTTACAATGAGGATTGTACAATGTATTTATAGCCCTGAGGCTGTAATATGAAAGGGTAATGCATTAAATGATGTACATATGATAGGGTAATACATTCAATGCCCTTTAAGCGTATGCGTCTGAATGATAAGCATTTAATGAACAGTCAAAATATTGGTTATCCTGCTATTAATGCTTTGTTCGAGGTGCAACTCGGACCGCCTGAGCTTCTTGGTACTCAAAAGTTCCTCGGAGAGTTCTTGTTCCTCGGAGCGTATGAGTTCCTCGGGGAAGCAGTGTTCCTCGTTGTAGTATGGTTCCTCGGAGCGTGTGAGTTCCTCGAAAGTGTTTGTTGTTGCCACGTAGATTTCCACGTGTCTTCACTTTATTGAGCCATGTCAGCAGACTAAATTTGGTATTAACAGAAGCCCCCAATGTTTCATAGTTCGAAATTTGAGGAGTGTGGAACATTTTTTTCTCGAAATTTGAGGAGTGTGGAACATTTTTTTTCTTCTTACATTGTGATACGACGCAAATATTGCGTATCTACTCCCGTTAACTCATGCATTTTTAGCCCCCTCGGGTATCGTAATTGCTATAATTATGCTCGTTAATCAGACAACCTCCGTTTTATACGCTAACATATTATTTGAATTGTTATTGAGCATTTATAGGTGTTACAGTGCTGAGTGTGAAGTTTCGTTGCATTCTAGTAAAGTTTCGTTAGAGTTCGCACATTCAGGGGTATTTTTGTCTTTTCACACTTTGGGATTTTTTCCCAAAGTATCCATGGAAGTTGTAGCTCTCGGTCCAAGCTTTGCGTGGCCATGAACGGTGCTCGAATCAGAGTCCAAACGAAGAAAACACAAACCTTTAATCGGAGGAAGAATTATAAGAAAAATAACAATTTAAATAATTCCTTCCATGTCAATTTTCTCTTTCATTAAAAAATTCCATAATTCCATCCATGTCCCTTTTGCGTTTTTTTGCAGCAAACTAATGGTGATTTGGGTCTTGGCTCGGGTTTTGATTTCATCTCAAATTGAGGACTTCAGTCCGAAATTGGAGCACGATCTTTGACCACATGCGCAAATGGATCTTTTTGGCCACTTTTTTTGGAGCTTGAGCTTTGGCCATGAATGGAGATGGAGGTTATTGGTTGTTTTTGCAAATGGGTCTTTGTCTTTTGTGATTTTTGCAGCAGCAGGTTCCATACAAATTTTATGGTGTTCTCGTCTTGGTACTGCAAACGCAGCCATCATTTTTGGCATACATATAGCTGGTCCGAATTCAAAAATGCAATTGGGCCTCGGTTTATACTTCCAAACGCATCCATGAAAGCCTTGAATTTTTGTTGGAGCTTGAATTGGATGGAAATTGAAGATTTCCAAACCTACATGTGCGAATCGATTCGTACCTGGTGAATCGATTCGGCAAATTTGCTATCTTTACAGAGTTGAAACTTCCTAGATCCGAATCGATTCAGACCTTCCGAATCGACTCGGTCCCCTGTTTTTGTTTTCATTTTAATTACTAGTTTGCCATTTTGAGGTTTTGTATAATACAACTTTCTCTCATTTTTCATAGATATCTTTCATTATATTAGGTTTTTAGGGTTTGTAAAAGGGGGAGCTTCCCTCTCCTACTTTCTCTTGGATATTTGTCCATTTTATGTATGTAAGTTACTATTCATCGTCTTCCTTATTGTATTTACTTGTTTTAGCTTATTTCTTGCTTATTCTTTACTTTCCATACCTAGATAAATTTGTGTAATTTCTTTATTTCCTGTTTTAATTATTAACTAGTTGTTTAATTAGTTTATTCATGTTGTGTGAGTAGTTAAATAGAGTTTGCATCGTGTGTCCGCCATTGATGGGCGTCGAACTCCGAAAATTAGGTTTTGTGTAAAAATTCATTTAATTGAAACGTTGCGCAATAAAATTGGTTTATTATGTGTTTAACTTTGTTTGTCATGCAATGCTAGTGTTTATAGCGATAACCCGATTTTAATCCGCGTGTGACCATTTTTTATTAAATGTTTTATTTCGCAACTTTGAATTAAATTTCTTCTTGCATGATGTTTATGATTAATTAAAATTGCTCGGTTAAACGTTTTCGAACCAAAATTCTAATTATTAGTTGTTCAACCCATGGCGGGGACGCGATCCTGACTCTCATTTTATAATTTTTGTTTAGTGTTAACTTCTTAATTTTTTCATTTTCTTTATTGTAAACCATATCACCTTTTACGCTTTTATTTTTGAAGTAGTAAAATAATTAAAATCTAAAATTCAATCACTCCCTGTGGATTCTCGATACCCGACTTACCGTTGTGGTTGCTTGTCAAGTGTAGTTGTAGTTTAGATTTTTTGCATTAAGTCGCCGAACCGATAACAACGATTTATGAATTACACGCGCACGGTTCGTGCTCCATCACATTGCCTGCTTACCATTACAACTGCCTTCCTCTTCCTTTCTCTCGAAACTTCTGCCAATCTGTTTCTAGAAAACCTGCTGAACACACTCTGTCGTTGGACCTCGTGCTCCATCAGATCCATCATGGCCCTCTGTTGATACCAAACTTTACCATCATACATGGACCAATAACAAGCCAACATATGTCATCCTATGTGGCAGAAATCCAAGTCAGTATGACAGAAAAGCCCGACCAACTGGAAGGCCAGACCAACAGCCGAAAAGTCATCTTGTATAGCCAACCAAGCGCCAGAATTCTTACAGCCTGTATTGCCTGTGAAACGACAGCATTCGTATAATTAAGTCTCATTATGTATTGATGTAAATGCCTAACAAATAAAGGCATTCCACCATTTCACATGACAACGATCAAGATCCCCCCCCCCTTAAGTTATAAATCCATTGTATCATCGTCATTGCAAGGGAGAGAAAAATAAATCAAGGCAGTCAATACATAATAGTGGACGTAGGCTATTCCATTGAGCCAAACCACTTTAAAAAGTTCTCTTGTGTCTTGTTTGTTTTACTTAATACATCTGTGATCAATTAATTAGGCTTAGTCTAGTTTTTTGCATCAAAAGATTGGCGTCGTCGGTGGGAACGTATTGCTAAACGTTTTCACTCATTCATCTTTCATCATATATGGATGACATTCCAGATTTAAGCACTAGAAATGAGGGTATTCTGCCTAGTCCCTCTGCCCCTATTAACAATAATGATTTGACAGTAATTTTGGCTAGCCTGATCAAGGGTCAGGAGGCCATGCAAGACATTATACAATAGCTGGCCCAAACTCTGCAAGTAGGAGTGCCAGCTTAATCTAATCATAAGAATATGCTACCACTACCAACCAGGAGTATTGGGCACAGTCCTTCCAGAACTTCTAGGGATCCTTCATACCTACCTGGAGAAACTTCTTCTATTAGGGTCACTAATTCTACTGATGGATAATCTCTCATCCCAAAAATATTGAGTGCCTTAGAAAGGCTAAGTAGGGCCTATCCTTTCGATCGTTTGGGACCCCAAGGAAATGCCTAATGGGATGCATCGAGAAATACTCGATGACTAAGTAATCTAAGGGAAGATTCAACTCAATCCAGATTAAATACCCGACGAACTAAAAGGACTAGTCAGATAGAAGGTTCACATGAAGAAAGTTCATCCAGATCTGGAGGTCGGCATAAAAGAGCTACCATCCATGGTGCTAACAGTGATGCTTGGAAGGGATCCATTCAACGTTTGGAAAACAGATTTGGTGAAATGGCCAAGCCCCCAATCCCCCTTCAAATAAGTTTCATTAAGGGGTCTCCCATTGTACAAACCATCGTGGATTTTCCCATGCTGACCAAGTTTAAAGCTCTAGTAGTCAATCCCAAATATGATGGGAAAATTGATCCAATTCTTCGTATAGAGCAGTATTAGGCAGCGACTGATATCTATGCTATTCCTGATGAGATAAGATGTAGGGTATTCTCAAGAGCAATCGCTCGATCGGCTCAAATCTTGTACAACAACCTTCCTCGAGGGCAGATTTCTTGCTTTCAATAACTAGCCGAGCTATTCATTGGTAATTTTTGCTTTGGAGCAAAACCAGTGAAACGAGTAGATCATTTTCTCAGTGTGAGACAAAAGGAAGGAGAAAGTACCAAAGATTACATCACTCGTTTCAACAATGAGAAAATGGAGGTAATTGATTATGAAGAAAAAATAGTAATAACTTCTCTCATGAGTGGTTTTCTCCCTGATAAATTATATTATACCCTGGAAAAAGATCCACCTAAGACGATGACAGAGTTAATAGCCAAGGCAACAAATATTATGAACATCGAAGAGGTCATGGTTGCTGAAAAGAATTCAGACGCGAAAGTGGAAGCAAAAGTAGAAGGGGAGTCAAAGAAAAAGGAGAACAAGAATCATAATGAGCGCAGGAGTTCGAAGGGAAAGAAAGGCCTAGAATAGCTCAGGAAGTTCACTAATTGCACCCCCTTGACGGTGGACATACATCATGTATTGAGGAAATCAAGCACAACAACGATTTGAGTTGGCCTGAAAAGTTGAGGTCCCCTGCTGATAAGAGGGATAAGTCTAAGTATTATGAGTTTCACAAAGACCATGGTCATACTACCAACAGATGCATTGGCCTCCAAAATGAGATAAAAGCGCTCATCCGAAGAGGAAAGCTGGACAGATTCGTTGATCGGCAGAATGGCAGAAGAAATGAAGGAAGAGGTCGATATAGATCTAAATCGCCAGTTATGCCCAGGGAAGATAATAAGAGGAACCACGACGATGATACCGATCTTCCCAAGAAACCTAAACAATCAGAATGTGAGGTATTCACACTCAGTTTTGGATCTTTTGATTATCACATAATTACAGGTGGAGATGCTGGAGTAGCAGATCATACGGCTGAAAGGAAAGCTTACATTAATAAGGCTCAAGCTTTTTCCTACATCCAGCGTATCAATCTCGTCGAGGAGGCTCGTAATTGTCATTTTTAAAAATGATTTATCAGGATTTTTGTATCCTTATCATGATCCTTTAGTGATCAAGTCGGGATGAAAGAAGTATTGGTAGCAAGAACATTGGTGGATAATGGCAGTTCGACCAACATCATGTTTTATCCTTATTTTGATAGTTTGGGTTTAAAACACAATCAACTGGAGCCTTATCACAGCCCACTCATTGGATTCTTAGGAGAAAAGGTATTTCCATTAGGAACGATAAAGCTAGATGTGTTGATCGGGACTTGGCCGACAAGCAGGACAGAGAAGGTCAGATTATTTGTAATGGATAAAAATATTCATTCAACTTATAATATGATAATGGGGAGAGTTGGTTTGAAAAAGTTTAAAGTTGTACCCTCAACTGTTCATCAATGCCTAAAATTCTTGACCAAATTTGGAGTAGGAGTAGTAAAAGGAGACCAGAAAGTAGCTCGAAAGTGCTACTATTCCTTTGCCAAGGAAGAAGATATGTTTGAGGCTAAGCGGAAAACAACCACTTACCAAGTGGATACAATTAAGTCGAACAGCGAGTCTGAGGTTGAAACCTTAGACCCACGAGATGAATCTGAGCTTATAAAAGGATAAGTGATGGAGGTAACGGAAATATTGTTCTGGATGATGATAAAACAGAACGAACAACTCAAATAGGAGCATCGTTAGAACCAGTTCTTAAGCAGGAATTGACAACTTTCTTGAAGCAGAGAAAATAGCTATTCACGTGGAGTTATGAAGATATGTCAGGAATAGATCCAAACTTTCCGTGTCATGAACTTAATGTCAATAGGGAAGCAAACCTGTGAAGCAGCGAAGAAGAAATTTTAACTCGGAGAAGAACCAGGCTATACAGGAAGAAGTGGTTAAGCTTCAAAAAGCTTCCTTTATTGAAGATATGAAGTACCCTGATTGGCTGGCCAATATAGTTATGGTCAAGAAGAAGAACAACACATGGAGGATGTGTATGGATTTTACTGACTTAAATAAAGCATGCCCAAAGGATCACTTTCCTTTGCCATGAATTGACCAACTGGTGGATGCTACTTCAGGGCATGAATTACTGAGTTTCATGGATGCATATTTTGGTTATAACCAGATCAAAATAAATCCAGAGGATAAAGAAAGTACTTCCTTTATCACTCCCCAAGGAACTTATTGTTATAATCTTATGTTGTTTGGTCTAAAAAATGCAGGTGCTACTTATCAAAGACTAGTGAACAAAGTATTTGAGGAGCAGATAGGCAAAAATATGGAGGTATATGTCGATGATATGCTCACCAAAATAAAAAAAGTTGTTGATCATATTGTCGACCTTTGTCAGACGTTTGATTAGCTGGAAAAACACCAAATGATATTAAACCCCACCAAATGCGTCTTTGGAGTGAAGGAGGGAATGTTCCTCAAGTATATAGTCAATCAAAGGGGAATCGAAGCCAATCCAGATAAGATTAAAGCTCTGATCGAAATAAAGTCCCCTACCTGCAAAAAAGAGGTTCAAAGGCTAACTAGGCGTGTAGCAGCACTTAACAGGTTTTTGTCAAAAGTAACAGACAAATGCTTGCCATTATTCAAAGTTCTCGAAAAAACCTTTGAATGGAACGATGAATGCGAAAAGGTATTCCTGTAGTTGAAGAAGTACTTAGGAGCACCACCAGTACTTTCTCGACTAATGTTGGGAGAAAAGTTGTATTTGTATCTGGCAGTATCTGAGTCTACAGTTAGCTCAAACTTAATCAGGGAGGAAAATGGAGTTCAAAAGCCAGTTTGTTACACCAGCAAAGCTTTTCGAGGAGCAGAAGTAAGATATCCCAGATTGGAAAAATTGACACTGGATTTAATTAAAGCTAGTAGATGAAATAAACCCTACTTTCAAGCCCACACTATAATAATCTACACTGATATGCCATTAAGGCAAGCTTGGCACAAACTGAAGAAATCTGAAAGATTGATGTATTGGGCTGTGGAGTTAGGGGAGTATGACCTTGTGTATGAGCCAAGGACTGCTTTAAAAGGCCAAGATGTGGCTGATTGTATTGTAGAATTCACTTATCCATAGGTCCCCGAGCAAAAAGGGACTCTAACCGAGCAATATGCAGGAGATAGTAGACCAACTAGAGATATGACCGACCAACTCCAAACAGGGGGAACTGTAGAAAAAGACCAACCAGAACCAACAAGTGGAGTACATGAGATGAAGAAGAAATATAAGGAGGCGAAGGACAAAATCTTCCATAAAGGGATTCTGTCAAACCAAATGTTTGACAGGAATATCCCCATATGGAGTTTATATGTCGACGGGTCATCTTGCATAATCGAATGTGGAGCTGGAATCATCCTCAATACCCCAGACGATATAGACATAGAGTACGCTGTACGTTTCCAATTTCAAGCCTCCAATAATAAAGCAGAGTATGAAGTTGTAATTGTTGGTCTAAATCTAGCTAAATTATTGAACGCCGAGCAAGTTGTGGTGTACAGTGATTTGCCATTGGTTGTAAATCAAGTGTTGAGTTTATATGCAGTGAAAGGAGAACTAATGACCCGATATTTGGCTAAGACTTTGGAAGTAATTTCCACCTTGCTAGCAGTACAGATGGTCAGAATTCCAAGATTGGAGAATGCCCGAGCAGATGCACTTGCTCGGTTAGCTTCAGTAACCAGAATGAAAATACGAAGAACTATTCCTATTGAGCTACTTGCTAATAGGAGCATTAATAAATATCTGATGGTTAAATTTATTGCAGTTAATATGGGACCATCATAGATGGACCCCATAAGAGCATATATTGAAGATGGAATTCTTCCAGTCGATCTACTTGAAGCTAAGAGGCTGAAATATAAAGCTGCAAGGTATGTGCTAGAAGTTGGTGTGTTATACATGAGAGGATTAGCTGCTGGTGTATAACGTTGCGTGCATCCAACTAAGATAAAGGATTTAATTGAAGAATTCT
Source organism: Sambucus nigra (assembly GCA_949130495.1). NCBI lineage: Eukaryota > Viridiplantae > Streptophyta > Magnoliopsida > Dipsacales > Adoxaceae > Sambucus > Sambucus nigra. The sequence continues at coordinate 193,584,735 of OX422208.1, forward strand.
ATGAAGGATCCTGTGGGGCCCACGTAGCAGGAAAAACGTTGCTGTAAAGAATACATACGCTAGGATACTATTAGCCAACCATGCGAGTAGATTGTGCAGATTTTGCTAAGAAATATGACAAATGTCAGAGGTTCTCCACTATACGCAAGGCTCTACAATCCATCTTAACACCAATCACTTCATCCTGGCCCTTTGACATGCGGGGAATTGACTTGATTTGGCCCCTGCTAACCACCCAAGGAAGGTTCAAATACCTAGTTGTAACTGTTTATTATTTTACAAAATGGGTGGAAGATGAACCACTGATTGATATGTCTTATGAAAAGGTTTATCGGTTCATATGGAAAAGTATTATATACAGGTATCGTTTACCTTATGACTTTATAACTGATCATGGTACACAGTTTGATAATGAATAATTTCCTGCTTATTATGCCCAATCCAATGTCCAAAAAATCCATTTTGCTCCTGGCCATCCTCAAAGCAATGGTCAAACAGAGGTAACTAATAGAACTTTGTTGAACGGGTTGAAGAAAAGGTTGGAAGATGCAAAAGAGAATTGGAATAATGAACTGCATTCGGCCCTATGGGCTTATCGAACTACTTCCAGAATAGCTACCGGAGAAACTCCCTATCTATTGGCATTTGGTACTGAAGTTGTAATCCCTACTGAACTAGGTTTACCTACGCATAGTGTCCTTAACTTCCATACCCCAGTTAGCGATTTGATGAGGAGATTGGATTTAGACATACTGGAAGAAGTCCATGAAGACACAACTCTGGGAAATGCAGGTTATCAAGAAAGGACTGCACATTTCTACATCAAGAGAGTCATGCCGAGCAATTTAAAGGAAAGAGATTATATTTTGAAAAAGGTGATTCAGAAGAATAATAAGCTGGAAGCCAATTGGCATGGGCCTTATCGTGTTACGGCAGTTATCCGACTAGGCACATATAGGATTGAAACTTTGGAGGGGGAAGAGTTCAAGAACCCGTGGAATGCAGAGCATTTGAAGAAGTATTATCAGTAAAAATAGTTGTGTTGTACTCAGTTCATTCCAATATTAATGAGAACATGACTTTCTGGAAAATTGTTATTTTTTTTTACAGAGTAGCAGCGCTATGCACTTGTAACACCAGAACAATAGTTATAACTATGAAGACATCGACAACAAAGTTGGTCTGCATCAATAAATACTATCAACAAAGTTGGTTGGTATCTATCAAGGCCATCAATAAAGTTGGTCGGCATCAATAAAATACCAACAAAGTTGGTCAGTATCCATCAAGGTCACCAACAAGGTTGGTCGGTATCTATCAAGGCCACCAACAAGGTTGGTTGGTATCTATCCAGGCCACCAACAAAGTTGGTCAGCATCAATAAAAAAGTTGCCAACAAAGTTGGTTGGCATCAATAAAACCACCAATAAAGTTGGTCGGCATCAAACTTATAAAATCATGCAAGGCAAAATTGTAAGTCCCAATTGCTTGATTAGTGAATACCCGGATGACAAATGTTCATTTAAACTGGGTTAAAAGATAGACAAATGTTCCACTTACGCATGGGAACCGAGGTAACTAGTGTAATTACCATAAAATTCAGGTACATTAGTAGAATCATGGTGAAGCGTTGGTAATTGGTATAAAACTTAGGATAATCCTAAGAATGTCAATAGAACTGGTGAAAAATAGAGATTAACTAAAACAGTTGATTCAGTCAGAGTCAAAGACTAGAAAAACATTCAAAGATTAACTAAAAGTTGATCCATTCACAAAATAAGCTTTTCATTAAACTTAAATGATTACTACTTAAATGATTACATATTGTTTCTAAAAATGGAGAAACAAAATACATAAATTTATTCTACAGGACGTTTTCCTTCAGCTTTAGAGACGGGATCCATGCCAGTTGGAGGATCATCCATAGTAGAAGAAGAGTTGATGAAGTTAAGATCCCAAAGCATCCTGGTGTTGCCACTACTAGGGATATCAAGCAAACGAGGAGGACGAACGATCTCAAGCTCGTCATGCAGTTTGTAATCCCCCAAGCACTTGGAAATCAAACAACGAGGAATACGATGAACATGTACCAAATTAACATCTAAATTAAAGAGATGATTATCAAGCTGCAGCAATCCCTGATCATACCAATCGCATAAAGAATTATTTCCATCCACCTTTGGCACAGTTAAAGCATTAATCCAACCCCATTTGTAGGACTCATTTTGGTCTTGTTGGAGTCTATCATTGTAATGAACCAAAGCTTCATTATAACCACCCATACAAAATTCTCTGGGTTGCTTATGGAATTGGAAGGTTAATCTATCAACTTGTGATTGCAGCTTCTTCAGTACCCCATCCTTTGCTTCCAAATGATAAGATTGAGTAAATAGTTGCTCAAATAAAGTTTACAGCTTTTGAGACATCTCAGCAATAGCTCGGTCCTTTGCTTTCAACTGTGCATCCTGGTTAGCAAGGGCCTGTTGGGTCCTAAGTTCCTCTGTAGTTCCTCGGCCAGCCTTATTTCTAGATCGGGAAGAAGATGCAGACTTAGTGTTCTTCAAGGCCTGCAGTTCATATTTCAATATGGCATTCTCACCCTTTAAAAAGGCATGACCTTCATCGGTAATAGCAATAATAGCCCCAGAGGAAGACTTCAGAAGATTCAACTCATTCCTCAAATTAATATTCTCCTCTTCTAGGAGTTTGGCGATGGTCCTAGTTTCCTCAATTTCAAGCTTAAGTAAAGCTTCCTTCTTATTATACACGGATATAAACTTATCAAAGCCCCAACCTTCACTCAAACTTTGATACTTCTGCTCATAGCTCTAATACAGCAGCACAGTGGATTCCATATACTGTTCTTGAAGTTCTTCTATCATATCATAATAGGCAACATTATTGTAACACCCCGTAATTTTGAGGGTTTAATATTTAATTATTTTAGGAGTTATAAATATTTAAATTGGAGAAACTTAAATTTATGTGTTGGAGAATTGATTTGACTGAGCCGAATTATTTATAATGGGGGACTTTAAATTTAATTGTCCGAATTAATGTATGTCGCATTTTGAGGTCGAAATTTGGATATGTCAAAAAATATTTCGGATGGTAATTATGAGTGCGCGGTTGAGTCTGGATGGATCGAGATAGTCAGAAAAGAGTACCCGGGGGTAGTAATTGGGTCTCGGGGTATTTTTGGGCATAGCCGGGCCCACACGGGGTGAGTTGGGCCTTTTTAATTAGGCCCACATGGCCAAAAATGGGATTTAATGTTTCTAACCCAATTGAGGGACTAGGAATGGCAGATAGTAAATTCTAAGCCTAGGGTTTGGGAGAGGATTAGAGGAAGCTAATCAAGAAGTCAATTGAGGGATCTTTTGGAGCCAAATTAAGGAGCTAATTTGGGGTGTTCTTCATCAACCATTCTCTACACCAACGGATCAGACCCTACGAACAATTCCAGACAAGTGGTTAACTTGCTGTAATGTGTAAATGGTGATATCCAATTCATGTTTTAGTGATGTGTAAACTAAAATTCGTTTTGGGGATAAATAGGTACAAAATGGGGTTTTGCTAATGGAATACTTGGCTGAGTTTCAAAGTAAGAAATAGGTGTATTATATATCCCTAAGTAAAGATAAAATGAAATTTGAATATATTTTATGATTAACATGGAATCTTTATGAGTTCTTGGATGAAGAACATGGATCTTGAATGACTCAGGGTTTAATTGATGAACACAAGATGTCAATCTGCCAGAATTTTTGACATAACTTTAAACGTATTCCATTTGAGTTGTACTTCGAATTAGAGTGTGAACCATACATTTCTGAAAATTTATTTCTCTTAGCTATCCAATGAACTTGGAATCAGGTCAATCGGAGTTTTGTAGAGGGAGTAATCGACATTTTACTACAGGGAGTTTGATCTGCAACATAGTAATCTGCCAGAATTTTAACGTAACTTTAAACGTGTGCGATTTTAATTCTACTTCGAATTAGAGTGTGAATCATACATTACTGGAAAGTTATTTCTCTTAGCTATCCAATGAACTTAGAAACAGGTTAATCGGAGTTCTTTAGAGGGAGAAATCAAAATTTTACTAGAGGGTGTTTAATCTGCCAGAAAATTTGAGATTTTTCTTTTTAAGCCTCAAATGTCTAAAATTTTATCGGGGAAGTGTTTGGGACCTTGATGAAATATATTGATGGAATAATGATATGGCAGTAGGTCGATGATTGAGTGTTGAACTTTAATTTTGTGAGAGAGTTAAAGTGGAGATTCATAGGCTTGATTGTGACGTACTCTAATTCGAGATGATAAGAATATAATTACGGAAAAGCGTGAGCGAGTTTAAATTCGTTAGGTCAGTGGTTTAACTAGGGTAACTACTGAATTTATATAACAAGGGGTAACTAGGACCCTTAAAGTTGTATGAATACTTGAATTAATACGAAAGTGAAATAAATTCGTAAAGCAAACAAGTACGGTGAATATTAGAGAGAAATATATTATGTAGAAGTATGAATAATTGGGTCGTGTAAATACCTATTATTTTATAGGATTACTTGGGTTGTGAATGCCTATTGTGTGTTTCCTTGTGATAGGAACATAGTCTCGGGAAATATTAAGTTATGGGCCAAGTGAGCGAGTCCGGGGATAATGGTTGAGTGACACCAAGTTATTAAATTAATGGATGTGTTAATTAATGAAGGTAGAGTCGGAAGGTAGACTCGAAAAAGTATTAAATTAATTGATGTTGTGATTAATTAATTTAGAGTCGGATTGTACACTCGGTAAGGGTATTAATTAATTAAATGAGAGTCGTACCATAGACTCAGATCTGTATTAAATTAATAGGTGTGTTAATTAATTTAATTAGAGTCGGACCATAGACTCGGGGAAAAATATTATATTAATTAAGTGTAAATTAAATATATTAGAGTCGGACCACAGACTCGGGGTAATGATAATTTAATAAGTGAGAAAATTAATTAAGTTGAGTCGGGCCAGAGACTCGGGAAATTTCAGGCTAGTATTACGGATCTTTGAGTACACGGTGAAGTCGGGGTTTATAGTATATATATATATATATATATATATATATATATATATATATATATATATATATATATATATATATATACGGTGTAGTGATAGTATATATATATATATATATATATATATATATATATATATGTGTGTGTGTGTGTGTGTGTGTGTGTGTGTGTATTGTGTGTGCTATTAAAAATCAGTGATTAAATAGTTATTTAATTTATATACTCTAGTGCTATCAAGGGAGGTTGCGCGATGTGGGTGAATCCCCTAGCTTGAGAAGTAGGGTGAGTATATCCCCAGGTCACAGCGTCCGGTATATGGGTGAGGGGATTATCTCACTTTCAGGGAAGGAATATGACCGCCTCCATTTCGTTTATGTTTTGGTCCAGGTTGGTGATTGATTCCAACTTGGGTAACTAGGTTATGTGAGCACACCTAGTGAGATAGCACTTTAAAGGGAATCATCCGGCGAGGGGATACTCAGAGGGATGTATATACATATGTTATATGTGTGGATGTTTTAGTAAAGGTACGTATATAATGGTATTCAATATTATATGCGGATAATAATACAGTGTGTGATGTATTTACTTTATATAACTTGTGACACGGTTATATGATACTATTTAAGAAGGAATTAATTAAGTTAATTGTGAGATAACTTATAATATTCAAGAATCATTATACTCAGGTTAGAGTAGTATGGCAAGGGGAGGTTATACTAAGACTAGTTGGACGGGGTAGTACAACTAGGTGGGGTTAAGGTAACCGTTAGGTGTGCACATTAGTGGAGGGATGAGAATGTCCATAATGGAGTGCAACACTAACTTATATATGAAGCGCATTCATGCATTTTAATTACTGCAGTTAATTCACTTGCTAAATATTTTCAAAATGTTTTGGGTTCTAACCCTTGCTATTAAACTATTTTCAAAACCTTTTAAGTGTCCAACCACAGGGACGCCAGGATTGATATTCTATTTCAGGGACATGGAGCTACGGCATATGTGGATGCTAGCAGGAATTTGGATTAGACGCATCGCTTATTCATTCCTAGAGTAGGAATCATTCATCAGTTCCATTTTTTTAGGGCATGTCGCCCAGACTTTCAGTTCAGTTTTCATATTTGTTTTATTCCGGTGTTGAATATTTGTATTGGATTATTTCACTTTGGTGGCCGATGGTTTATTCGGCAAGTTGTGTAATTAATTATTCAGTTGAGCTTTATTCAGTTGTGTGAATGGTTTATATTTATTTTCGCATCTACTGTTTTGTTTAATTAAAAAGTTAAAATTTGGCACCAGCTTTTGGAATACTAGGTGGTTAGTGTGTTTTAAAAAGTTTTCGACAGTGATGCTAAGGATGAACCAACCGGGATTCCTGTTTTAATTTGGTATATGACTGATCACCCGATATTTTATTAGGCGGGGTATCACAGATGGTATCAGAGCATCAGGTTCTAGTGTCCTTAGGATCTGTGCGACTTTTCACGTTTCGTCTTAGCAATCTTTGATATAGAGCCCTATCATAGGATTGTTGTATTCTCATACATATGCGCATTTACGTTCTTCTGCCAATTACTTTTATTTGAGGGTGAACTCATACGATTCGATTTTCATTTCAGTATGCCGCCCAGGAGAGAGAGAGAGAGAGCAGCAGGAAGAGATGAGACTATGAAGGCTCATCAGCAGGCAGAGTTATCGCAGCAACTGCCAGAGATAATTTCGCAGCGCAGGTAACTGAATTGGTGGCGCAGGCAATTGAAGCGATGATGGTCGCAATGGCAAGGTATTTTCCACGAGATCAGCCACAAGTGTTAGTGGATCCAGATGTTCAGGCTCACGCGGGGCCGTCGGGGTGGCAGCAAGTACGAGAGGTCTTTCAAAAGGGACATCCACCAGAGTTTCGAGGGGGTTCAGATGTGGTACTGGCATGTCAGTAGAAGAGAGATATTCAGCGTCACCTACGCATGGTAGATTGCATTGAAGTGCAGAAGCAAAATCTATCCACTTTTAGTTTAGTGGGAGCAGCGTTACAGTGGTGGGAGTCGATCACCACAGTTAAGGAAAGGGATACAGTAACTATTGTCGAGTTTTGGGTGCGGTTCGACCGCAAGTATTTTCTGCCAGCAGTTGAGACTGAAATGAGGAGGAAATTTAGAGAGGTAAAACAAGGGGACCGTTCAGTGGCCGATTACGAGGAAGAGTTCACTCATTTGGAAAATTTTGTACCAAATGAGGTAAGCGACGAAGAAAGAAAGAATTCAAAGTTCATGGATGGGTTAGTTTGGAGGATCTGACAACATTTGATTGGTAATCCCTCATTAGTAGCTTATATGGACGTCGTAAATGCAACACTCCTGCACTGTCAGGAACATCGCTTCCACGTGAAAGGAAGCAAGGGGGAGGGGAAACCAGTCAGTCGGATAAAGCGAAAGGGAAAAGTACTAGTGGGGTATCTCAGCAGCAGACAGGGGGACATCAGGGGCAGGATTTCCGACAGGGGAATCAGGCCAAGAGATTTAGGTATGGAGGCTATCGACAGGATGGCCAGGACTTCCGACAAGGCCAACAAGGAAGGGATTAGTGACATGGTGAATTTATTAGGAGGTGTTTCATTTGTGGGGAAGCGGGACACGTGAAGGGAAATTGTCGTCAGCGAGGAAGGGGTCAACTATAGGATGAGGTCATGGATGTGCAACCACTATAACAAGTCATGGGTGTGTTCGGGCTGGGGGAAGCTGCTCCGGAACCCGAGGATCAGCCATTGCAGCTGGAGTATGGAGGTAATTGTATTTTATCTTATGGGAATGGGGTATGTTTTGAGTGACTGGAGGATGTCACAATATAATAATTTTTTTCACTAGAGTTCGCGGGTAAGTCGAATTTAGTGGGTGCGCTGGCTGTAGCAACCATAATATGTAAATAAATTTTTTGTGGGGTAGAGAAATTCTTTGGTGTTATCCACGGGAGAGTGGAGGTGTACATCGAGAGAAGGTTTGAATTATGGAAAGAGTTACTACTTTCGAGAATTATGGGAGTAGGGTTGATAATATTTACTAAATATAGGTTGGATAGCGATGGAATTGAACTATTGTGGATAGTGGGGTTAAGTTTTGGTGTTCACGACACCAGGGTATATTTGGTACTAGGTATCACCTGAGAGGGAGTTTAGCCTATGTATATGTGTATATATATGTTATATTGTGTGGTGCGATGGACACCAAGTGAGGTCTTGTGTTCTCACATTTTATCCCGGTAAGTAGGGGTGATTACTAAAGTGAATCAGGGTGGTTAGATTTATGTTCGAGCAAAGAGAGATAGCTCGAGGTGTATTTTGCGCAAGAACTAGTGATAGTAAGGATAGTAAGGGCGTGGTATTTTATGTTGTCTTTGGTAGCATAAGGGTAGGAGTATATACTTTTGTGTTAAAAGACAAGTATTTTGGGTTACGTGCTATGGACTGAGGGTCTAACGGATCTCAACGATCGACAATGTTAGGTAGTAGTGTATCGGGGGGGTTCCTTATTTGGATTTCGCTTTGTGAGATCTCCCACGCATGAAACTTAGCGCGACGTTGGAAAGTGGGGAGATGTTTGGTCATTAGTCCATGGGTTGGGAACCCCGGGCAGTATATATATATATATATATATATATGTGTGTGTGTGTGTGTGTGTGTGTGTGTGTGTGTGTGTGTGTGATATGACTACGGGTTCAAAGTTATATTACGGGTTACGACTAGCATAGTCGGGTAATTTTTGTGCGGTAAAGCACGGGGATAGGGTGTATGGGCACCCGGGTTAATTAAGGCAACTTTTGTGCGGTCAAGCACGGGTAAGGGTGTATGGGCGCCCTGGTTAATTAAAATGCGTAATTGTGTAATTTATAGTTAGAAGCGGAAGATATAGATATAGCGAGCTTGGAGGCACATGACTATAGAGTGAGATTTGAAGCTTAGAGCACTAGGCTTATCTTAATTTCGAGGACGAAATTCCTTTGTAAGGGGGGGGAGTATGTAACACCCCGTAATTTAGAGGATTTAATATTTAATTATTTTGGGAGTTATAAATATTTAAATTGGTGAAACTTAAATTCATGAGTTGGAGAATTGATTTGAGTGAGCCGAATTATTTATAATTGGGGACTTTAAGTTTAATTGTCGCATTTTGAGGTCAAAATTTGGATATGTCAAAAAATATTTCGAATGGCAATTCTGAGTGCGCGGTTGAGTCCGGATGGATCGAGATAGTCAGAAAAGAGTACCCGGGGTAGTAATTCAGTCTCGGGGTATTTTTGGGCATAGCCGGGCCCACACGGGGTGAGTTGTGCCTTTTTAATTAGGCCCACGTGGCCAAAAATGGGATTTAGTGTTTCTAACCTAATTAAGGGACTAGGAACGGTAGATAGTAAATTCTAATCCTAGGGTTTGGGAGAGGATTAGAGGAAGCTAATCAAGAAGTCAATTGAGGGATCTTTTGGAGCCAAATTAAGGAGCTAATTTGGGGTGTTCTTCATCAACCATTCTATACACCAACGGATCAGACCCTACGAAAAATTCCAGGCAAGTGGTTAACTTGCTGTAATGTGTAAATGGTGATATCCAATTCATATTTTAGTGATGTGTAAACTAAAATACATTTTGGGGATAAATAGGTATAAAATGGGGTTTTGTTAATGAAATACTTGGCTGAGATTCAAAGTAAGAAATAGGTGTATTATATATCCCTAAGTAAAGATAAATTGAAATTTGAATATATTTGATGATTAACATGGAATCTTTATGAGTTCTTGGATGAAGAACATGAATCTTGAATGACTTAGGGTTTAATTGATGAACACAAGATGTCAATCTGCCAAAATTTTTGACACAACTTTAAACGTATTCCATTTGAGTTGTACTTCGAATTAGAGTGTGAACCATACATTTCTGGAAATTTATTTCTCTTAGCTATCCAATGAACTTGGAATCAGGTCAATCAGAGTTCTGTAGAGGGAGTAATCGACATTTTACTACAGGGTATTTGATCTGTCAACATAGTAATCTGCCAGCATTTTGACGTAACTTTAAATGTGTGCGATTTGAATTCTACTTCGAATTAGAGTGTGAATCGTATAGTACTGGAAATATATTTCTCTTAGCTATCCAATGAACTTAGAAACAGGTCAATCAGAGTTCTGTAGAGGGAGAAATCGAAATTTTACTAGAGGGTGTTTAATCTGCCAGAAAATTTGAGATTTTTCTTTTTAAGCCTCAAATGTCTAAAATTTTATCGGGGAAGTGTTTGGGACGTTGATGAAATATATTGATGGAACAATGATATGTCAGTAGGTCTATGATTGAGTGTTGAACTTTAATTTTATGAGAGAGTTAAAGTGGAGATTCATAGGCTTGATTGTGACGTACTCTAATTCGAGATGATAAGAATATAATTACGGAAAAGCGTGAGCGAGCTTAAATTCGTTAGGTCAGCGGTTTAACACGGATAACTACTGAATTGATATAACAAGGAGTAACTAGGACCCTTAGAGTTGTGTGAATACTTGAATTAATACGAAAGTGAAATAAATTCGTAAAGCAAACAAGTACGGTGAATATTATGGAGAAATATATTACGTACGAGTATGAATAATTGGGTCGTGTAAATACCTACTGTGTTATAGGATTACTTGGGTTGTGAATGCCTATTGTGTGTTTCCTTGTGATAGGAACATAGACTCGAGAAATATTAAGTTATGGGCCAAGTGAGAGAGTCCGGGGATAATGGTTGAGTGACACCAAGTTATTAAAATAATGGATGTGTTAATTAATGAAGGTAGAGTCGGAAGGTAGACTCGGAAAAGTATTAAATTAATTGATGTTGTGATTAATTAATTTAGAGTCGAATTGTAGACTCGGTAAGGGTATTAATTAATTAATGTGTAAATTAATTAAATGAGAGTCGTATCACAGACTCGGATCGGTATTAAATTAATAGGTGTGTTAATTAATTTAATTAGAGTTGGACCATAGACTCGGGGAAAAATATTATATTAATTGAGTGTAAATTAACTATATTAGAGTCGGACCACAGACTCGGGGTAATGATAATTTAATAAGTGAGAAAATTAATTAAGTTGAGTCGGGCCAGAGACTCGGGAAATTTCAGGCTAGTATTACGGATCTTTGAGTACACGGTAAAGTCGGGGTTTATAATATATATATACGGTGTAGTGATTGTATATATATAAATATATATATATATATGTGTGTGTGTGTGTCTGTGTGTTTATATTGTGTGTGCTATTAAAAATCAGTGATTAAATAGTTATTTAATTTATATACTCTAGTGCTATCAAGGGAGGTTGCTCGATGTGGGTGAATCCCTTAGCTTGAGAAGTAGGGTGAGTATATCCCCAGATCATAGCGTCCGGTATATGGGTGAGGGGATTATCTCACTTTCAGGGAAGGAATATGACCGCCTCCATTTCGTTTATGTTTTAGGCCAGGTTGGTGAGCAATTCCAACTTGGGTAACTAGGTTATGTGAGCACACCTAGTGAGATAACACTTTAGAGGGAATCATCCGGCGAGGGGATACTCGGAGGGATGGATATACATATGTTATATGTTTGGATGTTTTAGTAAAGGTACGTATATAATGGTATTTAATATTATATGCGGATAATAATACAGTGTGTGATGTATTTACTTTATATAACTTGTGACACGGTTATATGCTACTATTTAAGAAGAAATTAATTAAGTTAATTGTGAGATAACTTATAATATTCAAGAATCATTATACTCGGGTTAGAGTAGTATGGCAATGGGAGGTTATACCAAGACTAGTTGGACGGGGTAGTACAACTAGGTGGGGTTAAGGTAACCGTTAGGTGTGCAGATTAGTGGAGGGGTGAGAATGTCCACAAGGGAGTGCGAAACTAACTTATATATGAAGCGCATTCATGCATTTTAATTACTGCAGTTAATTCACTTGCTAAATATTTTCAAAATGTTTTGGGTTCTAACCCTTGCTATAAAACTATTTTCAAAACCTTTTAGGTGTCCAGCCACAGGGACGCCAGGATTGATATTCTATTTCAGGGACATAGAGCTGCGGCATATGTGGATGTTAGCAGGAATTTGGATTAGACGCATCGCTTATTCATTCCTAGAGTAGGAATCATTCATCAGTTCCAGTTTTTTTAGGGCATGTCGCCCACACTTTCAGTTCAGTTTTTAGATTTGTTTTATTCTGGTGTTGAATATTTGTATTGGATTATTTCACTTTGGTGGCCGATGGTTTATTCGGCAAGTTGTGTAATTAATTATTCAGTTGAGTTTTATTCAGTTATGTGAATGGTTTATATTTATTTCGGCATGTACTGTTTTGTTTAATTAAAAAGTTAAAATTTGGCACCAGCTTTTGGAATACTAGGTGGTTAGTATGTCTTAAAAAGGTTTTGACAGTGATGCTAAGGATGAACCAACTGGGATTCCTATTTTAATTTGGTATAAGACTGATCACCCGATATTTTATTAGGCGGGGTGTCACAATTATTTGCAACCGCCCAATCAAGTAAGTACTTCAAATATTTGTAAGATTCCCTGATTTGCTCTGAAGCATCATCACCGAGCAACTGGATAACTTCTTCATCCGACAAGTCCATATGGCCAGCTTTGAAAAAAGCATTGCATTTCCTCAGTAGCTCGGTGTTATGGGAAGACAGTTGTTCCATCTTCGCAATAAACTAACAAGAAGAGATAACCACCAATCAACAATGTATGGACAACAGATGCAATCAACAGAAGTTAATTGAAAGGAGCAAAAAGTTCTTTTATTGATAATGAAGAGTTCAGATACAATCGAAACAAAGGAAAAGGAAATAAAAAAAGTAAAAGAAGATAATGTAAAATAACATTACGCCTTCTTTCTATCACTCTCAACCTTCTTGCTCTGCTCAGAAGAAGAGTCTGCAGGGTAAGGTTGCTCAGATTGCTCAGAGGGAGGAATAGAAGACTCATGAACTTCAGGTTGTTTGGCAGCAGATTCAACCACAGCTGAAGACTCATTAGAAGCAGATTCATCTTCAACCTCATCCTCTATGGTTGGAGAAGAACTATGAATATACCTCTGAAAAATTTAAGAGTCTACATTTGTGTTCAACTCCTGAAGGGTAGCAACCCAACCATCTCTGAAACATTTTTGCTTCACATACTCAATCTGAGCAAAAGCATCCGATTTTCTTTTAGCTCGGGAAGAGGACACAAGATCTTCATCAGCCTTAGCCCTGCGTTCAGCTTCCTCTTTTTGACGCTTACCTTCCTCTTTCCCCCGCACAACTTCATCCTTTTGGAGCTCAACCTCCTTAGCCATGCGCTCAGCTTTATGGGCATTTGCATTCGAGGTTTGACGAGCCAATTCAGATGTCTTCAATTTCTCTGCCCAAATGCTCTTCTCAGTCTCCAAGGCTTGCTGAGACTCAAGCAAAGATTTCTTCAAACCAGACAAAGCTTCCTCCACCTCATTTAAAGAAGAAGAAGATTTGATTGCATCATCCTTCTCCAATATATTATTGAAGTGTACCAAGAACTGTAGAAAATAAAGATTAAAGTGAGCAAATAAAGAATGTAAATAACAACCAAACCAAGACAATGGATATTACTTACTGATGCAAGGTTATGAGCAGTAAATTCAGAGACCTTTGTTCTGGGAAGCTTGGCATCCACCCCCCCCCCCCCCCCGGTGGTCTGAAAGAGTACCAGACTTGATTAACTAACTAGCCAAATTAGGAGTGATAAGAACAACATCAGGTTAGGGAAAATTTACCAAGGCTTGTTGGTCGGGCACTTGATCGACTTTCTTATCTGTAAGCCCTCTCCTAAGTCTCCTTAGAGGAACCTCAACCTCTTTAGGAGCTACGTCCTGAGGAACCAAGTCTTTGGGAGATGGATTCTTGGGAGCAGGATCTTTGGGGACTGAACTCTTGAGATCTAAGGGCTTCATAATATCCCCAGTTTTATTCTTAGCTCCCTCGACAGATGATTGGGAGCCAGAGGCAACACCACTATAGAGATCAGGGAACTTCCTCTTCTTCTTAATTGTAGACATAGGAGTGTCAGAATCAACAGTAGTTTCTGCGTCAAGATCAATTACCAGAGTAGGAGAAGTAACTGGTCTAGTAATAAAAGAGGAAGCAGTGTTCCTATACTGGAGCAGATAGGAGGTAGTCCTCACGTGCTCCTCAACAACTACCTTATGAAGACTCCAGATAAACTTCAACTCCTTCCAGTTTACTTCGCTCTCTTTGGGGCACTTCCTTTTTTGCTCAACTGCAAAACAATTTATAAACCAACAGTCAATATGACATTTTATCAAATATAAACAGGGCAAATTTACTAAAACATAAAACAACATATTCCATTGCCAAAGAGAGGGCATCTAGGTCCTTAGTATTTAGAATTGCCAACTAAAGGGGCGTGTTTCTAATTTTTTACAACTACCCCATGATCAAAATAGTCCCTATTAGAATCAAGGAGATTGACTACCAAAGCTTTACTAACAGTCCTAGTTTTAAAATAAAACGGGGTATAGTTACCCACTTATAACAAAACATGATTTCTGAAATCCCTAGCTAGGTTCCATGAATTTGATTTAACTTATAAACTCCATTAACAACTCTTCATGTGTTAGGAGCTACTCTTGCAGGTACACCGTTAAAATATTAACAAAACTCTAAACACAAGGGATTGGGAGGAAATGTGAAGCCACATTTAGCAACAAAGATAGAAGGGAACTAGTGATCCTCGGCAAAAGAGAAAAAATCATAAGGAAAAGTGGGATTTTCTAAACCAACCCAAGATGGAATGTTAAAATTATCAAGTCACTCGATAGAGTAAGCCACAAAGAAGAAGAAGAAGAAGAAGAAGAAGAAGAAGAAGAAGAGAAAAATAAAGATTCTTACAAAGATTTAAGGATTCAGCAAGAACTGGAGATGGAAAAGAAAACGATCGCACGAAATCAAAGAACACAGCAGGAGAATCAGAAGTAAGAAGTAAAAAATGATCGAAGTTTTTACCTCCCTTTTTATAAGACGCATCAGAAAATGGGCCAAGTAATGATTAAAGCAAATGACGGTTGGATTTACGACGGTTAAACAGATGAAAAGACAAAGATACCCTAAAAAGTGTTCGCTAAAATTTAAAATATTTACAAAATTGTCATTCGCGCTCAAAAACTGTCAAGTGAATAAAATTCACAAATCTAGAAGCTCTACAACTGACAAAATAGCCCGAGCTACTGCCACAGCATAATGTTCCACACTTTCTCTTAAACTGCAAGTATGAAACATTAGGGGATTTTGTTGATACCAAAATTTACCATCCTACATGGACCAATGATAAGTCAGCAGATGTCATCCTATGTGGCACAAATCCAAGTCAGCATGACAGAAAAGCCCGACCAACTCTATTTCTCGACCAATAAGGAAGTTTGACTAACATAGAGGCTCGACCAATAAGGATGCCCGACCAATAATCGAAAAGTCATCTTGTATATCCATCCAAGCGCCAGTAATCTTACAACATGTATTGCCTGTGAAGTGACAACATTTGTATAATTAATTCTCATGACAACGATCCTTTCACATAACAATCAAGACCCCCCATTGGGATATAAATCCATTGTATCATACTCATTTCATGGGAGAGAAAAACAAATCAAGGCAGTCAATACATAACAATGGACGTAGGCTATTCCATTGAGCCGAACCACTTTAAAAAGTTCTCTTGTGTCTTGTTTGTTTTACTTAATTTATCTGTGATCAATTAATTAGGCTTAGTTTAGTTTTTTGCATCAACAGGCCTCATTCTGTCTCTGAGCTGTTTTGAGATATTTTGGGTCTTGGGACCAGTATGGTGAACTTCCTCAACTGCTTCCCTTCTTCCTGCCCCTTCACTATTATGACCGTTCACAAATCCCATCCGTTTTCTAATAGAGGGAACTCTTTCTCCCTCCATTCTTCTTGTCAAGTCGCTAACATCTTCTTCTAACTCAGTGTATAAAGTTGCATCTACCAGGTGAGCTTCTTCGGTGGCAAAGGGTTTCTTCATTGCAGATATGATAATTTTAGTCCCTTGCATGTTGGCCTTCGCACATTAGTGGTATGTCAAAGGGACTAGTACATGATTGTGTATCTACACCCTTCCTATCAAAAGGTGATACAAAGTAGCACTCTCTATTTCATGAAAATTGATGTGCGAAGTAAGATTCCCCATCATAATCCCAACGTTCATGTATCCAATTGACTTCGATGATTGGTTATCATAACCAAAAATTACCAAAGGCATCAGTATCAACCTTGCCTCGTGAATATTGGTGGCCTGAAAGGAACTGATTGACATGATGTTTATCGATGCTTCCTCATCCATCAAGGCTCTTGCAAAACTCACCCCGTTAATACTGGCAGTTACGTACAAGGGCCTGTTATGGGGGAACCTTATAGCCCTGTCGGTATCGCTAAAGGTTACTTCGGATAAAAACTCCTTATCAACTTGACCATTGGTCCTCTCCACCTTAGCGACGGTACTGCGTTCTTTCATGTAATATCCAAGATTGTTTATTTTATTTCTAACCAGCTCTCCTTTGGCATCCCCACTTAGTCGAAGAACCATGAGAACTTTGGTGATTGCGAAATAGCCTGGAATTCTAGCCCTTGATCAATATGTTCTCTTTATACGTTGTATATGTCTTCTATATCCTTGGCGCTAGCTTTATCGTAAGCTACACTTTGTTGTCCACTCCCTTAGTACAGTCCTCCAATGCATATTTAAATTACTCTCGTTCAATCTCAAGTTCATTCGCTTCCCATTCAGCCTCTTCATCATAAGCAACTACAAGGTTGGCCCCGTGTGCTGGCAGGTGTTTGGCGTTTACATTCTCCTGATAGATTTGCAAAGTCCCCATTTTCATGTGCTTGCTTATGATATTTTTGAATGTGAAGCAGGTTGTCGTTGGATGGCCCACCTTCTGATGGATCTGGCAATACTTAGGATCAACCCTTATCTCAGGGTCCGTTTCAACGGTTGGAATGTCCTTAGTCTTATACACAGTTCCACCCAGGACCATGGTGTTATAACAGCTGACAGCTTCTTTAATGGTACAGGGCAGTGGGGGTGGTCCTCCCTATCTCTGCCAAACTTTCTTTTGTTATCCTTCTTTGGTTGCTTCGACCCTTCTCCCCCATTGGCGTATCCCACCCATGGGGGCTGGCCTCGTGTCGCAATAGGTTGTATCGGTTGCCTAAACATCAGAGTCACCACGACAAAATTTGGCCGAATAACCAATAATATATTCCTTGCCGCTTTAAGGAACGCTGCGAAAGTCCCCTCGTGTGTCTCGTTAATAAGATGGCAGGTGTACTCTGGGAGCAGACCTTCAGCACATATATGAAGCAGTTTGGACTCCTTGGCCTCTTCTCTTACATCGAGAGACCTTTCCCTGAACCTTCGAACATATGCCACCACTTCCTCCCCTGGTCATTGCTTCTCCCTGCCTAGTTGGGTCAGTGTGAACTCATCTTCTGCCAGAAAGAATTTCTTTACAAACAACACATGCATTTATTCCCACGTTGAGACGCTTTTAAGGATTTAGAATAATATCAAGTGTAAGCCTCATCAGTTACGGATTTGGAAAAATCCCTCAACTTAAGCTTCTTGTTGTTGCAGTGAGCCCCCAGATACTCAATGAAGCACTTGATATGCTCCTTCGAGTTCCCCATTTTCCTGTGCACTTGTCAAAGATGGGAGGTATGTAGTCCTTTGGGTAAGGTTCATCATTGTATTCCTGAGGGTAAGGAGTTCAAAAATCGTCATACACCGATGCTACCTTGCTGGCTAATTGTGAGGAAGCTACCATCATTTTCAACATTTCCTTCTGCATCTCCTTCCTCATTTCTTTTAAGGAAGATGCGGGTATTTTCTTAACCACTAGAGCAATAGGTTGAGGGATCACTGGTTGAATACTCGTTACACTTGGCATTCTTACCATGGGTGGAATGCCCATCACACATGGGATACCCACCATTTGGATAGGGGTGGGAACAATATTCGTGGAGCCAGCTACCGTGGGAGCTGAGCTCGATGGGGCTATTAGAGCCGCCATTGGTGTTACAAAGGAACTGGAGTCAAATCCAACCAAAACCATTGTAGCAGTCGGGATCTATAAGAACTCAAAGAACTTGCCCATGAGAAGGGCCATATGTGCTTGTCCCCCGTTTTAACTAGGGGCACCTCCACCCATGGAACCCCATCCCTGGCAGCCTCAAGCTCCCTCCCAGCTTGTTCTTCATTACGTTGAATGGCGTCAAAATCTATAATACGGTTAACATTATCTCGTGCCATACTTTTAGGAGAATATTTCCCTAGCGGAGTCGCCCAATGTAAGAGTGTAGTCCCCTTGTATCCTAGGAGTGTGGTAATACTAGTTGAGGTGTAACCCCTATAGGTATAGTGATAAATGATAACCCTTAAACTCTTTAATAAACATAAGTAAACCCACAATGTTATATAAATGATTAACACTCGGATTTAACTCACAATACTCTCGTGTATAACTCAAAATAATAATAAAAGGAACTCAGAAGTAACTCATTCAAAGGGAGAGAGAACTAAGCAGCCTAGATACACCTTGGCAGGCAGCCAACACACCAACAACCTCTGAAAGATCTGTGGTTAGCTATTAAAAGCTTTGCAATAAATGACAATGGTGTGTGAGCAAAAACTCTGGTTTGTAATAACTTCTCTTTGATCTCTATTATCTCTCTAGTAATAATCTCTTGAAAGAACCCCCCTTCTCAGAAGTGGTTGAGGCCAATAAATAGCCCCCACACCACTCTCGAGATGCCTTAGTCCTTTATAGTTGTGAACATACACCCCCCCATACTTTACGTCACAAACATTATATGCCTCATGGACCAGTCAGCTCTAGTCATAAACATTAAATACCAAGACATGCCATTTGCCACACTATTGTGCGTCAGAAGACGACCAATAGAGGTGGCTCACCAAACTATTTGACACCCCCAATACCACAACGGTTTACTCAAGTTTGGATTTGACAGTGACTAACTGGTTAGTGGCATAACATAAATTAGATGTGACTTTAGGTAAGGGACTGTTCGGCTCAAGGGTCAACAAATGATGGAGCTCAAGGCTACTCCGCACAAGCTTCTATAGTGAAAGGTCTCTCGGTGTTTTACCAGGTATATCTAAGATGGTTAGGATAATCCCTAAAGTTGCCTTACTTATTAATCCTCCAAACCAAGTCCCTCTAAAGTTCCCACAGCGAGGTCATTCGATAGAGCATGTAAGCTCCCCCAAGCTTGGTCACTCGCGAGTACCATTTGACCTCACATTGAATACTACAGTTATTACAGCATTGCAATCAATGTTAACCGTTTAACTGAATAACAAACAGGAAGTAAAGGGTAACCTATATCGGCCAATCTCCTCATTGGGCTGCCACACTAGGTGGCCAGGCTGAGCCGCCACACTTAGTGGCCTCGATGTCTTCATGTTGCTTTCTTCCCTTAAAGTCTTTTCTATTAGTTGGGGATGTTTATCTCTAATCCAGAGATTATCTTCAAGCCTCCACATTGATAAATTTGTATCATTTTGGAAAACGTTTAAAAATTAAAAAATATTTTTGCTTATATGTAGTTTGGTTTTACACATTTTGTGTGGCGTATTGGTGTATTTGAATCCACTTTCTTCCATGTTTCCATATGTCTAGGACATTTAATTATGATTTTCAATGTTTAGATCATTCTTACTCATGCTTGCATGAAGTATTTTAAAAATGACTTACTTAGTGGATTCACTTTGCATATGCCTCCTCACACACATGGACAAGCTCTTTTGGATCTTCACTTTATATATTACACTAGCTTCATATATTACATGAGCTAAGAAATATGTTCTCCTAATAATCTTGTCATATGCATATATATTTACTAGGGGGATTTGTGCATGTAAGAATCACTACTCGTGAGTTTTCTTATTTTGAAAAATACGAGTGTTTATGGGCAAGAGCGATGAAGGAAGAAATTTTCCTTGCATGAAAGGCCACCGTTGGCAAGATCCTAAAAAATTATGAGGCAAAAGAAAAGAAAATATTGCCAAGGTCAAAATTTTGTTTCATTAATTCTTCAATTAAATTAGTATCTTCCAAGTGAGTAAAAATTGATATATCTATAATTTTGAGGGTGTAATAAGTTGAAGATCAATGGGTTTGCACAATGAGTTTTAGTTAATTCATGTTTGGCGCTATTGATTTGAGAATCGTCAATAATTCCAAGGCTAGTGTGCATTGTGCCTGTTTATGCATTTATGATTTCATTTTATCCGTCACGAGGATAAATCTTTATTTGATAAAGTCAATGCCGTCATATAGAACTTGAATTTTTTTTAGTGATTAGGTCACAATTCATTTGTTTCTAGTTCACGCCCCTCACTCCATTTCACATGTTTAGACACATCGATATTATGCTAATGTGTAATGCTTGTTGTGTTTTGTGTCTTGTTTGCGATACTTTTACTTGTATATATGTGCATGTGTGTCATTAGTACTTTTGTATGTTTATATATATGGTATCATTTGTTTTAAGTCTCTGCGTTTGCATTTAATCCATGTTTGTATCATTTTTGCATCAATATTGGTATTCATTGGTCATTGTTTCGATTATTTGTGCTTGTGTTCCCATGTTGTGTTTGTTGTACTTTACAAGATTACATGATATTATTCCTTCCTCTATATTTCCAATTGGTATCACATGTTCTCACATTTTGGTGGAGATATGTTTTCATTATGCATTCTTTCTTTGTCCATTCTTGGAATTTTTTTTTGGGAGAAATGGTATCTTTCACTTTAGGTGGAGGGAGAGATATTTATCTTAGAGGGATATGTCTTACGTAGATGGGGATCATTAGACACGAGGGTATTTTATTCTGATGCAGATTTTATTTATTGTCTTTGTTTCTTTGTCTATTCCTGGACAAAAATGGGAGAAATGGTATCTTTTTCTTTAGCTGTAAGAGGAGATCTTTATCTCGAGGGAGACGTCTTACATGTGTGGGGATCGTTAGACATAGGGGGAGTTTGTTCTTATGAAAAATTTATATATTGTTATATTCTCTTTACATTTCAAGGTTTGTTTAAGTGTGTAGATTTGCAACATATGGCACGGTCTATGAGTGATCAAAGTTATTCAAGGTTTATGAGTCGGCCGAGTTGTACTTTTTCCTTTTGGGGTTGGGGATTGAGTCTTAGATGAGCTAGACATCCCATAGGAGATTTTATTTTTAGTTTTGTCCCATAATAGCCCAAGGGGGAGATTCGTAAGGACAAGTTTTCAATAGAGTCAATTTGTATGTATTTTGACTTATTTCATGTTTAAACAAAACCTATTATTCATAAGTTAGTACTTGAGTGTGTTGACCTTTCAAGCCTATAAAGTGTTTATTTGAAGACATAACGAGAAGTTTCAGAGATCTTCATAGAGCCGTGTTTTATGCCAGGTTTTGTCTTCAAGTTTCGAGGATCTCTCTCTCTCTCTCTCTCATATATATATATATATATATATATATATATATATATATATATATATATATATATATATATATATATATATATATATATATATATATATATATATATAAATCCTTAGAACGTAATACAACGTGTTAGTTTTTATAAAAATGTTTGAGGGATGTTTTAAAAGATTTCGAACAAAAATATTTTTTTATTTTAAGTCATTCGAACGACTTTATATTCTTCGTTCGAACGAGAGTGGTTGCTCGTTCATATGACTTTTAAACGAATATCAAATGAGGTTTATCGGTTGACAGAAAAGATGTCATTTGAAGCTCGTCAGATATTAGTTCAAACGAGATGGTATGTTCATTTGAACGAGATAAGTTGTTCGTTCGAACGAGTTTAGTTTTAGTTCGAACGAGATATACATTTTCGTTCGAATGAACTCTTATTTTCGTTCATAGAGTCTTCAAAATTTGTGTGACCCCAAAAATGTATTTTATATATAAAGGGGTTCTGGCATCAGTTTTTAATGAGACTTTTAGCGAAAATCAGTTTCTTATTATACACATTCAAAAGCTCCCAAACTCTAGTTTCACTAAAACTCTTTGATATCCAAGTTTCAATCTTCATATAATTTGAGTTCTCATTTCGCATCAAGTTTTTACTCATCATCATCTTTTTTATATGGTGGTTTTCGTATTTTTTATTTGCATACGATGAACTCCATATATATGGTATTGCGGTGAAGAAACGGTGCATTCGTGTTTCAAACCCGTAGATGGTTGTTGAGCCTTATCGGTGGACACTGAGGCATTTGTGTACTCACACATTATGGCAGTTACACGGGTGGACGCCTGCGTGTCATTGTGGAGTCAATGTTGAAGTTCAAAGACGAGTCAAGGCTTGCAAGGGCTTCGAGTTTGTGTTGTAAGTCATTTGTCGACTTTTGTAATTCCTTGTTATAGTGAATTTGTGTGGATGAGCAGTACGAGGTTTTTCCCGTTGTGGATTTTTCTCGTGCATCGGGAGTTTTGTGATTGCTTATTTTGCTTTATCTTTCTATCACCTAGATGCATGTTTTAGGAAAAAATAAAATTGGTTAAAATTGTTTTACATAACTTTCATTTATAATTGATGCTTAAGGTCAATTCTATTTAAGTTTATTATTTAATTTGAAAAATAAAAAAATTAGCTTTTGTTTATATCATTCCGTATATACGTGCAACTTCATAACTATAAGACGGTCATAGATTGCATCAATGTCAGATTTTTGAAAGAGATCAAACATGTATCCAAGTACAAGTTGAACTTACAAGATATAATGAAACATCATATTACCAATGTTGCTAGACCACTCATAGTGGATGCATCAGGATTTATCCAAAGTGGTTAGTATTTTGGATAGTCGTTTCCATAAAATCCCACGCAAACACTGGGTCCTAGACACTACAACGAGGCATTCCAAAACTAAGAGTTTTGCTTTAACTTATGATCATGGATACCAAAAACATATTATGTATTAAAATAAAGTTTTTGGGCTTGTATACTTGGTGATGGGGTAAAACTTATTGGGTTTAGTGTACCTACAAGAAGTTTAAAGATAGATGGATGGGAATTTGCAAACCCTCAATACAAAGCTTATGAAAGGGTTTACTAAAAAAGAAAGATATTTACTACTAGGAAACCTCCTAGCGACATCCATGCTAAAGTCTGTCAATATGATTTTAACGTCACGATTTCATTATTTAACAACCGTCTTAACACGTACATACTCAGAAGTTTAAAATGCAAAGTGATGTAAGCTTGTGGCATTCATTTATGGATTTAAGCTAACATCGAGGTTCTGGGTAATTTGATTTGATTAGGTAATCAATTTTTTATTTTGATCAATGCCCGAAAAGCACATATTCGTATAAGAAGCATGACGAAAGTGTGGTGGTATTTCTAAGTACAATTATGGGTAATATATTCCTAATCGGGAATGGGGTGGAGTATTGTCTTACATAGGTGTGTGGTTGTACGGATATTCGATAAAAAGTAATTAGCCCAAGCCATTCATATCTTTATGATTAAGGTTTTTCTAGATCGGTTGCAAAAGGATGTTGTGCTTATCCTAAGACGATTATATCAGTGTTGTATACATAGGATTAACATCGGGATTCCATGAAAAGTGTCTTTTTCAAATATGGAATCATTTTGTCTAGGAATCAATGTCTTAGGGCACTATATTGGATCAAAGCAACAATGAATATACTGAATGCTTTAGAAGTGGCAGCCTCATGAATATTATATATTGTGTACAAAGACAAAAAAATTTGATGCCTTCGCCTTGGTCAACAAATTTCAGTTTAATAGTATTGTACCTTTTAGGCATGAGGACTAGGTTTTCAGTTATATAAGAATTCAAATTTTTTATACCTCATAATATGTGTTTATTACTATTTCCCATTTTGGGAACAAGAAGGCTTATTTATATCCATATGAATCAGATAATACCATGTTATTCCCTATACTTGTATTGGTTCTATTTACTTTATTCATTGGATTCCTAAGAATCCCTTTAAATAAAAAAGGAGAACCTTGATACTGAAACCCAAGGACTCAATTGTATGATATGTAAAATACAAGATTCCCGATCCTAGCAGGAAAAATAAGTGAAATAGATATTCAATTTAAAGTGAGCAAGCGTAATTCATACACGATCTGCTGAATCCACTAATGAGTCCAAATTTTTTGTCATTTCGGAGACAACTAAACAGGCTATATAGATCGGTTACTTCATAAGTAACTCGGGTGAAGTTCCTTCAAGTGCAATTATTACATGTTAAATGTTTATAGTGGTACGATTGCAAGTCGAGAGAACCGTAACCCACAAAGGGTTAACCACATTGAGTGTATGTTTCACCTAGTTTGAGAGATCAAATGGAATGGGTGATAAGTTTATCGTAAGGTTTTATCAGATATCACCCGTGTAATATTTTTAGCAATACGCAACAAAATACCATTATGGCTTTAAGACTAAGTGGGAGATTGTCGGAGTTATATTCTTAAATCATGTATAACGTTTACTTTTAGTAAAGGCATGTCAGTTCATTTTGAAATAAGAATCATGGTTACGATAATGATTTGTATTTAATTTAAATATATTATAGACTTGTCGGTCGATATAACTCAGTGATAATTTCGGTGAGTCGGCTTCGGGTTGATCACAAGGAGATAGGAATTAAAATTTTAGCACAATAGAAATGTTCACAAATTAGACGGGGGTTTGAAATCGTACTGAAATGGGTACGATATGATCATAGTAGTTTATCTCAAATGGCGGGAACATATTTGATGGTTTGAGAACTAGTTCGATAATTAGATAGAGGATTGTGATCGGTACATCGCAAGAATGTATTGAACCGGGACATCCATGAGATTTGAGTCTAAAGATTGTCTTTATAAGACTCAGGCAATCCCATACCATTTTTAAAAGGGGAATAAATTCTTAATCCCAATAATTATGAAAATTTGGGATGCTTGCACACATGTCACTTTTATTACTATGGGTGCGATCTGATTTTATATTGGGTCAAATAATCAACATAAATTGGTTGATGGTTGTGTAAGTAGGTCCGAGATCATGATTCAGAATAATTCACGTTCAGGGGGTACCGTGGATTGTGATAACCCCTTGATAGACTTATATATTTTTTCTCAGCCCATAAAACCTGCCCGGTGGATTATTTTATAATCCTGGTGGAGTATCAAATAAGTTAAGCTTGGTAATCAAGGAATTGATTAGATGTTGGTCCAAATCGATGATCCACAAATTTATTTGACCAAGCGAGTATCAGACACTTAACGTGGGGAATTATATTATGTACCATAGTCAACTTTGCGAACAAGACCTCTTTGTTCTGAGTGATTTAGACATAATTAAATTGGAGTGCAGTTGTGATTATTTAGTGGAATTAATCATGATTAAATATAGAAAGAAAATAATTACATTAATTGTAATTGAGATTTTTGAGTATTTATTTGGAAGCTAATTTAATTATTTGTTTTGGATCCCTAATATATTCCATTACCCAAGTAGTAGCCCCGAACTCTCTCAAAGCTCAGTTCGATTATTTCCCATAGCCCATACCTATATATATTGGTGTAAGCTAATGTTTTAGGTAAAAATTCCATTATAAATGGTTAGAGAGGGAGCGAAAAAAATACCATTTACATTTTTATGAATGGGTGAGGCAGAGAAGATCAATTCTCTCATATTTTATCATGGTGTCATCTCCAAAGGTGTCAATACGCAAACTTACTTTTAGTGGATCACCAACTAGAAGATTTTAGATGATTCAGAGCTTTCTTTATATTTTTTTTAGACTTTGGAGGGTAGCAAGGATTTCATCATCTTCAACATTTGTCTCCTCATACGAATCACAACATGATTCGCTATGTTATTATATTCTTTAACCCGGGGTTTGATATTTAAACCTAGTTCTTGATTTCTTTTCAATGCATGATTAGTCAAAGATCTATAGGGCTCGATTTTTTTCACATTTTAAATGTCAATCCCAAGTTATTTTTCCAATACATACGATATACAGGAAGGCGCAATGATTTTCCCTTATTTTTGCTTTTAGGTTATAGGGTTAGGACGACCTATAACTACACCTATTATGTACGATTGATCCCCGGAGGCAATAGGGATATACCTTCATTCTTTAAAGTGCGGGCTTGTACGTAACCCATTTATTTGTATGTGCGTGGTAACGTACTCACTTGGATATTGGATTTATGTGATTTTACATCCTTCATTAAGATCATACAATAGAATTACCCATGAGATGATGATTTATGGATCCTTGTGATTATAAAAAAACTGAGAAAGATTTAGAATTATGCATCACTGGGTTCACTTGGGATTAGTAGTAGACGTACATGTTATAGTTAGGTTATTTGGGGTGGGTAAACTTAAAAATAGATAAAATATGAAAGGAGGGTGTATTATTACTATTGTGACCCAAATTTAGTTAAAATATTACTCACTGTAGAGTTAATAGTTTAATCATGGTTGTGGAACATATTTTCAGGTCTTAGGCAACTCTAATATCCACAACCCTGATCTGGAATGTAGGTGTCGAGGATGCATGCTCATCTTTTACTTATCCCATTTCCATTTAATTAGACAAAGAGTCAAATGGTTCTTATTTGGATTTATTTATGTTGGTATCAGTTATTTATATTCAGAGTTAGATATTATTGAGATAGTTATTGTTATTCCAGTAATGAAGTCTTAGTTATTATACTGGGATTTGCATTAGAGTTGTGTTTATTTTTACTCATGTTTTTAGTGCCATCTTATTATCATTTTAATTAATTTCAGTCATGCTCAGAATGATACACATTGTTTGGCGCTCAATTATTATCTACGTTATAGTATTTATCCTTAAGTTTAATTTGAGATATTGTTTACACTATGATGGTTTTGATACATTTATTCCGTTATTTATAATAGTTGTTGGGTGGACTTTATCTCTGTTATTTATTTTTTAATATATCATATGTTTTGTTATTTGATTCTTGCATGCTTAGAACGATACCGTATTGTTAGATAATTTTTATTAACTATGCTTGGGTTGACCGCTAATGTATGAAAATATGGGGTGTCACACTTTGTTCCTCGAATTTTTTTTATAGCACTTAATACCTTGAAGTCGACTTTTCAGCCTTGTCATCTCATGGTCACATTTAGGATAAAGGTGTAATGACCCAGAGATAATATTTTATTGGTTATGAAATTTAAAAATATAATCATTTTCATAATCATATTGTGTTTTTTATCACCGTCACCAAATGCCATAGTATTTTTCCATATACAAAAATCTAATTTGTTATAGGCATTTGTGTTAAAGTCCTAAAGTACTTGTTGATTCACAACTACATTAAGATTGTTTTGGCACAACTCTACTTTAGACCGCGACCTTGATAGTCAAGGGTTCGATGCAATGAATCTTTTATTCCCTGAAGCAAAGTGTTTGGTTGGTCCTTCATTAAGTCCTTTATCTCGTAAAAATCTCCTTGTTTTATGATGCGACGAGAATAAAAATTGATATTTATCACGGTTTAGTATAGCCCTATTCTAATTTAAGGTAAAAAATGCGATAAATATTACACACATATAGTTTATATCAGAGTTTATTAGAATTTGATGTTTTCTTATCACGGTCAATTTCTAAAAATCGTGATTAAAATATCTAAAAGTTTCCTCAAATTCTACATAACTTCTTTATATCTCAGTTCATAAAAAAACGGTTTCCTTATGAAAAACACACGCGCATTCATTCCCAAAGAGAATTTCCCCCCAAAACTTCACTCCTCTCCAACTCTTGTTCTCTCTCTCCTCGAATTCTCCCACCTCTCTCTCGTCTATCCTCTTCTCATACCACAACCTCGCATACAACCCAACCATAGCCGCCCTAGCCATTTACCAATCATTGTCAAAACTGATGCCCAGCCCGAAGTCCTCTTCAATAGGTTTCGATGAGTTGATTCTGCCCGAATTTTCATTAATTTATAACTTTCCCTCGAATTCTCGCCATCCAAATACTCTTCCTCTCTTCCGCTAAGAGTTTGCTAACACCGATGGATAAGTATTTTGTTGAGATCAATCATATGTTTGTATAATACTTCTGTAAGGGATAAGATGTGTCATGTTGTAAAAACTAAGGGGTCGTTTGTTTTTACCTCTTAAGTCTGAATCTGAATCATTCAGACTTAAGAGGTATCAAAAAGTGTTTGTTTTTTTAAATGATTAAGAGGTTAACGGTCATATTTGCCTCTTAATGATTAAGAGGTAGAGTTAGGTCTGAAGTCTGAATCTGAAGTCTGAATCAGTCTAAATACATTCATTCAGAAGTATATTCAGACGTAAAAACAAACACATTTTTCAGATTCAGATTTCAGACTTCAGATTCAGTCTTCAGATTTCAGATTCAGACTTCAGATTCAGATAAAAAAACAAACGCAACCTAAGTGTTGGTTTCTCTTTAATTTTATATGTTTTGTAGGGGCTCTGTGTTGTCCATATTGACCCCGGGTTTATGAAACTTGGTAAAGGAATTGTATACTGAAGAAATATATTTTAATGGTACTTCTCATAACCATCAATACGATTATATTTGTATCTTTATTGTTTGGATATTTTCTTATACAAGTTGAATATTGAAAAATAATAATTTTTAGTCTTCAATGTAATTAGCCTGAGATTTGATTTTAGGTCCAATCCATACATATACGTACAATGTTATCCCCACACTTGATGTTGTTTTCTTTTCCCTTTTTTGAAACATGGAAACTTTGAGTTTGACCTAAATCTTGCAAATACACTTTAAGCTTATAGTGAAATCCACAAGCTGCAACTCAAATAGTGGACATAGACTATTTGTTGAAATTCGAAAAAGAAAGTATAGTGACATAACAAGTCAAGGTGTCATTCTTTTTCCTTCCAGAATAATATTATATATCATGCATACACATTCACACACACGTGCGCATACATATATATAATGGTTCCTCTCATATCATTCCTCGTGGTGGATATCGGATCTTTGTTGGAATACTATAGGGAAGATTGAAACTTACGCAACATGAGATGGGTTTTTAAAAATGTTTATCTTTTTCTATAAGATATTTTCAAATGTACCATCTTATACTGTTGTTATATGATATGCTTAAGATCGGTCGATCATGTAAACAGACTTTTCACGCCAAATCACTCGACTCATTTCGAGCTTGAAGACTGGAAGTGAATGTAAATAAATGTTAATGAATATAAATGTTAATATCGTTTTCCTGTTAATAATTTTTTATGGACTTTTAACCCACTGGGTAAAAATTAAGTGTGTGTGTGTAATAATATGATCTGTCATTCATGGTGTTATTTGAGTGTAAATAAAAAAAATGTAGACAAACTAGTTTCTCAAAAACATGTGAAAAGTATAACCTTTTGTCTAATTTCTTCCTTTTACTCAGTATCTTCTTTTAGAATTAGTAGTCTTACTATGTTATCTTTATTTGCATAATATATTTGAATAAAAAATTATCTTTTCATAGAGGACCGCAATTGTTATAAAATTTGATTTAGCAAATTAAGTTGCGAAGAACTATTAGGTTATCTGGCATGTTTCGAGACTCTACTTTAAGATATTGTCTAATATTAAATTGGTATATTCTTTAGAGATATAAAGTTATATCTTGCATACTCTAGCATTAGAACAATTACTACGCAACCATTATAAAAAATATTAGAATCAATAATTATTGCCAAAAATAATTTGATAAACTATCCAATCAATATCATTAAAGATATTTATGATATAATTACATATAAATAATTTGATAAACTCTCCATTCAATATCTACTGCCCAAAAAAATTTAGGTTATAAAAGAATAATGCGCCGTGCCTTGATAGAATAAACATCAATTTGGTAGTCACATCTCCTATAATCAATTTTCTAGTTTGTGAAATATGAACATTTAGTATGAGGTTTATATTTATATGCTTAAAAATGCAACTAAAAATTGTTGAGTTATTATCCTTTTAGTCGGAATACATTTGAATTTTTATAGTGTACGATAATTATAGTAAAATGAAAAGTCTTAGTTTCCTTCTTAATAACCTAATCAACATCAAGGCATAAGAATTATGAGAAGCATCAACTATAATGTATGCTTTTTTCTTTCAATTAGTTTGTCCGCTCGCAAAGGAATAACTATTATTTTCTTGACAGTTTTTGTATATGTGCTTGTCCATACATATTGCATGAATTTAAAGATTGAACAATGAGAAATTCTTTGTTAAATGTTGTTGAAGAGGAGTCAAATACAAACAACTCTTTTATTTCTACTCAAGTAAGGTTAGGATACTATGTTTCTCCATAAAATACAATTTTATAAGTGATTATGCACCTTTTCTTCCTGGATAAATATAACACTATAAAGTAATTCTTAGGCTAATATTCTATTTATAATATCATTTAGAACATGTCTTCTCCCACTGGACTCTTTATAGAGGGTGTTCCGAGAATGGGGCATTGGTTCTATAATATTATACCTGAAACCAAATAAAAAAGAGGCAAGTGTTCATTCTATTTTATTATGTAATTAGTTTCTTAGTTTCTAAAGATTTTTCATGTGTTTAGGATGTTCGTCATTCAAACGAATTCTAAGTTTACTATTCTTTCGCTTTTCTCTTTATTAGTGTTAGACATTTTCAATTTGGTTTAGTTTTGCCTTCATTTTTCCGGGTGTTTATCTGGTATGGTTGTGATGTAAAACTTGTTAATGTTGTCTTTTTTAGTCCTCCACTCCTTAATACACACATATGTTGGCTATGTGCGATTTTATTTTGTCTACTAGTTCTGCTGATGAGGTGCATTCTGGATGGAACACACCATTTGCTTTTAATGAAGATGTATTTTGCTTGCCACAGAGCATAGTACTCAGAGTTTTCTATACTCTTGGGGTGGTAATATGATATATTCTTGTTACGACACTATTGTTATGTATGATATATTACATTATTATTATTTGCCAAGAACTTGCATACAGTTGTTGCTAGAACATTATATACTAGATTTTTTTTACGTTAATTGCCATTTTTTAATAGTACACTAAGTGGAATTATTTTCAAATTTTGTGGGCATTTTGATTTTGATTGAAGTGAACTATTACAAATTGATAGTCCCGACACACGTAGACAGATTGTTGTGACCCTCACTAATTGTGCACCCCCTTTTATATAGGAAGTACACGCCTCATGTTCTTGACAGGTGTGCATTTTGTGGATTGATGGAAAAATTGGTGAATTATATATTTCTAAGCTTGTAGTATGTATTTTGGTCAACTTTTGTTAGGACAATGTATTCATGTGGTGCAGTGAACTCCTTATAAGTTCACTTATATATATGCACACATCATATCGGATCGTAAATTTTAAATAATGGTTATGTGTTAATATGTTTTCATAGTTATAATTGTTCTAGTACGGATGGCAATGGATTTGGGAAACCTGCAAACCTGTCCGCCTGGGTATGGGATAAGGTTATTTGGGTTCAACCATGTTTAGGATTAGGCTGACCGCCACGCGGGCCCTGCCTATCGCCGTGTTTAGGTAATATAGGTATAAACATACACATATATGTATATATATAATATTGGAATTCATTTATTATATTTCCAATGCTAATATTTTATTTCTTATATGTTATATTGTTCAACTGTTCTTTCTTCGTACATTTCCATGTATATTTCTTCTTTTTGTCTACAAATCCCATTTACAAAATATGTCGTGTTCGTGTTTTGAATGATACTCGATCGAGCTCCTAGACACGACATAAAGCATGGCGTATTCGTGTACCGACAAATGAACATCACTATTGTATAATTAGATATGTTGCAAATATATTCATATAGTGTTTCTCACCCTTATATAAAATATACCTATGTTGGATTTTGTTGACTCCTTTATGATTATCTGATTATCAATGGAAAACATAAGGAGAATGTTAGAAATTTCACTACACCAAAAATGCCAAATTGGCACTCTTTAGCTGGTCAGACTTGTCACGGTCATTGACCGTGACAAAAAAACACGCGTTTTCTGTCACGATCAATGACCGTGACAATTCTTATAATATTGTCACGGTCAAAGACCGTGACAAGTTTAGCAGCAAATAACCCTTTCCCCTCCTTTCTTTCTCACCGCTTTGTTTTCCTCCACACTCTCTCTCTCTCTCTCTCTCTCTCTCTCTCTCTCTCTCTCTCTTCCATTTGTATATATGTATGTGTGTGTGTGTATATCTGCGTGTGTGTGTGTGCGCGCGTGTGTGTGGTGGGTGGGGGCTGGGGGTGGGGAGGGGAGGGGAGGGGGGTGTATGTGGGTGTGCGTGTGTGTGGTGGGGGTGGGGCTGTGTGTGTAGGGGGGGAGGGGAAGGTGGGAGGGGGCAGGGCTAGGGGTGGGGGTGGGGGGTGGGGGGTGGGGCTGTGTGTGTGTGTGTGTGCGCGCGTGTGTGTATATGTGTCTGTATGTGCGTGTTTGTGCGTATGTGCGGGAAGGGGGAAATGATGCAGGGGGTGACGGGGGGTGGGGCTGCGTGCGTGTGTGTATGTGCGTGTGTGTGCGTGTGGGGTGGGGGCAAGGGGAAATGGGGCGGGGGTGGGGCTTGTTAATTTTTTTATATTAAATTTTGGTTGGTTTATTAGATATTTTCCCTCATATGCAAGTAGTGTCCCTTGTAAACGAATTGATTGATTATTAATTTTTTAGTAAATTAATATATGAAAGTAAGATTGCCCCTTATTGTAAATTAGTAAATTAATAATTGTATACTTTAATTGTTAGTTAATTGATGAAAATAATTAATTGAGTAGATGAATTAGAAGGAGTACGGGATACACATTTCTTATTGCCATTACGGTTAGATTATAATGGATCGATATTGGGTTGGTTAATTTTAAAAGTGGCATGACCACTGTATTATTGTCCATATGGGGGTGAGATTTTTCAACTTTTTTTGAAAATTACTTTGTATAACGAACAATATATATATACTTGAAATTACACATAGTGCGCATAGATACTAGCCTTCTAGTTCTTATGCGTACGCATTCAATAGCCCTTAGACCCGTTCGAGAGTCATTACCCCTGTAATGAGATCTCTCAAATTGTCCCGTTTGGATAGTTTGGGACTGCATAATTTCTGTATAATAATATTCTTAGTGGCTTAAAGTTGTTACTTTTGGAGAAAGTTCTGCAGTCGTATCCTAATGTTCTCTGGGTACATACTAGATTGACAAGTGTGACTCTTATTTCAATTGATCAATTGAAAGAACACTCACACTTGCCAATCTACATCATGTACTTAGAGAACTATTGGGATATGCTGCCGAATTTTTCTCAAATCATAATAATGTGCATGAGCTGTTAAGTATATTACATAAATATGTGGTCTTGAATGGGATAGGACCACTCACCCTTTAGAGGAGATGGAGGTAATAGGAATTTCTATTATAAATTAAATTTAAATTTAAAATTTAAGAATCGAAGACATAATTAAATAAAACATACTATAAATCTAAGTTTTGTTTATACTAATCCATGAATATACGCTTCTTACCTTTAATAGGTGATTAGTTGTGGTAGCTGTGATGGGATATTTGAAAAATAAATAGTGGATGGGTGAGACAAATAGAATGGGGGATGTGTTTTGCAGAGGTGCTAATGAATTTGTGAAAAATGAAAAGAGATGTCATATCGATTGAACGGTTACATTTTCAGCGCTAAAGTGTACGAGGAAAGTATAAATGTACAGAACTCGGGCATTTCATACAAGGATCTTACTTTCTTTCGAGGTGCAAAAGACAAAAACCTCGTTGAAGCTGAAATGACTTACTATGGTGTAATCCGAAATATATTTGAATGGGATTATATAAGCTTCAAAGAGGTTGTATTTTACTATGACTGGGTAAGAGTTGAGGATAAAAATGCTTGTAAAGTTGATCCTGTCACCAATTTCATCATGGTTGAAGAGCAACGACCACGTAAGCGATGAGCCATTTGTTTGTGCATTTCAAAAGGTTAACCAAGTGTTTTACTCGGAGTATATCAACAACGAGCCGTGGTCAATTGTCCTACACGCGCCAAAGCGTATAAATAGTAGTGTGGATGAATTGGTTGCTCCTACCGAATATCAATCCAATTTTTATGACAACCCGAATTTGAAACAAAATTTCAATTTGTAGTAAATATTCCAATTTGTACTTTATCAATCCATTTTTAATGCTTTTAAGTGATTTTCACTTTATCATTTTCTCTCTTGTGTAGTGTGCGTGCATGTGGGCAGTAGGGGTAGGGGTGGGGATGTTTCGAATTTGTAGTAATTGTACATATTATGAGCTAGATGTTGTTATTTTGGAATTCAGAATTGAGGTGTTAAACAGTAACAATTCATTTGGATTTGTAGTAATTGTACATATTTGCATGTCCTCTTCTAATTCATTTTGACTTGTATTAATAACAATATTTATTTTACAGGTATTAAGACAAGGATGATGATGTTAATTATTGTTGATGTAAAAAATTAGATTATCTTTAATTAATCAATCACAGATAAAATAAATGAGACAAAAGATTTTTAAAGTGGTTCAGCCTTGAAAGAATGACCTACGTCCACTATTTTTGTTATTGCTGAGTGTTTGCTTGGAATTCTCGATAATGGATTTACCAAGAAATTTCGAGTCCCCTTCTAATGAGGAGGTTACAATGTATTTATAGCCTTGAGGCTATACAAATGAAAGGACAACGCGTTGTTATCTAGTAGACCAGTACATATGTATGATAATAATGAGCATTTAATGAGCAGTCGTCTCCTTGATTCTCTTGAGTTGTATGCGTTGTACGCTATGTAGCTCGGACCGCTTAAGTTGCTCGACACGCTTGAGTTGCTCGGGGCCCCTGAGTTGCTCGGGGCTCCTTAGTTGCTCGGTGATCTTGAGTTGCTCGATAGAAGTATATATAATTTCCACGTTGGCAGACACGTGTCTGTAA
Organism: Sambucus nigra; assembly: GCA_949130495.1. NCBI lineage: Eukaryota > Viridiplantae > Streptophyta > Magnoliopsida > Dipsacales > Adoxaceae > Sambucus > Sambucus nigra. The sequence continues at coordinate 193,619,963 of OX422208.1, forward strand.
GTGAGTGGTCCATGTCAGCAGGCTAAATTTGGTATCAACAGAAGCCCCCAATGTTTCATAATTTGATGTTGAAGAAAAGTATGGAACATTCTGCTTGAAAACTGCATAGATTATTGGTTTGTATGGTTTTTAGGAACGCATTCGTTGTATATAATTCCATTTTGATTGCACAGTATCGGGCCTCATAAATATTTTGAATTTTCATGACCGCTTCGATATTTGTGCTCCTTTTCTTCTTTTAGCCGCCAGATACGCAAACGTCGTCCTTTGTAATTATTGCTTTTCTCTGTTCCCAGGCTAAAGTATTTAAGCGCGTCAGAAATCCTATCGTTTTTTCACTTTTCAAATCTGTATCTTTGAACTCTTAATTTCTTCTCTATCTTGTGCCTTCGTTCTTTCCATTGTTCGTTGTCAACTGATTCACTTTTTTTTCTGTAAGATTTTCTTCCATCTCTTTTATATACTTTGTTCATCATGGTTTACCTTGTTGAATCGCTTGACAAATTTCGCTATGAATTTTCAATTCCTTCATGGGTCATTTTGGAAGAACTTTCTGAACCTTCTGACTATTTTTCTTTGGCTGAGGGACATTGGTTCCCAAGTCTCTTTGTGGCTGAATATGGCTTTTCTTTCCCTCCAAATCCCTTATGTTTGGAGTTCTATCAATATTTTGACGTTGTACCTGCAAAAATAGCTCCAAATACCTGTAGGATAGTTAATGGCGTTCATAGATTGAACCAACTCCATGGAACCCGTTTAGGAATCCCAGAGATTAAGTACTGTTATAGATGGGTTGTCTGATTAAGTGCGAAAAGTAGCGCGTGTAAAGACGCTAATCGTTGTTTTCGTTTCGCCAACTCAATACAAAAACCTAAGTTACTACTACACTTGCGAGGCAAGCACAGCGGTAAGTCGGGTATCGAAAATCCACAGAGACGAGATGTTAGAATTTAAGTGATTTAATACTCCGAAATAAAAGTGTAAAAGATGATTACAAACTAAAAGGAAAAGTTAATCTAGGCAATGTGTTGAAACTAGATTATGAAAGCGAGTAAAAATTATAGGTTGCGTCGAATATCCCACACCCAAGTTAATTAGTATAAAATGGTTACATGGGTCGACGAGTTATTACAAGTGCGTCTCGTTTCGACAGTTAATTAAATCAAGGGTTGTTACGCCCTAAATCATCATAAAAGCCTAATAAGATTTTGGCGTCAACAAATATCCCGGAAATTACGCACGAAAGGCCGTAAGCACGGGACATACATGATATGCCCCGTCAAATCTCCTAGGCGTAATAACTAGGACAACGCACCCGAAATAGACCCGTAAACTCCATCACCAAAGCAAAGCAACGCGTCAACTCGAGTGAGTTCAATTCAAACACAACCTAATTTAAATTACCTAGAAAGTATGTTAAAAACGCGATAAATGGAAAGCGGTAAATAAATGCGGTAAATCTATACTAGAAAGCGTGTAAATCAAAGCATGTAAATAAAGCAAGAAACCCTAAATTAGAAAGCTTGTAAATTATACTACAACAATGGAAACAAAGGAAATACAACTTAAATTAAATGGAGAGGATGATGAATAGTCAACTTACACCACAAATGGGTTGTCAAACCAAGTATAAATGAAGAAGAACCATCCAAAACCACCCAAACCCTAACTACCACTCTCTACAATCTATTCTAACTAAGTATCTAAAATGAAATATATCTTCCAAAGAAAAGCCCCCAACATTCTATTTATACCCCAAAATAAACCCCAAACAAAACCAAGCCAAAAAACCCAAAATAAGTCAATTTTCGTACATATCTGATAGGATCGGTCGACCTCATGTTTGGGACCGGTCGACCGCACTTTTGGAATTTGCCTTGGGCTAGAGGCAGCCCACTTTTTCCTCCGAACCAATTTTGAGGCGTTGCACGGAAACGACTATAACTCCCTCATACGGAATCGAAATGAGGCGTGGTCGGAACCGACGCGAAGCTAATTCAATTCTCTACATGATTCTGTTTTGAAACCCTCCAAATTATGCAGTATGAAATTACCAAAATCCCCTTGAAGTAGAAGAAAATACCGAAACCTTTCGGAAATGGGCATAACTTCCACATACGGAGCCAGAATGACGCACGGTCAGTGGCCACGGAAAGATAATTTGATGATCTACATGTTGGTAACTTCATTCCATAAAAAATAGTGAGTTTGAAAAGATCAAATTGCCCTTGAAGTAGCATTTGATGACGGAACTTCTCCGAAATGCAACCGAACCTCACTTTTAGCGTTCCAATACCTACAAAAGCACAAATAACCCCTGCAAAGTATGTATATATCCAAATACAAGGTTGTCTGGTTAATGAGCATAATTATAGGCATTTAGGACCGTAAAAGTGCTAGAATGCATAAAGATAACGGGCGAAAATATGCAATATTCGATACGAATCACACCCCCTAACTTAAACATTGCTAGTCCCTAGTGATGAAACAAGCAAAACTAGTCCATAGAAGGAAATACAAAACGTATATATGCATCGAAATATAATTTCCACTTTCGTAGGGAACACGATTGCATTTAGCATATGCAATAAGCCTTTAAACCCCTAAGTTACCCTAGTGGACGAGTGTCGTCTCGTGAGGGTTTTCAGGGATGATACCCACAAACATCATATGGTTTCCTCAAAATATGCCCAAACCAACATGCAATAAGCCCAACAAAAGCGAAAAAGATTTCATATGCATTAATAGCAAAGTGAATGAATTCACACAAAAGTTCGAATCATTAGCATTATAGAATGCACATCATGGAATTGAAACCTTAAAATATGGGAGGGGAGAGAGCACATGCAAAGTATGATTTGGAGAAAAACTTAAATAAACCGGATAAACATTAAAGCAAGCATATATTTAATCCTCACGGTCATTACGCTCATCAAGCGAATTCACTCGAAACAGGGAGGTAACACACGGGACATGCGGGCATAAAGAGTAAATGTAAATGGAAACTAGGCCGCACGCATGTCACAGATGAAGAACGCTATATGTAAAATGAAAAATGTAATCTCAATGAAAGGATACCGCTCATTAAAGGAGGCGAAATGCATTTTCACAGATTATCAAAACTATTTAAACTTTTAAATTACATCAACCTAAGATCACATAGGACTTGTATAGGGTTATAATGTAGGCTAGGCTTAGGTATGAAATGAAAGGAATGTATGTACGGATTCAAAGTGTTCGGGATGAAAACTCGGGATAATGGGAAAATGCGGGCAATATCAAAATTGGAAAACAAGTTTCAAAACGGCATTAGATATATCATCGGGAAGAGTAATCAAAGCTTATTGAACTATATACATCATATACAAACTTTCTCTTTCTTTTTCTTTTCTTCATTTTCTCATTTTCTCTTTTGTTTTCTTTTGCTTTTTGCTTTCTCTTTTTCTTCACTTTCTCACATCTTTCTTTACTTACTTTTCAAACTCTCATATGCCTAAATTGCAACCGACATCATAACAACATCATTCAATCCCAAGTAACATTCCAAACAAAGGTGTGGAAAGTGTATGTATGGTATAAAACTCCAATTTAGAGTTGGTTATGGGATTGGGGTTATGAAACGAAAGGCTATATTTAGGCTCAAAAGGGTTAACGAGGGTAAACATATAAGGGTGAAGTCAAGGCTAATATGGGTGATATAACAAAGAGGGCCTATGATCATTTCACGAAGTTTACGCAATTCTCGAATCAAAACAATATATGAAAATCATGCCCAAGTAACACATTTCAAGTATGAACTCAATTAATGAACGATCAAATGAAAGAATAGAGAGATTACCAACGAAATCAACGTTTTCAATGAGAAAAGAATAGTGTATACACTCACAAACGACGAAAGGTACAAAGCTTACTCGGTGTAAGTATATACAATGCAACAAAAGATTACTGAGTTATAAAAATCTTAAACCAAACCAATAAAGCAAGGAAAGTGCATGTGCTCACGGGATTAAAGTTTAATTCATGAAGTTATTCATAATATCAATAATTGAGACTAAAGTCTAATAACTTCTAAAATCGAGAACATGCATCATTGGGTTGTCTATTGGATCGGGCAATTATTGAAATTTATCATCGGAAACAAAGGCAAAATGCCCCAAAAAGGAGAAAAAATAAAGAAAATCTTTTTGAAATTTTTGAATTTTTCTAAGAAAAGCATACTCAGTAACTAACATGTGAGCAAAAACATGGACTAAAATAAGAACTGGATAGAATATCCCACACCCCCTAACTTAAAACTTGACATTGTCCTCAATGTAAATTAAGAACCAAGTCAAAGAGAGGAAAAGAGCGATATTACCCAAAATTGGAGCGATCCCCATAAGAACAAGTCCAAAGAATCTACAAAACAAGTTAGTACCGAGCATAGCAAAAACAAATAACAAAGAGTTAACTAATTACACTAGACTAAATTAAAAAGGAAAGAAAAGATAAAAAGCTAACTATATACAACCTACTATTTAGACTTCACACTAACTGTACACTAGAAGTCTAAATAGCTGAGGGTCCACCATAAGAACGATTTGACTTTGGAGGATAACCGGTGTACCCTCACATACAAGCATGCCTTCCGAAAAATATGAATTCCGTTTTAACAACGGAAGGCATGTGTAAGGCGGAAGAAATGAACCATGAACCATCGCCAATTAAAAGTTTTGGAGGGACGATGGGGGGTTTGGATTGCACGGGTGACAAAAACAAGTGGGGACCGAGAAAAGCCGAAAATCCTCCCAAGGATTTTGAAGTTGGAATGGGAGGCGGCGCACACAAAGGAAAAGATGCGATCGTGGAGGGCGACTCGAGAAAGTACTCCTCATCGGCGATAGGGTTTAAAACATTAAAGTTCGAAACCGAATCATCAGGTACTTGTTCCGGTGGGGTAATAGAGAATGAAAATGGGGATGAAAGAAATTCAAACTCATGAGATGAATCATCATCGCATGAAGTTGGAATTTCAAAGGAAATAATATCATTTTCAATGAAATGTTCTTCTTTGGGGGACAAAGAAGAAATCATTTCATTGCAAATAGATATTACGTCATTATCATCCTCACTTTCAATATCGATTACGCAATGGGCAAAGTCTAGAATGGATTGTTCCAAAGTAGGCACAAGTACCTCATTTGGTTCAAAACATTCGTCGACCTCGAAAGTCTCGGAAGCAAAATCGTCGTCGGAATCAAATAATAAATCCAACTCATGTTCCCACAAATGATTTCCTTCCCGATATCGATTTTCAATTTTCTCATTTTCATACATACGCAAACCCTCACCGATTGTCATGGGTCGAGGTGCGGATGCATGAAAATGGGAACTTTGAAAATTACCATCGAACTTAAACGAAAACTCATTAATACAGGAATTTTGAAAACTATTGCAATTCGTTTCAAAATTCCTATTATAAGGAGGTAAAGGCCCAAAATCATTATCATCATCATCAAAATTCCAATAACCTAAGTTTTGACTTTCGTTATACTCGCCCAAAGTCATATTTGAATTTGTTTTACTTTGGGATGCTAAGTATTCACCGAAAGTCATAGGCCTAGAATTTTGAGAATTATAACAAGGATTACCGAAAGAATTGGAATAAGACATGCTTACCGAAAAAATGGATCAAGTGACGAATTCCACAAAATAGGTGCGCGCGGGAAATTCGAGCGTTTCTAAGTGCTCAAATGTGGAAGTCCTGTAAAAAGTTAGCAAATAATACAAATAGAAAGAAAATACTATGAAATACTAAATCAAATAAATTCTAAAACAAACTCATCCCCGGCAACGTCGCCATTTTGATTAAGTGCGAAAAGTAGCGCGTGTAAAGACGCTAATCGTTGTTTTCGTTTCGCCAACTCAATACAAAAACCTAAGTTACTACTACACTTGCAAGGCAAGCACAGCTGTAAGTCGGGTATCGAAAATCCACAGAGACGAGATGTTAGAATTTAAGTGATTTAATACTCCGAAATAAAAGTGTAAAAGATGATTACAAACTAAAAGAAAAGTTAATCTAGGCAATGTGTTGAAACTAGATTATGAAAGCGAGTAAAAACTATAGGTTACGCCGAATATCCCACACCCAAGTTAATTAGTATAAAATGGTTACATGGGTCGACGAGTTATTACAAGTGCGTCTCGTTTCGACAGTTAATTAAATCAAGGGTTGTTACGCCCTAAATCATCATAAAATCCTAATAAGATTTTGGCGTCAACAAATATCCCGGAAATTACGCACGAAAGGTCGTAAGCACGGGACATACATGATATGCCCCGTCAAATCTCCTAGGCGTAATAACTAGGACAACGCACCCGAAATAGACCCGTAAACTCCATCACCAAAGCAAAGCAACGCGTCAACTCGAGTGAGTTCAATTCAAACACAACCTAATTTAAATTACCTAGAAAGCATGTTAAAAACGCGATAAATGGAAAGCGGTAAATAAATGCGGTAAATCTATACTAGAAAGCGTGTAAATCAAAGCATGTAAATAAAGCAGGAAAACCTAAATTAGAAAGCTTGTAAATTATACTACAACAATGGAAACAAAGGAAATACAACTTAAATTAAATGGAGAGGATGATGAATAGTCAACTTACACCACAAATGGGGTGTCAAACCAAGTATAAATGAAGAAGAACCATCCAAAATCACCCAAACCCTAACTACCACTCTCTACAATCTATTCAAACTAAGTATCTAAAATGAAATATATATCTAAGAAAAGCCCCAAACATTCTATTAATACCCCAAAATAAACCCCAAACAAAACCAAGCCAAAAAACCCAAAATAAGTCAATTTTCGTACATATCTGATGGGACCGGTCGACCTCATGTTTGGGACCGGTCGACCGCACTTTTGGAATTTGCCTTGGGCTAGAGGCAGCCCACTTTTTCCTCCGAACCAATTTTGAGGCGTTGCACGGAAACGACTATAACTCCCTCATACGGAATCGAAATGAGGCGTGGTCGGAACCGACGCGAAGCTAATTCAATTCTCTACATGATTCTATTTTGAAACCCTCCAAATTATGCAGTATGAAATTACCAAAATCCCCTTGAAGTAGAAGAAAATACCGAAACCTTTCGGAAATGGGCATAACTTCCACATACGGAGTCAGAATGACGCACGGTCAGTGACCACGGAAATATAATTTGATGATCTACATGTTGGTAACTTCATTCCATAAAAAATAGTGAGTTTGAAAAGATCAAATTGCCCTTGAAGTAGCATTCGATGACGGAACTTCTCCGAAATGCAACCGAACCTCACTTTTAGCGTTCCAATACCTACAAAAGCACAAATAACCCCTGCAAAGTATGTATATATCCAAATACAAGGTTGTCTGGTTAATGAGCATAATTATAGGCATTTAGGACCGTAAAAGTGCTAGAATGCATAAAGATAACGGACGGAAATATGCAATATTCGATACGAATCATTGTCAGTGATTCCACATTTTATTTAAAGACTAGGTTTTTTAATAGGGCTTTAGTTGTTAATCTTCCAGATGCCAATAGGAATTATTTTGAGCATGGGATTGTTATGAAAAATTGGCAACACGCTCCATTAAATGGAGATGCTGTATATCAAGGTCCTAGGTGTCCCCCTTATGGCAATGGAATAGTTTTTTTTTAAATCTTGTTTTCTTTGCGTTTGATAAAACGTTTCATTGATATTTATTTTTGTTCATTACAGTTGATAGTAAAAGAAAACCTCCAAAAGAAGCTGACGTTAATTTGAAGCATTTAAAACTTATCTGGAGTTTGCACCAATCTGTTGCTGAGGAACATATTAGGTCTCCTTCTTATTTATTGCAATACAAGAGCTATACATCATCCTTCACTGCTCGTCTAGTGGTGGTTGACATTGACCAAGTACCAGCTTCTGAAACTGGTGTGGAAGGTTTCTCCTCTGAATCGAATATTCCCATCAGTATTTTAATGAAGAGAAGAAGAGTTCCTGCCTTCTTTGACAAACCAGACTCTGCCAATGTGGAGGCAAAGAAAAATAAACAGGATGTTCCAGAGGAAGGGACAAGAAACATTGATGCACCCCCTCCTGTTGCTGCCAAGAAAGTTATTGAGAAGCCCCCTGTGGCTCTGAGAAATGTTGTGGTTATTTCTCCTCCTAGTGAGGTTATTGTCATATCACCAACCAAGATAACTTCTTTGGTTGAAAATATTCATGCTCCTCCGAGGAGGTTAAAGAAAAGTTCCTTTGAGAGACCTGCTGAACCTATCTCTCAGCCTTTAAATGCTGAAAGTGGCGTTCCATCTTTTGTTGCTCCGAGCTCCGCTGTGAGCTTGGTAAAATCCTGGACTGTCCCAGAAGTCTAAGGTATTAAAGATTCCCTTTCTCGTGAGAGAATCACTACTCTTGCTGCTCAACACATTGCCTCAGTAAGTATTATTAATTTGAGTAATTCACTTTCTAATATTATGTTTATATTTTAATTTGATGTTATTTCTTTTTTTAGCCGGTGGCGTCTTTCAATAGCATCTTGAAGAAGGATGAAGCTATTAAAGCTTCAAGCTCCTCGGGAGGTGTAGAGGAAGCTTTTATTGATCTGACTCAGTCCTTAAAGGATTCTCGTCAAAAATACGAAGAAGATAAGGTTGCTTGGGAGAAGCAACTCAAGTCCATTGAGCTGGGCAAGAATCAAGTTGAGAATGCCTCCCAGGAGTTGGAGAATAAATTGAAAGAGTCTGAGCAGAGCAATAAAATTTTTGAACAAAGCAACAAGGAGCTGGAAGTTAAGCTCAAATCTGCTGAAGAGGAAGTTGTTAGGCTTCAAGCTGTTGGACGCCAAAAAATGGAAGTGGAGGAGAAGTTGAAGGCTGTCGAGGAGCTCCTTAGGGAAAGGACCTCTTCGGAGAAAGAAAAGAGGAAAAAGGCTATTAAAAAATCGTTCAGTGCTGGTTGGGATAAAGGCTGGAACAAGGGCCTGGCTGCCATGACTTCGTAAATGGAGTATGCTAACCTCAAGTACTTTAGGGATGGATGGGTGGCTGCTTTAAAAGAGATGAAAGTTGCTGAGAATTCAGAATTGTTCTAGCAACACATTCATGGCCCTCCTCCCTCTCCTGGAGAAGAAGAAGAAGAAGAGGATGAAGCTGCCTCAGACGAATCTTCCATGATGATTGGAGATCAGGTTCCTGTTATTCAGCCTTCCTCCGAGCAACTCCAACCATCCATTACTTCTGCCGAGCATCAAATCTTATCCTCCGAGCAACCAGTCTCTTCCTCGAAACATTCTGATGAAATTATAGGAAACAAAGAGAAGTTGTAGAGTAGTTTGGGTGTTTATTTTGTTATTCTTGAATGTAATCTCAGACTTTGTATTTTTCTTATGATGAAATAAAATTCGAACTTTTGGTTGTTCATCTTGACTACCTTCTACTTGCTCTGTCTGCATTCTTATTGATCTTTTCTATTTCTTCTCTTTGCTAGTTTATAGCTAGGATAGAGCTCTTATCATATCATGACACAGAATTTATGAAGAAATGCAATGACTACTTCAAAGCTGGTCATGAAGATCTAAATGAAGCTCAAATCATTGATATCCTTGGTTCAAATACTTCTGAATGAGAAGTTGAAGCTTACCAGTATCTCAAGTGTTTGCTCGATCGTGCAGTTGCCAATAATGTGGCCTACTATGATATGATCGAGGATCTCCAAGGAACTATAGAGGAACTCCATCAGCAGTACAAAGAGTCCTCCACACTTTTGCACCAAGGGTACGAGAACAAATATCAGCAGTTAAGTGCTGAAAAAGGATATGATAAATTCATCTCTGCTTACGAGAAGAAAGAGAGAGTTCTAAATCTTGAGGTTGAAGAGCATAGGCATATCGCCAAGTTGCTGGAGCAAGAGAACATTGCCTTGCAAGATGAGGTAAAATAACTCAAGTTTGTTGCGTCTTCCTCGGGAGCCTTGGTCCCTGTCAATGATGAAGGTTTTTCTTTTTTGGAGGTAGAAAATGCCAACTTGCGAGATGAGTTAGAAACTTTGAAAAGATCTAGACCCTCCACTTCTACTCGTGGACGAGCAAGATCTTCCTCTCGGTAACGAGCAAGGGCTGGTCGAATTTCTATTGAAGCAGCAAGAACTCAAGCGGCCTTGGAGAATCAGGCATTTCAGTTGATGGCGAAGAATCAAGCTTTGGCAGAGATGTGTAAGAAGATTCTGAACTTTAGCGAACAACTTTCTACCCAAAACTCTGCCTTGGAAAATAAAGAACTTCTGGTGAAGAATCTTCACGAGCAACTGGAGAGGTTAACTTACCAATTCCATAAACAGCCCAGAGAGTTTTGGATGGCTGGTTACAATGAAGCCCTCTACCATCTTAATGATCGAATCCAGCAATCAAATAACGAGGGGTACAAGCAAGGATGGTTGAATGCATTGTGTGTGCTAAAAGTGGAGCAGGGGCACTACTTATGGGATTACTATGACCCTGGATTGCTTGAGTTACCCATGCCTGCTTTTAATCTCGACATTAGTTGGATTCCTGCTCGGCCAATTCCTCAGTGCTTTTTCTCCAAGTATCTTGGAGACTACAGTCTTCATGATAACTCCGAGATATCTCGCCCATAACATTTACTTAATCGGCCATCTGTAATGAACGTTAGAATGCTGAGAGATGTAAATTTCAAAAACTTTCCTTATGCCTTAGATGATCTTCCTGCTGGTAGAACCTGTTTCAAAGGCAGAAGGAAAAAAACCAATAGAATAGGATTTTTATGTAATGACTTGTATTTTTTTCTCATCATATGTAATTCTTCTTGATTTAAATGAAGAAATTTTTAGTCTTTTGCTATTTTAATTTCTTCTAAGTATTTTGCAGACTGTCTTTGTTTGTGAATATATGCATATTTTGATGTGTCCATTCTATTTTATTTTTTTATTATAGTGACTTATCACTCTTTGATCATAAGCAATGAAACAATTTTAATCCCATGATTCTGCTTAGTTTAACCAATCCGCAGTTGATTATAAATTGATTTGCCGACCAACCGGAGTTGGTGGAGATTTGTTCTCGACCAATCGGAGTTGGAGGAGATTTATATCCAACCAACTGGAGTTGGAGGAAATTGGTTCCCGACCAACCGGAGTTAGAAGAGATTGATTTACTGACCAATCGAAGTTGGTTGTAATTTGTTCCCGACTAACCGGAGTTGGAGGAGATTGATTCCGACCAACCGGAGTTGGAGAAAATTGGTTCCCGACCAACCGGATTTGGAGGAGGAAATTGGTTCCCGAACAACCGGAGTTGGGGGAGATTGATTATCCGACCAATCGGAGTTGGACGAAATTGGTTCCCGACCAACCGGAGTTGGAGGAGATTGATTTGCCGACCAACCGGAGTTGGTTGTAATTTGTTCCCGACCAATCGGAGTTGGAGGAGATTGATATCCGACCAACCGGAGTTGGAGGAAATTGGTTCCCGACCAACCAAAGTTGGAGGAGATTGATTTGCCAACCAACCGGAGTTGGAAGAGATTGATTCTGAACTTGATGCGTAGTGTGTAGCACTAATACTCCAAAAAAATTCAACAAAAAGAGAGAACTGGGTAAAACATTCAACACTTTATTCATACTGAAGAAAACTGCATTACATAGGAATTCCAACTACTGATAATACTTGCGTAGATGCTCTGCATTCCATGCATTCTTGAATTCTTCTCCTTCCAATGTTTCAATCCTATATGTCCCTGAACGAACAACTCTTGTTACTCTGTAGGGTCCATGCCAGTTGGCTTCCAGTTTTTTGTGCTTTTGAATTACTTTCTTTAGCACATAGTCCCCTTCCTTCAAATCACACTTCTTTACCCTCTTATTGTGGAACAGAGTTGTTCATTGTTGGTATGCAGCATTCCTGATTACTGCTTCTTCTCTAACTTCTTCGAGCATATCCAGATCTAATCGCCTCATCAAGTCACTGATAGGAGAATTAAAATTCAATACTCTGTGTGTAGGTAGACCCAATTCAACAGGTATAACAGCCTCACTTCCAAATGCCAACATGTATGGAGACTCTCCTGTTGTTGCTTGTGGTGTTATACGATAAGCCCATAGCACAGAGTGTAGCTCGTTAATCCAATTTCCCTTTGCAGCATCTAGTCGTTTCTTCAAACCATTCAGCAGCGTTTTGTTTGTCACCTCAGTTTGTCCATTGCTTTGGGGATGGCCTGGTGCAGAGTGGATCTTCAGTACATTGGATTGATGACAATACGCAACAAACTCCTCGTTATCAAACTGAGTTCCATGGTCTGTGATGAATGCATGTGGTAGACCATATCTGTAGATAATGTTTTTCCAAATGAATTGATACACCTTGTCATATGTCATATCAATAAGAGGCTCATCCTCCACCCATTTAGTAAAATAATTCACAGCGACTATGAGGTATTTAAATCTTCCTCGTGTCGTTGGAAGTGGCCCGACCAAGTGTATTACCCACATGGCGAATGGCCAAGGAGACGTGATGGGTGTTAACAATGCTTGGGGAGTTCTTCGGATAGAGGATAAGCGTTGACATTTATCACATTTCTTGGCATAAGCTACACAATCAACTCTCATTATCGGCCAGTAATACCCCTGCGTCGTTATCCTTTGTAAAAGCGTTCGACCTGCAACATAGGCTCTACAAGACCCCTCATGAACCTCTTCGATTAGATATTTCACTTCAGAGGGATGGACACATCTTTGTAGCCCTGCTATAATACCTCGTCTATATAAACTGCCATTGGTTAGTACATAACGAGCAGCTTTAAACTTTAGTTTCTTGGCTGTGAGTTTATCAGATGGTAAAGCCCCCTTGTCAATATAGGCCCTGATGGGATCCATCCAAGATGGTCCCAAGTCGAGAGCAATGAAGTTCACCATTAAGTCTTCCTCAATGCTCCGACTAGCCAAAATTTCTATTGGGATTGTTCTTCGTAGCTCGGTGCGTGTGGCCGAGGCTAACCGAGCTAAGGCATCTGCTCTTGCATTCTCCAACCTTGGTATTCTAATCAACTGTACTGCGTTAAAGCTTGATATAATTTCCAATGCTTTCACATGATACTGGATCATTAATTCTCCTTTTGCTGCATACACCCCCAACATTTGATTTACGATCAACTGTGAGTCACTGAATACAACGACCTGCTATGCTTTCATAATTTTGGCCAGATTGAGACCCACGATCATAGCTTCATATTCAGCCTCATTATTAGAAGCCTTAAATTGAAAATGCAGAGCGTACTCCACATCCATCTCATCCGGGCTGTTTAAAACAATCCATTATCCCCTGCCCATAGTGCAAGAAGAGCCATCTACATACAAATTCCACACAAGTATCTCATTATCAAACTCCTGGTCAGGCAGAGTTCCACGGTGGAATATTCGATGCTTCCTTTTATTCTCCTCCAACGCTTATCATTGCTCGTCCACCGACATAAGTTGGTCGGGGTTTAAATTTGATGATCCTATAACATCCACAGGTTGGTCCATATTCAACTCTTTCTCGTCGGGGGTATACTCCTTAGTAAACTCTGCGATAAAATCCGCTACCGCCTGCCCTTTGAGCGATGATTTAGGCTCATAAATTATATCATATTCCCCCAGTTCTACTGTCTAATACATCAACCTTCCTGATTTCTCTGGTTTGTGCAGAGCTTGCCTTAACGGCCTATCTGTATACACAACTGTAGTATGAGCTCGAAAGTATGGCCTCATCCTTCTGCTTGCTTCAATCAGTGCCAGTGCCAACTTTTCCAGTCTTGGATATCTGATTTCTGCTCCTCGGAAAGTTTTGTTGGTATAATAGACTGGTTTTTGTACTCCATTCTCCAATCTGTTTAATGTCGAGCTAACTGCATTCTTTGATACTTCCAGATACAAGTATAATCTTTCTCCCGTCACTGGTCTGGACAACAATGGAGGTGTCCCCATATATTTCTTCAATTCTTGAAAGGCCTCCTTGCATTCATCATTCCACTCAAACGTTTTTCGGAGTGTTTTAAAGAATGGGAGGCATCTATCAGTTGCTCGTGACACAAATCTATTAAGTGCTGTAACTCGCCCTGTGAGACTTTGCACTTCCTTCTTCGTCGTTGGAGATCGTAGCCCCAATAGAGCCTTGATCTTTTCAGGGTTCGCTTCAATACCTCATTGGTTGATAATATACCCGAGAAACATGCCTTCTCGTACTCCGAATATGCATTTGGTAGGATTCAACTTCATTTGATATTTCTCTAGTTGATCAAAGGTCTGACCTAAGTCAATTAGATGATCAGCAGCTTTCTTGCTCTCCGTAAGCATGTCATCAACATAAACCTCCATGTTATGACTGATTTGCTTTGTAAACACCTTATTCATCAGCCGCTGATATGTGGCACCTGCATTTTTAAGTCCAAAAGGTATAACATTTTAACAATAAGTTCCTCTTGGGGTGATGAAAGAGGTACTGTCCCTGTCCTCAGGCTTCATCTTAATCTGATTGTAACCAGAATAAGCATCCATAAAACTCAATAATTCGTGCCCCGAGGTAGCATCCACCAGTTGATCGATTCGGAGCAAAGGAAAATGATCCTTTGGGCATGCCTTATTAAGATCAGTGTCCTCATGATGACCCATTGGTAATCAAGATGAGAATGAAAGAAGTGGTGATTTCACGAGTACTGGTGGATAATGGTAGCTCGGCAGATATCATGTTCTATCCATGCTTTGATAGTTTGAATCTGAAGCTAGCCCAGTTAGAGCCATATCATAGGCCCCTCCTTGGTTTTACTGGCGAAAAGGTTTTTCCACTTGGGACGATCAAGTTGGATATGCTTATCAGTACATGGCCTGCTTGTCGAACAGGAAAAGTACGCTTTTTTGTAATGGATAAAAATGTCCAATCATCTTATAACATCATCATGGGAAGAGTAGGCCTAAAGAAGTTCGAAGCAGTACCATCTACTGTGCATCAATGTTTATAATTACCAACTAATTTTGGGGTGGGCGTTGTGAAAGGTGACCAGAAAGTAGCTCGGGAATGCTACTATTCATATGTTGAGCAGGAGGAGCGTGAAGAATCTAGGCAAAAGACCATCACCTATCAAGTGGATGAGATAGGAGATACAGAGATTGAAACATTAGACCCTAGAGACGAGTCTCAACTCATGAAGGGACAGGTCATGGAAGCTATCGAGAATGTCATTCTGGACGACGAGCATCCAGAACGAACAACTCAAATTGGTGCATCATTGGATGTATCAATAAAACAAGAACTGATAGTATTTCTAAGATACAGAAAGCAGACTTTTGCATGGAGTCATAAAGACATGCCAGGAATAGATCCTAATTTATTATGTCACGAGCTCAATGTGAACAAGGAAATTAAACAAGTGAAGCAGCGAAGAAGAGTGTTCAGTCCTGAAAAGAATCAAGCTATACAGGAAGAAGTAGAGAAGCTACAAAAAGACCCTTTTATTGAAGATGTCAAATATCCTGATTGGCTAGCAAATGTGGTGATGGTAAAGAAGAAAAATAACAAGTGAAGTCTACACACATCCTCCACTTGTTATTTTTCTTCTTTACCATCACCACATTTGCTAGCCAATCAGGATATTTGACATCTTCAATAAAATAGGCTTTTTGTAGCTTCTCTACTTCCTCCTGTATAGCTTGATTCTTCTCAGGACTGAACACTCTTCTTTGCTGCTTCACCGGTTTAATTTCCTTGTTCACATTGAGCTCGTGACACAAGAAATTAGGATCTATTCCTGGCATGTCTTCATGACTCCATGCAAAAGTCTGCTTCTGCATCTTAGAAATGCTATCAGTTCTTGTTTTATTGATACATCCAATAATGCACCAATTTGAGTTGTTCGTCATGGATGCTCGTCGTCCAGAATGACATTCTCGGTAGCTTCCATGACCTATCCCTTCACGAGTTGAGACTCGCCTCTAGGGTCTAACATTTCAATCTCTGCATCTCCTATCTCATCCACTTGATAGGTGATAATCTTTTGCCTAGATTCTTCACTCTCCTCCTGCTCAGCAGATGAATAGTAGCATTCCCGAGCTACTTTCTGGTCGCCTTTCACAACTCCCACCCCAAAATTGGTTGGAAATTTTAAATATTGATGCACAGTAGATGGTACTGCTTCGAACTTCTTTAGGCCTACTCTTCCCATGATGATGTTATAAGCTGATTGGATGTTTTTATCCATTACAAAAAAGCGTACTCTTTCTGTTCGACAAGCAGTCCATGTATCGATAAGCATATCCAACTTGATCGTCCCAAGTGGAAAAACCTTTTCGCCAGTAAAACCAAGGAGGGGCCTATGATATGGCTCTAACTGGGCTAGCTTCAGATTCAAACTATCAAAGCATGGATAGAACATGATATCTGCCGAGCTACCATTATCCACCAGTACTCGTGAAATCACCACTTCTTTCATTCTCATCTTGATTACCAATAGGTCATCATGAGGATATAGTACACCCGCCAAGTCGTTCTTAGAGAAACCAATGACCAACTTGTCTTTATTTACCTTCCTTGGACGATTATCTTCAGCTAGATTTATTCGTTGAATGTACGAGCAAGCTTGAGCCTCATTGAGGTAAGCTTTTCTCTCTGCAGTCATATCTCCACCTCCTGCATCTTCACTTGTAATAACATTACATTCAAATGATCCAAAATGGATTGAAAATACCTCACGCTCTGGTTGTTTTGGTCTTTTGGGGAGATCGGGGTCATTTTGATCATCTTCTGGGTCTTCTTCATGACTTCTCTTGTTGTCCTCCTTTGCTCGTCGAGGAGATCTATACCTCTGCCTTGCTCGGGTGTTGACCTTTCCACCATTTCGGTGATCCACATACTTGGTCAATTTTCCCCGCCTGATGAGCTCTTCAATTTCATTCTGGAGAGCTATGCAGCTTTTGGTCGTGTGACCATGGTCCTTATGGAACTCGCAATATTTGGATTTAATCCTCTTGTCAGGATCTACCTTCATTTTTTTAGGCCAGTTTAGCTCCTCGTTGTTCTTTATCTCTTCCAGAATGTGGTTTATATCTACCTTCAAAGGAGTATAGTTTCCAAATTTTTTCAACTGTTCTAATGCTTGCTTTGCTTTTAATTACTTGTTACACCATTGTTCTTCTGCTCCTTCTTCTCAACCTTATCCGCCTCAGCTTTGGTCTCCTTAGTGTCCATATTCTTCTTCGTAGCCATATCTTCCTCGGCGTTCATAATCTTGGCTGCCTTTGCCATTAGTTCTGCCATGGTTCTTGGCGGGTCTTTGGCTAGAGTGTAGTATAATTTATCTGGAAATAATCCACTCATCAGAGCAATAATTGTTGTTTTCTCCTCGTAATCAATTACTTCGAGTTTTTTATTATTAAAACGAGTAATGTAATCCCTGGTGCTTTCACCTGCCTTTTGTCTAACACTCAATAAGTGTGCTACTCGTTTGACTGGTTTTGCTCCAAAACAGAAGTTCCCAATAAAGAGCTCTGCCAGTTGAAAGAAAGTTGCGATCTTTCCTCGAGGAAGATTGTTGTACCATATTTGAGCAGATCCGGTAAGAGTTCCTGAAAATGCCCTGCATCTCATCTCATTTAGAACTGCATAGATATCGGCAGCAGCTTGGTATTGTTTTATATGAAGGACAGGGTCAGTTTTTCCATCATATTTAGGCGTTACCATTGGAGCTTTGAATTTTGATGGTGTTGGAAAATCCACAATCGCATGTACAAAAGGGTATCCCTTGAACAAAAGTCCTTTGTAAAGGATTCTTGGCCTTATCCATTTCCCCTAATCTATCTTCCAACCTCTGAATAGAGCCCTTCCATGCATCATTTCCTTCCTCGAGCCTATTGGTTCAAGCAATTGGTCGCGTTGAATTTGCTTCTTGGGATTTTTCATTACGAGCAGTTGGTCGTGATTGGGCAGAACCTTCCCTCAGGTCAGTTGGTCATGGAGAGTTCCTCGACGCAATCCTATGAGGGCTTCTATTCCTCCTAGGGCCAAAACGATCAAAAGGAGAGATTCTACTCAATCTTTCTATAGCACTAGTTCTTTTTAGAGAGAGAGTGATGTTTCGCTGAGAGCCTGTTGCTTGTATTGAGGAAGTCCGACCAGGTTGATAAGAAGGATCGTTAGATCTCTTAGGACGATATGAATCGGTGCGTCTGGATCGAGATTCCTCTGGGAATAATGTTCGCCTAGTTCGCGAAGAAGGTAACCGGGTATTTCTCTGGATGCTTCGTTGTCGTGACTGGGCCGGCGCTCCACCCTGGATAGTTTGCATGAGTTGTCGCATGGTCTCTTGCATGGCTGTCTAGCCCTGGGCCAAATTAGCCATTATACCAGCCAGATCTTGGACATTTAGAGGAGTAGATAGAGGATTTGGAGGGATCCCAGCGTTTCGATTGCTGGATTCCGGATGATCAGCCATTGATGACGAATTATTTTGGTGAAAAATAATAATTACAGTCGCTTCCCATAGACGACGCCAATCTGTTGATGTAAAAAATTAGATTATCTCTAATTAATCAATCACAAATAAAATAAATGAGACAAAAGATTTTTAAAGTGGTTCAGCCTTGAAAGAATGGCCTACGTCCACTGTTTTTGTTATTGTTGAGTGTTTGCTTGGAATTCTCGATAATGGATTTACCAAGAAATTCTGAGTCCCCTTCTAATGAGGAGGTTACAATGTATTTATAGCCTTGAGGCTGTACAAATGAAAGTACAACGCGGTGTTATCTAGTTGACCAGTAGATCTGTATGATAATAATGAGCATTTAATGAGCAGTCGTTTCCTTGATTCTCTTGAGTTGGATGCGTTGTACGCTATGTAGCTCGGACCTCTTAAGCTGATCGGACCGCTTAAGTTGCTCGACACACTTGAGTTACTCGGGGGCCCTGAGTTGCTCGGGGCTCCTTAGTTGCTCGGTGATCTTAAGTTGCTCGATAGAAGTATATATAATTGTCACGTTGGCAGACACGTGTCTGTAAGTGAGTGGTCCATGTCAGCAAACTAAATTTGGTATCAACAGTTATGATGATGTCGTCGGGTCTCGATGGTAGCGGAGGCGACGAGGGCTCCTCGGCTTATAGGCTCCCCAAATATGGCAAATTGGGGATGGTCGTCGAGAACAAGACGAGGCTATTAGAGAGATCCCTCGAGCTGGTAAAGACGACCATTGGCCCGGGGTACACTAGTTGAATGGAGGTGCCAAATGAGCTCAAGTTAGCGGTTTGGGTGGCACTATAAGTAATGTATTTATATTTATATTTATATGAATATTTCAATTTCAATTTCTATTTCGATTTCATTTTATATTTATATTTATTCGCAACTAACATTGTATTTGATGGACAGGAACAATTCAGCCTGGATCCAATGCTACGCGATTCCGTCTTGGAGCAGTTGAGGGAGCAACATAATACTTGGAAGAAAAATATGCGAACCCAGTTGTTGATGTAAAAAACTAGATTGCTCTAATTATTCAATCACAGATAAATAAATAAGACAAAGATTTTTAAAGTGGTTCAGCTAGGAATAAAGTCTACGTCCACTGTTATGTTATTGCTGAGTGTTTGTGGAATTCTTGATTACAAGTTCTCTCAAGAAATTCCGGTCCCCTTGAATTGAGGATGATACAAGGTATTTATAGCCTTTAGGCTGTACATGAAAGGTTCAATACATTAAATGATATACATATGAAAGGGTAATACATTTAATGCAGCGTGTGCGTCAAGAATATAATGAATAGTTGAACAGTTGTCCGTCTGGTAATTAATGATACGGCCGAGATGCAGTCCGGACCGCCTTAGTTGCTTGTTGATCAAGAGTTCCTCGGAATACTTAGAGTATCTCGGGATGATAGAGTTCCTCGGTGTGATAGAGTTTCTCGGTGTATTCTCGTTGTTCGGAAAGAAGCACGGTTGGTCGGGAAATGATCTTTCTCGTTGCTATTATGCCATGTAGAGTGACACGTGTCTTCATCTTATTCGTCCACATCAGCACATTAATTTTGGTATCAACAGAAGCCCCCAATGTTTCATATTTTGAATTTTGAAGAGTATGGAACATTCTTTCTCGGTATATGGCAATATTAAATGTACTTCCCGGGTTTCAGGAACATTGTATTCAAATTTCCTTCTTATTTCGCAGTTTCCGCCTTTTTGATAAAGCGCTTTGATATTCGTGCAAATTTTGTCCTTTTAGCCGCCGGAAGTTTAGTAGTTTCTTTTTGATAATCATTTCTTTCGCCGCTTCCCAATGCAAAGTATTTAAACTTCTTTGGTAACCATACCGTCGTCTACGTTTTTCATTCTCTGCATTCAAGCTTTCTTTTCTCTTCTTCTCTTGTGCGTTCATCCTTGTTTCCGTTCGTTGTCAACACATCTTCTTTCTTTCTGTAAGATCTTCTTTCTTTCTTCTGTATCTCTTTTATTCAATATGGTTTATATTGTGGAGTCTGTTGAGAAATTCCGTTCTGATTTTTCCATTCCTTCGTGGGTAACTCTAGAGGTTCTTTCTGAGCCTTTAGATTACTTTCGATTGGCTGAGGGACATTGGTTCCCCAGTCTTTTTGTTGCTGAATGCGGTTTTTCTTTTCCACCAAACCCATTATGTCTTGAGTTTTGCCAATATTTTGATCTTGTTCCTGCAAAAATAGCCCCCAATTCATGGAGAATAATTAACGGGGTGCACAAATTAAATCTAACTCACGGGATTGGGATCCTTGAAATTATGTTTTGTTATAAATGGGCTGTTCTAGATAATATTTATTATTTAAAAACTAGGTATTTGAATAGGGCTCTTGTGGTTAATCTCCCTGACTCAAATAGGGATTATTTTGAGCATGGGTTGGTCATAAAAAATTGGCAACATGCGCCATTATCTGGGAATGAAGTATACAACGGTCCCAGATGCCCCCCATACGGCAATGGGATAGGTTTATTTTTCATTTTATTTTACTTATGAAATTATGCTTTCATCATGTTTGACAAAATGTATGACTGATATTCCATTATGTATTTATTTGCAGTTGATAGCAAAAGAAAAACTCCAAAAGAGTCAGAAGTGAATATCAAGCATTTGAAACTTATCTGGAATTTGCATAAGACCATTGCTGACGAGCATATTAGATCTGCTTCATATTTACTACAGTATAAGAGTTACACAACCTCTTATACTGCTCGCCCTGTTGAACCAGCTTCAACACCAGAAAGTTCATCTTCAGATTCTCATATCCCTCTATCTCAGAGAATGGGCAAGAAAAGAGCTCCTCCTGCTCTATTTGGTGACACTTCTTCTGCTATTGGAGCCCAGAAAGGCAAAATTGATGTCCCAGAGGGGACTAAAAAAGTAGATGCTGGTTCCTCCAAAGTTGCCGAGAAGCCCCCAGTGGCCCCGAGCAAGAAAAATGCTCCTGCTGATGTAATTGCCATCTCTCCGACCAAGACTTCTTCCTTGGTTGATGCTGCTGACCGTCCTTTGAAGAGATTTAGGAAATCATCCTCAGTTAATCTTGCTGGAACTACATCTTCTCTACCCGCTGGTGGTAGTAGTGTCTCAAAAATCATTCTTCCGAGTTCTTCAACGAGCTCAGTTATACCCGAGGTTCTCGGGGTTGATGAAAAAATTCCTAGGGATACACTGACATCCCTAGCTGCTCGCCATCTTTCTTCAGTAAATTTATCATACCTTTGATCTTTCTTTCTTTTTCTTGAATTCTTGTATTTGTGTTGACTCTATTGTTTTTCTTATCTTTCAGCTGGTGAACTGCTTCAATACCATCGTGAAGAAAGATCAAGTTATTAAAGCTTCCACTTCCTCGTCCGATGTTGACGATGCTTTGTTGGGTTTAACCCAATCTGTGAAGGAATCTCGCCAACAGTACATCGAGGAGAAAACTGTTTGGGAGAAAAAATTGGCTGTGGCTGAGGCTGATAAGATGAAGATGGCTGAAACCTCCAAGAATTTGGAGGAGAAAATTAAAGATTTGGAGGTTAAACATCAGGAATCTGATGATAAATTGAAGAAGGAAGAAGAAGAATTATCTACTCTGCGAGATATTAAGGTTAAGAAAGAAGAACTGGAGGTGAAGCTCTCCTCGGAGAAGTCGAGGAGAAAAGTTGCAATCAAGAAACATTTCAGCGTTGGTTGGGAGAAAGGATGGGAGAGAGGGATAGCTGCAATGACGTCCCAAGTCCAATATGGGGAGTTGAAATACTTCCATGATGGTTGGGTAGCTGCTCTGCAAGAGCTAAAAGTCCAAGACGATTCTGAGCTATTCCAACGGCATCTCCCTGGTCCTCCTCCACCAATTGTGGAAGAAGAAGAAGATGAACCTGCTTCAGATGAGTCTTCCATGGCTATGGGCGATCAAGTTTCTGCCTCTCAACCCTCTGCCACCGAGGACGTTTCCTCCATGCCTCCTCCTCCCGAGAAGATTCCTACCGATCAAGCTGTAGTTACCACCGAGCAACCGAGCTCCTCGTCCCAGCCTCCCGAGAAAGTCTTGGGAGACAAGGAAAAGTTGTGAAGTTGTTCGGTAGCATTTCTGTATTTCCTTGTAATCGAACGATGTAACTTTTTGATGATCTAATAAAATACATCTTTGCTTATCTCTGTTGTTGATAACTTGTTTTTGTTGATTGTTGCCTTTTTCTTGTCATTAGTTTGTTGCTAGAATGGAATTGATCTCTTCTCATGATACCGAGCTGATGCAGCAATGTCATCAATACTATAAGGCTGGTCATACAGATCTTAGTACATCGGAAATTGCTGATATCCTTGGTCACGGTGCTTCAGAGCAGGCTATTGAAGCTTATCAGTACTTGAAAGCTTTACTCGACCGAGCAGTGGCCAACAATGTCGCTTACTATGAGTTGATTGAAGAGCTTCATGGTTCCTTAGAGGATCTTCAAAATCAACACAACGAATCAATGGCTTTGTTACATAAAGATTATGAAAATAGATACCAGCAGCTCTCTTCAGAAACAGGCCACAAGAAGATCATTGCTGGGTATGACGTCAGGGAGAGGACCCTAAAAGGTGAAATTGAAGCCTGTAGACAAATCGCCGAGATCCTGGAGCAAGAAAATAATAATTTGCAGAAGAAATTAGCTCAATATGAATCTGCTGCTTCATCCTCTACTGCATTAATACCAGTTACTGATGAAGGCTTCTCGTTCTTAGAGGTCGAAAATGCCAAACTGAGGCAAGAGCTGGAGGACTTAAGAAGATCTGCCATTTCTGGAACTGCTCGGGGACGAGGAAGAGGTTCTCGGGGGCGAGGAAGAGTCAGCCAAAAT
Organism: Sambucus nigra; assembly: GCA_949130495.1. NCBI lineage: Eukaryota > Viridiplantae > Streptophyta > Magnoliopsida > Dipsacales > Adoxaceae > Sambucus > Sambucus nigra. The sequence continues at coordinate 193,643,327 of OX422208.1, forward strand.
GTTGAAGAGGCTCGCACTCAGTCTACTCTGGAAACTCAAGCATTCCAGTTGAAAGTAAAAGACCGTGCTCTGACTGAAATGTCCAATAAAAATCTGTCTCTGGAAGATCAGCTGGCATCAACGAAATCTGCCTTGCATAACAAAGATCTCTTTGCCAAAAGCCTTCATGAACAATTGGATAGATTAACCTTCCAATTCCATAAACAGCCAAGAGAATTCTGGATGGCAGGATACAATGAAGCTCTCGTTCATCTGGATGCTCGCATTGAACATGCTAATAATGAAGGTTACAAGCAAGGATGGTTAAATGCATTGGGTGTATTAAAGTTGGAGCAAGGGCATTTTTTATGGGACTATCATGCTCCATCATTATTAGACCTGCCTGTACCACCTTTCAAATTGGATATGGCATGGATTCCAGCTCGTTCCATTCCTCGCAGTCTAATTTCAAAATATCTTGGTGATTATAGCCTTCACTCCCAAGCTGAATTATCTCGTCCTGAGCATCTTTTGGATACACCTTCTGTTATGAACGTCAGAATGCTCAGAGATGTTAATTTCATCAATTCTCCCCTTTGCCTAGAAGACCCTCCTGCCGGCGAGGAACCTGTTTCTAAAGCACAGGGCAAAAAACCAATAGAATAGTAATATCCATGTAACAATTTAGTACCTTCTTGTAATTTGTAATTTATTCTAGATTAATGAAAAGATTTTCATTTTCTGTTTGCCAATTTTGTTAGTCTTGTGTTTATCAAGCACATTTATATTCGTACATATGTATCTATGTATCTGTTAAAAAGATAACAATATTATTGTTCAATAAGCAACTTAATAAAAAGTTACAAGTATTAGTAATGTTTTTCGATCACTTAATAATAAAGTAATGAGTAAAAATGTTCAAACTGTTTCCAACCAACCAAGGTGGGTGAATAATGTTTGTCGACTAATTACAGCTCCGACGAACTATACTTTGTTTGATTATAAAATTGCGTCCGACCAACTAAGATCAATAAGTTGTCCTTGCCGACCAACTACAGTTATTGGGTTTTTTGCCCCGACCAACTATACTTGGTGTATTTTTTGAACATTTTGTTTTTCAAAAAACTCATTGTAATAATATTACCTCCCGACCAACACAAGTTGTAATATGAGAGTATATTTTTATCTTACCAACCGTGGTTGATCCTGCTGGTGTACACTTTCTGGCTCCTTAAAGCTTTTGGCTCCTTAGAGCATTTTTTGGCTCCGTAGAGCATGTTTTGGCTCCGTAGAGCATGTCCTCCTAACCAAAGGAGGTTGGCTACTTATAGCACTTTTTGCTCCATAGAGCTGTCCTCCTAACCAAAGGAGGTTGGCTCCTTAGAGCACTTTTGCTCCGTAGAGCTGTCCTCCTAACCAAAGGAGGTTGGCTCCTTAGAGCACTTTTGCTCCGTAGAGCTGCATTTTTTGGCTCCTTAGAGCATGTCCTCCTAACCAAAGGAGGTTGGCTACTTATAGCACTTTTGCTCCGTAGAGCTGTCCTCCTAACAAGGAGGTTGGCTCCTTAGAGCACTTTTGTTGTGTAGTGTATTACACTAGTATTCCCCGAAAAACTTTCATCCAGAAAGAAAAATGGTGAAACATCTTCGTTTTATTCATAATGAAAGAAATGCTTTACATTTGACATCATTGATAATACTTGCGCAGGTGTTCAGCATTCCATGCATTTTTAAATTTCTCTCCTTCTAGAGTTGCGATTTTGTAAGTTCCTGGTCGAACAACTTCTGTAACTCGGTAAGGTCCATGCCAGTTTGCTTCCAGTTTATTCTGCTTCTGAATGACCTTCTTTAGCACATAATCCCCTTCTTTTAAATCACATTTCTTTACCCTTTTGTTGTAAAACAGAGCTGTTCGTTGTTGATAAGCAGCATTCCTAATGGTTGCCTCTTCTCTGACTTCCTCGAGCATATCTAAATCCATCCTTCTCATCAGATCACTGATCGGAGAATTGAAATTTAACACCCTATGTGTTGGTAGGCCCAACTCGGCAGGTATCACAGCCTCACTTCCAAATGCTAGCATATATGGTGATTCTCCTGTTGCTGCTCGGGGAGTTGTTCGGTAAGCCCACAAAACTGACTGTAGCTCGTTAATCCAATTTGCTTTAGCTTCACTTAACCTCTTCTTCAACCCATTTAGTAATGTTCTGTTCGTCACTTCAGTCTGCCCATTGCTTTGGGGATGGCCTGGTGCTGAATGAAACTTCAAGACGTTTGACTGATGACAATAGGCAGCAAATTCTTCATTATCAAATTGCGTTCCATGGTCTGTGATGAAAGCGTGGGGGAGACCATACCGACAAATGATATTCTTCCATATGAACTGATACACCTTCTCGTACGTCATATCAATTAGTGGTTCAGCTTCCACCCACTTAGTAAAATAGTCTACTGCCACGACGAGATACTTGAACCTTCCTCGGGTCGTCGGCAGTGGTCCAACCAGATCAATCCCCCACATGGCAAATGGCCAAGGTGATGTTATGGGTGTCAACAATGCCTGTGGAGTTCTTCGGATGGAAGAAAAATGTTGGCACTTGTCACACTTCTTAGCATAGGCTATACAATCAGCTCTCATCGTCGGCCAGTAGTATCCCTGTGTCATCACCCTTTGCAGTAGAGTCCGACCTGCTACATGAGCTCCACAAGATCCTTCATGGATTTCTTCAATCAATTCTTTGACTTCTGATGGATGCACACATCTCTGCAAACCTGCCATAATTCCTCGTCTATACAAAACACCATTAGTTAACACATACCGAGCGACTTTATACTTCAATTTCTTGGCAGCTAGTTTGTCCTCCGGTAGTACTCCTTCTTCAATGTATGCTCTGATAGGATCCATCCAAGATGGTCCTAAATCAAGGGTAATAATCTTCACCGTCAGATCTTCTTCTATGCTCCGACTTTCTAGTACTTCAATTGGTATTGTTCTTCGCAGCTCGGTGCGCGTAGCTGACGCTAGTCGGGCCAATGCGTCTGCTCTAGCATTCTCTATTCTCGGTATCCTCACCAATTGAATAGCATCAAATTCTTTCAATAATTCCATCACTTTTGCATGGTACTTCACCATTAACTCTCCCTTCACTGCATATATTCCCATCATTTGATTCACAATTAACTGAGAATCACTGAAAACAATTACTTGACGTGCCTCCATAACTTTCGCCAAATGAAAACCTGCTATCATAGCCTCATATTCAGCCTCATTATTGGAAGCTTTGAATTGGAATCTCAAGGCGTACTCCATGTCAATATCATCTGGAGAATTTAAAACAATCCCTGCTCCACAACCAGCCGTGCAAGATGATCCATCTACATATAATCTCCATGTATGTAACTCATCTTCAAATTTCTTATCTGTTAGAGTTCCTCGGTGAAATATCATCTGTTTTCTTTCATCATCCCCGGGTATCCTTCGTTCCTCGTCGATCATTTGTTCGCGCCCCTCTACCAACCGGAGTTGGTCGGGGTTTAAATATGATGATTTTTCTACATCCACAAGTCCTTTTACCAACCTTAGTTGGTTTGGATCTGTGTCTGTCGATCCTGTATCGTCCACAGGTAGGTCAGCAAGCATCTTTTGCTCCTCGGGGGTATCAGGGTATGTGAACTCTGCTATAAAATCTGCCACGGCTTGCCCTTTCAACGATGATCTGGGTTCATACACAATATCATATTCACCGAGCTCTATTGCCCAGTACATCAATCTTCCTGATTTTTCTGGCTTGTGAAGGGCTTGTCTTAACGGCATGTCGGTATACACAATGATGGTATGGGCCTGGAAGTATGGTCTCATTCTTCTACTTGCTTCAATTAATGCCAGTGCCAATTTTTCCAGCTTTGGGTATCTGATTTCCGCACCTCGGAAGGCCTTGCTTGTGTAATAAATTGGCTTCTGGACTCCATTCTCCAATCTGATCAACGCTGAGCTAACTGCATTTTCTGATACTGCCAAATACAAGTACAGCTTCTCTCCAGTTATTGGCCTAGACAACAATGGTGAGGCTCCCAAATACTTCTTCAGATCTTGAAAGGCTTTCTCACATTCATCAGTCCACTCAAAACTTTTTCGTAGTGTTTTGAAGAATGGGAGGCATTTATCAGTTGCTCGGGATACAAATCTGTTGAGTGCTGCAACTCGTCCGGTAAGACTTTGCACTTCTTTCTTCGCCGTCGGGGATCGCAGCCCTAAAAGAGCTTTTATCTTTTCTGGATTTGCCTCAATACCTCGTTGGTTGACGATGTATCCGAGGAACATTCCTTCTCGTACTCCAAAGGTACATTTCGTCGGGTTAAGCTTCATCTGGTATTTATCCAGTTGATCAAAAGTTTGACTCAAGTCAACCAAATGATCTGCAGCTCTCTTGCTTTTGGTGAGCATGTCGTCGACATAGACCTCCATATTGCGGCTGATTTGTTCGGTGAATACCTTGTTCATTAATCGCTGATATGTTGCACCTGCATTTTTTAAACCAAAAGGCATAACATTATAACAATAAGTTCCCCTTGGGGTAATAAAAGAAGTACTTTCCCTGTCTTCAGGTTTCATTTTGATTTGGTTGTAGCCAGAATAAGCATCCATGAAGCTGAGTAGCTCGTGTCCCGAAGTAGCATCCACTAGTTGATCAATTCTGGGCAATGGAAAATGATCTTTTGGACATGCCTTGTTGAGATCAGTAAAATCAACACACATTCTCCATTTGTTGTTCTTCTTCTTTACCATCACCACATTCGCCAACCAATCTGGATATTTCACGTCTTCAATGAATTGGGCTTTCTGGAGTTTCTCGACCTCCTCTTGTATGGCCTGGTTCTTCTCGGGACTAAACACTCTTCTTCTTTGCTTCACAGGTTTGATCTCCTTATTCACATTGAGTTCATGACATAAGAAGTTTGGATCTATTCCTGGCATGTCTTTATGACTCCAAGCAAAGGTATTCTTCCTGTTTCTCAAGAAAGTTATCAACTCTTGTTTTATTGAAAAATCCAACGACGACCCTATCTGAGTTATTCGTTCAGGATGCTCGTCGTCCAGGATAACAATTTATGTAGATTCCACAACCTGTCCTTTTACGAGTTGAGATTCATCCCTAGGGTCAAGAGTTTCAATTTCTGTGCCTTCCTCCACTTGGTAAGTAGTAGTCTTTTTCTGTAATTCTTCAAGTTCCTCTTGCTCGGCAGACGAATAATAGCATTCCCGAGCTACTTTTTGATCACCTTTCATAATTCCTACTCCAAAATTCGTTGGGAATTTCAAACACTGATGAACTGTAGATGGAACTGCTTCGAACTTCTTCAATCCAACTCTTCCCATGATGATGTTGTAGGCGGACTGCACATTCTTATCCATTACAAAAAAACGTATTCTTTCTGTTCGACAAGCAGGCCAAGTTCCAATGAGTATATCCAACTTGATCGTCCCAAGTGGAAAAACTTTCTCGCCAGCAAAACCCAGAAGGGGTCTGTGATAAGGTTCTAATTGAGATAATTTTAATTCAAGCTATCAAAGCATGAATAATACATGATGTCTGCCGAACTACCATTGTCTACTAACACCCTTGAAATGACCACATCCTTCATCCTCATTTTGATCACCAGAGGATCATCATGAGGGTATAGAACACCTGCCAGGTCGTTTTTTGAAAAACCAATCATTAGCTTCTCTTTGTTTACTTTCCTCGGACGATCATCCTCGGCCAGGTTTATTCGCTGAATGTATGAACAAGCTTGAGCCTCTCCGAGATAAGCTTTTCTTTCTGCAGTAAGGTCTCCTCATCCTGCATCTCCTCCTGTAATAACATTACAATCAAATGACCCAAAACGTATGGAAAATACCTCTCGTTCGGGTTTCCTTGGCTTTTTGGGAAGATCGGGGTCATCATCTGGATCCTCTTCATGGTCCCTCCTCTTTTTCTCCTCTGCACGACGAGGAGATCTAGATCTCTCTCTAGTTCTATCATCATTCTTCCTCTCACTCCTGCGATCTACGTACTTTGATAATTTTCCTCTTCGGATGAGTGTTTCAATCTCGTTCTGAAGGGCTATACAATTTTTGGTCATATGGCCATGATCTTTGTGAAACTCGCAATATTTGGTCTTATTCCTCACGTCGGGATCTGTCTTCAGTTTCTCTGGCCATTTGATTTCCTCGTTATTCCTGATTTCTTCCAAAACATGATTAATACCCACTTTCAATGGAGTATAATTATCATACTTCTTTAGGGCTTCCAACTTCATCCTGTTATTCTTGGAATATTTGTCACCACCATTACTTTTCTGATCTTTCTTCTTAGAATTGTCGACCTCCACTTTAACTTCTTTATCCATATTCTTCTTCACAGCCATAGCCTCCTCGGCATTCATGATTTTGGCCGCCTTTGCCATCAACTCCGACATATTTTTAGGTGGATCTTTGGCCAAAGTGTAATACAGCTTGTTAGGCAGCAAACCACTCATCAGAGCAGTGATTGCTGTCTTTTCTTCATAATCTATGACTTCCAACTTTTCGTTATTGAAACGAGTTATGTAATCTCTAGTACTTTCACCTGATTTTTGTCTAACACTTAGCAAGTGTGCTACTCGCTTTACCGGCTTTGCTCCAAAACAAAAATTGCCAATAAACAGCTCGGCTAACTGAACAAAAGTTTAAATCTTACCCCGAGGAAGATTATTGTACCATATCTGTGCAGATCCGGTAAGAGTTCCCGAGAATTCTCTACACCTCATCTCGTCGGGGACAGCGTAGATATCTGCAGCAGCTTGGTATTGTTCTATATGAAGTACGGGATCTGTCTTTCCATCGTACTTGGGAGTCACTACGGGTGCTTTGAATTTCGACGGTGTAGGGAAATCCACAATGGCTTGCACAAAAGGTGTTCCTTGAACAAAAGTTCTCTGTAAGGGGTTTCTCGCCTTAGCCATTTCTCCCAGTCTATCCTCCAACCGTTGAATGGAACCTTTCCATGCTTCATTCCCTTCCTCGGGCCGCTTAGTCTGAGCAACTGATTGCTCTGACGTAGCTTCCTGAGATTTATCTCGACGAGTGGTTGGTCGCGATTGCGCAGATCCTTCTCTCAAACTTGGTGGTGGTCGAAAACTTCTTGATGGAGCCCTAGGTGGACTCATGTTCCTCCTTGGTCCTAACCGACTGAAAGGAGATACTTTACTTAACCTTTCCAAAGCGCTAGTTCTCTCCGGAGAGAGAGTGATACGTTGATCTGTATCCGAAGCCCGTATCGATGAAGTTCGCCCAGGTTGATAAGAAAAATCATTAGACTCCTCATTGCGATATGACCCAGTACGTCTAGATTGAGATTGCCTATGATCACTCCTTTGCCCTGAATAGGTAGGTGCACCGCCCTGAAGAGTTTGAATGAGTTGCCTCATAGATTCTTGCATGGCGGTTTGTCCTTGAGCCAGATTCGTCATAATTCCAGCCAGATCTGGGGATGCAGATGGATTTGGATGATTTCCAGTATTTCCAACATTTCGATTACTAGATTCTGGATTATCTGCCATTGGTGACAAATGATTTTTATGAAAAACGATAATAACAGTCGTTTCCCACAGACGGCGCCAATCTGTTGATGTAAAAAACTAGATTGCTCTAATTATTCAATCACAGATAAATAAATAAGACAAAGATTTTTAAAGTGGTTCAGCTAGGAATAAAGCCTACGTCCACTGTTATGTTATTGCTGAGTGTTTGTGGAATTCTTGATTACAAGTTCTCTCAAGAAATTCCGGTCCCCTTGAATTGAGGATGATACAAGGTATTTATAGCCTTTAGGCTGTACATGAAAGGTTCAATACATTAAATGATATACATATGAAAGGGTAATACATTTAATGCAGCGTGTGCGTCAAGAATATAATGAATAGTTGAACAGTTGTCCGTCTGGTAATTAATGATACGGTCGAGATGCAGTCCGGACCGCCTTAGTTGCTTGTTGATCAAGAGTTCCTCGGAATACTTAGAGTATCTCGGGATGATAGAGTTCCTCGGTGTGATAGAGTTTCTCGGTGTATTCTCGTTGTTCGGAAAGAAGCACGGTTGGTCGGGAAATGATCTTTCTCGTTGCTATTATGCCATGTAGAGTGACACGTGTCTTCATCTTATTCATCCACATCAGCACATTAATTTTGGTATCAACACCAGTACTTTGGGAAGACCCGAGCGTTCGTTATCTGAATGCGTGAATCCGTCCCGCCGAAGGAGCCGATCAAATTGGCAAAATGGCAACAATTTATTGACAATGAGTTCAGGGAGTGACAATTGACATCTCGCCAATCGGGGAGGGAAAACCTAGCAAAAAAGACAGACGTGAACCACTCCGGCCGGACGTCTTATGCCATGGTGGAGCGTAGGATGATGGTAAGATTTCATTTTTTTATAACTACAGAAATATATTATTCTGCATTATTTTACTTTACTGGGCCGATACTAATTTGACTTTATTTTATTTCAGGGGACAGGGAGTGGCCCTAGGGGTAGGCCACATAGGCTCGATACTTATGTGGCTATTCAGACGAAGAAGGGGAAGGATAAGGAGGTGTCCCCGAGCGTCATGACCACGATTGTAAGTAATCCGACAGTTTACTTTTTGTTAATAACATTAAAAAAAATTATTTACTTATTTTACTAATCATGTGCTTTTTGTCATTTTAGGCAAAGCTTAAGGAAGTGCATGAGTCGTAGTCTGATACCGATAAGACATCTTTGTCTACAAACGCACTCAGCCAAGTGCTTGGCGTTAATCACAAGGGGAGGACAAGGGGGTGAGATCGTGGGTGGCCAAATCTAGGATCATCGGATTGGAGACGAGCAACACCAGGTTGGCTCGAATGGTAGACTCGCATGACGCGGAGTTGTCCCATTTGGAGGCGACGGTCCAAGATATGTTCTCATTCATGAAGCGTTTATTGGGCGGAAATCGTAAGGGAAAAAGGAAGGAGAAGGTGGTAGAGGAGGAGGTGCATGATGACGAGGATGTGGACCTCGTTGCTTTATCGCCGACACGTGCGGACTTTGATGATCCACTCCCCTATTTGGCTCCCTTCTACCGACCGATGTCGACACTTGGTTGGTCGAGCGTGTTTATACTAGACATATTTGATGGCCAGCAGATAGGGCGGGGGTTGAGGGACCCGAATACCGTCTAGGGTATGCCAGTTCATGGACATTTGCTTCAAGACATAGAGTCCAAAGCGCTCATCACGCATGTGCTACCCGGGAAGGAGAACTCCCCCTTGTGGTTGCGCGAACAATGCGACACGATGTATATTGTTGGGTGTGTCGATTCGTATATCGTGTGGCCTACTCACCTCCTCAGAGTTAACCTTACCCCAGACATTTAGTGACATTATTTGAATTGAATTGTTGTTTTAAGTTGTTATATTTGAATTCTATTCGAATTATATCGTGATGCATATTGTTTTGAATGTATATTTGCATTATATATATTTTATTTGGATATATAATGTTTGAATAGGTACAAGGTTAATATAACAGGTACAAATATACTGTTGGGCAGTGGTAGTGGCCATACTGCCCAGCAGATTTTTTTTAATTATGCCCAGAATTGTCACCGTCATTGACCATGACAAAGGATTGTTGTCACTGACTTGTCACGGTTAATGACTGTGACAATTTTTTTAACATTGTCACGGTCCTTAACCGTGACAAAACTTGTTAAGGTCAAGGACCGTGACAAGTCTAACGAACTTATCACGGTCAATGATCGTGATAAAAAAAGTTGTCACCCCCAGAATTGTCACGGTCATTGACCTTGACAAGCAACTTGTCAAGGTCAATGACCGTGACAATTCGGCAGATTTGGTGTAGTGTTTGGTGGGTTATGGCCATAATTTGATATTGTAAGTGTTTGAAAATACAATGTAATGTCACATCAATTCTTTTGAAATGTATAGTGTAGTTACCTTTTAATGACCTTGATATACTTTCCCAAGTTTATAATGTCGATTTTGGTGAATACTAGTTTTAAATTTGCAATAATCTCCGTGCATCAAATAATTAACCTAATGCTTCATTTATTGTGCACATGGGGGTGTTGAAATCTCACCTTAGATGGATAAGTCATGAATGGCAAAGGATAGGTTTTTAAAAGAATACATGGAAGGAGTTGAGTCTCTTTTTGACAAGGCTAAAGGTGTTACGAATAATCATAACTCCATATAATGCCCATGCAATCAATGCGAGAACATACTAAAGTTCAATGTGAAATAAATAAATAACACCATATCAATTGGGTATCGACCCAAACCACACTACATGGAAATGACATGGAAAGGAAGATCCTCATGAAGAGCTGCCAAATATTAGTGTCAATGATACTATGTATCAAGACTAAGAAATGAATACTTTCAATGATTTTACAAACAAAATAGAGATTGTTCAGGCTTTGAATAAAGACTTCGTGGGAGATGAAGAAATCATATATGTTGTATTCCTATGAACCTTTACAATACATAGATGTATTAATTGAAATGATATCGTATTCTTAATGAATATACATATGCAGTTGTTTTGTTATTTATTAACGCATTCATGTTAAAACTTATTTTACAGGTTTCATTGGGTTTTGATTTTCGCCGATCTCTCTACCATGATTTTTTACTGGTTAAACTCAAAAAATACTAACCCAACTGAACAAGAAAAGTTATATATCACTGCGCGAGTAACTAATGATTGCTATTTTCTTTTACATTTATTATCATTACAAATGTGTGTTCACAATTAATCAATATTATTTTTTTGAAGTGGGTTGAACACATTTCCCATCGATGGGAAAAAGGTACACACCAACTTGGAATTTCGTTAAGGTAAATAAATATTCTAAAATTGGGATGTTGTTTTAATTATTTGTAAAAATAACTATTAAGTACCTTTACAATACATGTCTCGATCTAGTGTCCAATGTAAGGAAAAAATAGTCTTGCTTGTGGATATTTTGTGATGATTTTGATGAAAGATTTTATGGAGAATTCTACCACATCTATTGAAACGAAGGTAATTATATTTTATATTGTTTTGATCTTTGAAATATTTAAAGTATTATTATTTGGTTGTTTAAATTTATCAGATGAGGATGTTGAGAAACGAAGTGACGTACAAAATTGATGAGATAAATAAAGTTAGAATCGAGTTCCTTGAGTTCATTTATAACTATATGAGGTAACTGCTTAGCCTTGATGTTAAATTAAATTTTTTTGGGGGCGTGCAGGTCCTTTTTTTAGACTTTTCTTGGCGGTGCGGGTTGGTGATTTGAAACTATAGTATTTTAGAATATTATACTTGAACATGAGTTCGGTGATTGAAATTTTGTAAGGGCAAATTTTCTATAGAGTTAATTTGTATGTATTTTGGTTTATTCCGTATTTGGACAAAACCTTTGAGTCATAGGTTAGGGCTTTAGTGTGTTGTTGAGCTTTAAATCCTATTACGTGTTTGATTGAAGACGTAGGAGCCAATATATCATGTTCATCACCATTTCAAGTTTCGTGCCTTGTTTTTGTCTTCATATTTCGAGGATCTCTCAGGTATGAATGCATAAATATTTTTATCCTTATAGGAAATAGCTAATAAAAGATAAAGGGGTCACCCTAAGTTATTGTGGTAGGAAATTATTAGGAGAGATCTTAAGGAATTAAACTTGAATGATAATTTTGAATATAATAGATTAGAATGGAAAAAGAAAATCCATATGGAAGATCCCCTATGATGGGATTAAGGCAAGGATGATGTGTAATACCCCGAGATTTTGGGACAATAATTTATTTATTTTGGGAGAAATAAATATTATTTTAATTGGAGATTAATTAAATTGGCACTTGAGGTCAAAATTTGAAGAGGTTAAAAAGTAATTCGAATGATGATTTTGAGTGTGCGGTTGATTCCGGAAGGGTCGAGATAGTCGAAATGACTGTACTTGGGTCTTATTTGGATTTCGAAATATTTTAAGTTCGTTTGACTCGAATTAGAGTAACCGAGTCATTTAAAGTGTGTATTATCATTTAAAGTTGTGTATCTTGGGAGATAAGGCTTAAAAGCCTACGTGAGAAGTCATTCTCACTTAAGAGAAAGAGAAAGCCCTAGAAAGAAAGAGAGAAAGAGAGATAAAGAAGAAAGAAGAAGAAAGAGAAGAAGAAAAGAGGAAGAGGAAGAGAAAGAAGAAAGCTTGGGTTCTCCGATAAATCCGTGATTTCGAGGACGAATAAGACTCTACAATTTTAAGGCAAGTGATTAAACTTGCTAAATAATTGTTGTGTATCATTTATTTCATGATTTGTGGATAAATTTATGAAATTTGGGATAAATATGTTAAAACCTAGATTTTGGGTTAAATCTTACATTTGATGTGTATATAATGGATTTGAGGTTATAAATTAGTTGGGTTGAGTTATTTGATGTGTATTAATGTTATGAATGTGCTTGGGTTGAAGATTTGTGTTGGATGTAATTATTTTGGGGGTTTTTGAGAAGTTAGAGTTCCTTAAAAACGGAGTTTGGTCGAGATACCTGGTAGGGCCGGTCGACCGCGTCCAGGGGACCGGTCGATCGCACCTCCAAAATGAGGCACACTATTTCTTTTATAGGCACAATTCAAAAGCGCGGTCTACCGCGATTGGATGACCGGTCGACCGGGCCTCTATTTTTGGCTCAAGTTTGGGAATTCAAGTTTATCCCCCTTTCCTTTGGGTTTGTATTTATGGACCTTCCTAATTATTATATCATAGAGGATTAAGTGATTATTTAAGGGGATTAAGGATCTTAGAAAGTGAGAAAATGTTTGGATATTATATCATAATGAAATTGAGTGCGTATTTCCTCTCTCATCCAGCACACGAGAGCAAAATTTATAGATGATTGGATGTAAATTTTGGGGTTCTAGTGATTGATTTAGAGAGAGTGTGAAATTAAGTTATCGTATTGTTTTAGTAGAAAATCCTCTTAGTGTCGAGGTTAATAATTGAAGAGTAATAAATGTTGATGATGTGCATACGGATATAGAGAATATCCTCAGCGTAAATTGAATTGAGAGAGTAATCAAAATAGAAATGAGGTATGAACTTCAAGTGAGAAATCGTATAGTGTATACAAAGTGGGGAAGGTATGTGAGTTATTGACGAATAGTATATCGAGAGTAAAATATACTAAATACTAATATTATTTCATTTACCCCTAAGAGCGTAACAAGAGTATGTAAATAGTGTGATACATATACCTTGTGTGATGGTATACAGTTATATGATGTGATGATGTATGTATATCTTGTGTGTATGATATATATATATATATATATATATATATGTGTGTGTGTGTGTGTGTGTGTGTGTGTGTGTGTGTGTGTGTGTGTGTGTGTGTGTGTGAAGCATACCCCCTCTATGCTATCATGGGAAGTTGCGCGACGTGGGTGAGGCCCCTGGCTTGAGGAGTAGAGCGCATATAGTCCCCAGGTCATAGCGTCCATTTATTATTGTGTGATTTTTTTATTAGGGGTGAGACGTGGTGGGTATGTTTCGTCTCATTTCCGAGGAGGAACTATGACCGCTTCCCGTACGTTATGATATGGTTTTTACCAAGGCAGTGTGAGATTACGACCGTTGGTACCCAGGATGATATGTGAGTGATTCCCTGGTAGATGATAGCATTGAGAACCTGCATCCTCAAGTTATAGCTCGCTGGGATGGTTATTATTATATTTGTGTGAATAGTATATTAATTGCATATGATTATGTGATATCATATTTGTCTCTAGAGTAAAGATACATAAGAAGATTGCTTGAATCTCATTCCGGGAGATTTTATCCGGACAAATTGTGATGAATATATATTAAAGTGGAATTGTAGAGTAGATAATTATTATGAGTATATATAGTACTTTGGGTATCGAGGGCATAATGGACCTCAACGACCAACATTGCCAAGGAGTAGTGTATCGGGGGGGTTCCTTGTTTGGATTTCGCTTGCGAGACGTCCCACGCACGAAACACAATGCAATGTTGGGAGTGAGGAGAAGTTAGTCCTTATTGCTCATATTTTTATTAGTATATATCTCGACGATCGACAATGCCAAGGAGTAGTGTATCGGGGGGTTCCTTGTTTGGATTTTGCTTGTGAGACGTCCCACGTACTAAACGCTTGCGAGAAGTTTAGTCCTTAGCACTTAGATGCTAATAACTCTCTCTCTCTCTCTCTCTCTCTCTATATATATATATATATATATATATATATATATATATATATATATGTCAATAACTAGAATATGAGAACTTCTAATAAAAGATAATGTTTGTGTATACTTTATATGTTTAGAAAGTGGGTGAATAGATGAGAGTGGTAATATTTGGAGTTGAGAGATAATTTAGATGGATTTTAATTCAAAATAAAAATTGGGAGTAAGTTAGATTACTTCGCCCCAAGATATATTTGGGCATTTATTTTGAGATCATGTGCATACGCTTAGTTGCGCGCTTTAGTTGAGAGGTGAGTTAAATTTTATGGAGAGTGCGACTCCACTTTAATCATGTCATAATGCATTTATAATTATTATGCATTTTAATGCACTTGCTAAAAATGTTTTCACACCTCGGGCTCTGACCCGTTTATATTTTCTTTTGCCATGTGTATATATTGTAGTCATTTAGGCGTTCCTCCGCAAGGACGCCATTAATGATATCCATCCAGTGTATTCGTGGAGCTGCAGCAGTGGCGGGTTGTTGCAGTATTTTGTTATAGCCGATTCTTATCTTTTGTGTATCTAGATTATGATTCAGTTTCTGTATCGGGTTTATACCCAAGTGTTGTAGCGTAACACTTTTATATTTTCTTTCTCATAATATTGTATTGTTTGTGAGCCGATAGCATATTCGAATAATTTATTTCGTACATTCTGTCGTACTCTTATATTAGTCTCTTTTATATTTCCATGTGTGTGTTCTTTATCATATTTAGCAGTTGTTATGTTGGGGGTTAGTTGTTGTATGGTTTGTTTCAGTAAACGTTTTAAAAAAAATATTACACCCTCTTTTTGTAGTAATGGGTTATCAGTCGTATTTATTTTAGAATCGTCAGTAGATGCTGAGAATGATCCACTTGATATTCCTGGGTAGTTTAGTATAGGGTTGGCCACCCGTTATTATTTTGAGAGGGGTGTCACAGGTGGTATCAGAGCATTAGGTTCTAGTGTCTTTAGGATCTGTGTGGGTTTACTGCGATCTTTCGTAAGCGTTCTTAAAGTATAGCCCTATTATTAGGATTATTGTGTTCATACGTCCATATTTTTCTTCTGTGATGCGAAAACATTTGAAAGGCGTTCTGATACAATTGTTCTTGTTTCATATGCTTACGAAGAGAGGTCATCCAAGCAATGCAAACAAAGGGGCTGAGAGTGTGGAACCCCAATTGCCTCAAAGGACTATGACTATAGATGAAGTTGCCTGTATTGTGGCATAAGTAGTAACTGCTTCCATTTCTGCGATGGCGCAGCAACCTGCAGTTCAATCAGCCTAAACCCATTTATGACCGTCTTTGTGGGAAAGAGTGCGGGAATATTTTAGTAAGGGCATCCTCCAGAGTTTTCAGGTGGAGTTGATGCGATGGATGCAAGTCAATGGAAGAATAGTATGCAAAGGCACCTTCGTATGGTTGAGTGTAGTGAGGTGCAGAAGCAATTTATAGTCACCCACTACACCATAATGGCTATTGTATAAGTAATAGATTATTTAATTTGTAAGTGTTTATAACACTTACAAAAATTACAACGGTTTTGGGCACTTACAAACATTGTAAGTGTTCAAAACCCTTGCAAAATTTGTCATTTCATTAGTGCCAAAACCTAAAAGCGTTAAAAAGCCTCCCAAAAAGCGTAAAGAGAGAATTTAGCACCCTCGTTATTTCCCTCCTAAAAAATTTCCTTCCTCGTTCCTAAAATTGCACCAATATCTTCGTTCCAAACCAAAATCCAAGACTCCAAAATTGTACAACCTTCAATTTATGGATTCACTGGTATGGATCCTATGGTATGTATTCTTGTTTTGATGTGAGATTTAGGGATTCTATGGTATGGTATGCGTAATGTCTAGACAACCAGGTATAACGTTTCTTATTCAATCAAACAATCGTTTCTTTTTAAATTTTACTCAATCTTATGATCTTGCTATGTCTAGATGTTTATGTGTTTTTCCATTTTACTCTTTTTATTCAATCGCAAACCTAGGGCTCAATCTCTGGTTATAATTTTTTTTTTCAATTTGCAGATAAACCACAAATAGGGCTCAATTGCAAACAGGTATAACGCTCTCTCTCTCTCTCTCTCTCTCTCTCTCTCTCTATATATATATATATATATATATATATATATATATATATATATATATATATATATATATATATATTTAAAAGTTAGACTGAGTGTAGGTTAAGTTCGAGGTTGAATTCGTTTAGGAGGATGCTTAGTATTAGTAAGGAATCTAAAATAACTCAATCGTATGAACAAGAAGATGGTTTAGAAGATCTTGAGAGACAATGAAGGTGACAGATACATATATTCTGTTAAATGATCCAAAAAGAGGTGAAGAAATTAGAGAAATCTGAGAGACAATGAAGATGGTTTAGATTTAAAAGGAAATCTGAGAGACAATGACATTGTCTCTCATATTCATATTTGAGAGGCAATGAAGATGGTTTAGATTCGTATGTCTTATTTTGTTATTCCAAATCTGGGATTTCATCTAATAACAGTTTCGATTCGATCGTATGTCTAATTTGTGCATATGTCTAATCATTAATAACAGTTTCGATTTGATCTTTCGATCTTATGATGTGTGCATAACTGGCAGGATTGAAGAAATTAAGTTGAATGTGACCTAATATTGAAACATGACAATTGACATTTCAAGCTGCTTGAGAGGTATGGTTCAAATTCTTTGTTGGGAAAACTTATATTGTTCCCGATGATGACTGGGTGTCTAATGTCGTAAGAGAAATTTTTTTTGCTTTGAATATTATGAATCTACTGAGGACATATATGCAGGGGAAACAAAATCAATGGCTTATTGCAATTCTTGTGGTTTTCCATTTTCACATATTCTTTCTTAATTGAGTGATATTTATAGAGTTGATGATCAGTTGAAAGTTAAAATGCAATATGTTTTTTTATGAAATTGTATATATTGTTTCATTTAGCTTCTACTGTTGAAATTTTAAATTTTGTATGTACTTAGTCATGTTCAAGAGCCTTTTTATTTCTCAAGAATTTCACTTTTAATCGTATGTAGCCGACGCTAGTGTGTCATTGTTGATTATGTTTAAGTAGGAGAGGCTATAATCATCTTCTGCTAGTTATATATACATATTAATAAGTTCAATGTTATAAAAGGTGAAACACTCTCTCTCTCTCTCTCTCTCTCTCACACACACACACACACACACACACATATATATATATATATATATATATATATATATATATATATATATATATATATATATATATATGAGAGTCTAATTTGTGATTTTTCACCCAAGTGGGAATTTGGGCCTGCCAAATTTGGTTTTGAAGGCAGTCTAAAGGGATTTGGATCTCCCAAATTTGCTTAAAGAATATGGTCAGACAAATTCTTAAAATGACCTCTCAACCACATTTCAAAAAAAATATTTTATCCATATTTAGTCTAAAGGGAAGAGGTTTTTATACCTTCCATCTCATACTTCAGTTATTATATCCATATTTCTCTGCATGTCCAATGCAAAAAGAAAGCTTATTAATATCTCTTCAACACAGGAGGTTAGTGGTATCAAAGACATGGCCAGTGGATTCAAATGCTGGTGCTAAAGATGCTTGTGCCAATATTGAAGCAACTCAGCAATGGGGATAAGAAATTGGCTTTTGAATGACTTAGTGTAAGCACTAGATACCTCTAAACTAATTTATTTCTTTCAAGTAAAGCTTTGTTCCAACTATGTTTTACTAAGTATACTAATTGATAATGCTTTTTATAGGAAAGATTTGAAAGAAAACGCATTTGGAAACAACATGGTTCTTTCACTTTGATGATTCTTTTGCAAATATCCAATACAACTATCCTAGTTGTAGTGTGCTCATCATAGTTGTAATATTTATTTTTTCATCATAATTCACAACTTTCAACTTCTAATTGTTTAAATAGGTAATGTACTCACGGGTTGTCTCATTTTCTCTCCGCTTGATGCTCAAGAGGTACTCAATTCGCTTAATATGCTTCATACCGAAGCAACATTTGCCTATAAATGAGTTAGCTGGTTGTTTGAATGTCTTAATAGTCTCTAGAGAGTCTCGTGTACCACACATGAGTTGGTCCAGTTAATGTGCTAGAGAAATCTCAATAGCAAGTTTCATCCAAATATAGTAAATAACAGTTACATACTGGCATTGCTCTATACGGTATCTAATTTATCATCGTACTTGGGCATAATGATAGGTGGCGTTGGATACAATTGGTAATCCTTCAACATAGCATTGTTGAAGTTTTTTTTTATTTTCATCAATCTCCTAGCTTTTCTTCCAACCTTTGTATTGTATAGATCTGTTCTAAGCCTAGTCGACTTGACTTCAACTCTCCCGGGATCCTATATTTTGTCGAGATTTGGCTTTGGCCATCTACCGATAACTCTACATCAATTTAGTAGAGGATAGACAGGGTTATGATCTAGACAATTAAATGTGCTACCCCAGTTGACTTGAAGAAAAGGATAAAAAGCCGCATTAACAGGGAATACCTAGAGAGAGACAAGAACAACCCTAAAATATACAATTACTTGGCGTAAAGAAACCACCAAATCTTTTTTCGCTTCATATCAAAGTATGTACAAGAACTCACAACTTTAATTTCCTTTTTAATTATAAATATAACAACTCTGATGTTAATTTGATAATTTTATGGAATAGGGACTCAACAAATTAATTTTCCTAGAAGTGGGATCCCCAATTGATACAAATTGTAGCTAAAAGGCAACATAAAAGGACTCAACTCGTTGCATCATACCAGCTTTGTGAAGGAAATTAATCTAGTTGCAGGCCAATGTCCAACTTTCAGAAGACAGAGTACACCTTGCCATGCAACTACAGATGAATTAAACATGGGAAAAAACACGCCTTTAGGTTCAAGTTTTGTATCTTCTAGTTCTTTGCCAGCTTGCCTGCCCACATTTCATGCAAGGTAGATTAACCAGTCATCTTATTGTCCGATTACTTGATTTATATATTTTAGTTCACCATTTTTATCGGTTGTTGTTATTTATTTGTCATTTGAATTGGATTTAGTGGGCTAGGTCCATGGTATGGTGTGATTTCTTATGATGCATGTGTTTGTATTTGTCTTTACTCCTGAGCTATGGGCTGTGTGGAAGCTCCCATCTTCTTAGAAAATAAATGTGAACTGCTGCGAAATGCTTGTGGGTAACATTTTAATCTGATTTGCTGTGTGGAAGCTCCCATCTTCCTCTGATTTGCGTTTGGATCTTATGAATTATGCAGGCTATAGGTTGCAACAAGTTTTATTACAATCAGAGGAAGAACTCTTGAGGAAAAGATCTTCAGAATTAGTCAGTGAAGGAGCTGCACTAAAATGTAAAAAGACATTTGGCAAAATTAAACTGCAAGGTACTTTTGTGTGTTTCTAATTATAAATTAATCATATCTATAAATATTTTTCATAGTGACTTTACTAGATTTTAATCTGAAATTGTGGTTACTATGCACTAAGAAAAGTGAAGATGGCACTGGACCCACCCACACGCTGCAGTCTTTCATCTTTAAAACCATCTAATGTAAAATTAGATTCACTTCGGTGTCGTTTCTCTAATGTAAAATCAACACTCTCTTCAGAATGGCAAGCTTTACAAAAAGTCCTTGTGGGGCCACGTCTGTCAATGGGTTGTTGACACGACAAAGCCGGTCATATGTGCATGCCGGCACTCGATATTTGAAGGAAGTGTCAAGGATCTTAAAAATTGGTGTGACTAGTTTTCGCAACAGTTCATCATCTTATGAAGTAGTGGAAGGTATAAAGGTTCTTATTGTATGAAGTGTTGGCACATATGGTGGTCCTTTTATGTTATTTAATATCCTTTATATGTACTTTGAACGTAATGAGAGTAAGAAATTCACAAATTCACACAAAAATTATCAAATTAAATGCATGCTGCTTATTTTCAACATAGAAGAACAGGGATTCAACTCGTTTAATCCGTTTGTGTTTCAGGATCAACACTTTAGTACCAGAGTTGGCACCCAACATGGGAGGTTTAGAGTCCTCCAAAGGTTCACCCGGAGATCAAAGCTTCTCAAAGGAATTGAGAACTATCGTGTGGCCATTCTTAAAGCTGATCCTCAAACCTTCATTACTCCACACCACTGTGATACAGATAACATCTTCTATGTTGCTCAAGGTACTACTTTTTTATCAATTTCTATTCTTTAATTAACTAGTTTTGAAATCAACATTTATAAAGGATAGTTATACGTAATGTGATAAAATGTTTGTAGGAAAGGGAAGCATCAGTTTGGTGCTCAAGGACGGGAGGGAGAACTTCAATCTTCAACGTGGGGATATAATGAGGGTCCCTGCTAGCAGTATTGTTTATTTCACTAACAGAGATAATAACGAGAAACTCATGTTGGACAAGCTACTTCGAACCATCTCAATTCCTGGCCGTTTGGAGGTAAATTTATGGTGATTGATACTTCTATAAAAAAATATACATGTTGCGACTGTTAAATTCTGGTGTTGCAGTCATTTCATAGAGCGGGAGGAGAGGACTCAGAGTCTTATTGCATTCAGTCCTGAGATACTTGAAGCCACTTTCGATGTAAGTTCCATTATTATTTTGCTATAGAGGATAGTGTGTGTTTACTTTTGTAGTGTTTTGAATGTGCTGATTTGTGAGGGTGTTTAAAACATCATATTAAGAGGGATATGATCAAAGGGTGTTTGGAAAATAGAGAGAAGGATTGATTGTAAAGGATTATGAAGAACAAATCAGAGCCCTGATCCGCAATGAGGAAGGAGGAACCATTTGGCCCTTTAAAGCGGGAACTGAATTAAAGGGTCCATTCAATCTCTTGAAAAAGAATCCAACACATTCCAACAACTACGGAAGACTACACAAGGTTGATTCTAATGACTATAGTCAGCTAGAAGACTTCAACATGGCAGTTTCTTTCGCTAACATCACTCGGGTATAAAGTCGGTACCACTTTCTGTGGGCATGAAGGGCTAATTCTCATGCCTATTAAAATAACAATAAATATTGTTGTGTTGTGTTGTGGATAGGGGTCGATGGCAGGCCCTTACTTTAACAAGATATGAATATTTATGTTGGGTCCTTTGAAGTCAGCGAGCTGATTTTAGCTGGTTAGTGATGTAAGAACTCAACTTTGAATATATGATAAATTTTATTACTTGTGATATTCTACATCCATATACTATATTACTTGTGAACTAAAAAATTTATGGTAGAGGTCGTATATATAATAGTTGTAACTGTCAAGTATATGTAAATGTTACAAACCTTATTCGGTTACCCCCTTAGTTTTAATGTTTTTTCTTGGACCCGTGTGTTTGCCTTTTAAGAATCACTTATTTGTTTGTCCACAATTGCATAAAACTATTGCTAAATTTGACTTTCGTGATGTTACTCGGGTTTTTAACAGACTTTCATTGGTAGTGTCGTTTCATCTTCTGCCGATAGGAATGTTGAAGTGGTAGAATCTCTGATTTCATTTTTTATGCAATTGGAGAGTCATTTAGCGACGAGGCGGTGAGTACTGGCAGTGGCAATGCTCTTATAGACACAATTTCCTTGCCATACTAATACGATTGTGGCACATGTATATTTGGATACAATAACTAGATGTATGCCATTTGTTAATGAGAATACTCAATATATACCTTTGGTGTTCTTGCTTCCCTTCTTGATGAGAGTGTTTGTTTATGTCGAACATATCATGAAGTATTGTACGAAAGTGTTTGGATATAATTGTTATGTTTTTAGCTGCTTTTATTGTTTGTTATATGTGAGGTTCGTGGATAATTTTTTTAAAATATTTTAATTTATGTAAGTGTTCATAACACTTACAAAATGAACATTGTTTTCCTCACATATTAATATTTGTAAGTGTTTTGAGCCGTTACAAAAAAATGTATATATTTTCTTTTGCAAGTGTTTATAACAGTTGTAAATTAAAAAAGGTTGCTGAATTTTGCAAGTGTTCTAAACACTTGCAAATGAAAATTTTGTAAGTGTTTAAAACACTTGCAAAGGTTTAATATGCAAGTGTTCAAAACACTTACAAAGTTTTTGGTAACGGTTATCCGAAACGGATATGTGTTCCCAATGAACACTTACAAATGACATTTGTAACGGTTTTGAACACTTAATTTATTTTTGCAACGTGCTGATTTGTAAGTGTTTTAAACACTTGCAAATGGCATTTGTAAGTGTTTAAAACACTTACAAATCGCCTGTTTTGGTGTAGTGACCTTTAAGTTAACGGGAGCAGCTTTCCAATGGTGGGAGTTTGTCACCACATTTGAACAAGGAGATACATTGCCTATAACAGATTTTTGGGAACTCTTTGACCGAAGGTATTTTCCTTCTGCGAATCAGAAGGAGGTGAGGAGGAAACTGATGGATGTGTTTCAAGGTAATCGAACGATGGACGAGTATGAAGAGGAATTTACTCGATTAGCGAATTTAGTGCCCGATGAGTTAAATACCTAGGAAAGGTATATATCTAAGTTCATACGAGGTTTAGATTGAAGAATTCGGCAGCCTTTGTTAGGGAACCCAGCGTTAGTAACTTTCGCCGAGGTAGTGAATACGGCACTGTTACAGTGTCATGAATATCGTCTTCATTCGCAAGGGGGTACGAACTTTAGAGATTCGGGTTCATCAAGTAGTTCTGGTAGAGAGAATGCCAGTAATAACAGAGAGTATGAGCAAAATTTTATAGGGTCGCAACAACGTTATGCTCTTCAAAATTGGCAGAGAGGATTTGTGGGTAGATGTTTCTTTTGTAAAGAATTTGGTCATAGGAAGAGAGATTGTCCTAAAAGAGGTAAAGGACCACATTTTGAAAAAGTTTTGGATGTGGAAACCCTTACATCAAATTGGAGGCCATTTTAGGCGCAGGGGACTATTGATGTAAAAAATTATATTATCTCTAATTAATCAATCACAGATAAAATAAATAAGACAAAAGATTTTTAAGTGGTTCAGCCTTATAAGAATGGCCTACGTCCACTGTTTTTGGTATTGCTGACTGTTTGAATGGAATTCTAGATAAGTGGTTTACCCAGAAATCCAGAGTCCCCCTCTAATGAGGAGGATACAATATATTTATAGCCTTGAGGTTGTACATGTCAAAGGGAAATGCGTTGTTATCTAGTATACATATACATCTGTACGATAATAATGAGCATTTAATGCGCAATCGTCTTATTGATTCTCCTGATTTGGATGCTCTGTACGTTGAGTTGTTCGGACCGCCTGGGTTACTCGGTACGCTTAAGTTTCTCAGAGCCTTAAGCTCCTCGGGGCGCCTAAGCTGCTCGGTATGATTAATTTGCTTGGGGTGCTTGAGTAGCTCGGTGACAGTATGTTATTCATTAAAAGTGTTTGTAATTTCCACGTAGGTTGACACGTGTCTTCAAGTGAATGGTCCACGTTAGTAGACTAAATTTGGTATCAACAGAAGGCCCCAATGTTTCACACTTTGAGGTTGAAGAAAAGTGTGGAATATTCTGCTCGAAAACTGCTCAGATTTATGGTTTTTAGGAAAATGTTCGTTGTATATAACTCCTTTTTGAGCGCATAGTATCAGGCCTCATTAATATTTTGAATTTTCATGACCGTTTCGATATTTGTGCCCCTTTTCTTCTCTTAGCCGTCGGATACGCAAACGTCCTCCCTTGTAATCATTGCCTTTCTCTATTCCCGAGGTAAAGTATTTAAGCGCGGCGAAAATCCTATCGTCTTTCACTTTTCAAATCTATATCTTTGAACTCTTCATGTTCTTTCTATCTTATGCCTCGTTCTTTCCATCATTCGTTGTCAACTGATCTCTCTTTTTCTGTAAGATTTTCTTCCCTCTCCTTTATTTACTTTGTTCATCATGGTTTACCTTGTTGAATCGCTTGACAAATTTTGGTCTGAAATATCAATCCCTTCGTGGGTTATTTTGGAAGAACTTTCTGAACCTTCTGATTATTTTTCTTTGGCTGAGGGACATTGGTTCCTCAGTATTTTTGTAGCCAAATGTGGCTTTTCTTTCCCACCAAATCCCCTGTGTTTGGAGTTTTGCCAATATTTTGATGTTGTACCTGCAAGAATAGCTCCAAATACATGGAGGATAGTTAATGGTGTACATAGGTTGAATCAACTTTATGGAACCCGTTTAGGGATTCTAGAGATTATGCATTGCTACAGATGGCTTATCAGCGATAGTACTTTCTATTTAAAAACTAGGTTTTTGAATAGAGCGTTAGTTGTCAATCTTCCTGATGCCAATAGGGATTACTTTTATCATGGGGTGTTGATAAAAAATTGGCAACACCCTCCATTAAATGGAGATGATGTGTGCCAAGGTCCCAGATGTCCACAGTATGGCAATGGGATAGGTCATTTTTATTTTTGAAATCTTGTTCTCTTTGTGTTTGATAAAATACATCTTTGATATTTGATTTTTGCTTATTGCAGTTGACAGTAAAAGGAAACCTCCAAAGGAAACTGATGTTAATATAAAGCATTTAAAACTTATCTGGAGTTTGCACCAATCTGTTGCTGAGGATCATATTAGATCTGCTTCTTACTTGTTGCAGTACAAAAGCTATACTTCATCTTTCACTGCTCGTCCTTGTCCAGTGGTAGTTAATCTTGACCAAGTACCAGCCTCTGAGACTAGTGTGAAAGGTTCTTCCTCTGAGTCGAGTATTCCTATCAGTGATCTAATGAAGAAGAGAAAAGCTCCTGCCTTTTTTGACAAATCTGCCTATGCCATAGTGGAGGAAAAGAAAAGTAAACAAGATGTCCCAGAAGAAGGGATAAAAACCATTGATGTACCCCCTCCTGCTGCTGCCAAGAAGGCTGGCGAGAAGCCCCCTGTAGCTCCGAGCAAGACTGTTGCTATCTCTCCTCCGAGCGAGGTTATTATCATATCACCAATAAAGATAACGTCTTTAGTTGAAAATGCTCCTGCTCCTCTTAGGAGGTTAAAGAAAAGCTCTTCTGAGAGACCTGCTAAACCTGTCTCTCAACCTTCAAATGTTGAAGGTAGTGTTCCATCTTTTGTTGCTCCGAGCTCTGTTGTGAGTTTGGTAAGATCTTGGACTGTCCCAGAAGTCCAAGGCCTTGAATATACTCTTTCTCGTGAGAGAATTACTACTCTGGATGCTCAACACATTGCCTTAGTAAGTATTGTTAGCCTGAGTCTTTCACTTTCTAATATTATGTTCATGTATTGACTCAAAGTTATTTCTTTTTTCAGCTGGTGACGTGTTTCAACAGCATTTTAAAGAAGGATGAAGCTATCAAGTCTTCAAGCTCATCGGGAGGAGTAGAGGAAGCTTCTGTTGGGCTGACCCAATCTTTAACAGACTCTCGTCAAAAGTACGAGGAAGATAAAGCTGTGAATGCCTCCAAGGAATTGGAAAAGAAGTTGAAGGAGTTTGAGCAGAGCAACAAAAAGTTTGAACAAAGCAACAAGGAGCTTGAAGTTAAGCTCAAGTCTGCTGAAGAGGAAGTTGTTAAACTTTAAGATGTCAAGCGATAAAAAATGGAGATTGAAGAGAAGTTTAAGGCTGCCGAGGACCTCCTTAGGGAAAGGACCTCCTCGGACAAGGCAAAAAGGAAAAATACATTTAAAAATAATTCGGTGCTGGTTGGGACAAAGGCTGGAACAAGGGCCTGGCTGCCATGTCCTCTCAAATGGACTATGCCAGCCTTAAATATTTTAGGGATGGATGGGTTGCAGCCTTGCAGGAACTGAAAATTACTGAGAATACTGAGTTATTCTAGCAGCACACTCATGGCCCTACTCCCTCTCCTAGAGAATAAGAAGAGGATGGAGCTGCTTCAGATGAATATTTTATGTGTATTGGAGATCAGGTCCCTGTTGTTCCTGTTGTTCAACCTTGCTCCGAGCAACTCCAACCAAGCGGCACTTCTGCTGAGCAACTACCCTTATCCTTCGAGCAACCAATCACTTCCTCCAAACCTTCTGAGGAAGTCATAAGAAACAAGGAGAAGGTGTAAAGTTGTTTGGGCTTTTTTTATTTTGTTTCTTTCTTGAATGTAACCTTGGACTATGTATCTCTTCTTATGATGAATAAAAATTTGAACTTTGGTTGTTCGTCTTGACTTTCTCTGCATCATTATTGATTCTTTTTATTTCTTCTCTTTGTTAGTTTATGGACAGGATGGAGCTCTTATCATCTCATGACTCAGAATTGATGAAGAGATGCAAGGACTATTTTAAAGTTGGTCATGCAGATCGTAATGAGGCTCAAATCATTGATATCCTTGGTTCAGATGCTTCTGAACGAGCAGCTGAAGCTTATCAATACTTAAAGTGCTTGCTCGATAGCGCTGTTGCCAACAATGTGGCCTACTACGAGATGATTGAAGATCTCCAAGAAACTATTGAGGAACTCTAACAGTAATACAAAGAATCTTCTACCCTTTTGCACCAAGGATACGAGAAAAAATATCAACAATTGAGTGCTGACAAAGGGTATGACAAGTTTATCTCCGCTTATGAGAAGAAAGAGAGTGTTCTAAAGCTTGAAGTTGAAGAGCACATGCATATCTCCAAGTTATTAAAGCAAGAGAACATTGCTTTGTAAGAAGAGATAAAATAACTCAAAACTTCTACATCTTCTTCGGGAGCCTTGGTCCCTATTAATGATGAAGGTTTTTCTTTCTTGGAGGTAGAAAATGCCAACTTACGAGATGAGTTGGAAACTTTGAAAAGAGATGGACCCTCCACATCTACTCGTGGACGAGCAAGATCTTCTTCTCGTGGACGAGCAAGGGCTGGTCGAGTTTCTATTGAAGAAGCGAGAACTCAATCTGCCTTGGAGAATCAGGAATTTCAATTGATGGCGAAGAATCAAGCTTTGGCGGAAATGTCCAAGAAAATTCTGAATTTTACTAACCAACTCTCTTCCCAGAGTTCTGCTTTGGAAACTAAGGAAATTTTGGCGAAGAGTCTCTACGAGCAACTGGAGAGATTAACTTATCAGTTCCATAAACAACCCAGAGAGTTTTGGATGGCTGGGTATAATGAAACCCTTTACCATCTTGATGCTCGGATCCAGTAGTCAAATAATGAGGGGTACAAACAAGGGTGATTGAATGCACTGTGTGTGCTAAAATTGGAGCAGGGCCACTACTTATGGGATTATTATGACCCTGGAGTGCTCGATTTGCCCGTGACTCCTTTTAATCTTGACATCAGTTGGATTCCTGCTCGGGTAATTCCTCAATGCTTGATCTCCAAGTATCTCAGCGATTATAGTCTTCGTGCAAACTTCGATATATCTCGCCCAGAGCATTTGCTTGATCGTTCCTCCGTAATGAATGTTCGAATGCTGCGAGATCTAAATTTTATAAATTCCCCTTATGCATTAGATGATCCTCCTGCTGGGGTAGAACCTGCTTCAAAGGCAGAAGGGAAAAAACCAATAGAATAGGTTTTTTTATGTAATGAAGTATATTTTTCACATCATATGTAATTCTACTTGATTTGAATGAAGAAATTTTTAGTCTTTTGCCATTTTATTTTCTTCTAAATAATTTATAGAATGTCCTTGCTTGTTGGTTGGTAAATATATATATATATATATATATATATATATATTATACTTATCCCATTTGTCGTTTGATTATAGTGACTTGTCACTCTTTGGGCCTAAGCAATGGAATGATTTGCATCCCATGTTCCTGCTTAGTTTGGTACTAACCAACCGGAGTTGATTGTAATTTATTAATCGCCTAATCAAAGTTGGTGGTAATTAGTTCCCGACCAACCAGAGTTAGTGGTAATTAGTTCCCGACCAACCGAAATTGGTGGTAATTGATTTGTCGACCAACCAGAGTTGGTGGTAATTGATTCCCAACCAATCGGAGTTGGTGGTAATTGATTCGCCCACCAACCGGAGTTGGTGGTAATTAGTTCCTGACCAACTGGAGTTGGTGGTAATTGATTTGCCGACCAACCGGAGTTGGTGGTAATTGATTCCCGACCAACTGAAGTTGGTGGTAATTGATTTGTCGACCAATCGGGGTTGGTGATAATTACTCTGAATTTGATGTGTAGTATGTAGCACTAATATTCCGAAAAATTTGAACAAGGAAAGAAACTGGGTGAAACATCACTTTATTCATACTGAAAAAACTGCATCACATTGGAATTTCAACTACTGATAATACTTGCGCAGATGCTCTGCATTCCATGCATTCTTAAATTCTTCTCCTTCTAAGGTTTCGATCATGTATGTCCCTGGACGAATAACTTCTGTTACTCTGTAGGGTCCATGCTAGTTGGCATCCAGCTTGTTATGCTTTTGGATCACTTTCTTCAGCACATAATCCCCTTCCTTCAAATTACACTTCTTCACTATTTTATTATAGAATAAAGTTGTTCGTTGTTGATATGCTGCATTCCTGATTGCTGCTACTTCCCTAACTTCTTCGATCATATCTAGGTCTAATCTTCTCATCAATCACAGACAGGGGAATTGAAATTATGCACCCTATGCGTAGGTAAACCTAATTCAGCAGGTATGACAACCTCACTCCCAAATGCCAGCATGTATGGGGATTCTCCTGTTGCTGTTCGTAGTGTGGTACGATAAGCCCACGACACAGAGTGTAGCTCGTTAATCCAATTTGCCTTCGCATCATCCAGTCGTTTTTTCAAACCATTCAATAGCGTTATGTTTGTCACCTCAGTTTGCCCATTGCTCTGGGGATGGCCTGGTGTAAAGTGGACCTTCAATATATTAAATTGATGACAATATGCAGTAAACTCCTCGTTGTCAAACTGGGCTGCATGGTTAGTAATGAATGCATGGGGCAGACCATATCTACAAATTATATTTTTCCAAATAAACTGATAGACCTTGTCATATATCATATCAATGAGAGGTTCAGCCTCCACCCATTTTTTAAAATAATCCACAGTAACCACGAGGTATTTGAATCTTCCCCTGGTCGTTGGAGGTGGCCCGACCAAGTCTATTCCCCACATGACGAATGGCCAAGGAGACGTAATGGGTGTTAACAATGCTTGGGGAGTTCTTCGGATAGAAGAGAAATATTGACATTTATCGCACTTCTTGGCATAAGTTGCGCAATCAGCTCTCATCGTTGGCCAGTAATACCCCTGCATTGTTATTCTTTGCAAAAGCGGCCGACCTGCGATATGGGCTTCGCAAGACCCTTCGTGAACCTCTTCGATCAAATCTTTCACTTTAGAGGGATGAACACATCTTTGTAGCCCTGCTATAACTCCTCGTCTATATAAAATGCCACTAGTCAATACATAACGAGCAACTTAAAACTTTATTTTTTGGCTGCGAGCTTATCAGTTGGTAAAGCCCCCTCTTCGATATAGGCCCTAATGGGGTCCATCCAAGATGGTCCCAAGTCAAGGGAGATGAAGTTTATCATCAGATCTTCGTCGATGCTCCGACCAGCCAGGATTTCTATTGGGATTGTTCTTCGTAGCTCGGTGCGTGTGGCCGATGCTAACCGAGCTAGGGCGTCTGCTCTTGTATTCTCCAATCTTGGTATTCTAATCAACTGAATTGTAGTAAAACTTGATACAACCTCTATCTCTTTTGCATGATACTTGACCATTAATTCTCCTTTTGCCGCATACACCCCCAGAATTTGATTTACGATTAATTGGGAGTCACGGAACACAACGACTTGCTTTGCCTTCATGGTTTTGGCCAGGCTTAGACCCACGATCATTGCTTCATATTCGGCCTCATTATTAGAAGCCTTAAACTGAAAGTGCAGAGCGTACTCCACATCAATCTCATCTGGACTGTTTAAAATAATCCCTGCTCCACTGCCTGTAGAGCACGAAGAGCCATCTATATACAGATTCCACACAGGTACTTCATTATCAAACTCTTGGTCAGACAGAGTTCCTCGGTGGAATATTTAATGTTTCTTTTTGTCCTCCAACACTTCTCGCTGCTCATCCACCGACGTAAGTTGGTCGGGGTTTAAATTTGATGATCCTGTAACACCCACAGGTTGGTCTGTATTCAACTCCTGCTCGTCGGAGGAATCCTCCTGAGTAAATTTTGCGATAAAATCCGCTACTGCCTGCCTTTTGAGCGACGATCTAGGCTCATAAATTATGTCATATTCACCAAGTTCTACTGCCCAATACATTAATCTTCCAGATTTCTCCGGTTTATGAAGAGCTTGTTTTAATGGCATATCGGTGTACACCACTATAGTATGGGCTTGGAAGTATGGCCTCATCCTTCTGCTTGCTTCAATCAGTGCTAGTGCCAACTTCTCCAGCCTTAGATATCTGATTTCTGCTCGTCGAAAAGCTTTGCTGGTGTAATAGACTAGTTTTTGTACTCCGTCCTCCACTCTTATTAACGTCCAGATCACTGCATTTTCTAAAACTGCCAGGTACAAGTATAGTCTTTCTCCCATCACTGGTCTAGATAATAATGGAGGTGTCCCCAGATACTTCTTCAACTCTTGAAAGGCCTCCTCGCATTCATCATTCCACTCAAAAGTTTTTCAGAGTGCTTTGAAGAATGGAAGACATATGTCTGTTGCTCGTGACACAACTCTATTAACTGTTGCAACTCTCCCTGTGAGGCTTTGCACTTCCTTCTTTGTGGTTGGAGAGCGTAGCTCCAATAGAGCCTTGATCTTTTCAGCGTTCGCCTCAATCCCTCGTTGGTTAACAATATATTCGAGAAACATACCTTCTCGTACTCCGAATATGCATTTGGTGGGATTCAATTTCATTTGATATTTCTCTAGTTGATCAAAGGTCTTACCTAGGTCAACGAGATGATCAACCGCTTTCTTGCTATTCGTCAGCATATCATCAACATAAACCTCCATGTTATGACTAATTTGCTCCGCAAACACTTTGATCATCAGCCGCTGATATGTTGCACCTGCATTTTTAAGTCCAAAAGGCATAACATTATAACAATAAGTTCCCTTTGGGGTGATAAAAGAGGTACTTTCCCCGTCCTCAGGCTTCATCTTAATCTGGTTGTAACCAGAATAAGCATCCATGAAACTCAACAATTCATGCCCCGAGGTAGCATCCGCTTGTTGATCGATTCGGGGCAAAGGAAAATGATCCTTTGGGCATGCTTTATTAAGATCAGTGAAGTCTACACACATCCTCCACTTGTTATTTTTCTTTTTTACCATTACCACATTTGCTAGCCAATCAGGATACTTGACATCCTCAATAAAAGATGCTTTTTGTAGTTTCTCTACTTCTTCCTGTATAGCTTGGTTCTTCTCAGGACTGAACACTCTTCTTCGCTGTTTTACTGGCTTGATTTCCTTGTTCACGTTGAGCTCGTGACACAAGAAACTCAAATCTATCCCTGGCATGTCTTCATGACTCCATGCAAAAGTCTGCTTTCTACGCCTTAGAAATGCTATCAATTCCTGTTTTATCGATACATCCAGTGATGCACCAATTTGAGTTGTTCGTTCTGGATGCTCGTCGTCCAGAATGATATTTTCAGTATCCTCCATGACCTGTCCCTTCACGAGCTGAGACTCGCCTTTAGGGTCTAACGTTTCAATCTCTGCATCTTCTATTTCCTCCACTTGATAGTTAGTAGTCTTCTTCCTGGATTCTTCACGTTCCTTCTGTTCAGCAAATGAATAAAAGCATTCTCGAGCTACTTTTCGATCGCCTTTCACAACTCCCACTCCAAAATTGGGGGAGAATTTTAAACATTGATGTACAGTAGATGGTACCGCCTCGAACTTCTTCAGACCTACCCTTCCCATGATGATATTATAAGTTGATTGGATATTTTTATCCATTATAAAAAAGCATACTCTTTCTATTCGACAAGCAGGCCATGTACTAATAAGCATATCTAACTTGATCGTCCCAAGTGGAAAAACCTTCTCGCCAGTAAAACTAAGGAGTGGCCTATGATATGGATCCAACTGGGCTAGCTTCAGATTCAAACTGTCAAAGCACGGATAAAGCATGATGTCTGCCGAGCTACCATTATCCACCAGTACTCGTGAAATCACCACTTCTTTCATTCTCATCTTGATCACCAATGGGTCATCATGAGGATATAGTACACCTGCCAAGTCGTTCTTAGAAAAACCAATGACCAGTTTATCTTTATTCACTTTCCTCGGGGGATCATCTTCTGCCAAGTTTATTCGCTGAATGTACGAGCAAGTTTGAGACTCATTGACGTAAGCTTTTCTCTCCACAGTCAGATCTCCTCCTGCATCTCCACCTATAATAATATCACATTCAAATGATCCAAAATGGATTGAAAATACCTCACGTTCTGGCTGCCTTGGTCTTTTGGGGAGATCGGGGTCATCTTCTGGATCTTTTTCATGACTTCTCTTCTTGTCTTCTTTTGCTCGACGAGGAGATTTAGATATTTGCCTTCTTCGGTCGCTGGTCTTTTCACCATTTCGGTGATCAACATACTTGGTTAATTTTCCCCGCCTGATGAGTGCTTCAATTTCATTCTGGAGTGCTATGCAGTGCTTGGTAGTGTGACCATGGTCTTTATAGAACTCGTAATATTTGGACTTATTCCTCTTGTCAAGATCTGCCTTTATTTTTTCTGACCAGTTTAGCTCCTCGTTGTTCTTGATCTCTTCCAGAATTTGGTTTATATCTACCTTCAAAGGAGTATAATTTCCAAATTTCTTCAATTGTTCCAATGCTTGCTTTGCTTTCGACTGTCTGTTGCCATCATTATTCTTCTGATCCTTCTTCTCAGTCTTGTCAGCCTCGACCTTGGTTTCCTTAGTATCTGTATTCTTCTTCGCAGCCATGGCCTCCTCGGCATTCATGATTTTGGCTGCTTTTGCCATCAATTCAGCCATGGTCCTAGGTGGATCCTTGGCTAAAGTGTAGTACAATTTATTCGGCAACAGTCCACTCGTCAGAGCAGTAATTATTATTTTCTCCTTGTAATCAATTACCTCAAGTTTCTCATTATTGAAATGAGTAATATAGTCTCTGGTGCTTTCACCCGTCTTTTGTCTAACACTCAGCAAGTGTGCTACTCGTTTGACTAGTTTCGCTCCAAAACAGAAGCTCCTAATAAAGAGTTCTGCTAGTTGAAAGAAGGTCGCAATTTTCCCCTGAGGAAGGTTATTGTACCATATTTGAGCAGATCCGATAAGAGTTCCTGAAAATGCCCTGCATCTCATCTCGTCTGGAACTGCATAGATATCGGCAGCAACTTGGTATTATTTTATATGAAGGACAGGGTCAGTTTTTCCATCATATTTAGGCATCACCATAGGAGCTTTGAATTTTGATGGTGTGGGAAAATCCACAATTACCTGTACAAATGGTGTACCTTGGACAAAAGTTCTTTATAGATGATTCTTAACCTTAGCCATTTCCCCTAATCTGTCCTCCAACCTCTGAATAGAGCCCTTCCATGCATCGTTTCCCTCCTCGGGCCTATTGGTTTGAGTAACTGACCGCGTTAATTTTACCTCTTGGGATCTTTCATTACGAGTAGTTGGTCGTGATTGGGCAGAGCCTTCCCTTAGATCGGATAGTCGTTGAGAGTTCCTCGACATAATTCTAAGAGGACTTATATTCCTCCTAGGTCCCAAACGATCGAAAGGAGAGACTCTACTCAACCTTTCTAGAGCACTGGTCCTTTTCGAAGATAGAGTGACGTTTTGTTGAGAGTCTCTAGCTCGTACTGAGGAAGTCCGACCAGGCTGATAAGAAGGATCATTAGATCTTTCAGTACGATATGAGTCAGTGCGTCTGGATCGAGATTCCTCTGGGAATAGAGTTCGCCTAGTTCGCGAAGAGGGTAAACGGGTATTTCTCAGAACACTTTGTTGTCCTGATTGAGCCATCACTTCTCCTTGAATAGTTTGTATAAGTTGACGCATGGTTTCTTGCATGGTCGTCTGGCCTTGGGCCAGATTAGTCATTATACCAGCCAGATCTTGAACATTTGGGGGAGTAGAAAGGTTCGGAGGGACCCCAGTGTTTCGATTATTGGATTCCGGGTTATCGGCCATTGATAATGAATTATTTTGGTGAAAAATGCTAAGTACAGTTATTTCCCACAGACGATGCCAATCTGTTGATGTAAAAAATTAGATTATCTTTAATTAATCAATCACAGATAAAATAAATAAGACAAAAGATTTTTAAAGTGGTCCATCCTTATAAGAATGGCCTACGTCCACTGTTTTTGGTATTGCTGACTGTTTGACTGGAATTCTAGATAAGTGGTTTACCCAGAGATCCAGAGTCCCCCTCTAATAAGGAGGTTACAATATATTTATAGCCTTGAGGTTATACATGTCAAAGGACAATGCACTGTTATCTAGTAGACATATACATTTGTACGATAATAATGAGCATTTAATGCGCAGTCGTCTTTTTTATTCTCCTGATTTGGATGCTCTGTACGTTGAGTTGCTTGGACCGCCTGAGTTATTCGGTACGCTTAAGTTGCTCTGAGCCTTAAGCTCCTCGGGGAGCCTAAGCTTCTCAGTATGATTGAGTTGCTCGGGGCGCTTGAGTAGCTCGGTGATAGTATGTTATTCGTTAAAAGTATTTGTCATTTCCACGTAGGTTGACACGTGTCTTCAAGTGAATGGTCCACGTCAGCAGACTAAATTTGGTATCAACAGGGACTTTGTGTGGGAACCCATTGATAAAGAGAGGCAATCGTACTAGAGAGGTATGATGTAAGTTGTTTTCCCGTGTGAATAGGATTATACTACATGAAACTTTGGGAATATTATAGGTAAGATAGTTATGTGAGGGTAGTGCCATAACCCTATTATGTATGGAATGACCCGAAAGGGAATGTTGAGCAAGTGAGGCTCTTATATTATTATATTTTGAGAGAATATATTATTTTATAATGTGCTCATAGAGAGCTATAACTTTGTTGTGAATGTAAGAATTGTTAAAATGTGTTAAGTAGTAAAGATAAAGCTACTTCTTTTTATAGTCGTGTTAGACTTATATAATTATTG
Organism: Sambucus nigra; assembly: GCA_949130495.1. NCBI lineage: Eukaryota > Viridiplantae > Streptophyta > Magnoliopsida > Dipsacales > Adoxaceae > Sambucus > Sambucus nigra. The sequence continues at coordinate 193,678,679 of OX422208.1, forward strand.
TATTCCAGTTATGGAAGAGCCTAGTGATTCGTATCAAATATTGCATATTTCTCCCATATTTCTTTATGCATTCTAGCGCTTTTACGATCCTAAATGCTTATATTTATGCTCATTAACCAGACAACTTTGGATTTGTGTAGATACCTGTTTTGCAGGGGTTAATTATGCTTTTGTAGGTATTGGAACGCTAAAAGTGAGGATCCGTTGCATTTCGGAGAAGTTCCGTCGCCGGATGCTACTTCGAGGGAATTTTAGTTAATTCACATTTCATCTTCGAATCATGGAATTTCCACGGATGCGTAGTTCGTCGATCAAGCTTCGCGTGGGCGCAAACGATGCACGATTCCGAGTCCGTACGGTGCAGTTATTGACATTTCTGTAGTAAACCTTTTCTTCCTTGTGATGACCAAGGGATTCCTGGAAACAGAGTACCGGTCGACCGCGTCTCTGGGACCGATCGACAGCGGTTTGGGGTTTTGCCATGGGAAGAAGATAGTGCACTTATACAAGAGGGACCGGTCGATCGCGCCCTTGCGACCGGTCGACCTGTGATTACAGATATTTTCTTTTCTTTTCTTTTTCTTTTATTTTCTTTCCCACTTACTATATAAACCAAATTTTGGTTTCTATTTCAGATATACTTAGTTAGAATAGGTTTTAGAGAGTTGTAGGTTAGGGTTTGGGTTATTGGAGAGTTCATCTTTCTTCCTCATTTGGTGTGATAACAATTGGGTTTGTAATTTGCACTATTCATCTTCCCTTCCATTAATATAGTTGTTTTTTCTTTATTTCTTGCTTTGTCAATTATATTTACATGCTTTGTTAAATAGTTTACATGTTTTAATTTACTTGCTTTCTAGTATAGATTTATCTCGTTTATTTATTGCGTTTATTTATCTCATTTTTACAATGCTTTCTAGGTAATTTAAATTAGGTTGTGTTTGAATGGAACTCACTCGGGTTAACGCGTTGCTTTGCTTGATGATAGTGTTTATGGGTTTAATTCGAGTGCATTGTCCTAGTTATTGCGCCTAGGATATTAGACGGGGCATATCATGTATGTCCCGTGCTTACGACCTTTCGTGTACAATTTTCGGGATATTTGTTGACGCCAAAATCATATTAGGCTTTTATACGAATTTAGGGGCGTGACAACCCTTGGTTCAATTAACTGTCGAAACGAGACACATTCTAAATAACTCGTCGACCCATGTAACTATTTTATACAAATTAACTCGAGTGAGGGATATTCAACGCAACCTATAGCTTTAATGGCTTTGTTAGTCTAGTTTCAATACACTTGCCAAGATTAACATTTCCCTTTCATGCATCATTTCTTTTAGTTTGTAATCACCTTTTACACTTTTATTTCGGAGTATTAAATCCTATAAATTCTAACAACTCGTCTCTAGGGATTTTCGATACCTGACTTACCGTTGTGCTTGCCCCGTAAGTGTAGTAGTAATTTAGGTTTGTTTGTATAGTCGCGGCGAGACAGAAAACAACGACTGTGCACTTTACACGCGCACACCTCTCGCACGCCCATCAAAATGGCGTCGTTGCCGGGGACTTGTTTGTTTTAGACTTTATTTGATTTAGTATTTCATAGTATTTTCTTTCTATTTGTATTATTTGCTAATCTTTTTGCATGACTTCCACATTTGAGCACTTAGAAACGCTCGAATTTTTTCCGCGCGCACTTACTTTGTGGAATCCGCCACTTCGAGCCATTTTGGGGGTAAGCATGTCTTATACCAATTCTTTCGGTAATCCTTGTTATAAGTCTAAAAAATTCTCGTAAACCTATGACTTTCGGTGAATACTTCGAATCCTAAAGTATAACAAATTGAAATATGACTTTGGGCGAGTATAATGAAAGTCAAAATTTAGGTTATTGGAATTTTGATGATGATGATAATGATTTTGGGCCTTTACCTCCCTATAATAGGAATTTTGAAACGAATTCGAATAGTTTTCAAAATTCCTATCATAATGAGTTTTTGTTTAAGTTCGATGGTAATTTTCAAAGTTCCCATTTGCATGCATCCGCACCTCGACCCATGACATTCGGTGAGGGCTTGCGTATGTATGAGAATGAGAAACTTGAAAATCGTTATTGGGAAGAAAATCATTCATGGGAACATGAATTGAATTTATTATTTGAGTCCGATGACGATTTTGCTTTCGAGACTTTCGAGGTCGAGGAATGTTTTGAACCAAATGAGGTACTTGTACCTACTTTGGAATAAACCATTCTTGCCTTTGCCCATCTCGTAATAGATATTGAAAGTGAGGATGATAATGACGTAATATCTATTTGCGATGAAATGATTTCTTCTTTGGCCCCCAAAGAAAAACATTTCATTGAAAATGATATTATTTCATTCGAAACTCAAACTTCATTAGGTGATGATTCATCTCATGAGTTTGAATTTCTTTCATCCCCATTTTCATTCTCTATTATCACACCGGAACAAGTACCCGATGATTCGGTTTCAAACTTTAATGTTTTAAACCTTTTCGTCGATGAGGAGTACTTGCTCGAGTCGCCTTCCACAATCGCATCTTTTCCTTTGTGTGCGCCGCCTCCCATTCCAATTTCAAAATCATTGGGAGGATATTCAGCTTTTCTCGGTCCCCACATGTTTTTGTCATCCGTTCAATCCAAACCCCCCATCGTCCCTCCAAAAAATTTAATTGGCGATGGTTCCTTTCTTACGCCTAACACATGCCTTCCGTTTTTCAAACGAAATTCATATTTTTTAGAAGGCATCCTTGTTTGCGAGGGTACACCGGTTATCCTCCAAAGTCACATCGTTCTTATGGTGGACCCTCAGCTATTTAGACTTCTAGTGTATAGTTAGTGTGAGGCCTAAATAGTAGGTTGTATATAGTTAGCTTTTTACTTTTTCGTTCTTTTTAATTTAGTCTAGTGTAATTAGTTAAATTTTTGTTATTTGTTTTTGCTATGCTCGGTATTAACTTATTTTGTATATTCTTTGGACTTGTTCATATGGGGATCGCTCCAATTTTGGGTAATATCGCTTTTTTCCTCTCTTTAACTTGATCTTAATTCACATCGAGGACAATGTCAAGTTTTAAGTTAGGGGGTGTGGGATATTCTATCCATTTCATTATTTAGTCCATGCTTTTTCTCACATGTTAGTTACTTAGTATGCTTTTCTTAGAAAAATTAAAAATTTCAAAAAGATTTTCTTCCTTTTTTCTCCTTTTTTGGGCATTTTGCCTTTGTTTCCAATGATAAATTTCAATAATCGCCCGATCCAATAGACAACCCAATGGTGCATGTTCTCGATTTTAGAAGTTATTAGACTTTAGTCTCCATTATTGATATTATGAATAACTTCATGAATTAAACTTTAATCCCGTGAGCACATGCACTTTTATTGTTATATTGATTTGGTTTAAGATTTTTATAACTCGGTAATCTTTTGTTGCATTGTATATACTTACACCGAGTAAGCTTTGTACCTTTCATCGTTTGTGAGTGTATACACCATTCTTTTCTCATTGAAAACGTTGAATTCGTTGGTAATCTCACTATTCTTTCATTTGATCGTTCATTAATTGAGTTCATACTTGAAATGTGTTACTTGATAATGATTTTTATTTATTATTTTGATTCGAGAAATGCGTAAACTTTTAGAAATGATCATAGGCCATCTTTGTTATATCACTCATATTAGCTTTGACCTCACCCTTATATGTTTCCCCTTGTTAACCCCTTTGAGCCTAAATATAGCCTTTCGTTTCATAACCCCATTCCCATAACAAACTCTAAATTGGAGTTTTAGCCCATACATACATTTCCATACCTTTGTTTGGAATGTTACTTGGGATTGAATGATGTTGGTATGATGTCGGTTGCAATTTAGGCATATGAGAGTTTGAAAAGAAAAGAAAGTAGTGAAAAAAGTGAAGAAAAAGAGAAAGCAAAAAGTAAAAGAAAACATGAAAAAGAAGAAAAGAAAAGGAAAGAGAAAGTTGTAAATGTTGTGTATAGTGTTCAATAATCTTTGATTACTCACCCCGATGATATATCTAATGCTTGTTTGGAACTCGTTTTCTAATTTGATATTGCCCTCATTCTCCCATTATCCCGAGTTTTCATTCCGAACACTTTGAATCCGTACATACATATCCTTCATTTTGTACCCTAGCTTAGCCTACATTACAACCCTAGTAAAGTCCTATGTGATCTTTGGTTGATGTAATTCAAAAGTTGAAATAGTTTTGATAATCTGTGAAGATGCATTTCGCCTCCTTTAATGTGCGGTATCTTTCATTGAGATTACAGTTTTTTAGTTTTTATATTGCGTTCTTCATTTGTGACATGTGTGCGGCCTAATTTCCATTTATATTTACTCTATATGCTCGCATGTTTCGTGTGTTACCTCCCTGTTTCGAGTAAATTCGCTTGATGAGTGCAATACCCGTGAGGATTGAATATATGCTTGCTTTAATGTTTATCCGGTTTATATAAGTTTTTGCCAAATCACACTTTGCATGTGCTCGCTCCCCCTCCGACATTTTAAAGTTTCAATTCTATGAGGTGCATTTTATAATGTTAATGATTTGGACTTTTATTTGAATTCATTCACTTTGCTAATAATGTGTAAGAAATCCTTTTCGTTATTGTTGGGCTTGTCGCATGTTGGTTTGGGCATATTTTGAGGAAACCATGTGATGTTTGCGGTACCATCCCTAAAAACCCTCACGAGATGACACTCGTCCACTAGGGTAACCTAGGGGTTTAACGGCTTATTGCATATGCTAAATGCAAATGTGCTCCCTATGAAAGTGGTATTTATATTTCGATGCATATATACGTCTTGTAACGCCCTCTGTGGACTGGTTTTGTTTGTTTCATTACTAGAGACTAGCAATGTTTGAGTTAGGGAGTGTGATTCGTATCAAATATTGCATATTTCTTCCCTATTTCTTTATGCATTCTAGCGCTTTTACGGTCCTAAATGCTTATATTTATGCTCATTAACTAGACAACCTTATATTTGGATAGATACATGTTTTGCAGGGGTTAATTGTGCTTTTGTAGGTATTGTAACGCTAAAAGTGAGGATCCGTTGCATTTCGGAGAAGTTTCGTCACCGGACGCTACTTCGAGGACATTTTAGTTAATTCACATTTCATCTTCGGATCATGGAATTTCCACGGATGCGTAGTTCGTCGAGCAAGCTTCGCGTGGCCGTAAACGGTGCACGATTCGGAGTCCGGACGGTGAAGTTATAGCCATTTTTGTAATAAACCTTTTCTTCCTTGTGATGACAAAAGGATTCCTGGAAATAGAGTACCGGGCCATGGGAAGGAGATAGTGCACTTATACAAGAGGGACCGGTCGACCGCGCCCCTGCGACCGGTCGACCGGTGATTGCAGATATTTTGGGATTCTTTTCTTTTCTTTTTCCTTTATTTTCTTTCCCACTTACTATATAAACCAAATTTTGGTTTCTATTTCAGATATACTTAGTTAGAATAGGTTTTAGAGAGTTGTAGGTTAGTGTTTGGGTTCTTGGAGAGTTCATCTTTCTTCTTCATTTGGTGTGACAACAATTGGGTTTGTAATTTGTACTATTCATCTTCCCTTCCATTAATATAGTTGTTTTTTCTTTGTTTCTTGCTTTGTCAATTAGATTTACATGCTTTGTTAAATAGTTTACATGTTTTGATTTACTCTCTATCTAGTATAAATTTATCGCGTTTATTTATTGCATTTATTTACCGCATTTTTACGATGCTTTCTAGGTAATTTAAATTAGGTTGTGTTTGAATGGAACTCACTCGGGTTAACGCGTTGCTTTGCTTGGTGATAGTGTTTATGGGTTTATTTCGGGTGCGTTGTCCTAGTTATTACCCCTAGGAGATTTGACGGGGAATATCATGTATGTCCGTGCTTACGACCTTTCGTGCACAATTTCCGGGATATTTGTTGACGCCAAAATCATATTAGGCTTTTATGCGGATTTAGGGGCGTGACAACCCTTGGTTCAATTAACTGTCGAAACGAGACACATTCTAAATAACTCGTCGACCCATGTAACCATTTTATACAAATTAACTCGGTGAGAGATATTTGACGCAACCTATTGTTTTACTCGTTTTGTTAGTTTAGTTTCAATACACTTGTCTAGATTAACATTTCCCTTTCATGCATCTTTTCTTTTAGTTTGTAATCATCTTTTACACTATTATTTCGGAGTATTAAATCCTATAAATTCTAACAATTCGTCTCTCTGGATTTTCGATACCCGATTTACCATTGTGCTTGCCCCGCAAGTGTAGTAGTAATTTAGGTTTGTTTGCATAGTCGCGGCGAGACAGAAAAAACGATTGTGCACTTTACACGCGCACACCTCTCGCGCGCCCATCACCTAGTGTATGGCAATATATTATTATGATGAGAGAGATTATTACTGAAATGATTAAGAATTTAGTGGATTATTGATGAGTAAGATACTTAGCTCATAATTATGTTAATTGTGAGAACTAAATATTATTATGAGTATGATAAATATTAAAACCTTGTGTCTTGGGCATAAGGTATTTTATTTAAATGTCGAAAGACATAAACTGTTTTATAATAAACTGTTTTCAAAATAAAACTTTTCATAGGCCTTTGGGCAATACCAAAAATGATTTACACAAAATATTTTTAAACTCTAGTCCCGATATAACAAACTCTCAATCCCCGACCTCTCTTCGTATTAGTGTATTGGGAGGGTTCTTTGTTTGGATTTCGCTTGCGAGACCTCCTCCACATGAAAGTAGCGAATGTCAGGAATTGAGAGGAGTTAAATCTTTGGACCTCTTAAAATTGTTATATTATTAGTATGTTAGTATAATTTATATATAATTAGAGCCATGGTACTATTTGAGGCAAGAGAAGCCTAATTTTGTTCATACGAGTAGAGCTCGAATTAAGGGTGTATGGGCGCCCTAGTTGTTATAATTGGTTTTATAAAATTAAAATAATCCGTCATGGGAAATGGGAGGTTTAGGTATAGTGTAGTAGAAACTAGTTGAGCTTTGGAGTATTAGGCTTAGCGTAATTTCGAGGGCAAAATTCTTGTAAGTGGGGAAGTGTGTAATACCCCAAGATTTTTGGGACAATAATTTATTTATTTTGGGAGAAATAAATATTATTTTAATTGGAGATTAATTAAATTGGCATTTGAGGTCAAAATTTGAAGATGTTAAGTAATTCGAATGACGATTCTGAGTGTGCGGTTGATTCCGGAAGGGTCAAGATAGTCGAAATGACAGTATTTGGGTCTTATTTGGGTTCCGAAATATTTTAAGTTCGTTTGGCTCGAATTAGAGTAACCGAGTCATTTAAAGTGTGTATTATCATTTAAAGTTGTGTATCTTGGGAGATAAGGCTTAAAAGCCTACGTGAGAAGTCATTCTCACTTAAGAGAAAGAGAAAGCCCTAGAAAGAAAGAGAGAGAAATAAGAAATAAGAAGAAAGAGAAGAAGAAAAGAGGAAGAGGAAGAAGAAAGCTTGGGATGTCCGACAAATCCACGATTTCGAGGACAAATCAGACTCTACAAATTTGAGGTAAGTGATTAAACTTGCTAAATAATTGTTGTGTATCATTTATTTCATGAGTTGTGGATAAATTTTTGAAATTTGGGATAAATATGTTAAAACCTAGATTTTAGGTTAAATCTTACATTTGATGTGTATATAATGGATTTCAGGTTATAAATTAGTTGGGTTGAGTTATTTGATGTGTATTAATGTTATGAATGTGGTTGGGTTGAAGATTTGTGTTGGATGTAATTATTATGGGGTTTTTGAGAAGTTAGAGTTCCTTGAAAATGGAGTTTGGTCGAGATACCTGGTAGGGCCGGTCGACCGCGTCCAGGGGACCGATCGACCGCGCCTCCAAAATGAGGCACAATATCTTCGTTTATAAGCACAATTCAAAAGCACGGTCGACCGTGGTTGGGGGACCGGTCGACCGGGCCTCTATTTTTGGCTCAAGTTTGGGAATTTAAGTTTATCCCCCTTTCCTTTGGGTTTGTATTTATGGACCTTCCTAATTATTATATCATAGAGGGTTAAGTGATTATTTAAGGGGATTAAGGATCTTAGAAAGTGAGAAGATGTTTGGGGATCATATCATAATGAAATTAAGTGCGTATTTCCTCTCTCATCCAGCACATGAGAGCAAAATTTATAGATGATTGGATGTAAATGTTGGGGTTTTAGTGATTGATTTAGAGAGAGTGTGAAATTAAGTTATCGTAATGATTTAGTGGGAAATCCTCTAAGTGTCGAGGTTAATAATTGAAGAGTAATAAATGTTGATTGATGTGCATACGGATATAGAGAATATCCTCAACGTAAATTGAATTGAGAGAGTAATCAAAATAGAAATGAGGTATGAACTTCAAGCGATAAATCGTATAGTGTATACAAAGTGGGGAAGTTATGTGAGTTATTGACGAATAGTATATCGAGAGTAAAATATACTAAATACTTATATTATTTCATTTACGCCTAAGAGCGTAACAAGCGTATGTAAATAGTGTGATACATATATCTTGTGTGATGGTATACATTTATATGATGTGATGATGTATGTATATCTTGTGTGTATAATATATATATATATATATATATATATATATATATATATATATATATATATATAATGCATACCCCCTCTATGCTATCATGAGAAGTTGCGCGATGTGGGTGAGGCCCATGGCTTGAGGAGCAGGGCGCGTATAGTCCCCAGGTCATAGCGTCCATTTATTATTGTGTGATTTTTTTTATTAGGGGGAGGACATGGTGGGTATGTTTCGTCTCATTTTCGGGGAGGAACTATGACCGCTTCCCGTACGTTGTGATATAGTTTTTACCAAGGCGGTGTGAGATTCCGACCGTTGGTACCCAGGATGATATATGAGTGATTCCCTGGTAGATGATAGCATTGAGAACCTGCATCCTCGAGTTATAGCTCACTGGGATGGTTATTATTATACCTGTGTGAATAGTATATTAATTGTATATGATTATTAATATCATATTTGTCTCTAGAGTAAAGAGACATAAGAAGATTGCTTGAATCTCATTCCGGGAGATTTTATCCGGACAAATTGTGATGAATATATATTAAAGTGGAATTGGAGAGTAGATAATTATTATGAGTGTATATAGTACTTTGGGTATCGAGGTCATAATGGACCTCAACGACCAACATTGCCAAGGAGTGTATCGGGGGGGTCCTTGTTTGGATTTTGCTTGCGAGACGTCCCACGCACGAAACGCAATGCAATGTTGAGAGTGAGGAGAAGTTAGTCCTTAGTGCTCATATTTATATTAGTATATATCTCGACGATCGACATTGCCAAGGAGTAGTGTATCGGGGGGGTTCCTTGTTTGGATTTCGCTTACGAGACGTCCCACGCACGAAACACCGTGCACTGTTGAGAATTGAGAATAATAAATTAATCATTTATAGAATAAGAGAATTTGGATTATACGCGTCATGCATTGAGGGCATAATGAATCTTGATAATCAATACTGCCACGAGTAGTGTATCGGGGGGTTCCTTGTTTGGATTTCGCTTGCGAGACGTCCCACGCACGAATATATATATATATATATATATATATATATATATGTGTGTGTGTGTGTGTGTGTGTGTGTGTGTGTGTGTGTGTGTGTCAATAACTAGAATATGAGAACTTCTAGTAAAAGAGAATGTTTATGTATACTTTATATGTTTAGAAAGTGGCCGAATAGATGAGGGTGGTAATATTTGGAGTTGAGAGATAATTTAGATGGATTTTAATTGAAAATAAAAATTAGGAGTAAGTTAGATTACTTTGCCCTTAGATAGATTTGGGCATTTATTTTGAGATCATGTGCATACGCTTAGTTGCGCGCTTTAGTTGAGAGGTGAGTTAAATTTTATGGAGAGTGTGACTCCACTTTAATCATGTCATAATGCATTTATAATTATTAGGAATTTTAATGCACTTGCTAAAAATGTTTTCACACCTCGAGCTCTGACCCGTTTATATTTTCTTTTGCCATGTGTATATATTGTAGTCATTTAGGTGTTCCTCCGCAAGGACGCCATTAATGATATCCATCCAGTGTATTCGTGGAGCTGCAACAGTGGCGGGTTGTTGCAGCATTTTGTTATAGCCGATTCCTATCTTTTGTGTATCTAGATTAGGATTCAGTTTGTGTATCGGGTTTATACCCAAGTGTTGTAGCGTAGAACTTTTATATTTTCTTTCTCAGATTATTGTATTGTCTGTGACCCGACAACATATTCGGGTAATTTATTTCGTACATTATGTTGTACTCTTGTATTAGTCTCTTTTATATTAGAATGTGTGTGTTATTTATCATATTTAGTAGTTGTTATGTTGTGGGTTAGTTATTGTATGGTTTCTTTCAGTAAATGTTTTTAAAAAAATTTGACACCCTCTTTTTGTAGTAATGGGTTATCAGTCATATTTATTTTAGAATCGTCAGTAGATGCTGAGAATGATCCACTTGAGATTCCTGGTTATTTTATTATAGGGCTGGCCACCCGTTATTATTTTGAGTGGGGTGTCACAAGATGATAAGATTTTAATGTTGTGTGTTAGTTTTATAAAAATGCTTTTTTTAATGTTTTTGAAATTTTGCTAAGTCGTTAGAATGATATTCATGATGTCATTGGAACAAACCTTGGGTTCTCGTTAGAACTAATCAAAAGAACTTCGATCAACCTTTTTTTTGGGTTACTGTGATTTTTCATTCGATATCTCGTTTGATGTCTATTCCAACCTGTGGAGTCATTCGAATGAGTCTTCTGACCTCGTCCGAATGACCCGATGAACTTTTTATTGTTTCGAGATTTACTTAAAGCGTTTCATCTTTATCTCACTTTTGGAAAACTTCCTATAAATAGGATTGCGTAGCAACAGTTTGACTTTAGGCTTTAACCTAGTTTTGAGTTTTGAAACTCTTTCAAAAAGCTCTGTGAGTTTATGTAATTATTTATGATACAGTTTTTCAAAACCAAACTCAGTTTCCACCCAACTGTTAAAAGATCAAAGTATTCATTATATATATATATATATATATATATATATATATATATATATATATATATATATATATATAGAGAGAGAGAGAGAGAGAGAGAGAGAGAGAGAGAGAGAGAGATAGGTCCCCTCATGTAAGGACTCCTTGTGATACAAACCCCGGTACATACCATCTTTTTAAGATAGTATAAAGATGAATTTTTTGATGAAACTTCATGGATGTGATCTCCACGGTAAGAAGATCACATCCAAATTTTTTTATCAAAAAATTCAATAAAAATCGTTGAGATGAGACAATGTGTAAAAAAATGGTGTAAATATGCATTTTCGACCATTGAAATTTTGATGATAATCTCACCCACTTTTTTATTGAATTTTTTAATGAAAATTCATGGATATGATCTCGACAGTGAGAATGTCATATCCATGAAGTTTCATAAAGAAATTCAATCAATCAAGTAGTTGGCGCACGCCCAAAATTTTAACGGTTGAAATGCATATTTATACCTTTTTGACGTATCACCTCATCTCAACGATTTTTTTAATTTAATTTTTTGATGAAAAAAATTGATATGATCTTTTCAACGTAGAGATCATATTCATGAAGTTTCATTAAAAAAATTATTTTTTTACTATTTTTAAAAAATGGTATATACCGAGGTCTATACCAGAAGGAGACCTTACATGAGACTTTCTCTCTGCGTATATATATACACACACTTTGAGATTAAGTTTGTGGGCACCTGACGCGACTCAATTTGTGTCTAAAGTGCGTCCTAATTATGGTTCAAGTGCAACCCGATCGCGAAAGTAATAAACCCAGTAAGACGGGGTCGAATCCTCGGAAAATAGGACGATTGCTCGTGACGACGATATGTAAGACTACTAACCCTAAACTGACTCAAGAAAAGAAAAGGAAAAAGGTGATGAATTTGTGGAATGTGATTTCTACTAACTAAATGCAAATTAAATTAAACTACTAAATTAAACTACTTAGCAAAAGTGAACTAATTATGAATGGGAAAAGCAAGGTCGGAATACAATCCTCGAACCCTAGTACGTTTGCCGGTAATAAAACTAGTTATGAATTAGATAATTAACTAAACCCGGTCTTTATTAATCTTAAGCATTATATATATGAGGTTCACGCCCGCATCATATATAATCAAAAGTAATAATAAAGCAGTGTCGTTATAGTTATACTCGCGTCGCACTCTTAAGCATTCCGGTTACCTAGGGCAAACGAGATCAAAAGTCCTAGGACGGTTGTGATCACTACAAAACATGATTTGATCATTTATTTAATTCAGGGAACTAATTTTACACACATGCAAACCACATCGTGTTGGGTTCATGCATTCCAACCCTCAAAAGTCTAGCCTAACATGGTGCAATTAACAATAACTAAGATTTTTACGGTGCATGCAACTAAACTCATGATGAAATTGTTTATAACGAAGAATAACGATGTAATACCTACTGGGAATAAACTAATTATGCAAGTATTATTGAAACCAAACAATAGAGAAGAGAAAGAAATCAACTTTACTGAATAACTTGCGATTAAGAATTAAACACTGAAATTTATGAGCTTCTAGGGTTCTTCTAAACTTTCTCTCTCTAAAACTACGTGAGAAGAAGCTCTATAATGTCTTCAAAAATGTTAGAATAAATAACTACGAATTTACAAGAGTTTCAACCATACAGGACTCTAATTTTACAAGTAGATAAACTCAAATTTCGATACCCGAACCGATCCTATTCAGGGCTTCGATTCGATTTGCCTCTAACAGAAAGTTTTGCCAGAATTGGATCGGTTATTTTTCTTTGCCTTCGGTTCGGTTCCATCCTTACTAAGCTTCGCAAAAAGTTTTCCAAGGGTAAGATCGGTTCTTTTTCATCCTCTTCGGTTCGGTTCCCTCTTTACAGGAAAAGTTTTCTTCTTCGTGATTTTCTCTCAACTTCGAAGTCTTCTAACTTTTGATCCGTGATTCCCATTTGGAAGTCGTTTCTTCCCACGTGCTCATAGACTTGAAATATTAAATTTCTCTTTAAGCCTCTCTTCCAAATCCTTTATGTAAATTACTCTTTTACCCCTTTGACATTTCTGCTCTTATTTTCATTATTTCTTGCGATTTCTTCTTTCTTTATATGCATCAAATACCTGCAAAAGTGATGAGAAATATACGAAACTTGGCATACTCAATAGGAAATGTCAATATTAAGAATATGAGATAAATTCACTTGAATTACACTTCGCGGAGTGATAAAGGACCCTGAATTACGGGGATAAATACGAAAAATTTATGCCTAATGAACACCATTAGTTTTTCTCTACATTTTGCTGAGAATTATTTCATGCGGCGAATTTAGTGTATTGGTTGTTTATATACAGTTAACTTCATCTGTGACGGTTATTGACCCTGTTAGGTAGATACCGAGGTGTCTGTAGACTCACATGTTTTGGCACTGCATAAGTGGACTCCTATGTGCACTGTGGAGGGGAGGTTGAAGACTGAAGAGTGTCAAGGCTTGCGAGGGCGTCGAGTTTTTATTGTAAGTCTAATGTATGTATTATTTTAATTTCTCATCATAGTGAGTTACGTCGTTTGGGTAGTTTGAGATTTTTTTCATTTAGGTTTTTCTCGTACATTCGAGCGTTGTCATTTAATTTACTTATTTTAGCTTGCACTAACCTATATGCATGTTTAAGTTAAGATAAAATCGGCTAATCTATTTTAACACAACAACTGTTTATTTGGTACTAAGTTGAATTTGGGTAGTTTGTTTTATTGAACTTATAATTAAGAAATTTTTTAAACTAATAATTTGCTTGGTTTTGTACCTTTGCCATATTAGTTTCTCTTGCGACCCAGGACTTTCAAATTTGAATTGTTTATTTCCTTTTGAAGTTATTGTGTATATTCTTAATAAACTGAATAGGTTGGTTTCATGTAAAAAAAAGGAGAACATGCACACAAAAAAAACCTAAAAGTGTTAGATATTTACTTTGTTGGGACGTGTGGACTGATTTTATTTATTTATTTTTAATCATTTTTATCAGGTGCATTCAATATTAACTTTATTGTTTGCATATATGCATACTGAGACCATACTTGGTCGTGCGGGTCGATGATTTGAAAATGTTTCTTATTGAAATTTATATGTGGAAATGCATCTAGTGATTGAAATTTAAATTATTAATTTGTTTTTGAATGTGCATGTTATTGATTAACTAAACAAGTTGGGTTCATATAAAAACAAAGGAGACTTTGTCAAAAATTTCAAAAACGTAAAGAGTTAACAATATTCACTCTATTGGGTCGTGCGTGACAATGTTTATTTTTTTAACCACGTTGTATGTTTGATTTGTTGTTTGTATATGTTACGATGATGTTGAGGTGTTTCACATATTATCATAGTTGAGTTGAGTTGATTAATTTTGTATATTATCAATTGATTAGTTATTGAATTCGTTGAATGCATTTAATTTCGATCGTTGATATGGGTGGTCATTAAGAAGTGAATTCGTTGAATTTGTCGATAAGGGTGGTCATCTAGCCTTTAAACCTTTAGGTTACCCTAGTAGGACGAGTTGTGTCTAGTGAGGGTTTGCAAAGAATATCCCCACAAAATTCATTCTAACCTCTAAGTCGTTAGAATGATATTCATGATGTCATTGGAACAAACCTTGGGTTCTCGTTAGAACTAATCAAAAGAACTTCGATCAACTTTTTTTTGGGGTTACTGTGATTTTTCATTCGATATCTCGTTTGATGTCTATTCCAACCTGTGGAGTCATTCGAATGAGTCTTCTGACCTCGTCCGAATGACCTGATGAACTTTTATTGTTTCGAGATTTACTTAAAGCGTTTCATCTTTATCTCAATTTTGGAAAACTTTCTACAAATAGGATTGCGTAGCAACAGTTTTACTTTAGGCTTTAACCTAGTTTTGAGTTTTGAAACTCTTTCAAAAAGCTCTGTGAGTTTATGTAATTATTTATGATACATTTTTTCAAAACCAAACTCTTTTTCCACCCAACTGTTAAAAGATCAAAGTATTCATTATATATATATATATATATATATATAGAGAGAGAGAGAGAGAGAAAGAGAGAGAGAGAGGTCCCCTCATGTAAGGACTCCTTGTGATACAAACCCCGGTACATACCATCTTTTTAAGATAGTAAAAAGATGAATTTTTTGATGAAACTTCATGGATGTGATCTCCACGGTAAGAAGATCACATCCAAATTTTTTTATCAAAAAATTCAATAAAAATCGTTGAGATGAGACAATGTGTAAAAAAATGGTGTAAATATGCATTTTCGACCATTGAAATTTTGATGAAAGTCTCACCCACTTTTTTATTGAATTTTTTAATGAAAATTCATGGATATGATCTCGACAGTGAGAATGTCATATCCATGAAGTTTCATAAAGAAATTCAATCAATCAAGTAGTTGGCGCACACCCAAAATTTTAACAGTTGAAATGCATATTTATACCTTTTTGACGTATCACCTCATCTCAACGATTTTTTTAATTTAATTTTTTGATGAAAAAAATTGATATGATCTTTTCAATGTAGAGATCATATTCATGAAGTTTCATTAAAAAAATTATTTTTTTACTATTTTTAAAAAATGGTATATACCGAGGTCTATACCATAAGGAGACCTTACATGAGACTTTCTCTCTGTGTATACATATACACACGCACTTTGAGATTAAGTTTGTGGGCACCTGACGCGACTCAATTTGTGTCTAAAGTGCGTGCTTATTATGGTTCAAGTGCAACCCGATCGCGAAAGTAATAAACCCAGTAAGACGGGGTCGAATCCTCAGAAAATAGGACGATTGCTCGTGACGACAATATGTAAGACTACTAACCCTCAACTGATTCAAGAAAAGAAAAGGAAAAAGGTGATGAATTTGTGGAATGTGATTTCTACTAACTAAATGCAAATTAAATTAAACAACTAAATTAAACTACTTAGCAAAAGTGAACTAATTATGATTTACTAAATATGAATGGGAAAAGCAAGGTCGGAATACAATCCTCGAACCCTAGTACATTTGCCGGTAATAAAACTACTTATGAATTAGATAATTGACTAAACCCGATCTTTATTAATCTTAAGCATTATATATATGAGGTTCAAGCCCGCATCATATATAATCAAAAGTAATAATAAAACAGTGTCGTTATAGTTATACTCGCGTCGCACTCTTAAGCATTCCGATTACCTAGGGCAAACGAGATCAAAAGTCCTACGACGGTTGTGATCACTACAAAACATAATTTGATCATTTATTTAATTCGGGGAACTAATTTTACACACATGCAAACCACATCGTGTTGGGTTCATGCATTCCAACCCTCAAAAGTCTAGCCTAACATGGTGAAATTAACAAGAACTAAGATTTCTACGGTGCATGCAACTAAACTCATGATGAAATTGTTTATAAAGAAGAATAACGATGTAATACCTACTGGGAATAAACTAATTATGCAAGAATTATTGAAACCAAACAATAGAGAAGAGAAAGAAATCAACTTTACTGAATAACTTGCGATTAAGAATTAAACACTGAAATTTATGAGCTTCTAGGGTTCTTCTAAACTTTCTCTCTCTAAAACTACGTGAGAAGAAGCTCTATAATGTCTTCAAAAATTTTAGAATAAATAACTACGAATTTACAAGAATTTCAACCATACAGGACTCTAATTTTACAAGTAGATAAACTCAAATTTCGATACCCGAACCGATCCTATTCAGGGCTTCGATTCGATTTGCCTCTAACAGAAAGTTTTGCCAGAATTGGATCGGTTCTTTTTCTTTGCCTTCGGTTCGGTTCCATCTTTACTAAGCTTCGCAGAAAGTTTTCCAAGGGTAAGATCGGTTCTTTTTCATCCTCTTCGGTTCGGTTCCCTCTTTACAGGAAATGTTTTCTTCTTCGTGATTTTCTCTCAACTTCGAAGTCTTCTAACTTTTGATCCGTGATTCCCATTTGGAAGTCGTATCTTCCCACGTGCTCATAGACTTGAAATATTAAATTTCTCTTTAAGCCTCTCTTCCAAATCCTTTATGTAAATTACTCTTTTACCCCTTTGACATTTCTGCTCTTATTTTCATTATTTCTTGCGATTTCTTCTTTCTTTATATGCATCAAATACCTGCAAAAGTGATGAGAAATATACGAAACTCGGCATACTCAATAGGAAATGTCAATATTAAGGATATGAGATAAATCCACTTGAATTAGACTTCGCGGAGTGATAAAGGACCCTGAATTACGGGGATAAATACGAAAAATTTATGCCTAATGAACACCATTAGTTTTTCTCTACATTTTGCTGAGAATTATTTCGTGCGGAGAATTTAGTGTATGGGTTGTTTATATACAGTTAACATCATCTGTGATGGTTATTGACCCTGTTGGGTAGATACCGAGGTGTGTGTAGACTCACATGTTTTGGCACTGCATAAGTGGACTCCTATGTGCACTGTGGAGGAGAGGTTGAAGACTGAAGAGCGTCAAGGATTGCGAGGGCATCGAGTTTTTATTGTAAGTCTAGTGTATGTATTATTTTAATTTCTCATCATAGTGAGTTACGTCGTTTGGGTAGTTTGAGATTTTTTTCATTTAGGTTTTTCTCGTACATTCGAGCGTTGTCATTTAATTTATTTATTTTAGCTTGCACTACCCTATATGCATGTTTAAGTTAAGATAAAATCGGCTAATCTATTTTAACACAACAACTGTTTATTTGGTACTAAGTTGAATTTGGGTAGTTCGTTTTATTGAACTTATAATTAAGAAATTTTTTAAACTAAAAAGTTGCTTGGTTTTGTACCTTTGCCATATTAGTTTCTCTTGCGACCCAAGACTTTCAAATTTGAATTCTTTATTTCCTTTTGAAGTTATTGTGTATATTCTTAATAAACTGAATAGGTTTGTTTCATGTAAAAAAAGGAGAACATGCACAAAAAAAAAACGTAAAAGTGTTAGATATTTACTTTGTTGGGAAATGTGGACTGATTTTATTTATTTATTTTTAATCATTTTTATCAGGTGCATTCAATATTAACTTTATTGTTTGCATATATGCATACTGAGACCATACTTGGTCGTGCGGGTCGATGATTTGAAAATGTTTCTTATTGAAATTTTTATGTGGAAATGCATCTAGTGATTGAAATTTAAATTATTAATTTGTTTTTGAATGTGCATGTTATTGATTAACTAAACAAGTTGGGTTCATATAAAAACAAAGGAGACTTTGTCAAAAATTTCAAAAACGTAAAGAGTTAACGATATTCACTCTATTGGGTCGTGCGTGACAATGTTTATTTTTTTAACCACGTTGTATGTTTGATTTGTTGTTTGTATATGTTACGATGATGTTGAGGTGTTTCACATATTATCATAGTTGAGTTGAGTTGATTAATTTTATATATTATCAATTGAGTAGTTATTGAATTTGTTGAATGCATTTAATTTCGATCGTTGATATGGGTGGTCATTAAGAAGTGAATTTGTTGAATTTGTCGATAAGGGTGGTCATCTAGCCTTTAAACCTCTAGGTTACCCTAGTAGGACGAGCTGTGTCTAGTGAGGGTTTGCAGAGAATATACCCACAAAATTCATTCTAACCTCTAAGTCGTTAGAATGATATTCATGATGTCATTGGAACAAACCTTTGGTTCTCGTTAGAACTAATCAAAAGAACTTCGATCAACTTTTTTTTGGGTTACTGTGATTTTTCATTCGATATCTCGTTTGATGTCTATTCCAACCTGTGGAGTCATTCGAATGAGTCTTCTGACCTCGTTCGACCCGATGAACTTTTTAGTGTTTCGAGATTTACTTAAAGCGTTTCATCTTTATCTCAATTTTGGAAAACTTCCTATAAATAGGATTGCGTAGCAACAGTTTTACTTTTGGCTTTAACCTAGTTTTCAGGTTTGAAACTCTTTCAAAAAGCTCTGTGAGTTTATGTAATTATTTATGATACAGTTTTTCAAAACCAAACTCTGTTTCCACCCAACTGTTAAAAGATCAAAGTATTCATTATATATATACATATATATATATATATATATATATAGAGAGAGAGAGAGAGAGGTCCCCTCATGTAAGGACTCCTTGTGATACAAACCCCGGTACATACCATCTTTTTAAGATAGTAAAAAGATGAATTTTTTGATGAAACTTCATGGATGTAATCTCCACGGTAAGAAGATCACATCCAAAAAATTTTTATCAAAAAATTCAATAAAAATCGTTGAGATGAGACAATGTGTAAAAAAATGGTGTTAATATGCATTTTCGACCATTGAAATTTTGATTTCCTATAAATAGGATTGCGTAGCAACAGTTTTACTTTAGGCTTTAACCTAGTTTTCAGTTTTGAAACTCTTTCAAAAAGCTCTGTGAGTTTATGTAATTATTTATGATACAGTTTTTCAAAACCAAACTCTGTTTCCACCCAACTGTTAAAAGATCAAAGTATTCATTATATATATATATATATATATATGTATATGTATAGAGAGAGAGAGAGAGAGAGAGAGAGGTCCCCTCATGTAAGGACTCCTTGTGATACAAACCCCGGTACATACCATCTTTTTAAGATAGTAAAACGATGAATTTTTTTATGAGACTTCATGGATGTGATCTCCACGGTAAGATGATCACATCCAAATTTTTTTATCAAAAAATTCAATAAAAATCGTTGAGATGAGACAGTGTGTAAAAAAATGGTGTTAATATGCATTTTCGACCATTGAAATTTTGATGATAATCTCACCCATTTTTTATTGAATTTTTTAATGAAACTTCATGGATATGATCTCGACAGTGAGAATGTCATATCCATGAAGTTTCATAAAGAAATTCAATCAATCAAGTAGTTGGCGCACGCCCAAAATTTTAACGGTTGAAATGCATATTTATACCTTTTTGACGTATCACCTCATCTCAACGATTTTTTTAATTTAATTTTTTGATGAAAAAAAATGATATAATCTTTTCAATGTAGAGATCATATTCATGAAGTTTCATTAAAAAAATTATTTTTTTACTATTTTTAAAAAATGGTATATACCGAGGTCTATACCATAAGGAGACCTTACATGAGACTTTCTCTCTGTGTATATATATACACACACTTTGAGATTAAGTTTGTGGGCACCTGACGCGACTCAATTTGTGTCTAAAGTGCGTGCTAATTATGGTTCAAGTGAAACCCGATCGCGAAAGTAATAAACCCAGTAAGACGGGGTCGAATCCTCGGAAAATAGGACGATTGCTCGTGACGACAATATGTAAGACTACTAACCCTAAACTGACTCAAGAAAAGAAAAGGAAAAAGGTGATGAATTTGTGGAATGTGATTTCTACTAACTAAATGCAAATTAAATTAAACTACTAAATTAAACTACTTAGCAAAAGTGAACTAATTATGATTTACTAAATATGAATGGGAAAAGCAAGGTCGGAATACAATCCTCGAACCCTAATACGTTTGCCGGTAATAAAACTAGTTATGAATTAGATAATTGACTAAACCCGGTCTTTATTAATCTTAAGCATTATATATATGAGGTTCAAGCCCGCATCATATATAATCAAAAGTAATAATAAAACAGTGTCGTTATAGTTATACTCGCGTCGCACTCTTAAGCATTACGGTTACCTAGGGCAAACGAGATCAAAAGTCCTACGACGGTTGTGATCACTACAAAACATGATTTGATCATTTATTTAATTCGGGGAACTAATTTTACACACATGCAAACCACATCGTGTTGGGTTCATGCATTCCAACCCTCAAAAGTCTAGCCTAACATGGTGCAATTAACAAGAACTAAGATTTCTACGGTGCATGCAACTAAACTCATGATGAAATTCTTTATAAAGAAGAATAATGATGTAATACCTACTGGGAATAAACTAATTATGCAAGAATTATTGAAACCAAATAATAGAGAAGAGAAAGAAATCAACTTTACTGAATAACTTGCGATTAAGAATTAAACACTGAAATTTATGAGCTTTTAGGGTTCTTCTAAACTTTCTCTCTCTAAAACTACGTGAGAAGAAGCTCTATAATGTCTTAAAAAATGTTAGAATAAATAACTACGAATTTACAAGAGTTTCAACCATACAGGACTCTAATTTTACAAGTAGATAAACTCAAATTTCGATACCCGAACCGATCCTATTCAGGGCTTCGATTCGATTTGCCTCTAACAGAAAGTTTTGCCAGAATTGGATCGGTTCTTTTTCTTTGCCTTCGGTTCGGTTCCATCTTTACTAATCTTCGCAGAAAGTTTTCCAAGGGTAAGATCGGTTCTTTTTCATCCTCTTCGGTTCGGTTCCCTCTTTACAGGAAATGTTTTCTTCTTCGTGATTTTCTCTCAACTTTGAAGTCTTGTAACTTTTGATCCGTGATTCCCATTTGGACGTCGTTTCTTCCCACGTGCTCATAGACTTGAAATATTAAATTTCTCTTTAAGCCTCTCTTCCAAATCCTTTATGTAAATTACTCTTTTACCCCTTTGACATTTCTGCTCTTATTTTCATTATTTCTTGCGATTTCTTCTTTCTTTATATGCATCAAATACCTGCAAAAGTGATGAGAAATATACGAAACTCGGCATACTCAATAGGAAATGTCAATATTAAAGATATGAGATAAATCCACTTGAATTACACTTCGCGGAGTGATAAAGGACCCTGAATTAAAGGGATAAATATGAAAAATTTATGCCTAATGAACACCATTAGTTTTTCTCTACATTTTGCTGAGAATTATTTCGTGCGGAGAATTTAGTGTATGGGTTGTTTATATACAGTTAACTTCATCTGTGATGGTTATTGACCTTGTTAGGTAGATACCGAGGTGTGTGTAGACTCACATGTTTTGGCACTGCATAAGTGGACTCCTTTGTGCACTGTGGAGGAGGGGTTGAAGACTGAAGAGCGTCAAGGCTTGCGAGGGCGTCGAGTTTTTATTATAAGTCTAGTGTATGTATTATTTTAATTTCTCATCATAGTGAGTTACGTCGTTTGGGTAGTTTGAGATGTTTTTCATTTAGGTTTTTCTCGTACATTCGAGCGTTGTCATTTAATTTACTTATTTTAGCTTGCACTAACCTATATGCATGTTTAAGTTAAGATAAAATCGGCTAATCTATTTTAACACAACAACTGTTTATTTGGTACTAAGTTGAATTTGGGTAGTTCGTTTTATTGAACTTATAATTAAGAAATTTTTTAAACTAATAATTTGCTTGGTGTTGTACCTTTGCCATATTAGTTTCTCTTGCGACCCAGGACTTTCAAATTTGAATTGTTTATTTCTTTTTGAAGTTATTGTGTATATTCTTAATAAACTGAATAGGTTTGTTTCATGTAAAAAAAGGAGAACATCCACACAAAAAAAAAACGTAAAAGTGTTAGATATTTACTTTGTTGGGACGTGTGGACTGATTTTATTTATTTATTTTTAATCATTTTTATCAGGTGCATTCAATATTAACTTTATTGTTTGCATATATGCATACTGAGACCATACTTGGTCGTGCGGGTCGATGATTTGAAAATGTTTCTTATTGAAATTTATATGTGGAAATGCATCTAGTGATTGAAATTTAAATTATTAATTTGTTTTTGAATGTGCATGTTATTGATTAACTAAACAAGTTGGATTCATATAAAAACAAAGGAGACTTTGTCAAAAATTTCAAAAACGTAAAGAGTTAACGATATTCACTCTATTGGGTCGTGCGTGATAATGTTTATTTTTTTAACCACGTTGTATGTTTGATTTGTTGTTTGTATATGTTACGATGATGTTGAGGTGTTTCACATATTATCATAGTTGAGTTGAGTTGATTAATTTTATATATTATGAAATGATTAGTTATTGAATTCGTTGAATGCATTTAATTTCGATCGTTGATATGGCTGGTCATTAAGAAGTGAATTCGTTGGATTTGTCGATAAGGGTGGTCATCAAGCCTTTAAACCTCTAGGTTACCCTAGTAGGACGAGTTGTGTCTAGTGAGGGTTTGCAGAGAATATACCCACAAAATTCATTTTCCCAAACTCAAAGAAAGTTCAAAACACTTAAAACTTGTAAAATTTAAACGCCCCAATATAGGTCACTTTAAAATCATATTTGCAAGTCTCAAGTCACAGCGTGTGTGTGTGTGTGTGTGTGTGTGTGTGTGCGAAGCCGAAAATTTAACCGCTAACTTCCACCGATTGATTATTACGTTACTTTTCGAAAATTCGCTTTGATTTCAAAATCTCACGGGATGCTCTTACAAACGAATCACTCGAAATGTGGCGAATTCTCTCGGTATGCGTGTTATAAAGAGTAAATATAATAGACACAAGGTGACACACACAAATTGAAAGATCGAATATTTTTGGTGAAAAGATCTCTTCATCGGAATACGGTTATTGGAAAACAGAAAACATCGCCTATTTTATTCACACCAATTGATCTCTCTTATTATCTTTTCGTGTTTTAGGCTCTCCACGCGATAGTTAATTTTTTAATTCGGACTCGGTTAGGACTTTCTTGGGTTGTAAGGTGTATTAGGATAAAATTGGGAATGGTTGGGAACTATGGAACTGAAAAATATTCTCACGACGTCCATTAGTGCTTTTTTCGGGCTTTTGCTTATTTTTCTCTTCTTTTTCTGTTTTCTTCTATTTTTCACAAATTTCTTTCCTTGCTATTTTTGTTGAGAATTTTTCTACTATTTTTTCTTTGCCCCTTTTAATGCATTTTCCGGACTTTATTTAAATTTTCACTTTTCACAATTCTGGGCCAATTGGGGGTTTTCGAGTTGTAAAACGAAAGGGAAAAACTTATTCGACTCAAATTGGGTTGCAAAAAGATTAATTTTTCACGACTTTTTCTGGCCAATATTTTGTGTGATAAAAGAGGACCTACTTCATTGTCCAAATTGCTAATTACATTACCATATGCGTCTCGAGCAATAATTAAGTTTAGAGATATTTTAGTGCGCGCTATTCAAGACAATATCTCACTCGTTTCCCATAACCGATCAAAACAAATAAATATAGATCATCAACGAGTTTTTAAAACGCTTAAAAGAACCTTGAGTTAACCATTAACTCGGATTGATTTTATCTCACCGGGTTAGTTAATCTCCACACTTATTCGTAAAGTCGTCAATTTTCGCTCAATTTCCATCTTTGGTCAATTTCGGCTTGGTGTATTTAATTTTTACAACTTGAGACAAAAGATTTGTGATATTTTTGAAGCTTTTAAATTCCAATTTCTATTTATTTTGACGAAAAATATTTTTTTGCTTTTCTGAACTTTTTCAATTTTTTTGAAATTTTTGGGCATTTTGAAAATTTGTGAAGTTTTAGAAATACGCACTTGTCACCCCCCCTAACTTAGACTTTTGCATTGTCCTCAAGAAAAAATGATGAAAATCCAACTAAGAGCGAATTAAAAGTGCGAATAAATAAAACGAACAAATAAGGAAAAATGCAGATTTTATACTAAGATCAAACATGTGTTACAATAGGTTAGGAAAGAAAAAACAACCTGATGTGACAACCAACCAGAAAGACAACACAAACATAACCAACACACTAACACCATACATGGGCTTCAATAGGGCGGGGAGTGGGAGATACCGGGCGCGTTACGACCATATGGGCCATGAAAATATGTAGGTGGTGGTGTACCCATAGACAAACGATACATCTCAGCCTGAAGACGCGCCATTATACTAGTGTCGCATTGATATGCACGACGGTCTTCACGGTACTCAGTCATAAACCCCTAAAAATGCGCCTCGAGAGAGACAATCCCGGCGGCGAGATCTTCTCCTCCCGGCATATAGTCTGAATCGACCTCCTCATCGTACTCCTCCTCACTTTCTTCCTCTCCCATCTCGACATCCTCGTCCTCGTCCTCCTTATCGTTGTCATCGTCGTCCTCATCAACATCAATAACTATCGGAGTTGCTCGTACGACCTCCCGTTGCCTAACACTCCTAATGTGTGATACCTGCTTAATGGGCTCCGGGAGGCGAGGAAAAGCCTGAGGCGGTTGAATGTCTCCATCGGCAAGAATGGAGGTGATGAGGTGCACATATGGTATATCCGCGTAGAATGTGAGGGCAAGATTGATCGTGAAGTTGGGATCGTAGAGGTTGTAGACAGGGTGGCTTGGCGAGGACGCATTGCCGAGTCATTAGAGGCCTGAAGCAAATTGGCGCAAATAATATGAAAAGCAATGCGCGCCTTATCATTGAGGCGTCCCACTGGGAAGGTGCCCCTCCTCCAATTTTCGTCGGGTGCGAGACGGTTGATGCATGTTTATTTTGGAAGGGTGGGGGCATTGGTGGGGTAGTCAAACTGTGCAGGGTTCGGAACTCCCATAAAGGCAAGTTTTTGGGGCATAATGTCCAAAGAGAAAGGGATGTGGCGGTCGTTTTCAAAAGCTTGGCCCTCAAACTCGCTAGTGCGAACGAGCGAGCCATAAAAAGAACGGACCTTGTCTGCCCACACCACATTGTATGGCGCTTCGAGATATTGGGACCTCCCCCTTTGACTGAAAAGATTGGAGACCGAGAGTGGAAGCTCGTTCCATTTAACGAGACGCTCGATGTGAAGCTTTCTGGAAATTCTGAAAAATCGTTCACACCAAATGCGCTCCATGTGAGAGCAGTATTCCCTATTACCGCTTGGAAGGACCTCGGTGGACAAGTATTTTGGAGGAAGACCTTGATTTTCCATGGGAATGTTTGGGGTGGAGCTGAATTGGAAATCGAAGAGAGGGAGAGTAAGTAGGAAATGGAAGTGTGGAGAAATGGGGGTGAGGGGGGTAGGAATTTATTGGTGGGGGAAGAATTTGGAAGGAAAGAATGGGGGAGGAATGGAGGAAAATGGGTGTGAAGGAGGGAAGAAATCGGATTGGGGAGGGAAGTGAAGAGATTGGGGAAGGGGGAGGTACTTGGGAAATGGCAAAAATCTGCAGAAACGGAACCGATCCTGTTCAGGGGCGAACCGATCCAGTTCTGAAAAAAAATTCGATCCTTTCCAAATCGAACCGATTCGGTACAGGGGATTCGGTTCGGTTCGCTTTAAGTAGAATTCTCTCCTCTATTTTATTGTTGCACATGATTTTTTTTTTCTTCTACTCCCCGAACACTCCCGCACCTCTTCTCACAATTGAACTTCCTGGACGCTCTCTACGCCTTCACGAAAAGCTTATTTGAAATCATAACCTCTTATAACTCACACCTATGGACTCCTAACGGTACCAACCTAACTCATAGCTACTATATAGAAAAATCACCCCATACGCGTCGGGGGTGCGACGATCTCTCTGCTACAGCTCACTCAGCCCCGTAAAAGGGGTCTGATAACCAAATAGTGTCGATGTCATCCACGCACGACTCTAAATATGGCTTTAGGCGTTATCCGTTAACTTTAAATATACTTCCCCCTTTTTGATCCTCTAATTCCACAGCTCCGTGGGGGAATACACTCTTTACGACGAATGGGCCAGTCCATCTAGAACGTAATTTACCCAAAAACAAATGAAGCCTCGAGTTGTAAAGAAGCACTTTTTACCCGGAATGAAACTCCTTGTGTCAAATGATCTTATTATGTGCAAGTTTCATCCACTCCTTGGATATCTTATCATTCTCGTACGCATCATTGCGTATCTCCTCTAACTTATTCAATTGAAGCTTACGAGCTTCACCGACTTTTTCCATGTTATAGTTCACTCTCTTAATGTCCCAGTATGCTTTGTGTTCCATCTCCACGGGATATGGCAAGGTTTGCCATATACAAAGCGAAAATGTGACATACTGAGGAGGTTCTTATATGCTGTGCGATAAGCTCATAGCGAATCATTCAATCAGATGGACCAATCTTTCCGGTTAGGATTGACGGTCTTCTCAAGTATATTCTTAATTTCATGATTCTCCAACTCATCTTGCCCATTCATTTGTGGGTGATAAGTCATCCCAACCTTGTGTATGACTCCATACTTCCTCATAAGCTTCTCAAACGGCTTGTTACAGAAATGTGTGCCGTTGCCACTAATTATCGCTCTCGGGGCATCGAAGCGAGAGAGTATGTGTTCCTATAAGAACTTTATCACCACTTTATTATCATTTGTTTTGGTAGTTATGACTTCCACCTATTTAGAAACGTAGTCTACCGTAACAAGGATGTATAGGTATCCAAAAGACGGGGGAAAGGGACCCATGAACTCAATACCCCAGCAGTCAAAAATCTCTATAATGAGTATGGGCGTTAATGGCATCATGTCTCGTCGGGTGATAGCCCCATCCGTTGACACCTATCGCATGATTTGCAATAATTGCTCACATATCAGAACATGGTGGGCCAGTAGAGGCTGCTTTAAAGGATTTTAGCGGTCATCTTTTTCATCGAGAATACACCTCCACAAGCTTCTGAATGACAAAATTAGATGACTTTAGGTATTTCATCATCCGGTATACACCGTCGGATGATTTGGTCTGCATAATATTTGAAGAGAAATAGATCATCATAGAAAAATATGCGTCACCAAGTAAGGAAACGACTTTTGTGACAAGATAATTGACTATATCTGCAAATAAGGGAAGAGACGAGGTGGCAAAGAGTTATTCATCCGGGAAATATTTGTCTATGGGTATAGGATCGCTAGGCACGTCGAATGAAAGTCAGGATCAGTGATCAGCAACGATATTTTCTACTCCTTTTTTGTCTTTAATGGAGAGATTAAACTCTTGCAGGAGTAGGATCCACCTTATGAGGCACGGCTTTGCATCTTTCTTTGCAATGAGGTATTTTAATGATGCGTGGTCAGTGAAATAAGTAATGGGTGAACCGATGAGGTAGGAACGAAACTTGTCTAAAGCAAATACTATCACTAGCAATTCTTTCTCCGTGGTGGAGTAATTGAGTTATGGTTCGATTAGAGTCGGACTAGCGTTATAGATGACATGAGCCTTTTTGTCTTTCCTTTGGTCCAAAACAGACCCTATCGCGAAATCACTCGCATCACACATGAGCTCGAATGGTAAGGACCAATCCGGAGCTTGCATAATGGGGGTGAAAACAAGCATGCTTTAAAAAAATTCAAAAGCGCATTGGCATGCTTCATTCACTCAAATGGGGTGTCCTTCATGAGAAGGTTACTCAAGGGTCTAGCGATGGCACTAAAGTCCTTGATAAACATTTGATAAAACCCCGCGTGACCTACGAAGGAACGCACGTCTTTTAGCGATTTCAATGGGGGTAGCTCAGCTATGACATTTATCTTAGCTCTATCAACTTCAATTCCTTTGGATGAGATAATGTGGCCAAGAACTATTCCCTCAGTGACCATAAAATGACATTTTTCCCAATTCAGCACTAAGTTCTTTTTCACACACCGAGCAAGTACTTTCTCAAGATTTGCTAAATAAAGATCGAAAGAGGTGCCAAAAATGCTAAAGTCATCCATAAATACTTTAAGTCCTCTCTCAATCATGTCTCTAAAGAGACTTAATATGCACCTTTGAAAGGTCGCTGGTGCATTACATAATTCGAATGGCATACGTTTGTAGGTAAACGTACCAAAAGGACATATGAAAGTCGTCTTCTCTTGGTCAAGCACATCTACCTCTATTTGGTTATATTCAGAATAACCATCTAATAAGAAATAATAAGGGTGTACCGTGACTCTTTCTAGCATCTGATCAATAAATGGCAAGGGAAAATGGTATTTCCTAGTTCCCGCATTGAGTTTTCGGTAATCAATGCAAACGCACCACCCGGGGGTGGTACAATGGGGGACTAACTCACCTATAGCATTTTTAATCACGTTCATGCCCAAATTTTGTGGGTCAACTTGTATGGGACTCACCCACTTGTTAACCGAGATTGGGTAGATAATCTCGGCATCCAACAACTTAATAATTTTTGCCCTCATTACCTCCTTCGTGGCAGGGTTCAATTTTCTTTGCATTTCTTTCGAGGGCTTCATGTCTTCATCGAGGTGGATTTTATGGGTACAAATCAAAGGACTTATACATTTCAAATCAGCTATGTACCAACCAAAAGCACTTTTGTGATCCTTAAAATTTTCAACAATTTACCCTCTCTTGCTCTTTATTTGGGTTGAATGAGACAACAACAGGAAATGTCTCGCTCTCTCCTAAATAAGCATATTTGACATTAGAGGGCAGTTTCTTTAATTCAAGGGTACAAAATTTTTCACTTGAGGGAACTAGTCGTCGTGCCTCTTGCGGTGGTAGTTCCTCAAATCTAGAAACCCAACTTACATCTCTCACGTCCTCGTCCGACGCTCTCTCATCGAGTATCTCTCTCAACTCCTCTATCTCCTTCTCAAAGTCGGTGTACGCTCCCACACTCTCATAGCTCGATACAAGGTAAACTCCTAATGCATCTCCACTATAGTTTTCCTCTATGTGCTCCTCTACGATCTCGCCAATGAGGCTCAATGCGTGAAGATCATCATCTTCCCTCACATGTTAGGCTATGTTGAAGACGTTGGTCTCTAGAGTCATGTTCCCGAAAGTAAGTTGCATTTTCCCATTGCGAGTATTAATCAAAGCGTTAGCCGTAGCTGAGAATGGGCACCCAATGATAATGGGAACATGATTACTCGAGGCAAAGGAGGGCTCCGTATCCCAAATGATAAAATCTGTCGAGAAATAGAAAGTGTCAACTTGGACTATCACATCCTCTACAATACCTCTTGGTATCTTCACGGTTCGATCCGCTAATTGGAGAGTGATATTTGTGGGCTTGAGGTCACCCAAATCAAATTACCTATAGATGCAGTAGGGGAGGATATTGACACTTGCCCCTAAATTGAGTAAGGCTTTTTCGATTTGATTCTCTCCTATGATACAGGAAATGGTAGGTGCACCCAAATCCTTGAACTTTGGAGGGAGATCATTGAGTAGAAATGAGCTCACATTTTATGCTAGGAATACGTTCTTCTTTACCTTAGGCCTGCTCTTCACCATCAATAAGTCTTTAAGAACTTTTGCGTAAGCGAGAATTTGCTTGATGGCATCGAGTAAAGGTAAATTCAATTTCATTTGCTTAGGGACTTCTAGCACGTCATCATGGGGGTTGCCTTTTTGGAAGGAACCAACTGTTAAGGAATTAGCGCTGCGATGGGTGGTTTTACTACTATCTCGGGCTCGCTAGTGTCGTCCTTTTCACTCTCTTTCAAGGGGACATCTTCCGCCTCTTTTATGCCAAGCGAAATCTCCTTGTCTTTCGGTGCATCATGTGGGGGAGGTGATAAATCAACAACCCTCCCACTACGTAGAGTGGTTATGGTTTGACATTGCTCTTGATGTTCTGTGGAAGTAAAGCTAACACTAGTTTGTCCTTGGGGAGGTTTTTCGCCCTGAGCAGGAAACTTACCCTTCTCTTGGACACTCAACGACGATTGTAACTTCGAAATGTTCGCATTTATGTCGGTGAACATGCGTTCATATCTAGCATTGGTTGCACTTTGGGAGTTTATGAATTGGTGTATCGTGTCCTCAATAGTTCTCCGTGGTGGAGTGATATATGAAGCTGGAGGAGGTGGTGTTGGCCCGTGTCCTTGCATAGGTGGTGCTTGTGGAAAATGTGGAGGTGAAGGAGGCGAAGCATGTGAATTAGGGTTCAATGCAGCCCGCGGTTGCCCATAGCTAAAACCTGGGTGGTTTTTCCATGAATTGTTATAAGAATTTCCGTGAGGGGCATCGAAATTACCCTTGAATATTTCTACACCACTTACTTACTCATTAAGCATAATCTTTTAAGCGGGAATCATTGGACATTCCTCTGTTGAGTGTTCCGCTTCACAAATAGCACATACCTTCTCAACGGGGATGTGGATTGGGCCAGTTGGTTCTCTTACGCAAATAGTGAGCAACTCTCTCATACCTTTATCAATTTGATCGAGTCGATGGTTCGTCACGGTATCTTTGTCTACGTTGAACAAACCAGACGTCGATGGAGTGGTGGACGCTTGGCGAGTTTGATTCTGAGCGCTAGGGTCAGATGTATCCTATGATTGAGTGGTGTCAGCGACATACCTCAACTGGAGCTCAATATCATTAGCGTCTAATTCGACAAAGGGGCCATCACACTTTATTTCAACAAGTTGTTTGGAGTTGATGTTCAACCCATTATGGAAGAATGAAATGATTTGTTGTTTATCAAGTCCATGATGAAGGCATGAAGTAACTAACTCGTTGAAACGCTCAAAACATCGATCAAATGACTTATTTTCTAATTGTCAGAAGGTTTGAATTTGAGCCTTAATGGAGTTCGTCTGATGTGGAGGGAAGAACTTCTTGAGAAACTTAAATTGTAACTCATTCCACATCGTAATCGAATTAGGAGGTAAATACCATAGCCAGGTCTTAGCTTTATCCTTGAGAGAAAATGGGAAAAGCTTGAGGCGCTTCACGTCTTTCGTGCATACTTGATTGCTGAACTGTCTCACACGCCTCTTCAAACTCCCGAATGTAGAGATATGGCTTTTCTGATTCCATTCCATGATATGTGGGAAGGATTTGGATCATTCTATTCAAAAAACGGAATTGCCCTTCATTATATGGGAGCAAAATGCAGCCCGGTATGACTGACTGCTCAGAGTACATGAATTATCTCAAGGGTTGATAAGGTGCCTCTCCTTCATCCGTGCCTACGCTTTCGTGTTGTGACATAGCTCTCTCGCTTAATGACTCGGTATCCTCACTCGGTGCACTAGGCGTGTAACCTGAAATGTAACCAGATGGGTTACTCGAAGTGTAATTGGACAGTGTAGGAGGTGGAACCCAAAATTGAGGGAAGCGAGGGGTATGTGGGTTGTCTAGGTTGTTCTCGACTATTGAGTTTTCTTGAATGCGTGTAGGAGTGGCTTGAGGAGTTCTTTGTAGATTTTGCATTAACAGGATTTTGAGATATGCTGTGTCTCTTTTTTATTTTATTTATTTTTCTGATTTTTTTTGGAATTTTTTATCAACGTTTTAGATTAACTCGATCTAACCTACAGTCTAACTAGATCCCTGTAAACGACGCTTAAAACTTGACGCGACTCAATTTGTGTCTAAAGTGCGTGCTAGTTACGGTTCAAGTGCAAACCGGTTGCGAAAGTAATAAACTCGATAAGACGGGGTTGAATCCTCAGGAAAACATGACGAATGCTCATGACGACGATAGGTAGGACGACTAACCCTAAACTGACTTAAGAAAAGAAAAGGAAAAAGGTGATGAATTTATAGAATGTGATTTATACTAACTAAATGCAAATTAAATTAAACCACTTAGCAAATGTGAACTAATTATGATTTGCTAAATATGAGGGGAGTGCGCTTGCATTCAAATAGGAAGTTATTTAATTAAAAACAGTTTTTACCACTTAAGTCCTAAACATGCATCTATATGTGATTAAATACGATGGTGAAACATGCAAAAACACATATATGAGGAAAAATCCCCAACGGGGTAAAACCATTTATTTTCACAATAATTTTTGTAAGAGAACGGCTTACAACGGAATACAATGAAAATACAAGTGACACATAAATACCCTCTGTTGTCGGTTCTGTTGTCGGCGGCCGGAACAATCCCTTTCCAGTAGGGCAGCAGTGACGAAGAGAACGGCTTCCTCACAAAGTATTCCAGATGAGTAAATGATCTTCTCGAAGGTTTAAAGATTCACACACATATATGGTAATGGTTTTGTGAATTAAAAAAGGTTTAGAAAACCTTAAAAGGTGAAGTCTTATTCTGGGCAGATTTCACAGAATATTGAGATTGCAGAAAGACTTGAAAAACGTGTAGAAGGAGATCAGATATTTATACAAAAATCGAGGCGGTGGCTCGTTCGAACGAGATAGCATGTCGCTCGAGCGATCTCGTCGATCGAGGCCATTCGCTTCTACACATAGAAATTTTTTGCTTTTGATAAAATATTAATCCAGAATTCAAAAATAATTTTCAAAAACAATTCCCAAATATTTATGCAAATATTTAAAGTTTCAATAAAACATTTTACTGATAAGGCGTAGTGGAGTAGTGGGAATGAACTGAGCAGCACGTTGCATGTAGCATGATGCACGTGAAGAAAGTGGTTGCATTGAATTCGGATACAGGCCATCGAGGATGATCGTGTTGACGTGCCGAACGTAGCGGTATCAGACATATGAACTGTGATTTAGGAGAAAACAGAAAATTCCTAGATTCTACCCCGGACATTTATAAAATTATGTCCTTACAAATCTCCCCCTATGTCTATGCCGGTACATACATAAAAAATCCGAATTATGCAATCAAATGACATATAAGATAATATCCCCATTAAACCCTCAAACTGAGAATACTAAATGACATGTCTCCAAATCTTCAGCTCTTCATAAACTTTCAAAGCTTTTCACATCAGGGTGTGCAATCCAAAAAATGAACAATGATGTACCTACACACGTGAGATAAAGCAAATACCCGTGACAAGCAACAATTTTAAATATAATGATATGCAAAAATTGATGATCAATTAAGCTTAAGCAAATCATTCAAAAATCAACCAAAATACCAAAACATAATTCTCCCCCATAATTCTCTCCCCCTTTTTATGATGTCCTCAAACAGACAAATATGAGAAGCAGAAATGAATGCACATGGAGAATGACACACGGGAATAAACTGATATTTTTATATTTTTCAAAAATATTTTACACATAGTATACAACAAAGAATCACACCATGAAAGATCACAAAAACAACCAAGTCAATGATAGCGAAATGAAGGTGTGTGAAAAAATTCGATAGGAAAATCAATGCATACAAACATGACATATGTGCACGATGAATATCGGATACTCCTAACGAATGAACTTAAAGTCTTCCTTTGGTGTAAAAAGTTGGAAATATAAGACATTGACTCAATCAACTCAACAAATCAAAGCTCAAAGTGATTTCCACACCAATAACGTCCAAAACTATTTCATGCTTTTTCAGGACTTCCAAGGAAGCGCAAACCCGTTTATATTCTCCAACCAAACTTCCTCAGATTTTTATTTTGAATAGAGGCTTTTCTAAATTCTCAAACTTTGGAGAATTGATGGTGAAACCTAAGTGGCCCATAATTGGCATGAATTGCTTTTTATTGCCTTTAAATTTTTTCGGGCTCTTTTAACCTCTTTGGACCCCGGATAATAAAATTCCTCCATTTTTAGGTCCTTTTGAACGGTGGCTTTTGCGCAAAGATGTGATAATTACCTTTCGCAGCCCCTCCCCGTTCTTAAACAATCACTCAGTCTCACAAGAAAAACGGTTTTTACATGCAATCCAATCTTGTCAAGTTTTATCGCATATTGTTAGTTGTATAGACAGAATTGAGATGGAAACACTCAAGCCAACATGTGATAGACAAGTGCAATAATCAAATAAAGTCGTGCATGTGTGCAATAAAGGAGAGAGGAGTCAAACATGTATAAAGATATCACTAATCACATCTTAAAGATTCCAATCAATGTAAAGCACATGGATGAAATGATGTAGCGTCTCAAATCTCTATCAAACAGTCACATGGATAAATGGAATGAAGGTGTGACTTGGCTATCTTAAATGTTCATCCATAAAAGGTGCATAAAAAATACAAAAATCTTTTTGGGCTTTTCTGAAATATTTATATACAAAAACAAAAATCTTGTTGGGCTTTTCTGAAATATTTATATACAAAAACAAAAATCTTTTTGGATTTTTCAAAAGAATATATAAATAGTTGTACAACAAAACATGGTACATATAAAAACAGACTAGCAATAGGAAGCATAAGATATGAACATGAAAAAGCATCATATTCTAGACATAGACCAACCCCTCAGTCAACTGTGCAAATCCCCAAAGACTTCCTAAGACTCTCAAATCTAAGGGCATCTAAAGGTTTCGTAAAAATATCGGCTAACTGACGGTCGGTGGGAACAAAACTCAGGGATATGACTTTCTCCTCAACTAACTGTCGTATAAAGTGCTCACGTATCCTGATGTGCTTTGTGCACGAATGTTGGACTGGATTGCGGGATATGTGTATCGCGCTCGTGTTATCACAGGAAATGGTCATGGTGTCCTGTGAAATCCCATAATCCTCCAGCATTTGCTTCATCCACAAGAGTTGCCTGCAACAACTCCCGGCGATTATATACTCAGCCTCCGCAGTGGACAATGAGATAAAATTTTGCTTCTTGCTCAGCCAGGAGACTAGAGCAGAACCAAAATAGAAACACCCACCAGAAGTTCTCCTACAACCATCTACATCCCCGTCCCAATCGGCATCTGAATAGGCGGACAAACGGTCATCAGTATCAAAGAAATACCAAATACCGTATGAGAGAGTCTCACTCACGTATTTAATAATACGTTTTAGAGCAAGTAAATGTGACTCTTTCGGGGATGCCTGATATCGCGCACAGACTCCAACACTAAAGGCTATGTCGGGACGACTGACAGTCAAGTAGAGAAGACTACCTATCATACTCCGATATAAGGTTTGCTCTACGTCCTTGCCTGAAGTGTCCTTACTAAGCTTGGTAGTGGTACTCATAGGTGTACGTGCATGCTTAGAGGAGTCTAAACCAAATTTCTTCACTAGGTCTCTAGCATACTTGGATTGGGAGATGAACATCCCATCCTCTAGCTGACGAACCTGAAGACCAAGGAAGAAAGTAAGCTCACCAACCATGCTCATCTCAAACTCACTTTTGATCTCCTCTTCAAAGTGATGAGCATGTTGAGAGCACGTGGATCCAAAGACTATGTCGTCCACATAGACCTGGGCAACCAAAATTGCATCGTCATTTCTCCTGACAAACAACGTCATATCAACTCCCCCTCTCTTGAAGCCACGGGCTAAAAGATAGGAAGTAAGCCTCTCGTACCAAGGACGGGGTGCTTGCTTCAAACCATACAAGGATTTTCTCAGATAGTAGACGTGCTCAGGGTTTTGAGGGTCTTCAAACCCTTTTGGTTGTTCCACGTAAACCTCCTCCTGTAAAATGCCATTCAGAAAGGCACTCTTGACATCCATCTGATATAACTTGAAGCACAGATGACATGCGGTGGCGAGTAGTAGACGGACGGACTCAATCCTCGCAATAGGAGCAAATGTCTCCCCAAAGTCTACACCTTCTATCTGTGTGTATCCTTGAGCGACCAACCTAGCCTTGTTTCTGATTATGGCACCATTTTCATCCATTTTATTTTTAAAAATCTACCGGGTACCAATCACATTAGTCTCACTAGGCCGGGGGACAAGTTTCCAGACGTTATTCTTTTTAAACTGAAGCAACTCATCCTGCATAGAAGATGTTGATGTAAAAAATTAGATTGCTTCTAATTATTTAATCACAGATAAATATAAATGAGACAAAGAATTTTAAAG
The DNA here is from genome assembly GCA_949130495.1 of Sambucus nigra. Classification (NCBI taxonomy): domain Eukaryota; kingdom Viridiplantae; phylum Streptophyta; class Magnoliopsida; order Dipsacales; family Adoxaceae; genus Sambucus; species Sambucus nigra. The sequence goes on from OX422208.1 coordinate 193,715,271, forward strand.
TGGTTCAGCCTTATAAGAATGGCCTACGTCCACTGTTTCTGTTATTGCCAAGTGTTTTGGAATTCTCGATATGTAGTTCTATAAAGAAATTCTGGTCCCCTTGAATGAGGGTGATACAGTGTATTTATAGCCCTTGGGCTGTACATGTGAAAGGATAAACAATTAATGCCCTTTAAGAGTATACGTCTGTATGATTAACATTCAATGAATAGTTGAACTGTTGATTATCTGGCAATCAATGCTGTGGCCGAGATGCAGCTTGGACTGCCTTAGTTGCTCGTCGTTCAAGAGTTCCTCGGAGTATTGGAGTTCCTCGGAGTGTTGGTGTTCCTCGGAGTACACTTGCTTCTCGGAGTGAGTATGACTTGGTCGGGGAAATAGACTTCCTCGTTGCTATTGTGCCACGTAGATCGACACGTGTCTTCTTATTATTCGTCTGTATCAGCATACTAATTTTGGTATCAACAGAAGCCCCCAATGTTTCATATTTCGAACTTTGAGGAGTATGGAACATTCCTTCTCGGTATATGGCAATATTAAATGACCTTCCTGGTTCGCAGAATCCGCCTTTTTGAATTTTTATAAGCGCTTTGATCTTCGCGCACCTTTTGTCCTTTTAGCCGCCGGTAGCGTAATAGTTTCTATTTTGTAATCATTTATTTCGCCGTTTCCCAAAACAAAGTATTTAAGCTTCATAGGCAATCCCATCGTCTTCTACCTTTTCCAATTTCTGCTTTCGAGTTTTCCATAGTCTTTCTCTCTCTTGTGCGTTCATCCTTTTCTTCATTCGTTATCAACAGATCTCGCTTTTTCCTGTAAGATCTTCTTCCTTCTTCTTCATTACTTTTGTTCGCCATGGTTTATGTTATTGAATCTCTCGAGAAATTCCACTCTGATTTTTCTATTCCATCTTGGGTAACTCTGGAGGATCTTTCTGAGCCTTCAAATTATTTTAATTTGGCTGAGGGGCATTGGTTCCCCAGCCTCTTTATTGCTGAATGTGGATTTTCTTTTCCACCAAACCCTTTGTGCTTAGAGTTCTGTCATTATTTCGATGTTGTCCCTGCAAAAAATAGCCCACAACACATGGAGGATAGTTAATGGGGTGTATAGGTTAAATCAAACTCATGGAACTCGTATAGGAATTCCTGAGATTATGTACTGTTATAGATGGGTTGTTCTAGACAATGTTTTTTATTTAAAAACTAGATTTTTGAATAGGGCTTTAGTAGCCAACCTCCCTGATGCAAATAGGGATTATTTTGAACATGGGATAGTTATCAAAAATTGGCAACATGCCCCTTTGACTGGAGATGAAGTATATCAGGGTCCCAGATGCCCTCCATATGGCAATGGGATAGGTTATTTTCATCTTATTTTATTTCTGAAATTATGATTTCATTATATTTGAATAAATACGTGACTGATATTTCACTATGTATTTGTTTGCAGTTGACAGTAAGAGAAAAACTCCAAAAGAAGCTAATATTAACATCAAACATTTGAAACTTATCTGGAATTTGCATCAAAAGGTTGCAGACGAGCACATCAGGTATGCTTCATATTTGTTGCAGTATAGGAGTTATACAACATCCTTTACTGCTCATCCTGTGGTCAACACCAGTGAACCAGCATCAATTCCTGAGGACTCTTCTCCAGAATCTCACATTCCTCTAAGTCAAAAAATGGGAAAAAGAAGAGTTACTGCTCTCTTTGAGGAGACTACCTCTGCTGGAGATGGGAAAATAAATAAGACTGATGTCCCAAAGGGGACAAAGAAAGTAGATGCTGCCCCTTCTGTTGCACCTCAGAAGGCTGCCGAGAAGCCCCAGTGGCTCCGAGCAAGAAAAATGCTTTTGTGGAAGTGGTCACCATCTCTCCCACCAAAAGTTCTTTGGCTGAAACTACTGAAATGCCACCGAGGAGACTGAAGAAATCCTCCTCGGTCAATTTGGCTGAAAACCTTTCCCAGCTCCAAGTTAGTGGAGCTGGTGTTCCAACTATCATTCCCCCGAGCTTTGCAATGAGATCGGTAAAGACTTGGACTATTCCTGAAGTCCAAGGAATCGAGGAGAGTATGTCTAGGGATATGCTTACATCCCTGGCTACTCGTCACATTGCTTCAGTAAGTTTCTCATATTCTGAATTTTCTTTCTTTCCATCAATACATGTATCTCTGTGCTGACTTATTATTATCTCTTTTTTTTCAGCTGGTGAGTTGCTTCAACACCGTTGTGAAGAAAGATGAAGCGATCAAGGCTTCTAGCTCCTCGTCTGGAGTGGAGGATGCTTTGTTGGGGTTAACCAAATCTTTGAAGGATTCTCGTCAAAAGTATGACGAGGATAGGGTTGAATGGGAGAAGAAGTTGACTGCAGTTGAAGCATAAAAGGTGCAGTTGGAAAATAAAGTGAAAGACTTGGAGGAAGAGAAAAAGAAGTACGCTGAGAAGCTCACGAACTTTGGGGAGCTTGAAAATAAGTTGAAATTGGCTGAGGAAGATCTAACCCTTCTGCGAGAAGTAAATCGCCAGAAGGAGGAGGTAGATGCTAAGTTGAAGGCCACCGAGGATCTTCTATCCGAGAAGCTCTCCTCGGAGAAAATAAAAAGAAAAATGGCAATAAAGAAGTCCTTCAACACAGGTTGGGACAAAGGGTGGAACAAGGGGGTAGCAGCCATGATGACTCAGGTGCAGTATGGGAGTTTGAAATACTTCCGAGATGGTTGGGTGGCTGCCCTGCAAGAGTTGAAGGTTAATGAGGAATCAGAACTGTTCCAACAACATCTCCCTGGTCCTCCCCCAGCTATTGAAGATGAAGAAGAGGATGAAGCTGCCTCCGAAGAATCTTCAATGGTAGTGGGCGATCTCATCCTTACCCAACCTGCTGATGAGGAGCTTTCATCTCCGCCTGCTCCTCCTGAACAAGTTCCAGCTCCAGCCGACCAACTCGTTGTTCCCACCGAGCAACCGAGCTCCTCATCCCAGCCTCCCGAGAAAGTCTTGGGAGACAAGGAAAAGGTGTGAAGTTGTTCAGTATTCTTTTTTTATTTTTCTTCTTTTTCAAGTGTAACCAAGATCTTTGTAACTCTGCACTATGATCTAATAAAATTTGAGTTATTTTCTTCCATATGATTGTCTCTTTTCTCTTCTGTATCTTGATCTTCTTTTTTATGATTACTTTTTCTTTCTCTGTTAGTTTCTGGCCAGGATGGATCTGCTATCTGCTAATGATACCAAGATGATGAAGCAATGTCATGAATATTATAATGCTAGTCACACAAACCTGAGTGCATCAGAGGTTGCCGACATCCTTGGTCAGGATGCTTCAGAGCAGGCAATCGAAGCTTATCAGTATCTGAAATGCTTACTTGACCGAGCTGTGGCCAATAATGTGGCTTACTACGAAATTATTGAAGACTTGCAAGGTACTCTCGATGAACTTCAGCATCAGTATAAAGAGTCTTCGGCTCTTTTCCATGAAGGATATGAGAAGAAAATTAAACAACTTAGTGTTGAAACAGGCTATAACAAGATGCTTGCTGGCTATGAAGTGAGAGAGAGAACATTGAAAGCAGATGCCGAAGGGCATAGGCAAATCGCTGAGCTATTGGAGCAGGAAAACAACAATCTGCAAAAAGAACTAGTTCAGCTGAGATCTGCTGCTTCATCTTCCACTGCCTTGGTACCGGTCACCGATGATGGATTCTCATTTTTAGAAGTGGAAAATGCCAAGTTGAGAGAAGAGTTGGAGACTTTGAGAAGAGCTGGACCTTCTACTGCTACTCGGGGACGAGGAAGAGGTTCTCGTGGACGAGGAAGAGCTGCTCAGAATGTTGTCGAGGAACCAAGTTCTCGAACTGCTCGGGGAGGATCAAGAGCTCTTAGTCGTACTGTTGAAGAAGCTCGTACTCGATCAAAGTTGTAAAATCAAGCATTCCAATTAATGGCTAAGAACCAAGCTTTGTCTGACATGTCAAAGAAAATTAGAGAACTGGAACAACAACTCTCTTCAAAGACATCAGCGTCGGCGACTAATGAACTTTTCATCCAGAGTCTTAACGAGAAGATTGCGAGGTTGACCCTTCAATTTCACAAACAGCCCAGGGAGTTCTGGATGGGTGGATACAACGAAGCACTATTCCATTTAGATGATCGTATCCAGAATGCCAATAATGAGGGCTACAAGCAAGGTTGGCTGAATGCCTTGGGCGTGCTGAAGCTTGAACAAGGACATTACCTGTGGGACTATTATGATCCTGGGGTACTTGACTTGCCTGTGCCACCGTGTAAATTGGACATGGAATGGATCCCAGCTCGTGCCATTCCTCGGAGCTTAATTGCAAAATACCTCGGTGACTACAATCTTCATTCTCAGATCGAGGTATCTCGTCCCGAGCATCTACTGGACACACCTTCAGTAATGAACGTCAGAATGCTTCGAGATATTAACTTCATTAATTCTCCCCTTTGCCTGGAAGATCCTCCTGCTGGCGAGGAGCCTATATCGAAAGCAAAAGGGAAAAGACCAGTAGAATAGGAAATTCTGATGTAATAATTAGTACACAATTATCAATGTAATAAATTTGTGTAATTCATTTTGAATTTAATGAAAGAATTCCATTTTTGTTTGCAAATTTGTATTGCTATTGTCTTATATTTGTCAAACATTTTATATTTGTGCTTGCATAACAATATTGTGTGGTTCATCGACCAACTTAGTAATAAAAAATTACAAGTATTAGTAATATTGCTCGATCACTTAATAATAAAGTAATGAGTATAAAAATGTTTAAAATTCTTCCAACCAACCAAGGTTGTTAAATTGTGCTCGTCGACCAATTATAGTTAATGGGTTTTTATCCCCGACCAGCTATATTTGGTATTGTTTAAAATATTTTATCCTCGTCGACCAACTACAGTTGGTGGATTTTTATCTCCGACCAACCATACTTGATTCAGTTTGGAATATTTTGTTCTTCGAGGAACTTTTATGTAATAAACTTACCTCCCGACCAACATAAGTTGGCATTTGAGAGCATATCTTGTTTTCTAACCAAACACGTTGGCATTTTTAGGAATGTTGATGTTGTTCTCGCCCTTTTACCAACCGGAGTTGATCTGAGTTCGAACTATCATGTCCACTTGCCCTTTTACCAAAATTGGTCTGAGCCAGTGTCAGCCCCCTAACCAAAGGAGTATGGTTTGTTCTTGCTCTTTTACCAAACGGAGTTGGTCTGAGTTAGAACTATCATGTTCTCGCCCTTTTACCAATCGGAATTGGTCTGAGTTAGAACTATCATGTCCACTTGCCCTTTTACCAACCGGAGTTGGTCTGAGCTAGTGTACGCCTCTTAACCAAAGGAGTATGGTTTGTTCTTGCTCTTTTACCAACCGGAGTTGGTCTGAGTTTGAACTATCGTGTTCTCGCCCTTTTACCAACCGGCCTTGGTATGAGCTTGAACTATCGTGTTGTTTTTACTGCCGAGCAGCGTAGTGTTACACACACTAGTATTCCCCGAAAAACTTTCAATAAAATGAGAGAAGATGGCGAAATATCATCGTTTTATTCATATTGATGGAACTGCTTTACATTTTACATCACTGATAATACTTGCGTAGGTGTTCTGCATTCCATGCATTCTTAAATTCCTCTCCTTCTAGAGTCGCTATTCGATAAATTCCTGGTCGAACAACTTCTGTAACTCGGTAAGGTCCATGCCAGTTTGCTTCCAACTTATTGTGCTTCTAAATGACTTTCTTTAGCACGTAATCTCCTTCTTTTAAGTCGCATTTTTTCACCCTCTTGTTGTAGAACAGGGTTGTTCGTTATTGATAAGCAACATTCCTAATGGCTGCCTCTTCTCTAACTTCCTCGAGCATGTCCAAATCTAATCTCCTCATCAAGTCGCTGACTGTGGAATTGAAATTCAGCACTCTGTGTGTTGGAAGACCCAACTCGACAGGTATTACAGCCTCACTTCCAAATGCCAGCATATATGGTGATTCTCCAGTTACCGCTCGGGGAGTTGTTCGGTAAGCCCATAATACTGATTGTAGCTCATTAATCCAATTAGCTTTAGCCTCACTTAGCCTCTTCTTTAAACCATTTAGTATTGTTCTGTTCGTCACTTCAGTCTGTCCATTGCTTTGAGGATGGCCTGGTGCTAAATGAACCTTCAAAATGTTTGACTGATGACAATAGGCGGCAAACTCCTCGTTATCAAATTGTGTTCCATGGTCTGTGATGAAGGCATGAGGGAGACTATATCGGCAGATGATGTTCTTCCAAACGAATTGGTATACCTTCTCGTATGTCATATCAATCAGAGGCTTAGCTTCTACCCACTTAGTAAAATAATCCACTGCGACGACGAGGTACTTGAATCTTCCTCGGGTCGTTGGCAGTGGTCCTACCAAATCCATTCCCCACATGGAAAATGGCCAAGGGGAAGTTATGGGTGTCAACAATGCTTGTGGAGTTCGTCGGATGGAGGAAAAACGTTGGCATTTATCACATCTCTTATCATAGGCTATACAATTAGCCCTCATCATTGGCCAGTAGTATCCCTGCGTCATCACTCTTTGCAAAAGTGTCCGACCTGCTACATGGGCTCCACAGGACCCTTCATGGATCTCTTCAATCAATTCTTTCACCTCGGAGGGATGTACACATCTTTGCAAACCTGCCATAATTCCTCGTCCATACAAAACACCATTAGTTAGTACATACCGAGCAGCTTTAAACTTCAATTTCTTGGCAGCGAGCTTGTCTTCCAGTAATTCTCCTTCCTCAACATATGCCCTGATGGGATCCATCCAAGATGGTCCTAAATTAAGGGTAATAATATTCATCGTCAGGTCTTCATCTATGCTTCGACTTTCTAACACCTCAATTGGTATCGTTCTTCGCAGCTCGGTACGAGTAGCTGATGCTAGTCGGGCCAGTGCGTCTGCTTGTGCATTCTCCATTCTTGGTATTCTGATCAACTGAATGGCATCAAATCCTGCCAATAACTCCATCGCCTTTGCATGATACTTGACCATTAATTCTCCTTTAACTGCATATGTTCCCATCATCTGATTCATAATTAATTGAGAATCACTGAATACCATCATTTGTTGCGCTTCCATAATCTTTGCTAAATTAAGACCTGCTATCAAGGCTTCATACTCAGCCTCATTATTGGAGGCTTTGAATTGGAATCGCAGGGCGTATTCCACGTCGACCTCCTCTGGAGTGCTTAGAACTATTCCCACGCCACATCCTGCAGTGCAAGATGAGCCATCTACATATAGCCTCCATATAGGTAACTTGTCTTCAAATTTCTTATCTGACAAAGTTCCTCGGTGAAATATTTATTGTTTCCGTTCATCATCCCCTGATATTTCTCTCTCTTCGTCGATCATCTCTTCTCGTCCTTTTACCAACCGGAGTTGGTCTGGGCTCGAATTTGATGATCCTTCAATATCCACAAGTCCTTTTACCAACCGGAGTTGGTCTGAGCTTGTGTTTGTTGATCCTGTAACATCCACAGGTTGATCAGCGAGCAATTTTTGTTCCTCGGGGGTATCAGGATATGTAAACCCTGCGATAAAATCTGCTACAGTCTGCCCTTTTAATGACGATCAGGGTTCATACACAATATCATATTCACCGAGCTCTATTGCCCAATACATCAGTCTCCCTGATTTTTCTGGCTTATGAAGGGCTTGTCTCAATGGCATGTCGGTATACACGACAATGGTATGGGCCTGGAAATATGGCCTCATTCTTCTACTTGCCTCAATTAATGCCAATGCTAATTTTTCCAGCTTTGGGTACCTGATCTCTGCACCTCGAAAAGCCTTACTTGTGTAATAAATTGGCTTCTGGACTCCATTCTCCATTTTGATCAATGCCGAGCTGACTGCATTCTCTGATACTGCCAGGTATAAGTATAACTTTTCTCCCATTACTGGACTGGACAACAGTGGAGGTGCTCCCAAATATTTCTTCAAGTCTTGAAAGGCTTTCTCACATTCATCATTCCACTCGAAAGTTTTTCGAAGCGTTTTGAAGAATGGGAGGCATCTATCAGTTACTCGGGATACAAATCTGTTAAGCGCTGCAACTTGTCCTGTAAGACTCTGCACCTCTTTCTTCGTCGTTGGAGATCGCAACCCTAAAAGAGCTTTGATCTTTGCTGGATTCACCTCAATGCCTCGCTGGTTGACAATGTACCCGAGGAACATTCCTACTCATACTCCAAATGTGCACTTCGTCGGGTTGAGCTTCATTTGGTATTTATCCAGTTGATCAAAGGTCTGACCTAAGTCAACTAGATGATTAGCAGCTTTCTTGCTCTTTGTCAGCATATCATCGACATAGACTTCCATATTGCAACTGATTTGTTCGGTAAAAACCTTATTCATCAGCCGCTGGTATGTCGCTCCTGCATTTTTTAAACCAAAAGGCATAACATTATAACAATAAGTTCCCCTAGGGGTAATAAAAGAAGTACTTTCCCTGTCTTCAGGTTTCATTTTGATCTGGTTGTAGCCAGAGTAAGCATCCATGAAGCTGAGCAGCTCGTGTCCCGAGGTAGCATCCACTAGTTGATCAATTCTGGGCAATGGAAAATGATCTTTTGGGCATGCCTTGTTGAGATCAGTGAAATCAACACACATTCTCCATTTATTATTTTTCTTCTTTACCATCACCACATTTGCTAACAAGTCTGGATATTTCACATCTTCAATGAATCGAGCTTTCTGGAGCTTCTCGACCTCCTCTTGTATGGCTTGATTCTTCTCGGGACTAAACACTCTTCTTCTCTGCTTTACAGGCTTGATCTCCTTATTCGCATTGAGCTCATGGCATAAGAAGTTGGGATCTATTCCTGGCATGTCTTCATGACTCCATGCAAAAGTTTTCTTTCTGTTTCTCAAGAAAGTTATCAACTCCTGTTTTATTGAAGCATCCAACGTCGAACCTATCTGGGTTATTCGTTCAGGGTGTTCGTCGTCCAGAATAACATTTTCTGTAGATTCCACCACCTGTCCTTTTATAAGTTGGTATTCGTCTCTGGGATCCAGTGTTTCAATTTCTGTACCTTCATCCACCTGGTAGGTAGTAGTCTTTTTCCTTGACTCTTCAAGCTCCTCTTGCTCGACAGACGAATAATAGCATTCCCGAGCTACTTTCTGATCACCTTTCACAACTCCTACTCCAAAATTTGTAGGGAATTTTAAACACTGATGTACTGTAGATGGAACTGCTTCGAACTTCTTCAAACCAACTCTTCCCATGATGATGTTATAAGCTGATTGCACATTTTTATCCATCACAAAGAAGCGTATTCTTTCTATTCGACAAGCATACCAAGTTCCAATGAATATACCCAACTTGATCGTCCCAAGTGGAAAAACCTTCTCGCCAGCAAAATCCAAGAGAGGTCTGTGATAAGGCTCCAATTGAGATAATTTTAAATTTAAACTGTCAAAGCATGAGTAGAACATGATATCTGCCGAACTACCATTATCTACCAGAACCCTTGAAATCACTACTTCTTTCATCCTCATTTTGATCACCAAAGGGTCGTCGTGAGGGTAAAGAACACCTACAAGGTCGTTTTTTGAAAAATCGATGACCAGCTTCTCTTTGTTTACCTTCCTCGGGCGATCTTCTTCAACCAAATTTATCCGTTGAATGTATGAGCAAGCCTGAGCCTCACCGAGGTAAGCTTTTCTTTCTGCAGTAAGGTCTCCTCCTCCTGCATCTCCTCCTGTAATGATATTACAATCAAATGACCCAAAGCGTATTGAAAATACCTCTCGTTCTGGCTACCTTGGTTTCTTGGGAAGATCGGGGTCATCATCTGGATCATCTTCATGGTTTCTCTTCTTTTTCTCCTCTGCTCGACGAGGAGATCTAGACCTTTCTCTAGTTCGGTTATTATTTCTTCTTTCGCCTCCCCGATCAACATACTTTGCTAGCTTCCCTCTTCGGATGAGTGTTTCAATTCGTTCTGAAGAGCTATGCAATTTTGGGTCATATGGCCGTGATCCTTATGGAACTAGCAATATTTCTCCCTATTCCTCATGTCAGGGTCTGACCTCAGTTTCTTTGGCCACTTTACTTCCTCGTTATTCTTGATTTCTTCCAAGACATGATTAATACCCATTTTCAAAGGAGTATAATTATCGAATTTCTTCAGGACTTCCCATGACGATTTATTATTCTTGGAATGCTTGTCACCGCCATTGCCCTTATGCTCTTTCTTCTTGGATTTGTCGTCTTCCACCTTGGTTTCTTTATCCATATTCTTCTTCGCAGCCATAGCCTCCTCAGCGTTCATGATTTTGGCCGCTTTTGCCATCAACTCTAACATAGTTGTAAGTGGATCTTTGGCCAAAGTGTAATACAACTTGTTAGGCAACAAACCACTCATCAAGGCGGTGATTGCTGTCTTTTCTTCATAATCTATGACTTCCAGCTTCTCGTTATTGAAACGAGTTATGTAATCTCTAGTACTCTCACCAGATTTTTGTCTCACACTTAACAAGTGTGCTACTCTTTTTACTGGCTCTGCTCCAAAATAGAAATTGTCGATGAACAACTCGGCCAATTAAAAGAAAGTTGAAATCTTACCCCGAGGACGATTGTTGTACCATATTTGGGCAGATTCAGTAAGATTTCCTGAGAATGCTCTACATCTCATCTCGTCGGGGACAGCATAGATGTCGGCGGCAGCTTGATATTGCTCTATGTGAAGAACAGGATCTGTCTTTCCATCATATTTGGGGGTCACCATAGGTGCTTTAAATTTTGATGGGGTAGGAAAACCCACAATGGCCTGGACAAAAGGTGTCCCTTTAACAAAAGTTCGTTGTAGGGGATTCTTCGCCTTAGCCATTTCTCCCAATCTATCCTCCAACCGCTGAATGGAACCTTTCCACGCATCATTTCCTTCCTCGGGCTTGTTAGTTCGAGCAATTGATTGCTCTGATGTGGCCTCCTGAGATCTATCTTGACGAGCAACTGGTCGTGATTGTGCTGATCCTTCTCTTAGATCTGATGGTTGTCGAAAACTCCTCGACATGGTCTTAGGTGGACTCCTATTCCTCCTAGGGCCTAATCGACTGAAATGAGACACCCTACTCAGTCTTTCCAATGCACTGGGTCTCTCTAGAGAGAGAGTGATACGTTGATCAGTATCTGTAGCCCTTATTGACGAAGTTCACCCAGGTTGATAAGAGAAATCATCAGATTCCTCATTACGATATGACTCAGTACGCCTGGATCGTGAAGAAAGTAAATAGGTTTGCCTCTGACCACTTCGCTGTCCCGAACGTGTAGGTGCACCGCCATGAAGGGTCTGTATGAGTTGCCGCATTGTTTCTTGCATGGCGGTTTGTCCTTGAGCCAGATTCGTCATAATCCCAGCCAGATCTGGAGGTGCAGAGGGATTTGGAGGATTTCCAGCATTTCCAGCGTTTCGATTGCTGGATTCCGGATTATCTGCCATTGATGATGAATGATTTTTGGTGAAAAACGATAACAACGGTCGTTTCCCACAGACGGCGCCAATCTGTTGATGTAAAAAATTAGATTGCTTCTAATTATTTAATCACAGATAAATATAAATGAGACAAAGAATTTTAAAGTGGTCCAGCCTTATAAGAATGGCCTACGTCCACTTTTTCTGTTATTGCCAAGTGTTTTGGAATTCTCGATATGTAGTTCTATCAAGAAATTTCGGTCCCCTTGAATGAGGGTGATACAGTGTATTTATAGCCCTTGGGTTGTACATGTGAAAGGGTAAACAATTAATGCCCTTTAAGAGTATACGTCTGTATGATTAACATTCAATGAATAGTTGAACTGTTGATTATCTGGCAATCAATGCTGTGGCCGAGATGCAGCTCGGACCGCCTTAGTTTCTCGTCGTTCAAAAGTTCCTCGGAGTATTGGAGTTCCTCGGAGTGTTGGTGTTCCTCGGAGTACACTTGCTGCTCGGAGTGAGTATGACTTGGTCGGGGAAATAGACTTCCTCGTTGCTATTGTGCCACGTAGATCGACACGTGTCTTCTTCTTATTTGTCTGTATCAGCATACTAATTTTGGTATCAACAGAAGATATCCAGTGTTCATCCTTGAGTGCTTCTTTATGATTCTTGGGCTCGACTTTGGACGTGTAGCAAAGATGGCTAACAACGTTCTCTAGCTGAGCACGAGTCTTGACCCCTAGAGTGGGATTGCCAACAATGGCAGACGGGTCATGACTCTTGCGAACCTAAGCGGGTGTGTCCCCTAACACAGGAGTGGGTACCACAGAGTGTGGGTGGGGGACTAGTGGATCACTGTCAGACGCGTCCTTATTCTCACACTGAAGGTTAGGATCAATAACCGTCGGAGGTTCATCATATTACACGGTGACGTTTATTGATTCCATAATCTTAGAGCTTTTCAGGTTAAAAACCCGGTACGCTCTGCTATTCGATGAATATCCTAGCAATATTCCCTCGTCGCTCCGGGAGTCAAACTTTCCTAATTGCTCTCTATCCCGTAGGATGTAGCATTTACTCCCCAAAACACGAAAATATGCCAGGTTGGGTTTCTTACCTGTCCACAATTCATAAGGTGTCTTAAGTGTGTGTGGACGTAGGTAAACCCTATTCACCGTGTGGCATGTAGTAGACACTGCCTCTGCCCAAAATCTCCTAGAAACATTACGACCTAGAAGCATAGATCTAGCCATTTCCTGGATCGTTCTATTCTTTCTCTCAACAATCCCATTTTGCTGAGGAGTTTTCACAGCAGAAAACTCATGTTTGATCCCAAGACTATCACAATACAAATCTACCTTTGCTTCCTTAAATTCAGTGCCGTTGTCACTACGTATCCTGTTAATAGTGACTCCGTGTTGATTTTGCAGGACACGGCACTTGGTCGTTAAAAACTCTACAACATCGGATTTCTCTTTCAGAAAACCTACAATGGAGTACCTGGAGAAATCATCCACCATCACGAGGATATACCTCTTACCACCCAGACTCTCAGTACGAGTGTGACCCATAAGATCCATGTGTATAAGCTCAAGAACACAAGAGGTGGTAATGGAATACAACTTCCTACGGGGACTACGAATTTGTTTTCCCAACTGACAGGGTCCACAAACCGTCGAAGTTGGCCTTCTAAGAGATGGTAAGCCACGTTCTAGGTCCTTTTTAGCTAAGCGAGTGAGATCTCTAATATTAACGTGACCTAGACATTGATGCCACAGATCCATAGGAATGATCGTGGCGCTGTTGCAGACAAGTGAGGAAGTAGGCACAGTACCATAGCAATTATCCTCGGTCCTCACCCCTCGCATTAAGAGTTTACCGGCTTGATTGTAAACATTACATGCGTCCCGATCAAACTTTACTGCAAAGTTAGTGTCGCACAGCTGGCTAATGCTGAGAAGGTTTACTTTTAAACCTTTGACGTACAACACATTCACTAGCTTAGGAAATCTTGGTAACACTACAGTACCTCGTCCTATAATGCTAGACTTGCTCCCATCTCCAAAGGTGACTCTGCCATCCTGATAATCCTCAAGAGATGTAAAAAATGAGGCATTACCTGTCATATGTCTGGAGCATCCACTGTCAAAATACCACTGTGAGGTATTATGTGCCTCGAGAGAGACATGAACAACAAAGGCCTTTTTATATTTCTTAGGTACCCAAGAAGTGGTGACCTTTTGTTTGCCTTTGTTGTTGTTGGTTTTAGCTGGAATGTGAGAAGCATTCCCTGACGGCAAAGAGATCCGTCAGAATTCCTCCATCAAACTCTGAGTCATGGCAGCTAAAAACTCAACTCGCTCTCTCAGACTAGTAAAATCATCAGTATGCTGATGTGGAGCAGTAGTACGTCGTGTCCGACCCATACTATAGTAAAACTCCCTGAGGTGGCCTTTTCTTTTGCAATAAGTACAAAAGAACACAGTCAAAGGCAGACCTTGGTTTGCTTTTCTTGGTCAAACTCTCCTTCGAGATTTTTGACGATGGCCATAAGGAGTCGTAGTAAACTCAGGGACTGGTCCAGGTGAAATTTGGGACGTGGAGGCACCATCATAACCAATTCCCTACCGATCACCAAAACCTAAAGCGGGGCCGAGGAGCATCTTTCCCATTTTCCCAGATCTGTCCTCGATTTGTACCTTGACTTCCCGTGCTTTCTCAAGATCATGAGTCAGCTGGGCAACAAGGGCTTCAAGTTTCTTCCGAGTCTCCACGGAGGAATGGAGCTGACTCGTAAGACTAGCCACTTGTTTAGTCAAGTCCCCTCTCTCTTTATCAAAAGTGCTCTCTCTCTATCTAAACAAACTTTCTTTCTCAACACAAGCAAATTCTCTCTCTCTGGGCGGTGCAGGTGGAGGACTCTCTCTCTCTCTCGCTTTTCTTAATTCTTACTCTAAGCCGGTGATCTTAAGGACTAACAATTTGTTACGCTTTTTAGTTTTAAATGACTCAGAATATAACTCAGCGTAGGCGCGTTGAATATCACTCTCGCTCTCACTTGTGTCATCCTCCCCCTCACTCACATCGCTCTCACTGTCGAGGTGTCCCTGTGAAGCATCATCCTCATCGTCGTGAGGAGAACTATAAGTGCTCACATAACTAGCCATGAATGCGGTGAAGTTACACTCATGCGGTGACTCGACTCCATAATCCACCGACTCGACCTCACTGTCGTCACTAAGGGTAGCGTTAAGAACAGCTTTCCCTTTCTCTCTGTTCAGACGTGTGGCACACTCAAAGGCTCTATGACCCCTACCGTCGCATTCAAAGCATCTCTCACTTTCTTTCTTAAGAGGATCTTTAAAAACTTTTTCATTTTTCTTTTCAAACTTATTTTTCTCAAATTTCTTTTTATCTTTAAAATTGCCATTTTTCTTAAATTTGATAATCCTCTTGAAATTTTTTGCAAAAAGAGCCAAATCATCTAAGTCAAAATCACAATCAGAATCTGACGTGTCAGTCTCTCTCTTTATAGATGACTCTACCCTCTTTCTAGCCGACCCCTCATTCTTTCTCTCTTGGGCATTAAGTGCAATTCCCTTATCTTTAGACTTAGCAGTTTTAGGGAACACATCAATTTCATATGTTTGCAAATCTCCTACAAGTTCTTCCAATTTTAGCGTATTTAAATTACCCATAGAATTTAGCACAGTGACTTTAGGGATAAAATGCTTAGGCAAAGAACGAAGAATCTTTTTGACAACTCTAGCATTAGGAATATGTTCACCAAGATTAAAGCTAGTATTAACAATATCAGACAGTCTAGCATAAAAATCATCAAAACATTCAGTTTCATGCATGGTGATGGTTTCAAATTGAGTTGTCAAATTTTGCAATTTAGACTCTTTCACAGCATTAGTTCCTTCATGGGTGAGTTTTAAAACATCCCATGCCTCTTTTAACGTGGTACACGTCATTATGCGTTTGAACTCATCAGGTGAGACAGATCCAGAAATAGCACTTAGACCCTTAGAATTGAATGATGACCATTTAAATTCATCTTCAGTCCAAGAAGTGACAGGTTTTAAATTGATCACATTATCAACGGTGACGAAGGGAAGAGTCCACCCTCTTTCAACCAAAATCCAGACACGTTCATCAATGGCTTTTAAAGCAGACCTCATGCGGGCTTTCCAATATGCATAGTTTGTCTCGTCAAAAACTGTCATTTTATTATATAACTTCTCCATAATGAACACACTCGTTTTCAAAAATCAATTTTTCAGAAAATTGATATCTTAGAAAAATTTTGCGGAAAATTACACGGTTAAATTGTGTAACTGGCTCTGATACCAATTTGAGGGGAGTGTGCTTGCGTTAAAATAGGAAGTTATTTAATTAAACACAGTTTTTACCACTTAAGTACTAAACATACATCTATATGTGATTAAATAAGATGGTGAAACATGGAAAAACACATATATGAGGGAAAATCCCCAACAGGGCAAAACCTTTTATTTTCACAATAATTTTTGTAAGAGAACGGCTTACAACGGATTACAATGAAAATACAAGTGACACAGAAATACCCTCGGGTGTCGGTTCTGTTGTCGGCGACTGGAACAATCCCTTTCCAGTAGGGCAGCAGTGACAAAGAGAACGACTTCCTCACAAAGTACTCCAGATGAGTAAATGATCTTCTTTAAGGTTTAAAGATTCACACACATATATGAGAATGGTTTTGTGAATTAAAAAAGGTTTAGAAAACCTTAAAAGGTGAAGTCTTATTCTGGGCAGATTTCGCAGAATATTGAGATTGCAGAAAGACTTGGAAAACGTGTAGAAGGAGATCAAATATTTATACAAAAATCGAGGCGGTGGCTCGTTCGAACGAGATATCATGTCGCTCGAATGAGATAGCATGTCGCTCGAGTGATCTCGTCGATCGAGGCCATTCGCTTCTACACTTAGAAAAATTCTGCTTTTGATAAAAAAATAATCCAGAATTCAAAAATAATTCCCAAATATCTATGCAAATGTTTAAAGTTCCAATAAAACATTTTACTGATAAGGCGTAGTGGAGTAGTGGGAATGAGATGAGCAACACGTTGCATGTAGCATGATGCACGTGAAGAAAGTGGTTGCATTGAATTCGGATACAGGCCGTCGAGGATGATCGTGTTAACGTGCCGAATGTAGCGGTATCAGACATATGAATTGTGATCTAGGAGAAAACAGAAAATTCATAGATTCTACCCCGGACATTTATAGAATTATGTCCTTACAAAATATAAATGGGAAAAACAAGGTCGGAATACAATCCTCGAACCCTAGTACGTTTGTCGTTAATAAAACTAGTTATGAATTAGATAATTGACTAAACTCGGTCTTTATTAATCTTAAGAATTATATATATGAGGTTCAAGCCGCTTTATCTATAATCAAAAGTAAGAATAAATCAGTGTCGTTATAGCTACACACGCGTAACACTCTTAAGCATCCCGGTTACCTAGGGCAAACAATATCAAAAGTCCTATGATGGTTGTGATCACTACACAACATGATTCGATCATTTATTTAATTCAGGGAACTAATTTTACACTCATGCAAACCACATTCGGTTGGGTTCATGCATCCCGACCCTTCAAAGTTTAGCCTAACATGGTGCAATTAACAAGAACTAGGGTTTCTATGGTGCATGCAACTGAACTCATGATGAAATTATTTCTAAAGAAGAATAACAATGTAATACCTATTTTGAATAAACTAATTATGCAAGAATTATTGAAACCAAACAATAGAGAAGAGAAAGAAAGCGACTTTACTGAATAACTTGCAATTGAGAATTGAAAACTGAAGTTTATGAGCTTCTAGGGTTCCTTTCTACTTTCTCTCTCTAAAACTATGTGAAAAAAATCTCTACAGTGTCTTCAAAGACGTTAGAATAAATAACTACGAATTTACAATAGTTTTAACCATGCAGGACTCTAATTTTACAAGTGGATAAACTCAAATTTCGACACCTGAACCGATCATGTTCAAGGGCTTCGGTTCGGGTTGCCTCTAACAGAAAGTTTTTCCATAATCGGATCGGTTCTTTTTCTTTGCCTTCGGTTCGGTTCCATCTTCACTAAGCTTCGCATAAAGTTTTCCAAGGGAAGGATCGGTTCTTTTTCATCCTCTTCGGTTCGGTTCCCACTTTACAAGAAACTTTTTCTTCTTTGTGATTTTCTCTCAACTTTGAAGTCTTGTAACTTTTGATCTGTGATTCGGATTTAGATGTCGTTTCTTCCTAAGTGCTCGTATACTTGAAATCTTAAATTTCTCTTTAGGACTCTATTCCGAATCCTTGATGCAAATTACTCTTTTGCCCTTTTGACGTTTTTCCCTTATTTTCATTCTTTCTTCCTGTTTCTTCTTTCTTTGTATGCATCAAATACCTGCAAAAGTGATGATAATATATACAAAACTCGGCATACTCGTTAGGAAATGTCAGTATTAAGGATATGAGATAAATCCACTCGAATTACACTTCACGGAGTGATAAAGGACCCTAAATTACGGGGATAAATACGAAGAATTTATGCCTAATCAATACCATTAGTTTTCTCTACATTTTGCCGAGAACTATTTCGTGCTGTGAATTCAGTGTATGGGTTGTTTATATACGGTTAACTTCGTGTGTGATGGCTACTGACCCTGTTAGGTAAATATCGAGGTGTGTGTAAACTCACATGTTTTGGCACTGCATAAGTGGACCCTTACGTGCACTGTGGAGGAGAGGTTGAAGACTGAAGAGCGTCAAGTCTTGCGAGGGCGTCGAGTTTTTATTGTAAGTCTAGTGTCTGTCTTGTTTTAATTCCTCATCATAGTGAGTTACGTCGGTTGGGTAGTTTGAGGTTTTCTTCATTTGGTTTTTTCTCGTACATCGAGCGTTGTGGTTTAATTTACTTATTTTATCTTGCACTAACCTAGATGCATGTTTAAGTTAAGATAAAATTGGCTAATCTATTTTAACACAACAACTATTTATTTGGAACTAAGTTGAATTTGGGTAGTTCGTTTAATTGAACTTAAAACTAAGAAATTTTTTAAAATAATAGTTTGCTTGGTTTTGTACCTTTGCCATATTAGTTTCTCTTGCGACCCAGGACTTTCACATTTGAATTGTTTATTTCTTTTTGAAGTTATTGTGTATATTCTTAATAAACGGAATAGGTTACTTTCATGTAAAAAAAAAGAGAATATGCAAAAAAAAAAAAAAAAAACGTAAAAGTATTGGATATTTACTCTGTTGGGACGTGTGGAGTGATTTTATTTATTTATTTTTGGGTCATTTACTATCCGGGGTGCATTTTTTTAATGTATTTGGTTCTTGGGGTGCGCTAGTTTTCATTATTGTTAAATGTGTGTTATTTTAACGGAAGTTGTTAAACTTTCGTTTGCTAATTATCACTTAATTACTAAATGACTTATTTGCCCATATCTTGTCATCTCAGTCAACATATTGAACAATAACTGTTTGAACAATTCGAACTACAATTTTAAAAGCGCTTTGTTTGAACAACACACTGTTTGAACAATCTGAACAACAATTTATAAGTGTTTGAACAATTTTATAATAATTTGAACAATTTAAACTGTTTTTTATAACTGTTTAAAAATAATTTTACAATTATTTTAAAAACAACTTTTTAAAAGAATTTCAAAAAAAGAAAAATAATTTTCAGTTTAAAAATTATTTTCTGAAAAAAAAATGTTTTGAAAAAAAAAATTCAATCAATTAAAATGATTTTCAACAAAACAAATTTGTTTTCCACTTTCCAACTACAAAAAAACGAATATTTCCACCAAAACTTAAAAAATAAAATTGAATTTTAGTTAAAAAATTTATTTCTAGAAAAAAAACGTTTTCAACCAAAAAAACAGTAATTTCCAACAAAAGAAATTTGTTTTCTACCCAAAAAATGCTTTCTAACTACATAAAAAATATTTTGAGAAAAAAATTAAACTCATATCACTTAAAAAAATATATTTCAAGAAAAAACTTTTTCAACCCAAAAAAATGATCTTCTGCAAAAAAAAAAAATGTTTTCCACCCCCAAAAATGCTTCCCAACTTCAAAAAATTAAAAATAAAACTGATTTCAATTAAAAATGCATATTTCAAGAAAAAAAAAGTTTCCAACCAAAAAAATTGATTTTCAACAAAAGAAATTTGTTTTCTACCCAAAAAAGATTTCTCACTACAAAAAAAAAACATTTCTAGCAAACAATTAAAAAATAAAACTGATTCGAGTTAAAAAAAATATATTTCAAGAAAAAAAAACATTTATAACCAAAAAAAATTATTTAAAAACCAAAAAGTTTAAACTGATTTTTTATATATAAAATTTTAAAACTATTTAAACATTTAAAAAATAAACATAAAAAATATATAAAGTGATTTTTATATATAAACTTATTAAAATGCATTTAAAAAACTTATTATTATATTTAAACAGCTAAAATAATATAAAGTGTTTATAAAAACTTTTTTTATATTTAAAAAATATATAAAGTGTTTATAAAAAAATTTTATACATTAAAAAATATATGAACTGATTTTTAAAAAATATATAAATTGATTTTAAACAGTTTATATTTATATATTAAAAAAAACTGTTTATTAAATGATAAAAAAAAATATTTAAAAAGAATTTTTAGTTAAAAATATTATTTCCAGAAAAAAAAAATTTCTTCCGTGAAAATATATTATCAAGAAAAAAAAAAACTCTGGCAAAAAAAAAAAATGATTTTTAGAAACCCCCGAAAAAAAAACATCCAGAAATAAAACTCCGGCAAAAATTCAGAAATAAAACTCCGGCCAAAATTCCAGCTACGAGAACCTCTAGAAAAAAAATAAAAATAAAACAAAAGCTTCAGCCATCAACAAAATTTCAGTTATCAACATGAAGAAAACCTCTTGCCCGAAGCTCCGATCAAAAACAAAATTCCAGCCATTAAAAACCACTGGCCATCAAAACTCCGATCATAAAACCCACAAATTCTAGCCATGAATTGAACCCCAACATCCGGCCAAAAAAAATCATAACTCAAACCTCCGGCCAAAAAAATCAAAACTCAAAATTTGAAAAAAATTCCAGCCAAACAGTTGATAAGGGTCCGGCCAACAAAATGTCTGAACAAAATCCTCCGAATAAAATGATTTTTTCAAAAAAAATAAGGAAAACAAACATTTGAACTCTAATAACAAACGTCCAGCGCACAAACATCCGGGGAACAAAGCTTCGACCATGAACAAACCTCCGAGTAACTTCATATTTTTAGCCGATTGAGAGAGAGTGGGTGTGAGAGAGAGGATTTGAGGGTTGATTGTTTAATTAGTGTTCTGATTTGTAACAAGGGTAGATCTGTCATTATAAAAAGGGTATTATTGGTAAGGGGTTGTAAATAGTTCGCTGGCAAATGGATGTTAACACCAACCGTTAAAATAATACTCATCCAATAATAATGGAAACTAACGTACCCAGGAACAAAATACTGTAAACAAATATCCCCCAAACAGTAAATGAACCTTTTATTTTTTAATCATTTTTATCAGGTTCATTCGATATTAACTTTGTTGTTTGTATATATGCATGTTGAGACCATACTTGGTCGTGCGGGTCGATGATTTGAAAATGTTGCTCATTGAAATTTATACTTGGAAATGCATCTACTCATTGAAATTTAAATTATTGATTTGTTTTTTAATGTGCATATTATTGATAAAATAAACAAGTCGGGTTCATATAAAAATAAAGGAGACTTTGTCAAAAATTTCAAAAAAATAAAGAGTTAACGATATTCACTTTATTGGGTCGTGCGGGACAATATTTATTTTTTCAACCACGTTGTATGTTTGATTTGTTATTTGTGTATGTTACGATGATGTTGAGTTGTTTCACATATTATCATAGTTGAGTTGAGTTGATTAATTTGATATATTATCAATTGATTAATTATTGAATTCGTTCAATGCATTTTATTTCGATCGTCGATATGAGTGGTCATCAATAAGTGAGTTTATTGAATGTAGTTCAGTCGGATCGTTGAATGTTTACTTCTTTTTGTGTTAATTATATTAAACATTTCACTTTTTTGTAGACATTATGAAGTATTAATCATTAGTTGTGGATATTGTCAACGGTAGTGGTGGCACGAATATTACTCATTGATTTCGAATTCATATATATTTTATTTGTGGGATTTTAAGTTGAATTAATTATGGGTTTGGTGGCAAATTGTTGTATTTGTTTTGCTTGTGGTCGTAGTTGACTAGTGAATGAAAAACAGATCTCTATTGTATATTTGTAGGTTGGTTTAATGAAAAAATAAATTATATATAAAAAATTGTGACCTTTTATGTCAGTTTTTACAAAAAGGCATAATCAAGACTTTCTATAATTTTTTTTAATAAAAATATAATCTTTTATCACAGTTTAAGTTGTTAAATTGAGATAAATATGACTTTATTTTATTAGTGTTTACTTAAAATGTGATAAAAATGACTTTTCTTTTATCACACTTTTAAGAACATTTATCACATCCCTATTTATCACGTTTTTCGAAATTTTAAAAACTTCTATAAAATTATTTTTATCACGATTTTTAACTATGACAAATAACCCTTTTTCCTCTAGTGTCGAACTAACTTTGCCAAGGATTCACTCTAGCGATGAGTCGAGCTTTGTGAATCTTTTTGGCTGATGTTGAAAACTTTTAAGATACTCTCTAAAAGCACACTTTGACTGATTGAGATAATATGTTTGAATGGCATTGTTTGATTGGGGAGATTTTGAATGAGTTAAAATATTTTAAAAGCTTACTTATTCCCCATTTGCCCTTCTTCTTAAAAACATCTCAAATATTTAAAAAGAACACAATTTATCAAGAGAGAAGCTAAAAGATTTAGTTCCTCTTTTTTAAGAACTTAAAAACTTTTTTTTTTTTGGAAAACGAGATAAGCTCACCCTTGTTTATCCGTTTAATTTTTTCTATTCATTGAATTTGATCAACAATATTATAATTACCTATACCTTCTATTAATATTTGTTTTTCTTCAACAGTTTTATCATTGCCTCGTATATATTACGAAGAATGCCAACTCGAGTGTCCTTATATAATCACAACCCCTCGTTATTTTTAATACATTAAACCCAAGCACACCGACCAACAACATGTTCTTTTTAGTGTTACCATGCACATTAATCTCACCTGACCCGTTAATTTATATTTTCCAACTTTAACACCTAATTACTTATAGTAACACTTCGTTGAGCATCAAGTTCCATAATTAACCGTATACACTCCTTAGTTTATCAACCCCATGCCAAAGGGCTTTCAACATTTTCCATAAATGAAATTGTCACCACTTTGTCGACGAGTGTTTTAGTGTAGAGACATAACGCGGTGCTCTCAAGGAATTTCGATTGTACTTAAAATTTCACAATAACTTCCATTAATATTTCACTCTAACCCTTACGTTCATTATAATTATGTAGATTCACGTTACTATCTTCATTCATCACATTGATTCGTCACATAATTCAACAACTTTAATGTTTTTCTACACCTCAATAACAAGTTTATAAGAGCTCATCACTCTAAAATAGGGTGTGAAATACCTTTTAGGAGGTTAATTAATAATTAAGAAAAGTTTAGGTCAGGAGTGACTCCGAGCATGTGCCAAGTAAATAATCGCACAGAATCTCTTTTAGTCTATTTGTTATAACATATATATTTAGTGCTAATTTTTATATCAATACATATAATAAAACATATTTATAATTTTTACATAGAGTCTCGTTAATTTTTATCAATTTGAGAAGCGTCCCCTATTTAGGCTTACGAAATGTATTTTAACTTTTAAGCCTCGTATTATGTGTGAGAAATAGCTAGGATGAAAAGAGAGAGAAAAAAATTGATTTTGTAAAATGAGTGACCGAGAAGTCTTTGTTGTGTAGCAAATGGCGGACGACGAAGAGAGGGTTGTAGAGGGACAGCTCGAAGTTCAATTGGAAGAACAGAGAGACTCACTCACTGCTGTCAACGAAGCCCTAGTTTCTGACCCTGCCAATTCCGAACTTCTCTCGGTGACTCATCTCTCTACTATATTTACTATTTCTTTTACACCCTCTCTGTCTGGCTTTGCATTTTACAATATCGTTGACTTTAGGTTATAAAGAAAAAAATAAGAAGAAGAGATTCTCTGCTTATAGGTTCTAAGCCTCGTTGGTATGATCGTATTAATCAGTTACGTTAGTTCATGCAGCTAATAGACCATCTTTTATGATTCCAAGGTTTTGACTTTTGTTTTCCACATTTTTGTCCCTTTAAAACCTTCTGTCTACCCCCTACCCCCAATTTTGCAGTTGGGTTCTTCAGGGATAAATTCCTTCCAACAAACCATTTTCTACCCATTTTATTCCCTCATTCTCATCCCTTCTTATTGTAGGCTTCGGATGACCTGATATGCTACGTCCCAAAATCCCATCCTTTAATTTACACATTTCATTTCTCCTCAACCTGTAATTGTCATAATTTTTCTATTACCTTTATCATAGGTGTTGGAGGAAGTGTGAATTAGGGTATTGCTTGGCAGAGCTGACGTGTAACGTACCTGTGTCCTTTGCACTCTGGAGCAAGCTTAGAATTGTAATAGGGAAGTGGAGGTCTTAGAGGAGGATGAAACACACTTTAGAGGCAGGTTGAATCACCATAGGGAGAAAAACAGATTCCAGGGTTCGAGTTGCAAGAGAGTGGCTGGTTGGGAGCAAAGTGTTGCTATGGTTTTCAACACAACAGAGTATAACGAGGACTTCAGCTGTAGGCGAAGACTCCTTTGTATAGGCCAAGGGGTGTGCCGAGGCTCTTGCATTTTCAATGAAGCTCAACATACTTCGCGCTCCCATTAGGGTTTTAATTGGGAGTTAATTATCTGGACTGGATGTAATGAGTCAGACTCTACCCAAAGGTTCTGAATGCCCATTTACGAAGCCATCTCTATGGTATGTAGGTTAGGTTGAAACATTTTGCTACTTACTTATAAAAAGGTAGTGGGGGTGACTGTCATTGTAATGGTAGTGAAGTGGCCTTATGTTGTGGTGATGTTTAGCCGACAATTGTACCAGCAGTGAGAATATATTCGAACGTATGACTGTACCAGTAGTGACAATCGTTGCCAGGCTATAGGAGAGTTGACTGGGTTCTGTGTTTCAGCCTCCAAATCAAATGTCTTCCGACTCTCTGAGGGATTAAATGGACAACTACATCGGGCATTACTAGCCCGTGATCTTGCTGATCCTTATCCGTAACGCCAAAGCTGATGAGTCTGCTTATGTAAACAAGAAGATGTGAATATGAAATCACACACAATCACACACTTACAAATTTAGGGCAAATCTGGGGAAGCCCTCTCTCTCTCTCTCCCCCCTCTAAAGTGACAGTACAATAAAGAACTTGCCCTTTTATAATACTAAGGGCTGCACAAGGACAAAAGTACCCTCCTTTACTTGCTCATAGCTTTTTAATGCGCAAGGCGCAAAGGTGTCCCGTAGCCTAGGTGCAAGGCGAGGCGCGCGTCTGACCGAAGCAAGGGGTACTTTTATAAAAAATACAAAAACCATGTTTTTTTTTTTTAAATTTTAAATACATATTAATGTTATTATATCATAATATCAATATTAATAATAGTTTATATTACATATACATCTTTGATTTAATGCAAAATCCAAGATGAAAAAAATAACTTTTTAATTGATTACAGAACAAGGCGCACGTGCACCAAGGTGTTGAAGGTTAGTCGCTCGTACATATAAATATAAAACTTAGTAGGATGATTTATAGTCAAAATAAATCATATAAAAAGTTTAGATTCAAAATATAACAAATATATTGAGATGAAAATAAACTTGAGAGTATCCAACACTTGCAAGTCTTAAAATAGATAAAAAAACAACCACTGCCAACAAGTTCAAAACAAAACTACTATGTAGCACGGACACGGACACGGGTGTCGTGTCCGACACGACACGGACACGCCGACACGGCAAATCTAAAAAAATCAGGACACGACACGGCGGGGACACGGTATTAAATAAATATTTTTTATAATTATTTTTATATATAAAAAATATGAAATATCACATTAATACTAATCTCATACTAAGAACAACATTAAACATATAAGCATTACGAGTATTAAATCCATTCTACACATCAAACATCACAATGATACTAAATCCCATACTAATAATAACAATCAAAATGCATATGACTAATGCAATTTATTGAACAAGAGATTAAAAAAAAAGAATAAACAGGTGAGAAAAAGGAGAAAAAAAAAACATATGTTTCCTGTCCCTTTTTTTTAAAGTTATTATATATTTATGTCAGCTGTGTCCCTTACGTGTCCCAGCCGTGTCCCAGCCGTGTCCTTTGCGTGTCCCAGCCGCGTCCCAGCCGTGTCCTTTGCGTGTCCCAGCCGTGTCCCAGCCGTGTCCAACTATTTTTAAATTCCTTTTAAGCCCGACACGCCACGCGTCGTGTCGGACACGTGTCCCAGCCGTGTCGCTTGCGTGTCCGTGTCCTTGGAGTGTCCGACACTCGTACGCGGCCTTCGGAGAAGTGTCCGTGCTTCATAGCAAAACTAACAAACCAACCATCACCAAAAAATTAGCGTAAAAAACCCAGTCAATTACAATCAATATTCAAGATGGAATATAGTGTCATTTTGTCCTTGTAATTTACTATTTTTACTCTTTTATTAAGCAACGAAGAGGCATAAAAATTTCATGAAAAGGCAGAAAAGATTAAGTAGAAAAAAGAAAAATGTAAAAGCGAAGCTAGAAAACATTACATAATATTTGGAATTTTCGCTCACATTTCTTCAGAACACACAAAACATATAGTCAAAAAGAAAGGAAAATTATAGAATAGATGAAGAAAAATACGAGCATAACACGTAAATACAAATTGAAAAGAGCGAAAGAAAAAGAACACGAAGAAGACACAAGGAGGACGATGAAGCAAATGAGAGAAAAAACCAAAAATTAAAACAGGGAAAAAGAAGGTTTAGAAAATGATTTTTTTTGTAGGTATTTTGACTTTATCACCCATTTAGTTTTCATACATAGACGTTGCTCACCATTTTGTCTCGCTTTAGACTTTTCTCACCATTTTCTCTTGCTTTAGACTTTTCTCACCATTTATAACGCTACCTTTAATGGATGTTAAGTATTCCCATGATACCCTTGGTACTAAACCCCAACTTATTTCTAAAAAGTGACCAAAAGTACCAAAACCAATGTAAAAATAATTTGACGTTTCATTGGGAGAGCTATCACTATTTTTTATTTTTGACTGTGAGAGCTACAATATTAATGTGCCAAAGTCTTAAAGTAATTGTATTTTTAGATAAAAATGTCATTGAAATGTGGTGTGATTTTTATACAAGGAGAAAAAAGGAATTCGGTGTTGCCTTTCTTTGTTGAATGGATTGATAGGTATACCTCATTATCTTAGGAATTTTTAAATGACCACATGCCATACAAATTGAAAATTTGTGCAAACCATCATGCGATTATCACTAAAACCCTAAATAGAATATGGAATCTATATAATAAAGTAGATATTATATAGTTTGTTTATTTGGGAAGACATGGGGTACATAGTAGATATTATATATTGTTCACTAAATTCCAAAAATAACTAACTGTTTTCTGATTGTATAAATTGTCTTGCCTTTCACATCATCAACTTAGATTCCATCTCACAATACCATGTACCCCTAAAAGGTGATGGAGATTGTCATGAATGAGCACTTCTTAATTGTAGAAATGCTCGCGCCTCAATACACTCTATGCGTTTGATTGATTATAGATCACAACATCATTAAAATAAACCTCCGTAAACTAGCCCATAAACGCCTTCATGACTCACAAAAGTTGACGATGCATTAGTGATGCTGAAAGACATCACTGTCTACTCATGCAACTAATCCTTCATCTTACGAAGGTGGTTTTCCACTCGTCCCCGGGGTGCATGAGGACCGGTGATAGCCATTCTTTAAATCAAACTTGGAAAAGATTTCCTCTATGAAGCTGCATATACTCTAGTCTTGGGATAGGTTACCAACACTTGTGTTGTTATTGATGAAACGACTCTATGCACATCTGCCAACTACTGCCCTTAGAATGGCCGAAACAGGTTGACATACTCTCCCTCACTAACTCGTATGTACACAACTCTAGATACTATCGCTTCAGCTCATTATGCTAAGTGGGGAAGGTTATTGTTGTGTTGAATATACTGAAGAAGGGTTTGGTGCTGAGCACACATCCTCAAACAAGTCCAGTCTCGATCGTACACTGTCAATCACAAGGGCATAATACATTCCCAAACTCATAACAAACATTGAAGCCGTAGGATGTGGTTGGACCTCTCGTATCAATTCCAATTCCGGTCCTATAATTCTAATGTGTATATGTTGGCGTGCCAATCATGTGAAGTCGCGTAATCAAACACCGCGTATAAATAAGTTGTGTTGACACCAATTACAATCGTGTGAATCAGTAGAAGGAGATAATAAGATGTGACTAATTACAAAAGATCTCTGTTCTCCCACACTTGGGCTGGGTCCAATGTTCTAAAAGTCGCGAGGCGCAGTTGAGGCGTGGATGCAAGCCTCAAGCCTTAAAAGCCTAGGCGCGCCTAGGTGAAGCTTAGACGTAGAAATGCATTTTACCTTTTTTAATATTTTTTAATTATACTAAGGCTAGTAAAACAATAAAATAATACATACCTTGAAATTTAAAAATATATCCGTATATTTGGCAACCCTTTTTCCCATATGTATGTTCCGTAATATAATCAAATATAATATAATATAAGTTAGTAAACAATATATTTCAATATAAGTTAGTAAACAATATATTTCAAATTTAATGTAAATGCAATAAAATATAATAGAGTAAATTACAGATTAAGTCCCTATACTATGTACCATGTTTTTAAATGGTTCCTACACTTCATTTTGTCCTAATTTAGTCCCTCAACTAATTAATTTGGTTCAATTTGACCCTTTCGTTAAATTAGTCCGTTAGTTCTAACAGATTAACGAGAAAATTTGTCAAAACAATTTATATTTTAGATAAAACCACATTTTAAAATTACACCAACTCATGTATCTTCCAAATATAAAATTAATCTTTAATTAATGCATATCTTTTTCTGAAAAAACAAACAACAAACCCATTAGTTCCGACCTAAGTCTGACAACCTCCTCTCCTCCCCCTTTCTCACCCCTCCGGCGACCTCCATCCCCATCTCCACTACCCAAGGGTTTATATGCTGCAACCTCATTAAACCCTTTATTTCGACGGACCCCCTCATACATCCCTTCGATGAAACCACATAAAACCCATTAAATTTTTTATGATGAAATCAATTTTGGCAAGGTGAAGTGCCAAAAGTAGCTATTAAATTGTAATTAATGATCTGAACCCTTAAAAAACAATGTTTAAACCATAAAAACTTCAAGATTTAAAAATTAATATTAAGTTTATTGAAGTATAGGCGGGATAAATTACCAGTTCCCCGCCTGTGTAGCTGTCGCCGACATGGGAGGGAGTGAGAGCTCCAGATCGATCACGGGGTTAGAGAGAGAAACGAGGTGAGTGAGAGTAATATGGAAATCCGGGTTTAAGGTTGTTTTATGC
This sequence comes from Sambucus nigra, assembly GCA_949130495.1. Lineage (NCBI taxonomy): Eukaryota > Viridiplantae > Streptophyta > Magnoliopsida > Dipsacales > Adoxaceae > Sambucus > Sambucus nigra. Next base: position 193,744,517 of record OX422208.1, read on the forward strand.
TTTACCCAAGGTTCTAAAAGGCGTGGCGTGAGGCGTGGAGGTCAAGTCTGAAGCTTTAGGAGCCTAGGCGCAGCATGGGCGTAAAAAGGAGTTTTTCCTTTTCTTTTTAATTTTTTTAATTATACAAAGGCCAATAAAATAATAAAATAATACATACCTTGAAATTTAAAAATATATCTGTATATTTGGTAACACTTTTCCCATATGCATGGTCCATAATATAATAAAATATAATATAATATAAGTTAGTTACAAAATAAGTCAGTAAACAATATATTTTAAATATAATGTAAATGTAATAAAATATAATAGAGTAAATTACATATTTAGTCCCTAAACAATGCACAATGTTTTTTTTTTGATAATCTTGGAGAGAATGAGCCCTTTGGACTCTCCCATGCGAGCTAAACAGGGGGACGCTGTGCCAGAGCCGCCATAACACACGCTCTGGTTATTATCTATCCGTCGGGGAGTTTGGAGCCTTAGACTAACGGTTATTATCCGAGTCTATTAAGTCTGCTCCTTACCACCGGACAACCAGGGTGGATAATGGTCCCTAAATTTCATTTTGTCTCAATTTAATCCCTCAACTAATTAATTTGGTTCAATTTGGTCCTTCTGTTAAATTAGTCCGTTAGTTCTAACAGATTAAGGGGCAAATTTGTCAAAACACTCTATATTTTAGATAAAACCACATTTTAAAATGAAACCAGCTCGCATATCTCCCAAATATAAAATTAATCTTTAATTAATTCATATTTTTTTCTTGAAAAACAAATGAAAAACAACACATCAGTTCTGACCTAAGTTTGGCAACCTCTGCTTCCCCCTTCCTCACCCCTTCGGCGACCTCCTTCATCCCCACCTCCACTACCTAAGATTTTTATACGCTGCAACCTCATTAAACCCTCTATTCTGACAGACCCCCTCATACATCCCTATGATGAAATCACATAAAACCCTTAAACATATTTATGCTAAAATCAATTTTGTCAATGTGATGTGTTAAAATAAGCTATTAAATTGTAATTAATGATATGAACCCTTAAAAAACAAGGTTTAAACCGTAAAAACTGTAAGATCTAAAAATTAATATTGAGTTTATTAAAGTATAGGCGGGATAAATTACCAGTTCCTCTCCGGTGTAGCATTCCCTGATAAGGGAGGGAGTGAGAGCTCCCGATTGATCATGGGGTTAAAGAGAGAAACGAAGTGTGTGAGGGTGATATGGAAATTAGGGTTTAAGGTTGTTTTATGCTTTACCTGGTTTGAACATTATGTTACCATCTTTCAATCTGAAAACCCACTTTCATTTAAGACGACGATTGCGGGGTTAATTGGAGAAGAAAGTGTGTATTTGATTATAGATTTTTTTTTATAGAAAAAGTATATGAATTAATTGAAGATTAATGTTTATTTGGGAGAGTTGTGATTTGGTTTAATTTAAAGATGTGGTTTTATCTAGAATATAAATTGTTTTGACAAATTTGCCTGTACTAATTTAAAGAAAGGACCAAATTGAACCAAATTAATTAGTTGAGGGACTAAATTGAGACAAAATGAAGTTTATGGATCATTTAAAAACATAATGCATAATTTAGGGACTAAATTTGTAATTTACGCAATATAAATTAATGTATTTCAAATATAATTTAATATTATGTTAATAATATAATATAGTATAGTATAAAAAATATATATTTCAATTATAACAGAAGAAGAAAAAAATATAAGCAGGACCCAAAAAATAAGCAGAAATATCATCCCTCTCTAACATAATGCGGAAAAAAAATAAGTAGAACCCAAAAAACTATAACATAATAAGAAAAAAGAACATAAGCAGAAACATCATGAAGTAGAATAAGAAAAAATGATAAGCAAAAGCACCATGAAGTAGAATCAATACTATACCAATTTGGTTGGGGGGTTTGTTTTGTTAATTTAAAGGCTTTTGATAAGAAAAAGAAGGCTTCAACTTAAAAAAAAAGGCGCCTTTTCACGCCTTATCGCGTCCCATGGGCCGTTGACCGCGTCTTACATGCGCGTTGATTGCGATTTTTGTCACGCGTATGCCTTATGCGGGGCATACTAAAAAGCCTCACGCCTAGGTGCGCCTTTTAGAACACTGATTGGGTCCTATCCTATGCCCCGCGAATGCAGAAGCCCCAGGTCGAGGCGCGACCATTTGTTTGTGAACATACTGAATGTGGCAACTGATACAGAGTCTCCCACCACCATGAAAAAGCCACGAGTAAATGTGTGAGTGTGAGTGTAAGGGTTTGAAACCCATAGGGTATTGAAAGGTTTGGGAGGTATATGAATATGGGGCTTGGATATTACGGGTATTTTTGGATGGGCTTGCTGGTGTTGAGTTGGGGTTTAGAGGGTCAACAAAGGGTGTTGGGTCGTTGGGTTGGAGAGGGGCTGAGAGGAAGGGAGTTTAGGATTTATGTAGGGGTTGGTTAGGATTTGCGATGCCGTTTTGATGACCGTTGGGATAGGTTGAGTTGTCGACAATGGGTAGGCAAGGGCTTCATTTGTGTCGGCTATTATGTTGAGGCAACGATCGTTTCGCGAGTTCGGTTGTCGCTAACTTCTTTAAGAGGGCCGACGAAGACATCTGGCCCACGTACAACCCAAATCCCAATCATATGGCGTCATCCATATCAATATTCACAACACACCAATTTTTGCAACCCATGAGAATGAACATGATTTGAAACCAATTGAATGATACAAGCGTAAGCGAATAGGGATTCACACACAATCACAACAGTAATACACAATTGGGGCGGAAGTCAATTGAAAATCACATAATCACAACACTAATACACAATTAGGGGAAAACCGGGGCATCCTTTGCTCAATAGGCATCTCTCTCTCTCTCTCTCTATATATATATATATATATATATATATATATATATATATATATATATATATATATATATTAATCATAAAAGTGCAGATACAACATATAACTGGCGCTTTTATAATTCTAAGGGTTGCACAAGGGCAAAAATACCCCTCCATTGACCAACGATGAATAGCACTATGAAAGATAAAAGATAAATAAAAAGGGGCGTGCTTCAGGCTCCTGCTTCATCTGCCGTTCGACATCATTTTAGTCATTATAATTTCATCTAAATCCATGGTTTTCTTTTAATAAACTTTTGAAATAGCTTTTCAATCATTCCTTGGTCTCTTCATCTTCTCGAATAATTACCTATAATGCACTATCACTAAATTTAGCAAGCTTAAAAATGTTCTTTATGCAAAACTATGTCAAATAAAAGGGAAAATAACATTTAGATTGAAATTTGTTATGAACAAATAAGGATGAACGATTGATGACTTTTAAAAGTCAAGATAATTATATAAATTACCTAAAAGATAATTTTATGATGTGAATTGAGGGCATTATTGTCATTTTTGGGCATATTAGTACTATATTCTTTTGTTATTTTTCTTTATTTTTGTTAGTGTATTTTTTTTTGTTTTGCTTTAGTATTTAAAGGTAATAAGTAGTAATGACATTTTTGTAATTAGAGTCTTAGCTTAAAGCCTAAACTACTCTTCCTCTTTAAATGTCCACTTGTAAGCCTCATTTGAGGTAGACTTGAATTTTTGAAATAGAAAAGAGTGTTTATCTCTCTAAAGTTGGTGTTTAGATATTTTAGGAGCCTTTTGACTTGTAGTGCACATCAAATTGGCATCAGAGCGGGTGTAGCTCCACATTGGTATTTGGTGTATCGGTATATATTTTTTAATTAAATCGTACACTACTCGCAATGGCTACCAAGAAATTATGAAACATAATGAAGATATCCAAGAATTGAGGCACATGATTAACCAACAAATCCTAGATTTCAACAAAAGGTTTGACACGCTCCTCCAACTCTTTTCAATACCACCACCTCTCTCCACTACAAATGGGCAGAACCCATTTCTCGAAGACCCGAGAAGGAAATCTAGCCTGAATCCCCAGCCCAAGGAGAAACCGAGAGCCCACCACATCATCCCCACGTCATTGCTGCCGACATGCTCAAGCTGGGTGAGGCTTCCACCCCAAAAACCGCACCTCCGACCACAAAACCCCTGTCGGTCCAACCCAGAATTGTGGTAAATCCGACCTCGGTGAGCCCCAGGCCATTTCCGGCCAACTCGACTCCAAAAAAATGCCCACCCGCCCTGCTTCTGCCTTAGAAGCCTATCGCCCCTCCTCCCTTGGCCGGATTCCTACCTTCCCCCACCTTGACTCCACCGCACATAAACACCAAAGCTTGCCCCATTTCTGATCAAATTCTCCCCCAACCCGCCCCCGAATTGAGCCAAAACCCTAGCCGACCAGCCCTGCATCCTCACCCGCACCATCCAGTCCTTCAAAACTCATCTTTCGACCCTAACCTGTCCCCGGAATATCCCCCTTCTCGTCCCTGCCCAAACCCTCCCCTCTTCGCTGGACTGTTAACCTTCTACCCACCCTGTCCGACCCCCACTGGCCCATTTTCCCATCCCCATGCAGTCGGGTTCCCTCCCAGATCATTCCCGCAACCACCCGACCCAAATAATAACTCCCCACCCTTTGCCGGGTCTCATACATACCTTATACCCCCACTCGAGGCTAGGCCTGTCAACGGGTCGGAGACGGGTCGGGTTTAGGGAGATCCAAATCCGTGTAATCGGGTCTTCATCGGGTTCGGGTTCGGGTTCGGGTCTTCATCGGGTCTACAATATTGGATCCAGATCCGGATCCGTTCGGGTCTTCGGGTCTCGGGTTCGGGTCCGGGTCTGGTCAAATATGTACATTTATTTTATTTTATCCCCCTTATTTATTATTTAATCTTAAATTAAAATATTTTGTAATGTATTGTAGAATATTATTAGGTATAAATAAAACATATATTACTTATATTTATTATACACATAAAAATATATTTTTATATATAATACTTACATGTTATATTGATAAGATATATTTATAAATATATATAAATTTATAGTATATATGTATATATATACAAAACAATAATGAACCATTCGGGTCGGGTCTTGTATAAGATCCAGACCCTACCCGTTTAATAAACGGGTATTCGGGTCTTCGGGTCTCGGGTCCAAAAAAATATGCTCAGACCCTATTATATGGATCGGGTTCGGGTCGCGTCCGGGTCCAGACCCGACCCATTGACAGGCCTACTCGAGGCCCACCGCTATGCTCCACTTCGAGACCGACACTGTTTCCATTGCGGCGAACGTGGCCACTTGATAGGCACGTGCCCTCACTATCCCCGCATTCCTCCAGCACCTCCCGTGCCCCAACATGTCTAGCCTCGTCATCCACCGCCTGCACAGATGCCACCCCCACCTGCTGATGTTATTCCGCTTGTGTCAGGTGATGTGATGGGCCTTGATGCTCAACAAGATGAGGGTCCATTATCTATGGCTCTTCAGTTGCGTTCCCCGAGTCTCCACGGGAATATCCGCATTGACGTGCCCATGTTTGACAGACGATTCTCCTCAGATGCCATTGTTGATTGGATAGTGATGTGAATAAGGGCCTTATAGTCATTTTTGTCTTTTTTATTTATTTTTTATTTTTAGTATTTCATTGTATTTTTCTTTTGCTTAGTATTTCATTGTAATTAGATTGTTAGCTTAGAGGCCAAACAACCTCCTTCCTATAAATACTCATTTGTAGCCTCATTTGAGGCATTTTTCCATTTTGAAATATATTGAATAGAGTTTAGACAAGAGTCCTCTTTTCTTGTTTCCATTTGACGTCATTTACGTCAACTGGTAACAGAGCCTAGTCGGTTTACCCGTTGTTGTAAAAAAACAAAAATTCGTAAACAACGTTAAGATGGGTTCAAGAAAGGTGCAAACCCCCATAGAAACTCCCAATGAGAGTTTTATAGAGGTCATCAACCGATTGATGGCTCGGATGGATGAGATCGACGTGCGACTTCCTCCACTAACAACCACCGCTGGCTGCCCTCGCATCGCTCCGGTATCATCTCAAAACCCTAACCCTAATTCCCCCAAATCAACTCATTTTACACCCCTACCACTAAAAAAACCCAAATTCTACAAACCCTATCCCCATGTACTCATTTTTCTTTATTATTTAGAGGTAAGGAGTAGTAATGGCATTTTTGTAATTAGGGCCTTAACTTAGACTCTAAGTTACTCCTCCCCTTTAAATATCCCCTTGTACGCCTCATTTGAGGTAGACTTGAATTTTGAAATAGAAAAGTGTATTTCTCTCTCTTAAGTGTGTGTTTAGATATTTGTAGGAGCCTTTTGATGCGTAGTTTACATCAAATTGGTATCAGAGTGGGTGTCGTTCCAACATTGGTGTAGTGGTGTATCCATGTTATTTTATCAAAATCGTACGCCACTTTCAATGGCTCCAAAAATGTCCAAACAACAATACGAGGAGATTCAAGAGTTGAAACAACAAATGGAAGAGTTGGTACGAACACAACAACAAATTGATGAGATGAAACAACAAATGGACCAACTCTTCTCTGCCTTAAGTCTAAACTCTAACCCTAGCCCTTGCCCTACCCCCCAGCAGCCCCCACCCCCGTCCCACCCCCTTTTCCCCATCCCGCTGCCCAGAACACCCCCACCTCTGCCACCCTCCCTCTGCCTACCTCCCACCCCTCCGAACCCCAAAAAAAAACCCTGCCGACCTCCTTGGCAGCCCCCTGCTATTGCCACTCTAAACCCCAGTCCCCCTGACCCCTAAAAGACCCCACCCGAACCCAAACCGACCCAAACCCAACTCCTTCCTGGCTACCGACCACCCCAGGTGGTCACAGACCCCTCTCAACCCTAGAACGACTCGAAAACCTAGGATTTTGCCCTAGTTCTGCTCGGAAACCACATGGGCAGAAACATCCAACCCCAACACCTTCTAAAAACCCCAAAATGTTGATTTTTGACCAGGGTGGGAGTTTTAGGGTTTGATTGGGTGAAGAGAGAGAAGAAGAAGAAATGAAGACCAAGATTTGTGGGATGTGCATTCCTCGACTTTCAAGAATTTTTATTTTGGTCCCCACAATTTTTTCCCTTTTTTGGGACAATTTTTGAAAATTCCTCACGAATCCCCAATTTTTTTTGAACGCTTGAGGACGTGCTTGGTCTTAAGAAGGGGAGAGTGATGGAAATAGGCCCTTTTTAGGGTTTTATGGAATTTTATTGTATTTTTATTAATTTCTTTTATTTTAGTTTGCCATTGTATTTCCTTTTTTTTTCTTTATTATTTAGAGGTAAGGAGTAGTAATTGCATTTCTGTAATTAGGACCTTAGCTTAGAGCCTAAGCTACTCCTCCTCTTTAAATACCCCCTTGTAAGCCTCATTTGAGTTAGACTTGAATTTTGAAATAGAAAAGAGTATTTCTATCTCTAAAGTGTGTGTTTAGATATTTGTTGGTGCCTTTTGACGTGTAGTTTACGTCAGCAACATATATAACTATATATGCAAAAACTTTGTTTGTATAAAAAACGTTTACTTGTTCCGGTTAAATTACATTAACCCTTTTTATACATGTTTCATTAATATTTGCACGACACCTTTTATTTCCTTTAACCCAACCCGGTTAATTTAAGAAAATTGCTTTCTTTATCACTTTTTTAGAAAACGATTTTAAAAACGATTTTCCATTAACCCAATCCTAGGATAATTATACATACATCTTAAACTCATCACCCTTAAAGTACACCTTTAAGAACACATTACAGTGTAAACTTAGGTTTATACAACTTTAGGCCAATTATTTACCCGTATTTTATCCTTTATTGAATACTTATGATTAACATTCCCATAGACTTTATTGAATTTACATTAAATTCCCTTTATTGTCCATTTTAAACCTTTGCCTGGAATTACATCCTTATCCATTTAACTTCATTTATCGTTTCCAAAATTTTAACCAATTTCAATTATCCTTTATTACGTTGGAGTGAACCGTAATCCCATCTATGTTTACAGGCTTTCACCGTTCATCATAAATGCCGCCACCCATGATTTACTAGCCAGTTGTCTCGAGTCTTTCACCCTAGGACTTCAGACCCTTCTTAATTATTAATTATTTTTCAGTACTCCTTTTTGAAAACTCTTTCATTTTTCATTAATTCCATTTGCTTGCAGTCTAACCATCATTTTATAAAAAACACCCGGCTTATCACCGTACTTTATGTGCGATAAAGTGTACTTTTTAGTCCCTTAACATTAAACATTTTACCCAAGATAAATATCACCTCGTCTTCCGTATTATACACTTGAATGAGCTTTTCCGTTTAGTCCTTATTACATATCTTTGATGCATTACCAACATCTTTACTTTACAAACTTTATTCAATCTCTAAGTTTAAGGACCATTTTCATCATTTGGTGTTCATTTAAAGCCTTGTATAACAAGGTTCCCTTAAAAATGTTTAACAAATTTTTATATTTTCTTTCAATTTAAAGTCACATTATTTGGACTAACATTATCTTGAAATTATTAACACCTTAAGCATCATCTTATCACCTTAAGCATCATCTTATCATGTTACTAGTTGGCCCAAAGTTACAACAAGTGATTTTATGACACTTTTACATGTAAAATCGTAATTTTGGTGTCGAAAAATCGTTAAATGTAATCCAACATTTTTTAACATGAAATAACACAAAATGTAAGGTATAATATCATTCAAGTATGATATCTTTGTAAACTATGTACCCCAAAGTTTACTTTTACTTAAAAAAAAAACCACTTGAAAATTTTCATTTTTAAACATATTCTTCAATTTGTTAAAAATGTCAACATACACACTACTTTTTGGACAAAAACCTTATGTTTATCAACATTAAAGTCTACTTTGCAAAAATCATTAGTTTCCCTCATCACTTTGATTTCTACTCATTTTTATGCCCAAATGCCAACATTCACCATGCCCAGTTTTATTCATTTTTACTAGCTTTCATTTTAAGGACATCAAATCTTGTTTCTTAGCCATTCTTGACATAAAATAACATCATTTTATATCAAATAATTTCTGAAATTATGAAAGTCATAATTTCGTATCAAAAACCCATTTAACATACACTTCGTCCACATTTTCATGTGAAACATGTTTATTTTGTATTCAAATGTTCTCAAATAAAAACCAACACACTTCTTACTTAAAAACCCCTTATGTAACATCATATAACAACTTTCTAAACATTTTTATTTCATAAAAATGTCCAATATATATTTTGAAAATTTGACAACTTTGTAACTTTTCTTTAAAGTCATTTTAACCCATATTAACATATAAAATTCTGTTATATTCAACTAAAATGATAGCATTCTTGAATGATATATATATATATATATATACCAACACATGTAATAATCATGCTTTAGAACTTGAACATAATACCAAATGTAATAGGATAGATTTTCCCAACCTCAAAGAAGCTTCAATAATGGTGGAAATGACTATGAAAAGGGCAGCCCCCACCTCCAAAGGTGGCCTCAAGGGGTCTACCAAGCTTCCTCTAGCTTCCTTGAAAGTTTTCCTTGAAAACCCAACACCAAGACTCCATAAAAATTCATCTTCAAACTCCATAAAAATGTTCCAAGCATTCTGGAAAAACCAACTTCAAGAAACCCCCTTCTAACACCACCGAAACCCACCACAACTCCATTTAACTCTTGATAATGGAAGAGGAAGACTTGTGGTGTAATAATATTGGAATTTGGGAAATAAATGTGGAGGAAAAGCCATGGAAATGGAGGTCTCATTAGGAAGAAAGGCTGAAATGTTTTCTGCTGAGAGAAGAGTGTAGAAGAAATGGGTCTCTCTCTCTCTCTCTCTCTCTCTCTCTCTCTCACACACACACACACACACACATAACCCCACAAAATCCATAAATTAGTCTCCCCAACATTTGTGGAAAGGTTCTCCCTACTAAATATATTTATAAGATGAGATTTTATCTGCCGATGAAATCAACCAATGGTCGGCAACTCATGCATCTAAACCAATCACCAATCGACAACTCAAAAGAAATCTGAGTTGCTGTCTTAGCTCGTCGGATTGATCTGATTTCTATTTCGGATCGATCCGAAAGTCCAATTCCTTCTACGAATTTCACATTTTGACCCTCAAACTTTGGTATGTTATACATGTAAATCCTCAAATTATTTATATTACGTTGTCCCTGGTTATTGTAAACTTCATTGTATTACCAAAATACCGTTAAAAACTAACTTTAAAAAGTCGGGGTATTACAGGCACACCAAGGCGTCAAGATCCCTGTGGAGCCTAGACGCAAGGATCAAGTCGAGGCGCAAAGTCTAATACATTCAAAAGTTGTAGTTTTATAATACTAAGATCATTTTTGATCTAAAATTTGAAAAAAATAACGTATATTACTATTATACACGGTTACGAAGAGACGTATCAGAATAAGAAGATAGAGCTTATACTACCATATGGGGAAAAAATGTACATATATTTAAATATGAAATTTATTTAATAATTTAATTATCCACTAATCAACAAAAGAAAAGATCTTAATATATATGAAAAAAAGATACTCTAATGGGTGAAAAGAAAAATAAAAGCCAATCATATAAATTTGTTTGTTTCCTTTGCCTAAGTAGGCACTAGAGAGAAAGATAAAGTTTCACTAGGAATTAAGGACTTACTTTGGTTAGTTTTTGTGTGGGAAATCGTTTAATGTTTCCATATTTTATTGGTAAATGTGTAAAATCAACATATCAATTGGTCCATTCTTGTATTGGGGGAGTTATCCAAAAAATTTAACATTGAAGGAGCTTTGCCTTAGTGAGGCAAGGCGCCGATGTTGCGTCTAGGTGAGCCTGGAGCCTAGGCGCACGCCTAGACACTCCTTTAACAGCAATGCTCCTACTTGATGAGTTCAGTAGGACTACCTTCGTAAAAAATGACAAGTTTTGAGTATGTTTCATGTGGCCTGTGCTTGAGGGCCCATTCTTGCCGCTCCGTGGATATGAAGCCGGAAATGGCATTCAGATTGATACGATAGAATGGGTAGTTGCTGGTAAAACTACCCCTTTAGGCAATATCCCCGGGGAATTTGTAGGCATCATGAGGATGTCTATTATATGAATACTTGTAAATTATCATCTTTATATTAATTTATCTCAGTGTAGCCGACCCCAAATAATTGGGAAAAGGCTTTGTTGAGTTGAGTTTATATAAATTTATCTCGGTGAATCATGTGGATGTCTCTAATGTGGTCTTCATTTTGTATTGTTTAGTAAAAGTTGCTAAGTTTTTGTATTGTGTTCCATAAGGTTCACGCGGAGCTTGTTCAGGCTATCAAAGATGCGGAGGAAGGGCTCTTTCACTTAAAACGCTCAAGGTTGTTGCAAGAAGCTGACTTGGCTCTACAATGTGCCAAATATACAGATGAGGATGCCAAGGTGGAGCATCTTAATCCAACAGATGTTGAAGCGGAACCACTGGAGGATCAAAGTTACTCTATTGGATCAAAATGTAGATTTCGCTACGCAGATGGTCATTGGTATAATGGTCTCGTTGTTGGTTTGGAAGGGCCTAATGCTGCAAAAGTTTCTTTCCTCACTCCGACATCTGAAAACATGTTGGTGAGTGTATGCATATATTCTCTGGGTTTACTTGTATCATTGGAACTTCTATCTCTGCAAGATCTTCTGCATTTTCCTCTTTTTGTGGACGCCAACCTTGGATTAAGCAGATCCGTTAACAAGAGAAAATTGCGATTGACATTATCAAAGACTCTGTAGAGGGCAAGAGAAAACTCGTGATCTATTAGATATACTGCTATATGATTAATCCCTTAATCCTAAGACGTGACAAGTTGTAATTTTAACAGCCTAAAGTAAGAAAACTTACCAATGTAAAATTTGAAGTTCCGCGTACTTCAATGAAATTAGTACTGAGTTAAATATTAGTTTTATAAATTTCAAATTTAGCAGCATTTCTTTTTTCCTTAAGGAATAGTAATGTCAGTCCACTATGTTAGATAATATTCTGTTGTCTTCTTGTTCTTCTATAGCTTGACTTGAGCCTCTTCCAATAAGTCGTGCATAATTAATCCATATTTTGCTAATGCCTTGGGAACTTCCGAGAACCTCGAGTTTTAGCATGAATCCTGCACATCTCACATGTTCGTTTGCGGAAACGATGATTAAGATGTGAGAGAACTACAAAGAGATTCTGCAAATGATATTTGCATTATTAGCGAAGCATAAGGTCACGGTACAAATGAGAGCTCTCCAATTGTAGTACCCTAGTTTGGCATCAAGTTCGTTTTCTATTATTTTTCTAGATTGTTTAGTGGGTAGTCTCATTAGTTTGTACATTTGCATTATATAGTGAAAACCATCAAGGCTTCCATATGCTTTCCTTGTATTAAGTTCTTAATTATCAGAATTCTGTAATTTGTAAAGGTGGTTTCTTCATATTCCTAGCCTGCATTGTTTTATGGGGTTCACTCTGAATTTTATGATGGTCTATATGGTGAACTAGGATTACCATGGACTGACAAAACTAATACACATCTTGTGGGCTATAAGAAAAGAAAAAGTCACTTTCTCACTTTTTAAGTGTTCACCATACCAAATTGGCATTTCAATCGTCAGAATCATCCCGTTTATGCTCCTAAGTCCTAGTGTTGCGTGAATTGCACCCATGCACCCTTCTCGTAAATTTTGAATCTTAGTGATTATGGATGGCTAAAAAGTGGAAGCTTTTGGGGACATAATAAAAGTGGTATAGAATTAGGAATAAATTAAGAAGGGCTAGGAGAAATTAACAATGTTAAACAATTGACGCCATACTGTCTGGAGCTTTGATGTGTTGATCATGATTTAAACCAGAAAATGAAGAAACATATATAGAAATGATAATCAAAAAGCACAAATTCGCTATATAAGTATTGATCTTACAGAATTTAAAAATCAACACTACTTAAGTGGAGGGGACTGGAATTGTTGGAAAAATTGAGTGAAGATGCCGCAGGCTAATAGTTGAGGTGTGCTAGTCACTGTCCTTGAAGAAAAGATTTCGCCCCTCTTAAAGAAAAAATCTCGGTGCAAAACTGGTTTATAGCAACGACTATGAATTTGTAAGGGTGTACACCCATATACAAATTCTTATGGACATCTCAATATGTTTCTCTGACGAATTGACTAATAGGGAGAACAGAAGAAAGTATACTCAAAAGCTTGATTTTTTCTGGTATAATTTTAATATGGCTTCTATGTCTCACTTAAGATAACCCATGTGAATTTATAAGGAAGTGAGGCGGTACAAAGCTCCAGACTACTACTCGCCAAAGTCAATAAAGTTGGGCTACTTATGGTACAGAATATGTAGTGAACAATTGGGAAGCAACTTATTGGGTTCTCCAAGGTTCTATACTATTAGAGAAGGCATTTACAAGGTCAACAAAGGTTTCCACAAAAGTAGACTGTAAGGAACCACAATTTTCCTCGTAGAATTTTCAGGAGAAGATTTTCCGAGGCCGATCGACTTAGACAGTTGGAAGATTTTCACATTGACATTAAATGACATCGTATGTTCTGAATATCATTGCACTGTAATAGGAAAAGCTAAAAGTAAATTTTGCAATGGGAAAAACAAACAGAAGTTAGAGATATTGCATTGTAAAGAAGCTGCTTGAATCTGAGTTATAAGTTGTACCTCCGGATTATGTGAAGTTAGCGTTGAATTTGGCCGACCGATCCTCTGATGAAGCCAACACCTGCATGAGATGTAAAGGACTGGAACGATGCTGGATAATATTGCAGTATTAACACCGATACTGATGTTGCCTATAACCTGAAATGTTTTCTACGCAAGAGTGTCAGGCTCACAAAAGAATTTTCTACACAATCCCAATTAGAGGTAAAATATAACAGGAGTATAGTCATGCCGTTCTTACGGTAAATCAACTAATGAATAACCCAACCCAAGTACTATTACCTAAGCTAAAACATCCAGCTAATGCCACCAATATAATTCTACCAACTACCATGATTATAACGAAATAAGGGGATAAAGTTTTCACTAGCAACCCTAGTCCTATGATCATAACAATTAAATCAATGTAATGTTACTATTACAATAATCAACATAAGTACTCTCGACCTATGACCATAAAGAATAGGGCCCTCACTTAATCCGTAAATAAAAATCTCGCGAATTTCTACACGTCGGGGGATCTCTCGTGCCTTTATCCTAAAGTCTCAAAACACACACAAGGGAAATCACTATGACATCTCACCAACCGTGTAACCCCATACCAATATCTACATGGATGGATCCAACCCCCATTGTCCCAACTCGGGAAACGACAACCTCAACTCATAGGATCAGGATATTATAGACCTATTCACAGTCGACGTCGTCAGCGTGAGGTGCAGTACACGACCCCAACCTATGCATACAAACTAGTAGATTCGCCACGATCATACACACACCTATGGCCGTGGTATGTTCACGCAAATAAAGTCATACAAGAGAGGTATACTCTACCTAGCGGTCTTGTAATGTATATCTATTTACTTAGGTCTCTCATCGGTAATCTAACTCCCAAAAGTTATCCTAACCCCACTGTACTTGAGCTCTAAAGGCCCTGAAGTCAGTTCCCTAACTTTAGTCTCATCAAATCCTCAAAAACAGCCCTAACGCTTTCTGGGAAATAGGTGCCGTGCGAATAGTGCAAAATCGTCACTTGCGTACGGTGGCAACTTGTCTCCGTGTGCACGGTGTGCATTTGGGTCTATGAATACCGTGCATACGGTGTCGAAATGGTGCCGTGAATACAGTTGATGGGTTTTTCTATCATTATTCATATTCTTTTCCGATTTCAACTATCAAGTGTTTAGGAACAACAATACTACCAAATGGTTATCTCAATGTGATTTAAACAATTCTAACATCATGTAAGAACCACCTATGAATAAATTTCCATATGCACCCTAATTCCATAAAGCATTAGTTTGTCCTCATCAATCTCATATAAGTAATCCAATTCAACATGACTCTATATTATAAGCATGATTTCTAACATGATTTAATTTCAATTTTTAGAATTTATGAAAAGTTGGCAATACTATTATCCCCATCATCATAACTCCAACATAAACCCTAGTTTTATCTTAACAATGGATTCCATAAGTTAAATCTCCATTTTTTATATATACATTTCCAGAAAATTCTTCAAGAATAATTAGAGTTATCAATCTAATTTAGGGTTCCAAATGATTTAGGATTTATAGTCCTCAAAAAATACTATTAGAATTAACTTCCCAATGTTAGGTTCCTAAAACATGATTTATATCACTATCATATGAAATCAAAGGGGAAGAGTATTGCCTTGCTTGGTAGAGATGACAATTCTCAAATTTGGTGTATATGATAATCCTCTCTTGATAATGACCAAGTTGCTTTCCAAATTTTTTACTCTTTCTCCTCTCCAATGGTCTCACCACTCGCCTCCACTGCTAATTCTCTCTCTAATCTCTTAATTTTAAGTTTAGCAATGAAATAAGAGGCTAACTTAACGTAATCTTATGTTTATATAGTGTTAATCCCTCAAGCCTCCTAAAATCCTAAAATAACATCACCTAACTTGACCCAACGAGTCACCCAACCCACAAGTCCAATCCCTTATATTTTTAACACTATTTGGCTTCCTAACTAAACAACCTTTTAAGTCCAACCCAAAATTACAACCCACTAAATTGGTACTAGGACTAATAAAATTAAACGAGCACATAATACACACAAATGGTCTATTTGATTTTTTTTGAAAAAATTAGTTATCAGCGAATAAATTTATCTAGCACGTAGTTAAATTATCTAGCACACAAGACTTATTATTTTACACAATAATCTAACACATAATCTACTGCATAAATCTACCACATAATTTTAACAATTAAAATGATTATCTAAAATCAGGGGTTATTGCAATTCTGTGGTGGACTAGCGATATATAAAAGGTATAATGTGTTTACCAGATTCTCTGTTTCACATCAAGATTCATTGGTTCATAGAAACGCTGTTACACCAAGTTTCCACAATACACGATTTGTTGCTTTAATTCTGGTTCATAGCCCGAAAGGCACCAGTTCTGAAATATCATATTCTTGTGTTTTTCTGACGCATTCATTCTTGTTTATGTATTTTAAATAGTGTGCGATTGTTGTATAATTTTGTATTTCAAAAATACATTTTTTGGGTCCCACTTTTCAGTTGATTTTTGAGACCAACCTTCCCATTCTTTTCTAAGGCTTTTGTCAAAAATTTATGAGGAAAGTTGGTTCCGTACATTTTCTACTTTAGTGGCACCATTTGTTGACCTTGTAAATGACTTCACTAATAGTTAGAACGTTGGAGAACCCACTGAGTTGCTTTCCAATTGTTCACTACATTTGTTGTATTAGAAAAAGTAAAAAATAGCCCAACTGTATTGACTTTGGTGGGTAGTAGTATGGAGCTTCGTACCGCTTCTCACTTTCTTGTAAACATGGGTTCTCTTAAGTGAGACATATAAGCCATACTAAAAAAATACGCGAAAAGTCAGATCTGTGTATACTTTCTTTTGTTCTCCCCCGACTTAAATTGATATTTTTTATTATCTAAAATACCACTCTCTATTGGCCAGAGAAACATATAGTGCTAAACATATAGAGCTGGCCATAGGAATTTGTATTTGGTAGTGCACCCTTACGAATTCATTGTGATTTCCTGTAGGGAAGACGCCACAAAAACCTGTTTTTGCACCGGGAGTTTATCCCAGAACACTGTTATGAGTCAATAGAATCGGTTCGGCATCAATTGAAACCTCCTCTACAATCCCTGTATCTGAAAAGTCAATTTTCTACAACGGGGGCTCCAATACTCTCCTCCCATGTCCCCTCTCAAAATGCTGGGGTTGAAACTTGAAATTGCAGACTGGGCACCCATTGGGATCTGTGGAAACGCTCTGCCCTTCACAGAACCACGTTGGTATAATCGGTGGCGATGGGGCTTGCGATCAGTGACGTTGGGGTGACAAGCGACAACAGAGTTGCTGGTGGAGATGGTGCTACGAAGCGGGACTTTTCTAGGAGGGAGTTGACTGCGCATTTTGGAGATGGATGCGGAGATTGCCTATTCCAATGTGGCCATCCTTGTTTGATTCCAACTTGGTTTGATTTCTTGGGTGCAATTGAAGTTGTCATAATTGTTTTACAGCTTTGAGAGTGCCTATAGCTCTGATTAATTTGACGACACGACAATTGCCGCTCAAGAACAAGCACAAATCAAATATCCTTAAATGGCGTAATTTCATGGTATTTACAACCTAGGGAGATGTGCCCTAGGTAGCCTATGAAAACACTAAAATAAGACTAAAAGATGTAGAAGGACAAAAAGAGTATATAATTCTCATGCACTACCTCTTCTCTAATGTCAGAATCCCAAATCCATAATGTCATTTATCAGATTTCTCTTAATTTTTAGCTCATGAACCCAAAACAAATAAACCCAACCTATGAAACTGAAAATAACTGAGATCAACGGGGTTATATGGATGATACAACTGCAACATATTACTGTGATTAATCGGTTTCAGAAGAATTTCTCTTCTTGGAGAACAATTCAACAAGAAGGATGATCTGCGCTTCTTGTAGAACAATTCAACAAGGATAACAATCCATTGGATTCTTCTTACGAGATTAAAGCATTAATTAAGGGGAATTATTGAGTTAATATTTCTGAGGAGTTGTTCTCTCATCTATTATAGATGGACAGAGTGTGTTTGCAGTCTGTTCCTGCTCTCGCTATGGGTAGCAGGCTGAATATGAAGGAGTCTGCAGGGGCTGTTGCTTTTCTGCAGCAGATTTCTGAAGACCGTTTTAATGGTTTTTTTCCTTTTAATGTCACTTACAAGCTGTTCCTTAAGCTCTCTTTGTTTTTTCTGGTTGAAGCGGGCCTCTGGTTCATTTTCTATGTTGTGCAGTTTTTAAGTAAATGTTGCTGTTTCTTATCAAAAGAAACAAAAAGAAGAAAAGGAACTGTAATAACCAGCTGAAACTAGTTATTACATCTTTACTTGATGACATTTGTGGGCCATTAGATTAACCTGACTGATGACTATATTTAGTTTTACTCCTCATCTGATCTACGAACTTGGGTCATATCATCGACAACTACTCATCCTTTTGATGTTTGCTGACATTGCAGACTCTTCCTTCTTTCTGGATTTTTTGAAAATGCATTTTTAATTCTTAATTGCAAGATTAGGGTACTTGTAAACTTATTTGTTAAACTAGGCTTATTTATTAAAATAGGGCACTCCTGAAAATTGCTGTCCAGGAGTGAACTTTATTGGCAAAGTGTTGTCCTGTAAGAGCACTCCTAAGAGACGGTGAACAGGATAAAACTTTTTACGCTATGAATTGCTGTCAAGGTATAACAATTTTTACGCTGACCAGCACTGTTATGCCAAAAAGTTCATTCCTGCATAACAATTTTTTAGAGTACCCTAGTTTGACTAATAAGTTTACAAGCAGGTTTTATAAATACATTTTTTAGACAAAAAACTCTTCTTGTCATGGATGTTATGCAAACACAGGCACAGACAGACGCGCACACACATATTATATATAAACATTCATGTATACATGTATTTCCTGTGTGTTTGTGTGTGTATATATTAAATAGAGTCCGTACGTGTGTACACAATATAGCTATCCAAGACCTACTTGGTATTGTTTTTGGCCAAAGGGCAAAGATAAATTTTTATCAATATCGATTATAATAACCTTGAATCCACTGGTTTTGGTCATTTCAATCAACATACTAATGCTTGACCACCCAAGTGCAGATGTGCAAGTTCTTTCTACAACAACGATGTCGATTTGGTACTAACTGCCGCTTATCACATGGTATGTTGCAAATGGATATGTTAACCCACAATAAACCTTGGAAATGGTTCCAGAAACCTCCCATTGCTCAAATGTTCATTTTCTATTATTGCTTAAAGTGATTCAATGTATGAGATGAATGGGATTATATGGCCTATCCATAATCTGGACGGACAATTCCTAATGAAATTGTTTTCCCTTTAGTTAAAATATTTAAGGTATTTGTTTTCTACTCCCACAGGAGGAAAACAAAATGATCCTAGTTGTATATGGCATTTTACCAAATTGTTCTTGATAGTTTATTTCAATTTCTCTAGAATAATCTAGTGACCAACTCTTATTGATAAATACACAAAACATATATGCTTGTTATTTTGATATTTCACAGATCTTATGGGTGTTCAATCATCTCAAGAACTGAACTAAATTGTTTTTTTTTGTCCCTTCCCTTTTTCCTTTTGCATTAGGAGTAGATGTCCCATTATCATGCTTGAAGAAGTATATCCCCACAGTATGGAATGAATCACTGGTAGGGTCTACTATATGGGCAGTCCCGGACAATAATGCTGGTGGCATTTGGAGGGTAGCTGAGCTTGAAACATGGGATGAAAATCTTGGAGCGGGGAAAGTTTTTTTCCGAGACGATGGGAGCTCTTCAAAGCTCGGGGCCGAAACTATTTCATTGTCTGAATACGCTCAGATAAGTGAGGAGGAAGAAGATGATTACTCAAGCTATGAGCAATCTGATTTTAGCGACGATGATGAAGAAGATATCCCAGAAGGTCTAGGGTTTCTCAGAAGCTCTACCCTACAGAGGGGCATCCAGACCGAAACTGCCATTTTTGCCAAATGGGAGAATCACACCCGGGGTATAGCTTCCAAAATGATGGCTAATATGGGTTACCACCAAGGAATGGGTTTGGGTGTATCAGGACAGGGAATTGTGGACCCCATCTCTGTTAAAGTCCTCCCGCCAAAGCAATCTCTCGATTATGCCCTTGAGAATGAAGAGAAGAAAGAGGATTCAGGGAAGAAACGAAGCAGAGGTGGGAAGAGAAAACGTGGCAAGA
This sequence comes from Sambucus nigra, assembly GCA_949130495.1. Taxonomy (NCBI): domain Eukaryota; kingdom Viridiplantae; phylum Streptophyta; class Magnoliopsida; order Dipsacales; family Adoxaceae; genus Sambucus; species Sambucus nigra. The sequence goes on from OX422208.1 coordinate 193,764,512, forward strand.
AATTTGCAGCAGCTGCTAAAGATGCTAAAGAAGCTAAAGAATCAAGTCCGGATGTTTTCAGTCTTATCAACACGCAGCTTGCAATGCACGGTGAAGCATTGCGTGGTGGGTCTCAGTCCGGGTCGGTAAAGAATCAGCAGCAGAATAAGAGTAATAATATTAAAGGCGGTGGTGGGGAGGGAAAGAAAGAAGATAGGCGAGCCTTAGTTGCGTATGACGATGAGATGAAGGAGCTGAGGATGCGAATCGAGAAGCTGGAAGAGATGGTGAGCCGAAACAAGAGAGAGAAGGTGGTGTATGAGGCTGCTATGAGGAAGCTGAACGAGACTCGTAGAGCTTTGGCCCAGGCCGAGGCGGCTCATGCATCTGCTTCCAATGCAGTTGCCAGCAAAGACAGGGAGAAGAGATGGCTTAAGTTTTGACAACTTTTTTCATATTATTTACATTTGTAATTTTCCCCTATATTCAAATTATCATTGTATTCCTAGGTGGCCTGGCAAACTTCTTATCAGGTTTGTCCTTTTGGTTCCAAATGGCCATCCTACGTGAATAGAGTTCGTCTCACCTTGAATATGTTCCCTTTAAAACAGTTGCAGGCAAAGGCACTTCAAAATTTTATTTTATTAACTTTTTAATAGTGACTTTGAAAGTACGGTTGAGGCTCTAATAATTGATATTTAGCAAGTTAATTTTTTGAGCAATAATCTAAAGGTAGATAACTAAAATTCTATTATTAAATATTTCATAACTTTTCATAATTATGTAGTCTTGTATTTTAATTACCAGAATGGAAATCTATATAACATACATGTAAATATATTTTGGTATATGTATGTTTGTAATTACAAAATGGTGATGCATCAATACCCAAAAGAGTTGGAGATATGAAACCTTGACTAAGCGAATTTGAAATTATTGAGATTTGGGCTAAAGCAATCCCTATCACCAAGAGCACTATATTCCTAAATCCTTGGTTCTAAAAAAACTCTTTAACTACTGAAATTTCCCTTTGATTTTATTCGTGCTAAAAAAACGTTGTTGGTAGTATTTTGTGGTGTAGTTTACTGATGTAAAACGTGATGTTCAAATGTAGCCAAAAATATTTTTATGCTATATTTATAATAGGACGTTAAAATTATACATCGTTAAAAACAACTCTTGCTAAAATATTTGCTGACATGTCTAGCGACATTAAGAGAAGAAACGTCAATAATAAGCTAACATGTTTTAGCAAAGCTAAAAAATAATTTGTCGCAAAAATTGTGTTATGCAACATTAATTAGGGTCGCCAATGGACATTAGACTAAAATCTATATTTAATTGAGGATTACATCTTAGTTTTGTTGACAGAGAATAATATAATAAAAATTAGGGTAAATTAACCCCTTGAATTATTTATTTTTTACACCCAATCAATTTTCATAAAAATATGTTGATGAAACATGATTTTATGCATAAACAATGTTAAAAATTTGTTGAAAATGGGTTGGGTGTAAAAAATCGATAGTTCAGGAGGGTTTGGAGTAACTAGTCTTTAATTTTCAAGTGTTAAAAATTAAAGCTTTTGCCAAATACTCCCTTGAAATTATACATGAATTTGAGATTGAAAATGTTGAACCAAACGAGGGCTGATAATAAAAAATAATTTACATTGAAAGTTTTTTGTTCGAAATGTTGGGGTTTTATTCTTAAAACCATGTATGACGTTTACTTTAAAGTAAAGGTGTATCACTTCATTTTGAAATAAGAAACATGGTTGCGAAAATTATTGTAGACATGTCGATCGATAGAGCTCAGTAGGAATTCCGGTGAGTCGGTTTCAGATTGATCACTATCAAGATAGAGAGTTGACATCCAATCGGAACGGTTGCAATGAAATCCTAGTAGTTTATCTCAAACTACGAGAACCTGTTGGTGGTTCGAGAACTTGTATGATTGTTCGACAGATAATTGTGATCGATACATCCTAGAAATGTATTGAATAAGGCCACCTGTAAGATTAAAGTCTAATGGCTGTTTTGATTAGACAATCTTACACCATTTGCAAATGGTGCATATATTTTTAATCTCAAGAATTATGAGTACTAGATTGCCTGCACAAAAGTCACTTTGATTGCTATGGGTGCGATATGATTTTATATTGAGTCGAATGATCTCTGCATATTGGGTGACATTTGTGTGAGTCGGTTGGTGATCATAATTCGGAGGAGTCCATGTCTAGGTGATACCCCTTTGATAGACCTATATGTTTTGTTTTCACTAGTATAATCCGACCGATGGATTATTTATAACAAGGTTCTAAAAAACGCGGGGCGTGATCGAGGCGTGGAGGCCAAGCCTTAAGCCTTAGAAGCCTAGGCGGGCCTAGGTGTAAAAAGGCTTGAAATGGCGTTTAGGCCTTTTTAATATATTTTAATATTTTTCAACCATAACAAGGCTATTAAAATACTAAAATTGTACATATCATAAATATATGTCTGAATATTTGCAGATAAAAATACTATTTGATTATTTTGGATGAGATAATGGTCCGGTTTGTAAAATTTTTTTTAAAAGGCGATATCGTTTCACTAAAGCATTGTTGTTTTTAGAGAAAAAGTACGCCTTAAGGGTTTTACCAAGCATAAGGCGTCAAAATCTTAAGGCGATGCGTTTCTCCCAAGCCTCAAGCCTAGGCGGGTTTTTTAGAACAGTGATTTATAATCTCGGCGGAGTAACAAATAAGTTAAGTATGAGAATTAAAGAATTGATTAGATGTTGGTTAAAATCGATTAACAATAGATTGATTTGACTAAGCGGGTATCAAACACTTAATGTGGGGAATCATATTATGTACCATAATCAACTTTGCAAATAAGACCTCTTTATTCCGAGTGATTTAAAGATAATTAAATTGAAGCGTAGTTATGATTATTTAGTGAAATTAAACGCGATTAAATAAAGAAAAGAAGTGTTAGGGTAAATGTAATTGAGATTTTTGAGTATTTATTTGTAAGCTAATTTAATTATTTATTTGGGTCCATTATTCAAATAGTAGATTCGAAACTCTCTAAAAGCCCAATTTGACTAAAGCCCTGGCTATATATATACATGGGTGTAAAATAGGATTTTAGACTAAGAGTTCAATATTATGGAAGGTTAACGAGAGAGAGAGATGAAAAATACTATTCACATTTTTGTGAAGGGGTAAGGGGAAATAATGTCAATTCTCTCATATTTCATCATGGTGTCATCTCCAAGAGCCACACACAACGCTTACTTTGGGCGAATCATATGCTAAAAGATTCGAGATGTTCAAAGCTTTCTTGAAAGGTTTTTGGAGACCATGCATGGCATTAAGAATTTTATCATCTTCAACCTTGTCTCCTTATACGAATCACAACATGATTCGCTATGGTATTGTATTCTTGAACCATAGATTTAATCTTTAAACCTAGTTCTTGATTTATTTTCAATGCATGATTAATCAAAGATCTTTAGGGATAAAATTTTTCCCCATTTTAAATTTTAATCCCATTTTTTTTCTCAATAATTGGTATCAGAGGCCCGGTTAAGATTGATCGTGTATTGAAAATGTTCATATTGTCTACCATAAAACCTTAGTTTTTGGTATGTTGTATGATTGTACAATCTTGTGTATGGTATCGTACTAACATGGTTTTTAGAGATTCTATGTTCAAATCCCTTCCATCATGGTTATGCATGTTTATTTTGTGTGATTGGATCCTATAATGGTTTATCCGTAGTTATTTTTCGCTCCTAGATTCGATATGGTTGTAATAATTAAGCCTTTTGTTACTATTTCATTATCGATGTATTTTGAGGACATTGTGAGGGGATGTACCGTTTTTTTACCGTTAGAATCATGTATTCACATGGGTTTGGGTGCTTGGAGTTTCGTGAAGTTTGATAAAGATTTGGGGAAGTTATGGCATTTTTTCATGGTTTTGCGAAGTTGGGATGGAGCTGTCAACACAAAGGGTGAGGGACCCTAGTAATGAATCTCAACAACAGTTGGGGGTGTTCGATTATTACCCTCGGTCGAAGCAGTTGGGGGTGTTCGATTATTAGGGATTTCTTGAGTTTGATGAATAGGAGATGGAGTAGAATGAATCTCCGACGAAGTAGAGAATCGATACTCCATGGGAGATGTGAATTGAGCTTGGGGTGTAGGAAAGTGCCCAGTTAGCGGTGTTCCGCTATTTTATTTATTATCGTCATTTCTCTTAATCATTTTTTATAATTAAAAAAAAATTAGCGGCGGATGTAAGAAAGAACGGTCTACGACTATATATGTATATGCCTTTTTGATAGCTTTTAAAACAAGCTCGATGTGTCTGATTTCCACCCAATTAGAATTACTTATTTAAAATCTATAACTTCTTGCACGCAACCAACTGGGCGAAAATGTGTCTATGACTGACGTATAAAGATTTGTGACATGAACTCAGAATCATTTTTTCTTCAACTTATTTGCAAGCTCATTTTTAATATGCATGTGTCGCGAGACTTCGCAATCTGGTGGAATTGTATCCACAAATGATGAATATTTTTTTCAATTTTTTCTAACAGCGTCACAACCGTCAGTGCCCCGTCGAGATTATGCAGGCGAAATACATTCTCCACTGCCTCAACCCAACATTCTGGCAATGAAAATAGAATACGATCGAACAGGTAGTATTGCGAGCGATCAAATCCACGATTTGTAAGGTAATTAAAATTTTCAATTTTCCTATTACCATACTTGTAAATCAAAGTTCCTTCTATATGGCACGCAATAATAAAAGATATTTTAGTGCGGTCAAATTGCAATCTCTCGTACTCTTGTTTCCAGTAATTACTACCGTGACTCATTTTTCTTGAGAAAATATATAGAAAGGTGTGAATATGAGTCGTAAGGGTGAAGACACAACGAGTTATGGCTCTAACTAATCCTAAACAAATTATGATTTTCCATCCGATCAATCAGACACAACAAGTCTAATTTAAATTTATTTAAACCTAAAATTACTAGATGTCTACCAATTGTGCAAGTCCTTCCACCAATTTGTGTTCACCCAAATAACAACCATTTAAGGGAGTAGTGAACACAACCACAATAAGTAAACCAAATGACTTTATTCTTAACATTTAGTCGTTAAGATAGGGTAGTCGTTAAGATAAATAATCATTTAAAGGTTTATTATAAAGAATTAATAGAGTGAACAATTAGTTAATGATTTATTATAAATAATTATTAGAGTGAGTATTTTAAGTATCCATCATATGTATCAAACCATCAACCTAACAATCCAATATAAGTTTATCCCATACTTTTTCTAAATCTTCTACTTGATTGATTTCCAAGAACATAATTATAGAACATGAGACATCATATACAATTCTACATCAAGGGTTTCATATGCAATTTCTATAATAGATATAGTCATATTTCAATATAAAACATGTGAGAATAATCAAATACACACACATATAAGCACACACACATCTGTTATGTACACATAAACATGATGAATTGCCCACTTGGACCAAAATCTTAAAAACTGTGATCTTTAATGACAATGGACCCCATTATAAGGATTAAAATATATAATTAAAAAATATTCATCATGTTAAAAAATTATTTGAAGGCCTAATATTGCTAAAAAAATTACTTTCTTTGACTAAGCTAAAATATTTTTCTTTGAAGGCCTAATATTACTAAAAAAATTAGTTATGTGAAAAAAAAAAACAGTACAATAAAATGGAGAAATTTTCATAGTAATGAAAAAATTAGTTAGAGTTAATTATGTGAAAGAAATGTTATTAATCATAAATTAAATAATAATTTTATAACAATACCCAATAAAATGGAGAAATTTTCCAAAAAATCATTAATCAAATTTTAACAACAACCAATAGATAGAATTTCATACCTTGAATTTCATAACAACAACCAATATATATAACTTATTAATTCAATAGTAATTTCATACCTTGAATTTCATAACTCATTGAACATTAATAATAACAACAACCAAAATTTTTAACAATACACACACACACACACACACACACACACCCTCAACGAAACACACCCACCCCACCCACACTAAATTGCATACACATACTGAATTACACACATACACACAAACACACACTGAATCGCACACACACATACACAATGAACATACACATATACAAATGAAACAAATGGGTTTGGGTTCTTCCAAAAAATAAAATTTACCATGTGTGAGAGAGAAAGAGAGTTTCGTCGGTTTTGCTGAGAGAGAGAGTTTTGATTTTTGGGTAAGAAAAAATTAAATGTGGGGTTCTAATTTTTTTATTCCTAAAATGGGTTCACGGTCCAAAATCGTGACCCATTATGTGATCCATCAATGAGTTAAACATGGTCACGATTCTCGATCGTGCCCCATTAGTGACCAGGTAAAAGCTAGAGAGAAGTGGTCACGATTCTGGCCCGTGACCATGGAACGTGACCATTTTGAAATGGGTTTGGAGGTCACGGTTCCAAACCATTACCAATGTTCACTGGTAATTGTCACAGGTGGGTCACAATTTTGGACCGTTACGACCTTTGTAACCAACATAGTGGGAAACTAGGCGCCATAAAGGTTCACGAGCGAGCTACGATTTTGGTCCGTGACCCATTTAGTATGACCATTTTAAGGTTTTGGTGTAGTGAATGATTTTAAAAAACTCTTTCTGCTCTTTTTAAAAACAAGTTTTGTCCTTTCAATTCCTTACTTTGAAAGATAAACTAATGGAAATACAAAATAAAAACCGTACTAAACCTCAAAACATTTTTCATCTGAAAAGTCCAGTCTGGTAGTCTATGTCACAATGCCTTCCCTCTTTGTCTTCAATAATATGCAATTACAACTCAATAGACTAATTACAAAGTTACTATAACACAAATCACTTCAACTGAAATAAAGCAATGGAAAATAAACATAAGGAAAGGATAAAAAATTGCAAGATTAGCACATAAGTAAATTATTATTTCATTTTCACTAGTTATTACACTATTCATATTTTAGTGTTATTATCTCGTGTATAATATTCTCATCTCTATATATGTATATCACATTTTTATTTCGAATTTTATACTCCCGGATGATCCAGAAATTATTCTACATTTTATTCTTTATTTTGTCCGTATATATATATATATATATATATATATATATATATATATATATATATATATACACACACACAATGTACTATACACATCAAGTATATATATATACATATATATATATATATACACACACAATGTACTATACACATCAAGTATATCCATACTCATATATCACACACTATTTAAGTATAATAACCATCCCTCAGAGAGCTATAACTCAATGGATGCAGTCTCTCAGTGCTATCATTTACTCACATACCATTCTGGGTTACCAGCGGTCGGACTCTCACACCGACTTGATAAAAACCAAATCATAACGTATGGGAAGCGGTCATAGTTCCTCACTGGAAATGAGAAAGAAACATACCCACCACGTCTCACCCCTAATAAAAATCACACAATATAAAAATAAACGCTATGATTTGGGGACTATACGCTCCCTGCTCCTTAAGCCAGGGGCCTCACCCACATCGCACTAATTTCCATGATAGCACTAGAGGGGTATGCTTCACATAAATACATCACTCACAGATAGCCAAGTGAGATAAGCATGATAGCCAGATTTGATGTGATATATATATATATATATATATATATGCCAATTATATATATATACAATTGGCATATATATTCTACAAGTAAAAATATATATGTACGAACCCGTCGAATAATTCCTCGAATGTCGTTTATCCCAAACATTCTTAAAATTTATACCCTGAATTTCATTCCCACAAATCCCAAGGGTCACACATCACTCAGTTAATCATCTAGAGGTCCTTGCACTCTTTTTAGGATCCCCTACTATTCATCTCCAAAATAAATTCTTCTCCAATCCTTTTTAGTCCAAGAAAATCTCTCAAAATTTTCTGTTGTAACCGAACGAACCCATGGCCCTAAAAATGAACCGATCCGGTGCCCCAAAAATGAACCGAATCGATGACCAATAAAACGAACCGATCCGACAATTTGATCAGCTCGGGAGTTCATCTTCTTCTCAAACTCCAAAATTAATGGTTTTTACCCTCACCAACCATTTCTATAAACATCTATACACTTAGATATAACCAACACACCAATTTATTCTTGGGATTCATCAAGTTAATTAAGATTTAAACCCTATCTTAATTAACCCTAGTTTTTGTTCAACCCTTCTAATTTCTCACTAAAAATTTCACCATTAATATGGATTTTAACTTAGATTTCATATAGGATTATTATCACATCTAAATCATATGAAATCATCTCCCCCAAATCCATTTTTTATGTGCAAGAATCTCAAACCCAAAATATTATAGTTTTCATCACCAACTATAATATGAACAATAAACACACTTAAATCATTAAAGCATGTTAAACACTTGCCTGGTTGGATAAATCCGACGATCTCGTGTTGAAATCCGTCGGAGCTTGGCCGGAGTTCTCCCCTTTTCTCCCTTTTCCTCTTCCTTCTTTCTTTCTTTCCTCTTTTCTCTTTCTCTCGTGCCCTTATAGGAGAGAAATAAGGGTTACCCCCTTATTAAATCCAAAATTGACTCGTATACACAAATGCGAGTCCCTACTGATCCAAAAAGTCCCCAGAACCCAAACACTACCCCCGAGCACTCTATTCTGACTATTTTTGCCCTTTCGGAAACAACTGTGCACTCGAAATGTCCATGTGAGTCACTTATAAAAAATTCACCTTTTTAAATCCATATAGCTTCGCATATATTTTCCAAATAGAATAGCATCACCTGTCGCTTTTATTCACCTGCGACATGAAGTAAAAATAGTCCATCTCATTTACTTTAAATTCTCAAATTATTAAATTACACCCACTCATGTAATTTAAATATCCATAACAGTACGGGGTATTACATACTCCCCCCTTACAAGGGAATTTTGTCCTCAAAATTCGAATTAGACCGGTAATTTTCCCAATCCAAAAGAGTTGAGTACAATAACTTTTGGACGCTATATACTTGGCCTCGATAGTCGATAAAGAAATAAAATTTTGCTTCTTTCCGTGACAAGAAATAAGCTCACTCCTTAAATAGAAACACCCACATGTGGTGCTCGTATGATCGTCAACATTTACGACCCATTCGACATTAAAGTATGCATACAACGAGGTGTTAGTATCAAAAGCATATCAAATCCCGTGATTTGGAGTCCCACTCACATACTTAATTATACGTTTTAATGCTGACAAGTGTCTCCCCATGGGGATAGCCTGAATCCTCACACAAAAATCAACAATAAAGGCAATGTCGAGACGACTCACACTAAGAAACAACATACTCCCAATCATACTATGATAAAGTGTTTGGCCTTACCTTTTGTTATTTTTCTAAGCTTAGTAGTAACACACGTGGACGTGCTCACGTGCCTAGAGGATTCTAGCCCAAACTTCTTAACCAAGTATCTAAAATAGTTGGATTTAGATGCAAAAACCTCATCCTTCAACTGACTTATATGAAAACCTAAGAAAAAGGTGAGCATTTCTACCATACTTATTTCAAACTCACTCATCATAAACTCCAATGATGCATGAGTATGGCCCTCTCACGTGGAACTAAATACTCTGTCATTAACATAGAATTGTGCAATCAAGATGTCCCTATTCTCTTTCAGAAAAATAATGTATTCTTCACTCCCCCTCTCTCAAAACCACGTTCAACAAGATAGGAAGCTATCCTCTCATACCAAGATCTCAAATTTCTACTTTCAGCCATATATGTCATACTTCAACTGATAGACATGTTCGGGACACTTAGGGTCTACGAACCCTTTTGGTTGCTTGACATGGACTTCTTTATTCAATAGTAAATTGAGGAAAGCATTCTTTATGACCATTTGATAAATATTGGATCTTAATTGATATTCCACAATGAAAATAAGATGAATAGATACTAACTACGCAATGAATATGGAATTAGCGTTAAAATCTACTTGTGTGTATCCTTGAGATAAAAGCCTAGCCTTATCTATAGTGATTATGCCATTCTTGTCCATCTTCTTCTGATAAACCCACTTGGTTCTTATATCATTAGTGTTTCTAGGACATTGTAAAAGTTTCCAAACACCATGTTTCTCCAATTGAAATAACTCCTCTTTCATTGCGATGATCCAATGTTCATATTCAAGCGATTCCTTCACATTCTTGGATTCAATTTAGGACTTATAATAAAGATAACTAATTTCACAATTTCCTCTATTATGTGTAATGAAACCCCTCCTAGGATCACCAATGATATTTGAGGCATCATGATTATTCTTAACCCAAGATGGTGGATCTTTCTCCCTACTCAAATTCGGATCCAATTTTCTTTTATCTCTTTAGGGAGTAACGAGATCATCATCAAAAAGTGATCTGGCCATCTTCATTAAAAATCTTGGCGATATAGTCATCCTTCACCATCACATTATATGATTCCATAAACTTAGAGATTTTGAGGACGTACACCCTATAAGCCCTATTATTGGATGAATATCCTAAAAATATTACTTCATCTATTTGGAAATCAAACTTTCCTAGATGCTCTCTATCTGGAAAAAATGTAGAAAGGATTCTCGAAAACTCATAAATATTTTAAGTTAGGTTTTCATCTAGTCCAAACTTCATAAGATGTTACGTTACTTTTGAGGCAACGATATACCCTATTTATTGTTGGGCATGCGGTATTAACTGCCTTCACCCAAAACCTCAATGGCACTTTCCTCCCTTATAACATGGAATGTTCCATCTCTTGAATCGTTATATTCTTTCTTTTTATGATTCCATTTTGTTGGGGTGTAACAACGACGAAAAACTCATACTTGATGTCATGCTAATCAAAATATTTGTCTACTCCTTATTTTATAAGCTCTGTACCATTATCACTTCTCATACTAATAATGGAGAAATCATAACGATTTTGAAGCAAACGACATTGAGTTGCCAAAAATTGTGGAGTCTTTGACTTCTTTCTAAAGAATCCAATGATGGCGTACTTTGAGAATTTTCCCACCATCACTATGATGCACTTATTACCACCTATACACTTCATACTCATAAGCCCTATGAGATCCATATGAATTAGCTCATGGGCATGAGAGGTAGTAATAATACTAAGCTTCCCAGGTAGGTTTCTTATCTGTTTACCCTTATAACACATCCCACTTACACCCGAGGAAGTATTTCCATGCGATGGTAAATCACCTATTAGTTCCTTCTTGACAAGACGATTAAGTTCCTTATGGTTTACATGATCTAGTCATTAATGAAAAAAAAATAAAATTGGTTATTTTGGCATTGTGACAAATAAAGGAGGATAGGGGAAGAACTCCATAGAGGTTATTGCTCACTCCATGTAGTATTATCTTCCCTACCTCATAAAAAACTTCACAACTCGTTTGAAATAAATTCACTGAAAGGTTTTTGTGAGATAATTGTCTTATGACAATAAGGTCAGATTTTGAAACCTTCATAAATAAAATGCTCACTAGCTTAGGCTAGCCAAAATATTACTGATTCCCCTACCTAAAATGCTAGACTCACTACCATCTTCAACATGAATTTACCATCTATGTGATCCTCAAGGTGGCCAAAAAGTGATTTTGCCAGTTATGTGTCTTGATCACCCACTACTGAAGTACCACTAGAGGTACACTCCTCTTTCGAAACATGGTGAATACTCTAATTGTATACACCCCACTCAAGGACCCCCAAAGAACCTCCTTAGGTCCTTAGCACTCACTCGTTCACCGTAAACCCTAGGTCATACTCCGAGTAAAAATCTAGAGGCTATTGGGCTCTCCAGAGCCCCATTTGAATACGATCAACTTTATCGTCTGAGAGGAAGATCAATGAATCTTTGTAGGGATATGACTTCCCTTTCCAAAAGTCCGCTCTATGTGCAAATCAACCTTACGGTTTGAACGAACGGTCTATTTTACTATTGAAAACTGATATGGAGGCCACTGGCGCTCTCGGGCCCTATTTGATTCCAGTTAACTTTCTCATCTAAGAGAAATATCAATGAATATTTAAAGGGATATAAATACAATTTTCAATGGTCTTCCCCGTACATAAATCAGCCTTACGGTTCAGACGAACAATTCATTTTATCCCAAAAACTGATTTGGAGGCCATCGAGCACTCCCGAGCCCCGTTCCACTTCGGTCAACTCTTCATATTGAATGAAGCTGAATGAATCTTCGAAGGTTTATGAATACCATATCCAACGATCTGCCTCATGCACAAATCAGTCTTACGATACGGACGAACGACCCATTTTACTCTGAAGGGTCATCGAGCGCTTTTGGGCCCCGTTTGATCGTGTTCAACTCTTCGAACCAAATGAAGCTGAATGAAATATCAACGAGATTGGAATACCCTTTCCAACGACTGATCTCGTGCATGAATCGGCCTTATGGTTCGAACGAACGATTCGTTTTCCTCAAAAAATTTCATTTCTCGTGACCAACGGGCGCTTCGAGCCCTATTTGACTTGGGTCAACTCCCGAACCCGGGAGTGGATCAATGGATTATTAAAGGGATCTGAATACCCTTTACAACAGTCCACCTCATGCACGATTCTGACTTACGATTCGCGTTTTATGATCATTTTTTTGAAAAATCTGTCTCAGACTGGCAAATGGCACCCCAGGACTCTGCCTATCGGCAATGTGTCTAGGGTTCTATTCTAATAGGCAGGTCAAGGACCCTGACGATCGACACCCCCTTTTTGGAACTATATATAAGTTCATGATCTCACTTTAAACGACACCCTTGAACAAATTGGTTTCGCAAGCATCAGTATTGTCCTTGATCCGTTCTCTCGAGGCGGTAACATTTCTTTTGCTTATTTTGTGCAAAATAGACTGGCGACTCTATATCTACATACTACCCCACATCAATGATGGTCGAGCACCTAGAGAAAGGATCAATCCTGCGCACACACCATAAGGTAAGGAAAGAGGTGGGAAGCCCTCTTCGGAGACCTCAACCCCCCTTGGGAAGGCTAGAATGGCGACTCTGCTGGGGATTTTTTAAAGAGGACTAGACTCTACTTTGGCATGAGTGTTATTCTTTTCTGTATGTATGCATATACACCTACCTGTATGTTCTATTTTCTCCTCAATTTACCTTTTTGTATATCTCTCTCTCAGGTATATATCACTTTTCACTCACTTATACACTTCACACACTTGTATATAATCTCTATGTACACTTCACACATTTACACTTAGCTTCACTAGCATACACCTACACTTACCACACTTGTATATATCTCCATGCTCACTTACACATATCACACACCACTTGCATTTGATCCGTGTATAGTCTCACTATCACACACAATCACTTGTATATATTCCCATGTCACTTTCTTAATCACATATATCTATGCGTAGTATAGTCTCCATGATAGATTTACTTGTCATAATACTTGTATATGCTCCCTTATTAGTGTAGTACTCCCTTTACTCATCATGATAAAAATAATAAAAAATACTCTCTATATAATATGTTAATTAAGACTTATGCATTTTTGCACATTGCATCACCAAGAGAATGGAAATATTGAGCAAAATTTTATCCCATACTGGGGCTCACTTTGTGATGGGCACTGGTTCTGTGGGTTGCAGTTAGCCTAAGCGATATGAATCTCACCTTCCATTGGCCTCATACCTTCGACCTATATCGAACGGCTCGCTCCGCATCGTACCGCTTGACCAAACTCACGACAGGAGGTATATAGCAGGGAACTCATTCACGTACGTTGAGTATATCAAATTCTCTCACACGTACTTTCCCCATGAGGTATATAGTGAGTTAATTCACATACACTCAAGTATATCAAGTGTAACTGAGACCTCGTTTGACGAGGTTCTAAATGTTGTTCTTACCCAAAATGAAATAAACGGGGATTTTGAGTATCTTGCCATGCCTTACATTAATTGTCTTGATTCTAATCAAATCTTTAATAATCATGATTTTGCAAGTGAACAATTCTTAATTGATCTTAATAAGGAGAATAACAAACTACATAACTACGTTCAAATTAATGATGATAAGACTGTTGTTATTAATCTCGGTTCTAGTAGCCATCAGCACGATATTGAAATAAGGTCCACCCTTAACGAGCATGAGCGTGCGCAATTTAAAGAGCTACTAAAAGAATTCGTGGATGTCTTCGCATGTTCCTATGATGACATGACTGACATTGACCCAGTATTATCTCAACATGAGATCCCGACATTCCCAAAATGCAAGTCGGTGATAAAGAAGTTAAGGAAACTCCGTACTGAATGGTTGCTCAAAGTTAAAGAGGAAGTGGTCAAATAGTTGAGCATGGTTTCATTCGCGTAGTCGAATATCCCATATGGATTGCCAATATCGTCCCCGTGCCAAAGTTAGGGGGAAAAGTCCTCATGTGCCTCGACTACCGGGATTTGAATAGAGTATCCCCAAAAGACGATTATCCATTGCCCAATATCGACATGATCGTGGATAACATGGCTAGCCACGCCCTCAAATCATTTGTTGATGGATTCGTCGGATATAAGAAGATTAATATGCACCCTGACCATAAAGAGAAAATCGCCTTCATCACCTCACGGGAATTTTTTTGCTATACTGTCATGCCATTCGAACTCAAGAACCCCGGAGCTACCTATCTAAGGACTGCCACAACCATCCTGCATGACTTAATGCACAAGTAGGTCAAAGTCTACGTTGAGATATGATCATTAAGTCTAAGACTTAGGAAGGTCACATTCCCGCCCTCCAAAATTTCTTCAAACAACCGAGGCAATACCAGATGTGGAGAAACCCACATAAATGTGTTTTTGGCGTCACAAAAGGAGAACTCTTGGGATTGATGGTCAGTGAGAAGGGAATCGAAGCCGACCCTGCCAAGATGAAAGTCGTACTTGAGATGCCATCACCACGGATGGAGAAGGAAGCCTGAGGATTCCTGGGTGAACTACAATACATCAGTCAGTTCATCGACACTCTGACTTTTATCTGTGAACCCATTTTTAAAATTCTCCAAAAGAATTCATCTAAAGTCTGGAATGAAGCTTGCCAAGAAGCATTTGACCAAATCAAATGATACCTCACCCGAACTCCGGTGCTTATGCCTCCTTAGCCAGGTCACCCCCTCCTATTATACTTAACCGTAACGGATACCGCAGTAGGGGCTTTGCTGGCCTAATACATTAAAGAATACCACAAGGAAATATCCATTTATTACACTAGTTAGAAATTGGCTGGGTACGAGATCAACTTCAGTGTTTTAGAGAAAACATGTATCACTTTTGTCTGGGTCACATAGAAGTTATGGAACTACATGCTTGCCTTCCCCTTTAGACTAGTATACCGTATGGATTCCATCAAGTACTTGCTAAAAAATCTCGCTCTGTCCAGTTTAATGGCCCGTTGGTTGATCTTGCTAGCCAAGTTTGATATTGTGTACATCACACAGAAAGCTATGAAAGGGAGAGCCATATCCGACTACCTTTTTGATTACCCCATGGAAGGTACCGATGTCTGGGTCTTTGAGTTTTCAGATGAAGAAATTCTCTACACCTTTCAGGACGACCTTTAATGATGAATGTTCTTTGATGAAGCTTCCAATAAAAAGGATACGACATTGGGATATGCTTGAATATCCTTGATGACTCTCACAACCCCATTGCCATCAAACTAGACTTCCGTTACACCAACAACATGACTGAGTATAAGGAATGCACTGTAAGCCTAAAGATCTCCCTCAAGAAAAGAATCTGACACGTAAACATCTACGGAGACTCTGCCCTCATCGTCAGTCAAATGCTCAGAAAATGGAAAGTGAAAGATGAAAAGCTCATGGCCTTTCATTCCTACCTAGAAGAGCTCGCCTCCCAGTTCAAAGATGTCACCTTCCTTTACTTGACTCGTGAAAAGGACAACCTAGATGATGCCGTTGCTACTCTGGCCTCCATGGTCAACTTGCCTGAGGGAATAACAATGGCCCCTTTCCTAATTCAAAGATAAGCTATGCCCACTCACTGCTACCACATTGAACTCATCTCTAAGGAAGATTCCAATATAACGGGTTATAACACTATGACATTGGGAACCTGTTCAAACATGGTAGGTATCCCCAATGCGATGTTAAGAAAGACCGTGTAACCCTTCGCAAACTAGCTGCCCAGTACATCATCTATAACAAAACGCTATTCAAGAGAAACTTCGATGGAGCCCATTTTCACTGCATAACAGGGGCTGATGCTGAAAAATGATGCAAAAGATCCATAGTGAAGAATGCGGTCCCCACATGAACAATCACATGCTTGCCAAAAAGATCATCCGTTAAGGGTACTATTGGACCATTATGGTTCAAGATTGCACTGCATATGTTCGAAGATGCCTAAAATGCCAACAATTTTCCAATCTCTAACACTTGCCTCGTCGAGAACTATACAGTATGACTTCTCCATGGCTTTTATCCACATGGGGCATTGACATCATAAGAATGGTTACTCCTAAAGCTTCAAACGATCACAAATTCATCCTGGTCGCCATTAATTACTTCACCAAATGGGTCAAAATCGAGTCATACGCAGTGATGAATGCAAATAAAGTGGACAAGTTCATCAGAAAGAATAGAATTTATCGATACGGAGTTCCCCATGAGTTAATATAAAGTATTGGACTCCACTTCGAAGCTGAGGTCACAGAACTAGTCAACGTGTATAGGATTCAGAGACACAAATCTTCCCCCTACCGACCCCAAACCAATGATGCTATCGAAGCCGCCAATAAAAGCCTCAAAACCATAATTAACAAGATGGTTGAGAGTTGCAGAGGTTAGGCCGACCGGATCCTTTATGCCCTATGGGGCTACCGCACTTCAATCAGAGCATCTACTGAGGCTACTCCTTATTCTCTAGTGTACGATATGGAAGAAGTCCTACTCATTGAGCTAGAAATCCTTCCCTGCGAGTCATGCTCAAAGGCAAAGTTAGAGAAGAAGAATGGCATTAGAGTTGCTTGGACGAACTATTATTCTTGGATGAAAAGAGACTTAAGGCTCTATAATATATACAAGGTTATCATCGCCAGATAGTGTGATTTTTCAATCGAAAAGTCAAGGACCACGATGTCCAGGAAGGAGACCTCGCCCTCAAAGAGATCATGGAATCTGTCTAGGACCCCCAAGGGAAATTCAAACCGAGTTAGAACGGCTCCTACATTGTGAAGAAAATTATCTCAGGAGGCGCCTCTATGCTCACAGACCTCAACGGAGAAGATAAGGCGCATCCAGTCCATGTGGACCGTCTCAAGAAAATTTACCCTTAGTCCGAAATCTCAGAGCGCTATGACTCTTCTTATCCACCCTTCTATTCCTAAAAAAAATTAAAAAAATTCTTCATTTCCCCTATCCTAAATTACATGGGACCTGATCCTCTCGAAAACATTTTCTTTTTAAAATGAAACTCAAGAAAATTTCAAAACTCCAGAGGTACGTAGGCAGCCCATATGCCATACATGGGCCCGGTCCCCTATTTTTTTTCTTCACAAAATGCTATTATTTTGTAACCTTCAAGAATGGCGGTCCATTTTATCATTTACACGAACAAAAGGATTATGTATGCCTTAGCGATTGGTATAGATAATTCAAATGCAAAACTCATCAAGAGGCACAAAAAGATATGATCAAAGTCAACTTTTATTTCTAAATAAGGAATATAACGCTGTTACATGAAGTATCAATGAAGGGAGTTAAGCAAACCACCCCCTTCCACTGACTATGCCATCTTTAAACAAACATAACCTTCACCAAGATATATAAAAATTATTCTAAACCCCCAAAACACAAAACACCAAAATTACCCTAACTTTACAAAAAATAACCCAAGCTTCATAAGACATTACCTTCAACTGCCCGACGATCCCGCTTCATTATCATTTTCAGGACCCGAGTCTCCCACTTTTGGTTAACACTCTGTATGCTATCCATGGAGCAGTATTCCCTGACAAGCCTGGACAATACCACAACTCTTCCCTCCATGGTGTCGAAGGTCACGAACCACCTTTGACCAGTCTCCCCCACCATGATTCTCTCTACTACCTTCTTTCACAACCACTTCAAGTAATCCCCAAACACATGCCAGATCCCTCCTACAAATTTTAATGTACAGGTAGACGGCCGATGGCGCTGCCACAAGGAACCCAGCATCATCCTTAGCGATTCAGTAAAATCCACCACTGGGAAGAAGTGCGTTATGCGAGGGTGCATAATTTGTTCCCACTCAACTTGGCGCAGAAGATGCCAGGGGATATAGATGGAAGTCTGGCGAAGGCCAACCAACTGCACATATTGATACTCCTCTAATTATCCCCACCATGGCACATACCAACGAAGGCATCAGGCTTCGTGTTCCACAAACCAGTTGACCCAATTCTTTACCGATGGGTCGAAACTGAAGAAAGGTCAAAAAAAGAAATTAGGCACACTTGCCAAGGGATACAGATGAGGGTCTATAAGACGAAATCTCTCTACAATCCACATAAATAACATTATCTAGCTCCCCCTCAGAAAGTTGGAGCGACCCTCTTTCCAACCTTCCAGATCGTTCAGGGTCTTAGCCAGCACCGCCGCCGCAGGATTATGACGGTATGACATCCATGTCGTTATCACAACTAATCGGGGATCCTCCATCAAGTCCCTTGTCACCAGCAAAATCCTCGCATTAAGGCCCAAGGAAATAACACCAGCAAAGCCAACATTCTCAAACCCCTTGAAGCGCATTGAATACATAACCTCCCGAAGAGAAACAATCCCTCCAATAACCAATGGTCGAGTCGCCGAAGGAGAAATATGGAGTAACTCTGCCAGAAACGCCCAGTGAGAACGAGAAAAATTAGGCATAGCCGTTGCCACACTAGGGCTGACCCCTAACATGATCGAGAATTCTTTATAGGTTGGACGTATCTTGTCCAAGACAAAACAAAAGACACGGTCCTTAGGATACCAAAACTGTACCGCCGCTGCTAGCAAGTCCCAATCTATGGCTCGATTACGCCATAAGGAAACCCGACGTAGGTTAAAAGCATCAAAATCCACATTGTATTGGCACATGGCCTCCAGACCATCAAGGTAAGAGGATAATTCTTCATACATGGGAAGAGCCATTTGGGGGATAAAAAATGAGAAGAAAGAAGATAAACGCGGGTATTGGTGGAGAAAGCACATACCATACCCCTCCTTTTATACTCAAAATCCATGGCAAAAAAACAAAAACTTTGGAAACCCTATTAATTCTTCGCCCTACATTGATGAGCAGAAAAGTGCAATCAAAGCCTAGGGATAATTTGACTTGACCCCCATGCCGATAGGCAGGTTAAAGGGTATGCCGATCGACACCCCCTTATTTTTGAAAATTCCATTTTATTCTTTTACCAAAATCATTTTCCAAAAAAAAATCATTATTTTGAAAAACTACCCCCAGGTCATTCCTTTTAAAATTACCCCTTTTCCCTATTTTATTTGATAAATATTTTCCTCAAAAAAGTCATTTTCATTCTTACTCAAAAATATTTTCCCCGAGTTAATTACTTTTACTCCCTTTTTCTAAAATAATAATAGTAAACATTTTCCCCTTCAATTTCCATACTTATCTCTATCTCTGCATAAACTAAACAACCTCAATAGAAAATTAAAAGCACATATAGGATAAGTCATTAAATCAACAAAAATGCCAAAAAAGAAAATGCATATTTTTCATTTATATTTTGCTTCACTTTGCTAAATTTTGCAGATAGAAAAGAAAAACACAAAATAAAAATGGGACTTTGCCCGAACCCTCAACTTTCCCTTTCAAGCCCTCAACCCCAAGGCGGACGCGCTTTCTATGGTGACGAGCGGTGGATCCTCCACTCCCAAAACCCGAACCCTCATCTGAGGTGGAAGACGGAACAAAGTACGAAGGACCCGACTTCTTGGTATAATCAGTCATGGAGTCCATTCAGTCCTTGATATTCCTCAGCCAATTGGTCGGCACCTGAACATACTATAAGAAAAGAAGCAACAACAGAAGACAAATCGGTCAGTAAAGAAACAAAGAGGAATCAATTGGACAAGAGAAAGAGAAAGAGAAAGAATATACCTCAGGCCTGAGGGCTTCATCCGTAATCCCCATTAACCCAGACACCAACGAATTCATAAGGTGCGGTATGCTCAGTGACTCCCCGTTACTCAGTCAAAATTGTAAGAAGGGGGAGTAACTTGAATGATCGGAGCCTCCTATGCCGCCACTGCTGCCGATGTGCCACCATCTGTGCTATGGGGCGATGCCACTAGAACTCTAGTACCCCTTCTCGAAGCCTTGGTGGGTGGAGGCATGTTCTCCACATCATAGATACAAGAGGGCATCAACAAGCTCGTCACAAAATCAATATAATCATAGCTTGCCACTGTTTCCATGTACAACGTATAGGGATCACCGATCATCGCCACCATCGAAAACCATCATACATCTCCCTCACCTTCCTCATGTACATAGGGGCGTCAATGTTGGTACCACCACCTCCTCCTCCGCAATATGCCTCACCACCCTCTTCCCTAGGTACCAAACGTACCCAAACTCATGTGCAATCAACCGCCGCATCTGCACATGTAGGACCATCACCCCAGTATTTTGCAGAGCAATCCCTCGGGGGTAGAAGGTCACCTGTAATCCCTAATAGAGAATTAATATCTACTCACGAAATGAAGATGCCAAAAAGATCTCAAAAAAGAGGAAAGATAACCTGGTTACTCGTCACGCCGTTCAGAGCTCGTCGCATGTCCGCCAAAGATAAAGACCGGTTCGATCTCTGATTGGACTTATACCACCGAAACATCCTGTAGAAGTACACTAAATACTCATCCTTTCAGGCCATCAACCCCACAGAGCACACAATACCGCAGTAGAACGCGGTGTCTCATCCAAAGCCTGCGCCGAATGGCCAAAACCGACATATGAAACCATCCAGCGCACCACAATAGGGAGCTTCTCCCAAACCTCCTTTAGCCTCGTCATCCCTCGAGACCGAATGCTCGAAGGAGCTATGTCAGTTTGTAAAAAGAAAAAGAAAAAAACCCTTAATTAAAACAAAGAACAAAGAGTAAAATAAATTGGAATACTAAAAGTCACCATAATTACATAGCCACTGGGGTTCTTCACCCAAGAAGAACGGCAGTATGCTGGATCGCATAGTAGGATACGCTCATTAGCTACAAGCTTGAACAAATCAAAGGCATTCTTATTGACCAATGCTAGGGGTACCCTAGACTGCCACTCCAGGCTAACCAAGTCATCAACGGCCAGCCACTCAGTATTTTATCCTTGGCTTGAAAAACCAACCATTTAAAATCTTCAAGAAAAAAGGACTTAGGAATGGTTTTTAGGGAGAGAAAGCAGAAGATTCAAACACTTGAAGGTGTAAAAAATGGGGAGGGATCGTCCCCTTTTTTTTATAGAAGGCTAAGGGGCCTGTCAATCGACAATTCCCTGACCATACCGATTGGAAACCGTCTTTTTCTCTTCCTAAGGAAGCCAAGGAGTTTGTGCCATTTCCAATTGACACCCTCAAGCCTGCCTATCAGCAACCCCTTTTAATTTTTTTTTTAAAAATGCAAAAAATTTCCAATAAAATCCAGAAATTTCTCGAAAAATTACTAAAAATTCCTTGAAAAATATGGAACATTATTTTCATCAAGAAAATTATTTTTGGAGATCTAAGCCCCTTACAAACTCATAAATCCCTAGCCGGATTAATCTTAAACCATCATCCTCATCATACTCCACAGCAGAACCAATGATGGACCCACATCCAAGATCTCAAAACTAAAACATCCTCCCAGTAAACTCTCAAGACAACACAATCTCCAATAAAACCATAAGTACACTTGCATCCCTAAGATAATCTAAATTTTCAAAGAGGGCAATTCCCTATGCTACAATTTAAGGTTCTACGAATCGACCTCGACCCTCAAAATTGGTCGTCATAACTTAAGATCCTGAGAATTGACCTCGACCCTCATAATTGGTCGCAACAACTTAAGGTCCTCAGAATTAACCTCGACCCTCAGACTTGGTCACTACAACTTTAGATCCTCATAATTGACCTCATCCCTCAAAATCGGTTGCTACAACTTTAGGTCCTCATAATTGACCTCAGCCCTCAGAACTGGTCATCAAAACTTAAAGGTCCTTAGAATTGACCTCGGCCATAAGAATTAGTCATCACAATTAAAGGTCCTCAGAATTGATCGTAGCCCTCAGAATTGGTCGCTACAACTTAAGGTTCTGAAAATTGACCTTGGCCATCCGTCATAACTTAAAATTTCTCAGAATTTACCTCGACCCTTACAATTAGTCATCATAATATTAGGTCCTCAGAATTAACCTCGGCCAGCAGAATT
This sequence comes from Sambucus nigra, assembly GCA_949130495.1. NCBI lineage: Eukaryota > Viridiplantae > Streptophyta > Magnoliopsida > Dipsacales > Adoxaceae > Sambucus > Sambucus nigra. Next base: position 193,787,078 of record OX422208.1, read on the forward strand.
GGTCGTCACAACTTTAGGTCTTCAGAATTGACCTCGATCTCAGAATTGGTCGTCATAACTTAAGGTCCTCATAATTGACCTCGACCCTCGATCGTCACCACTTAAGGTCCTCATAAGACCTCGACCCTCAGAATTGGTCGTCCAAACTTTAGATCCTCATAATTGACCTCAGCCCTTAGAATTGGTTGCCCCAACTTTAGGTCCTCAGAATTGACCTTGGCTGTCATAATTGGCAGTTAGAACTTAAGGTCCTCAGAATTGACCTCGACCCTAAGAATTGGTCGTCCCAATTTTATGTCCTCAAGATTGACCTCGACACGTAAAATAGATCATCCCCAAAATCACTTGAGTTTCTCAGAATTAACGTTGGCCCATTGAATTGGTCACCCTGGCCCCTTAGAACCAATCTTAACACATATTCGACCCGTCGAATCGGTCATTTTCATAATTGACCTTAGGTCCTGATAATTGACCTCGACCTGCTGAATTGGTCATCCTCGTCTCCTTAGGTCTTGAGAATTAATGTCGACCTATTGAATCCGTCACCCTCATACTCTAGGGGTATATAATTGACCTTAAATCTTTTTCCCCAACATCGATGTGTTGTCTATCATTCGACGACCTTCACTTATTTCAAGCTCACCCATCGAGGGATCTCTATAGAAACACCATCCTAGGACCCCCTAAGAACCTCCTTAGGTACCTAGCACTCACTCGTTCACCGCAAACCCAGAGTCATACTCCGAGCACTAATCTAGAGGCTATCAGGCACTCCCGGGTCCCGTTTGACTCCGGTCAACTTTTTTGCCTGAGAAAAAGATCAATAAATCTTCGAAGGGATCTAAATCTCCTCTCCATCGGTCCTCCATTGCACAGATCAGCCTTACCATTTGGACGATCGATCCATTTTATTATAAAAAACTAATCTAGAGGCCACCGAGCGCTCTTGGGCCCCATATTAATCCGATCAACTTCCTTATCTGAGAGAAAGCTCAATGAATCTTCAAAGGTCTTTGATTCCCCCTTTTAATGGTCCACTCCATGCACGTATTAACCTTACGATTAAGACAAACGATCCGTTTACCCTAAAAATTGATTTGGAGCCACCGAGCACTCTCGGGACCCATTCGACGTCGACCAAGTTTTTAGCTTTAACGAAATTGAATAAACCATCAAAGGGCTCCCAATACCTTTTTTAACGGTCTGCCCGTGCAAAAATCAACCTTATGATATAGAGGAATAACCTATTTTACTCTGAAGGGTCATCAGGCGCTTTTGGGCCCCCATTTGACCTTGGTTAACTCTTTAAACCGAACGAAGCTGAATGAAATCTTAAAGACTCTGAATACATTTTCCAATAATCCGTCTCGTGCATGAATCGACCTTACGGTTCAGACAAATGATCCGTTTTCCTCTAAAAATTTCATGTTTAGTGACCAATGGCAGGCCTCGTTTGACTTTGGTTAACTCTTTAACCCGGGAGTGGCTTAATGGATTCTAAAAGGGCTCTAAATATCCCTTTTAATGGTCTGTCATGTGCACAATTATGACTTATGGTTTGCATTTTACGACCATTTTTCTGAAAAATCTATCTTAGACTGTCGAACGGCAACTCCATGACCCTGCCTATCGATAGTGTGTCTGGGGTTCTATGCTGATAGGCAGGTCAAGGACCCTTTCGATTGGCACCCCCTTAACCCTATAAATAAGGCCATGATGCCAGTTTGAAAGTCACCCTTGAACTACTTGACTTCATCATCATTAGTATTGTCCTTGATGCTGTTCTCTCGAGGAAGTAACATTTATTTTTTATTATTTTGTGTAAAATAGGCCAAAGACTCTATATCTACATATTACCCCTCATTGATGATGGCCGAGCACCCCTAGAAAGGGCGCAATCCCGCGCGCACATCAGAAGGGAAAGAAAGAGGAGGGTGCCCTCCTCGGAGACCCTAACCCCCGGGATGGACACACTAATGATTCTCCCTCATAATCTTCTCATCTCGAGAATATTTAGGTTTTTACTCTACATTTTCATCCTCCACCTTGCCTTTAAGAATGGGAAAATGGGGACCTAAATTTGTTATCAACAATCATGGGAGCATTGATACTCTACCTAAGATTCATTACTGTTAGAGTTTGAGCCGCTTTCACTAAGGTAGATATTTAAACCCTTCTTCTCCCTGATTATTTTCTTTATTTGAGTAAGGCACTCAAAAGCTTGATGTTTAAACCATTGACATTCAAAACGGTTTCCCATTCCCTTAATATCCTAAGACTCATAATTTTGTCTACTAGATAAGACTCTACGCTTTTGGCCTTATTATTCTCTCTTCCTTTCCTGCTAGGCCTAATCATTTGTGGATTAGATTTGGGAAACTTCTTTAATTGTTTGACAACATGGAAAACTCAACTTCATTCTCATTGGAATAGCTAGTTAAGATCTAGGGAGTACTCTTTTATGCCTTCAATGCAATGCCCTACTCTTTCTTGGCCATTAGATAATATTCTATTTAAAAGATTTAGATGCATACTATAATATCTCATACCTTCATAATATCTATCCCACCTACAACATTAAGGATGTATATGCGAGGAAGGAACAATTGTGGTAGTTTCATGAGAATTTTCCTAATGACCGTTGAGTCTAGGATCTTCTCACTTAAATAAAAGTGTGAGTTTATGATATCAGAGAATTTTTCATAAAAGCATCGAAGGTCTCATTTTTTGGCATCTTTAACAACTCAAATCGTGTGGCAAGATGTTGGATTCTTGAGACCCTAACAATATCGGTACCCTCGTGGGTGAGCTACAAATTGTTCCAGGTCTCATTGGATGTAGTAACAAAATAACTCTTATTGAGTGTATCCATAAAAAATCACCATAATCCTCCTAGAGTTGTTAGCTAACCTATGTTCATCCTCTTACTAGGACTCCTCAGGTTTGGGGACCATGGTCTCTCCTAGTTGAGTTATTGGGCTATTCCACCCTTAACTACAGTTAATAACACCCTCTCATATTAGGACTTAAAGAAAAAAGTCATAGACACCTTCCTGTATGTGTAGTTGCTACTATGAAAAATAGGTGAATGCGTGATCGACTGACTCTCAACAAACATACCCCCCAGGTAAAAAATATAGCAGACTTTGATACCAATTTGAAATAGGTTTACGCCTAAGGGTCTATATTAAATTAATTAATTAATTAATTAATTATAACATAGAAGATTGAATCCCTTTTTAATTTTTACCCATTTTAATTCTACCAAATAAAATTAATTCGGTCAAATTTTCATGCAAGCGGTTATCAACGGAAGAAAATAAATATAAACTGTAAGGACATATTTTACATAGTCTGTTTACATTAGATTATGCCGTATACCGTTACAACCGTTGAAAAAAAGTTCAAGTTCAATCATGCATCAAGACGGATCCGAATATCAACATTCTTCAATAGACAAGCCTTTGTAAGATTAATTTTGGTAAGGTTATGTTTAAGTCCGTTAATGTTTCATTTAAAGTGTTGGGATAATTTTTCTAAAATGTTTTTAAACATCTAGGGCAACTTTTTTTGTCAAAATAATTTTTTCTAAGTCTTGAGGCAGAGTTTAATAAAAATTATTTTTCGCTGATGCGTTCAAACTATAGGACAACGTCGTTCAAACGACAACTTCAAGCGATAGATCATCTCATACGATAGCTCATTTGAAGGTCGTTTGATCCATTTCATCAAACGCCATGCTACTGTTTTAGTATTCTTACCTTGTTTGATAGGTCACACGATCCCCTGGATCTAATGACATTAGATCTCATTTGAGTGACATTGAGTTCTCGTTAGAGCGACCCCGCCGACTTAACTTTTTTATAAATACTTGTTAAATGAGTCCATTTGGCTTCAGAAGAGCTGAAAGTTTCATCCGACGAAAACTGCTTGTGCAAAATTGTAGTCTTCTCATTATTAAGGTGTTTTTAACTTTGTTTTGATTCACAAATCATCCCAAATACTTTAGTGAATCATTTTGGAGCCCAAGATATATTTTTACTGGAGTTTCTCTTATAGGGAAGATATCTCTACTGCTCTCTTGAGGGAGGTGCTAGCTGACTCCAACTGAGGTCATTGGGAGTGCTTGAGGGTGTTCCTTGCTGAAGATTGTGGTTTTGCTGCGGTCAATCCGTTGTTGTTTCTAGGTTGAGATGAGTGTTTTGCAGAATAATCATTGCAGATTTCATTGTGTATGTAAGTTGCAATTTACTTTTCATAGTGAAATAAAAGGTTTTACCCGAAAGGCTATTTTTCCTGAAATCTGCGACTTAGCAATTTTGTGATGGCATGATTTATTTCACATAGATGCATGTGTTAGGGGTTAACTAATTTGGTCTAAAAACTGACAATTAATTAAATAAGTGTTTAATTGAAAATTTGCAATCAACGTGAAATAGATATCACACCGCATTCTCAAATTGGTATCAGAGCAGGTTTCACCAAATTACCGTGAGATATTTTTTAGCAAAATTTTTATGATATTGATTTTTTGAAAAATTCATTTTGTTAAGAAATTTCGCGTTGTTTTCGAATGAAAACTTATATAATCAGTTGCCAGTTTTTTACGGGAATAATTATGCCTATTGGAAAGCCCGTATGAAACCTCATTTAAAGGCCATCGATGAACGAGTTTGGGCTGTTTGTGAAAGAGTGTAGAGTGCTTCCATTGTCACTGCTAAAAATGTCGCAAATCTTAAATCTGTGACTGACTGGACTGAGGATGAATTTAAATGGAGCACTTTTAATTCTCATGGACGAAGTGCAATTCGTGGATTCATCACCCATGACGAGTTTCGACGTATCATGACGTGCACTACGTCAAAAGAAGTTTGGGATGTTTTACAACTTCCCATGAAAGCACGACTGCAATAAAATAGTCTAAATTGTAAAATTTAACTACTCAATTTGAAACAATTACAATGCTTGAATCTGATTATTTTGATGAGTTTTATGCACGTTTGTCTGACATTGTCAACACTAGTTTCAATCTTGGTGAGCACATTCCTAATGCACGAGTGGTTAAAAAGATTTTGAGATTGTTGCCTAAACGTTTTATCATGAAAGTGACTGTGTTGAATTCCTTAGGTAATTTGAGCAATCTTAAGTTAGAAGAACTGGTAGGATACCTCCAGACATATGAAATTGACATATTTTCTCACCCTGTCAAGCCTAAGGATAAAGGAATATCACATAAAACCCAGTCTAGGAAAGGAGAGGAATTGTCCGAGAGAGAATAAAAAGAAAGTGAAAGTTTGTGAGTCCGAGTCTGAGAGCAAGTTTGATTTTGATGATGTGGCCATGCTTGCTAAAAATTTTAATTTTTTTTTTCAAATTTTCAAAAGAAAATTCTTCGAATAAAAAGTTTTTTGAGAAAAATAAAAAGAAAGATGAGGTCAAAGGGAGCGGTGAGAAAGGGAAAAAGAAAGAGAAAGAGGAAGAAGAGAGATGTTTTTAATGTGAAGGAAAGGGACATAAGGCTTTTGAGTGTCCCACTAGGATAAAGAGAAAGGGCAAGAAGATTGCCATGCCAACCACTCTCAGTGATAGTGAGAAAGAGGTGAAAGATTTTGGGGATGAGTCTTCACATGGGATGTGTGTAGGCTTTTTAGCCAGTCACGTGAGCACACCTACTTTGTCCCACATCGATGAGGATACTTATGCGTGTGAGAGACTTAAGGATGATAGTTTGAGTGTATCGAGTGAGGGCGGGAGTGAGTGTTCTAGTGAAGGTGAAAGTGAGCTCCAAATAGCATTTAGAGATTTATACGGAGAGACCTTAAAGACGAAGAAGTTAAATAAGGAGTTAGGTCTTAAGGTGTTATATTTGGAGAGAGAGAGAGAGAGAGAGAGAGAGAGAGAGAGAGAGAGAGAGAGAGAGAGAGAGATTTTGAAGGAATTGGAGGCATCGACGAGTACACTCGAGAAGGTGAAGGTTACTTTGAGTGAGCAGTTAATCGTCGTAGGTCGGGAAGCGAGTGAACTTGTAGTCCGTGTGTCACAATTAGAGAGAGATATTGAACATGTCCGCGAGGTAAATGTCACTTTAGAGAACACATCTAAGAAGGTTGGAAAGATGCTCATTGGTCCCGCTTTGGGTAATGTTGTGAGACTAGGAATAGGTCATGACGGTGGGTTTACTTCCCACGTAGCACCCGAGCCGGTCTCTGAGTTTGTGATTGATCTATATAGCTCTCAACCCAACCCACCTAGGAATCCCATTCCGGATAAAAGAGTGCGTCCTAGACATTTTGAGAGAGGTGTTCCTAGGCCCGTGTATGTTTGCACCCATTGCATGAAGATATGGCACCTTAGGGAATTTTATTTTAAATTGGGTAGTATGTCACATAGATTTTTACCACGTGTTCCCACAAACGCACCCACACATGATGCACCTGATGATTACATGAGAGAGTTTGCACATATTAGGGAACAATTAAAGTTTTTAGTCAAAACTTCAAATGATTTGATGGATTTTTTTATAGGATGTCACCACCTTTGTAAAACTCCACCTCACCTAACAGTAGAGGTTTACACTTGTTTGCTAGCATAGGATGATTTTCATGATGATATTTTATGCCTATTGCTAGTGTGTACCATTTTGTATTTATATTTTTCATTTTAGATATATTTTTTGAAAAACCAAAGAAATTTTTGTTTTTGAAAATTTTTGGAAAAATACAAAAATATTTTTCATTTTTTGAGAAAAAAATTGAAAAAGCCAAATAATTTTTATTGTGATAAATTTTTTTGGAAAAGAAAAAATATTTTTGTATTTTATTTTACAATGTTTATGAATGGACATTTAGTATGTCCAAGTCACAACATCAACCCATATCCATGTGACTATTTGATAGTGTTTTGATATGCATCATCATTTCATTTTTGTGCTTTATGATGTTTGGAGTCATTAAGATGAAATTTGAGATTATTTCTACATGTTTGATTCTTAGTCTCCTTTAAGCACAAATTTGTTTGATTATTTCACTTGTCTATCACATGTTGGCCAACATCATTTTGTATCCATATCACAATTCTGTCTTTAAAACAAACCAAATGTCATAAAACTTGACAATGAAAGTAGTGCATGTAAGAACCATTGCCCATGCGGATTTGTTTATATATATATATCTGTGTGTGTGAAAAACAGGAAAGGGCTACGAAAGGTACTCTCATATCCTTTGCGATTAAGCCATCGTTTAAATCGGACCTAAAAAAAGTGTGGCATTGTAAAAAGTAGCCAAGGTCCAAAGAGGTTGAAAAGATCTCGAAATATTTAAAGGCAATAAAAAGATAAATATGCCAAAAAGGGGCCATTAGGTTTTATATCACCTCATTAGAAAAATAAAATATTTATTATTTATGAGCTAGTTTGGTTGGAAATTTAATCAACGAAAGTCTTGAAGAATCATTACATTGTTTTAGACATTATTGGTATGGAAATCATTTTAGACTTTGATGCGTCGATTAGATTGAGTCGATGTCATATAAATTCACATTTTGACACCTAAGGACAATTTTGAGATCATTTGTTAGGAGTATCCATATTTATCGTGCACATATGTTATGTTTGATTGCATTGATTTTCCTATAGAATTAGTTCACACCCATTCATTCCATATCCACGATTTGGTTATCTTAGTGAAATTCAACGTGTATGACTTATTTTATAAATGATTTTTGCTTGAAAAAATTTGAAAAATAAAAAATGGTTGGTGAATGCTTTCAAGTTTATCCATGATGATCGCAGTTGATTTGCTTTGCTTATCATGACACTTCATGGTCTGATAATTCAGATGTTTTTATTTTGTACCGGCAATACATAGGGGGATATTTGTAAGGACATATTGTACATAGTCCATGTACATTAGAGTTTTTCGTATACCGCTACTATCATCGATGAAAAGTTCAATTTCAATCATGGATCAAGACGGATTCAAATATTAACATTCTTCAATAAACAAGCCTCTGCAAGATTGATTTTGATAAGGTTGTGTTTAAGTCCCTTAATGTTTCATTTAAAGTGTTGGGATAATTTTTCTAAAATGTTTTTAAAAATATGAGGCGTCTTTTTTCTTCAAAATAGTTTTTTCTAAGTCCTGAGGTGGAGTTTAATAAAAATTATTTTTTGTTGATGCATTCAAACAACATGTCAATGTCGTTTAAACGATAGGACAACATCGTTCAAACGACAACTTCAAGCGACATAGCATCTCGCGCGAAAGCTCGTTTGAAGGTTGCTTGATCCATTTCATCAAACGATATGCTACTGTTTTGGTATTCTTACCTCGTGTAATAGGTCGCACGATCCTCTGGATCGAACGACATTAACTGTCATTCGAGCGACATTGAGTTCTCGTTCGAGCGACCCCGTCGACTTAACTTTTTTTTATAAATACTAGTTAAATGAGTCCATTTGGCTTCAGAAGACCTGAGAGTTTCATTCTATGAAAATCGCTTGTGCAAAATTATAGTCATCTCACTTTTAAGATGTTTTTATCTTTGTTTTGATTCACAAATCATCCAAAATTCTTTAGTGAATCATTTGAGAACTCAAGATACAATTTTACTGGAGTTTCTCTTGTAGAGAAGATATCTCTCCTGTTGATTTGGTAGCTCTTGAGGGAGGTGCTGGCTGACTACAACTGAGATCATTGGGAGTGCTTGAGGGTGTTTCTAGCTGATGATTGTGGATTTGCTGTGGTCAATTTATTGCTAATTCTTGGTTGAGACCTATGTGAGTGTTATGCAGAATAGTCATTGCAGATTTCATTGTTTATGTAAGTTGCAATTTACTTTTCATAGTGAAATAAAAGGTTTTACCCGAAAGTTTTTTTTTCCTGAAATCTGCGAATTAGAAATTTTGTGATGGCATGATATATTCCACATAGATTCATGTGTTAGGGACTAATTAATTTGGTTTAAAAATTGATAATTAATTAAATAAGTGTTTAATTGGAAAATTGCGAATCAACGTGCAATCGATATCACACTGCATTCTCATAAACCACAACACACAAGGATTTATAGGGAAACCCTCACGAGGATAGAAAACTATCATCCCAACATATACAACTCCATTAGTACTGAATACTATTTACATATCTTAGAAGGACTCAGACACAACTTACATATATGATAACGATGATTGCTATGATGTTTCTCCCTTGCGCTCTGATCATTTGCCTATGCCCACATTGATAATAGTGCCTCCAATCCAGGAATCGATTGCACAACCTTGAAGGCCTCGACTTCCACCTATCTCAATCAATGACGATTTGTACGTGATAATCACCCACATGATTTCTCCTACCATTTTCTTCTATTGATGTATAATATTCAAAAGGGATTATAAACCTGGAGTCTATATTGAAAGCATGAAAATGTATAGGATCTCACACTCTCAAAGGTCAAAAAATCTTTAGTAAAACCAGGCTTTGTACTTTCAAAGACACATTTACGGAGTTACTTATGCTTTAGCAATAAAACAACTTCACTGAAACACATTTTCAAAAAATAAGGTCCTCGTTCGAACGAGTCGCTTCAATCATCGTCCTCTTGAACGAAGTTGTTATCTTACAAAGTACTTGGATGAAAATTAGGGTTCTAGTATGAAACCTTATTCTTTTCAGGTTACCTCATTTGAAGCAGCTTATCTTACGAGGTTCACTCTTTAAAAAATAATGACCTCGATTATAATATCTTTCGATCGAGGGAATCTCTTTCAAGCAAGATCCTAATTTTTGCAAGTTTATTCTAAATAAAAATATTAAAAAAACTTTCCACTCTTTTTAAAAATAAGTTTTGTTTGTAAATTCCTTAATTTAAAAGATTAACAAAAGGATATACAAAAATTTAACACTATATTAAGCCTTTTTCATTTGAAAAGTTCGGTCCGATACGATAGTCCATGTCATAGTGCCTTGCTCTTTCTCTTGAATGGTATGCAATTATAGATCAATAGAATCGATACAAAGATACTATGTCACAAAGAGTTTGTTTTGGGAGAATTCAATAAAAAATAAACCTAGGGAGTGTAAAATGTCCTTACAATATGAAAGAGCAATGCCTAAAATGAGGTATTTTTTCATGTTGGCAATTCACCTTTTAAGGGTTTCAAACATTCGTTTGTACCTTTCCTATCCCATTTCAATCTCAGGTGCTTATTCCCTTCACTTCCTCCAATTCTATATTTTGATACTCTTCTCCGAGTTTTCTCAATTTCCCATCGTTTTTCCTTTTTTTTATTTTCCCTCATTTTTTTAATGGAAGAGGTATTGACCCCTAGTTTATTAGATCATATGGAAGAATAGCCCTTCCATCGTGGCATAACATATAAAAAGAAATCAAAAGTTTGCTTTATAGATAACCAAAATACAACCAAGCAAACTTAAAGGTAAGAGAATAACTAAAGACAATTTTAGACACACAGTTGATAGTAGGAATCATCTCACTCTTATATAAGGAACACACCATTTGTTAAGGTTGATCAATCCTTTGGTTTTGTATGTGACCTCTTCAAACATTTTGAGAAACTTCAAACATGTTAAAAAAACTAGACATTTTACTAGAAACGACATAGTTTGCCAATGAGTCTATCACTGTATTTGTTTCTCTATAGCATTGAATGAATTTGATGGACATGTTTTTTTATACCTGAGGATCTCCTTCATAATACTACCAATAATCCATGTCATATTATCACCTTTATTGGTTATGATATCAGTTATAACCTTTGAGTTAGATTCAATCAGTACCTTCTTGAAGCTGAGTTTGCTGCAAAACTTAAGACCTAAAGAATAGCCATACCTTCAGCAATTAAGTTTGAATTATAACCTCCATAACCTAAGAATCCCCATATCATATTGCCATTAGAGTCCCTTAAAATGCCTCCAAAACCACATGGACCTAGATTCCTTTAGAAGAACCATTTATGTTTAGCTTATGAGTTGAAGAACTTGGTTTTCTCCAATGCACAATTTTGCAAATACTCATCCTTTGATCTACTATTTTTAAAGAGAAAATGGAGCTTAGTAAGTTTGCGTTGCTACATGTGAAGGACTTATTCACACTGATGTTTTTGATGGTATTTAAAGTTTGCAAAATAATTTTTGAAGCCTCCATGTTCCTACCAATATACACTGCTTTATTTCTGGATTTCCAAATTTCTCGAATGGTACATACTGGAACAATCTCAATCAGGTATTTTAACATAGCATTTTTTTATGGTCTTATCCACCACAACATAAGCATGCTATTAATAGAAGAGTAATTCAATCTAATATCTAATAAACCTCCAAAGTAGGACTAAACCTTTTCTATAACGAAGCCTTGAAGGAACAGGTGGTTTAAGTTCTCAGTAGCTTTGAAATTGAAAAAACATCTACATATTGAGCATAACTTGATACCAAGATTTTGTATGTGATATTATATTGGAATATTCTTGTTTAGGCACCTCCACAAACATATGGACGTCTTAAAAGGGAGAGTAGGACTCCAAGGAACTGATGCTATGGAAGATTTCAGCTTGCAACTTCTGATATTATCAAATGCACCGTTGATAATAAAATGACCATTTAATGTTAACTTACAAAATGAAATCCCATCAATGGTAATTATAGTTTCCTCCACTTCATCCATACCTGATTTAATCCTCTTCATACATAGTGATTTTGTATCAGCTAGAGAGTTTTGGACCTTAACTCTTATAAATCTAGCCCATAAATTATCTTCAACTTTGGATTTCCAAGCAATCATCATCATCATCATCCTTACCTTAATCCCATCACATGGGGTCGGCCACATGGATTCTCCTTTTCCATTCTAATCTATTCTAATCAATATTATCATTCTAGTTTAATTCCTTAAGATCTCTCCTAATAATTTCCTCCCACGATAGCTTAGGACGACCCCTTTCTCTTTTACCTTTTATTTCTAATAATTTTCCTCTTGTTATAGGCGCATCTAGTAGTCTACGAAAGACATATATGTACCATCTAAGTCTACGTTCTCTTAATTAATCGCTAATGGGAGCTACTCCTAACTTTTCTCTCACATAATGATTTTTAATTTTATCTTTTCTATTAATTCCTATCATTCATCAGAGCATCCTCATCTCATTAACATGGAGACTTTGCTCATGTTTTTATTTAAATCCCAACACTCCGCTGCATAGAGGGTCGCTGTTCTAACAACTGTTCCACAAAAAATTCCTTTTAATTTATTAGTTATCCTCTTATCGCATAACACCCCACTTGCTTGCCTCCATTTCACCCAACCAGTTGACATTGTACTCATAACATTGTCATTAATATCCCCATTACTTTGTATCATTGAACCTAAATAATGAAATTTATTAGTTTAGTTTATCACTCTTTCATCAATCTTTAACATTATTCTATCAGACGCCTTATTATTAAACTTACATTCCATAAATTTAATTTTATTTTGACTGATATTTAGTCCCTTAGACTCTAATGCATTTCTTCAAGTATCTACTCTCATTACTAATGTCTCCTTTGAAGTATCTATTAAAACTATATCATTTGCAAACAAAATACACCATGAGACATCTTCTTATATGTCCTTGGTAATCTCATCCAGTACTATGACAAATAAGTAAGGGCTTAACGTCGATCCTTGATGTATACCTACTTTAATCGTAAAATCATTAGCTTTCCCACAAATAGTTCTTCGTATTTGTGCATCATACATATCTTCAATAAATTTAATATTTCTCATAGGGCTTCTTTTACTCCTTAAAGCCCACCATATTATATCCGTAGGTACTCTATTATATACGTTTTTTAAGTCTATAAATACCATGTGTAATTTTTTATTCTTACTTCTACATTTCTCTATTAATATTCTTAGTAAGTAAATAGCTTCTGTGGTGGATCTCCCTGGCATAAATCCAAATTGATTTTCCGAAATAGTTGAATCATTTCTTAATCATTGTTCTATAACCTTTTCCCATAATTTCATAGTGTGATTCATCAGTTTGATCCCTTTATAATTATCGCAGTTTTGTATATCCCCTTTATTTCTATACAAAGCTATTGTGGTGCTTTTCCTCTAATCATCTGACATGTTTCCTTTTTAATTTTTTTAAACAAACATGTTAACCATTTTACCCCTAGACTTTCAAGGGTTCTTCACACCTATATGGGGATTTTATCCGGGCCAACTGATTTATTTCTTCCCATTTTTCGTTATAATATATTAACTTCTTTTTCAGTAATCAGACATACCATTCCTATATTCGGTTCTATGTTCTCGACATCTTTTCTAGGATATTCTTCATTCAAAAATCCTTGAAAATACACTTCCCATCTATCCAGAATACCTTTATTGTTAATTAATATATTTTGATTTATGTCTTTAATACACTCAACTGGATCCATATCTCCTATCAATTTATATCCATTCTTTGTCAATTTATGTATCTTATTTTCACCTTCCTTGTTACCTAATTTACTATAAAGATTATCTAATGCTTTCTGTTGCGCATTTCTAATAATATTTTTTACTTCACTTTTTAATTTCTTATACCTTTCTAAGTCTTCTTGATTTTTACTCTTTTGCCACTCTTTAAAACTTACTCGTTTATTTTGTATTATCCGTTGCACTTCCTCATTCCACCACCAAGTCTTTTTTTAATGAATGTTTTTCCTTTAGTCTCATTTAAAATTTTCTTACTTATTTTCTCAATATCATTCTTTTTCTTGACCAAATGTTGTTAACATTGTCATCCCAATTCCACTACATGTTTACCAAAACCTTATGCCTAAATTCTATTTCTTTGCGCTCTTTTAAATCCTTCCGTTTTATACTTTGATAATATATTTTCTCTTTTCGGTACTTAAATATTTTAATGGATAAATCTATTACTAATAGTCGATGTTGATTTGTTAAGCTTTCACCTGACATAACTTTACAATCTTTGCAAGTGTTTAATTCTCTTATTCTAACTAAGCAATACTCTATTTGAGTTTTATTCTCTCCGCTTTTAAATGTTATTAGTTTTTTTTAATGTGTTTGTTAATGCTAGATTGTTAGCCTTAGAAAATTCTTATATAGTTTCCCCTACTTTATTTCTCTTACCAAAATCACAACCTCCGTGTATCCTTAGATAACCGTCTCATTATACTCCTACATGCCATTCAAGTCACCTCCTAAAAATATGTTTTCATGCGTAGGAATTTGTTGTAATATTTCATCCAATAATTCCCAAAATAATTTCTTTACATTTCCAGCACTTATAACATCCAATATTGTTTTATCTAAGACAATCTTAATGTTCATTACTCTATCTCCTTATCCTTTAACATTCACCACTTCATCTTTTATATAGTGATCAATAAAAATACCTACCCCATTTTTACGATTATCTCTCCCTCCCGAATAAAATAATTTATAACTTTATCCTATCTCTCTAGCCTTTTCACCTTTCCATTTAGTTTCATGCTAAATACTTTGACCAAATTTGTTAATCTTCTGAACCCTAATCCTCCTTCATCAATTGGGATGCCTAGATCATGCCATTTCATCCAGTTATATTTGTGTCCAAATTCCTTTGTAGATCCCCAGAAGAAGTTACTAAAAATCCTTTTAATTTTGCTAAGTATACACTTTGGATGGCTTAGAGATGCTATGTTGTAAATAGGCATTTAACATAGAACTGATTTAATGAGTAATAGTCTGCCTCCAGAAGAGGGAAACTTTTATTTCCACTTTTTCACCTTATTTCTGATATAACTAATTAGGGCTTCATAAAATTCAGCTTCGTTCCTACCTTTGAATAAGGGACAACCAATTATTTAAAAGGAAGTTTTGCAAACTTTAGGCCAGTGGATGATTTAATAGTGCTTTGACTACTCCTAGGGCCTTTAGCACCAATTGTAAAATTACACTTTGACAAATTAATCAACAAACCAGAAAAGTGTTCATACCTTTAGAGGAAATTCATGAGGAGTTGTAAACTTCTCTTAGCACCAATAGAAAAAATTATGGTATCACTAGCAAACATCAAATGGCTTACTAAGGAGGTAAAAATCCCGAGCTAAAATCTCTGATACCAATTTGTAGATGCGCGATATCGATTATTTATTTAATTCGCAAATTTTCAAGTTTAAACTTATTTAATTAGAGTCAATCTTCAATCCAAATCAATTAAACCCTAAACATGCACCTATGTGATATAAATCAAATATGCATATCAAACAATCACAAATCGAGGGACAAACAATTTTAGGAAAAAAAACCTTTCGAGTAAAACCTTTTTTTTTCAATATCTAACATAAATCGCAACTTATAATTACATAACGAAATCAAAAATGAATCTTCTGTTGAAAACTCACATAGACCGCAACCTAGTAACCAACAAAGATCCCCTCGAGAACCTCAATGATCGCAGTCATCAGTAAGCAGGTCCCATAAGAACTACCAATCCAGCAGTAGAGATGACACTCCACAAAGATAAACTTCCAAGAAGTGTTTCAGTTCCACAAATGATTTACAAAAGGATTGGGATGTTTTGGTGAATCAAAAATTAGATTTTTAACCTTAAAAGATGAAGACTAAAGGCTGTAGAAGGTCTTTAAAATAGGTATTTATAGCTCAACAAAAAACTTGAGGCGACGCATGTTGTTAGAAATTGTTACTAACGACCTTTAAGAACACAAAACAGTACGTGGTTGGTTGAAGCACCAAAGAAATGACCCTTCGCGCGATCTATCAAACGACATTGCATGTCGTTAGAAGCAGTTGTTTGAACGATTTATCAATGTCGTTTGAATGACATTGCCTTGTCGTTTGAATGACAGGAGCAAAAAATTATTATTTTAAAAAACTCACCTAGAGGTTTTAAAACTTATTTTGACTTAGAAAAAAAGGCTCATTTTGTTTAAAAATAATTTAGAAAAATATCCCAATACTCAAGTAAAGCATTTACGAAACTTAAACACATTCTATATGAAATTGTACCTCATGTCGCGCATATGTTGAAGATACTTAAAATTCGGTCCCGTCTTCTTAAACAAATGATCGTGGGCTTCTCTCGACAGTTGTAGCGGTATATGACATACTCTATGTAAAATTAGGAGTACGGAAAATATGTCCTTTCACTTACTAGAGGACAATTTCTTGGGTGAGAATAATCTCCAATCTTTCCATTACAAGTAAGATCTTGAAGGCCCTTACTTAGAATTTCTGAAGCAAGAACAAATAATGTAGGAGATAGGGGATCTCCCTGCTTCAACCCTATGGAGGACTTAAAAAACCAGCAAGTTGTCCATTGATGGCCACTGAGAAGCTGAAACGCATATCCATACTATATCAATGAACCCTTCTGCAAACCCAAAAGTTCTAAGGGTTTTGATTAGAGAGAACTAATAAAGCCTGTTATAATCTTTAGACATACCGAGTTTAATAATTACATTTGATCCAACTTTCTTCATGTCTAACAACTTTGTCATTTCTTAAGCTAGAAATATATTATTTAATATGTTCCTTCCTTGAATAAAGCTTGTTCGGAATGGTGAAATTATCTAATGAAGGAATAGGGCAAGTCTAGAAACACAGATTTGAGAGATAATCTTGTAACAAAAGTTATAAAGATTGATTAGCCTAAAATCAGTACTTTGAAAGGGGCTATTGGTTTTA
The DNA here is from genome assembly GCA_949130495.1 of Sambucus nigra. Taxonomy (NCBI): domain Eukaryota; kingdom Viridiplantae; phylum Streptophyta; class Magnoliopsida; order Dipsacales; family Adoxaceae; genus Sambucus; species Sambucus nigra. The sequence goes on from OX422208.1 coordinate 193,803,779, forward strand.
GGAATAAGACAAATGTGAGTAACACCCTATAACTTTGAAATATTACCTCCTACGAAGAAGTTTTGAATAGCTTTGATTAAATCTAGCTTTATTATCTGCCAATATTTCTTATAGAAGATCCCATTGAAACCATCCACTCCTGCAGCACTATCCTCACTAAGAGATCTCACTATTGAGAATATATCTTCTTCTTCTTCTTCTTCTTCTTCTTCTTCTTCTTCTTCTTCTTCAGGTATTGCAATCAGGGATTGATTCATCTCTTCAGAAACTACATTAGGAATGACATTAAGTAACTCATTATCATTTGAAGTACCTTCAGAGGTTAAAATTTCTTTAGAATGATTGAGAAGTTCATATTTAATATCTTCCTGAGTTTCTAACCATACTCCATCTATATTTTTTCAATTGATGGATCTATAATTGCCTTCTTCTTTATTTTACCACATCATGGTAAAATTTAGAATTTCTGTCTCTATCTTGAATCCACTGAGATTTTGACTTTTACCTCTAATATTATTCCTCCATAGACATTAATTTGTTCAATTTGGCTTAGGTTGCATTCAATTCTTCTCTTGATTGATCTGAAGGGGCATTCACGTAAAAGTCTTATTTAAGTAACAATTTATCTTCAAGATTAGCTACTTTTTGAAAAATGTCTTTAAATACATCCTTGTTCCACTTTTGTGGATCTTTTTTCAATCTCTTGAGCTTCAAAGAAATTTTCATCATGAAAGAACCAGTACAATCTTCATCCTATGATTGTTTGACAATTTTGAAAAAGTCTTCATGCATGCTCCACATATTATGGAATTTTAATGGCTTTATAATATTGTCTGCTTGGGTTTGGATTGTGATCAAAAGTGGGAGTGGTCAGAACAATTTATTATTTAGATGTTTTATAGAAGTGTTTGGCATATTCAAAAGCCAAGATGAGTTGATTAAGCCCCTATCCAATCTTTTACACATATGATCTTCATATTTCTTATTTAAATAAATGAATTTAGAGCCCATACGGCCAACATCAATTAAACGCTGATGCATTGATTAAATTCAAACATAGTCAAATGATCAACATTTCTTCCTCCAATTTTTTCAGAAGAATGAGCAATTATGATGGTGAAAGGTTTAATTTGATTTTTCTATGAAAATTATTTCAGGATTTGATACTAACCACAACATCCTGGAAAACATAAAAATAAGGAACCCTTTTCTAATGAGGCCCATAAAGATTTAAAGTTGGGGAAATTGCTATGTTCACCAGTGCAGGCATGAAGGAAGGAGTACGTTTCCCCTCTATGCCTTTTAGTATAAGATCTTCACTCCTATGGCGTTATCCCTTCAGGTTAATGACATATTTTATTTTGTATCATTACCGAATAATTTCCATTAACCTAATCCATGGTACCACGTTTGTTATGGGAGATATTGATTTTGGTACAATATCCAAATGAGAAAGGGTTATAACTTCTTCCATTAAAAGGTCTGAGGGGCTGCTCTCAGATTGGGTATAAAGGATTCACGATGTAAGGGCTGCCTCATTCAATAGTATCTTCAACACTTGTTTCTTATCATGATATGCCAATTCTTGGTTTGATAGGTTTGTTGTCGTATTATGTGCATATTCTCATCATTGAAAAATTCCTCATGACTTACAAGTAAACTTATCCGACTTGAAAAGTATTTCGACAGGAAAACTTAACCCAGTCTCAAATTATCTTAGTGAAAAACCCATATATTCTTGTTTTACAAACTGATTGGTTAATCTACCACTAATTTTACAATGGTTCCTTCACACAACTACAATGTGGTCAGTTAAGAAATAACTCTAGTCAGAATTCTTATTTTGAATGCCAAGGTTAGAAGGACATACATGGGTCATCAATAATGTCAACTCCAGTGATTCTTAGGCGACTTGGTCTGACTATACATAAGATGATCTAGACCGTCTATACTCATTTGAGAGGGATTTACCATCCACTCAGGTCACCCCTGGTCCGAGGAGGTCAATTCCCACGAGACCATCCAAATTCTTGATTCTAAAGATGATATGTCCAAAAATAATAACCTTCACCTACCTATCGATTTGATGACCGTCAAGTCTAATTTGGACAACTAAAAGGACAAGAATCCCCTGCATGAATATTTAGGAAGCCACAAATGGGTGATTTGAGAGAGAGAAAGAAAACAAAGAGAGAGAGATAAAGTATGAGAGAGAGAAAAAGAAGGCTACAAAGAAAATATGCCAAGGAAAGAGAACCCCTTCCTCGTACTCAAGGCACAAAGCAAATTAGAAAAGGGTGATCGTGCCAAGGTACATCATCTCATGATCCCATTCCCTAATAACCCAAGGATAACATTGGGTCTTTACTTTCACTAGGGGTAAAACCCCCATCATCATTGTTGACTTGGTCTATAAGACACCGATGTCAGCTTTGCTCTTAGTGGGGCCATTACTATCCCTTCGAACATGTCAACCTTGAAGAACAGATAAGATGATCGTCTCTCGAGGTAAAGGATCCAATACTTTGTGTTGGTAAGACTAGGCCTGTCAATGGGTCGGGTCTGGACACGAATCCGACCTAGACTCGATCCGTATAATAGGGTCTGAGCATATTTTTTTTGACTCGAAACCCGAAGACCCGTTTATTAAACGAGTAAGGTCTGAATCTTATCCAACGCCCGACCCGAAGACCCGACCCGACCCAAATTGTACATTATTGTATATATATATATATATATATATATATATATATATATATATATATATATCATCAATATAACATGTAAATATTATATATAAAAATATATATTCATGTATATAATAAATATAAGTAATATATGTTTTATTTATACTAATAATATTCTACAATACATTACAAAATATTTTAATTTAAGATTAAAAAATAAAGAAGGGGGGTAAAATAAAATAAATGTATATATTTGGCCAGACCCGAACTGAACCCGAGTCCCGAATGGATCCGGGTCTGGATCCAATATTGTAGACCCGATGAAGACTCGGACCCGAACCCGATGAAGACTCGATTACACGGATCTGGATCTACCTAAACTCGAACTGTCTCCGATCCGTTGACAGGCCTAGGTAAGACCTTTTACTTTCTTTATTTTCTGTACTAAAAATTCTAAGTTATTTTTGTTTTATATTTATCATTAATGCTATTTGGATTGTTCAAATGCCAAAATCACCAACGAAAATCTATAAGACTAAGCATTAATGTAATTTAAGTGAAGGGTAGGCTGTAATACCCCGTATTTTTATGCTATATTTAATTTGGGGATTTATTAAATTTAATGTGACTGTTATTTAATAAAAATCCGAAAATTAATTATGTTATAATTATTAACGTGACTAGAGTTAGTAATTATGGGAAACTTGTTGAATATTACTAATGAGCATAGTAATACATTATATTGGTTATATTGAATGTCATAAGTGAATTAAATGACTATTTCAGAAATTTAAGTCGGGATGTGCCCGTGTCACGTCGGGACTAATTGTGTTAAATAAAAAGTGAATATTTTATAAGTTGTCTGTATGGTCTTTTTGAGTGCACCGACGCGTCCGAAAGGGTTGAGATAGTCAGAAAAGTGTACCCGGGGGTTTGGTTCGGGTCTCGGGGTGTTTTTAGGCCTAATTAGTGACCCGGGAGGGCATTTTGGTCTTTTTCCAAAATAGGGTAATTAAACCCACGAATTTTAGCAGCCTTTATCAGCTGGTTAGGTTAGCCATTTAGGGTTAGAACATACAGAACCCTAGGACGGCCATTGGAGAAGAGAGGAGAGACCTTTCTAGGAGATTCAAGGCCAAAACACCTCCGTTTGCACCGCCGTCACCACCAACGCGTAGATCGCGAGGAGGAGAACGCAACCACACCATAATCCACAGGAAATCAGACTTCTGAAAATTCCAGGCAAGTGTTAAACTTGCGTATTTCGTTAGTGCAATGTTCATATTAGTTTAGGATTAATTAGGAATGTAATCCATGTAAGAAAACCCCAAATTTTGATAGGAAATTGCATGTAGAGAATATTAAAACCTTATGCTGGAAACTCTTGATGTTATAGATGTATTACCCACGAATTTTGATGTTATATGAGGAAGAAATTCTGGAGAAAAACTGAATTGGATAATAGTTATGAAAACTTTAGGGTTCTTGATGTTTAGATGAGATTTTGGATTGTTTAACCATGATTAATGATGTATACACGCATGCTGAACGTTAAAAACATCTGGAATTATGTTAGTATGTTAGTAGTAGACTTTTTGGGTCGATTAGTGTTGGAAAATATGGATATTGATGAAGAATTTTGATGAATCCCGTAACTACAATTCTGCAGAATTTTTACCCAGACTTGCTTGATCGATCGATCGAACATAGAGCATCGATCGATCGAAGGTTCGATCGATCGAGCCCCAAGCTTCGATCGATCGACCCCTCCTGGCAGACTCCTATTTCCCTTGTTTAATTAGTTAACGTAAGTTATCGTGAAATTATCTTTGGGCATTCTAAATAAAATGAATTGGGAGACATTGAGGACCAGTAGGGTATATGGATAAACGTTAGAACCTTTAATCTTCAACGAAAATGGTATTTATGGGATATTTACTTTAGGTTGGTAGATTTATGAATTTAAAGGGTGAGGTACGTAAGAGAGTTACGTTGGAATCTAATAAAGTCACTTACTGAATTTCCGAATTTTGAGGATGTAATCCATGAGTGTTAGGTAATAAGTGAGAAAACCCTTCGAGTTAAGGTTAGGAATAAAACCTTATATGTAATTCCATAACTGTGAAATTAAGGATAAAGGGTATAATTACGGGTGATGAGAAGAACCTATATTAATTCGATAAAGTGGTATATTTATATGATTGTGTGTACATATATTATATGCATGTGAAAATCATACCCACGCTACTTGCTATCCCTGAGGTTTCCGCGCTGGGACAAGTCTTATCTCGATGGGACCTTTATGGGGGATATTGACTTGTACCCTAGAAGATAGATGTCCTTGGTACAGGCTATCGATGTGATAGTTCAGATGGTCCTAAGAGACGCCGGTATGTGCCACCCTCTTAGAGACTTGGAATCTATGCTTCTCCTCAATATTGTTTGTGTATTTATGTTAATACAATTCGAGAGTGATTCCGAATGTATTCCCCTTAAAATGAGTGATATGGGGCTTTGGATAGTGGAAGTATGCACGCACCATAGTTTTATTCGGGGTGCTGTTATATATATATATATATATATATATATATATATATATATTATACGAGTAGTTAATATATATATATGAGATTATGATATTTGAAACTGTCTACTGAGATTTGATAAGTAGAACATGGTTGTTGACTCAAATTATTAAATACTTGTTTTGAGAAAGTATAAAATGTCACGGGAACTTTATTATTTTTATGAAGTTAAAAATAGAGAATTTTGGGCTACTTGTTGGAACATCTTTTAAAGTGGATATCGTGTATTATAAATCTTACGAGTAATTTAAGTTAAGTTAAAGCTGTTAGAAAGACTAGTATGTTAGATGCTAAAACAAACCGTTGGGAAGGTTAGTGCGATAGGTGTGCACATTAGAAGAGAGGTGAGTATTTCTCAAGAGAGAGACGCACTAATATGTTGTTGCATTGGTCTGTATCAATTTAAATACTTGCTTAACGTATTTTAAAATCAAACACACTTTCGGGCTCTGACCCGTTTCTTTTTCTCTCTCTCTCTTGTCTATATATATATATTTTCAGGTGCCCAGCCACAGGGGCGTATTGATTAGGATCTCTTGAGAAGAACGAGCTGCAGCTTAGGTGGGAGTTGCAGGTCACTTGAGTAGACGGCTTCTGTTATTGACTCCACTCCTAGTACTCTAATTTATTGGGCACGTGTCGCCCTTTTTATCATCTCATTCATTGTTGGGACATTTATATTCCAGTCATTTCCAGTATTGTTCTTTGAGATTTATTTCAGTATGGACTTGTGATTTTAGTTTTATTATGTTGACATTCGATTGACGAATGTATGTTATTATTTAGTTCATCGTGGTGTGATTATTAATTGTAGAGATGTTGTTTTAAATAAATAAATCTTTTCTTTAATTAAAATTTGGAAAGTTTGTATGAAAAATGTTTTTGACACTTAGCTTAATTATTTAGGGTGTTAAATTGGAAAATTTATTTTTATCGACAGTGATGCTGAGAATGAACCAACTGTTAACCTTGATTTAATTTAATAAAGGAGTGATCGCCCGGTGTTTAATTAGGCGGGGTGTCACATAGGCCCGTGGCTAACTTCATTCATTTTTTCTTCAAATTTAATCGTGAATAAAAAACAATCTTCTCTTATTAACTTGTCAATCTAATGCTAACATAAAATTATCGTGTTAATGTTCTATTAACCTGATTACAATTAAATTGAAATATGCAGCCAACTTAATAATTTAATTAGTTCAATGTACATAAGAATCCAAAACCAATTGATGTCATCGAATTCCACGCTTTGTGTTTTGCTTTCTATTTTAGGCATAAATTTAGCTTTTCATAGACAATTTTCCCCATTAGGTTAGTTAGATCCTGCTTTGACCTTGCTACATCTAGCCTGACCTAATGTATATAGGCCATTTAAATCATTTAACCTTGATCCTAACTATTATAGGAAAATATAGCCTTCTCGAGGCTTGTTAGAGACATTCTAGATCAATCTAGACTATTCTAGGAAGAATTAACCTTCATTAAGCTAGGTCAATCTGTTATAGATTAATATATCCTATTCGAGGTAGACTTAGCCTTTTTTCAGCTGGATTGATCTATTTTAGATTAGTCTAGCCTATTTTCGGTAGACTTAACCCTCTTTAGTTTAAGTTAATATGTTCTATATTGTTCTGGCGTATTCTTGGTTCACTTATACACCAAGGGTGGATTTCGTAACAAATTTGGAACATCACCGATTAAATTCACTTGGAGAATGATGACATGAAAATACTAAAATTAGGAGTATGATATTTTTTCTAAGCTAACTTGATCATTTTTGTTCATAAAATCACTTAACTAAATCTACTTAAACATTTAGTGATAGATTTTCTTTAATTTCATGACATTCCATGATTGGGTATTGGAGTTCCATTTAACTACTCCAACTGATACAAGAATATTCCTCTTGCTGAACCGCTGGACCTTACTAGTTTGGTGTCAATTTTGAAACATAGATCTTTCTTGCCCCTTTCAATAACTTTCCAAGTACCAAGTCACCGACTTCAAAATAAAGGTTTCCGACTTTCTAGGTTTTCTTGTTGGAAAGCTCTTAACAGTACGCTTCTAAGTAAACGTGAGATTTCTCTATCTTTTCTTTTGCTAATTCGAGTTCATGGTCTATTTAGTCGTCATTCTAAACATACTCATTGTTAGTATCTAAAATTGGTATAGTGACTATAAGGAGTCATAGCTTAATTATACCAATAATTATATACCATAGATAAAGTATGTGATGATATGGATTAGAGAGAGATGAGAGATAAAGGAGATTTTTTTTACATGGTTCAACCCATCATGGTGCCTGTGGCCATCACCGGATAGATCCCCTCGCGGCGCGGCGGGAGAGGATCCCTCTAGGTCTCGCGCTTCCCTCTCGGGAGCGCTTCGACCAGCATCCGTGAATGAGGTGAAAAATGTAGAGAGATAGAGTCGTCAGTCTATTTTACTCAAAACAGATAAAAGAAAAGCAAGCCATCCCGAAGAACAGCATCCAAAGACATACTGATACATACGAAACCAAAATGATTCAAAAAGGGTCCGGAGGCTAAGTTACGAAATGGGAAGGTGTTAGGCACCCATTCCGCCCTAACGGTCTCTCATTGATTGTTGCTATTTTCCTTTATTTCCCCATGATATGTGTGGATGTGTGTACATAGTGGAGATAATAATCATCGACTTGTATCATGGAAGAGATAAAGCGAGTCATCCATAGGAATGTTCCTAAAAGTAATATTAGAAAATAAGATTTATGCGATTATCCTAGCGTCGATCATTATAGGGGAATGATAATGCATGTGGAATAATACGCCATTGAGAACAAATATATATATGTAAATATATAGAATTTGAGAGAATTAAGTCTAAAGAATATAGAAAAATGGGAAAAGAATAGAAAAATGGGACTCGAGTATCGAGTTTTACCCTGAGACGCCTACGTAGCCTATAGAGGCATCAAGGTCCACATAGTTCGTATGCAAAACGAGGGGTGGGATTTATCCCATAAATCCAACCGGGGACTTCTCTTGTATGTGTGTGTGTGTAAAAAAGTATTTTAATTGTGAGAAAAGTGTAAGAATCTCCGTTTGGAATTTATGAGCAAATCCTCTTTTTTCTTGTTTTTTTTAGTTTTTATTTATATGAAAATAAGAGATGTGCAATAATACTAAATAAAAAGTATATTAGGATATGTGAGATGAGAGAATAAAAGTGCTAAGTAATAAAACAAGTTAATGCAAATTTATGAGAATTTAAGGAGAGAGTTGAAAGAGTCGGACCTTCTTGGAGATCTTGAATGTGGGAGAGTAGTCCTTGCACTTGGATGATGATAAAGGGTAGTTAATTCACCAATTTTGATGAAAAGGATGATGAAAAGTGAAGGTTAGAAAGGGATTTGGATGGTGAAATCACGCTGACTTCGAGAGAGATTTTCTGGATTCGCTGAGAGTGAGGTATTTAAGATCTGGGATCCTCCTTGCAATGAGGTCAAGCCCTCCTTTTTATAGGCCCAGGGCATTGCCGATTGGCATAGCCCTGGTCCAGCCAATCGGCAGGTGCGTTTAGGTGGCACCTGCCGTTTGGCAGTCTCTTTCAGGCTCCTTCGAAAAATCGATCGCTGAGCGCAAACCATTGATCCAAATCGTGCAAGGGGTGAACCGTTGGAAAGTTAATTCAGAGACCTTCGAAAGTCTTGTGGACTGCTCCTGGGTTCGGGAGTTGACTTTGGGTCAAATGTGGCTCGGAAGCGCTCGTCGATCCTTTGGACAGGAAAACTTCGGACGCAAACGGATCGTTCGTCCGCATGGTAAGTCAGAATCGCACACGGGGCAGACCGTTGGAAAGGTGAGGAGATGTAATTCGACATTCCAAAGAGTTTGATTCAGTTTGGGGAGTTGACCTTGGTCAACCGAGACCTGGAAGCGCTCGGTGACCTTTCGGAGTAAAACGGATCGTTCGTCCGTATTGTAAGTCAGAATCACGCACGGAGCGCACCGTTGGAAAGGGATTTCAGTTCCCTTCAAAGATTCATTCAGTCTCGATCGATCTAAAGAGTTGACTTTGGTCAAATAGAGCCCGGGAGCTCTCTGTGGCCTCTAGATCAAGTTTCAAGGGAAAACGGGTCGTTTATCTACATGGTAAGTCGGAATCGCGCATGGAATGGACAGTTGGAAAGGGTTTTTATCACCCTTTGAAGATTCATTCAGTCTCGGTCGAGCAAAAGAGTTTGACTTTTGGTCAAATGGAGCCTGGGAGCATCCGATGGCCTCTAGGTCAGTACCCGAGGTATAACTTGGGTTTGAAATGATGAAGGGAGGTGCTAGGGACCTTAGGAGAAGTTTGAGGGTATTAGAATGGGGTGTGTATAGAGCCCCTAGACAGGTGAGTTTGGAACAAATGATAGCCGTCGAATAGACACCCCATGATGCCTTTGGGAGAGTATGACTAGAGGGTCGAGGTCGATTCTGAGGACTTAAGGATGAGAATGACCGATTCTACGGGTCGAAGCCAATTTTGAGGGCTTGGAAATGAGGGTGACCGATTCTACAGGTCGAAGACAATTCTGACGGCTTAAAGGGGCATGTTGGGGGTGGTCTTAAAGGAAAGATTTAGGTAAATTCCGAGTACTTACAACAGCGATGGGGGTGGCCAATTATGCAGGTCGAAGCCAATTCTGAGGGCTTAGGTTGTGATGACCAATTCTGCGGGTCGAAGCTAGTTCTGCGGGCTTAAGGTGAGAAGCCAATTCTGCGGGCTTAAGGTGGTATAACCAATTCTATGGGTCGAAGCCAATTCTGCGTGTTTAAGTTGAGATGACCAATTCTGCGGGCTTAAGGTAAGATGACCAATTCTGCGAGCTTAAGTTGAGATGACCAATTATGCGGGTCGAATCCAATTCTGCGGGCTTTAGTGGAGGTTGACCAATTCTGTGAGTCGAAGCCAATTCTGCGGGCTTATGTAGAGGTGACCAATTCTGCGGGTTGAAGCCAATTCTGCGGGCTTAAAGTGAGATGACAAATTCTGTGGGTCGAAGCCAATTCTGCAGGCTTATGTAGAGGTGACTAATTCTGCATATCGAAGCCAATTCTGTGGGCTTAAAGTGAGATGATCAATTCTGCGGGTCGAAGCCAATTCTGCGGGATTAGATAGAGGTGATCGATTCTACGGGTCGAAGCCAATTCTGCGGTCTGAAGGTGAGAAGTTCTTGGAGAACACTGCTGGGAAAATTATCTCATGATTTTGATTTGAGCTGGGGAGCCGATTGCTGGGGAAATCCTTGTGTTTTTTAGTGACTGTACCTAGGGAACAACCAATCTGATGCTGGGGAAGTGATTAGGTGGTCCAGGGTTCGGACGTATATCTTGGGGAGATTTGAGACCTTTGGGAAATAGGATATGATCCTGCAGTTTTGGATATTTTGGATGTCCTCTGGGGACGTCGCCAAGGAGAGATTCGCTTGGCTTTTGAGAGTTCCGTTGGGGAAATAGTGATTTCTCTTGAGGGAATGTGAAATTTTCTTGGTGAAAATGTTCTAAATCCTTTCCGAGATTTTTAGGAATTTTCTGAGGATTTTTCAGGGTCTCTTGATATTTTAGGGGAATTTTTGTACGAAATTTTAAGTGGGGTACCGGTCGGCATGGTGTAGAGGGTATCATTCGGTAGTGGCACGGACTTTTGAACTACCTCGGGAAGGTAAAGGGTCAGTGCCGATCGGTAGATGGGTGGTCAGTGCCGATCGGCATGACCCTTGGCATCCTATATAAAGGGAAAGAATTCCCTTCATTTTTCACAGCTTCTTGCCTTCTTTCTTCCTGCGATTTTCCTCTGTGAATCGTTCTATCATTCTGTGATCTGAAAAAATGGCTGCTTTTATGAGTACTATAGTTCACCGAGAATGGTTGGTTGTTGATGACTGGGCAAGCGTTGAGTGGAGGGCCAGAGCACCTCTTGCTTTAGGGAGCGAGAAATCCTTTGATGCGTTCGAGCCGGTGGCGGATGAGCGGACCTTGCTACGGGAGCCTTCGCGTCATCACTCTTCGAGGGCGGTGAACCCTGGGGTTATGTAAGTAAAATGACTTTTGGCATTCTCTTTTTTGTGTTTTCCTCTTTTCTTGGATTCTGACAAGATTTTTCTCTTTTGGCTGTCTGATATTTCTTTGAAGAACATGCGTGCCCGTAGGACGACGGGGCTTAAGGATGTCTGGGAGCATCTTCCACCTGTGGTGCATTGGGTGGTATCCTCAGCAGGCTTTTGGAGGTTGGCGTCTTTGCTAGATGAGACGCCTCGTTCGACGACAGTCTTATGCGCTCTGGGGGAGAGGTGGTGGGACACTACCCACACCTTTCATTTTGGTTTCGGGGAGATGACTGTGACTCCCATAGATGTGCAACAGCTGCTGGGGATGGATTGCGATCGGGAGCAGATAGAGGTAGATCTCTCCCTGCGGATGAGATCGAAGGCGGTGCGGGCAACGCTCGGTGAAGTGGGGAGGATAGTATCTGGGGCTGTCCCTATTGAAGGATGTTTTGGTGGGTAGGGTGGTTGACGTGGAGGACGGGCAGCAGGTGATGCAGATGGCCGGGTTGTTCATTTTTCTAGCATTGGGGGGCTTTATGGTGGAGTCGAGCGGTGAAGTCGTCCACTTGCGGTTCTTGCCGTACTTGAGGGTGTTTTCGAACATCCCTTTATATGATTGGGGGAGCCTGACTTTGGCGACCCTCTATTTTTCTTTGGATTCATTCAGTCGGTGCTTCCGGCAGACTTTTACTGGAGCTATGTATCTTCTTGAGGTATTCTTTAATTTGTGCATTTTCCTTTCATGCATTCACACGTTCCTTACGCGTCTCATTTTTTGATTGCAAGTTCTTGTCCTTGGCAGACATGGTTCTATGAGGTGATTGGGTGTAATACCCAGCTGATCGCTCTGAAGGATGAGACTGTTGGGCACTTCTGCCAGTTGTATCGATGGTGCAAGGCCAATCAGCAGTTGAGGGGATCTCTTTCTCTGGAGGCGGTGCGTCAGGTCTTGAATGGCCTGACTAGTGATAGGGTAAGACTTTTCCTTCCTTAGCTCTGTTATTTATATGCTCTGATTTTGTATTGGCTTATACTTGCTTGGGATTTTCAGGTGACCTTTTACCCTTCGGAGATTGCTATTCAGTATACGGGGTTGAATGGGGTGAACGGACAGCTGAGGCGCTTACTAGCGCGTGAGTTTGGCCACTCTTGTTGTCTCGGGGAGAGGGTGGTTCGACAGATCGCTAAGGAGGAGGTGGTGGTGACACTTGTGCGGCCTCCTATGTCTATGAGGCGAGAACAACTGCTGCCGGAGGATGCGAGGATCGAGAGTCCTACATGTTATACACTGATACGGCTGCGCCGTACGATTACATGGACTTTTTGATGAGCTGGCTGATGGCGCCAAGCATATATGATTTTTTGCCTTTCCCTACTGTGGGTTCGAGTCGGCCGGTGGGGTCCTTCAACAGCGGTGGTGGTCCGTCGACGTCTGTGGCGACGACGATGACTTCGGAGGTTCCCTTCGTGCGGTTGCATACCCCTTCGTATAACATTCGGCGGGATGATGAAGGGATGGTGCCTATGTTGCATCGTCCTCATGCGATGGATCCGGAGGAGTTGGGCTTGATAGAGGAGGTCCTTTATCCTGTGGTATACCTTTATGTTCCTCTCTTTCTTTCTTTTTTTGATTTCTTTTCTGCTTTGATACTGATTCTACATTTTCTTACAGCAAGTCCGGGTGTCAGAGACTGGATATCTTCGAGGAATGTCGATATTCGGGATGCGGTCCCAGTTCCTTCTTGCTTGGTGTCGTCTGCTTCGTCCGGGGAGGAGTCTGGCTCGGGTAGCAGTGGTGCGTCGTCTCGTCGTAGGGGAAAGAGAGCGCGTCGCAGGGGTAAAGTTTTGGTTAGAGGGAGAGAGAGAAGGTGTGGGTTCGGGCTGTGTCCCGTTGTTTTTGCTTTTCTTTATTTCCTGCAAAATTTGATGTAACACAGAAAAACATATATATGCAATGCAATGTTTTTTTTATTATCTTTTGTTAATGATGAATGAATGCATGCACATGTGCTTTTTCTTTGCTGCTGAGACCGTAAAAAGAGCTATTTTTGGGATTTTGAAGGAAAGTTTTTAAGGTGAGAAATTATATAAGATGAAAAGGGGACTTTTGAAATTCTGTTGAGAATATCAATTTTTTTTCTGATTTTGACAAAAAAGGAAAATTTCCAAATTGTCCTGCCTATCGGCAGTCAATTCCAGTCCCATCAACTCAAAACCTCGATTAGTACCCTCTTCAGCCTTTGGTACCTTGTGGGGCAGGATTCCCTCCGACTTCTGTAGAGGTTGTGTCTTTTGTGGGGGTTTTCAAGTATAAAAGAGGGGTAAGAGTGGAGTGTTTTCATCACACCTTCACATTCCTACTTTCTTGTTCCGTGAGATGGCTCTCCCTGGTAGTGTTAAGTTTGCCAACTACCTCGAGACTTTGGAAGGGATGTGCTCCTATAATGTCGACTATGATGCTTACAACATGCGTCGAGTTTCTTTATGGCGTAATCGGCCCATAGAGTGGAACATGCTGATGGCGGCGGTACAATTATGGTACCCCAAAGACTATGTATTCCGCTTTGGATTGGAAGAAGTCTGTCCGACTTATGAGTAATTTTCTGCCATACTGGGGATAAATCCCGCCGTTGCTGCGGCTCTGCCTGAGTTTTCCCATTCTCCCCGGGAGTTGTTAGCTGGGCTTCTTTGTATTTTGCGCTCGGCGACTAGGCCACTGGTCGCTGGAGGTATGATTTCTCTTCCGGCGGTATTGCGGTCTATGCATTTGCAGGAGGTTGGTGATGCTGGATATGCCGGAGCTGTCGTTCTAGGCTTGGTTTCAAAATTATTGCTGGTGACTGGGGAGCTACTGGTGGACCCACATTGCAGCTATTACCTCATGGATGTCCTACTGTCGCAATCATGTGGCGGTGATACTAGGGGAGACTTTGAATGGCTTAGATTCCTGGCGAGAAGGTCATTCTAATTTTCTGAGGGGTAGCCCTATGATGTTGTTCATGTGGTTGTCTGAAAGATTCCTCCTGATGACTCCTCCGGAATACCCTTTGTCGGCTGTACCCAATTTTTTTTGCGCCATTTCATCAGTGTTGGCCTGGATATTGAGAGTTGGGAGATTTGGTTTGTGGAGCATGGGACTCTAAATCTGTACTGGTTAGTACCTTGGTGTGGACAGCTACTGCCTATTCTGGAACTGGGAGAATACTCGTATGTCCGGCTGGTTGGTCTCAGACAGACCTCTTTTTATTTCCTTTGGCGGCTTCTGCGCTAATTTGGCTGGGAGCAGATCGTGCCACCTCGGACACTAGACTTCTTTCTGGTAGAAGATTTGACAGAGCGTCTGCGCATGCGGCTTGGCTCTTTGTGGGAGAGTCGGCGTCCGTCGACCCGTCCCTCTCAGTCTGCAGGGAGAGTTTGGCACATCCCTAGGGATTATATGAAGTGTTGTGGAGGAGAGTGGTCAGCAAAATATTGGAAGTGGAGACTGGACAAAGGTGACTTGCCTTATCTGATACCATGGAGGGAGGTGTGGTAGTTTTTTCGAAGTTGGTTCGAGCTTATTGATCCATGGAGCGTCTGCGGCACTCTATTCAGGCAGGGGAAGCTTGGGGACCCCAGGATGTAGATGATGATGATGGAGCAGGATCCTCTAGTAGCAGTGAATAGGACTCTTGGAGAGTTTATTTTGTAATGGGGAATAAATTTGGGAGTTTATTTGGCTTTGAAGGTAGGGGGAGGGAATTATCCGTTCCTTTTCTTATGTAATTGTACCGTAATTTCTAATTAGTGAAATAAACAAGTTTTTTATCATCCAGCTGTGCCTTTTTGATGAGTTTATATTTTTGAATTATCTATACCGATCGCTAAGGCATACATAATCCTTTTGTTCAAGTATATGTTAGAATGAACTGTTGTTCTTGGAGATAAGAAAAGAATAGTTCTTTTTGTGAAAAAGAAAGGGCCATGCTCATGTAAAATGTGTGAGTTGCCTACGTACCATTAGGGTTTTGAATTTTTTTTAATTTGCTTGAAAATAGTTTTTGCAGAGGATCAGGCCCACATAGTTCTGGGTAAAGGGGAATGAAGAGATTTTTTATCTTATTTTTTTATTTTTTTAGAATAGAAAGGAGATGAGAAGAGTCGTAGCGCGCCGAGATTTCGGACTAGGGGTAGAATTTATTGAGATGGTCCAGGTTGACTGGACGAGCCATCTCTTCTCCATCCAGATTGGTGATCATGGCGGCACCACCGGACAAGATCTTCTAAATAATGTATGGGCTGCTCCAATTGGGCTTGAATTTCCCTATGGGGTCCCAGATGGGTTCTATTATTTATTTGTGGGCTAAACACCCTCTCGGACACCACGATACTTGACTCTTTTATTAAATGATCGGGCTATTTGGTGATGGTATCCTTGTATGTGGTATAAAGCTTTCAATCTTCTTTCATCTAGGAGGGTCAGCTCGTTAAGACGACTTTGGCACCAGTCTTCTTCGCTGATCTTGCTTTCAAGCATGACACGCAACGAGGGTATTTCTACCTCCACGGGTAGGACTGCTTCCATGCCATAGACTAGAGAGTAAGGGGTAGCCCCAGTAGAGGTTCGAATTGAGGTCTTGTAGCCCGAGAGAGCGTAAGGGATTCGGTCGGCCCAATCTCGACAGCTTTTGATCATCTTACTGATGATGGATTTGAGGTTCTTGTTGGCGGCTTTGACTGCACCATTAGTTTGAGATTGATACGGAGAATATTTGTGTCTCTCGATCCCAAACTCGTTGACCACTTCTATGACTTCTGCCTCGAAATGCAACCCGTTGTCTGATACTAGCTCGTGCGGGACCCCATATCGGTAGATGATGTTTTTCTTGATGAGTTTGGCCACTTTCCTGGCATTCAGAACTACATATGACTCAGCTTCGACCCATTTGGTGAAGTAATCATTGCAACCAGGATGAACTCATGTCCGTTGGAAGCCTTGGGTGTAACCTTCCCTATGATGTCGATGCCCTAGGTGGAGAACGACCAGGGAGAAGTCATGTTATATAATTCATGCGGAGGTAGATGCTGAAGGCTGGAGAACTGTTTGCATTTGAGGCATCTCCGAACATAGGCGGTGCAATCCTGAGTCATGGTGGTCCAGTAGTAGCCTTGTCGGATGATCTTCTTGGCAAGAATGTGCCCGTTCATGTGGGGTCCTCATTCCCCGTTATGGATTTTTTGCATTACCTCTTTCATGTCAGCCCCTGCGATGCACTATAGATAGGTTCCATCGAAGTTTCTTTTGAATAGTGCTTTGTGACAGATGATGTATTGGGTGGCTAGTCTTCGAAGGGTTGCTCGGTCTTTCTTGTTGGAACCCTCGGAATACTTACCATGCCTGAGAAAGTGCCAGATGTCATAATACCATCAATTGGCTAGCTCGGGATCTTCTTTGGTGGTGAGCTCAATGTGGTAGCAATGGGTTGGTTTATCTTACTTTTGGACCAGGAAGGGGGACATTGTTATTCCTTCAGGCATGTCGACCATGGAGGCCAAGGTAGCAAGGGCATCGACTAGGTTATTCTTTGCTCGAGGTAGGTAATGGAAGATGATGTTTTAGAATTGGGAGGTTAGTTCTTCAAAGTAGACATGGAAGGGTTGAAGCTTCTCGTCCTTAACTTTCCACTTCCTGAGCACTTAATCGATGATGAGAGCAGAATCCTCGTAGATATCTAGGTATTGAATGCCTTTCTTGAGAGCAACTTTGAGGCCTACCGTGCATGCCTCGTATTCAGTCATGTTGTTAGTGCAAGGGAAATCCAACTTGATGGCGATGGGAGTGTGGGAGTCATCCGGGGCAATTAGAAGTATCCCAATGCCATATCCCTTTTTGTTGGCAGCGCCGTGAAAGAACATTTGCCACCGAAGATTGTCCTGGGCAGTGTAGAGGATGTTTTTATTTGGGAATTCAGAGATCCAGAAATTAGCTTCATCCATGGGGTAATCAACGAGGTAGTCAGAGATGGCTCTTCCTTTCATGGCTTTCTGTGTGACGTATACGATATCAAACTCAGCTAAGAGCATCAACCATCAAGCCATTCGGCTGGATAAGGCAGGTTTCTTAAGCAGGTACTTGATGGGGTCCATTCGGGATCCAAGTTTAATGGGAAAGGCGAGCATGTAGTGCCACAACTTTTAGGTGACCTAGATAAGCGCAACACATGCCTTTTCCAAAGCAGTGTAGTTGACTTCGTATCCTGTTAATTTACGACTGACGTAATAGATGGCTCTTTCTTTACGGGAATCTTCAAGGTATTAGGCTAGCAAAGCCCCAACTGCAGTGTCGGTTATGGTTAGGTATAGGAGCAAGGGAAGACCAGGCTGTGGTGGCATGAGTACCGGAGGTTGAGTCAGGTATTGTTTGATTCGGTCGAAGGCTTCTTGGCAGGCCTCGTTCCAAACCTTGGTTGAATCCTTTCGAAGTAGTTTGAAAATGGGTTCGCAGATGGAGGTTAATTGGCTGATGAACCGACTGATGTATTGCAATTTCCCATGGAAACCTCAGACCTCTTTCTCCGTTCGGGGAGGTGGCATCTCAAGTATGACTTTTAGCTTGGCAGAATCTGATTCTATCCCTTTCTCACTGACCATGAATCCGAAGAGTTTTCCCTTTGAAATGTCGAAGACACATTTCTGTGGATTGAGTCTCATCTGATACTGTCGCAGTCGTTCGAAGAACTTTCAGAGAGCGGGAACATGACCTTCTCTAGTTTTGGATTTGATAATCATATCATCCACATAGACCTCGACTTCTTCGTGAATCAGATCGTGCAGGATGGTTTTGGCAGCCCTTTGGTAGGTAGCCTCAGCGTTCTTGAGACCAAATGGCATTACAGTGTAGCAAAAGGTTCCCCATGGGGTGATGAACGCGATTTTTTCTTAATGATCTGGGTGCATTTTGATTTGGTTTTATCCGGCAAACCCATTGATGAATGACTTAAGAGCATGACTGGTTGTGTTGTCCACAATCATGTCGATATTAGGTAGCGGATAATCATCTTTTGGAGAGGCTTTGTTCAAATCTCGATAGTCTACACACATTCGAACCTTCCCTCCTGATTTCAGCACAGGCACTATGTTAACCAGCCATGTGGGATATTCGATCACACGAATGAAGCCTACGTTCAACTGTTTGACCACCTCTTCTTTGAGTTTGAGTGACCATTCGATGCGGAGCTTTCTCACCCTTTATTTAACCGGCTTGTAATCTGAAAGTGTGGGGATCTCATGTTGAGCTATTTCGGGGTCAATGTCGGGCATATCGTCATAGGACCATGCGAAGACATCCACAAATTCCTTCAATAATTCTTCGAGTTGTGCGCGCTCATGCTCGTCAAGGGTAGCCCCTATCTTAATCTCGCGCAGTTGTCTACTAGAACCGAGGTTAATAACAACAGTCGCTTCTTCATTAACTTGAGCGCGGTTATGTTGTTTATTATTAACCTTATTTAGATCAGTTAAGAATTGTTCATTTGCAAAATCATCATCATCAAAAGTTTGATTAGAATCTAAATAATTAATGTAAGGCACAACAAGATACTCAAAATCTTCGTTTATTTCATTGATAGGAAAAACAACATTCTCATCAAAGGAGGACTCGATTACATTTTAGCAAGGATAGACAACAGAAGAAGAAATAGGGTAAACATTGGGATTAGGGGGATTTCAACAGGTAGAACTGGCGCAGCATGCCAGTTGAGGAGAGGTGTATTAGCATCTTTAATCATATGGGATGGATCCAGTGATGTAGTGCTTGAATAAACCATGCCGAGTGTCAACCCCGGTGTTTGCAAGTTGAACGAGTCCTCGGAGTCACTTTCTTCAGCCTCTTTGGTATAAACGGTTGCACATGGTGTTGGGAACTTTCGGCCCATAGGTAGCTGTCTTGAAAAAAGATCTCCATTCCGGGTTTCAGCTTCTTCTCTGTATGGTCATACCATGGTTCCGTAAAGCTGCAAAAGGGGGAGTCCTCACCCTCTTTGATGAATCGTCCATTCAAGGAGTCACCTGGAATAGTCTGGATGCAGTCTAATCTTCTCTTTAGTCAAGACTGGCGGATCATTTTGAGCTCTTGTTCTGATGGCTGATACCCCAAACCACAAGGAGGGAAAGCTTTATTCAGTTCAATGGGATCAATTATCCCTTGCTGTCTTTGTCCTAGCCCCAGTCTGGGCATGAAGTGCATGTTTCTGAACATCTTAATCACATTGATGTTGCCATGAGGGTCGTATTCTGGACAAACTCTTTCTTTGAAATCGTCCCTTGCCGGGAGTAGGAGTGACTCAACTCGGAATCCTGATAGGAGCATATCATTTAACCCGTGCTGTATCTCAAGGATTGGATTGCTGGCACTTGCATCCTCGACATTATCTTCGTCACCCAAGATAGTGATGACTCGTCCGTCGGTGAAGAACTTCAATTTCTAATGGAGTGAGGAAGACACACCCTTGATACTGTGGAGCCAAGGTCCTCCGAGTAACAGGTTGAAACAAGCTGGGATGTCAATAACTTGGAATTCAATGATAGGGTTTATAGGGCCAGCCCCTATTACAAGTTTTATGGATCCCATCACCTCCCGACGGGTATTATCATAGGCACGCACAACAGCGAAAGTTGGAGCGAGGTCACTATCTTTCAGTCCTAAGCATTTGAAGGTTCTTAATGGGCAGGCATTCAAGGCAGATCCATTATCGACAAGAGAGAGTGGTATGATTTTTTCCATAACTTCGACGGAGATGTTGAGTGCATGATTGTGGCTTGGCATAATTCTGGGGATTTCTTCTTCGGAAAAGGATAGCATTCGGGTAGAGGTCAAGGATCCGACCAAATTTACTGCTTCTTCTGGTGTAGTAGAGGGAAAAACTGTGGGTCTAGTGAGTAACTTGATCAAAGCGTTTATGTGTAGCTGGGAAGACATGAAAGGCCCCCATAGAGTGATGTTATCTTGAGTTTTCTTCAGTTGATTGAGGATCTTGCTCTCCTCGAGGGTCATTTCTGGCATAGGAAGGTTTTCAACGCCCTTCCCCTTATCATTAGCTGGTAGTGAGCTTGGGATCTAGCAATGCCTCCTTGATCTGGTCATGTCATTTACTTAAAAAGGGAAGAACATGAACCCCGTTTCCTCATCAATCTCAGGTTGTTCTGCCACCTTGTTTATTTCTCCGAGGAGTTTTTCGAACGATATCATCCCACACATGTCGGCTACCGGGCCAGTTTTCTCTTAAGCTTCCTCTTCACTTGAATTTTTGAATTCTTCCCCCCATCCGGTGGCAATAATTATGTCTTTCGATGTAAAGTCTATGCATTCCACAACTTCAATGGCTTCTTCATACACGTCTTCCCATTCTGTGGGGATATGTGAGGGTGAAGGGACCAGGCACCCTTGTAGCTTCAGAGTATCAAGTAACTTGGTTATATTGCAAATATCACTAGTTTGCCTGAATAATTCTGCCATAATCTAGACGACATCATCTAGGCTGACTTCATCGGTCGATACTACCCAACGGTCTGATTCTCAGGCCCATTTCCTTGCTTTCAAGAATAATGTACTGAACCTTTGGCAATCAATGGTCATCTGTGGGGGGCAATTTCAGCCCGAACTCCAAGAGTTGGTTTAACACTATTGGTAATTCCATACTTCCATTTTTGGAACGGGTACGGACGACGATACATGCTCTAGTAAGGAGTGACAGTGCCTGATCAGCGAGCCTAGTAGGGTGTAGGAGGAAATATGGGCAAGTTTGGAGAGGTTTAGGAGAGTATATGGGTGTGAATTGGGTTGAGGGGTCAAATTTCGAGTTCATTTCTAGGAAGATAGCATTTGTATGATTTGGGAGTGAGTTGTGAGTAGTGTTTGGCTTAGGATTAGCTGGTGGGGCAATGGTACCCCGGTCAATTAGACCTTGGATTATGTTTCGAAGGTGAAAGCATTGGTCAGTGGTATGGCCAGCGGTTTGGTGAAAGGCGCAATGGGCATCTGCCTTGAAGTTTCTTAGGAGTGGATTTGGAAATGGACGAGAATCCAAGGGTTTGATAAGGTTTTGGCTTAGCAGGGATTGATAAACTTTGGAGAGGGGAGCATGGAGCTCGGTGTATTCTTTTCGGACTGGGACAGGGCGAATTTCTGGTTCCCATGAAGTGGTTGGTTGAGAGATGTTGTTGATGGTTGCGACTGCAGTACTGGCAGGTTTGACACATTTTCTGGGGGTGAACTGTTCGGACACCTTCTTTGGTTCAACCTCTGTTTTAGCAAGAACTTCCTCGATTTCTACTCCTGCTTCTCTGAGAGCTCGAAAGTGGGGATAGTATTGTCCTCCCATGGTTGATCGGACATGGGGCAAGAAGTTCTTATTCACTATGCTGACTTGTTCTTCCTCGGAAGGCTGATTGGTCATGGTAGCTGCTTTTTCCCTCCATCGATCTATGAAGTTACTCACTGATTCCCCATAGTTCTGTTTGAGCAGCTCTAAATCACGACGGGTGACCTCAAGCTCTTCATTGTACTTGTACTGCGATATTAATTCTCAGGCCATATCCTCTCAGCTACGGA
This sequence comes from Sambucus nigra, assembly GCA_949130495.1. Lineage (NCBI taxonomy): Eukaryota > Viridiplantae > Streptophyta > Magnoliopsida > Dipsacales > Adoxaceae > Sambucus > Sambucus nigra. The sequence goes on from OX422208.1 coordinate 193,825,712, forward strand.
TTCTGGAATCCTCGAGAGACAAAAACCATCGGAGGGCGCTATCCTTCAAAGTTTGCTGAAATAAATAGGCCATCACCTCTTCAGAAGCCCTTAGGAGAGTCATAGCACGATGATAACTGCGAAGATGGACAATCGGGGGTCTACATCCTCCAAATTTCTTGATATTCGGCATCTTGAACTTCTCGGGTAACCTTGCCTAAGTCTAGATATTTATAAATTATCATTGTATTCTCAAACCGAGGGTCTTTTGACTATGCGGTCAGTTCCTATGAGTTACATTGATCCCGTTCGAGGTGTTTGTGCCTCTTACAAGATTGTTTGAGGGTTGTTTTTGGCTTTTTCCTTTTAATGACATGTTTTTACACCCAAGTCTAGAGATTTACAAATTGTCATTGCATTCTCAAACAGGGAGTCTTATGACTACGCGACCAGTTCCTACGAGTTACATTGGTCCTATACGAGGTGTTCGTTCCTCTTATAAGGACGTTTGGGGTTATTTTGGATTTTTTCCCTTTAATAGTGCGTTTTTAAGCCTAACTATAGATATTTAAAAATCATCATCATATTTTCAAACCGGGTGTCCTATCACTATGCGATCAGTTCCTACGATTTATATTGGTCTCGTGTGAAGTTTGTGTGCCTCTTTCGGTGTTGTTTAGGAGCTATTTGGGGTTTCACCCTCTGACGACATGTTTTTAAGCCTAAGTATTGAGATTTACAAATTATTATCATATTCTTAAACCAAGAGTTTCGTGACTGGACACTCAGTGTCTACGAGTTACGGTGTTCTAGTGCGAGATGTATGTGCCTCTTACGGGACTGTTTGGGGTTTTCGACATTTAACGACGTATTTTTAAGCCTAAGTCATATTCTCAAATTGAGAGTCCCGTGACTATGCGATCAGTTCCTACAAGTCACATTGGTCCCGTGCGAGGTGTTTGTGCCTCTTACGGGGTCGTTTGGGGGTTATTTTGAATTTTCACCCTCTAACAAAATATTTTTAAGCATACATGAATATATTTGCAAATATCATCATATTCTCAAGTCGAAAATCCTATGACTACGCGGTTAGTTCCTACAAGTTACATTGGTCCCGTACGAGGTATTCATGCTCTTGTAGGGCTGTTTAAGGGTTATTTTGGGTTTTCACCATCTAACAACATATTTTTAAGCCTATATGATAATATTTGCAGATTATCCTCATATTCTCAAATTGGGAGTCTCATGATTATGCGGTTAGTTCCTACGAGTTAGGTTGGACCCACGCAAGCTGTTCGTGCCTCTTATAGAGTCATTTGGGGGCGATTTTGAGTTTTCACCATCTAACGGCATATTTTTAAGTCTAAGTCTAGATATTTGGATGTTATTATAATATCTTCAAACTAGGAGTCTCGTGCCTATGCGGTCAATTTCTACGAGTTACATTGATCCGTGCGAGGTGTTCTTGCCTCTTACGGGGCCATTTAGGGACTGTTTTGGATTTTAGCCCTTTAACGACATGTTTTTAAGCCTAAGTCTAAAGATTTACAAATTATTATCATATTCTCAAATAGGAAGTCCCATGACTACACGATAAGCTCCAATGAAGTACATTGGTCCCGTGTGCGGTGTTCGTACCTCTTACGGGGTCGTTTGGTTCTATTTTCGATTTTTCCCCTCTAACGTCGTTGTGTATGATATTCCGACAATTTATAGAGTCAAGAATTTATGGGGTAGTTTGGTTGATGTTTAAGTTATCATGTTACTACGACAATCTTATAAAATCAATTAAACCTTCCCATCACTAGTATCCCTTCAAGTTTGAATTATCATGTCTAGAGATTATATCACTCAACAACATTTTTAGACATAAAAATCACACATTCCAAATCGAGCACTAAGTTTGGATTCGATTTTTATTCAAAATATGTTGCATAAATAAAACATAACTATCACCATTTTGTCTTCTATTATTCTTTTATATATACTTATAGTTTATCTTTGATCATGGCTTGAGAAAAGGAAAAATACTCACTTTGGTTGCTATTATTAGGAAATTTTGCTTTTGTCCCCCAAATTTTAGGTTAAAATGAATTACTCCCAAATTTTTAGTTATTGGCCCCCATTTTTAATTATAAAGTAGGTAAGTCGCTAAAATAACCAAAATATTATCAGTTTAGCACACATTTCATTTTAAAACTGACTTGGGATATTTTAGTCAATATCTATAATATGTAACCACAAAGTGAGACAAAACAATAAAATATGGATAACAAATTTCAATAACTAAAATCATTGAGTAAAGTACATTTTGGCCTAAAGTTTGGGGAGGAAATGACTGATTATAATTATGTTTAAATGAATTACAATTTTAAGATTTCAGTGCCTAAATCAAAATGCAGAATTAAACCATACTACAATATGCATCTTAGCAATCATGGTATTAAAATATAAACTTCAATGAGGTTAACAAATTTTATTTTATGTATTTACAGTAAACCAACAAAAATTTTGGCTTTACATTACAAAAGACAATAGTAAGCCTTTGAGCCTTTGATGATTTCAATAGTAAAGGTCTATCCAAGTTTGCGTTACAATTATTAGCGCTTTCATTTGTCTAAATGGAAATGATTTTTTTCACTAAACATGCATGTTTTCTAATCTTTCTACCTCCTTCAATCAGACAAGTATAACCACAAGATGAATCAATCAAACAAAAAAAGAAATTTACAAAACTGTAGAACTGGTGTGTCGACTGCAACAAAGCCTACGGTTTCCATCGTATTGCGTATCTCCGATACAATTTACAGAAGGCAAACATAGATCGACAAATTAATCTTTACGAACAAGAGTTAGAATATTGGGTGATTTTTTTACTTTCACCCTCACTATAGTTTGAACTTTCGTATTACACCCTCACTTACATAATAATTTGAGATACTCTCACAAAAGCTTCGTTGAATCTCACATAATGTAATACAAGGCCCTCAAAATGATACTTAGATAGATTTACCAATGTTTTGGAGAATATATTTCAAATTTACAAAAGAGTGAGGTTATAATAATTAAAAACTGAGGGTGAAAGTCAATATGGACCTACAATCATTACATGGATATATAAGTAGCTATGAAGGTAAGAACTTCGGGACAAAGTCAAAGATTTTAACATGATTTGATAATAGCAAAAAAAAATGGAATTCCAATTGAAAAATTTTAGAATTCTAAAATTTGGATTATTTGACAAAGGCTTTTGAAATGTCAACTTTTCAGTATGTACTTTAAGATATAAGATATCTACTTATTGAATGGAATCCTATCCGTGATCTCTATTTTATGTCTTTAAACCAGAAAAAAGTTTGCTAAGATATGGGCCAAGCATGCATAAATTTTTTTTATTTTATTTAAATGAGTGCATTGATTAAGATAGACCATTATCCAAAAGCTCCATTAAATTAATTAAGTAGATTGCCTACGAATTTTGATCTGATAGAAATTTATCACACTTTTGAATTTATGAACTTAAAAAACAAGTCACATAAATGCTAATGATGACAATGGAGACTCCATAATATACACAAATAGTAACTGATCTCTGAATATCATCCAAATTCAGGTCTTGTTCCGCACTTAAATGGACAACTCATATATATATATATATATATATATATAAATAACATAGAGACTAAAAAGAACCAAAGACATTGCAAGATGATGGTTCCATGTGGCCTACAGATAAATGTATAAGATACTACATAATCAAGTTCAAATTAAAGTATGCGAATGCGACACGTATTAAGATTCTGTTTGAACGTCGAACTTTTAAAGGGGAAAAATTATCGTCCAATTTCTCCACCTAAAAATTATGACTACTTATCTCACCATATGATGCGATATGCATATGGCATCCCAAATGGTTTTGTTTCCTCAGTGAATGCAACATTTACCCTTGGCTCTTTGCTCTATAGGTACTGTTGGGAAATTAACTTTAGATTGACATATAGTTTCATACTGTTGGAAAATTGGACTTGAAATGGGTTTTAGAAAGTCGTCCAGAATTTTCTTGATAGAATTTTGAGCAACTTTGAGCTCAAATTTAGGTGGGACCCACACTACAAAAATCGTGGGACCATATACGAACGCGTTCACCTCCGCAAGGAGATTAACGTAGTATATTCATACGTCCAATTTTAATAAGTTATGAATGATAAACATGTCCCCAAAGTGAGTCACAAAGTAATGAAAGTTAATGAATTGGGTGTGTTTTAACTCTTGTCCCACATTGGAAGAGTAGTGGAAATTTGATGAGTTAATAACACCCCAAGTATGGACTAAGGCTTGGATGCCTTGGGGTATCCCAACTCTTTGAAGAGGAGATGACCTAAGCTATGCACGGGTTGACTTTCGATCAAAAGTCCACACGCGCGCGCTCGCGCGTCCGTCCGGCCGGCTCGGTTCGGTTCGGGCTTGGGCTTGGGCTTATAAAAATCTCCTACATTTTTGGGCCGAATTTATTTAACTTTCTGGGCTTTAATTATTAATTAATTACGAAATTAATTAATCAATTAATAAACTGTTGTCAGTTAATTCGTTTAACTGTTTTGACAGTTATTTGCCAACCGTCACCTACTTTGCTATAAATACAGATGCCTCCTTCCGTTTTTAAAACAATGAAAAATTTTCCTCCTCCAGAATTACTGTCATTTTTCTTCCAGAAAATTCCTGTCATATCCTTTTCAGAAAATTCTTTTTCTGCATAACATCTGTTGCATTGCTGTTGAGTATGAGACACAGAATTTGAGTTCGTTGTAATTAATTATTGTCGTGCTACATAATTAATTGGAAAATCCGTTCTATCTCGGGAGACAATATTCATCAACCTCGGAGCACATTGGAGGGAATAAATTGTCTTAAGGAAACTGTTCATAACAGGGCTCAGATTTATCTTTAATTCTTTTATTATTTCTGCAAATTCAAGTAAGTGTTTCATTTCTGTAGTTCTGTTTTAATTCTGTAATTAATTAATAATTCATAATTCTGTACAATTGTTATTTATAAATAGTAGACATAACAATCTTAAGACAATTTATAAAGTTATACTATTTTTTAGTCTACAAAATTTTTTATTACAGAAATTTATTTGTTGAAAATAAATCTGGTTTGACAGAATAAAATGAATTAATTTACTGCTTTCTTGTAGAAATTAGTAAAACAGTTTTGATATAGAAATTAATTTCTATACTGTTTTTATATTATGTTTTACAAAATAAAATTTTATTTGTGTATTCTTGTTAAAATCTGTTTATGTAAAATTTTTAATCTTTAAATTATAATTCTGTTTTGTACAGAATTCTTTTTATTATTAAAAATTAGTGTGACACAGATTTTATATTTAATTCTGTTTTGTACGGAATTTTATTTATATTATAGTCTAATTCTGAATTTTATTTGGAATTCTTTTTGAATTCATTTATTGTGAATTATATTTGGAGGAAATTAGTGCACAGAATTTTGTATTCTGTTTTGATTAATTCATTATATATGAATTTTATCATTGATAAAAATTCTGTTTTTGTAACAGAAATGGAATCACAAAGTACGAACACTACTCCTACGAAACTAATTGTCACCAACACAAATGTGACTGCACCCGTATCTATGCCACACGGGGAGAAACCGAAAAAGTTCATTGGGGCTGACTTCAAACGTTGGCAATGACAAATGTACTTCTGTCTCACTACCTGCCAACTGGGCAGGTTTGTATATGAAGATTGCCCCTCTATTCAAGAGGGAGATGACGCTGAAAAGGTTGCTGCTGTCGATGCTTGGAAGCATTTGGACTACCTATGCCGAAATTATATTTTGGCCTACTTGGACAAGACTCTGTATCATGTCTACTGCACTATCAAGACATCCAAAGAATTATGGAATTCTTTGGAAAAGAAGTATAAAACTGAAGATGCTGGGATGAAGAAATTTAGCGTCGGGCGTTTTCTGGACTTCAAAATGGTTGATTCTAAATCTGTAATCTCGCAAGTGCAAGAATTCCAAGTGATCCTCCACGACATTCATGCTGAAGGAATGTCAATTAGTGAAACTTTCCAAGTTGCTGCAATTGTTAAAAAGTTGCCACCATCTTGGACTTTGTTCAAAAACTATCTCAAGCACAAGCGTAAGGAGATGAATGTGTAGGAGTTGGTGGTCAGGCTAAGAATCGAAGAAGACAACCGTGAGTCTCAAAAGAAAAGTGGGAAGAATTCGACGAAAACAAAGGTCCATGTCGTTGAAGGTCCTAAGAAGAACAAACGAAAGTATGATGGGGAAGGCACTTCCAAACATAACATGAAAAAGTTCAAAGGCAAATGCTACAATTGTGGTAAACTTGGACACCGCTCAAGCGAGTGTCGTAAGCCGAAGAAGAAAAATCAAAACAATTCTCAATCAAATGTAACTGAGGGTGTGAATATGACTTCTGGAAAGGACCTTACTCTCAACAATGTTCTTCACGTGCCTGATATCCGAAAGAATCTGATTTCTGGATCTCTCCTTACTAAAAATGGTTTCAAGCTTGTGTTTGTGTCTAATCGCTTTGTGTTGTCTAAAAATGACATGTATGTAGGAAAGGGCTACCTAAATGAGGGGCTCTTTAAACTCAATGTTCTTACTGTAACCCCAAAAACATCTGTTTCAATGACTGAAATTGCTAGTTCTTCTTACTTGATTGAGTCTTCTAATATTTGGCATGCTAGATTGGGACATGTTAATTTTGATACATTGCGTACATTAATTAACTTGGAATTTTTGCCAAAATTTAATATTGATAAAAATCATAAATGTGAAATTTGTATGGAATCTAAATTATCTTTCCATTCTATTGAAAGGATAACTGAACCTTTAGATTTAATTCACACCGATATTTGTGATTTAAAATTTGTTCAAACTAGAGGTGGGAAAAAGTATTTTATTACTTTTATTGACGATTGCACAAAATATTGCTATGTATATTTGTTACATAGTAAAGATGAGGCTATTAATGCATTTAAACAATATAAGAATGAAGTTGATAATCAATTAAGCAAAACGATAAAGGCTATTAGAAGTGATAGAGGAGGTGAATATGAATATCCATTTGAGGAATTTTGTTCTGAAAATGGGATTATTCATCAAACAACCGCTCCTTATACTCCTCAATCGAATGGTGTTGCTGAACGCAAAAACCGTACTTTGAAAGAAATGATGAACTCAATGTTATTAAGTTCAGGAGCTCCACAAAATTTGTGAGGGGAAGCCTTACTTTCTACTAATTACATTCTCAATAAAGTACCTCACAAAAAGACTCACAAGACACCTTATGAATTATGGAAAGGTTGAAGACCTTCCTATAAATATTTACGAGTGTGGGGGTGCTTAGCCAAAGTGATGGTTCCTAAACCTAAAAAGGTAAGAATAGGGCAAAAAACCGTGGATTGTGTATTCATCGGTTATACTACTAATAGCAGTGCATATCGATTTCTAGTTTGTAAATCTGAGATTTCGGACATTCATGTAAATACGGTTATTGAATCGAGGGATGCTTCATTTTTTGAAAATGAATTCTCGTATAACATGACCCGAGAATCTGGTCCTTCTAAAAGGACAAATCAAGCTACTACAAGTGGTACTCATCAACCTATTGAATCAATAGAGGATGAACCAAGACGTAGTAAAAGAGCAAAAACCTCGACTTCTTTCGGTCCGGATTTTCTAACATATTTGTTAGAAAATGAACCTCAATCGTATAAAGAAGCTATATCTTTACCCGATGCTTCCAATTGGAAAGAAGCAATTGATAGTGAAATTGAATCCATATTACAAAATCATACATGGGAACTAGTGGATCTTCCACCAGGTTCAAAACCGTTAGGTTATAAATGGATCTTCAAAAAGAAATTGAAGGCCGATGGATCAATTGATAAATATAAAGCTAGACTTGTAGCTAAAGGCTATAGGCAAAAGGAAGGGTTGGATTACTTCGACACATATTCACCGGTAACAAGAATAACGTCCATTCGGATGTTAATAGCAATAGCTGCTATTAATGGACTTGAAATACATCAAATGGATGTAAAAAATGCATTCTTAAACGGTGAACTAGACGAGGAAATTTATATGGAGCAACCTGAAGGGTTCAAAGCTCCCGGACAAGAAGGAAAAGTATGTAAGCTTGTTAAATCACTATATGGATTAAAACAAGCACCTAAACAATGGCATGAAAAATTTGATAATGCAATGTTATCAAATGGTTTCAAAATTAATGAATGCGATAAATGTGTTTACTTTAAATACATTCATAATGGATATGTCATTGTATGCCTCTATGTTGATGATATGCTTATCATGGGTAGTAACTTGGAAATTGTCAAAACTACAAAACAAATGTTGAGTAGTAGATTTGACATGAAAGATATGGGAATCGCTGATGTTATATTAGGAATTAAAATTTCTAGAACATCGGATGGACTTATATTATCTCAATCTCATTACATAGAGAAAGTACTTGAAAAATTCAAGAAGTACGATATTTGTCCTAGCAAGACACCTGTAGATGTAAATTTACATCTTGCAAGAAATAATGGTGAAAGCATATCTCAACTAGAATATTCTCGTATTATCGGCAGCTTAATGTATATCATGAACTGTACGAGACCAGACATAGCATACTCAATAAGTAAGCTAAGTCGATTTACGAGTAATCCAGGAAGAGATCACTGGAAATCAATATTGAGAGTTTTGGGTTATTTAAAATATACTCAAAACTATGGATTGCATTACTCAAAATATCCAGCTGTTCTTGAAGGACATTGCGATGCAAATTGGATATCTGATACAAAAGACTCTAAGTCTACGAGTGGGTATGTGTTTACCCTCGGAGGTGCAGCCGTATCTTGGAAATCCTCAAAACAAACGTGCATTGCTAGATCGACAATGGAATCTGAATTCATTGCACTAGACAAAGTTGGAGAAGAAGCTGAATGACTTCGAAATTTCTTAGAGGATGTTCCAAATTGGTCTAAACCTGTGCCCGCAATATGTATACATTGCGATAGCCAATCAACAATTGGAAGGGCACAAAATCACATGTATAACGGAAAGTCACGACATATTCATCGTCGACACAATACCGTTAGACAACTTCTCTCAAATGGAATTATCTCAATTGACTATGTAAAGTCAAAAGATAATATATCGGATCCACTAACGAAAGGTTTAAACCGAGAGCAAGTTGAAAGATCATCGAGAGGAATGGGTCTAAAGCCTATAAATAAATAAGAATCAATATAGTGGCAACCCAACCTAGTTGACTGGAGATCCCAAGATCTAGGTTCAATGGGCAAACCGAACTACGTTGTATTCAGTAAGCACTGGAGGATATTTAATCCTATCCATTCCAAAGATGAGACAGTGCATATCTGCCGCGAAATTAGGATAAGTTATGCTTTTAATGACATCTATATCTTAGTACGTCTAAGTGGGGTATTGCAGAATACTCTTTATGGAAGTCACCTACGTGAGTAAGAAGGGGGCCACTTCTATGAGAATAATGAAAGGCATATTCTCTAAAATACTTGTGAAACCAAGTGGTGTTCACGGCCAAAAGGAACACAAACGTGAGAACCAACTGTGTTGAAGAATTGTTATGTGAATACTGTTGTCTAGGTTTACAAAAACGGTTGACGGTTCAAGGACGTGAAGTCTACTGATTAACCAAGTAAATCCGATAGTATATCACTAAGGAAAGTTCAAGGCCACTAGGCTACTTCTCCCGCTGCAATAAGTCTTCAGTTTTACTCAACTTGTGTCTGTATCTGCATTAGCATCTGTTTGGTTTTATTTATAGCGATATATCATTCATGTGGGGGATTGTTGGAAAATTGGACTTGAAATGGGTTTTAGAAAGCTGTCCAGAATTTTGAGCAACTTTGAGCTCAAATTTAGGTGGGACCCACACTACGAAAATCGTGGGACCATATACGAACGAGTTCACCTCCGCAAGGAGATTAACGTAGTATATTCATACGTCCAATTTTAATAAGTTATGAATGATAAACATGTCCCCAAAGTGAGTCACAAAGTAATGAAAGTTAATGAATTGGGTGTGTTTTAACTCTTGTCCCACATTGGAAGAATAGTGGAAATTTGATGAGTTAATAACACCCCAAGTATGGACTAAGGCTTGGATGCCTTGGGGTATCCCAACTCTTTGAAGGGGAGATGACCTAAGCTATGCACGGGTTGACTTTCGGTCAAAAGTCCACACGCGCGCGCGCGCGCGTCCGTCCGTCCGGCCGACTCGGGCTTGGGCTTGGGCTTATAAAAATCTCCTACATTTTCGGGCCGAATTTATTTAACTTTCTGGGCTTTAATTATTAATTAATTAATTAATAAACTGTTGGCAGTTATTGTCAACAGTTAATTCGTTTAACTGTTTTGACAGTTATTTGCCAACCATCACCTACTTTGCTATAAATACAGATGCCTCCCTCCGTTTTTAAAACAATGAAAAATTTCCCTCCTCCAGAATTGCTGTCATTTTTCTTCCAGAAAATTCCTGTCATATCCTTTTCAGAAAATTCTTTTTCTGCATAGCATCTGTTGCATTGTTGTTGAGTATGAGACACAGAATTTGAGTTCGTTGTAATTAATTATTGTCGTGCTACATAATTAATTGGAAAATTCGTTCTATCTTGGGAGACAATATTCATCAACCTCGGAGCACATTGGAGGGAATAAATTGTCTTAAGGAAACTGTTCATAACAGGGCTCAAATTTATCTTTAATTCTTTTATTATTTCTGCAAATTCAAGTAAGTGTTTCATTTCTGTAATTATGTTTTAATTCTGTAATTAATTAATAATTCATAAATCTGTACAATTGTTATTTATAAATAGTAGACATAACACATACTACTTCAGAAACAGGACTCTTGATCTGCGATGGACCAAAAAGGAAACATGACTCTTCATTTAGGACATATGCAGTATAATTTTTAAGCTCAAAGACGTAGGTAATATAAATTATGAACATCAATTTTAAACTTATCAAGATACCACTTGTAGAGGGGGCTTGAAGGTAACCCCGAGATTAGGGACAAATTCCCAATTAGCAACAGTGTTCGAGATTAAGCAACCGAGGCAGCTCAAGCGTGGCAACTCAGCAAGGCAGTTTGGCGCGGCAGCTCGTATTTTAGCTTGTTGTTTTAGTCACATTGTATTTTCATTATTGATTTCTGTAAGCTTTAACGGTTGTAATGACGTAACGATAATAACAAAAGAGTTTGCATGAGGTCAAACGGTACTTGCGAGAGACCAGGCTTGGCAGGGCCTGGGAGAGCTTTCATGCTCTATCGAATGACCTCACTGTGGGAACTTTAGAGGGACCTGGTTTGGAGGATTGAGAAGTAAGGCACCGTTGGGGCTTGTCCTGACCATCTTAGATACACCTGGTAAAACACCGAAGGACCCTGACCGTGGAACCTCGAGCGGAGCAGCTTGGAGTTCCGTCGGGCGTTGAGTCATAAACCAAGTAGCCCTCTACTTAATGTCACATCTATTATATGTGACGTCACTAGCCAGCTAAACAATGTCAGACCTGCACTTGAGTAAACCACCGTGGTATTTGGGGCTGTCAGACAGTTGGTAAGCCACCTCTGCGACAACAGCCCCCTGACACATAGTGGTTAGGCAAAAGGCATGTCTTGGTATTTAATGTTTATGACGTGGAGACAACTAGTGCATCATGCATTTAATGATGTGACATAAAGTGTGAGGGACGTCTTTCATAGTCTTAAATGACTGAGTTGCCTCGGGGGTGGTGTGAGGGGCTATTTAAGGACCCCAACCACCTCTGAGAAAGGGAGATCCTTTTGAGAATTGAAAAGAGTTATTGCAAACTAGAGAGTTCACTGACTCACCATTGTCATTTATTACGAAGCTTTTAATACTTGACAGAGATTGTTAAGGGTGTTTTGTGTGTTTTCTACCTTCTCACCAGGGTGTATCTAGGGTGCTTACTTCTCTCTCCTTCTAGCTAAGCCACTTCTAAAGTTCTTTATTATTCCCTGAGTTATACACGAGAGACTTTGTGAGTTTAAGTCGAGTCTATCTTCATTGGGTTCATGTTTATGTGTCCTATCATTAATCCAAAGCTTTGGCCAATTAACTTGTCATTACCATACTTAATAGGGGTTACGCCTCCATATATAATCTAAAGTACTCTCTTACATTTGGCGACTCCGGTGGGGATGCATCCTTCTAGAGAAGAAGTATGGCGCAGGATAATGCTACCAGAAGACTCAATTTCGATGACATACAGCATAATGAAGAATAGGCTGCGAGGGAGCAGGAGGTCCTAAGAGATGGGGCTCCTCGAGTAGAGGTACCGCTGGCTCCAACAACGATAGGCGTCCCAGGGGCTACACAACCTTCCACGAGCGCGGGGTTAGGACCTGCCCAGATGGCGCTCCTCATGAGCAAATTTTACGAGTTTTTGCAAACCCCAGTGGCTTCAACTATGCTGGGAGGATTGGGGACTAATGCCTTCGTAACACCAGGAGTGGCCCCAGGGGCCCCACTAGGGGCAGGCATTATAGGAGCGGTCCCAGCAAGTGTACCCTCTGTTGTGAACCCAATTGTGGGCGGCTCAGGAGTTTCAACGGCACAACCGATAACGTTCGCTCCGGTTGCAATGAGCGCTCAACCGTCGGCCCCGTTGCAGGTGGCCCAAGTAGCCTCGCCCTTGGAAGAGATGAGAAAAGAGATGCAGAAGGAGATGCTGAAGTTCATGCAGTCTTCCTCGCAGGCTGTGGGCGAGGTGGCAGCGGTCTACGACGACTTCCGGACACCTTACCCCCAGGAGTACAACGACGAACCCTACCCGAAGGACTATATTCCCCCTACCTTTGAAAAATACTCAGGAAAGGGCGGGAACCCGAAGGAACACATTAAGCGTTTCGTTGAACACTTGGGGGCGCACTGCAATGACAAAAAGCTTAGGCTGAGGGAGTTTTCCAAATCCCTGACTGATAAAGCATACACTTGGTACTCTCATCTGCCTCCCAATAGTGTCTCCACGTGGGAGGAGATGCATGTATTGTTTGTTCGAAAGTTCTTCTTGGCAGAAGATGAGTTCACCCTTACCCAACTTGGCAAGGAGAGGCAAAGGCCAGGAGAAGAGATAGTGGCCTATATCCGAAGGTTTAGGGAAAGGTCCCTCGACGTGAGGGAAGAAGCTAAGGAGGCCAGGTTACTACAAATTTGCGCTGAGGGATTACTTCCTGAGTATATCAGTCACCTGATCAATGAGACACGCGAGGGAACATTTTCAGCATTCTTAAAATCCGCAAGAAATATATCTTTGGTGGTGCGGCCTAGCCCGATAGTAGCTCCCATGGTGTTCAGACAGCCGATACAACCCATCGGGGGAAGGTCTCAGGCCCCACGGGTGGGATATATCGAGAGGGAAGATGGGGGCAAGGCCCAGAGGAAGGACAACAAAAGAAAGTTCGGAAGAGATAGAGAGGACCCGCCACCGTTGCCTTGTACGGTGGAGGAGGCTGTGAGTTGCTATAACGCAATGGTCCAAGGCGGAACGATTTACGAACCAAAGGGCGTCCCGGCGGAAGAGCCCGACGCGGCAACTAGGGCCAATCCTAAATATTGTCAGGTTCATCGAAAGGTCCAGCATCCAACAGAAAGCTGCTTCACGCTGCGAAGAATCATCGACAAGTACATGAAGGCGGGAACATTACAAATCCCCCCGCAGAACGTTAACAATAACCCACTCCCGGCACATGGGGCCAATGTAGTAACGCCTACGATAAGGAGGCAGAGCGGGAGAGGGGAGGGGCAACAATGGAGTTCGATAAAGCACTGGAGCATTGCACTAGGGGAATGGCTAACGTAGTTCTGGCTTATGATGAAGCAAGTGCTAGGGACGTAGAAGACGCCTACAGCGTTGAGGGCGAGGGAACGGACCCAGTCATAGAATATAGCGCAGTTTCAAAATCTCCAAAATTCACTTGGTTCTTCGACCAAGTGGGAATCCCAAAAGAGAGCATAATGGAGATAACGCAGGCGATCTTGCATATTGCAAGAAGAAATGCGGTCCCCTCGCTAAGGTGGAGGGGACCCATGGCTAGGCTGGTAAAGAAGTTCCTATCAGAGGTAACATTCAGCGATGCAGATAGAGCTGTAAGGTTCCCCCATAATAGGCCCCTGTATGTAACAGCCAGTATTAACGGGGTTAGCTTTGCCAGGACTCTTATGGACGGGGGTGCTTCCATCAACATTATGCCAATCAACTCCTTCCACGCGGATAATATTCCGGAAGAAAGGTTGGCTGCCATGCCCTTGGTAATCTCGGGCTACGATAATCAATCTTCCAAATCCATTGGATATGTAAACGTGGGGATAGTGATGGGAAATCTGAGTTCCCATATCAAATTCCATGTAATAGAAAGCGCAACTTCCTATCATTTGTTAGTAGGGAGAGTATGGATGCACAACCAAGGGTTAGTTCCCTCAACTTACCATCAATGTGCTAAGGCGAATATCAAGGGGACAGAAGTGACTATTAGGGCAACTAAGAGGCCTTTCGCTATCGAAGAAGCACACTTGGTGGATGCAGCCTTTTATACAGAGCTCGAAGAGGACGTGCGAGTTCTAACGAGGAGAATGGAGGGAGCATGGGTCCCCTCTATTAGAGAAAGAATGGGACCTTTAAATGAGAATGGCGAGGGGAAGAGGAGCGAGGAAGCATATCGTGTGGTCCCTCGACCCCAGAACATTCCGAAGCAGCTCAAAGAAAAGATGAGACCTAGGACAGACCCGGGCGAGCATGAGGCCCAACGACAGAGTGTGTTAAGTCGTTTTTCAGGGGAAAGGATCGCTGAAGCTTCCAGAGAAAGGAAGAGAAAAGCCTTAGCAACAACCACCAGCAGGCAATGCAAGAAGATTGTCACTGAAGAGGGAAAAGTGGTGTACCGCTTGTAATGGTGTGAACGGGCGG
This sequence comes from Sambucus nigra, assembly GCA_949130495.1. Taxonomy (NCBI): domain Eukaryota; kingdom Viridiplantae; phylum Streptophyta; class Magnoliopsida; order Dipsacales; family Adoxaceae; genus Sambucus; species Sambucus nigra. Next base: position 193,840,733 of record OX422208.1, read on the forward strand.
CCGAGAAGACTGACAATGAGGTTGACCCGATATATGAGTGCTTTTTAGTGGATCAACGGGGGCAGTGTATGATGATAGACAACTCCAGCATACAAGAGTTCGTAGAAGATGTCACCGAAGAACCAGACTACATGACAGACCAACCAAGGCCCCAACACAAGAGTTGGAGCAACTAAACCTAGCAGAAGAAGGGGAAGACCTAAGACCTATCTTCATCTCGAAGGATCTTGTTAAGGAGAAACGAGAAGCCTTGGTTGACCTAATTCGGGAGTTCATAGATGTCTTCGCATGGAAGTACACTGAAATGGAAGGGCTGGATGAGGAAGTGAGCTGCCACAAGTTGAACGTGATCCCTGCGGCTATTCCAGTAAAGCAGGCAACAAGAACGTACAAGCCTGAAATAGATTTAAAGATTAAAGAAGAGGTCCAACGTTTGTTAGCAGCAGGGTTTATCAGGCCTATACAACATCCCCTCTGGCTATCTAGCATTGTGCCAGTAGGGAAGAAAGACAAAAACCAAATAAGGATCTGCGTGGATTTCAGAGACTTGAATAGGGCTTGCCCTAAGGATGAGTTTCCCCTACCCTCCATCGACAGTTTGATAGACGCCACGACTAGTCATGAGATGTACAGCTTCATGGATGGATATGTGGGATACAACCAGATCAATATGGACCCTTCGGACGCAGAGAAAATAACATTCAGAACGTCGTTGGGCAACTTCATGTACAAGGTAATGCCGTTCGGACTCAAGAACGCCGGAGCTACGTACCAAAGAACGATGATGGCCATTTTTCATGACTTCTTCCACAAATTTGTGGAATTCTACGTGCACGACTTGGTCATCAAATCGAAGAAGGAAGAGTCCCATCTGAATGATTTAAGGAAGGTGTTTTCTCGGTGCAGGAGGTACAAGTTAAGGATGAACCCGTTGAAGTGTGTCTTCGGGGTAACAAGCGGTAAGTTTTTAGGCTTCGTGGTTAATCGGCAAGGGGTATAGATGGACCAGGACAAACATCGGGCAATCCTGGAAATGCCGTGTCCAAGAACGGCGAAGGAGCTGAAAAGTTTTCTCGGTAAAGTCTCCTACCTTAGGAGATTTGTGCCTGGATTGGCCGAAATAACACACCCACTGATGCAGCTGCTACGAAGGAACACGAAATTCAGATGGGAATAGGTTCACCAGAAGTCCCTCGTTGGGCTGAAAAAGCTGCTCGTATCACCACAAATCATGGTTCCTCCCCAGGCGGGAGCCCCGTTGCAGCTATACCTCACATCCACCACGAGGTCCGTCGGAGCTCTGCTGGCACAAGAAGTAGACGGTCAAGAGCGGCATGTTTACTACCTCAGCAGAATTATACATGGGCCAGAAATTAGATATACTAGCTTAGAAAGGCATTGCTTAGCCCTGGTCTTTGTAGCACAAAAACTTAGGCACTATATGCTGTCTTTTACCATTCATATTGTAACTAAATGTGACCTAATTAGATATTTGCTCGCAAAGACTATATTGATTGGTAGGGCAGCTAGATGGTTCCTCATTCTCTCTGAATATGACTTAAAATGCGTGGTCCCTCGCACAATCAAAAGCCATGCGTATGCTGACTTATTGGCTATCTTCCCTTCAGGAACCTTTGAGCCACCTAGGGAAGACATTCCAGGAGATGATCTGCAGGCCAATTACCTGGATGCAACTGAGGAGGAATGGACGATGCAGTTCGACGGATCTTCGGCAGAAAGGAAGGGAGGAGCAGGGGTTGTTCTTTCAAAAGGGATGGAAGAGATTTTCCTCTCCTACAAACTAGATTTTCCTTGCTCTAATAACGAAGCAGAGTATGAGGCGTTGGTACTAGGGCTTCTAGAGGCTCTTCGGAGGGGAATTCGTTCACTCTGCATTAAGGGTGACTCGAACTTGGTAATACAGCAGGTAAACGGAGAATATGCGTTGAAACACATGAGCCTGGCGCCCTATCGAGCAATCATTCAAAGGCTCCTCAACCAGTTCCATCGGACCAAGATCAGGAGACATCCCAGAACGATGAACCGCCATCCCGACGCCTATGCCACTATTGCCCAGAAGATGATAATGAAAACCAATGAGACTACAATTGTGATCCAACGAAGAACAGCCCCTTCGGTAGTCCAGTCAATATTACCAATGGAGGAAGAAGTGGGTTGGAGAAGGGATATTAATAAACAACTGGAGTCCGGTGAGGGGGCGATGGGGCTAAGAGAGTTGGCCCAATATTTTACATGCCAGGGCAATCTCTATTTTAGAAATACAGGAGGATGGCTGTCAAGATGCGTTAGCCCAGAGGAGGCCGAGCAAATATTGAAGAAAACGCATAACGAACACTGCGAAACGACCGAGATACCTCTATACAGGAGAATTCAAAGGGAGGGGTATTTCTGGCCTAGAATGAAGCAAGATGCGACAGAGATACAACGGAAATGTAATAAGTGTCAGCTATTCTTCGAAGCAGCTGAGTGCCATTTTATTGAAGCTCAAACGGACTGGAGGCATCCCTACATCGACTTCATTCAGGAGGGAGTCGTCCCAACGGAGAAAATAGATGCAATGGGCCTGAGGCGAAGGGCTCCAAGGTTCTACGTCCAGGAGGGGCAGCTTTATCGAAAGGGGTACTTTAACAGGCCCTTGCGATGTGTCACAAGGGAAGAAGCAGTGGAGGTCCTCAAACAAGCGCACGATCCAGCACATATAGGAGGTGCCAAGCTGTATGATCAGTTGATGACATTGGGGTATTATTGGCCAACAATGGAGAAAGACTCTGCTGAGTTTGTTCGAAAGTGCAAGGCTTGCCAACTGCATGGGAATATGATCCATGCCCCATCGGCAGACTTGCACTCCCTATCAACGCCCTATCCATTCCATACTTGGGCGTTCGACTTAGTGGGGGCAATCCACCCCTCTTCGAGAGGCAAGATATGGATACTAATAGCAACATAATGTTTCACAAAATGGGCTGAGGCAATACCACTCAAACGGGCAACGGCTGGGGTGGTGAGCAACTTCATCAGAGAATACATCATTTGCCGTTTTGGGATCCCAAAAGTAATTCTCTCGGATAATGGAACGCCCTTCGTCAATTCTAAAGTAACAATGCTCACGGACAAATACTCCATTGTTCATCACACTTCAACAGTGGCATACCCAAAGGGAAATGGTCAGGCCGAAGCAACTAACAAAACCCTGATTAATATTTTACCCAAGATGATGGAAGACTTTCCAGGGGCGTGGGATGACAAGATACCAGCTGTCTTGTGGGCCTATCGAACAACCAAGCGAAAACCCACAGGATACACGCCGTTCTCTCTTGTCTATGGGGCTGAGGCAATCCTCCCAGTAGAATTGGAAGTTCCCTCTGCTCGTTATGCCTTGAGAAGTAGCATGCTCCCTCACAGCAGACATGAACAGCTGGAAGCGTTGGATGAACACAGAGATAACTCGATGCAACACTTTCAAATATATACGAAACAACTCTCCAGGGCATATGACAACTTGGTGAGACCAAGGAAGTTCGTGGAAGGAGACCTCGTGTTGAAAGCAGCAGTGAAACACATCAGGGGACTTCCTCTACCAAAGTTCGCAGCCAACTGGGAGGGACCTTACGTTGTAAAGGAAGCGCATGACTCAGGTTATTGCTTAATTTCGAAGATAGAAGAAGACAAGCCATTTAAGATTAACAATAAGTGGCTGAAGGTTTATCATGTGTAAAACAATCAAGTTTGAACTGATGATATGACTATATATTGTTATAAATATACAAGTTTTGGGTGACATTTTTTTTAGAATAATGGAAGAATTGCAGAAACACAAAACTTTATAGCACATAACAGCAGTCACAACACGCGAAGGATTGAAAAGCATATGTTCTTCATTCATAAACAATAGAGCATTACAAAATTTCTTTTGGGAGCTATTGCCCAAGAATTACATAGGTAAAAGCAGTAAAGGATTTGTATACAAGAAGTAACTACTCTAAAAGAAAAGATAAATCTGGGGAAGAGAAAAAAATCTCCAGGCAGGCCCGAAGAAGCTGCTGTGAAAGACCGTTGGACGTTAATGGAAACCTCCAGCCTCGTCTGCACTTGCATACGTTCGATCAGGAGTCTCTCACGCTTCAGTTTGGCCAGGCACAAAGCTTCTTCGGCATCCTTCACCTCTTGATCCACTGCTTCCAAAAGAGGTGCCAATGCGACCAACCTAGCTTCCTCAGCTTGCTGGTCCTCCTGGTGCTTTCGTAACACCTCCCTCTGGCCGATCAGCTGCTGATTTTTCAAGGTCTTCAGATATGTTATAAGCCAGTCAAAACGGAAACCATCACGTCCCAACTCCTTCAGAAAGCCCAAAAATTGGTTAAGAAGGGATCTGGTAACATTTGCAGTAGGGGTACCGGCAATTTCAGCAACAACGATCGCCATGCCTTGCAGTTTGTGACTCATCACATGAATATTGGAGCGCAGGCAATCTGGTGTGAAGGTCTCAGGATGACGATTCACCAGTTGCTCGATCACCAAGCGATGGTTGACAGGCATTTGAGGAGACTGCCGAAGCACCACGAGGCAGAATGCATGGGGAGCCAGGTCGGGAAGAGGCAGCTCGCACCCAGACTCGCTCTCAGCTGCAGCACCGGTCGTAGAACCTTGATCATCATGAATAGAATTTTCCGAAGCATCAGGTTCTCGGAAGGGCGAGCCTACAGGTGAGAGGACTGGGGGTGAATCTTCCCGAGCAACCTGAAAAGAAAAGCCCAAATAATGGAATTATGAATAAAAACTTAACAAGTGTTTTCGTTGTTAAGTCACCGTGTTATAAGGTGGAGTTTGTGAAAAAATCTTAACAAGCGTTTTCGTTGTTAAGTCACCATTATAAGGTGGAGTTTATGGAAAAATCTTAACAAGTGTTTTCGTTGTTAAGTCACCGTTATAAGGTGGAGTTTATGAAAAAATCTTAACGAGTGTTTTCGTTGTTAAGTCACCGTTATAAGGTGGAGTTTGTGAAAAAAAAACTTAACAAGTGTTTTCGTTGTTAAGTCACCGTTATAAGGTGGAGTTTATGAAAAAATCTTAACGAGTGTTTTCGTTGTTAAGTCACCGTTATAAGGTGGAGTTTGTGAAAAAAAAACTTAACAAGTGTTTTCGTTGTTAAGTCACCGTTATAAGGTGGAGTTTATGAAAAAATCTTAACGAGTGTTTTCGTTGTTAAGTCACCGTTATAAGGTGGAGTTTATGAAAAAACTTAACAAGTGTTTTCGTTGTTAAGTCACCGTTATAAGGGGGAGCTTAACAACAATCTTATGAAAAATCATAAGATGGAGATTATGGAAAATCTTAACAAAAGATAGCAAGAAAAATATACCTCAGTCACAACGGGAGCATTTGAGGCAGCTACAGGGACATGAACCGTTGGGGGAGCGATTATTACCCCAGATGCCATAACGGGGTCCCTGGACGCAGAAGCCTCCACGCTTGTCCAAACCTGATCACCCGTATAGGGAACAAGGGCCAGCATATTGGGTTCATCATGAGAAGACACTGAGCCCTCAAACAAAGCCACGTCAGGAGGGGGTGTAAACACACCAACCTGGGCCCTCACTACAGGAGTTGGTGCAAGATCAGGAGAAAACTGTGCACAAAGCCAAGTGTTAGAAAAGAAGAATGGGCACAGAAAATATGAAGAAATATCTCGACGTGTTACTTACCTCGGTTATGGTGCTAAACAAAGGAATGACAGTCGGGGGCCTCATCAGCATCGTTGGAAGAAGAATGCTTGCCAACAACGAGGACATTTCCACCTGGGGTACCCAAAACATATCACAATTTAGTAAGCCAAATAAGAAAAGAGTATGACCGAAAGGACTACAACAAATAAATTATATAGCACATCATACCTCGGGCTCACTTTCCTCAACAAGTACAATGGGCAGAAGAACCTCAGGTGAGGCCTGTGAATCAGAAGGGACTAAGGCTATTATCTCGGGATGTGCCACTTCGGGCAGGGTTACCACTTCAGGCGAGGAATCACTCGCAGGATCAACGACATCACCTCCCACAATGACTTCCCTCGCACGTTGGCTGACTCCACGACGAGAATACGTAAGCCCTGTCATGGGGAACGGGGAGGAGTCACATCAGTATGAGATGCACCGAAGCGTCCCCCCACAAAAGGGCTCACGGGAGGACTGGAAGGACCTGGTCTTTCTATTTCAACTCCCTGCAAAACAGTTGTCAAATTAAGGGGGGAGGGATAAGTATACACATAAGTAAAGACAGTCGTCCTTAAGCAAAAAGGAGATAATAATTAAGTCAGTCATACATACCTCCGATTCAGAAGGAGAACGAGAAGACACGACCACAGGCGAAGAGGGAGGAGTAGCAGCAACTGATGGGGCAGGGGTGGATTGCACCTCAGGGGTCGAGTGTACCTCAGGAGTCCGTTTCTTCTGGGACTTGGTGCCCAGAGTCTTCTTCCTCGAGCTAGCTGCACTAATACTGACCCCTTGAGAAACCCTGGAACTCTTCCTCTTTTTAGCCGTTGGCTCTGAAGGTTCTACCACCACCGGGGGGAAAGCAACGGAGGTAGGGACAACGACTGCATGTCGTTGATACTCGGCATTTATTCGGTCCAGTTCTGCTTGGGCCTCCCTCCTCACACGCTCAGCCATCTCAGCAGGCATGGGAGGGGGAACGGAGGCTATGGGAAGAGCTGCCACGGGAGTTTGGGGCTTCTGGGACTTCGATTTCGATTTCGATGTCCCACTCTTGGTCGTTCTTGCCTTCTTGGCAGGTGGTTGAGAAGCCCCCTCGTCGGTAGTAACTGCAGTAGAGGGGGCAGCCTTCTTCGCAGCAGCAGTTTTGGACTTTGGCGTGGCAACTGGGACCATGGCACAAAGTGGGGGAAGCTCGTTGGGAGGTGCTTTGTGGGTTGAACTTAGAGGGAATTCTATCCCAAGTACAGAGTTGCCTTTTAGCCCCAACTCCAGGGCAGAAAATGAAGAAATGGGAGGATACACAGGCTCTCCCTCTACGAACTCAGCAATTTCAGCTAGTTGCTTCGGCCAATACTTGGTGGCAAACAGAGGGGTCACATCCCCATGCCTAGTAATACTGGGAATGGTGACACGCCCAGCCATTGTTGAAGATATTCCCCACGCAGCAGTCGAAGAAAATAAGGAGCATGCCTCGCCAAAGGAGACTTTGGGGTTTGATGATTGGAAAACTGGACGTGGCACCCCCTGGTCAAACCCAAACTGACGGCTGCATCGGTTGGGATTATAATGCTCGCTCGTGTATCCCCACTCGGTGTAGGAGGGCAGATATCCAGGAGAAAGCAGAAGAACCACGGCAAGCGAGGGATCCTCAATGTCGGGAGAAGGGTCCCGTATCAATCTGGCATCGTGATGAAAAAATTTACAAGTATGAAAAAAGGCCTCTTCTTGATAGGGCCTCATAACGAAACTCTCAAAACGATCAATCACGGAAATCAACTCCTTTCGTCTTTGTCTCTTATGATAAATGAAGGACCGAGGAGGCAAAATTGTTTCAGCCGAAGGAGGACTGTTGGGCTTGGCCGCTACGGCAGGAAAGCGGAAGTAGAGAAAGCTAGTCAGAAGCACACTGTTGGCAAAATTGGCCAAGTTATAACGGCCAATGGAGCGTTCCATGTCAAATAAGGCCCTATCTAACCAAGTGTACAGGGATCCCAAGGCAATTGCAGCCAGGGGAAGCTTTATGCCTCGAGCTAAGCGAAGGGACAAGTTGATAAGGTCCCTTCGGGGCTGGTCGTTGGGCTTGCCCGTCAAAAAGAAGCGGGAAAGAATCACAAGAATGTAAGCGGGAAGCTCAAACGGCGTACCTTGACCAGGTGCAGTTGATGAGGAACTGCCTTCACCAGCACCCTTGAAGAAGTAATTGATCAAGGGAGAGAAAGTAGCTTTGTTGGAAGAACCGATGCAGCTTCGGCATATACGATCCAACTCCAAATGATCCACAGTCTCTTGAGCATCAAGAGCCTCATCGGTGTAAGGCTCATGGCCTGTTGCATCAAGGCCCGGGAGCTCACACACATCCTCCAGAGTTATGGTAAACTCACCCCAGGCAGCAATGAACGTATGAGTATCCACGTTCCAGCGAGAGACCAGGACAGGCAGGGCAGCGTTGTTCTTTGATAAAGTAAACTCACCAAACCATCTAGCCCGTTGAAGGTCGATCTTAGCAAGGACATCAACATAAGAACTCTGCATGTGAGAGTTCCAGGCAGCAAAGTGCGCGGGGGACCCCCCGGGTGCTTCAAAATCAATATGGGACCATGGGAAGTCCCCTCGCTCTAAGCGAAATCTGAGAGTTCCTTCTGGGGGCAGAAATCCCCACTTAGACACCTCTTCGTCCTCATCACCCAACAAGAGGGCGTCAAACTTGGAGGAAAAGCAGACAGCCTTACAGGCAACAGCAAAGCCATCACCCTCCCCAAAAATGGGAGAGCGACGGTAAAATCTCAGCTGTTCTTGGCGAGCAGCACCCAGGGCGGAGGCAGCAGTGGTGGTGGCAGACGGAACACTGGTGGCGAAAATGGTGGGGTTGCTTGAAGACGCCATGACAAACAGTGAAGCTGTAACAAAGAAATCTTCGAGAGAAAAGGGATTGAGAGGAACAATGGAGACGAACGATCACAAACGGTGGTATAGCTCTTGCAACAATGGAGTCTCTCTCTCTCTCTTTCTAAAAAAGAAGCGACAGTCTGATGAAGAAGATAATAACGAAGTAAGGAAATAAGCAAAGAAGAAGGAAGAAGTGGAAAGAGACCCCTGAGGCCCACGTGTTTAAGGTTCAAAGTATTTTGAATATGGCTGTTGAGACTTTCGAGTTTGGCGTTTAGATTTCCCCACCCTCGCACGTGCACGGCCGCCTGTAATCATTTCACATGAACACGTGGCACTTCGGGAAGTGCTGTGACAGTTGAAAAGACAGCGCACGTCATTAATGAAATGACGCATAGAGAACAGGAAGCGTTGCCTTCTTCAACAAGCTTGAGTTTTTGGCGCCAATCTTTTTGTCAAACTTATCTAACAAGGCCCCAACAAAGAAGATGTTCCAACGGTTACACAAAGAAAAATCCATCAAGTTGAGTCATTTCGTGCAGACATTTCTTGTCCCAACAAATCTCTCCACGAGGGGGAAAATGTAGAGGGGGCTTGAAGGTAACCCCGAGATTAGGGACAAATTCCCAATTAGCAACAGTGTTCGAGATTAAGTAACCGAGGCAGCTCAAGCATGGCAACTCAGCAAGGCAGTTTGGCGCGGCAGCTCGTATTTTAGCTTGTTGTTTTAGTCACATTGTATTTTCATTATTGATTTCTGTAAGCTTTAACGGTTGTAATGACGTAACGATAATAACAAAAGAGTTTGTATGAGGTCAAACGGTACTTGCGAGAGACCAGGCTTGGCAGGGCCTGTGAGAGCTTTCATGCTCTATCGAATGACCTCACTGTGGGAACTTTAGAGGGACCTGGTTTGGAGGATTGAGAAGTAAGGCACCGTCGGGGCTTGTCCTGACCATCTTAGATACACCTGGTAAAACACCGAAGGACCCTGACTGTGGAACCTCAAGCGGAGCAGCTTGGAGTTCCGTCGGGCGTTGAGTCATAAACCAAGTAGCCCTCTACTTAATGTCACATCTATTATAGGTGATGTCACTAGCCAGCTAAACAATGTCAAACCTGCACTTGAGTAAACCACCGTGGTATTTGGGGCTGTCAGGCAGTTGGTAAGCCACCTCTGCGACAACAGCCCCCTGACACACAGTGGTTAGGCAAAAGGCATGTCTTGGCATTTAATGGTTATGACGTGGAGACAACTAGTGCATCAGATAAATAATGCTGTGACATAAAGTGTGAGGGACGTCTTTCATAGTCTTAAATGACTGAGTTGCCTCGGGGGTGGTGTGGGGGGCTATTTAAGGACCCCAACCACCTCTGAGAAAGGGAGATCCTTTTGAGAATTGAAAAGAGTTATTGCAAACTAGAGAGTTCACTGACTCACCATTGTCATTTATTACGAAGCTTTTAATACTTGACAGAGATTGTTGAGGGTGTTTTGTGTGTTTTCTACTTGCTCACCAAGGTGTATCTAGGGTGCTTACTTCTCTCTCCGTCTAGCTAAGCCACTTCTAAAGTTCTTTATTATTCCCTGAGTTATACACGAGAGACTTTGTGAGTTTAAGCCGAGTCTATCTTCATTGGGTTCATGTTTATGTGTCCTATCATTAATCCAAAGCGTTGGCCAATTAACTTGTCATTACCATACTTAATAGGGGTTACGCCTCCATATATAATCTAAAGTACCCTCTTACACCACTTTCTGTAGAAAATAAATATGCCAAACAAGCGTTATTCTTCTGTTAAGTATTATCCAACACCTATAACCATGATGAACACATCCTCGTTAAGCAAAAAGGGCAAAATTTCTTCCCAATTTTAATCATCACTATATAAACACAGAGCGTGTATATATGAAGAACTAGACGACTGAATCGTTACATGATTACTTTCACTTTCACCTCCCTTATATTTGGCATAATTACTAGTACCTCCATCTTATTTCAAATATTCCAGCCGCATTTACTTTTGTATTAAATATTACACTTAACTCCCTTCTTATTTTAAAATATCATACACACCTCCCCTCTTATTTCAAATTTTTTATACTCACTACTGCTATAGCAAGACTAATGGTTATTATAAAGCAAAACAAGAGGGACTGGCAGTGTAATGTTTTAAATAAGGGAGTAAATCTCTAATTATGACAAACATGAAGCCCCCATATAATATACCCTTAGTTTTTCCCATCACAGTTATTGCAACTTAATTCAATGTAAAGAGAAAAGTTCGGCCATATAACCTAAAAGACCCTATGTAATTATCACTGTGACTTAGTTAGAAGAACTCATAAATTAAACTAATGCAATATATAGCCAACAAGTATCATAGGTTTGGAATGTTAAACATATTGAAATAACAAACCAACTTGAAATACAAAAACATACCTTGTGTTCTGAAGAGAAATGTCAGTAAATATGTACTCCAAAACACAAAAGAAGTTTCAAAGAGTAAATTAAATAAAGAATCACAAACTCATGTTTAACCATTAAAACTAAACATTTGATGTAACTAAGAAAATGGGGAGAAGACAATAAAAAAGCTTTAAGCATGGGATTAAACTTTGCTCACAGTTGACAAAGCTTATAAATTCCACAATTAGATGATTATTCTCCAAAAAAGAACAAGCACATATAGATCCATAATATGACCAATTATTCATACATGAATACACATTTACAATGAACAAAAAACATACATGTATACATTACAAAACCAATTATATCAGGAAAAAACAATCAAACAATAACTAAATTATGCAATTAGATGATCATGACATATACAGTCATGTACTCCCTTAATAGTCCATCCGTACCAATGATATATGGTCTTTAAAAACTTCAATTATTTTAATACGAAATGAATTACATTCAGTCATGTATTCCCTTAATAGTCCATCCGTAGCAATGATATATGGCTTTTAAAAACTTGAATATTATTTTAATACGAAATGAATTACATTCCAGACTCCATAGATTAGCCTCTGTTTGTGCTGACTTGAAAAGGCTTAAGGCAGAGGATGAAAAGTATTGTGGGCAAATCAAGATGATAAGGGATCAATAATTATAAGACAGATACGAGATAATCTGCAAAATGAAGAATAAAAAATATCCTGAGCTGTATGTAGCTGGAATGATTGAGTTCAACCAATCAATAACCTGTCTTCATGATCTTAGATTCAACAAATCCCCTGACTCATCTTTCTCTAACATTCTCTCATATAAACACTAATGCCAACCCCAACCCCAACCCCAACTTAACTCAAACAAACAGTACAGAAAAAGAATTCAAACCCTAACATATAATATCTCCTTAACTAAATCCTAACCTTAACCTTAATTCTAAGTCCAAACCAAAGAAGAAGCAGTTCCAAACAGCCTGGTAACGCTTTGTCGGCCATTACTCAAGCAACATATGATGCTTATAATCAAAGATCGATCGAAATTAATACTCACAATGGTTTCAATCACTGTTCCTATGTAAACTTTAATGTCTCTGCTCCTCTGCGTATTCAAGGAGCGAGCTGAAAACGTGTTTGGTTGCTGAGCTTGAACATGTCTAGAATTTAAATGATCGCATCGAATCACACCCTCGATTTAATGCAAAAGTCAAGAAATTTCCATCGGTACAATTAAAATAAAAAAGAATTCAAACTAAATGAAATATCAGACCTAAGTCCTGGAGGGACAAGGGTAATAGAATACGTCACGAACAGATAAGATGGGGAGAATGCTCTTTGATGAATGGCTGAGGTCCTCGAAGCTCATCATGGGTTCAATTCAGATTGGGCAACGAGTAGGAGAGAGAGAATCGGGACATAGATTGGGCGGGGATGAAAGTAGATAGCTCCGAATGAAAAGTCAATTGAATTCAAGTATTTTGTTCGTCTTACTAAACCTTTTTAAATTTAGCACGGTTTTGATAAACTTTCAAACTCTGCCCAGCCCTCCAACGATTTTAAATCGTACTAAATTTTAAAAAATTGTATCAAATTTTGACACGGTCCAAACGTACTAAATTAGTATTTTTAGTGTAATGTTATGTGACGGCTCACTTATTAAAATAACGAGTAGTCATCCCTCTATCAAAATAACACGAGAGTCTCGTATGGTTCATTCTTATCATTACTGTCGAAATTCAATTTATTACTAATCATCTATTAGTTTAACAAGTAGTGCCAAATTTTAATCCTTAACTAGCATACAAAAAGTAAATCATTTACCACAATCAATTCATAATAAGTAATATAAATAAACCACACTATATAAAAATATGAAGGCGAAAGTAATTAAAATCAATTACTGAATAAGCCATTGGTTAATAATAATCCAATACAATCATCCAACCGAACTAAATAAGACTGAAGTAAATAAGTTTGATAAAAGGGGCGACATGCCCAACTAACAACTGGAATATAACCTAATCTAAGATAGCAATGATAGAATTGGCTACTCAAAATACTTCAAGCCTCCACATCAGCTGCAGTTACGTGATACTTGGAATAATCATCATCATTGGCATCCGTGTGGTTGGACACCTAAAAGTTTTTGAAAATATTTGATACGGGACAGAGCCCAAAACCTTTGCAAATATTTTTCAGGTGAATAAAATGCAACAATGATATTGTAAAATAATTTTACATATTTAAACTGGTAGCTCACTCACAAGAGACAATACTCACCCCACAACTATAGTGCGCACCTAACGTATGAATTTTAACCACCTAGTTATGCTATCTGCCTAACTATTCCCATAACATCTTAGGTTTCACACGTTACCCTATCCCACGTATTTTTATAAGATTAGTTATCACGTCTGTTTAACCATTATGTTTCTCAATTATAAATTTATTACTTTATTTTCAATAATTGTCACTAACTACTTATATAGTACACACTTAATATTTTAAGCCGTATATTTGTCTACACATACACATACGTAATAATATATTACAACAAACATAGATATGTCGCATATAGTCGTCATCCCTCAGAGTAATAACTCATTCGATGCGGATCTCTACAATGCTATCATCTTCCTGGGCATGCTCACCTCATCCTGGTTACCGGAAGTCAGACTCTTACACTGACTCGTTAAAATCGCAAACGTATTGGAGGCGTTCATAGTCCTTCGACGGTGAGTCATAACTATTGATATACTCATATATACCCTCGGCCATGCCGAGGGCGCCCTGCACCTGGACGGGGCCAGGATGACCTCTTAACCAATATCAGACGACCCTTCAAGGGGCCGACTCCTCATCGTGGTTCGGACGACCCTCCGACGGTACGACAGTACGAGACCCAAATTAGGCCAGACTCACTACCAGAAGGAACTTTGCCCTCGGCCTCATATCATAGGCCGATGGTGACATCATCACAACGCGTGATTTGGGAGACGTGTGTAACAGTGCGCGTGAGGCTCACATGGCACGTGAAAGACCATTATAACAATATCACCCCCTCACGTGAGGGAATATTATGTCATTATTAACCACATGTGGCATCTACAGGTGTCAATAGGGGATTGGCTAGATCATTATTCACATGCACCATGCATGCTTGGGAGTACACTACACCCCCCAAGACCTATATATACTTTTCACCTACAACCCTACAAAGGGATCGAAAAATTATAACCCTAGCAAAAACTCTGCTTGTACACACAGTAGAGAGAGAAAGGGAGCTTATGTGCATTGTATCCAAGGTCATTAGTGCCCATACTTAGTGGATCACACACTCATAGTGGATGTAGGCCATATTAGCTGAACCACTATACATCATTGTCTTATTCCTCTTATACTCATCCCCTTCTATACACTTACACACATACATCTCTATGGCTGCCATGGTTATTACAGTTTGAGCTCATCATCACTTATCTGGTGGTGATGAATCTCAGCATCATCAGTTTGGCGTCGTCTGTGGGAACGAGAAGACATCTCTTCCTTTGTACAGCTTGACCTCACCGGGCACTCTGGTGGTGAACCAGTTCTCCCCCTGTGGAGCTGTTTCACCATTGAAAGAGACCTATTAAGGTTCTCAAGCTCATCAGTCTTTTCTTCAGTTCAGCTCTTCATAGCTCAAACACATGGCACCGGAGATGCCACCACCACCTCTTCCTCCACCGAATAGTGGAGTAGGATCCAGTTCCAGTCAACCACCACCTCAGTCTGAGATGGCTGATGTGGCGGCCTCTTCGAAGTCTCTGGCAGCAAGCCAGCGGATCATGTATGAGCAATTTATAGCTCTAAGCCAAAAAATACTAAGACAACCAGGGGTGTCACTTGAGATGATTACTTTAGCAGCAGCTCTAGGGCAGCATGAGGCCAGGGGACCACCCCAGGAGCCACCCAAAGACTTGCCACCTCCACAGCGGTGGAGGGATGTTGCTGACCCCCGACGTTTACGCCTGGGGAGGCAAAGAAACCCTTTCCCTGAGGACAAGTATGATGATCTGGAGGGGGAGGGGCCCCCCATAGAATGCTGGGAGCCTTATGAGGTCTCCAACAATACTGTGCGATCTATTCGGGAGAGCAGAGGGAAGTGTGGAAGGAAAAATC
This sequence comes from Sambucus nigra, assembly GCA_949130495.1. Classification (NCBI taxonomy): domain Eukaryota; kingdom Viridiplantae; phylum Streptophyta; class Magnoliopsida; order Dipsacales; family Adoxaceae; genus Sambucus; species Sambucus nigra. The sequence continues at coordinate 193,855,970 of OX422208.1, forward strand.
TTGACGATTGCCCGAGAGGCTTTGCTTTTGATCGTCTGAGCAGGGGGGTCGGCCTTTGAGAGGCTCGGCCCAGTAAATGACCTGCGGGAAAAATTGTCCAGATCAAGGAGTGCTGCAAGGTCCAGAAGGGAGGCAGCAGATGGACGACCCCATGGGGGCCGACCCCTAGGACGGGACAACGGTCAGGGGGAAGTAAATAGCCGACACAGGCCTGCCGCAGCAGAGCCCTCCGTCCATCTCAAAGAGGCGGCAGGGGATAACATCGGCCAAGCCGACCCTACGAGGCCCTGGAATGACTCGATCCAGTGACTGAAGGATAAGATCGGTGATATTCTGAAGAGCCGAGACCCTCTTCATAGAGGATACTCCATAGGCTCACCCTTTGTGGCGAAGATAGTCAACTTCCCTACGCCATCAAAGTTTAAGCCACCTGTGGTAACCCCAAGGTACGACGGGACTACCAACCCTGTCCACCATATAGAGATGTACCAGTCAGTGGAAGACATATACTCTATCTCAGATGAGATGAGGTGTCGTGCCTTTTCTGACACTCTAACTGGGGTTGCACACGTCTGATATATGTCTCTTCCAAAAAACTCCATTGAAAGCTTTAAGCAGTTGGCAGATCGGTTCATCAACAACTTTTGCTTTGGGGTGAGGCCACAGAAGAAGACCACACACCTGCTCTATGTTAAGCAGGGGAAGAATGAGAGTATAAGAGACTACATAGCCAGATTCAACAAAGAAAAGTTAGAGGTGGAAGACTATGAGGAGAGCATAGCCATGACCACCCTCATTGGAGGACTCCAGAAGGGGAAGCTGCTATGGAAGCTTGCTGAAGACCCTCCGAGGATGATGGCTGAATTGTTATCGACAACAGGAAAGGTGATGAACGCCGAAGAGGCGATGGCCGTAAAATACGAAGATGAAAAATGAGGCACTAGTGGGGGTAAGTGTCCTAAGAAGAACAAAGAGGGGAAGAAGAGGTCTACGGACGACAAGTTCACTGATTACACCCCTCTAATGGTCAGCTGTGAACATATTCTCAATGAGATAAAGAGTGATCGGTCCCTGAAGTGTCCTGAGAAGTTGAGGGCAACCCCCAATAAGAGGAACAAGAATCTTTGGTGTGAATTTCATCAAGATCATGGTCATGTCACCGACAAGTGCTTTTCTCTGAAGGATGAGATTGAAAAGATGCTGAAAGAAGGGAAGCTCAGGAAGTACGTTGACAAAGGTGCCTTCAAGAGGAGCCGGGGGGACGACCCCCAAAAGAAGAGAGGTGATGCATGCCGAGAAGATCCTCCAAAAAGAGGGGACGACCCTTCTGATGATGAGAACGACCCTGACCTCCCTCCAAGAGATAACCACGGCCCTGTTAAGAGACTTAATATGATCTCGCTCGGTGTGGGAATGATCTCTGGGGGATTGGCAGGAGGAGGGTCAGAGGTCGCAAACAGGAAGGCCCATGTAGCTGAAGCCAAGGCAGTGACAAAAGTTATACACTCAACCTCCCTGGAGGCAAAGTCAGAAAAGAGGAAGAAGGTCAATATGGATACTCTGATAGTGGGATTCTCAAGAATGGAGTTCAAAGGACTCTTAGCCCCACATGATGACCCTCTCGTCATCACTACCAGGGTGCACGAATGCGAGGTGCTGAGGATCTTGGTAGATGGGGGTAGCTCTACAGATGTGATGTTTTGGCCATGCTTCAAAGCCTTAGGTTTCAGCCGTGCTATACTCGTCCCATACCATCACCCATTGATTGGGTTCAGTGGGGAAAAGGTTCATCCCCTTGGAGTGTATGAGGCCGATGTCAGGATGAGGGACGAGTGGCCAAGATAACTTACCAAGAAGGTCATCTCTTTATGATGGATGAGCATATCTTTTCGGCCTACAACATTATACTGGGGCGGGTAGCCCTCAAGGGGCTTGAAGCTGTGACGTCTACGGTCCATCAGATGATTAAATTTCTAATCCCTTACGGGGTAGGGGAAGTTCAGGGAGACACGAGAATGTTATTTTAACTCCGTCGAAGAAAGAGAGGCACACAAGAAGGCAATAGGCACTTACAATATTGACACCCTTGACCCCAGGGATGAGAAAAAACTCAGGAAAGGAGAAGCCGCGGAAGAGGTAGAATCCATCATCCTCAATGAGGATGAGCCAGAAAAAACCATCCAAGTCGGTAAAACTCTGAAGCCAAACATCAAGGAAGACCTCATCATGCTGTTGAGGAGAAGACATAGCGTCTTTACATGGTGTCATGCAGATATGCCGAGGATCGACCCCGAAATTATGAGCCACAAGCTCAATGTGGTAGAGGGTGCAAAGCCAGTGAAGAAAAAGAGGAGAATTTATTCTCGAGAGAAGTATGATGTCATTAGGGATGAGGTCAAGAAGCTGGAAGATGCAGAGTTTATCAGGGAGGTCATCTATCCCGAATGGTTGTCCAATGCAGTCATTGTCCCAAAAGCCAACGGGAAGTGGAGGATGTGTGTAGACTTCACAGACCTCAACAAGAATTGTCCCAAAGATAACTTCCCTCTCCCCCACATTGATCAGATGGTAGACGCTATCGCAGGCCATGAGCTTATGAGCTTCATGGATGACTATTCAGGGTACAACCAGATCTTCATGAACCCTGGAGACTTGGAGAAGACAACTTTCATTACCGACAAGGGGACATACTATTATAGGGTCATGCCCTTTGGCCTAAAAAATACGGGGGCAACATATCAGCGCCTTATAAATAAAATGTTTGAAGACCAAATTGGGAAGTCTATCGAGGTCTATGTAGATGACATGCTGACTAAGAGTTTGAAGGCAGAGGATCATGTAGTTGACCTTGAGAGGACCTTTAATACGATGGACAAGTACCAAATGAAGCTCAACCCGGCTAAGTGTGTTTTCGGGGTTGGAGCAGGGAAATTCTTGGGGTTCATTATGAATCAAAGAGGTATTGAGGCCAATCCTGAAAAGATAAAGGCCCTCTTAAAAATGAAGACCCCCAAGACCATTAAAGACGTTCATAGGCTCACAGGGCGAGTGGCTGCTTTGAATAGGTTTGTGTCCAGAGTAGGGGTGGATAAAAAAAAGACCGACCCGAATGGACTGATTGGACCGAACCGGACCGAACCAAAAATTAAGGCTATTTTGAAACCGATCCGAAATTCGGTTCACAAAAACTAAAAACCGATTAAACCGGTCTGGTCCGCGGTCCACTATATTAAAAGACCGACTTGGACCGGACCGGACCGATTCCCATACATATATAATAAAAATAATGTTATTGTGTTTCTTATCTATAGTTTTTTAATTAATGTTTATAACTTATGAATTTAATTTGGAACATTTTATATATGTATAGACATTTTTTTATTTGGGTTAAACAAACCCATGTAAATATCACTTGGAATTTCGAGTATTTTTTTTGTATATATAATTGTGAGAAAAATAGATAAAAACATTCATAAAATGTACATATATATAAAATAGGGCCAGGATCGAATTTTACCCTGAACCGGATCGAAAAAATCCTGGACCGAATTAGTAGGTTAACCGAATTAATTGGTCCGATTTCGGTCCAAAAAAATTAAGGACCGAATATTCGGTCCGGTCCAAAAAATAGGCAAAACCCGGATCGGACCGGACCGTGCCCACTCCTAGTCCAGAGCCACAGACAGGTGCTTACCATTCTTCAAAATTCTCAGAAAGGCTTTCGAATGGAGCGAGGAGTGTGATGAGGCCTTCAAGGAGCTAAAGACATACTTAGGGTCTCCCTTGCTGTTGTCACGACCAGTACAGGGTGAACGGCTATATGTGTACCTAGTCGTCTCAGAATCAGCTATCAGCGTAAACATTGTGAGAGAATAGGACGGAGTACAGAAGCCAATGTATTTCAACAGTAAGGCACTCTAGGGGGAAGAGCAAAGATACCCAAGGATGGAGAAGTTAGCCTATGCCTTGATCCATACATCAAGAAAGATGAAGCCATACTTCCAGTTCCATACAATGGTCATCCTCACTGACTCTCCTCTTAGGCAGGTCCTACACCAGCCAGAAAAATCAGGTCGGTTAATGGCTTGGGCTAGAGAGCTGGGGGAGTTCGACATTGTGTATCAACCTAGGACGGCCATTAAGGGGCAAGCATTGGCAGATTTCGTGCCTGAATTTACTTGGGAAGATGGTGAAGCTGAAGATGAGAGCCTCGGGAAGACAGATACCATACAAGGCAGACTCACCGACACACCCGTAGATAAGGCTGAGACAAGCACCGTTAGAGGGAAAGTGGCCGAAAATGAAGAGGGAAAATATCTCTTTAGACAGGGGTCCCTCACCGAGGGAAATTTCTCAAAAGAACAGACCGTGTGGAACCTCTTCGTCGACGTGTCCTCCTGTGACAGCGAAAGTGGAGCTGGACTGATAGTATCAGCACTGATGGCACGGACATTGAGTATGCCCTGAGGTTCAACTTCAAAGCCTCCAAATACGAGTCCAAATACGAGGCCTTGATAGCAGGCCTCTCCTTGGCCATGTCTCTTAGTGTCGGCCAAATTTTGGTCCATAGTGATTCAAGGCTAGTAGTGAACCAAATACTAGGAGCCTACGAGGCCAAGGACGAGCGGATGGCCAAGTACCTTGAGAAAGTGAGGTCATTACTGAAGAGCTTCAGAGAGGTAAAATTGAATAGGATACCTAGGCTTGATAATGGCCGGGCCGATGCACTTACTAGGCTGGCCTCGTCAACTAGAATAAATATTAGGAGGATAATCCCAATGGAAATTTTACTTCGACTAATGATTGAAGAGGTTGAGGGAACACTTGGCTCTTGCTTACATATTAACAGGGAAGCTTCGTGGATGGACCCTCTAATCAAATACATTAAAGAGGGGGAGATGCCAGAAGCAAAACAACAAAGGAAGAAGTTGAGATATAAAGCCACGAAATTCACCGTCATCGGAGACACCTTGTACAAAAAGGGGTTTTTGCGCCCCTTACTTAGGTGTGTGCACCCGTCTGAAGTCCCACACATTTTACAAGACGTGCACGAGGGGTCATGTTCAAGCCACATTGGGGGTAGGTCTTTAGCGAAGAGGGTGGTCGCCCAGGGGTACTGGTGGCCGACCTTGGGGAAAGATGCCACGACATATGTAAAAAAGTGTGATAAATGTCAAAGATTTGCCACCATCCCTCACCAGTCCCATCATCCTCTTACCTCCATTACATCCTCATGGCTATTTGCAGTGTGGGGGATCGACCTAATAGGACCCTTGCCTAGGGCAGTCAATAACTATCGGTTCCTCATCATAGCAATTGACTATTTTTCAAAATGGATAGAGGCAGAGCCGATGGTCACGATTACCGAGCAGAAGACCTTCCAGTTCATCTGGAGAAATATTATATGCAGATATGGTCTCCCCAACACCCTCATCTCAGATAATGGGACTCAATTCAAGAATACATCTCTAGAGAAGTACTGTGAAAGGGTGAGTATTAAATAATTCTTCTCTACCCCAGGTTGACCTCAGGCCAATGAGAAAATGAAAGTTACAAATAGTAAAATCCTAGATGGGATCAAGAAGAGACTTAAGGAGGCAAAAGGAAGATGGGTTGAGGAGTTATATGCTGTACTGTGGGCCTACAGGATGACGACAAAGACCTCTACCGGAGAAACCCCGTTCATGCTAGCTTATGGCTCAGAAGCCGTCATCCCCAATGAGATTGGGTTTCCTACTCACAGGGTCCAAATGTATGACCCCCAGAGAAATATGGAAGAGATGAGACTTGATTTAGACCTGATTGAGGAAAGGAGAGAAGACGCTGAGATAAGGCAAGCCGCCTACCAGCAGAGGGCTGTAAGGTTTTATAACCAGAGGGTGAAGCAGAGGCCAATTGCAATGGGGGACTTAGTCCTCAAAAAGACTTGGCAGAAGCCCAACAAGCTCCATCCAAATTGGCATGGCCCATATAGTGTCATTGATGAAGTTGTCCCTGGGACCTATAGACTAGAAAACCTAGAAGGGGAACCCTTTTCTAACCCCTGGAATGCAGATCATTTGAAGAAATACTATCAATAATTTTGTAAAGTCCTATCGGACCACAGTTGTAATGAGTGTGTTGCTCTAACAGAACACTTGGAATGTTAATGATAATGTCACATTGATCCCTCATTTTGTGTTTGATTAATCCTAGTATGATTGGGATGATACTCGTTAGGACCACCCTCGGCTATGATGAGGGTCAATGGTGGGGACGACCCCTCATTCACCCTCAAGAAAGACAAGGGGGGACTTGAAAAACCATTAGGTTGGTGAAAAATCACCCTCGGCTATAATGAGGGAAAATTGTGGGGACGACCCCTCATTTACCCTCAAGAAAGATGAGGGGGACTCCAAATTTAAAACATCATTCAGTTGGTGGGAAACCACCCTCGGCTATGATGAGGGTCAATGGTGGGGACGACCCCTAATCCACCCTCAAGAAAGACGAGGGGGACTTCAAAAACCATTAGGTTGGTGAAAAATCACCCTCGGCTATGATGAGGGAAAATGGTGGGGACGACCCCTCATTTATCCTCAAGAAAGACGAGGGGGGACTTGAAATTTAAAACATCATTAAGTTGGTGGAACCACCCTCGGCTATGATGAGGGTCAATGGTGGGGACGACCCCTCATTCACCCTCAAGAAAGACGAGGGGGAACTTGAAAAACCATTATGTTGCCCAGATTATACTCAAGAGGGGGGTGAATTGAGTTTTTACAAACTTTAAGTCAAATTAATATTTTAGAAAAATAGTAAATTTAAATTACTTAAACAAATTTCAGATTAATAAAACTATAAAGAATAAATCCAACAATATCAAATAAATGCAACTAACTAATTTAAACAACTAGAGATGCAGATTTTAACACTCTAGAAATATTAAATTAATTTTCGTATGTAATATTAAGTGATATTCTGAAATTTATTATTTAATTCAAAAATAATTATTTTAACCTTAAAATTAATTTAGTCAAATTTCGGAATTAATTTATTTGCAAGATAGTGTGCTGAAAATATTAACTCAAGCAAGCATGTGCAAATAAATAAATGACACCGAAATTTAACGTGGTTCGGCCAAATCCCGGCCTACGTCCACGTGCCTAGAGCCCCTGTCTCCTTTGCGCTTCACTAAACCTGATCCACTTGCGGGTAGGATCAAACCACCGCGTACAACTGTTTGCAAGCTAACTCCGAGCTTCAAACCCCGTGGCCCACTTACGGGTAGGAACCAATTACCGGTACAAATCGAAGCTTCAACAAAGCTTCACAATAAATCTGAATTTTTGTACTACAGAATAAAATACTGAAACTCCTTAAAATACAATTTGTAATCTGAGTTTCTGAGACTTCAATAAATGATGTTGAAGTAGGCACAAGTCTTCTTCTTCAATGATTGAGCAGATGATAAAATTAATTGCTCTCTTGAATGTGTAGCTGAGTAGTAAAATAAATGCTCTCAATAATATTTCAAGTCTTGCTCATATTCTCATTCAAGTCTGTATCTTCAATGCAGCTCTCACAGCTTTAAATGTGTCTCCAGATAACTAGCTGTTAGACACAGCATATTGAGCATTAAATGCTCCAGATTTTGCTGAGGTGGAGTTGCTAGAAATAATCTCCAAATCTGATATACAAATCTCCAGTTTGATTCTCAATAAAAATATGGCCGTTGTAGAAGATATGGAATTTGGTCTGAGTGTAGCATTAAATGCACTGAATTTTACTGTGATAAAATATTCTGCAATTGTTCATTTTGCATCTCAATAAAAATATGACTGTTGTAGCATAAGAATGGTATACTGAAAAATGTGTGACTGAAAGAAGCATTTCAAATATCTAACATGGCTCTGCAAGAAGTTGTTAGTCCAAGAGATAATATACAACAGATATACAAGAGTTAATGGACAGATATTAAAAGATAATTTCGGACAAAGGATATGTATAAAAAATTTGAACAGATTTTTTTGATAAAAAATTCGGACAGTCACACCCAAGACATGGCAGTTTATAATTTGGATAAATCGATGACAAAGGTTAAAAAAAGAAATCTACAGTTAAAGTCATATCCATAAAATATCTTATAATATAAATAGTACATGCTACCAACTAGAAGAGGTTGCAAAGGTCCAATCAGTCAGATTTCGGTAAACCCAATGGCAGGTACAAGCAGATATGGTTTTAAAAAATATCGTGGGCAGCCGGTTTACTCAGCAATAAGGACGATAAAATAAACATTAAAGGGGAATGACATTCGAATAGTAAACAATGAGTATACATAGGCCAAAAGTTAAGAGAGGCACGCGCATTCAAAATGTCAAGTCGCCTTGGCAGTGGGCATTTGCAGTGAGCTAGACAAAGACTCCAATTAATTCTCTCGGCCAGTGTTAACTTGTGGCAGTGGTAAAACTCACATACATGTAATATATAAATATATAAATATATACATATATATATGTATATATGTGTTATCATCCGTAATGAAGGAACCGTTTGATATAAAAAAAACGTTAAAAACAATAGAGACTTTCAGCTACTGCTTCCGTACGCAGACCTAGCTAAACTATTAGCTGTGTCTTGGAACACACTTTCGGCCAAAAAAAATAGCTTGTAAGAATGATGTCATGCACAAACTTTTAGAGGCTAAAGAGATCAGTATGTATAAGCCTATGACAAATTTGTAACAGACATTGAGTATCCCATAAGGCTACTCAAGAGACTAAACATCCATAATGCATACATGCATGCATATATATATATATTATATCGTACGAATCATACGGCCAAAAATATTGTTTCAAAGGTTCTATTCAGTAAAAAAAATAATTTCGAAAATTATTTTAGAGTAAGACATTTATTTTTTTAAACAAAGATACACTAGTTTTATAAAGCAATATTTTAACAAAAATTTCTTTTTGAAAATGTTTTGGCCCATAATTAATTAGTCACACCATATAAAATATATATCAAGATATATGCATGTGTGTCTAATGTGTCAAGTGCAAATGTTCAAAACACGTGAATATCTTTACTCGAATACATCATTGAGTAGAGTCGAGGCAAGATTATACAATAATAACTATCTATAGAATAACTTAATAAAAATGTGTTTGGAATCATCAAAATCAATATATTAAGTTAAACTAAAATGTACATAAATTAAACTAATATAAATAATTAGGGATAAAATACATTTTCGTTAACACATTAGGTTGGTGAAAAGTCACCCTCGGCTATGATGAGGGTCAATGGCGGGGACGACCCCTCATTCACCCTCAAGAAAGACGAGGGGGGACTCAAAATTTAAAACATCATTAAGTTAGTGTAACCACCCTCGGCTATGATGAGGGTCAATGGTGGGGACGACCCCTCATTCACCCTCAAGAAAGACGAGGGGGGACTTGAAAAACCACCCTCAGCTATGATGATGGTCAATGGTGGGGATGACCCCTCATTCACCCTCAAGAAAGACGAGGGGGGACTTGAAAAACCATTAGGTTGGTGAAAAACCACCCTCAGCTATAATGAGGGCAAATGGTGGGGACGACCCCTCATTTACCCTCAAGAAAGACGAGGGGGGACTCAAAATTTGAAACATCATTCAGTTGGTGGGAAACCACCCTCGGCTATGATGAGGGCAAATGGTGGGGACGACCCCTCATTTACCCTCAAGAAAGACGAGGGAGGGGTTAGTGAGATTGTTAATTTAAAAACATCACAAGGCAAATCATACAAGAGACAAGTATAGAAGACAGTATGAGGCATTATATTACAAAATATTAATGTTTGTCCAACAAAAGTAAGGTACACAAAAATGTGATACATTAAGAGGGTATTGTCTACAAACAACCACCCTATTGAGCGACATCATACGGCAAGGCCTCAACATCTATGGGAGTTTCTTCTACGACCAAGACAGGTCGAGCCTTAGACGTGCTAGTCCCTTCTACATGCACTTGAGATTCCACTTGAGCTAAGACTTCAGCAATAAGAGGATCATCTAGTTGAACTGCCTCAAGGGAGGGAGGGACTGACGATACTTCATCAGCGAACTTAAGGACGACCCGCCGACAGGCCGTCCTAATTCCCCTCTCCAGGTACTCAAGACCAAACCCTTGAAACTCGTCTGAGATTTTGTAGGCCTCCACAGCATCGGCCTCAGCTTTCTTTACTGCCCCCTCAAGCTCAGTCTTAAATTGAACCCCCAGGTTGATCAAGGCCTCATCTTTCTCTTTAATAAGCAAGTCCTTGGCCTTCAGGTCTGCATCATGCTGCTTTATCAGCTCGTCCAGGACCCTTGCATGTTCGATCCTCGCACTCTCCAATTCAGCCCTTGCAGTCTCGAGCTCGGTCTACAGGTCAGCCTCATGCTGAATGGCCCTCTCAGCTTCATGAAATTTCTGTTGGTTCTCAGCCATCCACTTGGTAGCTGATGTGAAAGCACAAACAGACTACACAGAAAAAGACACATGTTAAGGGGCCGAGGAAACAGTTAGTGAAAAAATTCAACTAAGGAAATGAAGTAAAAACAAATACATAGGCCAGAGTGTGCAGACCATGGTCATACACCTTCGTCGGGGGCATCTTGGACAAGAAGTCATAGTTAGCGGCCGAGGGGGCAGAGAACATAGAAGCCTTGGCCGCCCTCAGATTGGCTATCAGGGAAGACGGCTCAGCCTTCAAAAATGTTAAGTTTTGGGACCAAAAGGCTCCCATGCTGGAAGAGGATACAACCCCCTCAGACGACTCCACCCTCGCCCTCGCCCTCGTCCTTGAATCCGGCCGAGGGTCAGCAGGTACTTCTGGCTCTTTTCTTTTATGACTGTCAGTAGTCGGCTTAACAGGTGTCGGCCCCAGGGCCTTTGACTTCCTCGGAGCCTACTGAGGCTCCTTGCCTTTCTTCTTACCTAGACCAGACAGTAAGCTTGGGGCAGTCATGTCCCAAAGATGGTCAGAAATACCTGCAGGACGACCTGAAAGGAAGACGACACATTAGAAAAATACAGAGGCAAAGATGAAACACTTGGAAAAAATCAAAGATTGAGCAAAAATAGTAACTCACATAGCTTTGTCAAGGGGTCGACCCTCAGACCATCTTCTTTGAGGAACCGAGGGGTCATCAAATCTTCAAACTTTGCAAGTTCTCCCTCTTTTCCTCATTCTCTCAGATACTCGACTATGTTCTTTTTATCCAGACTAAGTCCGGGGTATGACCTAGCCTTCATAGAGGGGTTAGACCATCTCCTTGGAACCCTCGGATTGTCTTCCAAAGGCTGAGCCCTAGCAGTAAATTCCCATTCCCCAGATATGAAGAAAAATCTCTTCTTCCAGTCGTGGTTAGAGGTCTGTGCCACGTGGAGAAGTTTTTTATCAGACTTCCTCGCCCCCAAATGATAGTACCCAGGATGTTTGGACGAGGAAGTGATATTATAGCAAGCCAGGAACACATCGGCTGAAGGCTCGTCAGTGAAGGTATTCTTCCACAAGGAGACATATTCGAGGATAATCCTCCAAGAGTTAGGAGGACGTTGAAAGGGGGCAACGCCGAGGGTTGACAATATATTGACTATGGCAGGGTGCAGAGGGAACCTAACGCCGACCTTTAACATCTGTTCATATACAACAACCTCTCCCGCATCACCCTCGAAGACTTTCTCAGACTCAGAGGGAACCCTCATACTTATGTTGGGGGGCACACCAAATGTATGCCTCCACAGTAAGAGGTCGCGATCCCTAACGGTGGAAACATAAGCTGAGGCGTGGGAGGTGCCAACTGGGTCAGCGTCCAAATCCTCACCATCATCCTCAGTCCCCTCTCCCTCGTCCTCATCACCTGTTAGAGGTTCACCACGAAAGGCCATCTAGAAGGCATGTGGGGACAACGCTATTACAGGGATAGCTTCAGAAGGTGTTGTGCCCTCGACCTATCGGCCAGGGCTGAGACTGGATGTCTCCCCCCTCCCAGAAGGGCCAACACCTGACGACGACGACGCTCTGTGATCCATTTCTCCCTCGCACGATTGACTCTAGGCTGGACGACCATACGACCCACAGGACTCAGGGGGTATGATAGTGGCTAATGGAATGGGAAAAATGGGTCATACCCAATTAGGGTCGGCCCCTCGTATTCTCTCCTCCTCTTCCTATATTCGTCTAATCTCTACGAATAACTTCTCTCTCAGAGATGGTAATTCAGCGGCTAAATCATAAAGCTTCCTAAGCATTAAGAGGAAGACCCAACACTTAGAAAAATTTGGCTAGCCTAACTATAAACAGGTTCGCAGTTGACCAAGGTGGACTTTTGGATTAAAACCAAAGAAATAAAGGGTTTTGATCAAGAATGCTCAAGAACAACTCGCCGAAGAAGAATGCCGGAAGGTTATAAAACAACCAAAGAAAAGTCGAGTCCTACAAGCCCAAAACAAGAAAGCAAACAGAAATGAAGATAAAGAGGGCACTAGGGCAGAGGGATTACCTGAGAAGGAATAGCGAGACTACCAAACTTGAAATGTTGAAAAAATTACAGAAATGGTGGTTTGTCTGTTGAGAAATTAGAGAGAGAAAGCTTGGGCGTGAAGAAGAAGAAGAAAATTATTGTTTCAAAAATCCTTTAAATACCTTATCATAAGTGGGCCCAATAATCAATGCAAGATGCAGCCCACGAAGAGGGCATCATTCGGGCACAAAGTCCCAAGCAAAGTGTGCAGCCGCCATGCCTAGGAAACTGGAACAACAATGGATATCTGCCTAAGTGTCATATTAGCTCGACAAGTGTCATTCATCTCACTATCCATACACTCATCTAAAAAGAAAAACTACCCCTCAGCCATCTCAACAACATCGATGGCTAAGGGCTTGGGGTGATTGATAGACCCATATATACCCTCAGCCATGTTGAGGGCGCCCTGCACCTGGACGGGGCCAAGATGACCTCTTAACCAATATCAGACGACCATTCAAGAGGCTGACCCCTCATCAGGCCTAGATGACCCTTCAAGGGGCTGACCCCTCATCAGGCCTAGATGACCCTTCAAGGGGCTGACCCCTCATCAGGCCCAGATGACCCTTCAAGGGGCCGACCCCTCATCAGGCCCAGACGACCCTTCAAGGGGCCGACCCCTCATCGTGGTCCGGACGACCCTCCAAGGGTACGATAATACGAGGCCCAGATTAGGCCAGACTCACTACTAGAAGGAACTTTGCCCTCAGCCTCATATCATAGGCCGAGGGTGACATCATCACAGCGCGTGATTTGGGAGATGTGTGGAACAGTGCGCGTGAGGCTCACATGGCACGTGAAAGACCGTTATAACAATATCACCCCCTCACGTGAGGGAATATTATGTCATTATTAACCACAGGTGGCGTCTACAGGTGTCAATAGGGGATTGGCTAGATCATCATTCACATGCACCATGCATGCTTGGGGGGTACACTACACCCCCCAAGACCTATATATACTTGTCACCTACAACCCTACAAAGGGATCAAAAAATTGTAACCCTAGCAAAAACTCTGCTTGTACACACAGTAGAGAGAGAAAGGGAGCTTATGTGCATTGTATCCAAGGCCATTAGTGCCCATACTTAGTGGATCACACACTCACAATGGATGTAGGCCATATTGGCTGAACCACTATACATCATTGTCTTATTCCTCTTATACTCATCCACTTCTATACACTTACACGCATACATCTCTATGGCTGCCATGGTTATTACAGTTTGAGCTCATCATCACTTATCTGGTGGTGCTGAATCTCAGCATCATCAACTATACCCAAAATTACCTGACTTCGAATATCAATCACACAAAGCATATACATGGCGCTATGACCTGGGATCGATACTTAGTCTGTTATGTTTCGCCAGGTAAGATCACCCACATTGCGCAACCTCAACTGATAGCACTAGAGGGATATGTTTTATGATAAAATACTTTTTGTGTGTAAGTCGTTATCTTTAAAAGTTGAGTCTCAAAATCCCTTAAATACCTACAAAACTTGTTAAATAACTCGTATTGTGGTAAATACGAGTATCAATCCAACTTTCAAGGTGAAACAAATAGCGTGAATGCATGCAATTCAAATTTTTACTATTTTTTTTAAAAATAATTTCAAGGGAGAATTAACAAATTAATGCTAAAAATCTGAAGTGACTAAATAACTAAAAATGACACTAACCAAGTGTGATAAATGTGAGAGGATTAAAGAGATAAGATTACACCGCGTGATCAATTATTTTAATTTCTTAATTAATTAAATTGAAATATTTCGAGATAATATTAAATTTATAATCTAACTCTCGTTACAATTATAAATTTAATAGTATCTTTTTTGAGAAACTAATTTAAAAATGTCACACTATAAAAATCTAAGATTTATGTTCTTTTTAAAGAAATTACCCTTTAGGATCAATTTAATAAAAAATGTATGAATCCTCGGATTTCAACACCGTATTAATATTTAATTTTAGGAAAAAAAACTATCTCTAGTTCGGTTCCCAAAATAAAATATTAATTTTTAAAATTAATTTGCTAACTCTCGTTACATAAATTAATTTGTGACAATTATAAATTAATTAGCCTAAAAATATAGCAATTAAATAAATTAATTAATTAATTTAACATCATACGCGTTTCATCCCACCCCTTGAATGGGGTGATTAGCCGAGCATATTAAAATAATTAAGTGCAATCACAATAAATAATTAAAGAGAAAGAAAGAACTACGAAACAAAAAGTCTCCCATTGAATCGCGCCCTTGAATTTAGTCTCCTTCTTCCACAATCACTTCACTTGATAAGAAAAAAAATAATATAAAACTAAACTTAACATTATTCTAAACTAAACTAATATTTTTATATTTTTCTAATTTTTTTTATTCTAAACTGTACAAAATTTACACTTCTCTCTTTTTTTCGTCGTATCTATGAGAGTCCCTCAAATAAGATGCTTTCCTCTTCATTTATATCCCACGATGATGCTTTGTTGAGAATAGATATTTGAGGGATTGGATTTTGGCCAAGTCTTAAAAGATTTTGTAACTTATGCACGTGGGTTTGTTTGGCTCCAATTTTTTTGGGAGAGATTTGTTTGGATTGAGATGGTTCTGGGTAGTGGGTTGAGTGGATTAGCGAAATGGGTATGGAGTGTATTGGTTTCGGGTAAGGCTAGGGTCGGATATAAGTTGGGTTTGAAAGTCGTCGGCTTGGGAGTCGGGTTGCTACTGCTGGATTCCGGGTTATGGAGGTTTGGGATGTTGTAATGGGTTTCTAGTTTGGGAGGTTGGGTCGAAGGTAGGAGCTTAGGACGACAAGTTTGTTGGTTATTTGTCGGAGTTAGGAAGGAGGGTGTAAGGACATGATTTTATAAATGTCCGTTTAGTATCTAGGAATTTTTTTATGTATCCTTTGATCACTGCAAGTATGTCTGATACCGCTACATTCGACACGTCTCCATGTTCATCCAAAATGGCCTCGACTTGGATCCGAAATTATCACGCACCCACTACCTTCCTACGTGTGTAGTGCATCAACATTGTCCTATCATGCATTGGGCGTCTTCAATATTCATCTGTTTCCATTAATCCACTCACAATTATGGTAAAATAATTTAATTGGACTTTTTAGTATTTGCATAAATATTTGGAAACATTTTTAAAATAAATTTTTGAAGTCTGAAATATTTTATCTCGAAATAAGAATTTTTTCTAAGTGTAGAGGCGAACAAGTACGAAGTCGTTCAGATCGTTCGAACGACATATCTTATCGTTCAAATGAGAACTCATGTAGCGCGAAGTCGTTCTAATGACACCTGGCGCCGTTCGAGCGACACCCCATCTCGTTCGAACGAACCACTGCCTCAATTTTTGTATTTAAGCAGTGTCCATTCTACATGTTTTTCTAAGTCATGGACCTGACGTTTATGCGGTTCTTCTACATTAAAAATATACTTCATTTTTCAAGTTTTTCACACTGTTTTGATTCACAAACAATTCCCAATCATTTATGTGAATCCTCTAAACCCAAGAAAATCATTCTACTCATTTGGAGTTCTTGTGGAGAAGAAAAAGGTTGATTTTTCACTCCTAATCTTGAAGTTCCCGCGGGACCTCTTGCTGACGACACCGAATCGACACCTGTGGGTATTTCGTGTGTCACTGTATTTCATTGTAATCCGTGTAAGTTGAGATTTACAGATTGTAGTGAAATAAAAAGGTTTTGCCCCTTTGGGGGATTTTTCCTCAAATTATTACTGTCTTGCATGTTTGATTTATTTCATTTATCTGTCACAATTATTTGCAAGAGTTAAGACTGAATTGGGCTAAAATTGAAATTTAATTAAATAAGTTGGGCATTGATTGCTGGCGCACTCTCAAATTGGTATCAGAGCTAGTTACATAATTTTATCGTGTAATTTTTTCGCAAAATTTTTCTGGATATCAATTTTGTTCTAAAAATTGATCTTTGAAAAAGCGTAATTTCAAAGTAAAACTTATGTAATAGAGTTTCATTTTTTGACGGGTCAAATTACGACTATTGGAAAGCCAATATGAAATATCACTTAAAGGCCATAAACGAACTTGTTTGGGTTGTATGCGAAAGAGGGTCGGCGCCTCCCACTGTCACTGTAGATAATGTAACTACTTTAAAATCTGTGACTGCATGGACTGAGGACGAATTTAAGTGGAGCACATATAAGTCACGTGGGCTTAGTGCCATTTCTGGAGTCGTCACATCTCACGAGTTCTGACGCATCATGACGTTTACCACGTCTAAAGAAGCATGGGATGTTCTTCAACTTGACCATGAAGGCACGAATGCAGTTAAAGAATCAAAATTTCAAAACTTAACTACACAATTTGAAACTATCACCATGCTTGACTCTAAGTGTTTTGATGAATTTTATGCACGCTTATCTGATATTTTAAACACTAGTTTCAAATTAGGTGAACATATTCCTGATGCTAGAGTAGTTAAGAAAATTTTGAGATCATTGTCTAGGAGTTTTATCCCTAAAGTCATTGTGCTAAGTTCACTAGGAAATTTGAGTAGTCTGAAACTTGAAGAATTGGTAGGAGACTTCCAGACTTATGAACTTGACATGTTTCCTAATATAATAAAATCAAAAAATAAAGGGGTAGCACTTAAAGCCTAGGCTAGGAAGAGTGAGGGGTCAGCAAGCAAGAGAGGTGAGTCGTCTAGGAAGAGAGAGGAAGAGTTGTCTTGTTTTGAGTTTGATTTTGACCTAGACAATTTGGCCTTATTTGCTAAAAATTTCAAGAAATTTCTCAATTTAAAGAAAAATGGAAATTTCAAAGATAAAAAGAATTTTGAGAAAAATAAATTTGAAAAGAAAAATGAAAATGATAAAAAGGACGCCCCTAAGAAAGATGAGGATAAATTTTATGAGTGTGACGGTAGAGGTCATAAGGCATTTGAGTATCCTACTAGGTTGCGGCGTCAAGGCAAAGGCAAAGATGCTCTTAATGCCTCCCTTAGTCACAACAATGAGGTCGACTCGATGGATTTTAGAGATAAGTTACAACATGAATGTAACTTCACTGCATTCGTGGCTAGTCATGTGAGTACTGACAGTGCACCTCACGACGATGAGGGTGATACTTCACAGGGATAACTCGACAGTGGAAGCGATGTGAGTGAGGGGGGGATGCTGTAAGTGAGAGTGACAGTGATTTACGACGCATGTACGCTGATTTATTTGCTGACTCTTTTAAAACTAAAAAGCGTAACAAAGTGTTAGCTCTTAGGATAGTTTCCTTAAAGAAAGATTTAGGAGAGACGAGAGAAAGAGAGTCCTCCATTTCCACTGCCTTGAGAGAGAAGTATTATTTGTGTTGAGAGGGAGAGAGAGTTTGTGTAGAGAGGGAGAGTCAATTTGGTCAAAGAGAGAGATACGTTTAGAGAAAGAGAAAAGGGACTTGACCAAGCAAGTGGTTAGTCTTACGAGTGAGCTTCATACCTCTATAGACACTCCCAGCTTACTCATGACCTTGCGTTAGCCAGGAGGTCAATGTAAAGATTGAGGATAGATCTGGAAAGATGGGAAAGATGCTCCTTGCCCCTTCTTTAGGTTTTGGTGAAAAACATGGAATTAGTTTTAATGGTGCCTCCATGTCCCATATGACACCAAAACTTGTTCCTGAGTTTACTATGAACCCATATGGTCATCGCCAAAATAGTTCGACCAAGAAAAGCAAAAACACGGTCGGTCATATCCTGTGTACTTTTGTACCTACTGCAAAAGAAAGGGCCACCTTAGGGAGTTTTGTTATAGTTTGTGTGGGACACGACGTATATTTGCTCCACTACGTGCCACTAGAGATTTCTTGAGTCTCAGAGAGAAGGTTGAGTTTCTAGTCACCACTTCCTAGAGTCTAATGGAAGAGTTCTAACGGATTTCTATGCCGTCAGCGAACACTTCTAGTATTTCGACTAGAGACAATAATGACAAGGGAAAACAGAAAGTTACCACTTCATGGGTGCCTAAACTTGACGCAAAATCCCTTGTTGTTCATGTTGCTCTTAAATCACATAACACCTCTCAATGGTGCTTCGATAGTGGGTACTCCAGACACGTGACAGGTGATGTCTCATTGTTCACCTACCTAGAGGATCGCAAGAAAGGAAAAGTCACCTTTGGAGATGGGACCAAATCTAGCATAGTAGGACGAGGTACAGTAGAGATACCAGGATTTCCTAAGCTATAGGATGTTTTTTACGTCAAAGGATTAAAATCAAACCTTTTCAGCACTAGCCAGTTGTGTGACGCTGACTTTACAGTAAAGTTTGACCGAAACGAATGTAATGTTTATTATCATCGGTAAACTTTTATTGCAAGGGGTAAGGACTGGAGATAACTGTTATGGTATTTTGCCTAAGTCCTCATTTATCTGCAACAGAGCCACGATCACTCCTATAGATATGTGGCATCAACGACTAGGTCATGTGAACTTTATAGATTTAGAGAAATTAGCTAAAAAGGACCTAGTACGCGGCCTGTCATCAGTTGGAAAGCAGTCTTTCACAATTTTTGGCGCTTGTTAGTTAGGAAAGCAAGTCCGTAGCCCCCACAGGAAGTTGAATTCCATTAACACTTCACGAGTGCTTGAGTTGATACACATGGATCTTATGGGTCCTATACATACTAAGAGTTTGGGTGGTAAGAGGTATATCCTCGTGATGGTAGATGATTTCTCTCGATATTTGATTGTAGGTTTTCTGAGAGAGAAATTCGATGCTGTGGAATTTCTTACGACCAAGTGTCGTGTCCTGCAAAATCAATACGGAGTCACTATCAATAGAATATGTAGTGACAACGACACTGAGTTTAAGGAAGCTAAAGTAGATCTTTACTGTGATAGCCTCGGGATAAAACATGAATTTTCGGTCGTGAAGACTCCTCAGCAAAATGTGATTGTTGAGAGGAAGAATTGGACGATTCAGAAGATGGCTAGATCTATGCTTCTAGGTCATAGAGTTGCTAGGAGATTTTGGGTAGAGGCGGTGTCTACCGCATGCCACGTGGTGAATAAGGTTTACCTTTGTCAACACACACTTAAGATGCCCTATGAATCGTGGACTGGAAAGAAGCCCAACCTTTCATATTTCTATGTCTTTGGGAATAAATGCTACATCCTATGGAATTGAGAGCAATTTGGAAAGTTCAACTCCCAAAATGACTAGGGAATATTTTTAGGATATTCATCGACTAGTAGAGCATATCGAATTTTTAATTTGAGTAGCTCTAAGGTTATGGAGTCAATAAATATCACCGTGCAAGATAACGAACCGTCGATATTTGTTGATTCTAACCTTTTGAGTGAGGATGATGTAACACCCCGTATTTTTGTGCATGTAATAATTAATTCATTCGGGAATTTTAAATTACCTATAGGTCGTAATTTAATTGAATTAATTATGGTAATATTGATTTAAATATTAATCAGAGAGTGAATGGTTAATATTTAGGGAAATTTAATTACTAAGTGACTAGTAATAATTTATTTACGTCATAACATGTATTAGTGACGTGGCATTTATTTATCTCAGCCGGGAGTCGGTATAGACTAATTTGGGTGTGAGATAAGGATTTTTATAAATTAATTCGGATGTCGATTTTGAGTTCACGATTGAGTCCGGGTGGGCCGAAATAGTAAAAAAAGTGTACCCGGGGATAGTAAACGGCTCACAAGGCGTTTTTAGGCATAACTGGGCCCACACGGGAGCTATTTGGGTCACTTGGGCTTGGCATATTAGGATAAAAACGAGATTTAGCTTTAATACCTAATTGGGAGAAAAGAGAAAAGACAGAAAACAAAAATCTAAATCATAAGTTTTGAGAGAAAACTGTAGGGAGCAGTTAGAGTGCATTGGGGACCCTTTTGGAGACAAGACTAGGGACGAATTTGGGGGATTCATCATCAACCTTGCGAATATCACACTCTGATCAGACCCTACGAACCCATAAGGAAAGTGTTAACTTGCTGTAGCATTTATTTATGTTTTCAATTCATATTTGTGTGATGTAGAAATCAAAAATTCGTTTCGGGTATAAACGGGTACAAAAATGGGGGTTTTGTAATTGAAAAACCAAAAGAAGAATTGGTGTAGGAATTTATCGTGTTACATGATTCTGAGTAGATAGTAACTTTTATTGATGAACAAAATTGGGATAAATGGATGAAATTGCGACTGAACAAAGAAAGCCCGAAAATTTTCCAATTTTTGAATAAGTAGAGATTTGTGGGAATTAAGTCACGTTTGAGGTTTTAGGGGAGGTACTAATCATATTCCCATGTGTTAAAAATGTTGTCTACGTTTGGGATGAACCATAAAAGAGGTTGGAGTTGGGAGAAATTCATTAATGGCTGAAACAACATTGGAGAAGACGAGGACATGTTCGATCGATCGATCGATGAATGGCTGGGATAGATCGATCGATGGTCCAGGATTTTTGACAGGTCGACCAGTTTTGTTATATAAGAGAAATTAATTTAAAATTCGATCCTCATATATTATTTAGTGAGAAATAAATATGGAACATAATTTCCTAACAATTATAAGGGAAAGTAATTGGGATTGGGAGGGATTTATGTATGACACACTATGGTTAATTTTAGGAAAAAAAATATTCCAAAATAATTAAATACGGATCGAGTGGGTGTGTCCGGGTATATTGGTAGAGCGATGCCAAGGTATTAAATTAATTAAGATTGAAAGCTAATTAATTCGGAGTCGAGAATTTAGACTCGGGTATTATTTTATTCTCGGGCCATGAGAGTGAGTCCGAATATATTAGTTGGGTGACACCAATAATAATTTAATTAATTAATGTGCAAATTAATTAATAATCAGAGTTAGACCATAAACTCGAGATACTATGTATAGGCTAGTGTTACGGACTCAGTACACGGTAAAACCGGGATATTTTATGTTTATATATATACGGTGTGCGATAGTATATATATGGTGTGTGCATATAAATATCAATGATTAGATATTATTAATATATATACTCTTGTGCTATCGGAGGAGGTTGCGCGTTGTGGGTGAGTCCCCTAGCTTGAGGAGTAGGGTGAGTATATCCCCAGGTCATAGCGTCCGTTATATGGGTGAGGGGCTTATCTCATTTTCAGGGAAGGAATATGACCGCCTCCATTATGTTTATGTTTTTGGCCAAGTTGGTGAGCGATTCTGACTTGGGGTAACTAGGTTATGCGAGTACACCTAGTGTGATAGAATTTTAGAGAATACATTCGGTGAGTTATTACTCGGGAGGATGGGTTATATTTATATTCAACATATGTGTGAATGTTGTAATATGGGTCTACGTATATAACGGGATAAATAGTTTTGTACGGGTCATTAAATACATGTAGTGATTTGTATTAATTATATATGGGTTATATTCACATTCAACATGTGTGATTGTTGTAAGATAACGGTACGTACATAATGGGTGAATAATTATATACGGGAAGTTTAAATACATGGAGAAAAGTGTATTAATTATATAACTAGTAAATGTTATATGGATTTCAAGGAAAGACGATTAACTAAGTTAAGGTGATAAGTAACTTATAAGTCATACATTAAAATACTCTGGATTGAGTAGGGCGGTTGACAAGAGTTATATCAAGTATCTAGTTTCGGGGTAGAGGACTAGGTGTGATATAAATAAGACGCTAGGTGTGCACACTAGTTGAGGGGTGAGTCTGTCCTCAAAGGAGTGAGACACTAACTAAAATATGAAGCAAATTCATGCATATTTTATTACTGCAAGTTAATCATTTGCTAAATGTTTTCAAAATATTTTGGGTTCTAACCCTTGCTATAAAATATTTTCAAAACCTTTTAGGTGTCCAGCCACAGGGACGCCAGGCTTGATTCATTCCAGGGATTCATTGTTGCAGCATATGTGGATGTTGCAGGATTTGGATAGACGCCTCTATTCTATCTATTCCTAGTGTAGGGATTTTCTATCAGATATTCGAGCATGTTGCTCACGATTTTATTTAGTATTTATTTCAGATACTTGTGATCCATTATTGATTGTATTTACACTTGTGTTGGATTTTAGCCGATGGTTTATTCGTCCAGTTTCTTATTTATATGTGATGGTTGGATTCAGTTAGCTTGTGATTGTTAATGATTTATTTTCGCATGAGTAATTCATTAAATTAATGAAAGATAAAACTTGGCACCATTCTAATTTCACGTCGGTGGTTAGTAATTAAAAAGTTTCGACAGTGATGCTAAGAATGAACCAACTGAGATACCTGTTCTAATTTAATTTAGGACTGATCACCCGGGGTTTAATTAGGCGGGGTGTCACAGATGGCATCAGAGCATCAGGTTCTAGTGTCCTTAGGATCTGTGCGATTTTTCATCTTCTAACTTAGCATTCTTTGATGTAGAGCCTTATGATAGGATTGTTGTATTCCTATACGTATGCGAGTTACGTTCTCCTGCTGTCAACTATAGTGAGGTGATTCATACCCGAGTTTGGTTGAGCTTTGTATACCGAACATTCTTTGGTGCGACCAACGAGGGCCATAGGAGAATTGCAGGAGGAGAGGCTTAATAGAAGACATAGGGTATTCTGGAAATGGTGATCGTGATAGGAATCACCTTGATTGTTGTTCAGGCCAGTGGGGATAGAATAATCACCCGGGAGCCATAGTCTCCCAAAGCACTGTTATAGATAATGGTGGTATAATTTCAGTCTCACATAGCATAGTCAGCAAAGGGTGGGGAAAGTGTGGAAGGACCCTTTTGGAAGGGCTATCTATAACGAATAAGTAGAAGTGTAGCACGATAAGTCGATGGGAGGAAATAACCCAAAGACAATTGTGTAGGATGGTGTGCGGTGGCACCCAGGACTAAATTTTGAATGAAATTTTTGGCCCAGTGGGGCGGTGTTGTAGTGGTAGGAGAGTCAGTCACCATGTATGAAGGAGAATATATGGAGTCAAACGAGAAATTTTGGGTACGGTGTGACCATAAGATCATCCATTCGCTATTCAAATAAGGATGCGAGTGAAATTTCAGAGTTTATGAAATGGGTAAGATTGTAATTGATCGTGAGAGAGACGATAAATTGTATAAGCGAACTTCGTAACCGACGAAGGGGATATGTAGAACAATAAAGGAACTCGCAAATGGATAATAAACCGTGTGAGAATACACAATAATGGATGGGAAATCCGACTAGGATGACTAGTGTTGAGGTCGTCAATATCTTTTGTTTGCCAGCTTACATTAACGCTTCTAAGATGCAGGAACTAATAAGGTTAGAGAGTTTAACCTAAGAAAGAAATGAGATTTAATGGTGCTAGTGAAGCACGACGGAAGGGTATACCTAGTAAGGGACCCATCTTGACGTTTTAAATTAAGTAAATTTCTACCTATTGACGTTGGATTTGATCCGGGTCATCAAGGCCAATAACGAGTCCCATAGGGCTAGGGAAGCCTAAGGGACAACAGGGGTAACACTTAGGGTCAAGACTACCAAGTACGCGAGAAGCTCAACCCCAACATGGCCATTTGGGCCAGAGGCATGGGATTGACACAGAGAGGTATCTTATGTGTGGAAGTGGAACCACAACAATTGATTATGTCCACAGTGAGGCAGGGGATTGAAGTGGAATGCCCAGTAGGGATAACAATTACAAAATTTTGGTTCGGTCGGATAGGAATATTATGTCCAGGAACCATTTGGGTCGCAGGTGGATAGGCGAGTAAAATTATGATTTTTATCCTCGGATAGATGGGGTGAATTTCGTGACACGAGTGATCACAATATTCTTGTTAGCACTATATTTGTGTGAGGGGCGAGTTTAGTGGGTGTATAGTAGTGTTACTATTAAGTATATGGTTACCACGGGGTAACGGGGCTCTCTTTGGTCTTATTTGCAGGGGAGAAGGTGTGAAAACTCAGAGGGTATATTTTATGAGATTTACTCCTTTTTAGGAGCGTTATGGAAGCGTGATTTTTCCTGGGTATGGATTGGTTAACAATGGGTGTGAACTATTATGGATAGTGATAGTAAGTTTTGGTGTTCGTGACACCAAGTTATGAATGACTCCTGCCAGGTGTCACCTGAGAGGGAGACTAGCCTATATATATATATATGTATATATATATATAGCTTGTATTGTGTGGTACGATAGACATATAAGAATGTCTTGTATTATTATATTTTTTTAGGTAAGAAGGGATGCATACTGAAGCAATTCAGGGCGGTTAGAATTATTTTTCGAGCGGGGAGAGATAGCTCATAATTTTTTTTGCGCAAGAATCGGTGATAGTAAGGGCGCGGTATTTTATGTTTTCTTTTGTATCATAATAGTATGCTGTATGCTTTTGTGTTAAGAGACAAGTATTTGGGGGTACGTGCTATGGACTGAGGGTATAACAGATCTCAACGATCGACAATGTTAGATAGTAGTGTATCGGGGGGTTCCTTGTTTGGATTTCGCTTTGCGAGATGTCCCACGCATGAAACTTAGCGCAACATTGGAAGTGGGCAGATGTTTGGTCGTTAGTACATAGGTTGGGTTCCCCGATTATTATTCATGTATATGATATGACTACGGGTTGGAAGTTATACTACGGGTTACGGCTAGCATAGTCGGGTAACTTTCGTGCGATTGAGCACGGGGACAGGGTGTATGGGCACCCTGGTTAATTAAGGTAAATTTTGTGCGGTTAAGCATGGTACAAAGGGTATATGGGCGCCTTGGTTAGTGTGAGTTCAGAGTCGTCTTAAATAAAAGGGATGTGTAAATAAGCATATTGAATGTACGCCTACGAGGCAGTCAGAGAAAAGGTGGAAAAGTATAATGAACTGAAATCCGTTTAAGAAAGGAAACGGTCTGATTATATGTATATTAAGGAGAACTACCTCCACCGTAGGGAGTGGGAAGGTGGGGGAGACCTATGTAATAAGATATCCCTAGGCAAGGGGGAAACCCACATTTTTTGGAAGATAGAATAGAGTATCACTTAGTCATATACCTAGAGCGGTTTTACGCATAGACAAGGTATAGATTCCTGCCTGACGAAAACCGCACAAGGAATAGAGTTCTTGAGCATGGAAATCGGTGTTGAATAGGATATGGTGAATTTGTCACCGGGTAAACCATTTAAGGATGGAAAAAAGGTTGATTGGAGGGTATCAACCAGGAATATTTTTTAAATTCTATGGTTCCAGTGAAGGGATTAATGCTCAAGTTGGTAAACTATCAAGAGGTGATCAGGACAGAGTTACATATTGGGTTGAACGTGTTGCCCATAAGTCGATGGATGGACGAGAAGTGAGGATTGTGCATTTTAGATTTTTGCGTAATTCGGGAGTAATATTTACCACAGGTAGAGTTACATGTGATGCCTCATAACGGCTTGGTCTGTGTGACACCTTAGGAGACTTTATAGGAAAAGTTTCATTATCCAGCTTTGGTGGATAAGAGGTGGGGAAATAACAAGATGCTAAGACCCGAGATGGGTTATGGTCCATCATCGGGAATTAAGTAAGTTGTATCCTTTTATATAGTTCAGGGACGTAAGGAGGGGTACGTCACCGTGAGTTAAAGGTTCAAGTCTGACATGATTAATCAAGGATGATGCGGATAATTACCCGGAAGATATTCACGCATTTTGGCAACAAGGAAATTGACACCCATATAGGAGGGAAATTTCCTAACTGAGAGGTAGTGGAGCCGGCGGAGTACAGGATCACCTTCTGCGGCACTATGTTGTCAGGGGCCATCGAGTTAAAAATTTGTGACCAGGTATTGGTTCGGGTGTCGGTTCGGGTGTCTCCTATAAAAGGAGTGATGAAGTTCGGCAAGAAAGGGGAGCTAGAGTCGAGGTATATGGGTCCTTTCCCTATCTTTGAGAGGGTGGCACTGGTAGCTTATCGATTGGGTTTTCCAGAACATCTTCAGTGGATACGGGATATGTTCCATGTGGCATAGCTGGAGGGATACAGGAGGAGCGATTGAGCTTTTCGGGCACGCTCCACTAGAGGATAATGACTTGCAATAAGACACCTCATATGAGGGGAGACTGGTAGCTATGTGAGTGCAAGCTGCAGTCTAAGATAGTACCAACAGTTAGAGTGTAATGGAGTGGGGTCATCACAGTATTGATGAGTATACGTGGGACCAGGATATGTGAGAGCAGTATCCAGAGTTATTCGTTGCCGTAATGACCAAATTTCAGGGACGAAATTCCTTTGTAAGGGGTGGAGTATGTAACACCCTGTATTACTATACATGTAATATTTAATTAATTCGAGAATTTTAAATTACTTGTGTGTCGTAATTTAATTGAGTTAATTATGGTAATATTTATTTAAATATTAATCGGAGAGTGAATGGTTAATATTTAGGGAAATTTAATTACTAAGTGAATAGTAATAATTTATTTACGTCATAACGTGTATTAGTGACGTGACATTTATTTATCTCAATCGGGAGTCGGTATAGAATAATTTGGGTGTGAGATAAGGATTTTTATAAATTAATTCGGATGTTAATTTTGAGTTCATGGTTGAGTCCGGATGGACCGAGATAGTAGGAAAAGTGTACCCGGGGGTAGTAAACAGCTCACAAGGCATTTTTAGGCATAACTGGGCCCACACGGGGATATTTGGGTCACTTGGGCTTGACCTATTAGGCTAAAAATGGGATTTAGCTTTAATACCTAATTGGGAGAAAAGAGAAATGACAGAAAACAAAAATCTAAATCCTAAGCTTTAAGAAAAAACTATAGGGAGCAGTTAGAGTGCATTGGGGAACCTTTTGGAGACAAGACTAGGGACGAATTTTGGGGATTCATCATCAATCTTGCGAATCTCACACTCGGATCAGACCTTACGAACCAATAAGGCAAGTGGTTAACTTATTGTAGCATTTATTTATGTTTTTAATTCATATTTGTGTGATGTGGAAATCAAAAATTCGTTTTGGGTATAAACGGGTACAAAAATGGGTTTTTTGTAATTGGAAAACCAAAAGGAGAATTGGTGTAGGAATTTATCGTGTTACATGATTCTGAGTAGATAGTTAACTTTGATTGATGAACGAAATTGGGATAAATGGATGAAATTGGGACTGAACAAAGAAAGCCCGAAAATTTCCCAATTTTTGAATAAGTAGAGATTTGTGGAAATTAAGTCACGTTTGAGGTTTTAGGGGATGTCCTAATCATGTTCCCATGTGTTAAAAATGTTGTCTACGTTTGGGTGGAACCATAGAAGAGGTTGGAGGTTGGAGAAATTCATTAATGGCTGAAACAGCGTCTGAGAAGATGAAGACTTGTTCGATGGCTGGGAACAATCGATCGATGGTCCAAGATTTTTGACAGGTCGACCAGTTTTGTTATATAAGAGAAATTAATTTAAAATTCAATCCTCGTACATTATTTAGTGAGAAATAAATATGGAACATAATTTCCTAACAATTATAAGGGAAAGTAATTGGGATTGGGAGGGATTTATGTTTGACACACTATGGTTAATTTTAGGAGAAAAATATTCCAAAATAATTAAATACGGATCGAGTGGGCGAGTCCGGGTGTATTGGTTGAGCGATGCCAAGGTATTAAATTAATTAAGATTGAAAGCTAATTAATTTGGAGTCGAGAATTTAGACTCGGATATTATTTTATTCTCGGGCCATGAGAGCGAGTCCGAATATATTGGTTGAGTGACACCAATAATAATTTAATTAATTAATGTGCAAATTAATTAATAATCAGAGTTGGACCATAAACTCGAGATACTAAGTATAGGCTAGTGTTATGGACTCAGTACACGGTAAAATCGGGATATTTTATATTTATATATATACGGTGTGCGATAGTATATATATGGTGTGTGCATATAAATATGAGTGATTAAATATTATTAATATATGTACTCTAGTGCTATCGAAGGAGGTTGCGCGATGTGGGTGAATCCCCTAGCTTGAGGAGTATGGTGAGCATATCCCCAGGTCATAACGTCCGTTATATGGGTGAGGGGCTTATCTCACTTTCAGGGAAGGAATATGACCGCCTCCATTATGTTTACGTTTTTGGCCAAGTTGGTGAGCGATTTTGACTTGGGGTAACTAGGTTATGCGAGTACACCTAGTGTGATAACACTTTAGAGAATACATCCGGTAAGTTATTACTCGGGTGGATGGGTTATATTTATTTTCAACATATGTGTGAATGTTGTAATATGGGTCTACGTATATAACGAGATAAATAGTTATATACGGGTCATTAAATACATGTAGTGAATTATATTAATTATATATGGGTTATATTCACATTCAATATGTGTGATTGTTGTAAGATAACGGTATTACGTATAAAATGGGTGAATAATTATATACGGGAAGTTTAAATACATGGAAAAAAGTGTATTAAATATATAACTAGTAAATGTTATATGGCTTTCAAGGAAAGACGATTAACTAAGTTAAGGCGATAAGTAATTTATAAGTCATACATTTAAATACTCGGGATTGAGTAGGGTGGTTGGCAAGAGTTATATTAAGCATCTAGTTTCGGGGTAGAGGACTTGGTGGGATATAAAGAAGACGTTAGGTGTGCACAGTAGTTGAGGGGTGAGTCTGTCCTCATGGGAGTGCGACACTAACTAAAATATGAATCGCATTCATGCATATTTTATTACTGTAAGTTAATCATTTGCTAAATGTTTTCAAAATATTTTGGGTTCTAACCCTTGCTATAAAATATTTTCAAAATATTTTAGGTGTCCAGCCACAGGGAAGCCAAACTTGATTCATTCCAGGGATTCCCTGCTGCAGCGTATGTGGATGTTGCAGGATTTTGATAGGCGCCTCTATTCCTTCTATTCTTTGTGTAGGGATTTTCTATCTGATATCCGAGCATGTTGCTCACGATTTTATTTAGTATTTATTTCAGATACTTGTGATCCATTATTGTCTGTATTTACATTTGTGTTGGATTTTAGCCGATGGTTTATTCGGCCAGTTTCTTATTTATATGTGATAGTTGGATTCAGTTAGCTTGTGATCATTAATGATTTATTTCCGCATGAGTAATTCATTAAATTAATGAAAGATAAAACTTCGCACCATTCTAATTTCACGTAGGTGGTTAGTAATTAAAAAGTTTCGATAGTGATGCTAAGAATGAATCCATTAAGAAACTTGTTCTAATTTAATTTAGGACTGATCGTCCGGGGTTTAATTAGGTGGGGTGTCACAGATGACACCCTTTTTATTGATGATCCCATTGTGCCTCCCACACCCCGAGTGGACCCCATTCCTGACTTAGGGGACACTCCTTCTTGGGTTCGCAAGAGTCATAATCCCTCTACTATTCTCTTAGATCCCACCCTAGGGGTCAAGACTCATCCTTATCCAGAGAATGTTCTTAGCCATATTTGCTACACGTCCAAAGTCAAGCCCAAGAACTATAAAGAAGCACTTAAAGATGAACACTTGATATGTGTTATGCAGGATGAGTTGCTTCAGTTTAAAAAGAATGATGTCTGGGAACTGGTCCCTCGACCTAGTGAGAAAAATATGATATGTACCAAGTGGATCTCCAAGAATAAGGTGGATGAGACTGGTACTATTATCCAAAATAAGACTAGGTTGGTTGCTCAAGGCTACACATAGATAGAGGGTGTAGACTTTGACGAGACATTTACTCCTGTTGTGAGGCTTGAGTCCGTCCTTTTACTACTCGTCATCACATATCTTCTACGCTTCAAGTTATATCAGATGGATGTCAAAAGTGCCTTTCTGAATGGCGTTCTATAGGAGGAGGTTTACGTAGAACAACCAAAAGGGTTTGAAGACCCTAAGCACCCTGATCACATCTATTATCTGAGGAAAGCTTAGTATGGTTTGAAGCAACCACCCCGTGTTTGGTACGAGAGTCTTACTTCCTATCTCTTAGCCCGTGACTTCAAGAGAGGGGGAGTTGATATGATGTTGTTCATCAGGAGAGACGGTGCTATTTTGGTTGTCGAGGTCTATGTGGACGACATAGTCTTTGGATCCACGTGCTCCCAGCATGCTCACCACTTTGAGGAAGAGATGAAGAGTGAGTTTGAGATGAGCATGGTAGGTGTGCATACTTTCTTCCTTGGTCTCCAAGTTCGTCAACTAGAGGATGGGATGTTCATTTCCCAATCCAAGTATGCTAGAGAACTTATGAAGAAATTTGGTCTAGACTCCGCTAAATATGAACATACTCCGATAGGTACCTCCACTAAGCTTAGCAAGGACACTTCACGCAAGGACGTAGAGCAAACCTTGTATCAGAGTATGATAGGTAGTCTTCTCTACTTGACTCTCAGTCGTCCCGACATAGCCTTTAGTGTTGGAGTCTATTGTGCGATAACAGGCGTCGTCGAAAGAGTCACACTTACTCACTCTTAAACGTATTATCGAATACGTGAGTGGGACTCTCTCACTTGGCATTTGGTATTCCTTTTATACCATTGATTGTTTATCCACTTATTCGGATGCCGATTGGGCCGGGAATGCAGATGGATGTAGGAGCACTTTTGGTGGGTGTTTCTTCTTTAGTTCTGCTCTTATCTCTTGGTTGAGAAAGAAGCAAAACTTTATCTCTTTGTCCACTGCGGAGACTGAGTACATAATCATCGGGATTTGTTGCACGTAACTTCTATGGACGAAGCAGATGTTGGAGGATTATGGGATATCATAGGACACCGTGACTATTTCCTGTGATAACACAAGCGCGATACACATATCCCGTAATCCATTTCAGCATTCACGCACAAAACACATTAAGATACGAGAGAAATTTATTCGTGAGCTTGTATAGGAAAAGGTTGTATCCTTGAGTTTTGTATCTACCGACCTCTAGTTAACCGATATCTTCACAAAGCCTTTAGATGTATTTAGATTCGAGAGTCTTAGGAAGTCTTTAGGAATTTGCACAGTTGACTAAGGGGTGGTCACATTTCTAGAGTAGGATGCATTTTTCATGTTCATATCATCTGATTCCTACCTTTAGATTGTATCATTTGTATCATTATTTCTTTGATTTTTTTTAATTATTTTTTTCAAAATTTTTTTGGAAAAACCAAAAAGATTTTATTTTTTGAAATTTTTTAGAAAAGCCAAAAGATTTTCTTTTTATAATTTTTTTCTGAAAAAACACAAAAAGAGTTTTGTATTTTGTTTACACCGTTTATGGATGAACATTTAAGATAACCATAGTCGCAACTTCATTCCATATTCCACGTGACTGTTTGATAGTGATTTGAGATTCTACATCATTTCATCCACGTGCTTTACATTGTTTGGAGTCTTTGAGATGTGATTAGTGATATCTTATAGATGTTTATCTCTTTATCTCCTTTATTGTACATATTCACGGTATTATTTGCGTATTGTACTTGTCTATCACGTATTGACTTGAGCCTTTCCATCTCAATTTTGTCTATGCAACGACGAAAATGCGATAAAACTTGACACGATAATAGTGCATGTAAAAACCGTTTACCATGAGGATTTAATTGCAACAAAATATGATGAGTTAATCATGGGAAATGGCTACTAGAGTTTAAAATTAACTCGTAGAAAAAGCCATCGTTTGAAAAAGAGCCCGAAAAAATTAAATGGCAATAAAAAGAAAAATATGCCAAATCAGATGGGCCCATAGGTTTTAGTTTCATCACCTCAAAAGAAAAATATCATGTATAATTATTTATGAAGGAGTTTGGGTGAAAAGAAATAAAAAATGGGGTTGCACATCCTTGAAAGTCACGAAAAAACGTTTCAACGTTTTGGACGTTATTGGTGTGGAAATCACTTTTAGCTTTGATTTGCTGATTTGATTGAGTCAATTTCTTTTAATTCCATAATTTTTACACCTAAGGAAGATGTTGAGTTCATTCGTTAGGAATATCCAACATTCATCGTGCACATATTTTATGGTTGTATGTATTGATTTTCCTACCGAATTTGTTCACATCCCTACATTTCCGCTATCACTGACTTGGTTGTTTGGGTGTTCTTTCATGGTGTGATTTATTGTTTTATAGTTTTATTTTTTTTGTAAGAAAAATTTTGAAAATTTCAAAAAGAGAAATTTTGTTTACCTTGTGACATTATCCATTTGCATTTTCTTTGTGTTCTTCATATTTGTCTATTTGGGGACATCATAAAAAGGGGGAGAACAAATTATGGGGGAGAATTTTCATTTGATTTTATAGTGATTTTCTTCAGCATAAATTGGTACTTACTTTTGCTTATCATTATATTTCAAATTGTTTCTTGTCTCATTTGTGTAGGTACTTAATTGAGGATTATTTTTGCACACCCTGAAGATGACAAAGAAATTTTGAAGATGTTGAAGAATTTGAAGACATGTCATTTAGTATTTCCACTTTTTGGGTTTAATGGAAATATT
The DNA here is from genome assembly GCA_949130495.1 of Sambucus nigra. NCBI lineage: Eukaryota > Viridiplantae > Streptophyta > Magnoliopsida > Dipsacales > Adoxaceae > Sambucus > Sambucus nigra. Next base: position 193,888,973 of record OX422208.1, read on the forward strand.
AAATTGTATGTATCTTTTGGGTTGGGTAGCATAATTCGGATAGTTTTTATGTATGTATCGACATAGACATAGGGGGAGATTTGTAAGGACATGATTTTATAAATGTCCGTTTAGTACCTAGGAAATTTTTCTATATATCCTAGATCACTGTAAGTATGTTTGATATCGCTACATTCGGCACATCTCCACGTTCATCCATGATGGCCTCGACTTGGATCCGAAGTTATCACGCACCCACTACCTTCATACGTGCATAGTGCATCAACATTGTCCCATCATGCATCGTGCGTCTCCAACATTCACCTATTCCCACAACTACACTCGCAATTATGGTAAAATAATTTAATTGGAGTTTTTAATATTTGTATAAATATTTGGGAACATTTTTAAAATAAATTTTTGAAGTCTGAAATATTTTATCTCGAAATAAGAATTTTTTCTAAGTGTAGAGGAGAACAAGTACAAAGTCGTTCAGATTGTTCGAACGACAGAGCTTATCATTCAAACGACACCTCATGTCGCGCGAAGTCGTGCAAGTCGGCGGCGATTGTTATAGGCTGGAGTTTGGGTATGGTATATGGTCGTGGGTATTGGGAAGAGAGAGGAGAGAGAGAGTGACAAGAGGTATAGTTGGGTGTGTGATGTGTATGCTAGATAGAGTGTGTGTGTGTATAATTTGCACCTAAAAATAAAAGAAAATAAAATAAAACTACCCATACCTTTAAGACTCAATTAAAAAAATTAAAATCTTTTAGAATAAAAAACTAAAAATTAAAATCTAACCTATTAATAAAATACTTAAATAAAACTAATACTAAAACTAAACTAATTAAAGAAAATAAAAGTAAAATAAAGAAGACTAAAAAAAATAACTAAAAATCTAATTAAACGCATACCTATTACAAAAACATAAAAAAATAAAAACACTTGGCGCACACTATGGACCCTAGTATTTACAATCATACGCACACAAATAAAATATAAAATAAATCCTACAAATATACACGACTCAAATAAAAATCTATAAAATAATAAAATAATATAAACTACTCATACGAGGCTCGGGTGATGGTTAGGTCTCGGTTTAGGCTTAGGTTTGGTATGGGGCTGGGCTCGGGCCATCAGAGCTCATCAGGGCAAGCTCAAATTAGAATTCAGTCTTCATGATCACTTTGATTTTCTTCGTTTAGCACATTTGACCGCTACTTTGTCGCAATTAACTTGATTTAGGCACTATTTGATGCCACGAATGCCGATTGACCTGCGAAATAATAAAAGATGAACATAAGGCCAATTTTATTAAAAATGAATGACTAAAATACGTTTATTTGGGGCATAAATTAAACACTTTTGGGTGCTTATCACACCACTCCCAAACAGAACATTGGTAGTCCTCGAGCAAAAATAGAGAGAAAAGAAGATAAGTGACCAAAAGTGTGTCACTTTCGCATGCACTTGCGATTGCACTTAGCATGTGCAACGAGCTGTTAACCCTATAGGTTGCCCTATAAGACGAGTGGTGTCTTGTGAGGTTTGCAGTAATGTAGCCACAAAATTCAATTTTTTTTTATTGAAATGCAGTTTCTTATTTTGACGATGAAAAGTTATACAACCCAACAAAAATGACATCAAGGAGCACCATGTTCAACTATCAAAGTATAGCATAAAATTACTTAATACCATAAGCGTAATCCTTCCTAAAACTCAACATGTGTTAGTGCGAAATAATTTTAAGTATCATCAGAGAAATTCTTAGATTGCCATATATCTCTCTTAATCGAACTCTCTCAGAATTGGGTAAGTGTATCTCTCTAGTTATGAGGAGGTGAGTAAATGTAAACAAAGTCAAAAGTCTCCCACCCTTATAAAAAAATAGCGGATACATGAAAGAAATTTTTATCTCATTAACGAATGCTAACAACTAAGTCGAGAATGGCGAGTTATTCACCATATAGACTTCTCGTTTGCCCGATCACCTCACCAAGGGTGAAAATAGGGTTTATGAGGGGAAAATGGGATGAAGAATATGATATGATGGTAGAGTTTTTGAGAAGAGTGGAACATAATTTCACTGACTAATGTCTTCATCTTTTGAATTTATGATCGCATGCTTTCTTTTTCTACTTTTTTCTTTTTTTCTTTTTCACTACTTTTTTTTCTCTTCTTTTTTTATTGCGATACATTTTTCTTTTCATAACACATATGAAGACAATTTATATTTGGAATTTCGAACACTCTTTGTTCTAAAAAAATAATGGGTGGTAATGACTGAAAATGATATATAGATGGTGTAAGAAATATATGTGGACAAGGAAAATATGGACAGATAATGGGTGAATGATAATGTGATAGGGAAAAAGATAAGTGTATGGTAAAAATAGTTCGGTGCTAGAGACAAACTACAAGACACATGTTTCTTACAACTCGAAAGCTATGTCATTCTCAGTGATTATGCCAAAATTAAAAAATAATGAGATCATGCAACGACTAAGTATAGTACCCAAAGAAAATTGAGTCAATGTACAGGTCGAGCCCTCAAAGATTTGTCAATTTAAACTTTTAAAAGAATTGCAACTGTCTAACTAGATCAAATGGAGTAGAGAATAATTACAACTAGATCAAATGGACTAGAGAATAATTATGAACTACACTAAATAAAAGCAACTACGATAAATGAGAGTAGCACACGAGATTTTTAAACCATATTAAACAATTAGGGTTTGGGATCCATATATCACGTAACTAATATTGCACACTAATTTAATATTTTTTCATTCCCTTTTCATAACTCAAATTAAACCAACTCTCGTCTTTTTTAATTCGGAAAATATGAAAGTTATGTTTGAAATATTTTCAACTTCACTAATAGACAGATACATGAAAGAAATTTTGATCTCATGAACGAATGCGAACCACTATTTCGAGTTATTCACCATATAGACTTATCGTTTGCCCGAAACCTCACCAATGGTGAAAATAGGGTTTATGAGGGAAAAATGAGATGAAGAAGATGATATGATGGTAGTGTTTTTGAGAAGAGTGGAACATAATTTGATTGACTAATGTCTTCATCTTTTGAATTTTTGATCGCATGCTTTCTTTTTCTTCTTTTCTATTTTTTTCTTTTTTTCCTTTTTCCTTTTTCACTACTTCTTTATTTATTTATTTATTTTTTTCTCTCTTTTTTCATTGTGATGTGATATGCCCAAAGTGTACCCTCGTACTCAGGGTCATTAACCTCGGCCCGTCTCATAACCGAGTTGACAGGAAGCTCCCAACTGCCATCAAAGATGTCGTCTTCCAGAAGATTGGCCCCTCATCTACCAACCTCGGTTGACCATCAGCCAGGGTCATCAGAGTCATGGGATCAAGCTATGCCAACGTCGTACTCTGCCTCAGCCGACGTTACACCATACCACATGCATAACCTCAGCCAGTCTTCCAGACCTAGCCCATATCGGCGATTAATAGAACAAAGCAACAGTCAGACTCCTCCAATCTCGTACTCGGCCAAGCCGAGGTTACATCGGTCAATGGCATAGGTCCGAGCATATGCAAGCACATGAAAGGTTTGGAACACGTGAGCAAATCAGTTATAACCAAATCATTCCCCTCACATGAGGGAATATTATTATAATCATTATCTGCATAAGATCCGCCAGGTGTCATCAGGATCTTGGTGCAATTCTCATACACATGCTCATCGCATGCTTGGGAGGTACATTACACCCCCCAAACACCATATATAGAGGTCTTCCTCTACCTTGTAAAGGGATCGATAACTGTAACCCTAGTTGAAACTCTGTTGGTTTACACAGTAGAGAGAGAAAGCTTGAGAGATTGTATCTATGGCCATTAGTGCCTTCATCTAGTGAAATTACTCACACACTCACAGTGGACGTAGGACAGATTGACTGGACCACTTATATACTAGTGTTTCTCCTCTTATCCTCACCTCACTCTACTAGATATTACTCTTTGTACTACCATTGTTATTGCTAGCTTGAGCTTATCAACACCTCATACAGGTGGTGATGTTTCCAGCATCATCACGATGCATTTTTCTTTTAATAACACAAATGAAGGCAATATATATTTGGAATTTCGAACACTCTTTGTTATAAAAAATGATGGATGGTAATGACTGAAAATTATATATGGATGGTGTAGGGAATATATGTGGAAAAGGGGAAATATGAAAAGATAATGGGTGAATGATAATGTGATAGGGAAAAAGATAAGTTTATGGTAAAAATGGTTCGGTGCTCGAGACAAACTACAAGACACATGTTTCTTACAACTCGAAAGTTATGTCATTCTCAGTGATTATTCCAAAATTGAAAAATAATGAGATCATGTAACGACTAGGTATAATACCCAAAGAAATTTGAGTCAAATTGTGACTCGGAGATTACATAAAAACCCTCAAAAATGTGAAAAGCTCAAATCTCACGGCTTTTAAGTCTCCACTAGTGATCTTTTAAGGCTCTCTTGAGAATGTTGTTACTCATCAACTTTTGATCGTAAAACGTGATAGGGCAAATTCCCGAGTTTAGGAATTCGAAGTTCAAGTACGCTTTAAGAGGTATTATTTAATTTTATGGTAAAAAGCATAATTTTAGATTTGAACAAGAATATTCTGAGACTTCTAAAAGAGGATTAATAGACAATTCATGTCATAAAAAATTTGAGTTGAATTGCACAAAAATGATTTGTTTCTGAAATTTTTTCAAAAGATGTAAGATTTTGATAAATTTTCCACCCCCAAACAAAATAGAGCATCATCCTCGATGTTTAAAACTATATATTAAATATGAAAGCACAAGGTAGGAAAGATATTACCATAACGAACAGATAATAAAAATGTACTTTATGATGGAAGAGAGGTGGAACCTAAAGTAAAAATCGGCACAAATATAAACAAATCTATAAAGCATTATAAAATCATTGGGGGAGGATAGAACAACACCCCCAAACAAGATACGACTCATACTCAGAAACAAGATATGACGGGTTGCCTCCTGGTAGCGCTAAGTGTAACATCTACAGCCAGACTAAACTATTCTCACCCTAAAGATAATAACTATGAAAGCATAGGGTGACAGAAAAATTGGGTGATGATAATCATCCCCAAACAAGACTGAATAGTCAGTTTTGTTGGATAAATGATAGAAGGTCAATGCACTTGTATGGAAAAGTGCTTCAAGCGATGCAGAGCATCAGTGGAGCAAGTGTGGGTAGGGAGAAGATAGGTAAGGGTGAGGGTGAAAAGGCACCGATTACAGGCCTTATTGAGTGTAATGGTAAGGGAAATTAGGGAATTATAAGCATGATGCTCTAATTGGATGGGGAGGCAAAATGTTTTGGCAATAGTGATGGGGTGGGCCTTATAGAAAGTGTACGACCATTATATGAATGGACGATGATAATGGTCACGCCATGACACTTCACTAAGCTGACGTGAATAAAAAATTACCACGATAGGAGAGGGGTGGGAATGAAAGAACAAGCTCGGTGTCACGAAAGATGAGAGTATCACAAATACTCTCATGGATGGTGGGGTCAAGGAAAAACTCATGAAAGGGGTCATGGAGAACTAGGGTGGAGGGAGGTTTCAGGTGAGGATCTAAATACATGGAAGGAAATATGTGAGGTACAAGAGCAAGGTCCAAATCTGGTGGTGGGGTGGAAGGGACAATGGGTGGATCGGGTGGGATAGGGGACAAAGGGTGGGGGAAGATGATCCAACTCAATAGTAGGAGATACACACTCCTCATGAGGCTCATATTGATCCTCAAGGACACTCGTAGGAGGAGGTGTAGAAGTAAACGATTGAGTGATCAACATAGCCACCCGTAAGTCACCATCCGAAGTGGTGGAAAAATCTAACGAGGATTGAAAATTTGAGATATAAGAATCAACATTAATATATGATTCAAAGTGATCCAAGCATGGTGGGATATGATCCATATCCGGAGAGGTGGGAACTATCTCGGATGCAATCTCAGGAAAATGGTGAACATCCGTAGCCGGAGATAACCTATAAGGAAGGGTGCCTCAGGGATACACATGGTGGGCTCGATAAGTGTAAACTCGGGCGTATATTTTGATTCAATGGGAGGGTAAAGAGGAACTTCAATGGTGAGTTCCTTGAATACAAGAAGGTCGGGTTCAGTCTCACAAGTGATGGATAAGTCAACACAATTGTTAACTTGGGGCTCGGACCACTGGCTGGTCTCAACTTCAAGAATCTCGGGATGATAAGGTTGGTCACACTCAAAATCAGTGGCACAAGATGACTCATCATCGCTTCACATCGGTGCAACAATGGGTTGACTTGGGATGAAATTCGACTCGTTCTCACACTCAAATTCATTTAATCGTTGTTCAAGCCGTTGAAGGGTGTCATTTTGCGATTCAAGAGTGTGCACTTATTCGAGTATGAACTTTTGTAAGATGCTTTTTAGGGAGGATGTGCAAGGTGGTGGTGAATTGTCGACAGGTGGCGGTGGTGGTTGAGGTGGACAAAACTCTCTATGGACACTAGGATGGGGAGAATACTCGTATGAAGTGTGAGGAACGGGGTCGAGTTTGTCATACACAAGAGAAGTGTCTTCGTGAGAAATAAAAGGTTGATCATCATGAGGAGCATAGTAAGGGGACTGATAAGGATGAGGTGCACGAGGATGTGATGATGACTAATGGAACGTATGAGGATCCATAACGTAATGTTGGGATTTATATTGCGTAAAAGGGTGATCAGGCCTCCACGAATAGCTTGGGTACTCACACCACTCGAAATTGGATATATCATCACAATATTCCTAGGTGGGTTGCGAAACAGTGTCATATGGATACACTTGGGCCGTGGTGGGTTCAGATGGATAGGGAAGATATGGACACTCATAGGACAAGTGGATGATGTGGAAGCAGTGGGTGCACGACGAAACATTATATGTGTTTACACTCATCACCAGAGACGGTAGAATATGAGATGTGCGCGTGGATGATGCAAGAGTATCAGTTGTGGGGGTGAGAGAGTTAAAGCCACGAAGTAGTGTATGGAGGTTCAACATGGGCTCAACGTCAAACATGCTTCGAGAGAATAGGAAATGGCTAAAGTATTCCCATAAAGGACGTTCTTCGTCCATGACAAGAGGAATATTTTTGGATTTTTAAATATTTCGCAAAAGAAAAGAAAATCTTTTGGTGATTTTTGAATATAAGAAAAGGAAAATCTTTAGCGCATTTTAGAATAAAGAAAGAAAATCTTCTTGTGATTTTTTTTTAAAATTATTTTAAAATAGGAGGAAAATATTTTTGGGATTTTTCGAAAAGGAGGGGAAAATTGACTATTTTTGAAACTCAAAAGGAAGGAACATAAAATTGACTACCAAAAGAGATGAACTAGACACGTACGGGCAAAGAGAAAGTCCTAACGAGAACGTAGCCAACTTATTATCTTCAATTTAGGTGAGTGGGTAGTCAATTTTTATTTAATCCGTGCGCAAAAAAAATACGAAATCTTAAACCTCATCGGTAAAAAGTGTGCTCCTACTTTCTTCCCGAGAGAATAAGAGGCTTACTAGTTAAGGCTTACCACACTAGCTACTATAATAATCGATTGTCCGGTACCACGCTGGAGAAAGCACAAACTCGTTTTACGGGGCGAACTCACTTAAAACCCAGTTTCCATAGACAACAGTCTTAAGAAAGTCGATTGAAGATTGACAGGGGTGGAAAGGACTCACTAGAGTATCCTTCGAGTGTTTCGTTCTAAAAGGGTTCTAATGAACACCGATCCTACTTGGCTTGCTATTTGATTTATTTTAAATTTAAGTGATAGCACGGGGAACAAGCAAATATGATAAAGTGATTGAGTGGGTGATGAAATACCAACACGTTGCAATGATCGGGTTTAGGTTTTGGTAAATTAATTCATCAAACCATTCAAATTAAGTGCGATGCAAAAATTAAAAGCACACAGGAGCAATTAATCACACAAAAAATGAACTCGCTTGCAGGATATTCGCGAGTGATAAAGAAATTTACCTCCCACGGTTTTTACACGCATGGGGTGAAGACCGAGTTGAGTCAACCGGAGGAAGCCCGCCTAACTTCAGTCATCCCCGAGAGTCCGATGAACCCAAAATAAAGAGGCTTCAAAACTTCACTCCAATGGTGTTTTTTTTCTGTTTTGTCCTGTTTCCCTTGTCTCTTTTTTATGAATAATTACTACAAATAAATCGGTGTCAAAATGCACGCAAATAAATACACGGCCTCAATAATCCTATGCGACCAGTCTAAGGAGGAGGGTGAAGGAATAATTACGACTAAAAAAAATTACAAGTCTTCACTTTACTCCAATCTTCAAGAAAGCGGCAACGGTGCCATTTGATAAGAGGTTTTTTGTGTGCAAGTCGTTGTCTTCAAAAGTCGAGTCTCAAAATCCCTTGAATACCTACAAAACAAGTTAAATAACTCGTATTGTGGTAAGTACGGGAATCAATCCAACTTTTAAGGTGAAAATAATAGCGTGAATGCTTGCATTTCAAATTTTTATTAATTTTGTTTTATTTTTTTAAAAATAATTTCATGGGAGAATTAACTAATTAATGCTAAAAATATAAAGTGACTAAATAACTAAAAATGACACTAACCGAGTGTGATAAATGTGAGAAAATTCAAGAAATGGGATTACACCGCGTGATCAATTATTTTAATTTCTTAATTTGAAATATTTCAAGATAATATTAAATTCATAATCTAACTCTCGTTACAATTATAAATTTAATAGTATCTTTTTCGTAAACTAATTTAAAATGTCGCACACTGTGAAAATATAAGATTTATGCTCTTTTTAAAGAAATTACCCGCTAGGATCAATTTAATAAAAATTGTATGAATCCTCAAATTTAAACACCGAATTAATATTTAATTTTAGGAAAAACCTATCTCTAGTTCGATTCCCAAAATCAAATTTTAATTTTTAAAATCAATTTACCAATTCTCATTACATAAATTAATTTGTGACAATTCTAAATTAATTAGCCTAGAAATATAATAATTAAATAAATTGTTTAATTAATTTAAAATCATACGCGTTTTATCCCACCCCTTGAATGGGGTGATTAGTCGAGCATATTGAAATAATTAAGCACAATCACAATAAATAATTAACGAGAACGAGATAATTACGAAACAAAAAGTCTCCTCTTGAATCGCGTTCTTGAATTCCGTCTCCTTCTTCCACAATCACTTCACTTGATTACAAAAACAACAATATAAAACTAAACTTAACAATTATTCAAAACTAAACTAATTTTTTTTGTATTTTTTTGATTTTTTTAATTATAAATTGTACAAAATTTACAATGACTTCTCCTTTTTTTGTCGTATCTATGAGAGTCCCTCGAATGAGCTGCCTTCCTCTCCATTTATAACCCACGATGATGCTTTTTTGAGAAGAGATATTTGAGGGATTGCATTTTGGCCAAGCCTTAGAAGATTTTATAACCTATGCACGTGGGTTTGTTTGGCTCCGAATTTTTTTTGGAGAGATTTGTTTGGATTGAGATGGTTACAGGTAGTGGGTTGAGTGAATTTGCGAAATGGGTTTAGGGTCGGGTATAAGTTGGGTTTAAAATTCGTCGGCTTGGAAATCGGGTTGCTGTTGCTGGATTCCGGGTTATGGAGGTTTGGGATGTTGTAATGGGTTTTGGGTATGGGAGATTGGGTTAGAGGTAGGAGCTTAGGTGGAAGAGTTTGTTGGTTATTGGTCGGAGTTAAGAAGGATGGCAGGAGGGATAATGGGTCGTCGGCGTTGGTTTGTGTTCCAGTCGCCGACAGTTGGTGCAAGACGGAGTTTGGGTATGGTATATGGTCGTGGGATTGGGGAAGAGAGAAGAGAGAAGAGAGAGAGAGAGAGAGAGAGAGAGAGAGAGAGAGAGAGAGAGAGAGTGGTGAGATGTATAGTTAGGTGTGTGGGTGTGTATGCTAGATAGAGTGTGTGTGTGTGTGTGTGTAGAATTTGCACCTAAAAATAAAATAAAATAAAACTACCTATACCATTAAGACTTAATTAATAAAATTAAAATCTTTTAAAATAAAAAAACTAAAAATTAAAATCCTAACCTATTAATAAAACACTCAAACAAAATTAATACTAAAACTAAACTAGTAAAAGAAAATAAAAGTAAAATAAAGAAATAATAAAATAAAGAAATACTAAAACAAATAAAATAAAATAACTAAAAATCTAATTAAACGCACACCTGTTATAAAAACATAAAAAAATAAAAACACTTGGCGCACACTACAAACCCTAATATTTACAATCATATGCACACAAATTAAATATAAAATAAATCCTACAAATATAAACAATTCAAGTAAAAATCTATAATATAATACAAATTACACACACGAGGCTCGGGTGATGGTTAGGTCTCGGTTTAGGCTTAAGTTTGGTACGGAGCTGGGATCTGGGCATCGGAGCTCATCAGGGCAAGCTCAATCCGAAATTCAGTCTTCACGATCACTTTGATTTTCTTCGTTTAACACATTTGACCGTTACTTAGTCGCAATTAACTTGATTTAGCACTATTTGATGCCGCGACTGCCGATTGACCTGCGAAATAATAAAATACGAACATAAGGCCAATTTTATTAAAAATGAGCAACTAAAATGCGTTTATTCGGGGCATAAATTAAACACTTTTGGGTGCTTATCATTTTACATAAATATTATACACATAGATATTATTCTTATTCATATATATAATGTCCATATACCCGTGTATATATATATATAATCACATAATCCGACTAGTCCGTGACTATCACCCGAATCACTAGCCTAAATGTCCTGAGTTTATTCCCGACTCCCGAATATCAAGTATTCAGTTACATGTTAATAATTTTCTTACTACACATTTCTGGCCAACATGCTATTCTACCCTAACATTTAGCCTAGCCATCTCGAAATCCTAACCCGATTTCCTGGTTCCCACCTGTGATCATTTAGTCTCTTAGTCTTACACAGAATTCACCCCCGGTTAGCCTACGACACTTCTTAAGTCTCTTGGGAATAAGTAAACACGAGTTATAAAGATTCCTTCCATTATCTCCCATTAAATAGGTAAAAATATAAAAATCCTTATACCATTAGAATTCTTAAAATAAGGAATTCGTACAACTTTATTATTTTGGAAGATTAACCACCTGTTAATAAAGTGGTTATTACTCCCTCTACAGATGTCAAAATGACCTAATTCAAATCTCATTAGAAAGATAAGACCCATACCTTTATTCTCATCTATGGCTCATAATCTAATTCAAAGTAAAACTAAAATGGCATGCGTTTAAAGTGACGTCAAAATTTGCAAAAATTAGATATTGTGACAGATTAAACACTTGTTAGTAAAACGGTTATTACTCCCTCTATAGAAGTCCAAATGACCTCATTCAATGCTCATTAGAAAGATAAGGCCCATACCTTTCTTTTCATCTATGGCTTATAGTCTAATTCAAAGTAAAACTAAAATGGAATACATTTGAAGTAACGTTAAAATTTCTGTCCAATTCATCAATTTTCGTAATTCAATTTAAAAGTTTCTTTAATTCTCACAAGAACCATTCAAGATCACATCTTTTTTAATCAATTTAAAGTTTTTTCCATTAAATTTTTTTATATCTTTCTCCTTCTTAGTTTTCTTTAACAAGAACTAATTTTTTTCATCTCGGATTTTCATTTAACAAAGGTCATAAGGATATTACAATATTCATCTTTCAAAAATCCCTTTTTTCATATAAATTCCACCCCCAAAATTTGGTTCTTTGTCTACCAAATTTTGACATGAATCATAAACTTAAGAAAATACATAGAATGTTTAAACACTTGCCTTGAATGAGTAATGGATGTGAATCTTCTTCTTAGAACTCTCAAGAATTGCCTTCAATTATCCTCCCATTTGATTCCCTTGTGTTTTCTCCCTCTTTTATCACTAATTTAGCTCTCAATTATTTTTATGTGTAAAGTAGATGCCTCCTAAACCTAATCTATTATTTAAACATCTTAATCCCGAAATTAGGTTAACCCCTCTACGTAAAATGATCCATATGCCCCCGAGTGGGTTCCGACTAGTCTAAAAAGCTCCCGGTAACTAATATCTACCCCCGGGGTACTTGGTTTTGACTATTTTAACCATTATGGGATCAATCGTACTCTCAAAATCACCATCCAAGTCACTAAATATAAATATGCTATCTCAACCCAAGATTAGCCTACTCGTAAATCCCGATTGAGATATCGTCAATCCCCGTCATTTCTATTCATTACAACGTACTAGAAATCGATCGAATTTAATTTACTTAATCACCTTTAGTAAATTTTATTTCCACTTAAATATTAATTTTATTCTCACTGATTAATATTTATTAAATATGCAATATTATTACGAGCACACATGTAATTAAAATGCTAAAATTAGTTATTAAAAAATACGGTGTGTTACATACTTCCTCCCTTACAAAGGAATTTTGTCCCCGAAAAAATTCGGACCTACCTGCGATAAAAAAACTTTAGATACTGCTCTCACATATCATCCTTCCTCTCCCACGTCGACTCATCTACCTTATGGTGTCCCCACTGAACCCAAACTAGGGGCACTATATTTGACCGCAGCTTACGCTTACTACGATCAAGAATATCAACCCATCTCTCTCATATGAGATATTTGGCAGCAAATTAATCTCGTCCAGTGGGATGTGCCAAAAATCCTTCTCACTCGTCTTAGCAACAACACATGAAATACGTCGTGAATCATCTGTAGATGCTCCTAACTGTACTATTCTCTTAATTATAGGCAAAGGCCTTAGCCTTACATACCTCGGCACTAGTTTCACCTTCTTCCCGAACCTCAAGACTCCCTTCAAGGGAGACACGCGTACTAAGAGATGGTCCCCAATCTATAGCTCTATGTGTCTCATGTCGGCATCAACATAACTCTTCTACCTTTCCTGATCTGTCAGTATTCATCCCCGAATGAGCTCAATCTTAACAGTGGTGTCCTGAATCATCTCCAGTTCCAATAACTCGTTGTCCCCCATCTTTAACCAACAAGTGGGCGAATGACAAGTCCATCCATAAAGTGCCTCAAATGGTGCCACTGATGGTGAACTGGTAGGAGTTAGTATAAGTGAATTCCACTAGTGGAAGGTACTGCTCCCAACCTCCCCCAAAATCGAATATACACATCCTGGGAATGTCCTCTAACATATGATTAACCCACTCAGTCTATCCATCTGTCTGTGGATGATACGCTATACTCAACCATAAATTAGTGCACATCCCCTCCTAAAATCTCTACCAAAAATGAGACACAAAAATCGTATCCCTGTCGGACACAATATTAATCGGTACCCCATGTAACCTCACTATCTCGATAATAAACAATTAGGCGTACTGTCTCGGCTCAACATCTGTAAGAAATGGAAGGAAGTGGGCCACCTTGGTCAGGCGATAAATGATAAACTAAATGGAATTATTACCCCTTTGCTATGTTGGTAACCCTGTAATGAAATCCATCGAGATTCTTTTTCATTTCCAGACCGAAACCTCCAATGAATGTAACATCCGTATCAGCCTCTGGTGGTCTATCTTCACTAACTGGCATGTAGTGCACTTCGAGATAAACTCTCCTATGTCCCGCTTTATCCCCGACCACCAGTACTATCTATGCATATCTTGGTACATCTTATCCCCACTGGGATGTATTGTAAACCTCGACCCGTGAGACTCAATCATCACTATGTGTCTCAAATCACCATATTTCGAAAAAATGAGTCTCCCATTAAATCGTAAGCCTCCCTCAAAACTAATCGAGTAGGACTCTACCTCATCTGTCAACAACTGGTGCACCATATCCTGACAGAACTGATCCTCGGTTTGTTCTTTCACCACCCTCATAATGATCTCGGGAGTGATAGCCAATACGGTCATACATGCTCTAATGACCTCGTCATCATGCCGAAGCTCATCCCACTTCACCTTCCCAACCTCCGCTATCTCCCACGTAGGTTGCCAGCTCAACGCATTTGCCACGACTTTAGCCTTCCTAGGATAATACTGAATATCAAACTAGTAATCCTTCATGAACTCTAACCATCTCCGTTATTGCATATTAAGATCCTTTCGTGTGAACGTATACTGTAGAGACTTATAGTTCATAAATAAACTGAACCGCTCACCTAAAAGGTAGTGCCTCCAAATCCTCAAGGTAAACACAATTGCTTCTAACTCCAAGTCACGTGTGGGGTAATTCCTCTTGTGTGGCTTAAGCTTGCGAGAAGCATAAGCTATTGCCCGATTCTCCTACTGAAGCGCACTCCCAAGTCCCTGTAAGGATGCATCGATGAAAAAATATACTCCACTCCTCCCCTAGACTGTGAAAGTACGGGTGCCGAAGTTAATTTGTCCTTTATTTCATAAAAAGCTAACTAATAGTAGTTATCCAAAACAAACGATACCCCCTTACGAGTTAAATTTGTCAGTGGACTTGCAATCTTTGAAAAGGCCTTTATTTAGCGACAATAATACCTTGCCAACCCCAAAAACCTCTGACCCTCATTTGGTGTCATAGGATGTCCCCACTCCCTCACCTTCGATACCTTACTTGGATCCATGGAAATCCCTCTGTCCGATACAATGTGCCCTAAAAACTACACATCCTGTAGACAGAATCTACACTTATCGAATTTGGCATAAAGTTGATGGTCCTGTAATGTCTGTGAAACCATACACAGATGCTTGGCATGCTCAACCTCAGTACGAGAATAGACCAGTATGTTATCTATAAAAATGATTATAAATTGGTCCAAAAAATCCCTGAACACCCTGTTCCTGAGGTCCATGAACACTGTTGGTGCATTCGTCAGTCCAAAAGTCATCACCCTGAATACATATGATCCATACCGCGTCAGGAATGCAGTCTTAAAAAAGTCCTCCTCCCTGATGCGCAACTGATGATACCACGATCTCAAGTTTATATTTGAGAAATACTTTGTTCCTCTCAACTATTCGAACATGTTATTGATTCGAGGCAACAAATAATCATTTTGTATCGTGAGCTTGTTTAGCTCCCTATATTCTACACATAAACGAAGCAACACATCTTTCTTCTTCACAAAAAATATCATTGCACCCCACGACGATGTACTCCACCTGATATAGCACTATCCCAAGAGCTATTAAATTTGATCTCTCAACTCTTGCGTCTCTAGCAGGGCCACATGATATAGTGCTCGTGTAATCGAACAAGTCCCAGGCACTAAGTCAATAACAAACTCTATTTCTTGATTGGCTGTCAATCCGAATATTTTCTAGAAAACATCTGCGAACTGCCTCACTACCGGAATCGAATTTAAGGAAATAACCACTTCTTGTGAGATACCTTCATCAATATAATAAAGATGCGTGGTCGACCCTCCCTCGGGAAGAGGCATCACTAGAAATATCTCTTGTCCTGAGATAGAGAGCATAATGGTCCTACAGAAGAAATCCACCATTGCTTAATACCCTACCAACCAATCCATACCCAAAATGGCATCGTACCCCACCATATCCAAAATAAGTAAGTCAATCGCTAGAAATAATCTCCCGATGTCTATATCTACTCCCCTACAAATGAAGTGTATAAGGGCTTCCCTACTCAAGGGTGAGTCTACACACATAAGGGTACTACCGATTGTCTCTAGTAGTCCAGTCGTGGGTGTAAATCTGGTAGCTATGAACGAGTGGGAGGCTCTTATATCAAACAACACCCTACCCATATGCCCATATATAGAAAATGTACCCTCAACTGCTGATGGCGCCTGCTGCACCTATGGTATGAATGCATTCCGGACATTGTAGACACGTTCGTACTGTAGTTGCTCCTATGGCTGTGGGACTAGTAATGATGGTGCTGCAGGTGGTAACTGTGCCTGCTGTCTTTCCTCTGATGGCCTAACTCTCCATTAGTAAAATAATATCCAGGGAAATTTCCCTACCTTTGTCCCCGATGGCCCTGTTAAGGCTGTCCCGATCTCTGGCCCTGCTGGCCTCGACCTTACTGGCCGCCCTCATTGTAACCTTGGCCCTAAGGAACATGCTACTGCTGATGATGATGTTTAGGGACCTACTAACCCTTCCTGAATCCACTACTATCTGGTCGAAAACCTCTCGACCAAAATTTCTTAACCGGATCACCCTGTCAGGAATCCTGGTCATGTTGTCTACTAGCGTGATATTTCAGTGCCCCACTGGCACCATTCCCACCTAATCTACGTGACTGGATAGTATGTCCTAGTATCTTGCTTCCCTTAAGATTGAAGCGAGGGTCCTGGCATTGAAGTAATGCGGCATTGACGACCTCAGAGTAAGTGGTCAATATCAGGTTACTAAGTAAGTAATGTATAACCCTCCAAGTGAGTCCATCCATGAATTTCAGCATCTTCTTCTCCTCTGTGTTCACCTTAAAAGGCACAAAGTTGTCTAGACGGGTAAACTACTCCTCGTATTCAGCCACCGACCTATCTCCTTGAGTAACATTCAAAAATTTCTGCTGCATCTCCGTCCGGATTGTAGATAAAAAAACTTACCCTCAAACCGCACCCAAAACTCTGCTATAGTCATAACATCCCTCTCCTCTGCCGTAGTAATCGACTCCCACCACTACAATACCTCACATCTAGCTTAAAAGTAGCCAATATCTGTATCTAGGTATCTCTGCACTCAACCAGGCAAAGATGAAGTGTAATGTCCTTCTTCTACTGAGAAGCTACTACTACATCTAAGCTGCCCTGAAACTCTGGTGGATTCCATTTCAGAAAGCCCTCGCTCACTCTCTCCCAAGCCGATGGGCCCGACTTAGTCTGAATGATTGGTGTCATTTGCGGCTGAGGCTGGGCCTGGGGAAAGTGTTGTGCCATTGCATTCATCGCCGTATTTATCGTTTGTGCCACTATATTGGCCACCTAAGTGGCTGCAATGTTCCTCTGTGGGGCTTCCTCCCCGGCACACTCTCTCGTCTGATGGGTTCTCCTTGGCGGCATCTGAAACAAGATTGAAGTTTGTATAAGTTCATAGTCAAATACAAAATAATATAATAAGAACACAAGCACGAAATGTGTAAATATGAATGCAACAGTCCTAAAATACGGCTCTATATCAAAGAGAAAGTAACGTTGAAAACGTAATAAGCTACACAAATTCAAAGGACCCTAGAACTCGATGCTCTGATGCCATCTATGACACCCTGACTATTAAAATAATGGGGGGCTAGTCCTCTACGAAAATAACACAAGAGACTCATATGGGTCATTATTTGTATCATTATTGAAATTCAATTAATTACTAACCACCTATTGGTTTAACAAGCAGTGCCAAATTTTAATATTTAATTAGCATACCAAAAGTAAACCATTCACCACAATCCCATTCACAGTAAGCAATATAAATAAATCACACTAAATAAAAGTCTGAATGCGGAAGTAATTAAAATCAATTATCGAATAAACCATCGGTTAATAATAATCCAATACAATCATCCAACTAAACTAAATAACACTGAAGCAACTAAGTTTGATAAAAGGGGAGACATGCCCAACCAACAACTGGAATAGAACCTAATCTACGATAGCAATGATAGAATCGGCTACTCCAAATGCTGCAAGCCTCCACATAATTTGCAACTACGTGATTCCTGGAAGAAGCATCATCCTTGGCATCTCTGTGGATAGACACCTAAATTGTTTAGAAAATAATTTGATGCGGGTCGGAGCCCAAAATCTTTGAAAATATTTTGCGAGTGAATAAAATGCAGTAATGATAATGTAAAGCACTTTTACATATTTAAACTAGCAGCGCTCTCACATGAGTCAATACTCACCCCGCGATATTAATGCGCACCTAACTTATGCATTTTAACAACCTAGTTATGCTACCCGCCTAACTAGTACCATAACATCCTAGATTTCACACGTTACCATATCCCGCGTAATTTTATAAGATTAGTTATCACGCCCGCTTAACCATTATATTTCTCAGTTATAAATTTATTACTTTATTTTCAATAACTATCACTAGTTATTTAAACAATACACACTTAATACTTTAACCTATATATTTGTCTACACATACACATACGTAATAATATACTACAACAAACATACGTATGTTGTGTATAGTCACCATACCTCAGAGTAATAACTCATTGGATGCGGGTCTCTACAATGTTATCATTTTTCAGGCCACGCTCACCTCATCTTAGTTACCGGAGGTCGAATTTTCACACCTACTCGAAAAATCGCAAATGTATTAGAGGCGGTCATAGTCCTTCGACAGTGAGTTACAACTATACCAAAAATTACCTCACTTCAAATATAATTCACACAAACCATATACAAGGTGCTATGACCTGGGGTCCATACTAAGCCTGTTGTGTTTTGCCAGAGAAGATCACCCACATACTGCAACCTCCATTGATAGCATTAGAAGGGTATGTTTCACATTGATATCATACACACAGATATTATTCTTATTCATACATATTTTCCCTATACCCGATTATATATATAAATATATATATATATATATATAATCCCGCTAGTCCGTGCCTATCACCCGAAGCACTTGCCTAAATGTCTTGAGTCTATTCTCGACTCCAGAATATCAAGTATTCACTTACTTATTATTAATCCTCTAACTTCACATTTCTGGCCAACATGCTATCCTAACCTATCCCTTAGCCTATCCATCTCGAAATCCTAACCCAATTTCTCGGTTCCCGCTCGTTATCATTTACTCGCTTAGTCTTGTATTTTCTTACACAAAATCCATCCACGGTTAGCCTACGATACTTCCTAAGTATCTTGGGAATAAGTTAGCATGAGTTCTAAAAATTCCTCCCATGATCACCCTTTAAATAGGTAAAAATATAAAAGTCCTTATCCTATTAGAACTCTTAAAAATCACGAATTTGCACAACTCTAATATTTTGGCAAATTAACCACCTATTACTAAAACGGCTATTGATCCCTCTATAGAAGACCAAATGAACTTATTTAAAGTTCATTGGAAAGCTAAGTCCCATACATTTCTTTTCATTTATGTCTCCTAATCTAATTTAAAATAAAACTAAAATGGCATGCGTTTAAAGTGACGTCAAAATTTTCAAAAAATAGATATTCTCACAGATTAAACACCAGTTACTAAAACGGTTATTAATCCCTCTACAGAAGTCCAAATGACCTCATTCAAAGCTCATTATAAATATAACATCCATACCTTTCTTTTCATCTATGGATTAAAATCTAATGCAAATTAAAACTAAAATGGTATGCGTTGAAATAACGCCAAAATTTCTGTCAGATTCATCAATTTTCTTAATTCAATTTCAAAGTTTCTTTAATTCTCACAAGAATCATTCAAGATCGCATCTTTTTGAATCATTTTCAAGTTTTTTTCCATTCAAGAAAATATAAATCTATCTCCTTCTTAGTTTTCTCTAACAAGATCAAATTTTTTTCATGTTGGATTTTCATCTAACAAAGGTCATAAGGATATCACAATATTCATCTTTCAAAACTCCCTTTTTTCCATATAAATCCCACCCCTAAAATTTGTTTTTTTGTCTACCAAATTTTGATATGAATAATAAACTTAACAAAACACATATCAAGTTTAAACACTTGCCTTGAATGAGGAATGGATGTGAATCTTCATCTTTATAGGGTTGAATCAAGCCAAGAACTCTCAAGAATTGCCTCCAATTAGTCTCCTTTTGGACTCCCTTGCGTTTTTCCCTCTTTTCTCACTAATTTAGCTCTCAATTATTTTTATGTGTAAAGTAGCTATCTCCTAAACCTAATCTCTTATTTAAATCTCTTAATCCCGAAATTAGGATAACCCCTCTACATAAAATGACCCATATGCCCTTAAGTGGGTTTCGACTAGTCTAAAAATCTCCCGGCAACCAATATCTACCCCCGGGTACTTGATTTTGAATATTTTGACCACCTTTGGATCAATTGTGCTCTCGAAATCACTATTCATGTCACTAAACATAAATATCCTATCTCAACCCAAGAATAAGCTACTCTTATGGCCTAATTGAGAAATCGTTAATCCCTATCGTTTTTATTCACTATAACGTACTAGCAATTGATCGAATTTAATTTACTTAATCACACTTAGTAAATTTTATTTCCTCATAAATATTAATTTTATTCTCACTAATCAATATTTATTAAATATGCAATATTATTATGAGCGCACATGTAATTAAAATTATAAAATTAATTATCCAAAAATACGGGGTGTTACATGTTGGCTCTTACAAAGAGAAGATCTTGTTCACTCTGGGATTATACTACTACCTAGTCATGCCATTTGGACTCATAAAGACAGGAAAAACATACTAATGGTTGGTCATCAAGATATTTAAACATTATATGGGTGACACCATGAAAGTCTATATAGATAATATGATCGTGAAGAGAAAACATACAACCGATCATCTGCAAGACTTATCAAATACATTTGAGGTCCTTAGATATTACAGTACGAAGCTCAACACAATTAAATATTCCTTTGGGGTTCATACTATAAAGTTCTTAGGATACTTGGTCAGCCAAAGGGGGATTAAGTATAACCCCAACCAAATTGAGGCGATGAACAATGTTTGGCCACCAAATATAATTCATGACATTTAAAAGTTTACCAGAATATTAGTGACGCTCAATCACTTCATCTATAAATAATTAGAGAATTGATGGCCATTCTTTCAGCTATTGAAGAAAGATAAGGGCCTGACCTAGAATGAAGAGTGTTCAAAGGAAATAAATGACATCAAGTCCTATCTGAGCTGAACACCCATTCTTGCAGTCCCAAGTCTGAGAGATCCACTTTATATGTGTCTTATGGTGTCTGACCATGCAGTTAGCTCAACCTTAATGTGTGAGAGGGAAAGGAAGGAGACCCTAACACTACCTTCCACTGAATATCTAAATTATTCTCTCTTTATTATTATACAAAAGTTGAAGAACTAACTTAAAGCCCACTCATTCACAGTCATCATCTCCTTTACGCTAAAGGTATTCCTCTAAAAGGACGATATATCTGGATGAATGTCTAAATGGTCTGTGGAGCTGGGAAGATTTGACATCCACTATTAACCAAGGACTGTAATAAAGGGACAGGTGATTATTTCATCGCTGAGTTCATAGGTGGCAGGAGCCCAACAATAAAAACTTATCAAATTAAACAACAAATGGAGGGTTTGACCAACTCAAAAAGTGGACCCTCTATATCGATAGGGCCTCTAAATCAAAAGGGGTGGGAGTAGGAATTTTCCTCATTACTCCAAAGCAAACCATGATCGAGTAAGGGATCAGACTTGGCTTCGAAGTATCCCATAATGAGGACAAATATGAGGCCCTCATCATCAAATTAAAGAAAGACATATCTCTTGGCGCAAGTCATCTTGATATCTACTACGAATCAAGGCAGGTATTTAATCAAGTCTCAGGAAACTATAACGCTTGAGATGGAAAAATATCAATATATATACAGGTCATCCAAGACCTAGTCATGCAGTTCGAGAAGAAACATTTTCAACATTTACCTCATAAAAATAACACTCATGCAAATGATTTAGAAACCCTGGGTTTAATAGTTGATTATCATCTCAAAAGAATAATTGAGGTGGAATTCCTTTCCACCCCAAGAATCCTAAAATAAAAGAAGCAATCCCATAAAGTCAGAGTAAAAGTTTCATGTTTCTCATTATCACCTGAAGGCAAGCTCTACAAGTAATCTTTTACAGGTCCATACCTCCAATACATGCATCCAAATGACATAAACCCAATTCTTCACGAATTAAACGATGGGATATGAGAAAGTCATACAGAGGGAAGATCTTTAGCATTCAAATCCATCAAAAAGGGATATTAGTGGTCTTACATGAAGAAAAATGCAGGTTCCTATGTCAGTAAGTGCAAGCAGTGTCCAGAGTTACCTCCCATGCTTCATCGACCGGCTAGCGACCTGAAGTCACTCACTCGTCCGTGACCCTTCGCATAATGGGGACTTTATATTATAGTCTCCTTACCTACAACACTAGGTAACCGGAAGTACCTCTTGCTCAGCACAAACTATTTCAAAATAAAAAAAATTTGACCCTTTGGCGACCATAAAGGATGACGATATGATAAGATTTATATGGAGAAACATTGTGACCCAATTTGGTGTGCCGAGAATGATTATCATAGATAATAGGATGCAATATGAGAGTGGACCATTTTCATAACTCATGCAACAAAAAGTGTTCGATAGGATAAAAATTGGTTGGAAAAAGCTAAGGACACTTGGGTAGATAAGCTCCCCCATATCCTCTGAGCATATCAAATAACTCCTAGGAGGGAAACTGGGGAAACACTCTTCACCTTAGCTTATGGGATGGAAGCTGCAAAAGCGTGCTAATAGGGAAGATGGTCGTACAAAAGTCATTTTTTTAATTTTTTTCAAATTATATAATTAAACATAGACATAATTAATCCAAAGTAAAAATTAAAACCAATTTTAAACATAATATTATGATTAAACGATTGATCAAGTTTATCTTATCCTAAGCATGCATCTAAGTGAGAATAGCAAGATAAAATAAATCATTTACATAATGCCTGATATAGGAGAAAAGTCCACGATGGGAAAAACCTTGGACGACCCAACCACGTAATTCACTATGATACGAATTTTCACAAGTTGACATATGACTTACTCAATAACTCCACTCCCCGTAAGCTTTAACACGGCTTCAATCTTTAGTCTCTCCTCTATAATGACAATGAAGGAATTCACCCAAGTAATTTCCATAACATGTGAGTCCACATATGCCTTGGTGTTCACAGATCCAGGCTCAATAATCGTTTACGTATTGGAACAAGAAATCCACATATTCTTCATCGCAACACCACATCACAGAGTCCACCATGTGTAAACAATAAAATACGGAGTCCCCGATAAAAAACAATTGTCACAAAGATTGTGGAGAATAAACCTTGGTGCCCAAAATAGGATCTTCAAAGCATATATAAGATGAAGCTTGGATCCTAATCTACTTGGGTAAAAACTAGGGCTTTGGAGAGATTTTTAAAAGAGTTTGGGAACTCTGAAACAACAAAAAAGTCTCTAAGATAAATGTTGCTCCGAACTCATATTTATATGAAATTTGTTAAAAATGAGATAAGGATGAAAAAACATTCGAAAAATCTCGAATTTATCAAAAATTCGCATACTTGTTTGAACAAATTTGAACCTCGTTCGAACGAAGTATAACATCTTATTTGAACGAATTTCTAATGAGATTTAGAAGAGGCCAAAGTTTTCCAAATTTTATCTCATTCGTAGTTGTTCTAACGAGGTATTATATCTCGTTCGAACCACTTCCGAAGTTTGATCTAACAAATTCCCAAAAGAAATATTTTTCTTCTAAAAAATAGTAAAAGAGATAAAATCATTTTCAAACATTTAATAACAATTTTATAAACATCTTAACACCCAAAAAAAATATCCAAGGATAAAAAATATATATGCATCCATACCTAAGAGATCCTCATATCATGAAGACGGAACCATGACACTAAACACGACACGGTATGTAATCTCTGAAGCTTTGCCATTACATCTTCATTGAAACATATTGTAGGATTGAAAGGTTAACAACCCAATGCCTAACCTACGACTCAAAATGTTTTGTCCGGAATTAAGCCAATACGTACAAATTTACTCAATTGGAAATTTGTCCTCACAAATCTCCCCCTTTGCTATTCCAAAAAAAACACACAAAAAAAACCTATGGGCCATCAAGATCTCTAAAAGACTCAATCCTCAAAAGAAAAAAGTACTGACTTGGCAAACACTTACGCTGAGTAGCTTTGCACGCTTGTAAACTTTTTTACATGTTGCAAATCTGCACAATTAAACAAACCTTTAAATGTGAAGAGAATATATAAGCACTATAAATCTGCATATGAATAAACTCCCCCTATGTATAACAATCCCCACCTAGGTAAAACGTCTCCCCCTAAGATAAAGACCTCCTCCTAAAGCTAAAGTAAAAGATACCAATTCTCCCCCTTTTCTTCAGGAATGGATAAAGTAAGAATGCATAATAACCGTTTCTCTCCCATAAACCATATCTGCCCAAAATGTGAGAACATATTATAACAATTGAAGTTAAGGAAGAAGGAACAATATCAGGCAATAGTATAAAGTGGAACAAACACAACATGGTAGAATAAGCATAAATAATCCAAACAATGATCAATTAATACCAATATTGATGCAAATATGATATATACTTGAATACACAATGAAGCTTGAGATAACAACTAAAACAAGAAATAAGAGATATCAATATAATCATATAGCATGCCAAATGTGATCCAAAGATATAACATATAGCAAATATGAATTAAATACAAACGTAAAGACTCAAAATAAAATGATACCATATATGTAAATATGCAAAAGATATCAATGACACACAAGTGCGCGTGTGTGTATACATAAACACTACAAAATGACACAAAACACATATACATTACACAATTGCATAGTATCGATGTGTTTTAACATGTGGGATGGAGTGAAGGGGCCTGAATAAGAAATAAATGAATTATGACCCAATCACACTAAAAGTACAATGAGTTCTATTTGATCGCAAAAATTTATCAAACTAAGATTTAGCCTCAAGTGTCTTGTAAAGAGAACTCAGAGAATAAATAAGCACCCTGAACACAAGCCTAAAATTTTGACGATTCTACAAATTAATAGCATAATGACATGAAAAGTATAACTTGGATTCATTATGCAAACCCGTTGATCTTTAACTATAACACCCTCAAAAGCTAAACAAATATCATATATTTTTTACTCAATTCTTTTGAAGATACCATTTTTGAAAATCAAGCAAACAAACATGTTTGTCTTTAATATTTTCTTTTTGCCTCTCATTTTTTAAACTCTTGCCAACAACGAATTTTCCGCAAAGGAGAATTGCTCTTTTTGTAGCCCTTTTTCGTGCACCCTCATATTTTCAATAAGAATTAACATACTCATGAACAACGGTTCTTATATGCACAAATTCACCATAGTTATAAGATATGTAGATGAAAAGATTGATGGGAAAAAATCTCACTTAACTCAAATATGACATGTGAAGTTAAAATTCAATAGAGCTCATGCATTGTGTAGGGAGGCATATAAAAGTGAACTAATTAAGCAAATCAAAGTCAAATAACTCCAAGTAAGCATGATTAAGAACAACTTAAGCCTTAAAAATCATAATCAAATGTCCTAGCCATATGGAAACATGGAATAAAGTGGATGCAAATACACCAATATGCCATGTAAAATGTGTAAAACTAAACTACTCATAAATCGAAAATCTTTTTGAGTTTTTAATTTTTTTTCAAAATGATACCAATTTTAAACAAAAAAAATCAAAACACAAACAAAATATTTTTGTATTTTTCAATAAGACCTAATAAAATTAAAATCAAAGTACAAAAAGGATAAACATCATACAACTGGAAAGCATATATACCATGAAATACAAAAGCTTAATGTATGAAAAAACATGCAAGCAATCACCCATAAGATATAGCATGTGAAAATTTATGTGCAAACATGAGAGAATAAATCGATATAATATTTAGCACCTTCAAAACCAAAATAGATGAATACTTAACGCGAAGGGTTTTGGGAACCACGGGGACACGAGAATTCAACTTCCTAGGGTTTTTTCCAAGATCATAGCAAAAATGCCTAAGGTGTCATTTCTTACCGTAGTGTGTGCACGTATAGACGCGACGAGGGATGGGACATTTGGGTTGACCTTCACTAACACCCTGGGTTTTGGTTGAACCTCTAAAACAAACGATGATTTTGGCTTTATAGTGGAAGAATTCAAATTGTCAAAGCCAAAACAATCACTACCAACACTACTTGAGTCTTATTAATCATCTTTTAACCTCCAATCCCAGACTCAAGCAAAGAATTAGACTCTTAAAATGTTAGGGACTCTTTATTCATATTTTCAATCATTCCTAGAAGGTTATCTTGCTCCCCCTCAATGCAAGTGAACTTATCCCTAAGAATCTTCTCACGTGACCTAAAATCTTTTATCGATTTATCTTTAACCTCAATGGCACGTGCATTAACCCTAGAAATTTTAGATCCCTCTAACTCATTCTCTAAAAATCGAACCCTATCCTCACTCTCTTTCTTGGGCACTTCTAAAGTTTTAAAATCATGATTCATATCCATGAGCTTCTCCCGAAGGATATATCTTTGAGTTTGAATAGTTCATAAAAAATTAATTTTTATCTTTAGAACAATTTTTTTTCAGGAAATTTAATTATTTTTGCAAACTTCAAATTCAAAAGAAATAATTTTTCAGCACGGTTATGAAGTTTATTTAAATCATCTCATATATCTAAGTCGTTATCATCACTAAACGCATCGAACAACTTATCACTATTATGATCCATCGAGAGAAAAAAAACTAGAGAGAGAGATAAACACCCAAACAACCCTAAACAACACGAAATGACGAATCTACATGATAACTTAGTGTACCCTATTTCATACCAATTTGAAAAAGCATACTAGTAGGTAAGATGGTCAAACAAAATTCAAATTTTAATCTTTTTAAATTAAATATATAACTAAAACATAACTAACCCAAAGTAAAAATCAAAATCTATTTTAAACAGATTGTTATGATTAAATGATTAACCAATTTTATCTTATCCTAAGAATGCATCTAGGTGAGAATAGCAAGATAAAATAAATCAATCACACAATGCCCAATCTAAGAGGAAAACCCACAATCAGAAAAATGTCGAACGACCCAGCCATGAAACTCACTATGATACAGATTTAAACAAGTTGTCAGATGACTTATTTAATGACTTGACTCCCACAATCCTTAATGTGTCTTCAATATTCTACCTCTACTCCACAATAACAATTCAGGAATCCACCCATGCAAGTGCCACAATTTATGAGTCCACACATTCCTTGGTGTCCATCGATCCAGGCTCAGCAGTCGTCTACAGATTGGAACATGAAATCTACCGCTTCTTCACTGCAACACTACACCATACACTCCACTGTGTGTAAACAACAAAATACGAATTCCATCGTCAGAAAAAATTCTCACAAAGATTATGGAAAATAAACCTTGGTGCCCAGACCGGTATCTTCAAAGCATATATAAGATAAAGCTTGGATGCTAAACTGCTTGGGTGAAAACTAGGGTTTTGGAGAGCTTTTTAAAAGAGTTTGGGAACTCTAAAATCATATAAAATTCTCTAAGAGAAATACTGAGCCGCACTCCTATTTATAGGAGGTTTGTTAAAAATGAGATAAGGATGAAAAAGTATTTGAAAAATCTCGAATTTATCATACGACCTTGAACCTCATTCAAACGAAGTATACCATCTCGTTCGAATGACATTTCCAATGAGATTCCAAAATTTAATCTCATTCGAATTCTCGTTTGAAGCTGTTCTAATGAGGTACTATTATTCATTTGAACGACTTCCAAGTTCGTTCTAATGAAGTCCCCAAAAAAATATTTTTTATTTAAAAAATACTAAAAGAGGTAAAATCATTTTAAAACATTTAATAACAATTTTATAAAAATCCTAACACCCAAAAATAAAATATCCGAGGATCAAAATATATACGCATCCATACTTGAGAGATCATCAGATCATGAAGACTGAAACGTGGCACTAAACACGACACGATATATAATCTCTGAAGCTTTTTGCAACATCTTCATCCAAACACGTCATAGGCTTGAAAGGTTAAAAACACAAAGCCTAGCCTATGCATTGAAATTTTTTGTCTAGAATTTAGCCAATACATAAAATTGACTAAATTGAAAAATTTTCCTTACATAAGCCATCATCCTTTTGAAAGAAGGCTTTCCGACCATGAAGATAACCATTGTTGACCAAAATGCGAATGAAGAAATCAAATGGACTGAGCTCAACCTGACTGAGGAACGGAGAGAATAAACCTTGATCAAATTGGCTTCTTACCAACAATAGTTGGCTAAGTAGGATAAAAAATGTTTTAATCCAAGAAAGTTTCAAGTCGGGGATTACGTCCTCAGGAAAGTGCTTAACAATGTGAAGAAACCATTAGATGGAAGATTATGTCATAATTGGGAAGGACCCTCCAAGATTATCAAAGATGACCTCCCAGGAGCCTGCCATTTAGAAACAATGGGGGTCAGGGAGATCCCTAAGTCCTGAAATGTGGCCAATCTTAGGAAATTTTATTTTTATCTTAATTAAAGTCTCATTATGTTGTTTACCTAATGATTTAAAGTTGAATGAATACAACAAACTTTCATATTGTTCCAAATAGCAGGCTAACCTTGTTTATTGCAAATTATTATTATGAACTTATTTAAGTTTATCCGATCAAGCTCTGGTTGTTGATTTATACAACACACTACCAATCTATGATAATAAGATTATATGTAATCAAGACTCATGGTCCCATGTTCTCGTCATTAATAAACACAAAAACATCAAGAATATCTTAGGTAAGAAAAAGACCTATGGGGGTTCCCTAGACACTAAGTGTCCCAACTTTGGTCCGTTAAAATCCTAAATGAGCGGATGTCCTTGAGACAAGGTGCATTACCACTTTAGTTTGTCCTAGGCCTAAAATTATGTGATGACACTTTCTAAAAGGTAAGGCAAATAATAAACATATACTCGGCGAAAAAATGGGAAAGTGCAAAACTTATTTAACTTATAATATCATTCATTAATAAGACACTCATTTTAAAAAAAGCACTCTAGAAAAATTACAAAGTGAATACATGCAAACATGACAAATATAACAGTCATCTCTAACGTTTTATCAATTCAGCAACCCCCTCACTTCGTCTGTCATCAGGATTGGGATGAAATTCACTATCATATGACAACAAGTAACATTTCACAAGTTGGAGGGGAATGACATTAGGAGGAATTCAACACTCATTACTCTTGAATGGATGATGGTTATAAGAGGGGAATTCCATTTGGTACCAGTACCAAAACTCAGAGCCCTTAGGAACCTTCATGTCAGCTAGAGCATTAAGACAACCACGATTATAAGTCACCTATTTAGATTCATCTAAAAGAAGGGGGCATCAATCCATCCCTCGTCGTAACCAATAGCCCAAACTACGAGAGGACCTTTTCTGAAGAGAAACTTTAACTTTATTATCTCACGGCTCCTGCCTTGTTTGATCGTTCAGTTTTTTGAAAGTCCTCCTCAGCCTTGGAGAGCTTCTCCCTTAGGATGTTTTTTTCATTTTAAAAGAGATCGTTGATATTTTTGACCTCCCTGACTTCATTCTATAGACCATTAACCAAACAGGCTTGTTCGTCATAGGCAATTATCATCTTATAAAATGCGTTCCTAATTGAATGAATGCTTCACGAGCTCATTCGGTGGCCTCTCAATCAAGTATCAAATCTAGGTTTATGCCTTATTAAAGTATTGAGACCATTACCAGGTCATTATCATACTATAATGATAAAACGAAAGGCAAAGAAAAAAAATGAATTTCTCATTGAAAAGTCAATGGGCGGGGAAAGTCCTTAAAGCGTATTTGTTAAAAGAAAGGGAAATATAAATAATAAGGAAATCTAAGCTAAACCTAAGTAGATTGGCCTTCTTTCTCCTACATCTGCTCTTGATTGGAAACGGTCACTAGCCTCATTATCCTACTCAAACCCATCATTTGCCTGACCACCACCTGAGGCCTTATCCTCTTCCTCGTACTTTAGTGGGAAGCCTTGATTGTATTCCCCATAAAGTTCAAACTCATGACAGACCTTAGTATTAACCAAGGATAAATCCCAACCCTTCTTGAAGTTACTTATGGATTTAATCCAACTACTTCCTGGCCTGGATAAATCATCACTGGAATCCTGGTCATAGGCCTTGTCCTTGGCCATTAAATCTTTTGCCAAGATCTAGGCATTATCCTTAGAAGCCTTCTTCAATTGTTTATTCTCTTTCTTCAGCATAACCATATCCAGCTCGATGGCCTTTTTCTCAATATCACTGGCCTTTATGGCGGCCTTGTAAGCCGCTTGGGACTTTGCCAAAGCATTCTATAAGTTGTCATTGGCTTTGGTATGGTCGACCCTTGTTTTGAGGATATCGACGAAGTCTGCCACAAACTATAAAAAAAGTCGATCATAAGTTATAACTATAAAAAGTCCTAAGTCAAAAATCTGATCAAGGAATAAAGGCTCCCCAGATTTAATGCCTGAGTGATGTAAAAAATGAGTTGGTCAACCTACTCCTTATTTAACTCCAGAACGTCCCCCTCAGCAGCGCAGGGGCCAAATAAGGGTTCTTAACGACCAACATTATTTGGTGACTCTTCCCCTTGAAGGAGGCATCCACCTACTTGGTGGGGATGATAACAGCAAAAGTAGAAGGCCCAATCTTGGTCTTTCTTTGGGCCTGAGATTTATCTATGGAATACTACAAGTTTGTAAGGTCGGACGTCCCCCGATATCATTCCTCTTAAAAGGTTTGGCTTTTGATGAAGTGGGGAGGTCGAACTCATCCAATAAAGTGGAAATCCTCTTCCTTTGGGCCATTTACTCTTCTAAGATGGGTATATCTAGAATAACGTTGACATCTGCAGACTCAAAGGAGGTTGATGTGGACCCACTTGATGACCCTTCACTACTATAAGAGATTGATATCGAAAGAATTATATACACAGGCGTAGCAATGAAGGAAGTGGTTGTATTGGTGTACTTAAGCAATAAGAATGCCGATCTGGGATGCTAGACACCAATAGATAAATCCCTCTTCGAAATCCAAACTATCACAAACTCACCCCAATTGACATGAGAGGCGACGAGTTTCTTTTTTTTAAAAAATATTTTGCACAAAACAAAAAAGGGATGTTAGAAAATGTTTATGAGCAACTTAGTTGACAATAACAAAATGCAAAAAAAATTAGCAATCAACCTATCTTCTGTCCTCTATTAGGGCACCGAAACCCTTATAGGTCACCCTCCCTCTAAAATCGGTGGATGTTGTGAGGTCCTCGTAATAAAGCCATGACTCTAATAACCCTTATTGGAGTTTGTAAGGTTCACAACAAGGACCCTGTCAGCCTTGCTCACCTTCGAGTATAAGGTGTTGTCACTCATTGTAATTAATGAGTAGCAGTACACGATCTCAAAATTTTCGATTTGGGTTTAGTATAATTCATTGATTCTATGCACCCCATTCATAATCCTCCATATGTTTGAGGTACATTGAGCCCGTACATACCTAAAAGCTCGCAAAACTCCAAAAATAATTAGTTTGGGGGGAAGGTAATCCCACTATCAACAATAAATTGGGTGTGAATCTAGTGCCCCCTTCTATATTATAATAATTGTCTGGCTCCTCAGCACACTAAATCACTACTCAGTACGAAATAGAAAACCTCTTCCTAATCTCTCCTATGGTTTTATCATTCACCTCATACACCATTTTTAATCTAAGAATGAAAACGATGGAAAAATATGAAGAAATTAAGAAGAACAAATGAGTGTTTGCAAAGAATGAAAACGAGAAGAGAAGAAGACTTACACGTGAAGGAAGAGGTTGAAAGCTCTAACGTCTTGAATAGTGAAAGTTGAGATGCAAAATTGCGATAAGAGAAGTATTTTGAATCGTTTGGTTTAACTTATAAGGAATTCATCACTTGAAACCCTGCTCCAGGTGACGAATAATAGACATGACCCACCTTTTAGCCTCCTCAGTGTGCGTATTACCAGTGTATCCTTAGAAAGCTAGGGAAAATTATAGGTGTGCCCGCCAAACTTAAGAGGCAGAACAAAATGGATTTTTACTTAAAAAAATTACTAGATTTGATGCTCTTCGAACTTATCTCCAACTGATGACCATACATCACTGTCGACCAATGTCGAATGTCACTTGCGATCAACCTCTTCACCCCTACGAGGCTGCAAATCTTTGGGGGCAATTGTGGAGAAATAAATTGAATTTTCTGACCTAGTCGGAATAACTTACACATGTCCAACAACTTGCATAAAGTATCAAGACTTGGATATAAGAACAAAAGATAATATAATCAGCAGCGCATTTTCATTCAATCCTATGCCAACTACATCGAGGAGTCCTAGAGTCCTACATGACTCATCCTCTTTCCATTCCCTAAAAATGTAACCCTCACCCTTGGGAAAAGGGGCAAGTAATTCTTATTATTACGACCTAATTAATAAGAGAGAGAGAAACACCCTAGGGATGTAGGCACATTTTCGAACCACGTATATCTTGTGTTGTGTGATTAGTGAACTTTATTTACTGTTTAGCTTTGTTTGCTTCGACTATGTGAGTATAATTTACCACCTACGATAAGCATTATTAATTTCACTTATCTCTTCATCATCACTATTTTCATTATTATTATTTAAGGAGTGAGACACACTTGACCTAATTGATGATCCTAAATCTTCATATGTGAAGATGACTCCTTAGCATTAAGACATTCTGTGCTAGCACCTAATTCATAGAATTTTACAATATCTACGGTGAATTTCACAACACATAATCAAGACATAAAAAACATCACACAATGATAAGTAGGGATACAAGATGCATCTCAGTGTGTTTTCACCAATAATTGAGTAACTTGGACTTGATACCAATTGAAGAGGTGGAATTAATACGTGTACAATTAATACTTTGAGAGTGTTCACTAGAAATTAGTATTTTTGTCCATTTACATAA
This sequence comes from Sambucus nigra, assembly GCA_949130495.1. NCBI lineage: Eukaryota > Viridiplantae > Streptophyta > Magnoliopsida > Dipsacales > Adoxaceae > Sambucus > Sambucus nigra. The sequence goes on from OX422208.1 coordinate 193,921,866, forward strand.
AAAAAGGCGGGAACTCAGTTTCTGGGTTTAACTGCAACGAGTTAATAGTTTAAGGGGTTAGTTTGTCTGATATTTAGTTGAGGGGGTAACCAGTATACTCAAGATAGTTCACGGGGTTTTGGTGTAACTTAACATATAAATTATATAGATACATGTGTGTATATTTATATGTGAGAGAAAACGTTTTGTATTGAATATGAGTGCGTGTGTGTCTGTATGTGTGTGTGTGTGTGTGTGTGTGTGTGTGTGAGAGAGAGAGAGAGAGAGAGAGAGTGAGAGAGAGTGAGAGAGAGAGAGTTTTGATGATTGAAAAAGAGATGGAGGTATTAAACCTATTTATTAATTTTTTAAATTTTATCAAGAGATGTATTTTGGTCCTTAGAGAGTTTAAAATATAGTATCAAGGAATTCTTGATTGTACAAGTAAAAAAAACTAAGAACCCAACACTATACATTAATTATCAATGTTAGGAAAAATCATTTGGGATTGATATATAAATGCGAACAAATTTCATCCCTAAAGATCTTTGATTAATAATGCATTGAAAAGAAGCAAGAACTAGGTTTAAAGATTAAGCCTAGGGTTTCGAGAATTCATACAAAAGCGAATCTTGTTGTGATTCATATGAGGAGAAATTGTTTCATGAAGAACATGATGTTTTTTCCCATCCAAGGTCTCTAAAAACCTTTCTTAGCCATCTATAAAACTTCAATCTAGTGTATGATCCTCCCCAAAGCTAAGTAGGTGTGTGCGCACCTTTTGAGATAAAAACCCTTTCTTATGAGTGAGATATATTCCTCTCCTTCTAGGCCTCTTCACAAAAATATGAATAGTATTTTCTCTCACCCCTCTCAAACCCTAATGAACTAATAATAAAAACCCTTTCCCACACCTTTATATACAAGTACAAAATGTGGGCTTGGGCCAAACTGGGTTTCTTGAGAGTGAGGGCCTAACTACTTAGGTATATAGACTATACTAGGGACTCAAGAGAAATAATTAAATAATCTTTAAATAATTACTCAAAAATCCCAATTACATTACCGCAATTATTTTCTTTCTTTATTTAATCTTATATTAACTCCACTAAATAATCACGACTGCACTCCAATTTAATTATCTCAAAAATCACTCGAATATATTGAGGTCTTATATACAAAGTTGATTATGGTACATGATATGATTCCTCACGTTAAGATTTCAAAAGCCGCTTGGTCAAATCAATTTACTATTAATCGATTTTAACCAATATCTAATCAATTCCTTTATTTTCAAACCTACTCTTATATAATAATCCACCGGTCGGGTGTTACTCAGTGGAAACAAAACATATAAATCTATCAAGGGTTATTACAATCCATGGTATCCCATAGATGTGGTTTCCTTCGAATTATGATCTCAGACCAACTTACATAACTGTCACCCAGTATGCAAAGATCATTTGACCCGATATAAATCAGATCGCACCCATAACGATCAAAATAACATATGCAAAAACATTTTAATTCTCATAACTAAGAATCTATGCACCTTTTGTAAATGGTGTGAAATTTCCCGAGTCTAATTAAGACAACCCTTAGACTTAAATATCACGGGTGACCCTGTTCAACACATTCCTGGGATGTACAAATCAGAATCCTTTGTCGAACTATTGAACAAGTTCAAGTTCCCATAGTTTGAGATGAACTACTAGGATTGCATAGCAACCATTCCGATAGGGTGTCAACTCTTTATCTAGGTTGTAAACGTTTTAATAGTACTAAAACCAAAATTCTAATCTCCTTGTGATCAACCCAAAGTCACATCACTGGAATTCCTACTAAGATCTATTAACCGACATGTCTATAATATATTTAAACCAAATACGTGTTATTCTCATAATCATCATTCTTATTTAAAAATGAAATGATACACCTTTACATAAAAGTAACCGTCATATATGGTTTTAAGAATAAAACCCTAATAATCTCCTAGTTATTCTTAAAGCCATGTATCTAACTCCCATCCCATCTACACAATAGTTTGCTACCTATTGATAGAAGGATTAATCGGGTGTTATTCGATAAAAGCTTGTGATAAACTTATCACCCATTCCGTTCAATCTCTCGAACTTGGTGAAACCTACACTCAATGTGCTTAATCCTTTTATAGGTTACAAGTTCTCTCAAACTTATAATTGTATCATTATGTTCAATGCAAAGTGTAATAGTTAATTAAACTTAAAGGAACCTTCCCAACGTTTCTTAGGAAGTAATCGAGACATATTTCCTCTATAGTTACCTCCTAAGTGACAACAACTTAGGCATCCCTTGCGAAGTTATCAATCCAAGATTGTTTCACACTCCTCTAACTTATAGCTCAGCCTCCTATTGGTAAACACATATCCCGAATAGAAAACTTGGAATCTTTATCTGACTAAAAAATTAATCTTTGTACCTCAAAGGTATAAGACCATTAGACTAAAATCTATTAACCGTGTCAAAGGTATATCACACTTTGGTCTAGTACACAATATATCATATCTGAGGCTTCCCACTGCCAAAGCTTATCCCTCATTACTTCAATCTAATCAAATGTCTTTAGACATTGATTCCCAAAAAGAATGGTCCTAAACTTGAAAATAAATTATTTTCACGAAATCCTCATGCTAATTTTGTGTATATAAGATTGATATAATCAACCTGGGATAAGCTTAACATCTTTTGCAACCGATCTAGGGAAAGTTTGATCATAAAGATGTGACTGGATTGTCCTATGGAATTAATGTCAAATATTCAGAAAAATATATTCCTATGTGAAATAATACTCTCACCTCGTTTCCGATTAGTTAAGTATTATCCACGAATTGTACTAAGAAATACCACTACATTTTCGTCATGCTTCTTATACAAATAAGTACTTTTTGGACTTTGATCAAAATCAAAACATGATTATCTGATCAAACTGAATGGGCCAAGACCTTGATGTTAGCATAAATCCATAAATGGATGTCACAATATTATATCACTTTTCGTTTCCTGATTTCTTACTATGTGCTTGTCAAGACGATCGTTCAAGAATGCAGTCTTAATATTAAAAGAATTTTGACTTGCGGGATGGTTTGCTCATAGTCAATAACTATAAGGACTTGAAATATGATTAGGAATGTTAGTTACATGATTAAATATAAGTTATCATTGATAAGTTTGGTGATGGGTATTAAACATTTAAGTATCATGTTTAAAGGATGCATACTCGTGTGATATAGATGTTGTTTGTATTAGATTCCAATTGAGCTTATGATCGGTGATAACATGTTTAGATATATGATTAGTTATGTGATTAAATTCATCGTAAAATATGTTTTTAATTCATCATTATGTTTATAAAAATAAACTAGGGTGTTGGTGCAAAATTGGGGATGTTTTGTCGCTAAATGTGAAAGTTTGGGGATTTTCGGTGCATTGCTACTCTCCTGTTCGAGCCAAAATTAGGCATATTAGCTTTATGATTTTGGGAAAACATAAATATTAACGTTGTACATATATAAGTTATCTATGCGTGGGCGCAAAGGGAGAGTAAATTGAGGTCCGTAATAGTGAGTTGTGGTAATTTTACAAAGGCATCACAAATCTATCATTAGTGAAATTGATTGACTCGACCTTTTGTCCAACAAATCGCACACAACCGCCTTAAAATGGTCACACGACCTCATGAACACGTTTTTATGGTTATATAGCAGACCTTTATCATCTTGTTTAGTTCATATTATAATCTTAGGAAGAAATATGCCTATGGAGAGAGAAAAAGGAAGTTAAGGAAGAAATTGTTTTGAAAAATTACTATAAATCAAGGAGTACTTATAAGGTAATTACCTCTTTATTAAAGTTGATCACATGAATGAGTTTTACACTTTGTATGTTTTTGTTTCTGATTTTGATAAATATTTGAATGATACCCATATTGCCCTATTGTATTAAAATGAGGATGGCTTAAGAACATAAATAAGAACTTCTGTTAGGATAGTAAATGCTAACATTAAAGTCCTAGATTTGAATCACCTTCTTGTGAAGCTTTTTAATTTAGGAAATTCATGTGTATGATCTTTGTATATTTTAAAACACGTTTATTCTATGTTTCCATGAACTAATACCCAAGATAGATAGTGTGGAGACTTAATTGTATTATGTTATGTTGTAAAGTTATACTTTGGACCTAGTTGTGTTAAAAGTGTCATAACTCATTGAGTACTTAAAGAAATTAAGTGACTCTAGTTGGAGATGTTAGATGGAACATATGAGAATAACATACTCGAATATGAGCATAAAATGCCTTTTGGTTTGGCTCGGGGGTTGTTTTCAAGGTGATGGTTGTAAGTCGGTACATAGTTGTCATTTGCATAATCCGCTTGGATATGCCCTGAGCTTGATAAAGCTTTTGACATAGTAAGTGAACTCTAAAAATTATGAAACTTTAATTTTGTATTATTCAATAGGTGTATTAAAATTGGGTGGGAGATAATAGAAATTTATGATTTATAAAAATTATGAAAATTCTTGAAAGTTGACTTAATGATAGAGGAGCCTATAGGACATATTTGCTATGTAGTGAAGAAATGGGCATATCTTACTTTAGGAAACTTGAAAATATGCGACGTCTTTTGAATTGGAAACCCTATATCACAAATATTTAATTGTAATGGTTAATTATGATTTGTGATATGATTTGGATATGTTAAATATCTTGACATGAATGTGGCTTCATTTATGATAAATGATTTGAATGGGATCACATGATTCTTATGAATTGGGTTACGTTTAAATCACTATTTGGACTATTGATATTAGTATGATGATATTAACATTGTAAGAATTATACGAAAGGAATAAGAACCCATTGAACAAGTGCCAGACAAAGGCAAAGGAAAGGCCCATTAAGTTGCCAATGTGAGTGTACTCATTAGTAAGATGTATTTATACATGGTTATGGATATGATCAGAATATCATGAATATGAAATTGTTCATTTCGGTCTATCGAAATGGGAGGTTACTCCCCGATACGGAATGAGAGAGAATTATCTATTACAGACCAGGAATGGGGGAGAATTGTCTTTTACAGACAAGGAATTACTCCTCGACTAGGAATGGGGGAGAATTTTCTATTGCTAACAGGATATGTGATTCGGAAAGGTTGGTCATTCATTATGAATGGGTCGGATAAGTTTATACATTATTATATGGATACGATTTGTTGCATTTAATTTTATGTAATTGTCTAGTAGTGATGCATTCACCGAGCTGTTTTGCTCACGGTTCCTATGTTTATGTTTTTAAGGTTTTGTGATGTCATTGCCAAATCTAGGAGGTCGGGTGGGGTTAGCAAGGGATGCATAAAACCATGATTTTGATTAAATGTAAATGTGATAAATATTAGCCCACTTATCCTTTAAGTAAGTTTAAATAAGCATAATTACTTTAAAATTGTGAAAAGTTTTTAGTTTTATCGATTCATGTTGATGACTCAAAAAGGATACTCGTGTTTATGGTTTGGTTAAGGCAATTATGGTTTGACTCACTTTGACTTTCAAACTTAATTATAAGTAACTGGGTTGGGGTGCATCAACTTTTGGTACCAGGGCCTAGGTTTTAGAGGTTCTGGAGTTAGAAGGGCCTAGATTTGGCAGTGGACATATAAATTATTTTGATTTATAAGTATTCGATTTTAAAGGATATATATAAGTATATTGGATTCTCGAAACATGGACATGAAGGGTTTGTTATTAAGTTTTAAATTGACGTTCTTAACTAACATCTGTCAGTTATATATATATATATACTAGGGTGTGCCCGTGCCGATAGCACGGTGATAAATTTGTTCCCCTGATATTTTATACCCGTGCCGATGGCGCGACAATAAATTTATTCTCGTGATAGATTTGTTCCCGTAATAAATGTGTACCCGTGTCGATGGAACGATGAAATAAAAAGTCAAATTAAAAATAATTTAACTCTATTGCATTCTACCCCACCTCTCTTCGTCCAACCCACGGGTTATAATAATTATTTTACGTACATCACAATTCCTATAATTCTAAGATTAAGGTTTCACGCCTTCACATATTATTTCGTAATAGTGATTAGGTCTCGCAAAATAAGATAAGATGTGATAACCCTATTTTGTGTGCAAAGTTATAAAAGAGGTGAATATATAACACTATTTCTTTTGGATGGTTACGGAAAACAAATAAAGTAAAGTAGAGAGTGACATACATGTTCTAAAATGAGAGAGCGAGAACGAAGATTCTAGGTGACGTAGGTCTTAGATATAAAATTTATTTTCTATTTATTATATAATATTCAAAATTTGACTTTCAAATATACACACAATTCATGGCTGTGGGAATTAAAAATTGTGCGCATGGCTCAGCTACGTATTATATCGAACCCGCATAAATCCATTATGTCTTCACACTCCTCTTCTTCTCTTCCTCTCTCTGAACATTTCTTTATTTTTCTTGTATAACACCACATTCTGTTCTTTGATAAAAAAAAAATCTTTAATAAGTAGTTTGGATTTTTTTTGGTTATTTCATCAAACACCTTTTTGGCAACTAAAGTTGGGCGTAAAGAAGCGCAAACTTCCCTTATTTATGAGACCTGTAATATATGAAATAACCAATCAAACCAAGTAATGGACATACACATTAATGAAAACAATAAACAAAAAAAAGTCTTGTATATAAAAATGGGTTTGGTTTTGAAACATCATAACAAACAATAAAAAATAAAGAGTCATTATAGTAAAACACAGTACCTGGAATCTATTAGGGGACAAAAGATATAAAAACACAATAATTTACGGCCAAAAAAGATAAAAGTGAGAGCTTTGCCAAGGGGATCTACATCCTTGTAAAACACAATACATTATATGTATAAAACAATATTAAGTGGTGGGTACTGTTTGGAATATTAATAGCAGAAAGAACAAACAAAAGGAATGGTTCTTGGCCAAAGGTGTTGGAGTGGCAAGTCTCGGGTTGGCAGGAGGTTTGAAGGTGCTAACCAGGTAGAATATTAGGGTATTGGGTTGTGCAGGTTTGGGTTGAAGTGTGTTTACGGATCAAATGGGTTTGGGGGTTGTTGTACAGGGGTGGGTAGTGGTTTAACATGGTAGAAATTGGCAAGAGGTTTGGGTAGTTCACCAGGTGTTTGACATGCACCAACAGTGATCAAACTAAACCAAAATCAAACCCAAATCTGATCACATAGATCACGTTGTGGGCGTTTACATTCCAAAGTGGTTCCCTTACAGCATTATACACACAACAAAAATAATATTTATTAACAGTGTTGGAAGAAAACAACTCTCTCAACACGTTTATGTGTATCTGTTATTACATTGTAGAGAAAAGATCTCTCGGCACTAAATTGCATCGAGTTAATGGAAAAAAAAACATCGAAATCATAGAAAAGTCACAATTATCAATTTCTCACCTGGCAACAGAGACAGACTAAGGAGTGATAAATTGATCTCTCACCGTTCACGTCCTCAACACCGCCACCGACGGTGGATTTGTCATCCTGTCATCCTTTTGGAATACCGAAGGCATCGCATCTATCATTTCTTTTAAAGTGTTCTCCTTCAAAATGGTAGCATTTTGTTCCCCTGGTCGACCATTGGAACTCAACCCCGTCACGAATATATGATCTGGGACTCTTATTTGTGACTGACTGAAACATCTTGAAACCCCAGATAGCGGGTTGTTCTGTAAAACCGAAAAATACATATTATTATTTTGCAATTCAATATTGTGAAATGGGGTTGGTTTAAGTTTATTACCGTGAAAGTGGTTGCATTCAAGGAGATCATGGCTACACATAAATGTGAGAGTTTGAAGCAGTAGATAAAATAAGAGAGCGAGAGAGAAAGAGAGAGAGGAAAGAGAGAAATGACCTAACCCCATAAAGCCTCTCTAATTTGAAGAGGTTCAAAATGAATCCAAAATTTCTTGAGCCTGGTGCTATGTACTGCCTTTCAACTACTTTTCTGACCGACACTCTTAATAAGATGTACTTTTCTCTTATCAAAGTGGACAACACTCTCACATATTATACACTCATTTTTTAAAGAAACCTCGAAGCTCGTAGCATTACCCATACAACTCTCTTACTTAATATGCGCCGTGAGTTGGGTTGGACAACCATAAGATGCATACCCAAAGATTAAATCTCGGCCTGGTATAGATACAAAACTATTTATATATGCTTTGTATAATGTGGTTATATGATGTGGCAAAACCCCCTCCTACTTTATTTTATATATATATATATATATATATATATTATTGTATGGGAGGAAAAGGAAATAAGATATTGAGGTTTATTCGGGGATGACAGCGAATACATGTATTTTAGTATGATCATTGCATTGTTTTATATGTTGTATGGACAAACATGTCATTGAAGAAATTTTTAAAGACAAAATATGGAATGAAAAATTGTGAAGTATTGGAAGTGACCTCTTCCTACACTAGTATATGTGGACTTGAGTCGTGTTACTTATTAAGCCATAAATGGGTGAGCGCCTCATCTGTATGGGAGAGTGATGTACGGTAACACATATTCCATTAAAGGATGATAAGTGAGGAGAATTACTATTACATGATTATGTTGAGACTTAAATTGTTACAGTGTGAATAAAATGAAGATTCACATAGTAAAGGTGAAGTGAGAAGATTAGTAGTTGTATATGTTTAAATTTAATATGTGAAATGGTTTGAAATTCAATTACTAGTCAATATATCACAATTTATCCGAATATGGGTTCATTGTGAATTATGATAAGTAGAAGAAAAGAGTAATGAGAGTTGAGATGTACGTCTTTAATAGTATGAGTACATATAGTGGATATTACTCTTGTGATGTTTTGAAATGCTTATATGAATAGTAAAGTTGAGATGAGTTGTTAAAGAGTTTGAAGTTTAAAAATATTAAGGAGTACTTTTAAGAGTATGTGTTATGTATGAGTATGGGAAATATGCTAATCAGGTTTGAATATTAACAACTGGTTTGGGTGGATATTATGTCGTTTTTGTCATTGTACATATGTATTATCACTGAGGGTATGTAATATAATGAATATGGTTGACATTATAATGAGTTACTAAGAAGTATGTGTAAGGATAATGTGCTATGTGGGATAACATAACATGAAACATTAAGGTACTTATACATTCTATTTGAAAGAAATATGACATATAATAGTTCGAGAATTATTATGGGGTTAGCAAGTATGGTTAAGGTTTTAAGTGGTTATATTACGTTTAACATCCATGTTACAGAATTAGTATAGTGAGTGTATTGGTGATGTTGCATAATACTATCATGTATTCTTTACCATATAACGCACAAGAGATGTTAGGAAATATTTTGAAGATATATACATATTATACGGTGTTATTTTAAGAATAATGTTGATGAGTGAAAAAAAACACTTATAGTGTCACAAAGGATTGGGGTAAGATTATGATTGCAAAATTATTATGTTGGGTGGATGACTTGTTCAGGTCATTGTATGTTTAGTTAAATAATAATTAGACAATGTTGTAAAAGGAATATAGTGAGAAGTTATATTGAGTTCATAATGCATGACTACATAATATACATAAAAGTGAATATGGAATCTTGGTTAAAAATAGACACTTGGTGAATGATGATTCATTATCTATATATGAAAAGTAGTAAGGTTATATTTGGATTAAGGATTGTAAGAACGATATTTAACATACTCTTAAACCTTATAGATGATGTGGATAGTAGTTAAAGTCAAACATATATATTTGGTATTGAATGGAAGATGGAGAGATGAAGTATAAGAAGCTAGTCTTGTAATAAAATATTTATGATTTGAAATATTACACGATGATAAGGATAGACTATAGGAATGAAGGGAGAAACATAAAGAATGATACTAGGTTTAATAAAAATGTTCACTCATTGTGAATATAAGATGATACAGTCGATAATATATTATATGTGAATGGTCGACATATGTACATAAAGGTATGAAGTAATACATGAGTTGAGAATTAGTTTTCATTGATGAGAAATCATTAGACGATTATCCTTACGTATAAATGATAAATAAACTAAAGATATTATGAAAGAAGATTTGTCGTTCATCGAGGAAGTGGAGGAAATTCTTGATTGTAAGGAGAAAGTATTAAGGAATAAAATTATTTATATAGTTAAACAGTTATAGAGGATCCCTTAAAATTAAACAAGAAAAGGGAATATAGCATGAGGAAACAGTATCCCCAATTGTTTGGTAAGTTACATTCATGTTAAATTTCGAAGACGGTTTTTGGGATAGAATTGTACGGCCCTAAAACATGATTAGGAATGTTAGTTACATGATTAAATGTGTGTTATGATTGATAAGTTTGGTGATGGGTATTAAACATTTTAAGTATCATGTTTAGAGGATGCATACTCACGTGATATATATGTTGTTTGCATTAGATTCTAATTGAGATTATGATAGGTGATAACATGTTTAGACATTTGATTAGTTATGTGGTTAAATGAATCATAAAATTTATTTTTAATGCATCATTATGTTTATAAAAATAAACTAGGGTGTTGGTGTGAAATTGGGGATGTTTTGTAGCCAAATGTGAAAGTTTTGGAATTTTCGGTACATTGCTACTCTCCCATTAGAGCCCAAATTAAGCATATTAGCTTTATGATTTTGGAAAAACATAAAATATAAAATTTGTATATATATAAGTTATATATGCGTGGGAAGAAAGGGAGAATAAATTGAGGTCCGTAATAGTGAGTTATGGTAATTTTACAAAGGCAGGATAAATCTATCATTACTAGAATTGTTTGAATGGACCTTTTGTCCAACAAATCACACACAACCACCTTAAAATGGTTACATGGCCTAATGAATACGTTTTCATGGTTATATAGCATACCTTTATCATCTTGTTCAGTTCATATTATAATCTTAGGAAGAAATATGCCTATAGAGAGAGAAAAATAAAGTTAAGGAAGAAATTGCTTTGGAAAATTACTATAAATCAATGAGTACTTATAAGGTAATTACCTCTTTGATAAAGTGATCACATGAATGAGTTTTACACTTTGTGTATTTTTGCATCTGATTTTGATAACGATATTAATGATACCCATAATTCTCTATTGTATTAAAACGAGGATGACTTAGGAACATAAATAAAAACTTGTGCTAGGATAGCAAATGTTAACATTAAAGTCCTAGATTTGGATCACCTTTTTCTGAAGCTTTTTAATTTATAAAATTCATGTATATGATGTGTGTATATGTTAAAACATGTTTAGTATATGTTTCCATGAACTAATGTCCAAGTTAGATAGTGTGGAGACTTAAATGTATTATGTTATGTTTTAAAGTTCTACTTTGGACCTAGTTGTGTTAAAAGTGTCATAACTCATTGAGTACTTAAGGAAATCAAGTGACTCTAGTTGAAGATGCTAGATGACACATATGAGTATAACATACTCGAATACGAGCATAAAATACTTTCTGGTTTCGCTTGTTTTTTTTTTCAAGGTGATGTTTGTAAGTCAGTACATTGTTGTCATGCATAATCCGTTTGGATATGCCCTGAGTTTGATAAAGCTTTTGACATAGCAAATGAACTTTGAAAATTATGAAAATTTAATTTTATATTATTCAATAGGTTTATTGAAATTGGGTGGAAGATCATAGAAAGTTATGATGTATAAAAATTATGAAAATTCTTGGAAGTTGACTGAACAATAGAGGAGCCTATAGGGCAAATTTGCTATGTAGTGAATAAATTGACAAATCTTACTCTAGAAAACTTGACAAGATGCATCATATTTTGTATTGGAAACCCAATATAACAAACATTGAATTGTAGAGGTTGATTATGATTTGTGATATGATTTGAATATGTTAAATATCTTGATATGAATGTGGAGGGGACTTCATTTATGATAAATAATTTGAATGGGATCGCATGATGCTTATGAAATGGGTTACGTTTAAATAATTCTTTGGACTATTGATATTAATATGATGATTCTAACATTTTAAGAAGGATGGGAAAGGAAGAAGAGACCATTGAACAAGTATTAGAAAAAGGCAAAGGAAAATCCCATTAAGTTACTAAGGTGAGTGTACTCACTGGTAATATGTATTTATACATGGTTATGGATATGATCAAAATATTATGAATATGAAATTGTTCATTTTAGTCTACCGAAATGGGAGGTTACTCCCCGACCTGGAATGGGGGATAATTGTCTATAACAGATAAGGGGTTACTCCTCGACCAAGAATGGAAGAGAATTGTCTATTACAGATAAGGGGTTACTCCTTGACCAGGAATAAGGGGGAATTTTCTATTGCAGAAAGGATATGTGAATCATGATTCTGAAAGGTTGGTCATTCATTGTAAATGGGCTGGATAAGTTTATACATCATTATATGTATATGATTTATAGCATTTAATTTTATGCAATAGTGTAGTAGTGATGCATTCACTAAGCTATTTTGCTCACGGTTTCCATGTTTATATTTTTTAGGTATTGCGACGTCATTGTTGAATCTAGGAGGTCGGGTGGGGTTAGCAAAGGATGCATAAAATCATGATTTTGGTCATATGTAAATGTGGTAAATCTAAGCCTACTTATACTTTAAGTAAGTTTGAAGCATAATTACTTTAAAATTATAAAAAAAATTAGTTATATCGATTCATGTCGATGACTCAAAAAGGATACTCGCGTTTATGGTTTGGTTAAGGTAATTATGATTTGACTCACTTTGACTTTCAAACTTAATTATAAGTAACTGGGTTGGGGTGCGTCAATAACTTTATTTCTGAGTAAACACTTTCGTAAGCCTTGCCTTGAAGGTTTATAGCTTCCCATTCATCTTTCTTTTAACTTCTTGTAGGTTCACTGGTGCCCGATGGATTTTACTCCATCAACATTCCCCCAAACTTGATTCGAATATATCGAATCTTTTTTGGTATCCATAGTCATAAGTCAAAGCAAAAATCCTTATCTTATAATGCCTCATTGTAGTTCCTGGGAGTCAGTTCATGTTTGTTTGGGATCATATCTAAATGATTATCCAAAATACTAACCATCCAGGATGAATCCTGATGATCCCACTACAATGTGACACCACTTCCAATCCAGTATAAGTGACACCTGTATCCTAATCATCGATAATTATCCCAATACGATAAGGTAGTGGATTATCGATCTTAGGTCATATTTCATGTTGTACGGGTAGTCTAATAACATTGGTAATATGATGTTCCATTATACCTTATAAGTCCAACTTACACTAGGGCTTAAGTTTATTACATAACCCTCTTACATGAACCTGGAATTGATCAAATCAATGACCTTATTGGACTTATGATTATGATATAAACTACTTTTGTAACCTTCAGGAACCACTACATTAGCGGACCTGAGCCCTTACGTCGTTTCACTACGAGAAAAGTTGTAGTACTTGATATAACATATGAAGAGACATACCTCTTTCCTTAATTTCAACTTCATTGGATCATTCTACAACATGAGTTCTGGGCACCCTACATCTGAACATTCCCTAGAATGAGATTGCGCCCACTCCTAGAAGAGATCGATAGAAAAGAAACTAAACTAGAATGCATATGCCTGTCTCTTCGCAAAAAAATCCCAATAAGGTTTTTTTACAGTTCTGAATAACCTACAATGGACCATATCATATCTTAAAGAATCTAAAGCCTTATTTCTTTCTCTTTAATGATCTTCTCCATTGAATTATTCAAAATCAGTATTTAGCTGTACTGGTGAGACAAACCTTATAATGAAAAAAATATTTTTCATAGTACCAGAACAAATAAAAGATGTACAATTTTAATAAAATAATTTTCGTAAAATCATATTTTGTTCAAAAACAATTTATAAAATCGAAATCAATTTGTAAAACCAAGTGCAATAACAATTTTTCTACATTAATTTTATGTCATCATCATTATCTAAAAGATAACCTTACTGCTTAAAATGTTGCCTTATCCTTGATGCATATAACTAGGAACATCTCTCTTTAAAGTAATTACCCGGTTACTTGGAACCTTTGCAATGAGTTTTAATCTTGATTCGCGGTCCTCAAATCTACATACCAAGTGACCATCTATCAGACCAAAAATCATGCATTCACTTTTTAGAGGAAAACCATTACCATGTCCAATTATATTAATAGTCCTTGAAACTTATTCCAATCAACAGTTTAAGAGTTAAACAGTGACAAAAATGAATTCATATTTGAAATCTTAAAAACATGAAATAGAAAAAAATAATTTGTAATTAAACACGAGAAATAATTCGATTATATTTTAAGTGATATCCTTCAACCGCCAATTTAAAATTAATCCATCAGACATCCTAGTTCCCTTATGAGTTAAGATTTCTCATTTGGATCTTACATCACTACACCTTGAACTAGACAGACTTTCATTGTTCACTATACTATCCGGGCACTTTAGGATCCTCTACCCCACATCGTGAATAGACGACGACTTTTGGCCCCACTCCTAATGACAGTGACTCTTTCGGGAGGATATCAAAAGTCATATCTAAGTTTATACCATAAACTAATTTTAGATTATCCCATATCACATAGACTCATCCTTTAGGGGGCACCCACGTGAATATTGAATTCAAAATTGCCCATTAGGAAACTTGTACCAACCACTGAAATAATTAGTATTCCTCTTTGGAGGACCTACATAATATTGAAAGTCTACAAATCGTTGATGGATACCGTGGAGTTTATGTCGAAATCCCTCACCCACTTAGTATTTTAAAACTTGAGGGTTTTGAAAAACTAACCATTCAATTTTAAATGCCGAAATTTAAATCCTTGGTAATTTTCAATTTACTTATGTAAATTAAATCACCTTATCTCACTGTTTTAATTTTGTAAAATAAAAAAAAATTAAATTTTCCAAAATAAAATTTTTGAAAATCTCAATTTAAATTCATATATTTAAATTTTATTACCCCGATTTAATTCAATTTAGAAAAGAATAAAACACAACACCAATTTTGGGAGAAAATTAGTGATTTAGGCGAGTCTCAAAATAAATAATCTATGTTGTCCATAAAATAAGTGTTCCCAATTATCCAATTAACTAGCACACAAAATATTCAACATAATAAAAATAAAGAGACATGCAAAAAATTAAATAATTAAATGCAGGAAAAATAAAAGACATAAAAACTCTTTCCACCATGGCCTAGATTTCTACATGAAGTAAAACTCTTCTTGAAAAAGAATCCTTGTTGAAGTAGACTTTATTTTAGGCAAGAGTCTAACTTGAAGTGAAACTCTTCATGTAAAAGAATGATTGTTGAAGGAGACTTCCACTTGGGCAAAGAGTCTAACTCGAAGTGGACATCATCAAAAGAAGATGCATGAAACCTTCTGATCAAGTTGATTTTTAGTTCAAGCCTTCGTATAAACTTCAACAAGAATATACCCGAGAATTAATGAATTCCAATGATCTGATCTTCCGTTATTGACGTTATGACCCAGAATGTCATTATTAAATAGATGACATTAACGGCATCCGATAGATCTTATTTTCGGTGGATGATTTTTTTTACCTTCAACAAGAACACATCTGAAAATCAACAAATTTCAACGGCTTGATCATCCTCTATGGGCATCAAGGCCTTGAATTTCACTATTATATAAGATGAGTTTAACGATGTCCGATTGAGATGATTTTCAGTGGACACCTTAATTTTGCCTTTGGCAAGAACATATCTAAAAATCAATTAATTCCAACGGTCGAATCATTGTCAAGGGACGAAATTATATTTCAAATTTCTGTGACATGACCTTCTTCTTCTTCCTCGAATTTACATGGAAGAAAACCTCCATAACTCCTCCAAATACATCGATATTGAAATAATACAAAAACCTAATTATTACAACCATGTCGAATCTAGGAACAAAATTAACTATGAATAGACCACCTAGGATCCAATCACACAAAATAAATATGTGTGACCATGATGAAAGTGTTATAAACTTATAATCTTTTATTAGAATGACACCATACACAAACATATATAATCATACAACATGGCAAAACTAGGGTTTCTTGTTGTACAATATAGATCTTTTCAATTTAAAATAAATCTCAATATGTCTCTGATACAAATTATTGAGAAAAATAACTTGGGATTGATATATAAATGCAGAAAAATTTCAGCCCTAAAGATCTTTGATTAATCATGCATTGAAAAGAAAATAAGAATTAGGTTTAAAAATTAAGCTTAGGGATTCGAGAATTCATACCACAACGAATCTTGTTATGATTTATATAAGAAAAAATTGTTCGATGAAGAACATGATGTTTCCGCCCATCCAAGATCTCCCAAAAAAACTTTCTTAAACTTCTATAAAGCTTGTATCTTCTAGTGTATGCCCCTCCCCCCCCCCCCCCCCCCCCCCAAAGATATATAGGTGTGTGGGAACCTTTTGAAATGCAAACCCTTCCTTATGAGTGAGATATGGTCCTTTCTCTCTAAGCCTCTTCACAAAAACGTGAATAGTATTTTCTCTCACCCATCTCAAACCCTAATGAACCATAACAATAACAAAAAACCTTTTCCACACCTTTATATACAAGTACAAAAGGTGTGCTTGGGCCAAACTAGATTTCTTCAGAGTCTGGGCCTAACTACTTGGGTATATGGACTACACTAAGGACCCAAGACAAATTATTAAATTAGCTCCAAATAAATACTCAGAAATTCTAATTACATTACCACAATTATTTCATTTATTTATTTAATTATAAATTAACTCTATTAAATAATCATGACTGCGCTCCAATTTAATTATCTCGGAAATTAATTGGGTATAATGGTATCTTATTTGCAAAGTTGATTATGGTATACAATATGATTCCTAACGTCAAGAGTCCGATACCTGCTTGGTCAAATCAATTAATGTTAATCGATTTTAACCAACATCTAATCAATTCCTTGATTCTCAAACTTAATTTATTTGCTACTCCAAATAATCTACCGACCGGATTTTATTTAGTGGAAATAAGATATATAAGTCTATCAAGGGGATGTCACAATTTAAAGTATCACTGATCGAGTGCGAAAAGTAGCGCGTGTCAAACGCTGGTCGTTATTTTCTGTTCACCAACTCAATACAAAAACCTAAATTACGACTACACTTGTGGGGCAAGGATAGCAGTAAGTCGGGTATCGAAAATCCACTGAGACGAGATGCTAGAATTTAATTGATTTAATACTCCGAAATAAAAGTGTAAAAGATGATTACAAACTAAAAGAAAAGATGCATGAAAGGGAAATGTTAATCTAAGCAAGTGTATTGAAACTAGACTAACAAAGCGGTAAAACTATAGGTTGCGTAGAATGTCCCTCACCCGGGTTAACTTGTATAAAATGGTTACATGGGTCGACGAGTTATTACAAATACGTCTCGTTTCGACAGTTAATTAAATCAAGGGTTGTCATGCCCCTAAATCCGCATTAAAGCCTAATAAGATTTTGGCGTCAACAAATATCCCAAAAATTACGCGCGAAAGGTCGTAAGCACGGGACATACATGATATGCCCCGTCAAATCTCCTAGGGGTAATAACTAGGACAGCGCACCCGAAATACACCCGTAAACACTATCACCAAGAAAAGCAACGCGTTAACCCGAGTGAGTTCCATTCAAGCACAACCTAATTTAAATTACCTAGAAAGCATTGTAAAAACGCGATAAAGAAAGCGGTAAATAAACGCGATAAAGTTACACTAGAAAGCAATTAAAGAAAGCAAGTAAACCTAAATTAGAAAGCATGAAAATTACACTACAAAGCAAGAAATAAATGAAAACAAGCTATATTAAATGGTAGGGGAGATGAATAGTCAACTTACAATCCAAATGGGGTGTCAAACCAAAGAGAAATAAAGAAGAACTAACCAAATCACCCAAAACCTAAGCTAATCTACCCTAAAATCGTGTATCTCTGTTTATTACATAAAAAATGCTTTATATAGTAAGTTGGAATTAAATTAGAAAACAAAAGAGAAAAGAAAAGAAAAGGCAAAATATCTGCAGAAAACAGGGGATCAACCGATCGACCCCTTTGGTCGATCGATCGATCATGAACAAAAATCCCATTGTCGATGAGGATCGATCGATCGACCCTTTTGGTCGATCGATCAATCAAGCAGGGGCAGAACACACTGCATTCTTTTCTTCCTCTTTTCCTCGTCTTTTGGTTTCAATGCTTTTCTCCTCCGCTAAAATTAGCGTAACTTCTTCGTTAGGGATCCGAATCGCGCACCGTTCGCGGCCATGCGAAGTTTGCTAGGAGGGCTACAACTTCCGTGTGCCCAAGCTATGAATTGACCAAATTGCCCTTGAATGTGCGATTGCATACGAAACTTCACCAGAATGCATCTGAACTTCATACTTACCATCCACTTACCTATAAAAGCTCAATTAACCCCTGCAAAATATGTTAACGTAGAAATCCGAGGTTGTCGGGTTAACGAGCATAAATATAGGGAGTAAGATACCCGATGGGGCTAAAATGCGTCCATTCGGAGGATGAAGTACGCAATATTTGCGTATCATCACACCCCTAACTTACACATTGCTAGTACCTAGCAATGAAATAGGATGCAACAAGAACTACTAGCAAATCAAAAGCAGGAGATAGTCCAAAATTATGGTATAAAAGCAAAAGGCCACTTTCGCGGGCGATTCGATTGCATTTAGCGTATGCAATAAGCCGTTAAACCCCTAGGTCACCCTAGTGGACGAGTGTCGTCTCGTGAGTGTTTTAAGGGATGATACCCACAAACATCACATGGTTTCCTCAAAATATGCCCAACCCAACATGCGAAAAGCCCAACAATGGAAAAAAGGATTTTATACACATTATTAGCACATTGAACGGATTCAAATAAAAGTCCAAATCATTAACATTATAGAATGCACCTCATAGAATTGAAACCTTAAAATGTGGGAGGGGAGCGAGCACATGAAAAGTATGATTTGGCGAAAAACTTATATAAACCGAATAAACATTAAAGCAAGCATACATTCAATCCTCATGGGCATTACACTCATCAAGTGAATTCACTCGAAACAAGGAGGTAACACACGGAACATGCAGGTATAAATAGTAAATATAAATGTAAACTAGGTCGCACACGTGTCACAAATGAAGAACGCTATATATAAACTAAAAAACTATAATCTCAATGAAAGGATACTGCACACTAAAAGAGGCGAAATGCATTTTCACAGATTATCAAAACTATTGTGACTTTTAAATTACATCAACCTAAGATCTCATAGGACTTTACTAGGGTTGTAAGGTAGGTTAGGCTAGGGTACAAAATGAAGGAATGTATGTACGGATTCAAAGTGTTCGGGATGAAAACTCGGGATAATGAGAAACTGCGGGCAATATCAAAATTGGAAAATAAGTTCCAAAACGGCATTATATATATCATCGGGGAGAGTAATCAAAGCTTATTGAACTATACACAACATCATTTACAACTTTCTCTTTTCTTTCTTTTCTTCTTTTTCTCATGTTTTCTTTTGCTTTTTTGCTTTCTCTTTTTCTTCACTTTTTCACTACTTTCTTCTTTACTTTTCAAACTCTCATATGCCTAAATTGCAACCGACATCATAACAACATCATTCAATCCCAAGTATCAATCCAAACAAAGGTGTGGAAAGTGTATATATGGGCTAAAACTCCAATTTATAGTTGGTTATGGGAATGGGGTTATGAAACGAAAGGCTAATATTAGGCTCAAGGGGGTTAACGAGGGTAAACATATAGGGGTGAAGTCAAGGCTAATATGGGCGATATAAAAAAGAATGCCTATGATCATTTCACAAAGTTTACGCAATTCTCGAGTTAAAACAATATATGAAAATTATGATCAAGTAACACATTTCAAGTATGAACTCAATTAATGAACGATCAAATGAAAGAATAATGAGATTACCAACGAATTCAACGTTTTCAATGAGAAAAGAATAGTGTATACACTCACAAACGACGAAAGGTACAAAGCTTACTTGGTGTAAGTATATACAATCCAACAAAAGATTACCGAGTTATAAAAATCTTAAACCAAATCAATAGAATCATAAAAGTGCATGTGCTCATGGGATTAAAGTTTCATTCATGAAGTTATTCACAATATCAATAATGGAGACTAAAGTCTAATAACTTCTAAAATCGAGAACATGCATCATTGGGTTGTCTATTGGATCGGGCAATTATTGAAATTTATCATCGAAAACGAGGCAAAATGTCTAAAGAAGGAAAAAAAAGAAAGAAAATATTTTTGAAATTTTTAATTTTTCTAAGAAAAGCATTCTAAGTAACTAACATGTGAGCAAAAATATGGACTAAATAAAGAAATGGATATAATATCCCACACCCCCTAACTTAAAACTTGACATTGTCCTCAATTGTGAATTAAGAACCAAGTTAAAGAAAGGAAAAGAGCGATATTACCCAAAAATGGAGTAATCCCCATAAGAACAAGTCCAAAGAATCTACAAAACAAGTTACTACCGAGCATAGCAAAAACAAATAACAAAAAGTTAACTAATTACACTAGACTAAAATAAAAAGGAAAGAAAAATTAAAAAGCTAACTAAATACAACCTACTATTTAGGCTTCACACTAACTATACACTAGAAGTCTAAATAGTTGAGGGTCCACCGTGAAAATGATTTGACTTTGGAGGATAACCGGTGTACCCTCACATACAAGCATGCCCTCCGAAAAATATTAATTCCGTTTTTACAACGGAAGGCATGTGTAAGGCGTAAGAAAGGAACCATCGCCAATTAAAAGTTTTGGAGGGACGATGGGGGGTTTGGATGGAACGGGTGACAAAAACAAGTGGGGACCGAGAAAAAACGAATATCCTCCCAATGATTTTGAAATTGGAATGGGAGGCGGCGCACACAAAGGCAAAGATTCTATTGTGGAGGGCGACTCGAGCAAGTACTCCTCATCGGCGAAAAGGTTTAAAACATTAAAGTTTAAAACCGAATCATCAGGTACTTGAGACGGTGTGATAATAGAGAATGAAAATGGGGATGAAAGAAATTCAAACTCATGAGATGAATCATCATCGCATGAAGATTGAGTTTCGAAAGAAATAATATCATTTTCAATGAAATGTTCTTCTTTGGGGGCCAAAGAAGAAATCATTTCATTGCAAATGGATATTACGGCGTTTTCATCCTCACTTTCAATATCTATTACGCAATGGGTAAAGTTCAGAATGGTTTGTTCCAAAGTAGGTACAAGTACCTCATTTTGTTCAAAACATTCCTCCACTTTGAAAGTCTCGGAAGCAAAATCGTCGCCGGACTGAAAAAGTAAATTCAAGTCGTGTTCCCACGAACGATTTTCTTCCCGATAACGATTTTCAAGTTTCTCATTCTCATACATACGCAATCCCTCACCGAATGTCATAGGTCGAAGTGCGGATGCATAAAAATGGGAACTTTGAAAATTACCATCGGACTTAAACGAAAACTCATTATTATAGGATTTTTGAAAATTATTCGAATTCATTTCACAATTCCTATTATAAGGAGGTAAAGTCCCAAAATCATTATCATCATCATCAAAATTCCAATAACCTAAATTTTGACTTTCGTTATACTCGCCCAAAGTCATATTTGAATTTTTTATACTTTGGGATTCTAAGTATTCACCGAAAGTCATAGGTTTGCGAGAATTTTGAGAATTATAAGAATGATTATCGAAAGAATTGGAATAAGACATGCTTACCCCAAAAAATGGCTCGAAGTGACGGATTCCACAAAGTAGGTGCGTGCGAGAAAAATTCGAGCGTTTCTAAGTGCTCAAATGTGGAAGTCCTGCAAAAAGATTAACAAATAATACAAATAGAAAGAAAATACTATGAAATACTAAATCAAATAAAGTCTAAAACAAATAAGTTCCCGGCAACGGCGCCATTTTGATCGAGTGCGAAAAGTAGCGCATGTCAAACGCTGATCGTTGTTTTCTGTTCACCAACTCAATACAAAAACCTAACTTACGACTACACTTGCGGGGCAAGGATAGCGATAAGCCGGGTATCGAAAGATCCACTGAGACGAGATGCTAGAATTTAATTGATTTAATACTTTGAAATAAAAGTGTAAAAGATGATTACAAACTGAAAGAAAAGATGCATGAAAGGGAAATATTAATCTAGGCAAGTGTATTGAAACTAGACTAACAAAGCGGTAAAACTATAGGTTGCGTCGAATATCCCTCACCCGGGTTAATTTGTATAAAATGGTTACATGGGTCGACGAGTTATTACAAATGCGTCTCGTTTCGACAGTTAATTAAATCAAGGGTTGTCACGCCCCTAAATCCGCATAAAAGCCTAATAAGATTTTGGCTTCAACAAATATCCCGAAAATTATGCGCGAAAGGTCGTAATCACGGGACATACATGATATGCCCCGTCAAATCTCCTAGGCGTAATAACTAGGACAACGCACCCGAAATACACCCGTAAACACTATCACCAAGCAAAGCAACACGTTAACCTGCGTGAGTTCCATTTAAACACAACCTAATTTAAATTATCTAGAAAGCATTGTAAAAACGCGATAAAGAAAGCGGTAAATAAACGCGGTAAAGTTACACTAGAAAGCAATTAAAGAAAATAAGTAAACCTAAATTAGAAAGCATGGAAATTACACTACAAAGCAAGATATAATGAAAACAAGCTATATTAAATGGTAGGGGAGATGAATAGTTAACTTACAATCCAAATGGGGTGTCAAACCAAATAGAAATAAAGAAGAACTAACCAAATCACCCAAACCCTAAGATATTCTACCCTAAAATCGTGTATCTCTGTTTATTACATTAAAAATGCTTTATATAGTAAGTTGGAATTAAATTAGAAAAGAAAAGAGAAAAGAAAAGAAAAGGCAAAATATCTGCAGAAAAGAGGAGATCGATCGATCGATCGACCGGTCGATCGATCGATCAAGCAGGGGAAGAACACACTGCATTCTTTTCTTCCTCTTTTCCTCCTCTTTTGGTTTCAATGCTTTTCTCCTCCACCAAAATTATCGTAACTTCTTCGTTAGGGATTCGAATCGCGCACCGTTCGCGACCACGCGAAGCTTGCGAGGAGGGCTACGACTTCCGTGTAGATGTCGAGCCAGGTGCCCAAACTGTGAATTGATCGAATTGCCCTTGAACATGCTATTGCGTACGGAACTTCACCGGAATGCGTCCGAACTTCATACTTAGCATCCAATTACCTATAAAAGCTCAATTGACCCATGCAAAACATGTTAACGTAGAAATCCGAGGTTGTCTGATTAACGAGCATAAATATAGGGAATAAGATACCTGAGGGGGCTAAAATGCGTCCGTTTGGAGGATGAAATACGCAATATTTGCGTATCATCAATCATCTAGACGCGAATTTCTTCGAATTATGGTCTCAAACCTACTTATACAACTATCACCCAATATGCGGAGATCATTCGACCCAATATATATCAAATCCCACCCATAACAATCAAAATGACATTTGCACAAGCATGCCAATACTCATAATGCACCCTTTGCAATGATGTGAGACTCTCCGAGTCTAATCAAGACAATCCTTAAACTGAAATATCATGGACGACCTACATGTATTAATCGCAATCCTTTGTTGAACTATCGAACAAATTCTTGAACCATCGAACAGATTCTCGTAGTTTGAGATGAACTACTAGGATTGCATCACAACCATTCCGATAGGGTGTCAACTCCCTATCTCGGTTGTGAATGCTTTAATAGTACTAAAACCAGAATTTTAATATCCTTGTGATCAACCCGAAGTTGCATCATTAGAATTTTTACTAAGCTCTATTGACTGACATGTTTATAATATATTTAAACCAAACATAAGTTATTCCCATAAGCATGTTTCTTATTTGAAAATGGATTGACACACCTTTACATAAAAATAACCATCATACGTGATTTTAAGAATAAAACCCCAACAATCAATTTTTTTTTACTTAAATACGTCCATAATTGTCCATTTTTGGGTTTGATATCTTTTTAATTGACTTTGATTTTGATACCTTTTTAATTGACTTTGAGTTTTATACCTTTTTAGTTAAGGGTCTGTCACATTTAACGGTCACGAGCAAGACACGTGACCTAAGAAAATAATTTATTTATAATTTAAAAAAGGGAAAAAAGTAAAAAACAAACACCAAGAAAACAAAAAATAAATCTTTCTCTCCCCCCAGACACAACCACGTCCCACGCCCTACCACATACCAGCACCACAGCTAGACTCCACTACTATCCCATCAAATTGCACTGCCACGATCAACATTCCTCCACCATCATCACACACAGCTGAATCACCGTCCTAAAAATCAAACCATCAATTTGAACCACAACCACAGCGCACCATCAACACACCATCATAACACCACACCGAAACACTAACACACTGTGAAACCCGAGATGGAATGAAAATCAAAACAACAAAAAACTCATTTGCGATTTATGTGTGTGTGTGTGTGTGTGTGTGTGTATATATATATATATATATATATATATAAATATATATATATATATATATATATATATTTCAAATTTGTAATTTTCATATTAATTTTCGTTTAGGGGGTAGGGGATGAAGGACGATGGCAACATAAGGAGGAAAGGGGTTGGCTATACTATGGGTGGGGGTGGGGAAGGAGGAATGATTTGGTTGTGCTTAGGTGGGAAAGAGAGAGGTCGACTAGTGAGAGGAGGTGGAGGGCCGACGAGACTGGTAAGGAAGGTGGGTGGTGATGGAGGGGGAGAGGGGGCTTGGGAAAACGGTGGTTGGGGTGTTGGGAGTTAAGAGTGTTTCTATTAATTTATTTATTTCTTAATTTTTAAATTATTTTTTTTCCTGATGTCATGTACTTTGCACAAGAAAATTAGATATAACATACTTTTAATAAAAAATGTACTAAACTCAAAAATTAATTAATAAAAAATATCAAACTCAAAACAAAGTAATTACTAAAGAAAAAAAATCGGGGTCATAGTTATCAAGTTCCATTAACTTGGTTAATGATGCAAAAGATCATTTGACTGAGTCAATGGTGTCAAATGTCCTATTTTTTCAACTCAGCACATTAAAATGATAAATATAATTTTTTTTTTAAAAAAAATCATAAAATTTTTAAAAGTCCATAACTTCAAATTTATAAATCCAATATTCACAAAATTTATATATTTGGAATCTACTCGTCAAGATCTGTCAAACAAAACCCATATTCGATATTTTTTAAAGAAAAAACCAAAACAAATAAATTTAAGATTTTTTTATGGGCACCACATTTTTTGCTTCAAAATACCACAAGTTAAAATAATGGTTTTTTTTGCTAAGGGTCACCACATGATATATATATATATTTTTTACACAATTATTTCAACACAAAATACCACATAATCTCTCTCTCTCTCTCTCTCTCTCTCTCTCTCTCTCTCTTTACCCACTACACTACAAACCATACCTTTATATTCTTTACAAAAATCAAGACCACTTTGTCTTCTTTAATTCAACAAAACTTCGTAAATTTTTTGTCCCCCGATACACCAACCATTTTCAACCACATTATTAAACTAGGGTTTATATTAGTAAATACACAAATACCAATGAATAATCCAACCAAAGACAATGACAACACATTCAAAGAAAATGAAAACTCCACAAATGACATTTATGAGGTAAATTTTGGGTCCCATTATATAAATATTTGTATATTCAAAGGGTATGAAAAAATTGAAAATATCATAAATATTCCAGTGATTCGGGATTGAGGCCCCGATTTGAAGGACTAATTTTGGGGTAACTCTACCGGATCAACATTATATTTTTTTATTCGAACAGGGTCCATTCGTTATAAGTAGCCCAAAATATGTTCCTATTGTCAGCATGGTTATAACGAATACCCTACCTTTTCTCGTTATAATCACCCTGAATCAAATATATCATGTTCGTCATAGTTACCCAGAACATTCAAACCTTACTCAACATAATCACTCCAAATGAGAGTTTAGCTATTCGCCATAATCGTGCCGAATGAAATATTATTCAAGATTGGTCATTATTCCAACTGCTATTATTATTGTGATTCAAATTCATTCATTGAGTACTAATAATGGTTTTATTTATGTAGTATGCCTTCATGGACTTCAACACCCTGTTATTTGATCAGCCTTTAGCGAATATCGATATACCCCATAATGGGGAAGGTGGTTCGATGTTAGTAGATGTTAGTGCGACGTTCTTTACGGAGAAAGTATTATAATGTCGATTAGTGATGTAATAGATCTTTATATTATAATTACATTTTACTGATTAATTATATTCTTTGTTTTCAGGTATTTCCCACTCGACAAGCGTTGGTTGCATGGGCTCAAGAGCAAGCTCGATCCGTTAAAACAGTAATCATTATCTCCAAGTCAGATGCACCTTCTGCAATGTTTAAGGGACGTCTACACATGGGTTGTGAGAGGGGTGTTGAGTGCTGTGATCATCATGGGAAGAACGATGGGAATGGAGGGAGTAGTCAAGGGGAAAAAAGTTGGAAGAGGGACACGACCACTCGAAAGTGAAATTGTCTATTTCTGTTGAAGGGCATTCCACTTGACATCGGACAATGGATGTTGTTAGTTGTCAACACAATCACTAATTGCCAGAAATATTAGTTGGGCATGCATACCCCAGTCGACTCACTACAGAAGATAGAAAAAAATGTTGAAAAAATGTCCTTGAGTGGGATAAAGTCGGCTGCCATTTTAACGACGATAAAAATTCGTAATGTTACTAATGTTTTGACCATGAAAACCATTCACAATGCCAAGGGAAAGTTGAGGATTTCCGAACGAGGGGGTATAAAGATGATGCAACAGTTAATGAAGCTGCTTGGGGGTAAACACTACGTCTATTGGCATAGAACGAATGAGTCTACCATGGAGGTAGAAGACATTTTTTGGGCTCATCCAAACTCAATCCAACTGGCTAAGTGTTTTTCATCCATTGTCATTCTTGACTGCACATACATGACTAATTGATACAAGATACCTTTGTTCAAGATGGTTGGTATAACCTCGTGCGAAAGGACGTTTAATATTGCCTTCATATTTTTAATAACAGATAAGGAAGAGAACTATCGGTGGGCATTGGGACGTTTAAAATCCCTATTCGATCTATTTGCATGTTGCACGATTTTCATCACAGTTTGGGAGTACGCGTGCATGAATGCATTACGGGTTATGTTCCTTGAGGCAAGATCTATAGTTTTCACTTTCTACGTTCATCGCAATGTGGAACTTCATGCTAGGAAAGAGATCCACAATGAGGATTCATTGAAGAAGTTCATGGGGGGATTAGATGCATTTAGTTGAATCCCCCACCGAGAATGATTCTAAAGAAATGTGGATGTTATTTCACTTTGATTGGGTTGAACACCCTAATACGCTTCACTACATAAATTGCACACGGTACAATCTAAAGGAGATCTTCATTCATACCTGGATAAATACGATTAAGCACCGGGGTAACCGAACTACCAACTATTGTGAAAGAGCACACAGTAAGTTGAAGAGGCACTTGGAGAGTTCTCAACTTCCTTTTGATAAGTTTTTTTCGACATGCACAACTACATTGGGTTGCAAGTGACAGAGATTAAGAGGGAGTTTGAGGATTCTTTGCAAAAACTAAAGCACTCCCACAATATTCCTATTTTACTTGAGCTAATCGACCGGGTTTCTCATTATGCCATTGACCTAATTGTTGAGGAGATAAAGTTTTATGATACAGATGGCATGTATATTCAATCATGCCTACACTTAGCACGTAATATCTATGATGTACCATGCGCTCATGAATTGGTCATCTATCGGATGAAGGGTATATCAATACTATAGGGGGTATCGATGCACATTGGCGCAAAGTCTAATTTAGCGAAGTATCACATGGTTGATTACGAGCACTGGCCCTTAAAAATAATTTTTAAACAGAGGTGGTAATGGTCAACTACCGATGAGAAAAGGGCCATGTTGCGAAAACTCAAGGACATCGGTTGTCCCACCACTTCTAGGCTATTTTGAGCCATCCGTGCTTAAGCATTGCAAGGGTCGGTCGAGAGGTCGAAAAACAACTGCTCGCGAGCAAAATCATGAGAAGTCAACTAAAAGGAATCCTTCGGGATTCGAACTTACTAGGCAATCAACGAAAAAGGAACAAAGAAGTAAATTGATTTCACGGAGTTCACCCGCCCCGCCCCCATGGTGCCCTAGCTACTCCCCCGTATATAAAAAGTATATCAATGAGATACCTAACTTTTATAAAGATTTCATAGAAGATATCGTCGAGGTTGATACTGACGACAATTGTGGGTTTAGATGTGTTGCTAAATGCCTAAGATTTGGACCCAATGGACAGAGACAAGTGAGATCGGACTTGATGGATGACGTTATGGGAAATAATGACTTCTACGCACATTGTTTTGGTGAATGGTTTTTGGACATTGTGTTACATATGTTAGACGATTATGCAAACCCTTGTGCACCAAAGTCTTTGATGATCATGCCAACGTGTGGCTATTTTTTGGTTGAAACTTACAAATGCGTATGCGTCCTCATCTCGAAGAGATAGTTCCTTACATTTCTACCAATGAAACATGAACGAACTATGCATATAATATTCATAGAGATTGCTCATGTTTGTGGGAATCAGTTTTGAAGTTGTAGTATGGTTGTTTGATTCCACTTGTAGAAAATCACTAGCATAGTTATTCATTACCCGAATCAAAACCTTGGATTGATAAATACGTGGATCGAGTATCGGAGTTCCGAAAAATCTTCTTAAAGGATGTAGTAACCAACAATCAACCTATTGAGATCAACTAGTTGTAGTTGTCATTTATTTTACGAAATCATATAAAGTTTGGTGATGTATGTGTAAATGAAGTAGAATTGAAATGAAGTTGTATGAAATGAAATGAAATGAAATTGACTATATATGAATTGGAATGAACCAAATCCCATTCGGCATCTTTAGCACGAAATACTCGAGTCTATTCGCTATGTTCATAGCGAATGAACCCTAAACAATTTCTTACATTTTCCACAGTCAAGGATGTTTATCCCAAACCAGATCTTATTCGGCATCTTTAGCCCGAAATACTAGAATCTATTCGCTATGTTAATAGCGAATGAACCCTAAATAATTTATTAGATTTTTCACTGTCAGGGATGTTTATCCCAAACCAAATCTTATTCGACATCTTTAACACGAAATATCTACACCTATTCACTATGTTCATAGCAAATGAACCCTAAACAATTGCTTATATTTTCCATTGTCAGGGATGTTTATCCCGAACCAGATCTTATTCGTTATGTATATAGCAAAATGGTTGAACCTATTCGCTATGTTTATGGCGAATGAGGCTTATATCAATTTCAAAGTATGATTTTATTCAAACCAACTCCAATCATTTACAAATCAATTTCAAAGTTAAATTCAAATAAATAACACAATATATATTCAAACCACAATATATAATTCAAATAAATAACAAAATATACATCCAAACCCAAATTCGTATTTATATTATAAACAAGTCTTACATTAAACCTTCTCCAATTAATTTCAAGCCTATAACCAACCATTTTCAACTATAACTTGGAAAAAATAAATGAAAACTCATATCATTTCTTTTCCTTCTTTGGGACCCCTCAATAATTTTTTTCTTTTCCTTTGCCCTTAGTCTTGCTTTTCTTTGCTACCCGCTCTTAACTGACAACCGGTCGATCGACCCCAATAGTCGTAGTAGGGATGTCGTAAGCTTGGACATTGCGTGCAATTAGTGTACCCGAATCTGCAATAATTCCATCGTTCATATTGTTCTTTAATAAATCCATCGCCTTGTGAACCTCGTACGCCTATAAAAAAAAGATAATAACATGAAATTAGTAATGAAATTAGTAAAAACAAACTAGTTAACACATTTGAAATTAGTAAAAACATAAACTTACCAAAGATGTTTGCTTTTGTTTGACCTTACGGAAGGCGGGGTTTTGGACTTTAGGATGGGATTTGGATAGGAACCCATCCATATAATCACTGCTACAGTCCCACGGGCTTGATACGGGCACCGACCTAGATTTCTCGGATAAAGGTGGTCTTGCCAGTTTTGCTAGTACCATTTTTGTATATAGAATTTGACCTTGTATCGAGCCGCCTTATTTCCCCTCTCATCCTTCAAGGGTGTCACGGGTGAACGTGGTATGATTTTCAGTCGGTCGAATTGTCTCAAACATCTTTTTGGGTAATAAGGATCCCCCACATCAAAACAAATCATAATACCTCTATAAAATAATGCTTCGAGAAATGGATAAGAAGCCCGAGCATCTCGGTAGGGATCCCAAATGACCTACATAGAAACAATACATAATTGCAGGTCAGAAAATATCAAAGTGAAAAGAAAACATTACAAACAGTCACAAGACTTTACTTACATTACCAACAGTCGTTTCATCTAACTGCTCGTGATAATTGATTAAATTTTAAAATGCATTTTTCTGATAGGCGGATTGCAATGACCAACGTGCAATCCTTGGCATGGTTTCATCAAACTCCATGTCGACCCATTCGCCCACCCCTTCGAAGTGCTTATTGATCCATGACTGCAAAACATACATATTATGGATTTAGTAAAAGAATGGGGGGAAATTGCAAAACATACATAAATGATATTATAGTATGAATTTAGAATATTAGTTACCTGTATAAGAGATAAACAACCACTCATTTTCCTCACACCTGAGCGAGAGGCAAGGCCCAACTGCCGATACACATGCCCCAGGATACCCATTCCCCATGATAGTTTCCCCATCTTCTTCACGTCTCTCAGAACTTCATGCCCCAGGATACAAGTCATATATTATTGTAATCATAGGATGATTCCACTTAGATAGATAAGCAAGCATAATTGAGTCCTTATTTTAATAACAAAACTCAATCATCGTGTATCCCTTCATACTAATAAAATGTCATAAGATATCCCATCATACTAATGACATATCATATAAGATGGATCATAAGTCATATAAATGTCATAACAGTGAGTACTTAACATATAAAATATATCATACTAATAAAATGTCATAACAGTGAAGACTTAGTAAATAAAACATAAGCCATATAAATGTGCATTTAGCATATACATAGCGAGTGGGTAGTGAGGATTCGTTATATTTAAAGCGATTGTGTAGAGAGAATTCGATATGTTCACACCGAAATAGTTGATTCCATCCGGCATAAACATAGCGAATCATTGCAATTAATTCGTTATAAACATGACGAATGGAACCCTAATTCATATTTCATTGATTTGTTATAAACATGACGAATCAATGCAATTAATTCGTGTTGTTTATAGCAATTGAAACCCTAGTTTGACAGACACAACAGTTCGGGGTTCGTTTTGATTTTAGAATAAAAAAATCATATAGTCCGTTTTGATTTCAAATATCAATCGTTTGATCCATTTCAACATTTCGAACCTTGTGATGTTTGGAAGCTTTCGATCGAATAGTGAAAAAACCTTGTGATGTTTGGAAGCTCTCAACAGTTCAATAGTTCGATCATTTGAAGGTTTGAAGCTCTCAACAGTTCAACGGTGAAATAACCTTGTGATCGTTTGAAGGTAAAAAATAAATCATACGGTTGGAAAAAACATATATAGTATAAGGGGATAAAAAGTTCAGTTCATTGAAGATGAAAGGTTATTTTGTTCAATGTACCAACCTCATTAATTTAATCTTTACTTGAAGATGGAAAATTTGAAAGTTGAAGATGAAAGGGTCGAAGGTTTGAATGTGTAGAGAGATGGAGGGAAAGTGTGTAAATGATTTTTATAACTTTAAATATGTGGTAGCCCTTTTGTAGTATTTGGAAGTAACTATTAAAATTAAGTGGTATTTTGTAGTAAAAAAAGAGTTGTGGTATTTTGGAGTTTTATTTGGGGTGCCCTTAGAAATTCCATAAATTTACTGTTTTTGTAAAATCTTTATTTTTTTGGCGAAAACTCTTCTTTTCCAGCTCGGGTGATTGTGCCGTTGGCGCGGAAAAAAAAACAAAGAAGTAGACGGAGAGAGAGAGAGAGAGAAATGAGAGAGAAAAACATTCTAGTGAGAATTTCGGCGGCGTCTAGTGAGATTTTCTGATGAGTTGTTTTCGACGAGTATCTGATGGGATGGGGTGGGCGTGGAGATGGGGCTACTAGGGGAGAAATAATGTGAGATTATATGTTTATTTTTAGATAGAGTAAGTGGGTTTAAAATGGATATATGTGATAATACATTTGTTTAAATATATATAGTGTATAATGAAAAAAGATTTAGTGCATTAAAAAAATTTAATAAAATTTGATACATCTTTGATTCAATAAATAGAACTAACCATATATTATTACATAAAAAAAAAAATCCTATCAAATTTGGAAAACTTTACGATTGATTTTTTCGGAACAATATTAATTCGTTAATCCAAAATAAGCTAGCGGTTTAGTGACGTTTAGCATTGTAATATAGTATTTGAGTTTAGTTTACAAGGTTCAACGAACACACATATTTGCAGCGGTGATTGTGTGGCCAGGATGAGTGAGCCAAGCCCAGAAGCAACTACCTTTATTTCTTCCTGCAACTGTTACTGATAGTCTCCTGATTTGGTATCTCAGTGAGTTGTTGAAAACAAAATAAAAATGGCTCTGCTCCAGCCCTTTCTCTCCAAGACTCTCCATTTCTCACATCCAAAAAGAGTAGTGTCTCTGTTGCAGCAACCACCGAAACTTTACTACCATCGTCAGCAGGTGAAGAAAAAATGGACTTGTGTTAAGGTTGCAGAAATGGGTGGTGGGTTGTCCGTAGAAGAAGACGATCAAAGTGTCGTAGTGGGTGAAGAAGAAGTGAGGGGTGGTAGGAATTTGGTGGACTATGATTGGACTGAAGAATGGTACCCACTCTATCTCACCAAGAATTTACCACAAGATGCTCCTTTGGGTCTCACTGTTTTTCACAAACAAGTTGTATTATATCGGGACGCTGCTGGCGACCTTCGCTGCTATGAAGATCGCTGTCCCCACAGGTAATACAATTCTCAATTCTCTATCTCTATCTCTATATTTATCTATATGTGTGTGTGTGCGCCTGGTTTATGTTCTTTTAATCCTTGCTGCTTTTCAGATTTTCAATTTTTAATTTGTAAGATGGAACCAAGTGAGCACTCTGCTTCTGGTTTGATGTGCCTTTTCGATTCAAGGCCATGAGCTTTTGATGTCTTGGTATAGATTTAAGGATCCTATTTTCTGCATGAGAAAATTGATTGGATTTACCTTATTTGGGTCAAGCTTGTGCGTAAACAGAGCACAATAGCTTAAATTTTATCCAGGCTCTAGTTGAATATGTGGTAATTTTTTGGGATTCCAATTCGCTTAAATCATTCAATTTAAGGTATCCACAACTAAAAATTCTTTGTATTCTAAGCATTCATTATGGTAGAATATTCTTGTGGCAGTTTCTCATATTTGGCATGTGATGCATGCTCCTTTTTTTTAACAGAATAAAAAGCATCTTCAACCTCAGGGGCTAGCATTTTTTGTTGGGGAGGGCTAAGATTTATTTGTGAGTGAGGGCAGAGTAAATGAACAAGCCCAGGGGTTCGGGGCGGTAGCACTCAAGCCAACTTTTTAGAGGTTATTTTTGAGTTTTTTAGCAAATGGCTACTCAAATATTTAACAACTAATGTCCGCTAATAATACATTACCAATAATATATATACACAAATATTCAGCAATCTAACCGTCTGAAATAGAAAAATACCTAGCTACTGGCTCCAAAAATGCACCACAAAATTGAAAATCTCTATATTTACACCCTAACAATACAAAATCAAAATTAGTAAGTTAAAGTTTGATTTGATGCTTTCTTTCTTGAATTAATATCCCATTGCATTCTTTATAATAAAATTAGTATTACAATCAGTCATAAAATTAGTAAAAAATTCCATTCATAATGATCCTTGAATAAATCATTATACACCTTTTAAATTTTCAAATCAACAAATTATTAACAGAACTTCAACTTGGAGAAGAGATTAAGAGAAAATGGAGGGCTTTTAGAGTTACACAGTAAATGAAAAATAGGGAAGGGTGAGGTTAAGAGTAAG
The DNA here is from genome assembly GCA_949130495.1 of Sambucus nigra. NCBI lineage: Eukaryota > Viridiplantae > Streptophyta > Magnoliopsida > Dipsacales > Adoxaceae > Sambucus > Sambucus nigra. Next base: position 193,956,238 of record OX422208.1, read on the forward strand.
AGCGAGAGAATGAGTTTATGATTTTTGGTATTTGGGTTTTAGGCACAAGTGTAGACTATCTAGTGGGATACAATGGGCCGGGCTAAGGGATTTTTTTAACCCTGGGCTTGAGATAAAACTAACAAGGTTTTTTTTTACCTGGGCTACAGCCCAGGTCTGCCCTCCCTTGCATCTGCCCTTGTTCAACCTCATGCTGAGCTGCTGTGAAACGCAATAGTCAAGCCACATATTGCTCATAATGAACAAAATCGAAGAACTAGGGGTTTCTCTCTAAAATCATTGTAATGTCCCAAAATGAAGGCCAAAACCTTTTATACTAGAGGTGGTCTAAGTACAAAATACTCTTACTAAAACAAATGCTATGAACAACCAAAACTAAAATAAGTAATACGCAGCAGATCCATCATATTATAAGCTACGACCAAATCTACCATCAAGATGTAGATCAAGCGCATAAGCGTTGTCACCGCAACTCCTATCACCAGAAAGGCGTAGATGGACACATTTGGAGTTTTATGTGCCTTTCCCTGTTGTCGTTCCTTCCAAAGATGAATTATCACTAGGTCCCTGGCTGAAAAACAATGCATGTACGATGACGATCCACATAAAAGAATCACATTTCTTGAACTCCCCTTCATTTCCCTTGCATAAAAAGAGTCTCATATTCTTATAGGAGTATAGATGCGTAATACATAGAAAACTCGAAAGCTTGCTCTTTTTATGAATCTATCCTTAATAGAATAAAGATGCTTTCAACCTGCTATTGCTTTCGAACCTCTCAGTTATGGATTCCAAACTGTTTTTTACTAATGCATCGTTCTGTAAGGAAAGCCCAAATACGTATATGGAAATGAACCCACTTGACATCCCAACTCCAAAGACAAAAGCATCCACATTTTGAACAAGCCTAACCGGAGTAATGTTGCTCTCGTGAACATTATCTTTAAACTACTTTTTGTTGTATGAACATTATCTTAAAACCATTGATTGCTTCTAAATAGTAAGGGTCCTCCCGGAGGTGGTGGTAGTAGTAGTAGTAGTAGTAAACGAACGGATATATAGTAAATATCATACAATTCACTATCCGTATATGTTTTAAATAAACTATATATATTCTTATCTGTATTCACCCATATAATACTTACCACCTTTATTCATATCCTCCCGAATTTTCGGATTTGGATGATATACTTGGCATCCCAACCCCAATTCCAAAGACAACGCATCCACATATAAAACAAGCGTAACCTAAGTAATGTTGCTTTTATGACCATTGTCTTCAAACCATTGTTTGTTGTATGAACATTATATTCAAACCATTGTTTGCTTCAAAATAGTAAGGGTTCTCCTGAAGGTAGTCATAGTAAAAAGATGGATACAAAGTGGATACCATACAATTCATTATCCATCTTAGTTTACAAATACACTAGATATTCTTATCTGTGCCCCCAGGTCGTATGTACAACTATCTTTATTCATATCTTACTGAATTCTCGAAAATGGATAATCCAACTCAAGCTATATACATACACTAGAATTAGTTAATTCTATTATAGTCCTTACAAGTTTAGAGGCTTGTATTTATACTAAGGAGGAAATACGTTAGGGGACCACATTACCCTTATGGTCAATTACATTGATAACACACAAATAACGTAAACATTCCAACACTCCCCCTCAAGAAGGCGAGTGGATATCGACCAAGCCAAGCTTGCCAATAAAAGTGCAAATAAGAAAAGGACTAACAGGTTTGGTAAGAACACCTGAAGAAACAAACAATGGAGTGATGATCTCATGGAAAACCTTTTATATGAGAAAATGAACGTCTATCTCAATGTGCTTTGTTCTCTCATGAAAAACTGTCAGAAGCCAATATTTAAAAAGGCGTTTGAGGCTTACGCCTCGAGGCGAGGCGTGTAAAAAATGCCTCGAGGCTTAAGCCTCAGGGTTGAATTTGAGGCTTACGCCTCGATGTGCCTCAAGCCTTTTTGCTGAGGCACGGAACCCCCCCTCCCCCCCCTCCTTTTCTTCTTCTTCTATCACGAAGTCTGTTTTTTTAAAGGTAGTTCATCATTTTCCTAAAATTGCACTTAACTTAAAAAAATGTTGTTTTAATCTGCTGCCTCTTATTCTTTTTTTGTTTTAAAATTGCACTTAACTTATACTATTTACTATTGTAACTTGAAAGAAATTTTAAAAAATAACTAATATGTGAATGAAACATAAAAAACTGATTTTGTCCATTTGATTTTGCATTGATTAATTTATTGTCATATTATAAAATAACCAATGTGAATGAAACTAAAAAAAATGATTTGGTCAATTTGATTTTGCATTGATTAATTTATTGTCATATTATAAAATTAACAATATATAAAAAAGTCATCTTGGAGGAACAAAAAAATGTTTAACTATGTGAGAAAGTCCTCAAAGATGTTTTTTTTTGCAGTTTTATTTTATATTTCTTTGTTACTTTATTTTTTATCGTTTTATTAGTATTTTTATAATATTATTTTGCTTTCTATTTTTTGAGCCTCGCCTCGCTGAAGCCAAAACGCCTCGCCTCTCGCCTTTTTAAACATTGTCAGAAACAAGTTGAATAGCAGAGGAACGAGAAATGACAGCTTGCTTTTTACTTTCTCAGAAGATGAGATGATTATCATAAAAGTTACAAAAACCAGTAGTAGAGCAGCCATTACAAGTTCCTTCATAAATTGAAGCAGTGTAGCTCTGAGATTGAGGGCTTGCTATATAAAATAGCCCAAGTCTAGGAGAAGACTTAAGATACTGCAAAAGGTGATATATTGCATCCAAATGACTCTAACAGGGTTTGTGCATAGACTGCCTAACTCTCCCAACAGGAAATGATATATTCGGTTTGGGATTAACTAAATAAATTAGACGACACACCAAACACTGTCTTTCAAAGGTTCACCACTTTCAATCACAAGCTTTAAATTAGTAATCATAGAAGATGAAGCTGATTTGCACCCAATCATCCCTATATCCTCAAGAAGATCCAAAACATACTTTCTCTGTAAGAGGGAAATCCCATGACGAGACCTGGCTACTTTAATGCTCAGGAAATATCGAAGTTGACCGAGGTCTTTTACATCGAACGCTTTTTCCATTACAACCTTAACTTGTGTAATTCCAACAGAGTTATCTCCAGTAATAAAAGTATCATCAACATATATGAGTAAGATCACGCTCTTCTCATATGAATCCCGTCTGATGAACAAGTATGGTCAGAATGGCACCTAGTAAATTCGAATCCAGTGATAACCTCATTGAATCTAGAGAACCAGGCTCGTGGTGACTGTTTCAGTCTACGTAGACATTTTCGGAGGCGTCAGACTTTCTCAGCATACCCCCTCACCACGAAAGCCTGGTGGAGGATCCATGCGGATGACCTCATCAAGGTCGCCATGAAAAAAAGCATTTGTGACATCAAACTGGTGGTGCGACCAAGAGAACGAAGCAACCAAGGAGATTAATAAGCGAACAGTGCTGAGTTTAGAAATTAGAGCAAAGGAAGCAACAAAATCTTTTTCTGGAATCTGAGTAAAGCCCTTCGCAACAAGGCGGGCCTTGTACCTATTTATTGTCCCATCAGCTAAGAACTTGAGTGTATAAACCCACCAACAACCGTCTTTTTCCCTTTTGGTAAATGAACTATGCTCCAGGTATGATTACATTGTAAAGCATCCATCTCACATTGCATTGCTTCAACCCAATGTGAAACCTGGAAAGCTTCAGAAATAGTCCTCAGAATCCGAGTAGAGGAAGTAGCCATAACAAAATCGCACTAACGACCTGACAAATCGTCCTAAGAGACATACTTTGAGATAAGACTTTTTGTAGAACAAGCATGACCATATCGAAAGGGCTCTCTACACTCCCGAGGGGGGTACCGAGATTCAAGGTCTGGAGCAACAAGATCATCATCTGCTAGCTCATTATTAGTCTAAACAACATGCTCACCAATATGTTCAATTAAATGAGAAGTATTACCTCGGGAGGAAATGATAATGACAAGAGAGTAGTGGGAGCGCGGGCGACGAGAATACACTTGGAAAGTTTGTTTAGCTGGAAAGACACGATTAGTATAATTAAACACAGGTACAGAGTAAACAATATGTGAGTCTGCGGGAGGTGGTGTAGAAGATTGGGAAGTAGAGTCACAAAAAATGCATATTTTCATGAAATGTGACATCTAAAGTATGGTACATACGACGTGTGATAGGATCATAACAACGATACCCTTTGGATATATTAGAATATCCTACCAAAATACAACGAATAGCTTTATCATCAAACTTATGCGAGTCGGAGATTTATTATGAAGAAAGCAAATGAAGCCAAATACATGCGGAATTACAGAAAAAATAATCTTATCAGGATAAATCAACTGTAATGGGGCTTTATTCTGAATGACTCAATATGAAGTACGATTCAAAAGATAAGCGCCCGTTAAGATAGCAAACTTAGGTACAAGTAAAACTGAGTGTAATGTATGTAGAGAGACATATATCGTCTTTGCTGAGAATGGGAGTAGAAGTCTCATCAGCAAGGTAAACCCGTTTATGGAAGGGTTGGGCAGATGAAATAAAGAGATCCTTCTCACTTGTCATATGATCACTAGTACCAGAATCCATAACCCAAGTAGAAGGAGTGTCAGCTGTGTGAGCATGGTACGCTCGAGGAGTACTTGAGGAGGATGCAGTCATAGCCGTAGGCCTATTAGCAAGAGCTTGACGATTACACAACAAATGGAGAATCCAATCCATCTTTGAACTAACAGATTGCTCAATTATTCAAATCATCAGGAGTAGAGAAATGAGAATCAGTGGGACCTTTAGCAACGACAGCTATACGAGTTCTACCCTTCTTATTCCTCGATTCGGGAATCAATTTGAAGCAGGTGAGCTTTGCGTGCCCCTTTCTACCACAATGCTCACATACCATCTTCTTCTTTTCAGGACGCGTGCCCCAAGACGGAGTAAAAGAAGAACCCAAAAAACGATTCCTTGTATTGGCTACAAAAGCCATCTGATCAACTGTAGAAGGAGATTCAGAAACCACCGCAGAGGATGTAAGTTTGAGGCGCTGCTCATGATTCTCACACACTGCATACACTTCACTCAGTGGAGGAAGGGGTAAAGTATTCAGAGTTTGTGTCTGAGGAAGCTCAAAAGAAGCCTCTAGACCCATCAAGAACGGGTAAATCTTTTGCTTTTCTTTTCGAGCGATAAATGAATCTGCAGCGTGCGCGGCAAAACCCACTATATCAGCTAAAAGACGATACAAAGCATACTCCTCCCATCTCTGAGTTAGATAGCTATAAAACATCAAAATCGAATCATTACCTTGACAGGCTGCAACATCGCAACATCTCCTTACAAAGTTCAAATACTCGAACCTCATTATGTGAATGAGAGTACATAGCAGTTATACCCTTCCATAGGAGAGGAACATATTCATAAAACTGAAAAATTTCATAAACACTCAACTCTATAGAGTTGAACATCCATCCCAAAATAGTACAATTGGTAACAAACCACATACTGAAGGTTGGATCAGATTCTTTCGGTATTGGAATCTTCCCAAGATTCTTTCGGTGTTGGAATCTTCTCATGAATCCAATCAATTTTTTCTTCGTACCACAGAATAACCAAAACGATTTAGCCCACGATGAAAAATTCCGGCCATTAAGTAATTGAGCCGTGACTTTCTGTAAAGGTGAATGGTGAGTGAACATCCTCCGTCAGACATTGTGCACCAAATCAACAATAACACCAACAATGATATACTTACAAATAATAATAATTACTCAAAGCGGTCCACAAACAGAAAAACTATCAAGTGGGCACCAAATATTGACGGAGCGGTAACAAATAAATCTCTAGATCACAAGAGATGAAAAATGAGTGAAGTATACCTTCAATTGCATACAATCAATGGAGAAAGAACTTCAAATACCCGGCCCAAATGATGAAAAATAGTACCAACAATCTACCACATCAAAGGTATATATATATATATATATATATATATATATATATATATATATATATATAGAGAGAGAGAGAGAGAGAGAGAGAGAGGGTTATTTAGTTTGGGGCCTTTGGGTTTATTTTAGGGACATATACCAAATAGTCCCTCGGACATTTTTTAATACTCATTTAGTCCAAACTTTTTTATTTTGCCTCAAAAAGTCCTTTGTCACATATTTTGGAGAGGGAGTGCCGCTGGCGCGGACCTCTAAAAATAAGAGGATATTGAGTGCTTGAGGGACTAAATGGGTTAAACTAAAAATATGTGTCCTTTTTAAAAAATATATATTTATAGTAGGGACTATTTAATAATTGACCCTTTATTTTAAGTAGGCCTACTTTAATTGGATCAATTTTTTTGGCCTATTTTAAGTGGATCTAGTTTTTTATTTTTATTTTGGGGTTCGTTTTAAATGGACAAAGTTTTGTATTTCATTTTATTTTGGGGCCCTTTTTAAGTGGTTAAACTAATTTTATTTGACCTTTATTTTTTTTTATATATAATACTTTTTTTTAGGGATTTGGGGGCCCTAGGCGACGACCTATATCATCTATATCCCGGGCCGATTCTGGTCAACTCGCACTCGCAGCTTCATTATAAACTTAGTCCACATCAGAAAGCAATGTAGCTCCTTCCACTAATAACTTATTATAAAGCTACCGCGCAGCTTTACCCTAGAATATGGGTCATTTAAAAAATTTGGGCCAACTTTTGAGGGTTAAGCACGGATGCTAGACCTGCATATAAAAGTTCAATTTTGTTTAGTGTACCCAAGTTTTGGAATCCAATGAGTTCTAATCTAGTTGGTGCTTTAGATGGCATTTTTGGTGCCCGAGTTTGATCAAGTCAATTTGCGAAGTATCCTTAAATTCTCACTAAACTTACAAATCTGCGAGAGGGAGCATCCACCACCCATAGGTAGTGGATTAGAGCACTAAGTTTTGGCGTATTAGATTACAATGTTGATATAATCCAGAAAAAGAATTGGTAAGACAGACAAAGAAAGCTGGATTTATTATGAAAGTTATATACTCGTATGAATTAACAAACTGCATCCCGCCTCAAACAGGGCTGGCTTTTATAAAGTAATTCCAATTTATCTAAATCAAAATTGTAAATAAATAATAATGGCTGCCAACTGTAAAGCTCTAGTTTAGGCCTGAAAAGTAACTTAATTTTTGGAAAAGTTGAGATTTCTAATTCTTCCTAATGACTATGGCACCCGAACTGCCAAAGTTAGCTCTTACTTTGCTCTCGAACTCTACTATATCAAGCCCAGACAAACCCAACCTATTTCCCTATCCGTTCGCTTTCGATGTAACACGCAAAAAAGAGGGAAAAAAAAGGTAAATTACACTAAATAGCCTTCAACTATATTGGGTTTGGGAGTTGACCCCTGAACTAATGAACTCAGACACTAACTCCCTTAATTATTAAACCCGAAAATCCCCGGCTACACACTAAACCTCCTTGAACTATGTTAGCTTTATGAGTTGTCTCTGGAACTAAAGAACTCGATACTAAACCCTCAACTACTGAACCGAAAAAACAGGTTACAACATTAAAAAATCAAGAAGAGAATATTTTTTCTTCTGAGTGTTAACACCATGCTTTCCAAGTTTTGGAGGCTGAAATTATAAATAATTTTGGGAAGTTATGTAACAGATCTTGGGGCAGTTTTGCTGCAATTTAATAGGCAGTTTAAAGCAGGTTTGGGGTTGTTTTTGACAGTTGTGCTAGAGATTTTTGGAGAGATTCGAATTAAAAGCCGGCAGGAGTTATGGCCAATTATGGGAAGTTATGGACATTTATTAGGGGTTGTGGCTGATGGTTATAGAATGGGTGCAGTAGGAAGAATAAGGGCAGCAGCAGGCCAGGTCATAAAAGATGTTTTTCTTACTATATTTTCAACAATTTCATTTCATTTAATTTCAGATTCAGTTTAGTGTAATTACTACTTTGAATCCACATTTTCAGCACTTCTCGCTTCGAATCCTTTTACTTTCACGTCTTTTGATTCATTTTGTCATTTCTTACACCTTTTAGACTCAAATATGAACCTGTTATTCTGCCGATTGGACGGCTCAATGAATCGAACTGAAATGCAGCAACCAAACAGTAAAATCAAATTCTTGAACAAGCTCAGCTTTTATACTCTACTATTAGATGTTCATAAAATAAAGGAAACACGTACTTATTTCATACTTAAAAAATACAATTAAATTAGTACTCAACTCTTGGCTCGGTCAGCACACCCCATGGACTATCCGTGTATGCACTAAATTGTCATCACAAAGTCTGAATCACAGTTTCTGAATAATCTTCAACGCAAGGGTGAACAAACCTACTATATAAAGCCAACAAAAATGAAGTTTTTATAGAGTTCTTTAAAACGAGTCCAAAATTGAAATAAATATAGTTAACACACGAAATTGTATGTGTACTTAACGCGATCTTTGTAGAGTATATAGGAGTGTCTGAAATTTACTTAATTAAGTATATGTGATTAAATGTAAGGCTTGTCATATTACTGTATTACGCATACTTTCACTGTTATACGTACATGTACTTGCTTTTTCATTTCATTCTTTAACTGCACTATTTAACATTTCTGCATCCAAGTTTATGATATATTAATCCATGTATAAGGTGTAAAAGCTAAAGCTCCATCAATTTGAGGGAATTTTTACCGTTTGTAATTAAGAGTTAATGAAATAAAGTTGAGGGGCATTTGGTATCAAGTTTTTAGTTCAGGGGAACAACCTGTAAACCAAAAATAGTGTAAAAGGGGTCTAGTGTCTGTATTTTAGTTTAAAGGAGTCAATCTGTAGACCCAAAACACTTGAGGGGGTTTAGTGTGGTTTGCCTCAAAATATGTTGTCGCTTGAAAATTCCAATGTACTTTTTGTTGGATTACTTTAGACTTGTTAAGTGGTAGCCTAGTGGCATGGGCTCTTTTTCCAAACTTTGGGGTCGATGTGTTCGAATCCTTTTGGGGCCACCTCCCATAGGATGTGTGCCTTGGTGCATATGCAGGGGAGAGTCTAAAAGTATCAATGGGGATTAGGCAGGCTCTAAGAGACTGGATACCCCAACATACATAGGTGGTACATACCCCAATATACCTGCCTCAGAGAGATATTCTCTAGTGAATCTAAAAACCGAATTTTTTAATGAACCTAATAAAACATTAAAAATAACCCAATTGATTGTAATTCTTATGTTGTAATTGGTCCGCGCCAGCGGCACCCGAGACTATTCCGGCAAGACCTCCCCCCTCCCACCCCCATCAGCGTTCTGACCATTCGGACCTGCTGCCATGACACCCCCAACCCGATTTTAAAACCCGGAGCAAAAATCGGGCTTCGACCAACCGGGAAAAAAAATCCGGCCTGATGTCTTCCATTTCGCCGGCGACCACTAACCGCCGGAGGCATACCCGAACCCCTCAACCCCGAATTTCATCCAACCCATATCCCAAAACCTCCGACCCATTTAACCCATACGCTGAATCCCATCTCCACTTGCCTCCTGCCGCCGGCGAAGCCACATGCCATATCCGGGTTTAACCCAGAGCAATCCATTACCCGTCGGCAAACCACAAATCCAAGGCAAACATCGATCAATACCAGTCGGATTTAGATCGCGCAACAGCAGATCGAACGGCGTATGAATTTGACCTGTTTCTGCAACTCCGGTGTAGGTGGAGGTAGGGTTTGATTGATATGATATCCCAATTTCTGTTTATATGAACGGCAAATCTCAATTCATCTGCTATCCCAATTTCTGCAACTCTGGCGTAGGTGTAGGTGTAATGTAGGTAGGGTTTGATTGAGGGTTTGGGGCAGTTACAATTTGGGGTGGGCGGGGAGGGGGGGTGGGGTGCGTGTGTCACACGCGTGTTCGTTGCTGCTGGCCCGACCAATTACAACATAAGAATTACAATTAATCGGGTTATTTTTCAATGTTTTATTAGGTTCATTAGAAAGTTCGGTTTTTAGGTTCACTAGAGAACCTCTCTCTCTCTCTCTCTCTCTCTCTCTCTCTCTATCTATCTATATATATGTATATTTCCATTAAAGAAGAGAACCTACAACTTTTGTCCTAACTTGTTAAAACCCTTCCACAGCTGTAATTCACAACAAATCATCCATAGACAAGATTATTCCTAATTTCCTGATATTTTCCAACAGTTTAAAGCTTCAACTTTGAATTCTATTCATTAAGTATCTCCAATGGAGAAGAAAATCTGGAAAGGTTTTAAAAGTATGCTTTTCTTTTAATACCAAACTCTTGTAGAACTTCTGAAAATTAGGATCTAAGCTTCCTATAGAAGATATCTATGGTGACTTATGGTTATGGTGAGTTTCTATGGTTATTGTTTAATGGGAATGTGCATAAGCTGTGTAAAGGGTTGTATTGGCTTTCTTCTGAAGATGGTAGGTCTAAGAGCATCCTGAAGAAAAAATGGTCACTCTTGAGAGGACCATCCTGAAGAAAAAAATAATCTTTTACTCAAATTTTGTGGACAAGAAATATATGGAGGTTTTTTGTGTGGGGTTTTTGGATAAGATATTAAGACATTTGGGTTTGAGCTTACGAGGGTGCTTTGGGATGAAATAAAGTAACTATTTAGAGTCGTTAATAATTTGAAATCAATACTAGATAATAATCAAGAATAAGTTGAGAAGATAAATAAAAGACTAGATATCTTTACTCTTCATTAGCTTTGCAAGGGTTAAGCAAGATAACATAAACTAGAATCTTCCTTGAACAACAGGATTATTTAGATTCTATGCATTTCAACCATGGCTTGACCAATTTCGTGCCAGTGTGGACCACCGTTATCACCCCCACCCCCCAATTAGCCCCTACTATTATGCTGGCAGCACATCACATCTAAACCACCAACATACTACCGCTAATGCCACCACCATGGACATCAAAGGATCACCACGTTGGCACGTGGTGATCTGTATCGGGGTATGACTCGGACCCTCAATTTTCAACTCGGTCTTGGTATTGAGTGATACACAGCAATGCACAATTTAGAGGGCCCAAAAAAAAATCTGAAAAAATATATAAAATTTCATAAAAATAAGAATAATATTATTGATTAATTATATAAGTACAAAACTATCATTTAGTATGCATAGCATTGTGTAATTGCTTATATTGACTCGTGTCGCACTTCTTGGTTGGCTGCAATATTCCTTAATAGTTTAATAATAATAAGTAAGCAAATGATTAAATTAGACACAAAACATTATGAAAAAAATTAAATAGAAGTTGAATATATCGTTTGCATTAATGTAATAAAATATTAATAATTAATTAAATAAATAATAAAACTTAATTAATATATTTCATAATACATTTTAAAAAATATTTAGTTAAATAGAGGTACATTTTAAGGAGAGATAATGATGTTATATATTAATATATATATATATATATATATATATATATATATATAATGATACATTTTGATACATACTAAGTTAAGAATGATGCATTTTTAAAGATATTACGTAAATAAAGAAGTGTTTAAACACAATGATGCGTATTTAATACATTTTAATATATAGATATAAATACATTATCACTCATATGGTAAGGATTTAAATCAACCGTAAATAACATCACATATTTGATAGAAGTAATACAAACTTAATGACTTTTATAATTAAAATAAAAGTTATAATGAGTTGTTTGATGTTGTCCGAGACGAGCGAAATCTTGCCGATATGGTCCGATTTGAGCCAAAAACGCCTATTACTCAACTCTTGTCACGGTATCGGAACGGTAGGTTACTAAACCGAGTCAACTAGGTTTCGGCTGATAATCTCAACCATGTGAGCTACTATATATATCATCATCATTACAATGTAGTCAATATCATAGGTTCATTGCAAAGGACGATTCATGCTATATGCTAGTTATCAGGATCACAATACCCCCTACGTACCGCGATCCGAAATCGTACGATCCGAAACATGGTGGGTTCACGATCTAGATCTCTAAATGTGACGTTCCCAATTTTAACATTGATGATTTTAGCTATTATTGATGATAATGGAACTTTTGACTCCAATAACCGAATAAATGAGAAGAAAAATGAATTCCCAACTAATATAAAATAAGAATGGCTCGTATATCTTATTAATATATTGTAGAATGTGAAGATTATATACTACATTGGTGTTCTTTTATCACTATAATCATGTCTAGTGAAACAATTAAGACTACCCCCACCGTACTGCATACAGGCTAAAGCTACGTACCCCGTATCCGTTCCTGTACCGCGTACTAGAGCGAGCCACATACTAGATAACATTGGCTTAAACCCCATTATCTTTTGCGAGAAAACGTCCTGTGACTTTGAACTCAAGATTATGAAAAATGATTACATTATTAGGATTTCCATGGAATACGTATCCAGAGTCTAAAATTAAATGGCTTAATCTGGAGCGACAAATAAACTCTGAAGCAATAAACGTTTAAAGCAATGGGCCGCTAAGTTTGGAATTTAGACCCATTCCAACCCCATAGCTTTACTATTGTGCAAACAAATGCATCTACAAAATGACTTGAGTCCCAGCCTGTAATTTCAACTTTATAGCACCAATACCTTGAAAACAAATGCAGCCTAAAGTTGGTTGCAGTTAACATCACTAAGGGTGTGTTTGGGAACATTGCTTCTATGCTTTATAGCCTCAAGTTATATGTGTTCTATTGTGCTTTATGAATTGTAATTAGTTCATTTTAAGGAACAATTTTTTTTTGCTGAAATGAGCATTGAAGAAAATGGATTAATAATCACAGTTAATAGTAACAGAACATAAAGCCACTACATAAACTAAAGGAACTATATTTAATGACAGAAAGTTTTCCATGTAATTCAGAAATATCTTTCACCTTTATTTCTTCCTGAATCTAACATTTACAGAAGGCTTGCTGAATGTTTCTCCTGTTTTGTTTATTCACCACCAACTTATATAAGTATTTTTTTGAGGTAATTGTACTATTTGTAGTTACGTTTCGTAATGAAATATGTTCATAATGTTCATGTCGGTTTTATCATCAGTTTTCAAATTCCGACCCCTTTATCATTGAAAACATGAGCATGGAATTTTTTTATTCAGGTTAGCAAAACTGTCTGAAGGTCAATTGGTTGACGGTAGACTGGAATGTTTATACCACGGTTGGCAGTTTGAAGGTGAGGGTAAATGCGTCAAGATACCACAGGTTTGTCTCGATGCACTTTGTTTCCTGTAATTCCTTGTTTCGTGCATTAAACTATGCTTAAAAAGATTTAACTTCATTAATTTTCTTCCCAACTATTTTCTCCACAGCTTCCCGCTAATGCAAAAATACCTCGATCAGCGTGCGTAAAAACATACGAAGTGAGGGATTCCCAAGGAGTTGTGTGGGTGTGGATGTCTCACAAGACGCCACCAAACCCTAACAAAATTCCTTGGTTTGAAAACTTCGCCAGACCAGGCTTCAAAGATATTTCGACAACACACGAGCTTCCATACGACCACTCCATTCTTCTTGAGAACCTCATGGATCCAGCCCACGTCCCTATCTCACATGATAGAACAGATTGGAGCGCGAAAAGGGAAGATGCCCAAGCACTACTATTCAAGGTTACCGAAAGGACCGATCGTGGCTTCGCAGGATGGTGGGGGAGAGAGAAGGATCAGTCCACCCCAAACTTCATAAGATTCGAAGCGCCTTGTAATCTTCAAAATAACCGAGAAATTGTTGACAAGAACGGGGAGACAAATTATTTCTCAGGTCTCTTCCTTTGTAGGCCTTCTGGGCAGGGGAAATCGATGCTGATTGTGAGGTTTGGGAGCACAAAGAGGTCCCCCCTAGCAAAATTTTTCCCCGAGTGGTACTTTCATCAGAATGCGGGTAAGGTTTTCGAGCAAGATATGGGGTTCCTGTCATCCCAGAATGAAATACTTATGAAAGAAAAAGTTCCCACAAAGGAACTCTACATTAACTTAAGGTCATCAGATACATGGGTAGCCGAATACAGGAAATGGATGGACAAAGTTGGGCACGGAATGCCTTACCATTTCGGTCACAGCACCATTTCACTACCTGAAGAGCCTGCCGTGGTGGAACAAGCTCCAGCTGGCTTGGTTGCCAGCATTTCGGCATCTATGCCGGCCAAGGGCGGAATCGGAACAATGCACGCCCCGAATCTTGCCAACAGATATTTTCGCCATGTAGTTCATTGTAAGGATTGCAGTAGTGTTGTTAAAGCTTTTGAGGCTTGGAAAAAGGCTCTTTCTGTTATAGCCCTTGTATCGACGGCCTTGGCAATTCTGGTGACTGGGAGGCAGTGGAAGGCTCTTCTTTTGGTTTCCACAAGCCTGTGCTTGGCTGGAGTCTACGCATGCTCAACTGCTATTGCGTTGAATACAACAAACTTCATAAGGACGCACAGGAGATTGTGAGCCAACAAGGCCCAGTATTCTTACAAATATGATGTCATTTCTTTCTCCGACACTTCTTTGTTCATGTTAACATGTATTCGCTTTTTATGATTCTGATATTGTACAGATTGTTAAAACTCCTAGCGCAGGAGCATATATACACTATAAGAATTATTTTGTGGGCCAAAAAAAGCTTACACTAATGGATGAATCAATCTATGTAGCTCAAGATATGTTTCATTAAGTCCATGTTACAACAAGCACTATCGCTTGCATTGACAGCACTAGTCATGGACACATCTCCCCAGTATTTTTGGAAATTATAATAATCTACCCGCTGGAAAATTTTAATTTTAACATCATGTTTAATCACCATTGACAATCTTTATCATAAGGATTAATAGTAATGGATACGGAATTTTCCCTTCAACTCCGCGTGCGTCGTGCTTAAATTTTATATCTTATTTTAGACACTATAAGTTCCAAGACCGGATAAAGGAGGAGGATAACGTTAGGTAGCTGACAATCAACGTAAAACTTTGTCAGCTCCTTATGAACATAAATTATATGAATATACAAGCTAATACTAGGGCATCCTCATTAAGTGAAGCATTGTGTCTGCCACCGGGTGTCTCGAAAAATAATCAAGCACCGAGTGTCTCGAAAAATAGAAAAGGGGCGTCGCATTGGTGTTCGGGTGCGATGAAAAATGGGCAAGGGTTCCTGCACTGATTTGGACGTAGGCGGACAAAGAAGTTAGTCTAGAATAATAGACTTAGGTTAGCGACTTGGAATATAGGGACTTTGACAGGGAAATTGATGGAGCTAGTGGATACCATGATAAGAAGAAACGTTAACTTATCTTGTTTACAGGAAACTAAATGGGTCGGTGAGAAAGATAGAGATAGAAAATACATGATTTAAATTATATTATACAAGCAAACATAAACATAAGAACGAAGTTGGAATAATAGTAGACAAGAACCTTAAGGAAGATATCGTAATTGTTGTTAGGAGAGGATATAGACTTATACTTGTAAAATTAGTATTAGGTGAAAATATAATCAATATTGTTAGTGCTTATGCACCCAAAGTAGGATTAGACGAACATACTAAAATACTATTTTGGGAACAAATGGATGAATTAATCCAAGAAATACCAGCATGTAAGAAAATCTATATAGGAAAAATTTTAATGGCCATGTTGGAGAAGACCGTGTAGGATATGAGATTGTGCGTGGAGGATATGATTTTGGAGATAGGAACGGCGGTGGATAGTCTATATTAGATTTTGCGATGGCTTATGAACTCACTCAAGTAAATATATGCTTTAAAGTGGAACAAATAAGAGTCAAATATACTTTTTCATTACTAGAAAATGAGAACAATTAACGTGTAAAGACTGTAAAGTTATCCCATGAGAGAGCCTAACCTTGCAACATAAGATAATGGTGGTGGATATAAATATTAAAAATCAAGCATGGGTGCGAAAAGAGAGGGCTAACTCATGACTAGGCGGTTGAACTTAAAAGGAGAAAAAGTGAAACTATTTATAGATAAAATATTAAAAGAAGCGTCATGGAATATCGAAGACGAGACTAACATAATGTGAAATAAGATGGCTACATGTATTAATAAGATATCAAAAGAGAATCTTGGAGAATCAAAAGGAAAGGGGCCATAATCTAAAGAAATTTTGTGGTGGAACGAAGAAGTGCAATATATTGTAAAAACTCGAAGATAGTGCTTTAAAACATGGCAAACAACTACAAACGAAGAAAATTTTGAGAAATATAAATTGGCTAAGAAGAA
The DNA here is from genome assembly GCA_949130495.1 of Sambucus nigra. Lineage (NCBI taxonomy): Eukaryota > Viridiplantae > Streptophyta > Magnoliopsida > Dipsacales > Adoxaceae > Sambucus > Sambucus nigra. The sequence continues at coordinate 193,972,560 of OX422208.1, forward strand.
GTTAAGAAAATGGCAAGGTATGCTAAGTTTAAGGCGTATTATGATATTTATATAAAATTAGGAACATTAGAAGGGGAAAAAAGTATATATAAAAAAATAAAGATTTTAATAACGTTAAGTGTATTAATAGTGAAAATTTGAGAGTCTTAATCAAGGATGAAAAAAATTAAGGAAATGCAGAAACATTATTTTGTGAGTTTATTGAATGAAGATAATAAAAGTAGATTAGATATGGAGAAATTTAAGGTGACTCGAGAAAATATGATTTTTTTTTATAGAATTATGACAACTGAGGTAATGATTTCTCTAAAGAAGAAAAAAACAAGGACTTTAGAACCAGATGGTATCCCTATTGAGGTTTGGAAGTGTTTAGATGAAGAAGGGGTGTTTAGTTAACAAAGTTGTTTAATAGAACTATAATGACTAACATGATGTCTGATGAATGGAGAAAAAGTGTCTTATTATCTATTTATAAAATTAAATGAGATATATAGTTTTTTTAAATTATCGTGGTATTAAGTTAATGAGTCATACAATGAAACTTTGGGAGATAGGGATTGGAAGTAGATCGAGACTCAAAACAATAATATTTGAGAATCAATTTGGGTTTATGTCTAAGAGGTTAACAAGGGAAGATATTTACTTATTGAGGAGACTAATGGAGATGTATAGGTAAAAAAAGATCTTTATATATGGTTCTTATAGACTTGGAAAAAGGTGTATGATAGAATACTATTATACCCCGTAAGTTTAAGAAAAAATATTAATAATTAATTGAGAGTAATTTAATTAATTAATTTTATTTTCGGATCAATTATATAATTTGAATTGTGAATTTAAAATCATTTAAAGTTAAAATTAAATTAATTGGAATTATTGCATTGATTTGATAAATTTTTAAAGTTTATGGGCTTAAGCATAATTACTTTAAAATTTGGGGCTGAAATAGTAATTATTGTAAGTTATATATGGTTTGGTCATATGGGGAATTTTGGGATAATCCCTAAGGTATATAAGGATCTTTAGAGAATTTCTTGTGCATTAAGTTTAGGGTTTCAAGGAATAAGGGGAACTGACATTGGATTTTGGTAGCGCTGAGAAGGAGGGACAGCTATAATGGGCTTGCCCAGCGGCTATAGATGGGTACAACCCGCTATAGCGGGTAAGAACAACCGCTATGGTGAGTGTAGTACATTAAATGGGTAGTTAACCCTTAATTTCTCCATTTGCACGCAAACTATTTTCTCTCTCAATAAAAGCTTCTAACTTACTGATTTCTCTCCTAAAACACTAACAACTCTTACTCCCTTACCCAAATTACTTCCCATACACAAAATATAAAGCCCTAGTTTATTATTCCATATTTCAAAGGAAGATTCAATGAGGATTTTTAAAGAAAATCAAACTAGTTTTCAAAGTGATTCATGGGTTTTTTTAAGGCTTATTTTCAAGGGTATTTTCTCACTCAATTAAATAAAGTTTTGGGCTATAATTTGAGGCAAGACACTAAACAACTCTTATCCTTTTATATATACATTTTCTAATTTCACCAAAACCTACATTAGGCTTAAAAATGGATTAGTAACCCCTAGGGTTTGAGGACTATTGTGTTATGACCTTGTTTTGGTGAATATAGAGTATCAATCATATTGTATATTAAAAACTAGTTTAAACTAATTTATGAAATGTGAACTTGAGCAATGAATTAGTGGTATTTGAATATTAGTATTTGGGGCTTAAAATGAGAATTTGAACAATTTAATTGTATATTGGATAAATAAGATTTAATTGGAGGTTATTTAGGATTGGAAGTACATGTGCTAATTGGATTTGTACCTTTAGTTTTATGAGTAGTACCATTGAAAATATATGCCCAATAAATGTTAATTCTAGCATGTTAAGTAATATTTAGAACTTAATGCCTTAAATGGTTGCGTAAACATTGAATAACCTTATGTTATTTATCATGAACTATGATTAGAGATCCTTTAATTGAATTATGTTCTTGAAATTTGAAATTGAACATAAATGTATATGGAATTGATTTGAACCCATTATTTATATGCTTATGTGGTTGTAAATGAACTAAAATAGTAAATGGATTAGAAGGAGTATGGACTAAGCATTTATTTTGGTTGATGAACGTTGTTGGTTTGTATTGGGCGTATACTTTTGGATAAGTAAGTGGTCTATTATACTCAATCCGTTAATTATTCCAACTAATAAGCCTAACTAATTATGTTGTCTTAACGACTAACTTATCTAAACGAAAGTGTATCAGAGGGGCTCCTTATTTGGATTTTATTTATAAGATGTCCTACGCATGGATTTTAGAGACGGGTAGGAGTGATGCTTTAGAATCCTTAATTAACATATCTTTTTTAACTATAATTTTTAAATTATGAGTAATCCCACATTGGATACTTCATCCCTTTAGAATTTAATCAAAAGACATAAGTTTGGTTTAGAGTTTTAGATTGAATGTCCCGAAAGGTTGGGTATATGGAAAAAATAATGATGTAACGATAAAAGATAAGTTGAGATTGAAACTTGGAACGTTAATAAAGAGTAAAATGATGAATGTTGATTATGGGTGTATACCGAGAGAGAACAATCTTATATGGGTGTACTCGGAGAGTACGATTTTATGTGGATTTTGGTGCATCACATGGGTAGTGGAGTTCTGGCTACCCGAACACTAGGTGGCGACGCGATGTGATATGGTATTATGTGTGCGTCACAAGGTATTGTGGATGTTCCAGCCTTGCGTATCACAAGTGGCGACAGGTTGTGTGACGTTTTTATATTGTGTACTGCATTTTCTTGAGATAGTTGGGGATAAGGGGCGCATGTCGTTTATGGTTTAATTAATTTAGAGATTAATTAATTAATGAAGACGATGAGATTTGAAATATGAAATATCATTATGTTGAATGGCAAAGAGTTGAGTATTATGCATTATGAACTTTTAGATTTGAAATACGAAATCTGAGTATACTTACCTCGTGAAATTTATATTATTGAAAAATATCGTTAGCCCAACATGGAACGTGTATGAATCATTGACATGTGAAATTGTAACTGTACCTTGGAAATTGATACAATCAGCATGGGATTTGAAAATAATAAATAATGTGAATGAAAAAAGATATTATTTGATGTTATAAAGTGATCTATAGGCTTTATGTGAATTAAGTGTATCGAATTAAATGAAGTTAAGATAGTAGGTATAAAATCTTAGGCTGTTTGTCCACTCTCGATAACTAATTACATAAGTGTATGGGGGAAGTGTTCTTTGTTTGAATTTCATTTATAAGACGTCCCACACTTGGAGTTTAGAGAAGGTAAGGTTTGTAGTTATCGAGGGGTCCTTATTTGGATTTCATTTATGAGATGTTTCATGCCCAGAGTTTAGAGAAGGTAAAGGTTTGGAGTTACCGGGGGGGGGTCCTTATTTGGATTTTTTCTATGAGACGTTCCATGCATGGAGTTTAGAGAAGGTAGAGATTTGGAGATAAACTTGGTACGCTAGGCAAGAAATTTTAGTGGTTAAGATTACAAGTAATGGGTAAGTGATTGCTATGATTTGTTAATTGGGAGTGTATTTTAATTATGGATTATGAGATGTTAAGGAAATGAGTGAAGTGACTTGGAAGTATATGAGGGAAATTATAATGAAGTGAACCTGTTGTGGTTTTCGCATAATATGTGATTGATGATTTGAGTTAGATTTCTTGGTATTTATAATGTTGTGTTGGTAGTTGTTTCCTCTCGATGACTGCCCAATTTAGATAGAAGTGTATCAGGGGGGATTTCTTATTTGTTTTTCATTTATGAGACATCCCACACATGGAGTATATGGAAAGTTAAAAGTTAGGAGTTTAGAACATTTTGAAAATTTATGTAGAAATTGAATGAATGTGGATTTTGGTTGTGGCTTGAGAAAATATACTTTTATGCTTGTGTGCTTAAGGCGTACGGTTTGATATGGATATTTGTGCATCACACATTGTGGTGCAAATCCAACACTTTATAGTAGGTGGTAACGATTTCTCCGACACTATAAAGCAAGTGGCTACAGTTTGTGTGACATTTCTTTATGGGGTATGGTTTGATATGAAATTTTGGTGCATTACAAGGATTGTGTAATTCCATCCATGCGAACAAAAGTTGGCGTCGGGATACGAGATGGAATGTTTGTGCGTCACACAGTGCTGTGGAGTTCTTGCAATGCATAACAAGGTGGAGATAGGTTTTCTGACACTATTAAGCAGGTGGGTACAGGTTGTGTGACTGTTCATTATGGACGTACCACATATTTCTTGAGATGCCCGGGAAGAAGGGGCGTATAGTGGTCACGTTGTAATTAATTAAGAGATTTATTAATTGATGACACTAATGCATTAATTGAATGTATTGTAATGTTTGGGGTCGTGAAGGAGGTCGGTTAACTAGAATGAAGTAGATGATATAAAGATGACACAAATGAGATAAAATAAGGATAGATGATTAATGATTCTTTAAACGTGATATTGGTATGGCCACTTGGGTAGAACATATATGAGTAATGAATCAATGTGATTTAATGAAAGTGAAATGATGAGATTAACATAATACGAAACGACAAGGTGGTTGAAATTTTTTTAACAATATTTTAAGTTGAATGTTACTAGCTATTTTTGTATCGGTTGATAAACTGATAGTTATTGAGAACTTCTTTTATAAAGAAATGTTATTAATTTTATTTAATGGTTAGATAATTGTGATTGAATCGATATTACATGGCTAGTTGTTATAAACTGTTTAGTATCTGGAAACTCTTTATACTCTTGATGTTATGAAACATTGATAAACCGTGTTATTCATATATATAAATTTGTTATATTTTCTAGTGAACATTGATAATAGTTCTTAGACTAAATGTTAATGTTTCTATAAAAGACTATATAGTGGTATTTTTTTGTTTGGTACTATTGGTTGGGTTATGTTACCCTTTTTAGGAGATGTAGTTAGTATCATTGTAGTGGACCCTGACCTGTTGTGTTGACTAACATCTCAGGTTATGTTTGAGCTTTTAGGAGATGATCGAATCTTGAAGAGCAGGTTGAACTTTTGAGATTTTTTTTATATATGGTTTAGTTTCGTTTCAGCTGTGTATTTTATATGAGACGACTTTTGGATTTATAAGTCGCTTGTGACCTCACAATTGTATTAGAGATATTGTATTGAGACTTTTGCATATTGTTGGATTATTGGAGGATGTTTTAGTTGGACTTTATATTTGGTGTTAATACATATTGTTATTTCTCGCATCTTATGTTATTGGAAAAAGTTTTATTTGTCTCATATTTCTGTCACATGCTAAGAATGATATTTTAAATTATAGCAATTTGTATATTCTAATATGTGGGCTTGATCAACCTTCATATTTTATATGCACGTTGTTACGTTTCCAAATTTTTGGTCATGTGAGTTATTCATGATGTAACTGTGACACCCCGCCTAATTAAATACCGGGCGATCACTCCTTTATTAAATTAAATCAAGGTAAACAATTGGTTCATTCTCAGCATCACTGTCGATAAAAATACGGTTTCCAATTTAACACCCTAAATAATTAAGCTAAGTGTCAAAACCATTTTCATACATACTTTCCAAATTTTATTTAAAGAAAAACATTTGTTATATTAACAACATTTCTACAATTAAGAATCACACCACAATAAACCTGGAACAGAAAGACCAATAATATAATACATTCGTCAATCGAATGTCCACATATGAAAACTAAAGTCACCAATACAAACTGAATAAAACCCATCGTAACAATACTGGAAAACTGAAATACAAATGTCCCAACAATAATGAAATAATGGAAAGGGCGACACATGCCCAATAAATGAGAATGCTAAAAGTGGAGTCAATAAGGGAAGCCATCTACGCAAGTAACCTGCAACTCCCACCTAAGCTGCGGCACGTTCCTTTCAAGGGATCCCAAGCAAGACGCCCCTGTGGCTGGGCACCTGAAATATATACATATATATACAAGAGAGAGAGAGAAAAAGAAACGGGTCAGAGCCCGAAAGTGTGTTTGAGTTTAAAAATACGTTTAGCAAGTATTTAAAATGATACAGGCCAATGGAACAACATATTAGAGCGACACTCTCTTGAGAAATTCTCACCTCTCTTCTATTGTGCACACCTATCGTGCTAACCTTCCCAACGGTTTATCTTAACATTTTATCATACTAACCTTCCCAATAAATTAGCGTATCTTAAACTTACTCATAAGATTTCAAAACCGAACAATATTTTTGGTTTAAAAAGAATACTACCAATTAGTAGCATTACACTTGTTTTATCTTTTATTCATTTATAAAGTTTCCCAGTGACATATTATACTTCCACAAAACAAGTACTTACTATATGTGTCATCAACCATGTCCTACTTATCAAATCACAGTAGGCAGTTCCAAATTTCAAAATTTCATATATATATTAACTACTCGTATAATATATATTATAACAGCACCCCAACTAAATTATGGTGCGTGCATACTCTACTATCTAGAACCCCATATCACTCATATTAAGGGGAATACAATCGGAATCACTCTCGAATTGTATTAACATGAATACACAAACAATATTGAGGCGAAGAATAGATTCCAAGTCTCTAAGAGGATGGCACATGCCTGCGTCTCTTAGGACTGTCTGAACTATCACGTCGATAGCCTGTACCAAGGATATCTATCTTCTAGGGTACAAGTTAATATCCCCCATAAAGGTCCCATCGAGATAAGACTTGTCCCAGCGCGGAAACCTCAGGGATAGCAAGTAGCGTGGGAATGATTTTCACAAGTATATAATATATGTACACACAATCATATAAAGATACCACTTTATCATATTAATATAGGTTCTTCTCGTCACCCATAATTATACCAATTATCCTTAATTTCACATTTATAGAATTACGTATAAGGTTTCGTTCCTAACCTTAACTCAAAGGGTTTTCTCACTCATTACCTAACACTGGTGGACTATATCCTCACAAATCTGAAATTCAGTAAGTGTCTTTATTAGGTTCCAACGTAACTCTCTTACGCGCCTCATCCTTTAAATTTATAAATTCACCAACCCTAAATTAAATGTCCCATAAATACCATTCTCGTTGAAGATTAAAGGTCCCAACATTTATTCCTATGCCCTACTGGTCCTCAATGTCTCCCAAATCATTTTATCAAGAATGCCCAAGAATTATATCACGACAATTTGAATTTAACTCATTTAAAGAGGGAATTAGGAGTCTGCCAGGAGGGGTCGATCGATCGAAGCTCTGTGCTCGATCGATCGATCAAGCAGGTCTAGGAAAAATTCTGTAGAATGCAGTTACGGGTTTCATCACCAAAATTGCACCAAATCCATATTTTCAAGTTCCAATCGTCCCAGAATTCTACTACTAACATTATAACAATATACCAGATGATTCTAATGTAAGGCATGTACATATTCATCATTTAAACATGGATTTTAAACCTAGAATTATCTCCAATTATCAAGAACCCTAGAATTTTCTTAAACAGTTTCCTAACAAATCTTTCTCCAGAATTTCTTTCTTATGATCATCAAAATTTCGTGGTTTATTTCCTCTACATGGCAAGGGTTCCAGAATCAACATATAAATCATTCCTACATGCATTTTCCTAACACAAATTGGGTGTTCTTCCATATTTATCATCTCTAATCAATCCTAAACCAATATGAAGCTTTGCATTAACGAAAATACGCAAGTTAAACACTTGCATGGGATTTTTGGTATTCTGATTCATGGCTGATTTTGGTGTGGTTGCGTTCCTTGTCTCGCGATCTACGCGGTGGTGGTGGCGGCGGTGCAAACCGGTGGCTTCTTGGCCTTGAATTGCCTTGGAGCTCTCTCCTCTCTTCTCCAATGGCCGTCACTTGATTTCTGGATATTATAACCCTAAAAGACTAACCTAGTTGGCAGATATAGGTTGCTGAAATTCGTGGGTTTAATTACCCAAAAAGGTGAAATGACTAAATTGCCCTCCCGGGGTACCAATTAGGCCTAAAAACGCCCCGAGACCCAAACTAAACCCCCGGGTACACTTTTCTGACTATCTCGACCCTTACGGACGCATTGACGCACTCAAAACGACCATACGAACAACTTATAAAATATTCACTTTTTATTTAACAAAATTAGTCCTGACGTGACACGGGCACGTCCTGACTTAAATTTTTGAAATAGTCATTTAATTCACTCATGACATTCAATATAATCAATATAATATATTACTTTGCTCATTAGTAATATTCAACAAGTTTCCCATAATTACTAACTCTCGTCACGTTAATAATTATAACATAATTAATTTCTGGATTTTTATTAAATAAATCATTCATATTAAATTTAATAAATCCCCAAATTAATATAGCATAAAAATACGGGGTATTACATACTTCCCCCCTAATAACGGAATTTCGTCCCGAAATTCGGAAGATAAGGCATACCTGGTAAAAATAACTCTAGATATCTCTCGCGCATATCTGCCTCACGCTCCCAAGTGGATTCCTCCACATTATGATGCTCCCACTGGACTCGCACAAGTGGAACTATCTTCGACCTCAATCTCTTCTCACTATAGTCTAGAATAGCCACTGGTCTCTCCTCGTAAGAGCTATCAGGCTGTAAGTCGATCTCATCTATCGCAATGTGAGAATAGGCCATATCATCCCGAAGATATCGTCTCAACGACGAGATGTGGAATACATCATGGATGCGATGTAAATGTTCTGGCAATCCCAACCTGTATGAAACCGACCCAATTCTCTCGATGATGGGAAATGGTCCCACGTACCTCGGAGCCAATTTCCCCTTCTTCCCGAACCTCATCACTCCCTTCATAGGAGATACATGCAATAACACTTGATCTCCCACATTAAACTCCCGGAAGAACCGTTTCGCATCGGCGTAGCTCTTCTGCCTGTCCTGGGCTACCCGAATACGACTCCTGATTATCTTAATCCTCGCGGAGGTCTCCTGAATCACTTCTGGTCTTAGCAACTTGTTGTCCCCCACCTCGAGCCAACAAGTTGGAGAACGACAAGGCCTGCCATACAAAGCCTCAAATGGAGCCATACCAATCGTAAATTGATAAGAGTTATTATAAGCAAACTCTACCAGTGGAAGATGTGGCTCCCAACCTCCTCCAAAATCGAGAACACACATGCGTAGCATATCCTCTAACATCTGATTAGTACGCTCTGTCTCTCCGTCTGTCTGTGGGTGGTAAGCTGAATTCAACCTCAATTCAGTACCCATAGCCTCCTGAAAGCTTTCCCAAAAATGAGACACGAAAATCTTGTCTCTATCTGACACAATATTCAGGGGCACCCCGTAAAATCTGACAATCTCCGCGATGAACAACTGAGCATACTGACCCGTGGTATAATCTGTCCGCACCGGCGGAAAATGAGCCACCTTGGTCAAACGGTCTACAATCTTCCAGATAGAATCGTGGCCCCGCTATGATGTAGGCAACCTTGTAATAAAATCCATGGAAATACTCTCCCACTTCCACGCGGGTACTTCCAATGGCTGAAGCAATTCTGACGGTTTCTGATGGTCCACCTTTACCAGCTGGCAGGTAGAGCACTTGGACACGAATTCAGCAATGTCCTTCTTCATCCCACTCCACCAGTATTGCCTCCTCATATCCTGGTACATCTTATCTCCTCCAGGATGTACTGCAAATCGGGACCCATGAGAGTGAGTCATCACTGCATGACGTAATTCTGCTCCTTCTGGAACCACCAATCTTCCATTAAACCGTAAACCTCCATCAGAACTAACAGAATAGGACTCAGCACCCTCGGCTAAAAGTCGCACAATCTGCTCCTGGAAAAACGGGTTTGTGGTCTGTGCCTGTATCATCCTCGTAACAATTTCGGGTGTGACTGACATCACGGATATGAAAGAACGTGCCACTGCGTCCTGGTGACCCAACTCCTTCCATTTTGCTTTCCAGACGTCCGCTACATCGTCTACCGGTCTACGGCTCAACGCATCAACAACTACGTTGGCCTTCCCCGGATGATACTGTATATCGAACTGGTAGTCCTTCACAAACTCTAGCCATCTGCGCTGACGCATATTCAGCTCTCGCTGAGTGAACAGGTACTTCAGTGACTTATGGTCTGTGAGCAAACGGAATTTCTCCCCCAATAAATAGTGCCTCCATATCCTCAATGCAAAGACGACCGCTGCTAACTCCAGGTCGTGGGTGGGGTAATTCTTCTCATGCGGCTTAAGCTTGCGGGAAGCAAAAGCTATAGCCTTCTCCTCCTACTGAAATACTCCCCCAAGTCCCCGTAAGGACGCATCGGTGTAAACCAGGTACTCTACACCCGGCTTTGGTAACGCAAGGACTGACGCTGAAGTAAGCTTGTCTTTCAGCTCGTCGAAAGCCAACTGACAAGCGTCATCCCAAACATATGGTACCCCCTTGCGAGTCAGGTTCGTCAATGGGCCCGCTATTTTGGAGAATCCCCGATTGAATCTCCTGTAGTATCCTGCTAATCCCAAGAAACTACGCACTTCCGTCGGTATCGTGGGCTGTCTCACTCCCTCACCGCTGACACTTTGCTCGGGTCAACTGCAATCCCCTGCTCAGAAACAACATGGCCCAAGAACTGTACTTCTCGCAACCAGAATCCACACTTCTCGTACTTAGCATACAACTGATGCTCTCGTAGAGTCTGAGGAACCTGCCTCAAGTGCTCGGCATGCTCCTCCTCGGAGTGTTACTATATCAAGATGTCATCTATGAAGACGATAACAAACTGATCCAAGAACTCTCTGAATACTCGGTTCATCAAGTCCATGAAAACGGCTAGGGCATTTGTGAGTCCGAACGACATCACCCTGAACTCATAGGACCCATATCTCGACAAGAAGGCAGTCTTTGAAATATCCTGCTCTCTAATACGTAACTGATGGTACCCCGACCTCAGATCTATCTTCGAAAAGAAAGTTGCGCCCTTCAGCTGGTCGAACAGATCATCGATTCGAGGTAACGGATATTTATTCCGTATCGTGACCTTGTTCATCTCCCGGTAGTCCACACACAATCTCAGTGAACCATCTCTCTTCTTCACAAACAAGACTGGAGCGCCCCAAGGTAAGGTACTCCTACGAATAAAGCCCTGGCCTAACAGCTGCTCTATCTGATCTCGTAGCTCTCGCATCTCTGCCGGAGCCATACGGTACGGTGCGCGTGCTATAGGTCTCATATCTGGCAATAAATCTATAGCAAAGTCTATCTCACGACTGGGCGGTAGGCCTGGTATCTCCTAAAACACATCGGAATACTCCCTGACAACAGGGATCGAATCTAAGGGAATCACAACCTCCTTAGAGGTATCCTCCTCTATGTAATACAAATGAGTGGTCGAACCTCCCTCTGGGTGAGGCATCTCCATTACAAACATCTCTTGCCCCGGAATGGCAAAAATAATGCTCCCACCGAAGCAATCGATCATGGCTCTATAAGTTGCGAGCCAATCCATACCAATAATCACATCATGCTCGTGCATGTCTAAAACTAACATGTCTGCAGGTAATACTAAACTACCAATCTTTACCCCCACTCCCCGGCATATCAAGAAAAATGAACCATTCCCTAGTGGTGAGTCTGTGTACGTTACAGTGCTCCCTACTGTGGTTAATATCCCTAAGGTCTTCGCATAATATGTAGCTATAAAACAATGCGTTGCCCTAGTAACAAGTAGAATTCAACCCAAAGTTTCATGGATAGAAAACATACCCCAAATCGCGGGTGGTGCCTGTGGGGCTGCTGCCTGGTGGACATTATAGATATGTCTGTACTGTAACTGGCCATGCTGCACCGGTGCTACTGGAAAGGTTGGTAGGTTTAGTACCTGAGCTGGTGCTGAGAGAGCGACTGGAAAAAGTGGCCCCTGTGGCTTCTCACGGGCACATTGTTGCTGTGAGGCCCTAACACCCTCTGGGCAATCCTGGCGTTTATGGCCATGCGTGCCACACACAAAACATTTGCCTCTGAATTTACTCCCCCTCTGACCCTGCTGTTGTTGGTGTCGGCCTTGCTGACTTGGGACTTTATTCCTCTTTCGAAACTGCTTCACTTTACCACGTTGTTGACAAGAACTGGCCCGGTCTTGGGTAGTTTGCTGTCGCAATTTCGGAGTCTTCGCACATTTGTCAGCTTTAGTCACATGCATTTGGCTAATCTCTCTAGGTCTTTTGCCTTCTTTAAGTTGCATGCTGCATTCTTGGTATTGTAAAACTGCAGTGGTAACTGCTTGTGCCACGATACCTGCTAACTCGACGGTTGATATTCTCTCTGGGGTTACCTGAGGTGTGAGTCGATCTTGCTCGTTGACTCCCTCAACCGTTTTAGCTAGTTCTTTACGACGGTCCATCTGAAAATTTAAATGAATTTGGAAGAGTTCATCATTCAAATAAACAAATCGCAGAAGCACGAATTCCCAATATATAGAGATGAACACAACATTCCTAGTATTAGGGCTCTATATCAAATAAAGCAGCGCTGAAAGCATAATAAGCCGCACAGATCCTAAAGGACACTAGAACCTGATGCTCTGATACCACCTGTGACACCCCGCCTAATTAAATACCGGGCGATCACTCCTTTATTAAATTAAATCAAGGTAAACAGTTGGTTCATTCTCAGCATCACTGTCGATAAAAATACGGTTTCCAATTTAACACCCTAAATAATTAAGCTAAGTGTCAAAACCATTTTCATACATACTTTCCAAATTTTATTTAAAGAAAAACATTTGTTTTATTAACAACATTTCTACAATTAAGAATCACACCACAATAAACTTGGAACACAAAGACCAATAATATAATACATTCGTCAATCGAATGTCCACATATGAAAACTAAAGTCACCAATACAAACTGAATAAAACCCATCGTAACAATACTGGAAATCTGAAATACAAATGTCCCAACAATAATGAAATAATGGAATGGGCGACACATGCCCAATAAATGATAATGCTAAAAGTGGAGTCAATAAGGGAAGCCGTCTACACAAGTAACCTGCAACTCTCACCTAAGCTGCAGCACGTTCCTTTCAAGGGATCCTAAGCAAGACGCCCCTGTGGCTGGGCACCTGAAATATATACATATATATACAAGAGAGAGAGAGAGAAAAAGAAACGGGTCAGAGCCCGAAAGTGTGTTTGATTTTAAAAATACGTTTAGCAAGTATTTAAATTGATACAGGCCAATGCAACAACATATTAGAGCGACACTCTCTTGAGAAATTCTCACCTCTCTTTTATTGTGCACACCTATCGTGCTAACCTTCTGTAACACCCCGCCCGCCCGGGGAGAGCGAGCGGAGCGCTACACATCGATAAAACTAATCAAATCCACATATAACAAGGTATAGAGCATCTAAAAATCCCACAACAATAAAAGAGAACTACAAATCTCAAATCTCTTCAAAATACAAATACAACAATTCTCTCGAAATAAACCAACTATCTATCTCGATACTAAAATGAATCTCCAATGCTCTATACATCAAAATAAATACAAGTCTTCTCTTCTCTTGTATTAAAAATCTTAATCCTCGCTAAAATCATCCCAATTGGTCCATAGCACTCGAAATCCACGCTAACCTGCCACTAAAAGAAAATATGGGGAAGTACACAATACGACAGGAAAGATGCTCAACAAAAATGTTAGCGATGAATAAAACGTAACAATACGAATACGAATATTCAAATCAAAGCGAATCTCATAAGCAATTATATCAATATAATTTCTCAATAACACATTAATCGGGTCACCAGGCCTCACCACCGTACTGCGCCTACGCATTCTTTTAGCATATCCGGAAAAAGGAATATTGGTGGGTGCCCAACCTCAGTGCCATATTAAAATATCATGACAACATGCTCGACACCAAATATAATACCACATGAATCGAAATTAGATTCCAAAAAATATTTTCAGATTTCCAAATGAATTTATCAATTCAAAATATGAGTTCAATTAACAAGGATTCAACAGAATAAACACTCGCGAGATTTCAGGAGCATATTGTGTAAAACCCCATACCTTAAACCACCAAATAGAATCAACATGAATCATCACATAATTTCAACCTCAAAATCTAATCAGACCATCACGTTCCTCTCGCGAAAATAATCAAATCTCGTTCTAGCCCAAACTCGAGAAAACACCAAATAAGCTTTCTAATCTAAGGTTGAAATCTTGAATAGGTTTGGGGCTATGGTTTATAGATGAAAGGGAGTAATTTTGGAGAGGTCTTCTGGTTGAAAAGTTTGAGAAAAAGTGATTTGAAAAGTCCATCCACGAATTAGTTGATATATAAAGGATTAAGAGTTTGATTAATAAAAGAGTTCTAATCAGAGACAAACATTGAAAATTTTATTTCGGACGATCGGACCGTTGGAATCGCTTGGAATTTTAGTATGTTGTAGCGAACGGCGAGACAGGACTGCTGACAAAAATTCAGATTGATCGAACGGTCGGATTTCTAAAAATATTATTTTTACTAGAGAGTTTTATGTTCCGAGGACTCTTAAAATGGAGTTTTAATTGAATTTTTATTATTTAGAAGAGTCCTCTTGTAATTATATCACAAGTGTACATATATATAATAGTGAGGGATATATATGTATGCTTATGGTATATCTACAATGAGATAATTACAGACTATTAAGATAGTGAAATCTTATATAAACGTAAATAGTAAATACTTGACTTTAGTGTGATAACACTTATTTAAAAATGATAATTATTGAGATCAAATATGATATACTACTACGAGGGGTAACTAGAAGGATAAGCCTTTTTCCTAGTTAGAAGTGTGTCAGATGGCTAGGCGGAATAAATGAATGCGATAGGTGTGCACTATAGAAGAGAGGTGAGATTGTCCTCAAGAGAGTGGGACCGTAAAAGCAATTATGAACATTATATACTACGCATTTCATTTATTGCAATAAAATGCTTGTTAAACATTTTTATAAATCGGGTTCTGACTCGTTTCTTGTACTTCTTCTCTCTTCTCTCTTGTCTATGTATATGTATATTAACAGGTGTCCAGCCAGAGGGATGCCATAGTTGACTTATCTATTCCAGGGTTACGCAGCTGCAACATTGTGGATGGTTGCAGGATTTGATTTAGACGTATCATTTCTTTATTCTTAGAGTAGGATTCTTATCTCAGTTGTAGATTCATTCAGGTCATGTTTCCCCTTTTTACTTTTTGACTCAGTATTTGGTTTATGTATTCATTTATTGAATTATTATTATTGGGATTTTGAGCTGATTGTTTATTCGGCATGTCATTTAGTCATTTAGTACTGTTTTAGACTCATGGTTTGGATGTATGGTTTATTTGTTATTCAGAATGCTTATTTAATTGTTTAATAAAAAGATAAAATTTGACATCAGTCTTTTTGAATACTAGGTGGTTAGTAAAGTTTTAAAAAGTTTTGGACAGTGATGCTAAGAATGAACCCCTGAGATTCCTGTTTTAAATTTGATATAGGACTGATCACCCGGAATTTATTTGGGCGGGGTGTCACACCTTCCCAACGGTTTATCTTAAGATTTTATCATACTAACCTTCCCAATAAATTAGCGTATCTTAAACTTACTCATAAGATTTCAAAACCGAACAATATTTTTGATTTAAAAAAAATACTACCAATTAGTAGCATTACACTTGTTTTAGCTTTTATTCATTTATAAAGTTTCCCAGTGACATATTATACTTCCACAAAACAAGTACTTACTATATATGTCATTAACCATGTTCTACTTATCAAATCACAGTAGGCAGTTCCAAATTTCAAAATTTCATATATATATATTAATTACTCATATAATATATATTATAACAGCACCCCAACTAAATTATGGTGCATGCATACTCTACTATCCAGAACCCCATATCACTCATATAAAGGGGAATACAATCAGAATCACTCTCGAATTGTATTAACATGAATACACAAACAATATTGAGGCGAAGAATAGATTCCAAGTCTCTAAGAGGATGGCACATGCCTGCGTCTCTTAGGACCGTCTGAACTATCACGTCGATAAACTGTAACAAGGATATCTATCTTCTAGGGTACAAGTCAATATCCCCCATAAAGGTCCCATCGAGATAAGACTTGTCCCAGCGCGAAAACCTCAGGGATAGCAAGTAGCGTGGGAATGATTTTCACAAGTATATAATATATGTACACACAATCATATAAAGATACCACTTTATCATATTAATATAGGTTCTTCTCGTCACCCATAATTATACCAATTGTCCTTAATTTCACATTTATAGAATTACGTATAAGGTTTCGTTCCTAACCTTAACTCGAAGGGTTTTCTCACTCATTACCTGACACTCGTGGACTATATCCTCACAAATCTGAAATTCAGTAAGTGTCTTTATTAGGTTCCAACGTAACTCTCTTACGCACCTGACCCTTTAAATTTATAAATTCACCAACCCTAAATTAAATGTCCCATAAATACCATTCTCGTTGAATATTAAAGGTCCCAACATTTATTCCTATGCCCTACTGGTCCTCAATGTCTCCCAAATCATTTTATCAAGAATGCCCAAGAATTATATCACGACAATTTGAATTTAACTCATTTAAAGAGGGAATTAGGAGTCTGCCAGGAGGGGTCGATCGATCGAAGCTTAGGGCTCGATCGATCGAACCTTCGATCGATCGAAGCTCTGGGCTCGATCGATCGATCAAGCAGGTCTGGGAAAAATTCTGCGGAATGCAGTTACGGGTTTCATCACCAAAATTGCACCAAATCCATATTTTCAAGTTCCAATCGTCCCAGAATTCTACTACTAACATTATAACAATATACCAGATGATTCTAACGTAAGGCATGTACATATTCATCATTTAAACATGGATTTTCAACCTAGAATTATCTCCAATTATCAAGAACCCTAGAATTTTCTTAAACAGTTTCCTAACAAATCTTTCTCCAGAATTTCTTTCTTATGATCATCAAAATTTCGTGGTTTATTTCCTCTACATGGCAAGGGTTCCAGAATCAACATATAAATCATTCCTACATGCATTTTCCTAACACAAATTGGGTGTTCTTCCATATTTATCATCTCTAATCAATCCTAAACCAATATGAAGCTTTGCATTAACGAAAATACGCAAGTTAAACACTTGCCTGGGATTTTTGGTATTCTGATTCACGGCTGATTTTGGTGTGGTTGCGTTCCTTGTCTCGCCATCTACGCGGTGGTGGTGGCGGCGGCGCAAACCGGTGGCTTCTTGGCCTTGAATTGCCTTGGAGCTCTCTCCTCTCTTCTCCAATGGCCGTCACTTGATTTCTGGATATTCTAACCCTACAAGACTAACCTAGTTGGCAGATATAGGTTGCTGAAATTCGTGGGTTTAATTACCCAAAAAGGTGAAATGACTAAATTGCCCTCCCGGGGTACCAATTAGGCCTGAAAACGCCCCGAGACCCAAACTAAACCCCAGGGTACACTTTTCTGACTATCCCGACCCTTCCGGACGCGTTGGCGCACTCAAAACGACCATACGAATAACTTATAAAATATTCACTTTTTATTTAACAAAATTAGTCCTGACGTGACACGGGCACGTCACGACTTAAATTTCCGAAATAGTCATTTAATTCACTCATGACATTCAATATAATCAATATAATATATTACTTGGCTCATTAGTAATATTCAACAAGTTTCCCATAATTACTAACTCTCGTCACGTTAATAATTATAACATAATTAATTTCCGGATTTTTATTAAATAAATCATTCATATTAAATTTAATAAATCCCCAAATTAATATAGCATAAAAATACGGGGTATTACAGTAACTTTATTCACAACCTCCAAAACCATCCACAAATTCCATGAGTTGGTCTAAGTCCTTTTCAATTTCCATCCTCACTCCTTCAACTAAATATATAGGAGAATCCTTAAGGGTTAAATTTTGCTCAAAATGAAATTGGAAGATAGTGCAACTAGTATCATATTCTTCAACAAAAAACAATTTTTTTTATCACCATCCACATTTTCCAACAAAAGTTCATCCCCACCAACATAGTCTAGTCCACTACACCAAAATGGGCAAATTGTCACCTTTCAGCCGGCCAGCCTTGTCAAGGTCATTGACCGTGACAAAAAAATACGCATTTTATGTCACGGTCATTGACCTTGACACGACCGTGACAACTAATTGTCACGGTCATTGACCGTAACAAGGCCGTGGCAAATTTAATTATCACGGGCTTGTCACGGTCAATGACATTGACACGACCGTGATAACTTTTTCAGCAAAAATCCTTTTCCCCTTCTTTTTTCCCTCCCACCGTTCCCTCCCTCCCTCTCTCTCTCTCTCTCTCTCTCTCTCTCGACTCGACGCTGCTCTCTCTCTCTCTCTCTCAGGTCCAATTTCTCTCTCTTTCTCTCTCTCTCTCTTCCATTTATATATATATTTGTCTGTATATTTATGTGTGTATGTGTATATATATATGTGTGTGTGTGTGCGTGTGTGGGGGGTGGGGCGGGGTGGGGGAGGGGTTGGTGGAGGGGGCAGGGGGTGGGGTGGGGTGGGGTGCGGTGTGTGTGTGTGTGTGGTGGTGTGTTTTGGGGGAGGGGGTGGTGGAGGGGGGCAGGGGGTGGGGTGGGGTGTTTGTGTGTGTGTGTGTGTGTGTGGTGGTGTGTGGTGGGGGAGGGGGTGGTGGAGGGGGGCAGGGGGTGGGGTGGGTGTGTGTGTGTGGTGGTGTGTGGTGGGGCAGGGGCTGGTGGAGGGGGGCAGGGGGTGGGGTGGGGTGCAGTGGCGGACCCAGGATTTTTAGTAAGGGGGTGCTAAATTTTTCGAGCAATGTAGGGGTTCAGGGGCGGTAGCCCCAAAGGCAATTTTTTTAGGATTAACATTGAAATTATAAGAAAATTATACTTCAATATTGAAAATTAACTGAAAAAATAACACTGAAATTTGAAAATTCTCCTAAATATTTCTAACATTGCCCCTAAATACGATACCCCTAAATATTGAACACAAAAATACAATACCCCTAATTTCTAACATACCACTAAATATTTCTAACATTTAAAGATTTGAGAAAAAAATACTCCTAACATTGAATAGTGTTAGTTTCCTAAATATTTACAAATGAACACAAAAATACTCCTAACATTGAATGATTTAAACCTTTGAAGGAATACAAAAATACTTTTTAACATTTAATTTAAAAAAATTAAACATTTGAATAATAAAGTTTTATATACATAACAAATAACTTACCTGAAAAACATTCTCTTCTTGGTACTTCTACTCTTCTGTTTAGGGTTTTGGTAAAATGTTTCTTCCGTGTTTTTCTATTTAAGTATAATAAATTACATACTCTGCCCCTTAGCTTTAAAACACTAACAAACAGATACACCTTCCGATCCTAGAGTTTACACATAGGCCCCAATATTATTTTTTTTGCGCATACCTGTACAAAAATTTCCGAAAATAAGGGGTGGGCGGCCGCCCACTCTCGAGACCACCTAGGTCCGCCCTTGGTGGGGTGGGGTGTGTGTGTGTGTGTGAATAGGTATAATTTTTTTCACTCCCTCTCTAACCCTCCACAATTGATTCTTATGCTAAAATCCTCGCTTACACAATATATATAGGTATAATTCACGAGCTTTAGCTAAACTAGGGTTTTATAGAGTTTCGCTCCTACTACTTGGGCAATGACTATACTAGGGACCAAAGATAAATAAATAAACTGGATTCAAAGTAAATACTAGGAAATCCCAATTTATAACCGTCTAATTTATATCCTTTATTTATTTAATCACGATTCATTCCACTAAATAATCATGATTGCACTCAAATTTAATTATTTATAAATCACTCGAAAGAATGTGTTCTTATTATTAAAGTTGATTACGGTATATTATGATTCCTCACGTTATGTTTTCGATACCCTCTTGGTTAAATAAATTTTCTACTAACCGATTTTAATGAATATCTGATCAATTCCTTGATTCTAAAACTTAATTCTATAGGATTATAAAATAGTTCATCGGTCGGGTAAACAAAACATATAAGTCTATCAAGGGGTATCACAATCCAAATTATTTCTTGGACGTGAATTCCTCCAAATTATGATCTCATACCTATTCACACAATGATTGTGAAAGAAATTTAATATCCATAACCCTAGGGATTAAGAATCTATGAACTTTTTGCAAACGATATGAGATTTCCCATGTTTAATCAAGAACATCCTTAGACTTGTAGGGGGTGGGGTGGGGTGGGGTGTGTGTGTGTGTGTGTGGTGTGTGGTGGTGGAGGGGGTGGTGGAGGGGGGCAGGGGGTGGGGTGGGGTGTGTGTGTGATGTTCAATTTAGTTGGTGCACAAACTAACGGTCAAAGTAATAGTATATAATTCCAACATTTCAAACTACTTGAACATCACAAATGGATACGAACTTAAAATATAAATTGAGATAACCTTAGAATCTAATTATGGTAAAAATATAATGGCATCAACTAACATATATGTAGGGGTGGGGTGGGTAGGGGTGGGGGTGGGGTGTGTGTGTGTGTGTGCGTAGGTGCGTAGGTGTGCGTGTGTGTGTGGCGGTGGGTGGGGGTGGGGGTGGGGCACCCATTTAATAACTCTTTAAATATTTGGAAAAAACATAATATTACAAAAATGAAACGAAATGGTATTGACGAAACTTACACATACGTTATAATATAGATGGAACATTTTTTTATCTGTACTATTAATTCAATTAATTCAATTAGGTAAAACGAAATGTGTACTATTAACATTTTTTTTTATCTGTACTAATAACATTTTTTTTACAGCAAAAATGTCTCCTTCAGATGTTAAGGCGAAGATGATGATACTGTTTATGATGATGTCGTCTGGGTTCGGTGGTAGCGGAGGCGACGAGGGCTCCTCCGCCGCTAGGCTCCCCAAATATGGAAAATTTGGGATTACCGTCGAAAACAAGTCGGAGCTTTTAGCGAGATCCCTCGAGCTGCTAAAGACGGTCATCGGCGCGGGGTTTATGAGTTGGAAGGAGGTGCCGTATGAGCTCAAGTTAGCTGTTTGGGCGGCACTACAGGTAATATTTATATGAATATTTCAATTTATATTTATATTTATATTTATTCGCAACTAACATTGTATTTGTTGGACAGGAACAATTCAACTTGGATCCAAAGCTACGCGATTCCGTCTTGGAGCAGTTGAGGGAGCAACACAAGACGTGGAAGAAAAATATGCGATCACGGTACTTTGGAAAAACACAAGAGTCCATTTTACAATGGCGCGGATCCGTCCCGCCCAAGGAGCCGATCTCATTGGCACAATGGCAAAAGTTCATTGACAATGAGATCGAGGATCGACAATTGGCATCTCGCCAATCGGGGAGGGAAAATCGGGCTAAAAAGACGGACGTGCACTACTCCGGCCGGACCTCTTACGCTGAGGTGGAGCATAGGATGCAGGTAAGATTTAATTTATCTATAACTACAGAAATATATTATTGGATATTAATTTTACTATTTTTACTATACTCTATTTTATTTCAGGGGGTAGGGAGTGGGCCAGGGGGTAAGCCACATAGGCTCGATACTTATGTGGCTCTTCGGACGAAGAAGGGGAAGGACAAGGAGGTGTCCCCGAGCGTCGCGGCCACGATTGTAAGTAATCCGACAGTTTAATTATTGTTAATTACGTTATAATTTTTTAGTTTACTTATTTTACTAATCATGTGCTTTTTGTCGTTTCAGGCAAAGCTTAAGGAAGTGCATGAGTCGCAGTCTG
Source organism: Sambucus nigra (assembly GCA_949130495.1). Classification (NCBI taxonomy): domain Eukaryota; kingdom Viridiplantae; phylum Streptophyta; class Magnoliopsida; order Dipsacales; family Adoxaceae; genus Sambucus; species Sambucus nigra. The sequence continues at coordinate 193,994,501 of OX422208.1, forward strand.
ATGCCGACAAGGCATCTTTGTCCACAGACGCACTCAGCCAAGTGCTTGGCTCTGATCGCAAAGGGAGGACAAGGGGAGTGAGCTCGCGGGTGGCCAAATCGAGGATCATCGGATTGGAGACGAGCGACACCGGGTTGGCTCGAACGGTGGATTCACACGACGCGAAGCTGTCCCGTTTGGAGGCGACGGTCCAAGATATGTACGCATTCATGAAGCGTACGTTGGGTGGAGACCGTAAAGGGAAAGGGAAAGGGAAGGAGAAGGCGGTGGAGGAGGAGGTGCGGGAGGACGAGGCGCAGGATGACGAGGATGTGGACCTCGCTGCTTCATCACCGACACGTTCGTACTTCGACGATCCACTTCCCTATTGGACGTATTTGATGGCCAGCGGATAGGGCGGGGGTTGAGGGACCCGAATATCGTCGAGGGTGGAATAGTCCATGGACGTGTGCTTCAAGAGATGGAGTCCAGGGTGCTCGTCACGCATGTCATACCCGGGAAGGAGAACTCCCTATTGTGGTTGCGCGAACAATGCGGCACGACGTATATTAGTGGGTGCGTCAATTCGTATGTCGTGTGGCCTACTCACCTCCTCAGTTTTATCCAAGTGTAGTAACATTATTTTTAAGTTTGTCCATTTTAATTAAATTTGGATTATATCGTCATGTATATTGTTTTTACTTTGAATATTTGGATTATATCGTCATGAATATATATTTGCATTATCTTTAGTTTGTGTTGGATATATGATGTTTGGAACAGGTACAACGTTGCTATAACATGTACAAATATACTGCTGGGCAGTGGCGGTGGCCATACTGCCCAGCAGATTTTTTTTAAATTCTGCCGAGAATTGTCACGGTCATTGACCGTGACAAGTCCGCGACAAAAGTTGTCACGGACGTGTCACGGTCAATGACCGTGACAATTGGGGTCACGGTTATATCACGGTTTATAACCGTGACAAACGTGTCACGGTCATTGACCTTGACACGACCGTGACACAAAACGCGAATTTTTTGTCAAGGTCAATGACTGTGACACGACCGTGACAAAAAAAATTGTCTCGCCTCGAAATGTCACAGTCATTGACCTTGACAAGGTGAATTTGTCAAGGTCAATGACCTTGACAAATGGGCAGATTTGGTGTAGTGAGTCCTTTCCAATTTTCACCATAGTGTATAATAATTTCACGAACTAGATATGAAATGGGGATCCATTCATCACAAAACTTAACACCCCCAACAAAAAAAGGAAGACAAACATTAGAAAACTCCTACAAAATCATAAAAAAAACTTAGTGGCCTATTAACTCAGCATCACAACACCGAAGGTGAGTGCAACCTTCAGTGATTTCTCACAGAATAAAGTAACCTCGATGCCATATTAATGAGTTTAAATTGAAATATTCGGTGGTTGGTCACCGTATAAAGTGTTAAGAGTTAAATTAACTTACTCGGTTATATTGTGACGAAGTTGTTCATATAGATTTGGTGACATAGTGCCGAAGTGTTTTATAGAGTTATAGTACTATGTAACTGAATAGATCCTTGCATCATAATTTTTCAAGATGAGCCATTATTTTATGATTAGAAAAATATGGGATGACATTGGTGCTATATGCTTCGGGGGTGATGGCAATAAAAGTTAATATTCGACACGCGATGAGGTGGACACTCAATTTAATGAAAATTATTATAAGATGACATTGAATTGAAATGAGGGTTATTGGTAAGCATCATTTAGATTTTTTTGTTATTGAACGTACCAAATGGGATTTTACTAAGTCTTTATTTATTGTAGGTTATTGACGAGCCTATACTTGTTATCATTGATCACACCATCGAGCTCACTGCCGAATAAGTAAGTACTTGAAGTTACATTGTTAATAAATTACTATATCGATGTAGGTATATTTGAATGCTAATACATTTCTATATTTATAATGAGAATACATTGATATATTTTAATGCTATTATATTGCTATATTGATGTAGGTATTTCCTAGATAGGCAACCATAATGGATTGGAATCAATCCCGTGGAAGGAAAATGACGGTAATAATTATTAAAATAAAGTATGAAAATCCAACCCAAGTCAGAAAGGTAAGGTTGATAATGGGTTGATATCATAGTGGAGTATATCGCACCCATAAAAAAGGGAATGAAAAAGAAATCATCATTACGAAAGAAGCAGTATGAGAGGGATTCTTCAACAATGAAGTGAAATTTCCTGTTTACACTCAAGGGTGTTCCCCTTCCAGATGGCTAATGGAAGATTGAAGTTTCTTGTGGTCTTCACAACCACGAAATAGCTAAATCACTAGTCGACGACCCGTATGTAGGTCAGGAGGAATTAGCCATAACCAAGGGGGCAAGACCTAAACAATTCTTTTATAATTTAAATCGATATCTAAGAATAATATGTCCACGTGCAAACAATGTGATATGCTAAGGGTAATTTTAACTACAAAGACTTGCAAGGGCACACAATGATGCAACAACTTTTGAAACTCTTTAAAAATAAATAGAATTTAGGAGAAAGTCTCTTAGGTCCCTCACAAATAAATTTTAAACATTAAAGAAATTTTGACAAATTTTAAACACTTAGGTCCACTAATTCTCTTCTTGTACAAGTCCACGCTAGTGTCATAACAAGTGGACCTAATTGTAAATTGTCCTTAAATATTTAAAAATTATTATCAAGGGACCTAATTGTAAATTGTCCTAAAATTTATTGGACCCTGAATGACCATTATGACAATGTGTTTTTCGCACATTCTAGTTCAATTTTACTAGGCAAGGGTTTTTCAACTGTCATGTTCATGGATTGTACGTATAAGACTAATCAGTTTAACATGCCATTGTTTGATACGGTTGGGGTATCATTGACCTCGCATACATTCTGCATTGCTTTTGCACTTTTATCTTCCAAGAAGGAAGGTTAGTTTGCTTGTGCATTGACCTGTTAGAGGATGTTAAATTCTTATTGTGTTACAATCAAAATTTGTTAGTGGATATCTTCTATTAGTTCTACCCACTAATTATCTACAAGTCAGAAATCATCAATTAAGAACAAATGTTAAGAAAAACTAAAAAATAATTCCATCCAGTTATACATTATCGACAATATATAACAATAATTAAAGAAAATAATATCTACTATATTAAAGAGGATTCAATGTTTTAATGTTTAATAAGAAAACTCAGTATAACATTGCTGAGTCTTATACGCACAACTCGATAGGTTATCATCAATACATGAATATTCGACATGTACACATAACTTGACTTGTTAATACCGAACTAAGTCAAGTTTTTGACATTTTAATGCCGAATTAAGTAATCATTTAAAAAGAAAAAATAATGATGGCCCACTAAAGTTGTGTTTGTTTTTTCATCTGAATCTGAAATCTAAAGACTGAATCTGAAGTTTGAAATTTGAATTTGAAAAGTATGTTTGTTTTTATGTATGAATATACCTCTAATTGAATGTATTTAGACTGATTCACATTTTAGATTCAGACTTCAGATGTAATTCTACCTCTTAATCATTAGGAGCCAAATATAGTCGTTAGCATATTAAGCATTTAAAAAAACAAACACTTTTTGGTACCTCTTAAGTCTGAATGATTCAGATTCAGACTTACGAGGTAAAAACAAAAAAACACCTAACAATCCAGTTATGGAATCTTTTTCAAATCGGGATTCTTTTATGAGTTCATCTTACAAGAATTTGTGTTTTTTATCGTTTCTGCGTTTGTAATAAAAAAAACAATAAGTGTGATATATTTCATCACATTTTTGTTCAGAAGTCCGGGTTGTTCACTTTTTTGCACAATGCAGGGTTGCATCAATGTCCATTGGTGAATGTTCCAACATCAAAATAAATTACAATGCATCTTTTGTGTATAAAATTGATTTTCTTGTTGATTTGGAGAGCTTCGTTTTTATTTGTTAATGTTTAGAGGTTAGGGCTTGTGTTGTTGGTGTGGTTTAGAGAGAGAAATAAATGGAAAAAAATAAATTTTTTGGTCAAATGAAGATTATATATCATTTGACCATAAGGGTGCCTACGTTTTGGTTATTGAAATAACTATTAATAACTTATGTGGTGTTTTTGAGAGGTGGTGGTAGAGAAAACAATTTATGTTGCTCTTAACACGATCCCTTATATAAGACATCAATATCAGACGGAGTAAAAAGTAGATTTAATTGATATCGGGTTGGAAATTGTCATTCCAACATAATTTTTACAAGCATTCCGACCAAATGTTTATAACTAAGTTATAATATGTAATGATATACTACATGTGGATATCTACAATTAGATAACAATATATATATATATATATATATATATATATATATATATATATATATATATATATATATATATATATATATTGTTATCTAATTGTAGATATCCACATGTAGTATATCATTACATATTATAACTTAGTTATACATTGGCTCAAGGAATTATTGGGAAGTTCTTTAATTTCTAAGGGTGACCCATCATTATTTATACACATTTAATTAGAAATTATTCCCCTCTTATATTGTCTATAGATACCCCATACTAGGATCCCCTAAGAAGCTCCTTAGGTCCTTAGCACTCATTCATTCACCACAAACCCCAGGTCATACTTTGAGTACCGATCTAAAGGCCATCGGGCGCTCTCGAGAACCGTTTGACTCCGATAAACTTCCTCGTCAGAGTGAAAGATCAATGATTCTTTGAAAGGCTTTGAATCCCTTTCCAACGATCCATCATGTGCTCGAATCGGCGTTACATTTCGGACGAACAATCAATATCACTATCAAAAATTGATCTGGAGGCTATCGGGCCCTCCCGAGTCCCGTTTGACTCTAGTCAACTTCCTTGTCTGAGCGAAAGCTTAATGAATCTTTGAATGGATCTAAATCCCCTTTCTAACAGTCTGTCCCATGCACAATCGACCTTGCGATATGGATAAACGGTCCCTTTTACCCCATAAACTGATTTGATGGCCACCGGGCGCTCTAGGGCCTCGTTTGACTCTGGTCAACTCTCCATCTTGAGGAAAGCTCAATGAATTTTCTAAGGGATCTGAATACCTTTCCAAAAACCTCTCTCGTGTTCGAATCAGCCTTACAAAATGGACGAATGATTCATTTTACTCTGAAGGGTCACCGGGCGATTTCGACCCCATTTGACCTTGGTCAACTCTTCGAAATGAACGAAGATGAATGAAATCTCTAAAGGAATTGAATAACCTTTTGAAAGGTCCATCTTTTGCACAAATCATCCTTACGGTCCGGAGAACGATCCGTTTTCCTCTGAAAACTTCCTATCTAGTGACCAAGGGGCGCTTTCGGTCCCCGTTTAACCTCGATAAACTCCTGGAACCGGAAGTGCTTCAATGTATTCTTAAAGGTATCTGAATAACTTTCCAATGATACGCCCTGTGCATGATTCTGACTTACAGTTTGCATTTTATGACCATTTTTCCAAAAAGCCTGTCCCACACTGCCGAATGGCACCCTTAGGACCCTTCCCATCAGCAGTGTGTCTGAGGTTCTATGCCGATAGGCAAGTCCAGGACCATGCTGGTTGGCACCCCCTTGGCCCTATAAATAGAGGCCATGACCTCACTTCGAAAGGCACTCCCGAATACCCCCGAACATCACTCTCAACAATTCAGAGAACATTCTCTCGAATTCAAAGCTATTCCCTTCCAAAAAATCCCATCTCCCACATTCAATTCCATCATTTTCACACTTCATTCAGTACATTCATCCCCATCTCCTCATACCACTTTCATCCCATCTGCACGATCAGTGTATCTACACTCAAGATGAACTATAAGTATACATAAGGAGGTCCAATTCTCCATCCTTTTGTCTAAATTATCTTATTTTAGTATTAGTTGTTTTGAGTTTAGTGATTTATTTCATTACATCACATACAATAATCTCAAACCTTTATTAGTAGTATTGGCACATACTCTATTTTCATAAAAAAAAAAAATAAGAAAAAGAGAGTTTATCTATAAATTCCAAAACATGGATTCTCACTACACATTCTCACACTTAAATCACGTTTATCTCTAAACACATATATAAGAGAAATCCCCCATTTGGGTTTATTTGTTAAACCCCACCCTATGTTATCTTAGAACAACATGAACTCTGATGCCCATTGGGCTACGTAAGCGTCTTGGATAGATCCCGAGATTCGAGTCATCCCTTATGCACATTTGTTATATTATTTTTATTATATATATATATAACAGATGCCATATTCTTACGTGCTTGTGTCATGTCCAATGTATACATTCGTTCTTCCATAACATGTGATTCGACAAACATTTACATTATATTTTGAATTATAATTTTTTGGGAACACTCCTAAGGATGAATTTACTCCATCCTTTTCCATGACTCGAGTTGGATGATTCCATTCATATATATTATGCACATAAGCACACACTTCACGGAATCTAACAAAAGAAGATTAATACATGCCTATGAGAGACCGAAAGGGCAGGATGAGTGCCTAACACTTTCTTATTCCGTAACTTAGTCCTCAGACCTTTGAACTACTTGGTTTCACAAGCATCAATATTTTCCTTAATGTTGTTCTCCCGAGGAGACCACATTTATTTTGTCTGTTTTGTGTAAAATAGGTTGACAACTCTATCTCTACCTATTATCCCATAGTGACGATGACCGAGTTCCCCACACGCATGCACGCTAGTGGAAATCCCCCAGCCCCTTGGGATGGACATAGTGGCGATTTCGCTGGGGATATTTTAAGAGGACTAGATTCTATATCTGCATGGTTGTTATTCTTTTTTGCATGTGTGCGTATGCACCTACCTGTATGTTTCCTTTTATCCTCTATTTATCTTTTGTGTATATCTACCTCATGTATATATCATTTTTTACTCACTTATACACTTCACACACTTATTTATACTCTCTATATACACATCACACACTTACAGTTAGCTTCACTTCTACTCACATGTTCCACACACTACTATTTAACCATGCTTAGGCTTCATTATCACACACCCGCACTTCTCACACTTCTATATATCTCCATGATCACTTAGACATACCACACACTACTTGTAGTTGATCCATGTATAGGCTCACTATCACACACACTCACTTGTAAATATACACATGTCACTCACTCACATATATCCAAGCATTGTATAGTCTCCATGCTTCATGCTAGATTTACTTTTCATGATACTTATATATGCTCCCTCATTGGTGTAGTACTCCTTTCACTCATCAGGCAAATAAAAATACCCTCTCTCCATAATACACTGAATAAGACTGATGCATTTTTTGCACACTACATCACCAAGAGCATGGAAATATTGACCAAAAATTTATCCCATACCGGGGGGTCACTTTATGATGGGTGCTTGTCCTGTGGGGCGCAGTTAGCCTAAGTGATATGACTCTTACATTCCATTGGCCTAGTACCTTAGATGTATATCTAACGGTTCCTCCCGCATCGTACCGCTTGATCTAACTCACGATGGGAGGTATATAGCAGGGAATTCTTCACGTATGTAGAGTATATCGAATTCTCTCTCACACGTACTGTCCCCATGAGGTATATAGTGAGGCAATTCATGTACACTCAGGTATATCAAATGGCTTGTCCACATGTATCGATGAATGATTGCCCTTATAGGCAATATGTATATCATGGAAGTCATGCCAAAATGGGGAACCCTTCCATTAACCCAATAATTGCATAAACCTAATATTGACGTTCTTGATACAAAAAATTTCCATCCTACGTGGACCAATTATAAACCAACACATGTCATCCGGTGTGGCTCAAATCCAAGTCATCATGATGTAAAAGCCCGACCAATAAGGAAGCCCAACCAACAGGTCAACCAACAAGGAAGCCCGAGTAACTGGAAAGACCGACTAACTACTGAAAATCCAGCCTGTACAGCCAACGAAGCGACAACAGTCATACAACCTGTGTAACCAGTGAAGCTATAATAATAGTATATTTAATTCTCATTATGTATTGATGAAAATGCCTAACAAATAAAGGTATTCCATCATTTCACATGACAACTATCAGTACCCCTCTTGGGCTATAAATACATTGTATCACCCTAATTGTAAGGGATCGAAAATAAATCACGGAAGTCAATACATAATAGTGGACGTAGGCTTTTCCATTGAGCCGAACCACTTTAAAAATCTCTTTGTCTTATTTATTTATCCGTGATCAATCAATTAGGTTTAGTCTAGTTTTTTGCATCAACAGATTGGCGCCGTCTGTGGGAATGTATTGCTAAATGTTTTCACTCATTCATCATCCATGGATGAAATTCCTAAATCAAGCACCAGAAAGGAGGGAATTCTGCCTACTCGCTCTGTCCCTCCAAATAACAACGATTTAACAGGAATTTTGGCTAGTTTGGCTAAGGGTCAAAAGGCTATGCAGGATACTATACGACAACTGGTCCAAACTCTGCAAACTGGAGTCCCTGCACAATCTAATCAAAAGAATATGCCACCGCTACCAATAAGGAGTGTTGGGTATAGCCATTCTAGAATTTCAAGGGATCCTTCGTACCTTCCTGGAGCAACTTCTTCTATCAGGATTACTAATTCGTCTAATGGACAGTCCCTCATCCCATAAAGATTGAGTGCCTTAGAAAGGCTAAGCAGGGCCTCTCCTTTCAATCTTTTGGGACCCCAGGGAAATGCCCTATGGGTTGCATCGAGAAATACTCGACGACCAAGCGATCTAAGGGATGCTTCAACCCAATCTAGATTGAACACCCGATGAACTAATCGGTCTAGTCAAAGAAAAGGTTTGCAAGAAGAAAGCTCAACACGATCAGTTGGTCGGCATAAAAAAGTCACCACCTATAGATCTAGTGCTGGAAGTGATGCTTGGAAACGTTTCATTCAGAGTTTGGAAGACAGGTTGGGAAAAATGGCCCAAGGCCAAGAATCCTCTCCAGAGAAGTTTTATTAAGGGATCTCCCTTTGTGCAAACCATCGTAGATTTCCCTACGCCGACCAAGTTTAATCACTCCTAAGTATGATGGAAAGACTGATCCAGTTCTTCATATAGAATAATATCAAGCAACAACTCATATCTATGCTGCTCCTGATGAGATGAGGTGCATGACATTTTCAGGAACAATCATTGGATCTGCTCAAATCTGGTATAATAGTCTTCTTCGTGGGAAAATTTCTTGCTTCCAATAACTCGCCGAGCTATTCATTGGTAATTTTTGCTTTAAAGCAAAACCAGTGAAGTGAGTAGCTCATTTTCTTAGTGTAAGACATAAATTAAGAGAAAGTACAGGGATTACATCACTCATTTTAACAACGAGAAACTGGAAGTCGTTGATTACTAAGAGAAGACTACAACCGCTGCCCTCATGAGTGGATTTCTCCTCGATGAACTATATTATACTTTGGCAAAAGATCCCCCGAAGACGATGACATAATTGATGGCCAAAGTAGCGAAGATTATGAATGACAAGGAAGCTATGGTTGCTAAAAAGAATTTAGATGCAAAGGCAGAAGCAAAGATAAAAGGAACGTCAGATAAGAATGAGCACAAGAATCACAATGAGCGCAGGAATCCAAAAGTAAAAGAAAGCCTAAATCGGCTCAGAAAATTCACTAATTACACTCCCTTAACGGTGGATATACATCATGTGTTAGAGGAAATCAAACAAAACAATGATTTGAGTTGGCCTGAAAAGTTAAGGTCACCTGCTGATAAGAGGGATAAGTCCAAGTATTGCGATTTTCACAAAAATCATGGTCATACGACCAACCGGTGTATTGCTCTCTAGAATGAGATATAAGCATTCATCTGAATAGGAAAGTGGACAGATTTGTTGATCGGCAGGATGGTGGAAGTACTGGAAGTAGAGGTCGTTAGAGATCTAAATCACCTGTTAAGCCTAGAGAAGATAAGAAGAGGAACCATGACGATGATCCAGAAGACGATCCTCATCTCCCCAAAAAGCCTAGAAAACCTGAACGTGAGGTATTCACACTCAGTTTTGGATCGTTTGATTGCCATATGATTACAGGTGGAGATGCAGGAGGAGGAGATCATACAACTGAAAGGAAAGCTTACCTCAATGAGGCTCAAGCTTGTTCCTATATCCAGTGAATCAAACTCGTCGAGGAGGACCGACCAAGGAAAGTTAATAAGGACAAGCTCATAATTGGTTTTCCAAGAACGATCTATTCGGAGTGTTGTATCCACATGATGATACTTTAGTGATCAGAGTCAGCATGAAAGAAGTAATAGTAGCAAGAACATTAGTGGATAATGACCATTCGGGAGACATCATGTTCTATCCCTATTTTGATAGTCTAGGTTTGAAACTCAGCCAATTAGAGCCATACCAGATGCCACTTTTTAGATTCTCTGGCGAGAAAGTATTTCCATTGGGAACAATTAAGCTAGATATGTTGATCGGAACATGGCCATCAAGCATGATAGAGAAAGTGAGATTCTTTGTAATGGATAAAAATATTCATTCTGCCTATAACATGATTATGGGAAGAGTGGGACTAAAAAAGTTCGAAGCTGTACCTTTTACTTTTCATCAATGCCTGAAATTCCCAACCAACTTCGAAGTGGGAGTAGTAAAAGGAGATCATAAAGCAGATTGAGAATTCTACTATTCATCTACTGAGGAGGAAGATATGCTAGAAGTAAAGAAGAAAACCACCACTAATCAAGTGGATATGTTGGAGCCGAATAACGAATCTGAGGTTAAAACCTTGGATCCAAGAGATGAATTTGAGCTCGTAAAAGGACAAGTGATGGAGGCAATAGAAATCATTGTTCTGGATGATGATAAACTAGAACGAACTACTCAAATAGGAGCGTCATTGTAATCGATTTTTAAACAGGAGTTGGTGGCTTTCTCGAGACAAAAAAGCAGGTGTTCGCATGGAGCCATGAAGATATGCTTGGTATAAACCCTAACTTCCTATGCCATGAGATTAATGTGAATAAGGAGGTTAAACCTGTAAAGCATCGAAGAAGAGTTTTCAGTCCGGAGAAGAACCAGGCTATACAAGAAGAAGTGGAGAAGCTTCAAAAGGCTTGCTTTATTGAAGATGTAAAGTACCCGGACTGGTTGGCCAACGTAGTTATGGTCAAGAAGAAAAACAATAAGTGGAGGATGTGTGTGGATTTTACTGACTTGAACAAAGCGTGCCCAAATGATCATTTTTCTTTGCCACGAATTGATCAACTGGTGGATGCTACTTCGAGGCATGAGCTACTGAGTTTCATGGATGTATATTCTGATTATAACCAGATCAAAATGAAGCCAGAAGACAGAGAAAGTACTTCCTTTACTACCCCCTGTGGAACTTATTGCTATAATGTTATGCCATTTGGTCTAAAAAATGCAGATGCCGCTTATCAGAGACTGGTAAACAATGTATTTGAGGAGCAGATAGGCAAGAACATTTACATATATGTTGATGATATGTTGACTAAGAGAACAAAAAGTTTCTGATCATATTACCGACCTTAGCCAGACGTTTGATCAATTGGAAAAGCACCAGATGAAGTTAAATCCGACCAAATGCATCTTCGGAGTTCATGAGGGAATATTCCTTGGGTATATAGTAAATCAAAGGGGCATTGAAGCTAATCCAGATAAGATTAAAGCTTTAATCTAAATTCAATCCCCGACTTGTAAAAAGGATGTTCAAAGGCTAACAGGGCGCGTAGCAACACTTAATAGATTTGTGTCCTGAGCAATGGACAGGTGTTTGCCATTCTTTATGGTACTCAGAAAAACCTTTGAATGGAATGATGAATGTGAAAAAGACTTCCTGGAATTGAATAAGGTAACACCACCACTACTCTCCCGACCAGTGTTGGGAGAAAATCTGTATTTATATCTGGCTATATCTAAATCAGCTGTTAGCTCTGCCTTGATCAGGGATAAGAATGGAGTTCAAAAGCCAGTTTACTACACTCGCAAAGATTTTCGAGGAGGAGAAGTCAGATATCCCATACTGGAGAAAGTAGCATTGGCCTTAATTGAGGCTAGTAGACGAATGAAGACATATTTTCAAGCTCGCACCATAGTGGTATACACTGACATGCCACTGAGGCAAGCTTTGCATAAGCCAGAGAAATTCAGGAGATTGATATATTAGGTTGTAGAGTTAGGGGAATATAACCTTGTATAAGAACCAAGGACTTCTTTAAAATGCCAAGCCGTGGCAAATTTTATTACATAATTCACTTACCCAGAGATCCCCGAGGAACAAGGGATTCAGCTGAGAAACGTTCAAGAGTCAGCAGACCTACTGAAGATACGCCCGACCAACTCCAAGCAAGGGAAACAACAGAAGAAGTTACCACCGATCAACCAGAACCCTCCAGTGGAGTACAGGAGATGAAAAAGAAATATGAGGAGGTAAAGGATAAAATTTTCCATCATGGAATTCTAACAAACCAAACGTTTGACAACGATATTCCCACACGGAGCTTGTATGTTGATGGGTCATCCTGTGCAACTGGATGTGGAGATGGAATCATTCTCAATACTCTAGATGAACTAAATATAGAGTACGCTCTACGATTCCAATTTTAAGCCTCCAATAATGTGGCAGAGTATGAAGCTGTTATTGTTGGGTAAAATCAAGCCAAATCATTGAATTTCGAGCAAGTTATGGTATACAGTGACTCACAGTTGGTGGTAAATCAGGCGTTGAACTTATATGAAGATAAATGAGAACTAATGCCAGATACTTAGCCAAATCTTTGGAGATAATTTCCACTTTTCTAACTATCCAGATGATTAGAATTCTAAGATTGGAAAATGCCTGAGCAAACGCACTTGCTCGGCTAGCTTCAGCAACTAGAACTGAGATGCAACGAACTATTCCTATTAAGCTACTTGCTAATAGGAGCATTAATGAAGATCTGATGGTCAATTTTATTGTAGTTGATAAGGGGCCATCTTGGATGGATCCCATAAGAGCATATATTGAAGAAGGGATTCTTCTAGCCGACCTACTTGAAGCTAAGAGGTCGAAATACAAAGTTGCGAGATATATGCTAGATAGTGGTGTGTTATATAGGAGAGGATTAACTACTGGTCTACAACGGTGTGTGCATCCACCTAAAGTGAAAGATTTGATAAAAAAAGTCCATGAAGGGTCCTGTGGAGCCCATGTAGCAAGAAAAACGTTATTGCGAAGAATCCACACACAGGGGTACTACTGGCCAACTATGCGAGTAGATTGTGTAGCTTTTTCCAAGAAGTGTGACAAGTGCCAGAGGTTTTTCAGCATACACAAGACTCAACAAGCTATCCTAACTCCAATCACTTCACCTTGGCCCTTCGCTATGTGGGGACTTGACTTGCTCGGGCCTCTGTCGACTACCCGAGGAAGGTTCAAGTACCTGGTTGTTGTTGTTGATTAATTTACTAAATGGGTGGAAGATAAACCACTGATCGATATGTCCTATGACAAGGTTTATCAATTTATTTGGAAAAATATCATATGCGCGTATGTTTTGCCATACACCTTTATCACTGATCATGGCACACAATTTGATAACGACGAATTTACTGACTATTGCATTCAATCCAATTTCTAAAAAATCTACTCTACTCCTGGACATCCTCAAAGCAATGGCCAAACACAGGTAACTAATAGAACTTTGTTGAATGGGCTGAAGAAAAGGCTGGAAAGTGCTAAAGGGAATTGGATCAATGAACATCATTCTGTCTTGTGGGCTTACCGAACAACTCCCAAAACAGCTATTAGAGAAATTCCCTGTGACACCCCGACTAATTAAATACCGGGTAGCTACTCATTTATTAAATTAATTCAAAATGCCAAGTTGGCTCAGTTAATAGCATCACTGTCGAAAACATTTTATTATTACTAACCACCTAGTATTTAAAAAGTAAGTTGCCAAATTTTAATTAAAGTCTGATTAACATGCAGTGAAAGATTTAAAGCAAGAATAATATCACCATTCACCATAACTAATTAATAGAATAACCAACACATGATATAATTAAATCCGGAGGAAAAACTCCTCACAACAAACTCCACAACTGAAAAGAATAACTAAGTACTGAATACTGAATCAATACATGCCAAAGTCTGAAAAACTGAAATGGTAAAGTCTCTAATAGAATTTGGGCAACATGTGCTACAACTGAAGAATACTGAATATAGAATCCAAATGGTAGAAGCGTCTAAAAGCAAATCCCTGTAGCTTCCACAAACAGCTACATCTCGTCACCTGAATGAGTATCCTATGCATGGTGTCCTTGTGGCTGGGCACCTAAAATGGTTTTACAAAAAAATAGATTTGAAAGCAAACGGGTCAGAGCCCGAATGTGGAGATATTTTAAAAACCTGCAAGTGCTTTAAAAACATTTAAAACATTAAATGCAAAATACATGTTAGGACGTGCATTCACATGGAATTCTCACCTCTCGTCTAACTGTGCACTCCTAACGTAAGTACCCATCTAAAATGACACTAACCACTAGCTAAGTGACATCATACCTAGCTAGACTGTCATAGGTTCTACCCTTATTACTCGGTTCCCATTAACATTATAATGATCGCAATTAAATAGGGGCTTAACGTAGATTCAGGTTCTCATATAAAAGTAATACAACTCATTATAGATTATTCCTTTTATCTTATTCCATAGTTATACACACAATACCATATGAAAGTTCTCAGTTTATTAAGTGTACATTTTCCACAACATAAATATACAATATAAGCACCCCGAGACTCAGTTGCGGTGCACACATACTCTGCTATCCATCCCGGTACATCACGTACATAAGGAATCACGTATTTCGAATCTCTCAGGAATCGTTCAGATAACACAAATCACAAACAGTGGAGGCGAACACAGTCACATCATATGGGTCACGCACATACCTGCGCTCCCACGATCAGCAGACTTATTAACATCCCAATAAGTCCTTCTCTGAACTATGTTCATCGAGGTAACCAGTCTAAATCCAGGCAACACAAGGATTAGAGGGCCCTAAGAGAACGCAAACCTCCCGTGATAGCAAGTATGGTAGGTATGTCATACACACAAATCATATACCAATACTAAGTAAGCACACATCTTAGTAATCACCGTAGTTTAATTGTAGTACTTATCGCATTCTCGTACCAACTTAATACCTATACAACTTATATAATCCCGGTTCATATTTATACGCGCCATAATTTATTCTCACGTCGTAGTAGGCACTCACGTCTCAATCCAGAATGTTCATTTGATTCGATCCACACTTATATAATTTACTCCTCATTATCTCCCAAATGTCCCAAGTATACTAATGCACCATCAAAGGAATGTTATCTCCATCCTCGAATAAATTTACGGGACTCCCAAAATCAAAACAGGCCAAAAAGGCCTAAACTGCCAGCTCGTTAGAAGTCTCGTTCGAACGAGGCTGTTCGAACGAGAGTTGGTTTGAACGAACTGGGCTATCTAACGAGATCTCGTTCGAATGAGATTATCGAACGAACATCCCTCTCGTTAGAACCCTAAACTGTCAACTCGTTAGAAGCTCGTTCGAACGAGCTCGTTCGAACGACCTGGGTAGGTCTTCTAACGAGTGACCAGATTCAAGCCCAGAAATCCTATCTCGTTTTTCACCAATTTCTACACCTCAAATCTCAACCTAAATTCGTCCAATCAATGTTTTAAGGTCTCCAATCATCCTAAAACATACTAAGGTCATATACTAACATCTTTTAAGGAATTAACACATCCTAAACATCATTAATTCATCAAATCTCTACCCTTTCCCCCAAGTTTTCAAGAACATAAACCCTAGAATTTCAAATCCTCAATAAGTCCATTCTAGATCCGTTTTTGTTACATCCAACATATATTAACATCAGAATAATCATCTCCATACTATTCTACATGCAATTTGTCCTCAAAATTCAAGTCCTAAGTCCAATTAAAATGGGTTTTTTTATTTAACTTCCAAGAACAATGTAAATCTTTCAATTTATCTAACATGGGAGAAACATTCTCTGAATTGAATAGAATTAAATCACTTGCCTCGAGTGTCTCTGAATTTGGTGTTGGTTTGATGAAGCTTTTTCTGCAGAATTCCTTCTCTCTCTCTCTCTACAAGCCTTCTTCTCCAAAGGTGGCTAGGGTGGCTAGGGTTTTCTTTGGGAAAGTTTTGGAAACCTAATCTGATAACCCCCGTAGCTTATTGGGTCATTAAGGGTTGGTTAGTGGGTTTAGTGGGTCTATTCCCAATCAGATAAAGACTCCTAATTTTCGTCACTTTTAATTCCCAAAAATACAGAATTACCAAAATACCCTTTATGTTGCCGGTATGGCCTAAAAATACCTCGGGACCCAAACTAAACCCCCGGCTAGTGTTTTCTGACTATCTCGACCCTTCCGGACGCGTTGGCGCACTCAAAACGACCATATGGTTAATAGAATTTAAATTCACTTTTGTAATTAAAATAATTATATTCTGACGCGACTGTCACACGCGTCCCAATAAAATGTCCAAATTGCCGTATATCAATCTCACGACAAATTTTCATAATTCAATATTCATATAACATCATATATACTCAATATAGTTAAATACCAACTCACATCTCGCTAGTATTTTATCTGGATTAATTCCCAATTAATTCTCATTTAATTAATTAATCCCAAAAATAAATATCGCCAAAAATACGGGGTATTACATACTTCCCCCTAATAACAGAATATCGTCCCGAAATTCGGAACTAGAAAGTAATTGATAAAAACAACTCTGGATAACGTTCGCGCATCTCATCCTCGCGTTCCCAGGTGGACTCCTCGACATTGTGATGTCGCCACTGAACACGCACTAACGGAACTATCTTTGATCGCAGCTTCCTCTCACTTCGGTCCAAAATAGCAATCGACCCCTCCTCGTAGGAGCTATTCGGCTGGAGATCGATGTCCTCCACAGCAATGTGAGAATGAGCCAAATTATCTCTAAGGTATTTCCTTAGCGAGGAAATATAAAACACATCGTGAATTCGATGCAAATGCTCCGGTAACCCAAGTCTATACGCAACCGGTCCGATCCGCTCAATAATAGGAAACGGCCCCACATACCTCGGTGCCAACTTCCCCTTCTTCCCGAAATGCATAATCCCCTTCATAGGAGATACTCTGAGCAAAACCTGGTCCCCCACTTGGAACTCCCTGAAAAATCTCTTCGCATCAGCATAACTCTTCTGCCGGTCTTGAGCTACCCGAATGCGACTTCGAAACAACTCAATCCTTGCCTAAGTATCCTGAATCACTTCCGGCCCAAGTAGTTTGTTGTCCCCCACCTCTAACCAACATGCTGGGGAACGATAAGGCCTACCGTACAATGCCTCAAACGGAGCCATGCCAATAGTGAACTGATAGGAGTTGTTGTAAGAAAACTCCACCAGTGGAAGGTACTGCTCCCATCCACCCCCAGAGTCAATAATGCACATGCGTAGCATGTCCTCCAACATCTGATTTGTGCGCTCTGTCTGCCCATCGGTCTGCGGGTGATAAGCCGTACTAAACTGCAATTCCGTGCCCATGGCCTCCTGGAAACTCTCCCAAAATCGCGAAACAAATATCTTGTCTCTGTCAGACACGATATTTAGGGGCACACCATGAAGTCTCACAACCTTTAAAATGAAGAGCTGGGCATACTGTCCCGTAGTGTAGTCAGTCCTTACGGGTAAAAAGTGAGCGACTTTTGACAACCTATCCACAATTACCCAAACGGAGTCGTGACCCCTCTGCGACGTAGGCAACCCCGTGATAAAATCCATGGATATGCTCTCCCACATCCACACCGGGACCTCCAACGGCTGTAGAAGTCCTGTCGGTCTCTGATGATCCACTTTCACTAGCTGGCAAGTGGCGCATTTCGAAACAAACTCAGCAATATCTCTCTTCATACCGCTCCACCAATACTGCCGTCTCATGTCTTGGTACATTTTGTCCCCTCCGGGATGTACCGCGAACCGTGAGCCGTGCGACTCTGCCATCTCCTCGTGTCGTAATTTCTCCCCTTCCGGAACCACCAATCTCCCATTGAAGCATAATCCCCCGTCTGAGCTGACGGTATAGGATTCGGCTCCCTCTGCTAGTAATCAAACTATCTGCTCCTGACAGAACGAGTCATTAGCCCGTGCCCGTACTACCTTCGTAACAATCTGTGGTGTAACGGTCATCACAGACATGAAAGATCGGGCCACTGCATCCTGGTGTCCCAACTCCTTCCACTTTGCCTTCCACACCCCCGCCACCTCATCTACTGGCCTACGGCTCAACGCGTCTGCTACCACGTTAGCCTTACCCGGGTGATACTGGATATCGAACTGGTAGTCCTTCACAAACTCAAGCCACCTCCTTTGTCGCATGTTCAACTCCTTCTGCGTGAACAGGTACTGTAGGGACTTGTGGTCCGTGAACAATTGGAACTTCTCCCCCAAAAGATAGTGCCTCCAAATCCGTAGGGCAAATACCACTGCCGCCAACTCCAAATCATGCGTGGGGTAATTCTTCTCATGAGGCTTAAGTTTACGGGAAGAATAAGCTATGGCCTATCTCTCCTGCTGTAATACACCTCCCAGTCCTTGCAAAGACGCATCGGTGTAAACCAAATACTCAACTCCCGGTCTCGGCAATGCTAACACAGGTGCTGAGATCAATTTATCCTTCAATTCATCGAAGGCCAACTGACAGGCATCACTCCAAATGAACGGCACACCCTTACGAGTCAGATGTGTCAAAGGACCTGCTATCTTCGAGAAACCTCGAATAAACCTCCTGTAGTATCCTGCTAGACCCAAGAAACTACGAATCTCCGTTGGTGTCGTGGGCTGTCCCCACTCCCTCACCGCGGATACCTTCCCCGGATCAACAGATATCCCCCGGTCGGAAATAATGTGTCCCAAAAACTGGACCTCCTTCAACCAAAACCTGCACTTCTCATATTTTGCATACAACTCGATCTGACGGAGTGTCTGCAAAACTTACCTCAAATGCTCGGCGTGCTCCTCCTCTGTCTGGGAGTAAACCAGAATATCATCGATGAAGACAATGACAAACTGATCTAGGAAATCCCTGAACACTCTATTCATCAAGTCCATAAACACTGCTGGAGCGTTGGTCAAACCAAAAGGCATAACTCGAAACTCGTAAGAACCATATCTCGACAAGAACGCAGTCTTCGAGACATCCTCCTCCCTGATACGCAACTGATGGTATCCCGATCTCAAATCAATCTTCGAGAAGAAGGAAGCTCCTCTCAACTGGTCGAATAAGTCATCGATTCGAGGCAACATATACTTATTCCGTATCGTGACCTTATTCAACTCTCGGTAGTCCACACACAATCTCAGTGAACCGTCCCTCTTCTTCACAAACAAAACTGGAGCGCCCTAAGGTGAGGTACTCCTGCGAATAAAGCCCTGACCTAACAGCTGCTCTATCTGATCTCGTAGCTCTCGCATCTCTGCCGGAGCCATAAGGTACGGTGCGCGTGCTATAGGCCTCGTATCTGGCAATAGGTCTATAACAAAGTCTATCTCTCGACTGGGGGGTAGGCCTGGTATCTCCTGAAACACATCAGAATACTCCCTGACAACTGGGATCGAGTCTAAATGAATCACAACCTCCTTAGAGGTTTCCTCCTTTAGGTAATACAAATGAGCGGTCGAGCCTACAAACATCTCTTGCCCCGAAA
The DNA here is from genome assembly GCA_949130495.1 of Sambucus nigra. Classification (NCBI taxonomy): domain Eukaryota; kingdom Viridiplantae; phylum Streptophyta; class Magnoliopsida; order Dipsacales; family Adoxaceae; genus Sambucus; species Sambucus nigra. The sequence continues at coordinate 194,014,299 of OX422208.1, forward strand.
TGACAAAAACAATGCTCCCACCGAAGCAATCAATCATGGCTCTATAATCAGCGAGCCAATCCATACCGATAATCACATCGTGAACATGCATATCTAATACCAACATGTCTGCAGGTAATACCAGACTACCAATCTCTACCCCCACTCCCCGGCATATAAAGAATATAAGTGACCCACTCCCCAATGGTGAGTCGACACACGTCACTGTGCTCTCTGCCGTAGTTAACAATCCTGAGGCTTTCGCGAAATGTGTAGCTATAAAACAATGTGTAGGCCCCGTATCAAATAATACCCGACCCATAGTGCCATGGATAGGAAACGTACCCTCAATCGCGGGCGGTGCCTGCGAAACTGCTGCCTGGTGGACGTTATAGACACGTCCATACTGTAGCTGCCCCTGCTGAACTGGGACTGTTGGAATGGGTGGCAATGCTTCCATCTGTGGCGGTGCGGGGAGAGCGGCGGGAAACATAGGCCTCTACGGCTCCTGGCGAGCACCCTGCTGCTGCTGCTGTGGAGCCCTGCCCCTATCAGGACAATCCTTTCGTTTATGGCCAGTCTTGCCACAAACAAAACACTTCCCTGGGAAGTTTCCTCCTCTCTGCCCCTGCGGTCCCCGGCCCTGGTGGCCGTTACCGTTCCTCCCTTGGCCCTGCTGGCCCTGCTGAAACTGCTGCCCATTCTGCCCCTGTTGGCCCTGATGGCCGTTTGGACCCTGATGGCCCTGACGGAAACCTCCTTGTCCGTGCCTGTAATTCCCTGATCTGAACCTCTTCTGATCCCCCTGCTGGGAACCCTGCTCACCCTGTCTCTGCCCCTGAACAGATTGTGCCCCACCGGCACCATGTCCTCCAGTCCTGCCCTGATGGCTAGACTCTCCCGATCTCTTGCCCTCAGTCATATGAAAGCGATGATCCTGGCAGTGTAACAAAGCAGCGTTAACCACATCAGAATAAGTGGCCAACGAAAGGTTCCCTAACAGATGCTGACGGATCCTCCATGTCAACCCGTCAGTGAATTTCTCAATCTTCTTCTTTTCTGTTGGTATCTTATCCGGAACGATATTCAACCGATTCGTGAACTCGGCCTCATACTCGGCCACGGTCTTACCCTCTTGCTTCAGATTCATCAGTTTCCTCCTCATTTCCTTGTGAACAGCTGACGGAAAGTACTTACGATCGAACCGCACCCAAAAGTCCTGAATAGTGAGAGTATCCTTCTCCTCCACGGTGGTAATAGACTCCCACCACTGCAGTGCAGATCCAACTAGCTTGAAAGTAGCTAGCACCTGCTTCTGAACATCCGTGCACTCATACATCCTCAAGTTCCTCTGCATATCCTTCCTCCACTGGCTCGAGACTACCACATCTGAGCTACCTGCAAACTCTGGTGGATGCGCTTTCTGAAAAGCGTCACGTACACGTTCCCAAGCAGACGAGAATGCATTTGCCTGTACTGGCACGGCAATCGGCGCCTGAGGTGGTGCCTGCTGAACTACGGCAATTGCGGCATTTACCGCTTGGGCTACAATGGCTGCAACCTCAGCGGCGTTCATCATGCCCTGAACTGGAGCGGGCTGGGGTTCGGGAGTTGCATCCCTGGGAACTCGTCGTGCACGTCGTGGAGGCATCTGAAATAAGAATGAAGTTTATAAGTTCGTAGTTATAAACTTAAAATAGCTGAAGAACGAAGCATACACAAAAAGAGTACAACAGTCCTAAAATATAGGGCTCTATATCAAATAAAACATAGCGGAAACATAATAGCCATACAGATCCTAAAGGACACTAGAACCTGATGCTCTGATACCACATGTGACACCTCGACTAATTAAATACCGGGTAGCTACTCCTTTATTAAATTAATTCAAAATGCCAAGTTGGCTCAGTTAATAGCATCACTGTCGAAAACATTTTATTATTACTAACCACCTAGTATTTAAAAAGTAAGTTGTCAAATTTTAATTAAAGTCTGATTAACATGCAGTGAAAGATTTAAAGCAAGAATAATATCACCATTCACCATAACTAATTAATATAATTTAAATTTACTTTTGTAATTAAAATAATTATATTCTGACGCGACTGTCACACGCGTCCCAATAAAATGTCCAAATTGCCGTATATCAATCTCACGACAAATTTTCATAATTCAATATTCATATAACATCATATATACTCAATATAGTCAAATACCAACTCACATCTCGCTAGTATTTTATCCGGATTAATTCCCAATTAATTCTCATTTAATTAATTAATACCAAAAATAAATATCGCCAAAAATACGGGGTATTACACTCCCTACCTTTTGTCACTCGGTACTGAAGCCATAATTCCTGTCGATCTAGGTTTACCTACGAATAGAGTTCTTAACTTCAATACCCCATTCAGTGATTTGATGATAAGGCTGGACTTAGATATGCTGGAGGAGGTACGTGAAGATGCAACGTCAAGGAATGCAGCCTATCAATAATAGACTGCATGTTTTTACAATAAGAGGGTACGACCGAACAACTTAAAAGAAGGTAACTTTATTTTGAAGAAGGTGATTCAGAAGAGCAATAAGCTTGATGCCAATTGGCACGAGCCTTATCGTATTACAACACTCATTCGACCAGGCACATATTGAATTGAGACTTTGGAAGGTAAAGAATTCAAGAATCCCTGGAATGTAGAACCCTTGAGGAAATATTATCAGTGATGTAGTCATGTTGTACTCTGTTCATTTCAATATTAATGAGAATATGATTTCCCCAAAATTGTTATTTTTTTCTGAGTACTAGTGCTATGCACTACATTGCAAACATTACAAAGGCCACCAATAATGTTGGTCGGTAAAGGCCACCAACAATGTTGGTCGGTATCAATAAAGGCTACCAATAATGTTAGTCTGTATCAATAAAGACACCAACAATGTTGGTTGTCAACATAAACCACCAACAATGTTGGTTGGTATTAATAAAGGTACTAACAAAGTTGGTTGTCAAATACATGAAAAACCACGCAAGGCAAAATTATAAGTCCCAAATGCTTGGTTAATGAAGACCCAGATGAATAATTTTCATCTAAACTGGGCTAAAAGATGGACAAATATTCCACTCACGCCTGGGAACCAAGGTAACTAATGCAATTACCTAAAAATTTAGGTACATTAGTAGAACCATGGTGAAGCATTGGTAATTGGTATGATACTTAGGATAATCCTAAGGATATCAATAGAACCATGAAAAACTAAAGATTAACTAAAAGTTGATCCATTCATAGTCAAAGACTAAGGAGACATTCATATGTGCAAAGATTGACTAAAAGTTGATCCATTCATATTATAAGCTTTTCTTTAAATTAAATGATTACATATTCTTTCTTAAACATGCAGAAACAAAATATAAAGCCTTATTATATAGGACATTTTCCTTCAGCCTTAGAAACATGATCCATGCCAGATGGAGGATCATCCAAAGTATAAGGAGAGTTAATGAAGTCAAAATTATGAAGCATCCTAGCGTTCCTGCTACTAGGACGATCAATCATATAAGGAGGTTGGACGATCTCTAGTTCATCATGTAGCTCGTAATCTCCTAAGTATTTTGAAATCAAAATTTGAGGAATACGATCAACAGGAATCCAGTTAACATCTAACTTGAAGGGAGGCTTGTCAAGCTACAACAAGCCTGGATCATACCATTCCCATAAAGAGTTGTTCCGATCCACCTTCATCACGATTAAAGCATTCATCCAAACCCATTTATAGGACTCATTCGTAGCCTGTTGAAGTTTATCATCAAGATTTCCAAGAGCTTCATTATACCCATCCATCCAAACTTCTCTTGGCTGCTTGTGGAATTGAAAGGTTAACTTATCAACCTGTGACTACAGCTTCTTCAGTACTCCATCCTTAACCTGTAATTGGTAAGATTGAGTGGATAATTATTCAGACAAGGTATGTGGCTTCTAGGATATCTCAACAATATCTCAGTCCTTGGCTTTTAACTGCGCAGCTTGATTGGCAAGGGCATGTCGAGTCCTAACCTATCCCGTGGTTCCTAGGCCAAACTTATTTCTTACTTAGGAGGAAGATGCATGCTTAATCTTTTTTAAGGCTTCTAACTCATCCCTTAATGTTGTATATTCAGCCTCTAAAAAGGAGTAACCTTCATCACTAATAGTAACAACAACTCTAAAGGCAAACTTCAAAAGATTCACTTCATCCCTCAAATTATTATTCTCCTCTTCCAAGAGTTTGGCAACAATTCTAGTTTCTTAAACTTCAAGCTTAAGTAGAGCTTCATTTTTATTATAAAGAGAGATAAATTTATTAAAGCCCCGACCTACACTTAAGCTTCAATATTTCTGCTCATAGCTCGGGTGCAATAACGCAGTAGATTCTTTATATTGTTCTTGAAGTTCTTCTATCACCTTATAGTGGGTAACATTATTTGCTACTGCCCGATCAAGTAAGTACTTCAAATACTTGAAGGCTTCTTTAGCCTGCTCTAATACACCATCATCGAGCAACTGAATAATTTCTTCTTAGGACAAGTCCATATGACCTTCTTTGAAAAAAGCATTGCACTTCCTCAGTAGCTCGGTATCATTGGAAGACAGTTGTTCCATCTTTGCTATAAACTAGCAAAAATAAATGACCATCAATAAACAACAAGAATGGAGAACATGTATAATCAACAAGAGAAAAAAAGGAACAAAAGGTTCTTTTATTGATAACAAAGAGTTCAAGTATAATAAAAATGAAGAAAAAGAAACAAAAAAGTAAAAAAGGCAAATGCTGAATAACTTTACACCTCTCCCTATCATTCTCAACCTTCTTATCCTTCTCATAAGAAGGGACTACGTGCTGGAGTTGCTCGATTTGCTCGACTGGAGGAAGATAAGATTAAGTGATTTGAGGTTGATCGGCAATAGATTCAACCACTAGATAAGACTCTCTAGAACCAACTTCATCTTCAACCTCATCCTCAATAACTGGAGGAGGGCCATGAATGTATCTCTGAAAAAGTTCAAAGCCATAAGCTGTGTTCAAATCTTGTAGGTTAGCAACCCAACCATCTTTAAAACATTTTTGTTTTGCATACTCAATCTGAGCAGAGGCAGCAGAAATGGCGTTGTTCCAGCCCTTGTCCTAACAAGCACTAAAGGATACCTTCACAGTAGACTTTCTCTTAGATCTGGCAGAGGATATAAGCTCTTTAGTAGTCTTAGCCCTGCGTTCAGCTTCCTCTACCCCGTGTTCAGCTTCCTCTGCCTTATGCTCAGCCTTCTTCCCTTTACGCTCATCCTTGGCCCTGCACTCAGCTATAAGGGCATTCTCATCAGACGTCTGCCGAGAAGTTTTGGCCGTCTTCAGTTTATCCTCCCAATTACTCTTCTCAGTCTCCAAGGCCTGCTGAGATTCGAGCAAAGATTTCTTCAAACCAACCAAGGCTTCCTCCACATCATTTGAAGAACAAGAAGCCCTAATTTCATCACCCTTCTCTAGCATATTATTGAGGTGTACCAAGAACTGCAAGAGATGAAAATCAAGATGAGTATATGAGAAATATAAAAGATAACCAAATCAAGAAAATAGAAACCACTTATTGATGTAAGTCTCCAAGCAGCCAATTCTGAAACCCTCAGTTGGGGGAGTATGGCATCCACCCCCCTGTGGTCTGGAAGAATACCAGACTTGATCAACTTCCTGGATAAATTAGGAGTAATAGTTACCGAAGGAATAACATCAAAAGAGGGTAATTCAACCAAGGACAGTTAATCAGTCACCTGGTCGACCTGCTTCTCTGCAAACATTGTTTTAAGTCTCCACAAAGTAACTTTAGCATCTTTGGTATCTACATCTTTGGGGGCTGGTTCTTTAGGGGTTAGATCTTTGAGGGTCGGGTCCTTGGGAATTGGGGGCTTCATAACATCCCCTATTTTCTTCTTGGCTCTTTCAGCAGGTGCTTGGGAGCCAGAAGTGCTACGACTGAGAAGGTTAAGAAACTTTATCTTCTTTATGATTTCAGATAGAGGAGTGTCTGAATCAGTAGCAACCTCTTTATCAAGATCAATTACCAGAACAGGAGAAGCAACAGGTATGGAAATAAAGGAAGAAATAATGTTTTTGTATTGAAGTAAATAGGAGGCGGACTTAATGTGCTCCTCAGCAACTGTCTTGTGAAGCCCCAAGATAGACTTTAATTCTATCAAATTTACTTCACTTTCTTTGGGGGATTTTCTTTTCTGGTCAACTGCAATTCAATTTATAAAGCAACAGTCAGTATGACATTTTACCATATATAAACAAGGCGAAATTACTAAAACACAAAACAACCTATTCCATGGCCAAAGGGCGGACATCCAGGCCTTTATATTTAGCACTCCAACTAAAGGAGCATGTTGCCATTTTTTTTACAACTACCCCGTGATCAAAATAATCCCTATTAGAATCAGGGAGGTTAACTACTAAAGCTTTACTAACCGTCGAAATCCCTAGATGGGTTCCATAGATTTAATTTAACCTATATACTCCATTCAATCTCTCCATGTGTTAGGAGCCACTCTTACAGGAACAATGTCAAAATATTGACAAAAATCCAGGTACAGGGGATTGGGAGGAAATGTGAACCCACATTCAATAATAAAGATGGAAGGGAACCAATAGCCCTCAATAAGAGAGAAAAAATCGGAAGAAAAAGTGGGATGTTCTAATACAACCCAAGGTGGAATGTTAAAGTCGATTATGAACTTATCAAGTGACTCGATAGAATAAACCATGATGAAGAAAATAAAGAAGAAGAGAAGAAAAATTCTTACAAAGGTTTAAGGATTCAACAAGAACTGAAGACAGAAAAGAAAACGATCGCACAAAAGATCAAAGAGCATAGATAAATAATCAGAAATGAGAGGTAGTAAATGATCAAAGTTTTACCGCTCTTTTTATAAGACACATCGAAAACTGGGAAAAGTAATGATTAACGTGAATGACGACTGAGTTTGCGACGGCTAACAAAGGAAAAGACGAAGATACCCCTTAAAAGTTTGCTAAAATTTGAAATATTTACAAAATTTCCATTCACGCCCAAAAATCGTGAATCAAGTGGATAAATTTCACAAGTCTGGAAGGTCTGCAGCTAACCAAACAACCCGAACTACTATTAAAGCATAATATTTCACACTTTCGCATCAGATCCAAGTATGAAATATTGGGAGCTTCTATTGATACCAAAATTTACCATCCTATGTGGACCAATTATAAACCAACAAATGTCATCTAGTGTGGCTCAAATCCAAGTCAGTATGATGCAAAAGCCCGACCAATAAGGAAGCCCGAGCAACTGAGAAGACCGACCAACTGTCGAAAATGCAGCCTGTACAGCCAACGAAGCGACAACCATCGTATAACTTGTGTAACTAGTGAAGTGACAACAATAGTATATTTAATTCTCATTATGTATTGATGAAAATGCCTAACAAATAAAGGCATTCCATCCTTTCACACGACAACTATCAGTACCACTCTTGGGCTATAAATTCATTGTATCACCATCATTGCAAGGGATTGAAAAAAAATCAAGGCAGTCAATATATAATAGTGGACGTAGGCTTTTCCATTGAGCCAAACCACTTTAAAAATCTCTTTGTCTTATTTGTTTTGGTTTATTTATCTGTGATCAATCAATTAGGTCTAGTCTAGTTTTTTGCATCAACAGACGTCAAACCTAGGGCACTCATATTTAGTTTTCCTGTTACCATGCGAAACTCTACCGAAAATTCCGAGTCAGTGTACTGCCTTAATTTTCGCGTTGTTTCACCTTTTTTCAAAACTAGACCCTGTTCGTAAGCCTGGAAACACGTTAAGCTGTGTGTTACATATTTTCAAACCCTATTTTCCCAGGCTCGGGTCCTGTCTAATATTTTTTCTATATTTAGGAAAACCTAATACAAGTGAAAACCTAATAATAACATTAACATTAATAATAATAATAATAATCATGATGAGATTCTTTTCTTTTTCCCCTCGTTTTTTCAAAAACAAAAATGCAAAAAGTATTTTTTCTCCTCTTTCCAAAATACCAAAAAATTTCTGCCTCCTTCTTTAAAAAAATTCGAACCGTTCTCTATCTCAGGTTGATCGCATACCCAATTTTGGCCTGGCTCCCTATTAGCTTCGGTCTCCCGTGAAATCACCCGAAGCTCTACCACTCTGTCTGGTACTTCGTTCGAGTTTAGGATCTACCTTCATGAGCTCTATATGGAGAACACCGAGTAAGCACCGAATGTGTAGCCCGATCTGGTGGTCGTCTTGTCGTAACTCAGTGCCAAGATTGACAACCTTCATATAGAGGTTCGTGTAATGCAGCGACACCGGGCTCAAATTCTCAAAGAACCCGAGGTTTTATTTCCTCATATTTGGGTCCTAAAAGAGTATCAGCATGCTCCGCGTGCCCCACCTGCCAATGGGCCACCACCTGCTCAACTCTCGATTCCGAACCTTGCCCAATCAGGGGCTAATCTACCAGTACCCGTGGACCCCAAAGAGGAAGAACTGAATAAGATAAAAAAAGACCTCAAATTTTAAAAAAAAAAGTTTGACTAAGTCAAGATATCCGGGAACTATATGGACTACACCCGTATGTCTCCTTATCCCAAAGCTAGACTACCAGAGAAGTTCAAGTTGTTAGACATCGAGAAGTTCGAGGGAAGCCTAACCCCTAATTATTCGCCTTCAAAGCTATCACCGAGCCTTGAACCTTATTTGTGCATTCGAATAAATAATAGCCTAGATTTTTCAGTAGACCTTGAAAGAAAGTTCCCTCTGATGGTTTTTGTCCCTTAAAGAATCCAGAATCCAGAATTCGTAGTTGGGAGGGTCTTGCCCGAGAATTCATGTCTCAATACAAGTAGAATGAGGAGCTAGAGATTACTCACCGAGATCTAGATCTTCTTAAGAAAAACCCTGGGGAAACAGTCAATAGCTTCATTAGAAGATGGAGAGAGAAAGCTTCCACTATGACCAAAAGGCCCTCTGAGGAGGAACAACTCAGTATTGTGAAGAATAACTTCTTACCTCATATCCGAGCATCCATAAGAGGACAATATTACCCACATTTTTTAGCCCTTTGAGAGGCTGGTGTAGAAATTAAGAAAGGCATTAACAAAGTGGAATTTGAACCAAAGAAAGTGACTAGACTGTTTAATCCCTGGAAGTATGAGAAGCCTACTAGTGCTACAGTCTCAACCATAAATAACATTTCACAACCTTTTACCTCTTGGGCATCGAAAAGTTGCCCTAATCCTATCAAGAAAGAATACATCGAGCTCTATGATTCCCTGTCCTGTCTACCAGGCCCTATTAAGCCGAAATCTCATCAAATCCTTGGACCTCCGTCCATTACCAAATCCAGTCCCTAAGAACTTCAAACCTGATGCCTGTTGTGATTTCCACCAATCTGTAGGTCATACCACTGACCAATGATTCCACCTTAGAAATGTGATCTAAGGCCTAATTGACCGGGGTATCATTGCCCCACCAGCTAATCCTAAACCCAATACCACTCACAACCTACTTCCACCATATATAAATGCCATAATTCTAGAAAGTGATCCATAATTTGACCCATCTACTCAAATTGTGCCCAACAAAACACCCATCATCCCCACAGTCTCACCTAAACCTCTAAAGGTTTGCCCATTTTTTCTCTTACACCCTCCCTGTTTCATTGATCAAGCTTTATCACTCCTTACAAGGGCCTGGATCACTGCCTGCACCCGATCTGAGGGGGAAGACATGGAGTTACCGGCTGTACTGAACCAACTCTTAAAGTTTGGGCTGAAATTTCCCATTGAGATGATTGTTGATTATTAAAAATTCTGTGGCTTATTCATGAAAGACCGAAGGTGGGCTCGAAAATTAGATGAATGGGTAATACTTAATAAAGAAATCATTCTAGATAATGTGATATAGACCATGGTCGACATATTTCGATAAACAAGTAAAATCTGTAGCATTTATGAGTTACTCACCGCTTTGAAGCTTCAGGGACGGTTGGTCCCTTCGCTCCTGCACTTCCTAGCTGAGTGGGAAGATTTTTGTGTTGAATACCTTGAGGTCATCGGGTGTCTTGATTACTCTTGGCAAGAAGACATAGTCACCATCATATAGGGGGATAATTTTGACACCTCAGATGATGAGCAAAATCAGGAAGAAGTCAATCTAGTTTCCAGCCTGTGTGGAATGATATCCTTCTAAGATCTATTGGGGGAAATCAGTAAGGTGTCTATTCAGCCTGAGGTAGATAAATCCACATGATTCTTATTCTTTCATGCTTCTATAAATAACATGACCAGGTCAGGGAGGCACTATAAATATTTGATTACTCATGAAATCGAAACAAATAAAGGAAAGGGAGTTACCGAAGAACTTCCCATGCCAGATATCACAATTGAAAAGAGGAAAGTACTTGATCAACTCAAGAAGATCCAAGCTAATATCACCCTATGGGGACTTTTCATATCCTCTCAGTTTCACCAAAATGCCTCGATAAAGCACCTTATCGGACCCACAATCCCTCCTTCCACCACTCTCGAAGAAGAAGTAAATATGGTTAGGTCTCTGACCTTTTCCAGACTCCTCTCCTTTTTTAAAGAAGAGATATTAAAGTTTTTCCCTGATCAAATTATGCTCTCAATATCTTATTGATATCTTGGGCAAGACAGCCCCATTTATACTTATCAACAACAAATTTGCTCTCAATGTCTGTCTGCTCAGAACCTTCAACTATTTGGGACTAAAAGTTAGTGATCTCACTCCCACTTTTTCCTCCATACATGCTTATCAAAATACTTGTCGAAAAGTAATGGGGTCCCTAAAACTCATGCTAGGGGCAGGACCTATGACGCCCTGTCACCGAGTTTTAAGTCATTAACATACTCGCATGCTTTAATTTTCTCCTTCGTCGTCCATGGCTTCATAGCATCCGAGGAGTATCCTCTTCCCTTCATTAAAAATTAAAGTTCTTTGCCAAAGTTCAGGTTATCACCACTTTGGGGGATGGTGACAATATAAACAATGCCTTCACTTGCAATCTAGTATTGAAAATCTAGCATGAGATGAATGGCACGCTCCTATCTAGTTTCAGAATTGATGCACTTCCCCTCACAACGGGGATAACTTCAATGATCGAGTCCGTCTAGAACACAACCCCCATGGTAATGTCAATGTGATTCAGATGTTAAAAAATATGCACTCAATGCTCAGAATGGGGATAGGGCAATGCCAGTAATGGATCCTTGAACCTATAGTCCTGAAATAGGCCTTTCCCCCATGTATATTGGGCTACCTACCCTCACAAGATGAACTCAAAGCGCTCTGTCAACCGAGATAAAAAATAAACTTAGAAGATAAAAATACAGTTTCATGAGAATCTTTAAACGGAAGATTTACGAAGGAGGGTGAAGATTTCCTTTTCTTTGGTTTCCCTGAACCCTTGGTAGGACAACATTGACAAGAAGATGAATCTGGGACTGGAAACCTTCTTTCAAGATAGTAACTTTTAGGCTAAAGACTATAAACATAAAGGGTAACCTCTCACCGATAAATTCTTAAAAATTACCAAGGACTCTAAGGAAAGTGATTTCGAAGACTCTTTTGACTTGCAGACACTGGGGCTGAGTCTCTGCATGATCCACTCAGGTGCCGGATTATCAGACCCATCTGCTCAATTCAAAGCTACTAACATGCCACTCCTTAGCTGTAATGCCCTACTAGTCCAATCTACTTAGATTCAACCTATCCTTATTGTTCACCCTATTCAAGTCTCTTTACCTATTGTTATTTTTCCTTTTCCAGATATCAATGTAATTGAGACCTCTTTTGAGGAGGATCTCAATGTTGTTTTTTTCGAAAATGAAATAAATGAGGATTTTGAGTATCTTATCGTGCCCTTACATTAATTTTCTTGATTCTAATCAAACCTTTGATGATGATAATTTTGCAAATGAACAATTCTCAACTGATCTTAATAAGGAGAATAACAAATAACCTAACCGCATCCAAATTAATGATGATGAGATTGATGTTATTAATCCCTATTATAATAGCCACCAACGCCAGATTAGGATAGGGTCCTCCCTTAACGAGCATGAGCGTGTGCAATTTAAAGAACTATTGAAAGAATTCTTGGACGTCTTTGCATGGTCCTATAATGACATGCCTGTTATTGACCCAGAAATAGCTTAGTATGAGATTTCGACATTCCCAGAATGCAAGCCAGTCAAATAGAAGCTAAGAAAACTCTGTATCGAATGGTGTCTCAAAGTTAAAGAGTAAGTGGTACAACAATTGAATGCGGGTTTACTTCATGTGGTCGAATACCCAATATGGCGTGCCAATATCGTACCCGTGCCCAAGTCAGGAGGAAAAGTCCATATTAGCATCGACTATCGGGATTTGAATAAAGCATCCCAAAAGGACGATTACTCGTTACCCAATATTGACATGATTATGGACAACACGACTAGCCACGCCCTCAAATCGTTTGTCAATGGATTCACTGGATATAACCAGATCAAGATGCACCCTGAAAATCAGGAGAAAACCGCCTTCGTCACCCAATGAGGAACTTTTTGCTACATTGTCATGCCATTTGAACTCAAGAATGTCGGGGCTACCTACCAAAGGGCTACCGCAACCATCTGTAATACCCCGTATTTTTGTGATATTTATTTTATGGGATTAATTAAATTAAATGCGTATTAATTGGAAATTAATCCGGGTTAAAATACTAGCGAGATGCGAGTTGGTATTTGATTATATGTGCATATATGATTGTCGTGAGATTGATATACGGCAAATTTTGTTGAGACGCATGTGACAGTTGCGTCATGGTATATAATTATGATAATTAAAAAGTGAATTTTAGTTCTATAAACCGTATGGTCGTTTTGAGTGCACCAACGCGTCCGGAAGGGTCGAAATAGTCAGAAAACACTAGCCGGGAGTTTGGTTTGGGTCCCGGGGCATTTTTAGGCCATACCGGCAACGTTTAAGGGCATTTTGGTAATTTTAGAATTATGGGATTTTTGATTAACGAATTTTAGGAATTTTAAATGGAAAATTAAAACACCCACTAACCCATTACCAGCCATTATCTGATTAGATGGCTACGGGGGTTATTAGAAGAAAACCCAAAAGTTCCCAAGACAAAACCCTAGCCTCCATAGCCACCATTAGAGAAGAGCTTGTAGAGGGAGAGATAGAAGGATTCTGGAGAGAGAGAGGGAATACTTCATCAAATTCTTCATCAAATCCAGAGTTACCATTAAGGCAAGTGATTTAATTTCATTTTTATAGAGAATTTTTCTTCCATGTATAGGAATTGATAAAAATCTGATTTGTTCTTGGGAGTTAATGAAAAAACCATGTAAATTGGAAATAGAAAGTACATTTTGATGAGGAAATCTCATGTAGATTGGTGTGTAATGATTATTCTGATGATATTACAATTAGTAGGAGACCAAAAACGGATTTAATTCAGTTCTTTGATGATTCATAAATTCTAGGGTTCATAGTTTTAAAATTGGGGAAAATATGTAGAGATTTGATATTTGAATGATGTTAGGATGAATTAATACCCCTAAACATGTCAATATGTGAACTAAGTATGTTTAGGGACGATTAGAGACCTTAAACAATTGATAGATTGAGGTTTGGATGAGATTTGGGGAGTAGAGAAGTTGGAAAAATGAAAATAAGAAATCTGGGCTCGAATCTGGTAGCTCGTTAGAAGACCTGCCCAGGTCGTTCGAACGACCTCGTTCGAACGAGCTTCTAACGAGTTGACCATTGACTTCTAACGAGGGTGAAGTTCGTTCGATGAGATCGTTCGAACGAGATCTCGTTAGAAAGCCCACTTCGTTCGAACGAGATCTCGTTAGAAGACTCAGTTCGTTCGAACGAAGTGTCGTTCGAACAGCCTCGTTCGAACGAGACTTCGAACGAGTTGACAGTTTGGGCTTTTTAGCCTGTTTTGATCCCGAGTCCCCCGTAACCTTATGTATAGGTAGAGATAGCCTTTCCTTGATGAGTAATTGATATATTTGGGATGTTTGGGATATAATGAGGAGTCAAACCTAGAAGTGTAGTTTGAACCTAAGGGAAAATATGAAGTAGGACGTGAGTGTCTATTACGATGTGAGCTATTGACGGCCTAATTAATTACATTAACCGAGAACATATAAATGGTGTAGTATTATATGTCAGTACGAGAAGAGATATGTACCAATATATTATGATGATTACTAAGACGCGTGCATACTTAGTATATGTATTGATTTTATGTGTATGACATACCTACCATACTTGCTATCACGGGAGGTTCGCGTTCGCTTAGGGCCCTCTAATCCTTGTGTTGCCCGGATTTAGACTGGTTACCTCAATGAACATAGTTCAGAGAAGGACTTATTGGGATGTTAATAAGTCTGCTGATCGTGGGAGCGCAGGTATGTGCGTGACCCATGTGATGTGACTGTGTTCGCCTCCATTATTTGTGATGTTGTTATCTGTGAACTATTCCTGAGAGATTCGGAATATGTGATCCTTATGTACGTGATGTACCGGGATGGATAGCAGAGTATGTGTGCACCGTAGCTAGTCTCGGGGTGCTTGTAGTGTATATTTATGATGCGAATAATATACACTTAATTAATGGGAACTTTCATGTTAATATTGGGAATAAAATTATGGTATTGTTTTGAGAAAACATAACGGGTAACCAATAGTGAAATGTATTACATATTGAGAATCTGAGTTTAAGTAAAGCCCTCTATTTATTTGGTAACGTTAGAATGTATTGTGGGAATCAAGTAGTAAGGGGTAGAACTTATTACGGGTTGGTTAGATATGGATGTCTTATAGATGGGTACGGTACGTTAGGAGTGCACATGTAGTCGAGAGGTGAGAATTTCATGTGAGTGCACGTCCTAACATGTATTTTGCATTTAATGTTTTAATGCTATTAAAACACTTGCTGTTTTCAAAAATATTTTCCACTTTCGGGCTCTGACCCATTTGCTTTCAAATCTATTTTTGTAAAAACCATTTTAGGTGCCCAGCCACAAGGACACCATGCATAGGATTCTCATTCAGGTGACGAGCTGTAGCTGTTTGTGGAAGTTACAGGACTTTGCTTGTAGACGCTTCATCAATCTTGACTCAATATTCATCAGTTATTAGTTGTAGGGCATGCCGCCCATTTCTTTTAGAGGCATTTCATTTATTTCAGTTATTCAGACTTTTGGCATGTAATTATTCAGGATTCAGACTTGTAGTATTATTTCCATTTGTTGGGATTGTTGTGAGGAGTTTTCCTCCGGATTTATTATTATTATTGTTTGTTATTTCATTACTTCGTATGGTGAATGGATTATGTTGACTCTTCCATTATTCTTTTACTGCATGTTAATCAGACTTAACTTAAAATTTGACACTTACTTTTTAAATACTAGGTGGTTAGTAATTATTAAAATGTTTTCGACAGTGATGCTATTAACTGAACCAACTTGGCATTTTGAATTAATTTAATAAAGGAGTAGCTACCCGGTATTTAATTAGTCGGGGTGTCACGGGTGGTATCAGAGCATCAGGTTCTAGTGTCCTTTAGGATCTGAACGGCTTATTATATTTCTGCTGAGCTTCCTTTGATGTAGAGCCCTATACTTTAGGACTGTTGTATTCTTTTATATATGCTACGTTCTTCAGCTATTTTAAGTTTATAACTGCGAACTTATAAACTTCATTTCTATTTCAGATGCCTCCACGACGTGCACGAAGGGTTCCCAGGGATGCGACGCCAGAACCACAGCACGCACCAGCTCAGGGCACGATGAATGCCGCCGAGGTTGCAGCCATTGTGGCTCAGGCGATAAATGCCGCACTAGTTGTAGTTCAGCAGGCACCACCTCAGGCGCCGATAGCCGCGCCAGTTCAGGCTCATGCATTTCCGTCTGCTTGGGAACGTGTACGTGATTCTTTTCAGAAAGCACACCCTCCGAAGTTCGCAGGTAGCTCCGATGTGGTAGTTTCGAGTCAGTGGAGGAAGGATAAACAGCGGCACTTGAGGATGTATGAGTGCACAGATGTCCAGAAGCAGATACTAGCTACTTTTAAGCTAGTGGGGTCAGCACTGCAGTGGTGGGAGTCTATTACCACCGTAGAGGAGAGGGATACTCTCACTATTCAGGAGTTCTGGGTGCGGTTCGACCGCAAGTACTTTTCGTCAGCTGTTCACACGGAAATGAGGAGGAAGCTGATGAGCCTTCGACTGGAGGGTAAAACTGTGGCCGAGTATGAGGCCGAATTTACTGATCTTCTGAACATTGTTCCGGATGAGATACCGACTGAGGAAATGAAGATACAGAAATTCACGGACGGGTTGACCTGGAGGATTCGTCAGCACTTGTTAGGGAACCTCTCGTTAGCCACTTATTCTGATGTGGTTAACGCTGCATTGCTCCATTGCCAGGATCACCGCTTTCACATGGCTGAAGGCAAGAGGTCAGGAGAGTCCAGCCATCAGGGCAGGACTGGGGGAAATGGTGTCAGTGGGGCACAATCTGTTCAGGGGCAGAGGCAGGGCGATCAGGGTACCCAGTAGGGGGATCACAAGAGGTTCAGGTCAGGAAATTTCAGGCACGGGCAGGGAGGTTTCCGGCAGGGCCATCAGGGTCCGAACGGCCATCAGAACCAGCAGGGTCAGAATGGTCAACATCAGTTTCAGCAGGGCCAGCAGGGCCAGTGGAGGAACGGTAACGGCCACCAGGGCCGGGGCAGCAGGGACAGAGAGGGGGGAACTTCCCGGGGAAGTGTTTCGTTTGTGGCAAGACTGGCCATAAACGCCAGGACTGTCCTGATAGGGGCAGGGCCCCGCAGCAGCAGCAGGGTGCTCGACATGAGCCACAGAGGCCACTTTTTCCGCCAGCCCTTCCAGCTCCAGCCCAGGTGCCAGCTCTTCCAGCCATTCCAGCAGTTCCTGTGCAGCAGGGACAGTTACAGTATGGACGTGTCTATAACGTCCACCAGGCAGCAGCTCCGCAGGCACCACCCGCTATTGAGGGTACATTTCCTATCCATGGTACTATGGGTCGGGTTTTGTTTTATACGGGGGAAACACATTGCTTTATAGCTACACATTTTGCGAAAGCCTTAGGGTTGTTAGCCACAACAGAGAGCACAGTGACGTGTGTAGACTCACCATTGGGGAGTGGGTCACTTATTTTCTTTATATGCCGGGGAGTAGGGGTAGAGATTGGTAGTCTGGTATTACCTGCAGATATGTTGGT
The DNA here is from genome assembly GCA_949130495.1 of Sambucus nigra. NCBI lineage: Eukaryota > Viridiplantae > Streptophyta > Magnoliopsida > Dipsacales > Adoxaceae > Sambucus > Sambucus nigra. The sequence continues at coordinate 194,031,632 of OX422208.1, forward strand.
ATTAGATATGCATGTTCACGACGTGATTATCGGTATGGATTGGCTCGCTGATTATAGAGCCATGATTGATTGCTTCGGTGGGAGCATTATTTTTGCCATTCCGGGGCAAAAGATGTTTGTAGTGGCTATGCCTCGCCCAGAGGGAGGCTCGACCGCTCATTTGTATTACCTAGAGGAGGATACCTCTAAGGAGGTTGTGATTCCTTTAGATTCGATCCCAGTTGTCAGGGAGTATTCTGATGTGTTTCAGCAGATACCAGGCCTAGCCCCAATCGAGAGATAGATTTTGTTATAGATTTATTGCCAGATACGAGACCTATAGCACGCGCACCGTACCGTATGGCTCCAGCTGAGATGAGGGAGTTACGGGATCAGATTGAGCATTTTTTGGGTCAGGGGTTTATACGGAGGAGTACTTCACCGTGGGGTGCCCCTGTGTTGTTCGTGAAGAAGAGAGATGGTTCACTGAGATTGTGTGTGGACTACCGAGAGTTGAATAAGGTCACGATACGGAATAAGTATCCGTTGCCTAGAATCGATGACTTATTCGACCAGTTGAGAGGAGATTCTTTCTTCTCAAAGATTGATTTGAGATCGGGATACCATCAGTTGCGTATCAGGGAGGAGGATGTCTCGAAGACTGCGTTCTTATCGAGATATGGTTCTTACGAGTTTCGGGTTATGCCTTTTGGTTTGACCAACGCTCCAGCAGTGTTTATGGACTTGATGAATAGAGTGTTCACGGATTTCCTAGATCAGTTTGTCATTGTCTTCATCGATGATATTTTGGTTTACTCCCAGACAGAGGAGGAGCACGCCGAGCATTTGAGGAAATTTTTGCAGACACTACGTCAAAACGAGTTGTATGTAAAATATGAGAAATGCGGGTTTTGGCTGAAGGAGGTCCAGTTTTTGGGACATATTATTTTCGACCGGGGGATATCTATTGATCCGGGGAAAGTATCCGCGGTGAGGGAGTGGGGACAGCCCACGACACCAACGAAGATTTGTAGTTTCTTGGGCCTAGCAGGATACTAGAGGAGGTTCATTCGGGGATTCTCGAAGATAGCATGTCCTTTGACACATCTGGCTCGTAAGGGTGTGCCATTCATCTGGAGTGATGCCTGTCATTTGGCATTTGATGAGTTGAAGGATAAGTTGACATCAGCACCTGTGTTATCATTGCCGAGACCGGGAGTTGAGTATTTAGTTTACATCGATGCGTCCTTGCAAGGACTTGGAGGTGTATTACAGCAGGAGAGTCAGGCCATAGCTTATGCTTCCCGTAAGCTAAAGCCTCATGAGAAGAATTACCCCACTCATGACTTGGAGTTGGCGGCAGTTGTATTTGCCCTTCGAATATGGAGACATTATCTTTTGGGGGAGAAGTTTTGATTGTTCACAGACCACAAGTCCCTGCAGTACCTATTCACGCAGAAGGAGTTGAATATGCGGCAGCGAAGGTGGCTTGAGTTTGTGAAGGACTATCAGTTTGATATCCAGTATCACCCGGGAAAGGCTAAGGTGGTGGAAGACGCGTTGAGCCGTAGGCCAGCAGATGAAGTGGCAGAGGTGTGGAAGGCCAAGTGGAAAGAATTGGGACACCAGGATGCAGTGGCCCGATCATTCATGTCGGTAATGACGGTTACACCGCAGAGTGTCACGAGGGTGGTAAAGGCACAAGCAGATGACTCGTTCTGTCAGGAGCTGATAGTTCGATTACTAGCAAAGGGAGCCGAATCCTATACCGTTAGCTCAGACGGGGGATTGCGCTTCAATGGGAGATTGGTAGTTCCGGAAGGGGAGGGATTGCGGCACGAGGTGATGGCAGAGTCTCACGGCTCACGATTCGTGGTACATCCCGGTGGGGACAAAATGTACCAAGACATGAGACGTCAGTATTGGTGGAGCGGGATGAAGAGAGATATTGCCGAGTTTATTTCTAAATGCACCACTTGTCAGCTAGTAAAAGTGGATCATCAGAGACCGGCAGGACTGCTACAGCCATTGGAGGTCCCGATGTGGATGTGGGAGAGCATATCCATGGACTTTATCACGGGATTGCCTACGTCACAGAGAGGTCACGACTCCATTTGGGTAATTGTGGACAGGTTGACCAAAGTCACTCATTTTCTACCCGTAAGGACAGACTACACTGCGGGACAGTATGCCCAGCTCTTTATTTCAGAGATAGTGAGACTTCACGGTGTGCCCTTAAATATCGTGTCTGATCGAGACAAGATATTTTTTTCACGGTTTTGGGAGAATTTTCAGGAGGCCATGGGCACGTAATTCCGTTTGAGTACGGCATATCACCCACAGACTGATGGGCAAACCGAGCGTACAAACCAGATGTTGGAGGACATGCTACGTATGAGTATCATTGATTTTGGGGGTGGATGGGAGCAGTATCTTCCACTGGTGGAGTTTGCTTACAACAACTCCTACCAGTTCACCATTGGCATGGCTCCATTTGAGGCGTTGTACGGTATACCTTGTCATTCCCCAGCATGTTGGTTGGAGGTGGGGGACAACAAACTACTTGGGCCGGAAGTGATTCAGGATACTTCGGCGAGGATAGAATTGATTCGGAGTCGCATTCGGGTAGCTCAGGATCGGCAGAAGAGCTATGCTAATGCGACGAGGTTCTTCAGAGAGTTCCAAGTGGGGGACCAGGTTTTGCTCAGAGTATCTCATATGAAGGGGATTATGCGTTTCGGGAAGAAAAGGGAAGTTGGCACCGAGATATGTGGGACCATTTCCTATTATTGAGTGGATTGGACCGGTTGCATATAGGCTTGGATTACCGGAGCATTTGCATCGGATTCATGATGTATTTCATATTTCCTCGCTAAGGAAATATCTTAGAGAGGATTTGGCTCATTCTCACATTGCTTTGGAGGACATCGATCTCCAACCTGATAGCTCCTACGAGGAGGGACCGATTGCTATTTTGGACCGAAGTGAGCGGAAACTGCGGTCAAAGATAGTTCCGTTAGTGCGTGTTCAGTGGAGACATCATAATGTCGAGGAGTCCACACGGGAGCGCGAGGATGAGATGCGCGAACGTTATCCAGAGTTGTTCTTACCAGGTACTTTCTAGTTCCGAATTTCGGGACGAAATTCAATTATTGGGGGGGGGGGGGGGAGTATGTAATACCCCGTATTTTTGTGATATTTATTTTATGGGATTAATTAAATTAAATGCGTATTAATTGGAAAGTAATCCGGGTTAAAATACTAGAGAAGATGTGAGTTGGTATTTGATTATATGTGCATATATGATTGTCGTGAGATTGATATACGACAAATTTTGATGAGACGCGTGTGACAGTTGCGTCATGGTATATAATTATGATAATTAAAAAGTGAATTTTATTTCTATAAACCGTATGGTCATTTTGAGTGTGCCAACGCGTCCGGAAGGGTCGAAATAGTCAGAAAACACTAGCCGGGGGTTTGGTTTGGGTCCCGGGGCATTTTTAGGCCATACCGGCAACGTTTAAGGGCAGTTTGGTAATTTTAGAATTATGGGATTTTTGATTAACGAATTTTAGGAATTTTAAATGGAAAATTAAAACACCCACTAACCCATTACCAGCCATTATCTGATTAGAGGGCTACGGGGGTTATTAGAAGAAAACCCAAAAGTTCCCAAGACAAAACCCTAGCCTCCATAGCCACCATTAGAGAAGAGCTTGTAGAGGGAGAGATAGAAGGATTCTGCAGAGAGAGAGGGAATACTTCATCAAATTCGTCATCAAATCTTGAGTTACCATTAAGGCAAGTGATTTAATTTCATTTTTATAGAGAATGTTTCTTCCATGTGTAGGAATTGATAAAAATCTGATTTGTTCTTGGGAGTTAATGAAAAACCCATGTAAATTGGAAATAGAAAGTACATTTTGATGAGGAAATCGCATGTAGATTGGTGTGTAATGATTATTCTGATGATATTACAATTAGTAGGAGACCAAAAACGGATTTAATTCAGTTCTTTGATTATTCATAAATTCTAGGGTTCATAGTTTTAAAATTGGGGGAAAATATGTAGAGATTTGATATTTGAATGATGTTAGGATGAATTAATACCCCCAAACATGTCAATATGTGAACTAAGTATGTTTAGGGATGATTAGAGACCTTAAACAATTGATAGATTGAGGTTTGGATGAGATTTGGGGAGTAGAGAAGTTGGAAAAACGAAAATAAGAAATTTGGGCTCGAATCTGGTAGCTCGTTAGAAGACCTGCCCAGGTCGTTCGAACGACCTCGTTCGAACGAGATTCTAACGAGTTGACCATTGACTTCTAACGAGGGTGAAGTTCATTCGATGAGATCGTTCGAACGAGATCTCGTTAGAAATCCCACTTCGTTCGAACGAGATCTCGTTAGAAGACTCAGTTCGTTCGAACGAAGTGTCGTTCGAACAGCCTCGTTCGAACGAGACTTCGAACGAGTTGACAGTTTGGGCTTTTCAGCTTGTTTTGATCCCGAGTCCTCCGTAACCTTATGTATAGGTAGAGATAGCCTTTCCTTGATGAGTAATTGATATATTTGGGATGTTTGGGATATAATGAGGAGTCAAACCTAGAAGTGTAGTTTGAACCTAAGGGAAAATATGAAGTAGGACGTGAGTGTCTATTACGATGTGAGCTATTGACGGCCTAATTAATTACATTAACCGGGAACATATAAATGGTGTAGTATTATATGTCAGTACGAGAAGAGATATGTACCAATATATTATGGTGATTACTAAGACGCGTGCATACTTAGTATATGTATTGATTTTATGTGTATGACATACCTACCATACTTGCTATCACGGGAGGTTCGCGTTCGCTTAGGGCCCTCTAATCCTTGTGTTGCCCGGATTTAGATTGGTTACCTCGATAAACATAGGTCAGAGAAGGACTTATTGGGATGTTAATAAGTCTGCTGATCGTGGGAGCGCAGGTATGTGCGTGACCCATGTGATGTGACTGTGTTCGCCTCCATTATTTGTGATGTTGTTATCTGTGAACTATTCCTGAGAGATTCGGAATATGTGATCCTTATGTACGTGATGTACCGGGATGGATAGCAGAGTATGTGTGCACCGTAGCTAGTCTCGGGGTGCTTGTAGTGTATATTTATGATGCGAATAATATACACTTAATTAATGGGAACTTTCATGTTTATATTGGGAATAAAATTATGGTATTGTTTTGAGAAAACATAACGGGTTAACCAATAGTGAAATGTATTACATATTGAGAATCTGAGTTGAAGTAAAGCCCTCTATTTATTTGGTAACGTTAGAATGTATTGTGGGAATCAAGTAGTAAGGGGTAGAACTTATTACGGGTTGGTTAGATATGGATGTCTTATAGATGGGTACGGTACGTTAGGAGTGCACATGTAGTCGAGAGGTGAGAATTTCATGTGAGTGCACGTCCTAACATGTATTTTGCATTTAATGTTTTAATGCTATTAAAACACTTGCTGTTTTCAAAAATGTTTTCCACTTTCGGGCTCTGACCCATTTGCTTTCAAATCTATTTTTGTAAAAACCATTTTAGGTGCCCAGCCATAAGGACACCATGCATAGGATTCTCATTCAGGTGACGAGCTGTAGCTGTTTGTGGAAGTTACAGGACTTTGCTTGTAGACGCTTCATCGATCTTGACTCGATATTCATCAGTTATTAGTTGTAGGGCATGTCGCCCATTTCTTTTAGAGGCATTTCATTTATTTCAGTTATTCAGACTTTTGGCATGTAATTATTCAGGATTCAGACTTGTAGTATTATTTCTATTTGTTGGGATTGTTGTGAGGAGTTTTCCTCCGGATTTATTATTATTATTGTTGGTTATTTCATTACTTCGTATGGTGAATGGATTATGTTGACTCTTCCATTATTCTTTTACTGCATGTTAATCAGACTTAACTTAAAATTTGACACTTACTTTTTAAATACTAGGTGGTTAGTAATTATTAAAATGTTTTCGACAGTGATGCTATTAACTGAACCAACTTGGCATTTTGAATTAATTTAATAAATGAGTAGCTACCCGGTATTTAATTAGTCAGGGTGTCACACCATCGTGCACGAACTTGTTCACAAGGAAGTCGAAGTATACATATATGATATGATCATTAAATCTAAGACTCAGAAAGGTCGTATTCCCGCCCTTAGAAAGTTCTTCAAGCGACTGCGACAATACTAGATGCAGATGAATTCACCAAATTATGTTTTTGACATCACGAAAGGAAAACTCTTCGGATTCATTGTCAGTGAAAAGGGAATCGAAGCAGACCTTGCCAAGATAAAAGCCATACTTGAGATGCCACCACCACGAATGGAGAAGGAAGTCCGAGGATTCCTAGGTAAACTACAGTACATCAGTCGGTTCATTAGTTAACTGACTTCTATCTGCAAACCTATTTTCAAACTTCTTCGGAAGGATTCAACTAAAGTCTATAATGAATCCTGCTAAGATGCCTTTATCCAAATTAAGTGATTCATCACCCTACCTCCGATGCTCATGCCTCCGTAGCCAGGTCTCCTCCTCCTCTGATACTTGATCGTAATAGATACCTAGAAGGGGCAATACATTGTAGAATCCCGCAAGAAAGGAGCCATCTATTATGCCAGTTAGAAATTGGCCGATTACGAAGTCATCTACACTGCTTTGGAGAAAGCATGTGTCACCCTGCTTTGGGTCATGAAGAATTTAAAGTACTATATGCATGATTTTCCAATCAAACTAGTATCCCAAATAAATCCCATCAAATACTTGCTAGAAAAACCCGATCTGTCCAGCCAAATGGCCTGTTGGTTGAGGTTGCTATCCGAGTTCGATATTATCTACCTCACACAAAAATCTACGAAAGGGAAAACCATCTTCATCTACTTCACTGATTACCCCATGGAAGGAACCGATGTTTGGGTCTTTGAGTTCCTAGATGAAGACATTCTCTGCACCTCATAAGAAGACCTCTAATGGCAAATGTTCTTTAATGGTGCTATCAACAAGAAAGGATACGGCATTGAGATACTCCTGATTTCCCCTAATGACTCACTCCCCCATTGCCATCAAGTTAGACTTCCCTTGCACAAACAACATAACTGAGTATGAGGCATGCACTATAAGCCTCAAGATGACCATCAAGAAAGGAATTCGACACCTAGACGTCGATGGAGACTCTACCCTCATCGTTGGCCAAATCCTTAGGAAATGGAAAGTCAAAGATGAGAAACTCCTAACCTTCCATGCCCACCTAGAAGAGTAGGCCTCCCATGTAACATCCTGATTTCTATTTTTAATTAAATTGAATTATTTTTGTGTGAAAATAACCTTTTACGAGCTATTTATAATTTTTGCGACACTTATTACCCGTACATATGTTTTGTAACATGAAAATGGGGCCGACACGTCGTTTCTCTCGTTCGAAACATAATATTTTTCATATAAAATGGATATTAGAACAAATTTATAACATATTATTTTTAATTATTATTTTAACTATAGTGTGTATAAATTAGCGTAATCCAAAAGTAATGTCAACGCGAAAAAAATACAAAATCATGACTTACGTGTTGGATGAAATTTCCAAAATTATAAAAATTATACCCCAAAAATAATTATAATTGAGTACCAATGACACTCAGTTGAGTGATTATCCAACTGACTGTGTACTTATCCAACTGACTGTGTACTGACTGTTTAGTTTAGAACACTATAAATAGGCCCTAGTACCTAAAGAAAAAATTGCACCTCATTCTCATTTGAAGCAAGTGAGTTTACACACACACACTCTCTCTAAAGAAATTTAAAAAGCCAAACCCCCGCTGTTTCATTTCAACAACTCAAAGAGCCAAAGCTCTGCCGACAAAGTCCCTCTCCAATTTCCCCAAACCCACGAAGAACATCTCCAACCTCTGAAGAAATTCCCCAAAACCCCTCTTCCTTTGTCACGAGCTCCCCAAACCCCTGGAAAAAGTCCCAAAATGAAGCCCTGCTCAAATCTTCAGCCCTTTCTCCTTCTTCCCCGACCAGAACCGCCGCCGACCTCCACTACCTCCGGCCGAAATCGGTTTACCACTTTTCCCCTTTTTTCTTTTTTCGTGTTTTTCTTCTTCTTTCTCTTGTGGCCATGATTGAAGCTTTGAGCTTCTGTATATATAGATATATGTATACGTGCGTGTGTGTGTGTATATGTCAGATGAATCTCCGACCACCATCTTGGCACGGTGATGGCCGACGGGGCAGAAAACACCAAAATAGGGGTGGGTTTGTTACCCATTTCATTTTTATTTTATTTTATTGTTATTTCTTATATATATATATATATATGTATGTATGTATGTATGGATATACATACATATATATGTTCGAATGCCCAAAATCAAACACAACTCCAAGTTGATTCCTTGATTTATTATTTTTTTTGTCAAAACTCGTCACGACTCGATTTAAATTTGGGGTTATTGCCAATTTGGTATTGGGATTTGGAAAAAATTCATCAGGATAGTTTTATACTATTTTAAGTCCCTCTTTATACTCGATTATGAATAATTTATTGTAAACACGAATCCTTGAACACGTACGAGTAATCGTATTTTCTAAAAATGGGTATTTGACCCAGTGTTATTTTTTTAATTAACAATATATTTTTAACGAGTTATAATACTAAACGACTCGTCGTTATACCCGAAACTGTATTACGAGTCAAATTCTGATTATTCAGGTGTCGGACTGTCTTTTTTGTTGCGCTCGTTAAATTTTAGAAGTGGCACGACCACGTGATTATTTACCAAATAAGGGGGAAGTTTTCAGCTTTTTTCTAAAAATTATTTGTATCACGACTAATATATTTCGTAATAATATATTCAAGTAATGTAAATAAAAACCATAAATATCAAATTTTGACGAATCAAAAGTAATATTTGATCGGAATAATATTTTATTTGAATAAAAATTATTAATTATTCAAATTGAAAGTATATAAATCGAATAATTTTGATTCCTTTTAATAATTAATTTTGAAACCTCTTATTATTTTACTACCGAGATACATATTAATTATTTTTCATCAACAACCGAGAATTATTATAATAGTAATCTAATTACTAAAATTGTGTATGTTCGATATTACATATAAAGAAGTTATAACCTATCTCTCCGACCATTTCGAACATATTACGTATAAATTCGTCTATATAACTTGAATTCATACAAGTTATCAGTCAACGTAATCAATTTATACGACCTATAAATGAGAGATCGTAATTCGAATTATGTACGAGATTCATATAGAATAAGTTATATTCGTATTTATCGAATGAAGTACGATATCATAAACCGAACCATTCTCTCTCAAACCACCGATACAATCAGTCTCATTCAAACCCTCGTGAACCAATAACTATGGAAATTGGAACATAACCATGAAAGATCCGTGAATAATACCAAAAAGCTTGTAAACACTGGTATGTGGTTCTATTTCATTATTATACCTTGAACTTATGTCTTTGACATTACTGCTTGTTATATCACTATGTGATAGCTTTGAACTCGTATTATCATTTATGAACTCTTTTGATAGTTCAAATGTACCGTAATTATTGATTCAATTTGTTATCAGATTAAACTCAAGCCAAACCCAATCTTGACAACCTATTTGATTATCCAAATTGCACTACACCACTGAATCCCGTTGAAAAATTATTTAAACTGTTTTACCGTATTGCAGTATACCCTGCATGCTATTAAACTTTGGTTTCAATCATTTGATATGCAACATAGCTTGCCATTTTATAGCTATCATCAATGAAACCTTTAGTAGCATACCGTATAATCTAGGGATTAGAACCGTTAAACCCCCGGTAAATCTAATTGGCCTGAAGGACTCGGATGTTGAGTGTCTTGTTGTTATATTTACTCTACGTATGAGTGTCGCTCTAGCTAAGTGTGCCGAGTTATTTGGTTATTCCCCAATTATTGGGATTGCCTGTTCAAGTGCATTTTATGTCTTGAACGATATTATCATGGTATGTCTACGCATTTGCAGCCCCTATAGAAGATAATTTATGGGTTATCGTATTATAGTCTGGACCTTATTTATAACTCGATAAACACCATATCTAGTTATTATCACCATACCGTTATTTCATATATCGCAGACTTCAGTATACCCCTATTTAGTTATGTTGATATTTCTTGTTGCTGCAGATTGCCATACACTATTTTATATTTTGAGGATTTCAAACTCGGATGTGCTATTTAAACAGATTTCTATATTTACATTATTATAGAACTAGAATTATCTACTGGGAAAAGTTGTGCTTATTCCTTCTTTTTCAGTTATTTTACACAGGTGCCAATAAGCCATTGATATGACGTAAATATTGCGTATTTCATCGCTCGAACCTACGCATTTTAGCCCTCTCGGGTATCTTATTCCCTATATTTATGCTTGTTAACCAGACAACCTCGGACTTCTATGTTAAATTGTTTTTTAGGGGTTAATTGAGCTTTTATAGGTATTTGGATGCTAAGTGTGAAGTTCGGGCGCATTTCGACTAATTTTTGTACGCAGCCGCAGGTTCATGGGCATTTTAGTCTTTCTACATTTTGGGCACCTAGCCCAACATCTTCATGGATGTTGTATCCCTCCTCGCAAGCTTCGCGTGGGTGCGAGTGGTGCGCGATTTCGATCCATAACGAAGAATTTACGAGATTTTTAGCGGAAGAAAAATCCATTCCAACTAAAACAGGAGGAATAAGTGCAGACTTGTAGCCATCGATCGATTGATCAAAAGGATCGATCGATCGATCCTTCAACTTTTTCCCTCGAGCTGAGGCAGTGGGCTATGATTTTTACCATCGATCGTTCCCCTGTTTTCTGCAGATATTTTTCCTTTTCTTTTCTTTTTCCTTTTCTTTTATAATTTAGTTCCTTTTAATATATAAAGGAATTTTGTTGTAAATATCAGATATAATTCGTTTTAGGTTAGAATAGCTTAGGGTTTGAGGGTTTTTGGAGAGTTCTTCTTCATTTCTTCTTAGTTTGACACCCATTTGTGCTTGTAAGTAAACTATTCATCATCCTCTCCATTTAATATAGTGTGTATTTACTTATTTCTTGCTTTGTAATTAGGTTTACATGCTTTGATTTAGTTGCTTTCTAGTATAGATTTATTGTGTTTATTTACCACGTTTTTAATATGCTTTCTAGCTAATTTAGTCTAGGTTGTGCCGGTTGAATTCATTCCGGGTTGATGTATTACTTTGCTTTGGTGATGGAGTTTACGGGTCTATTTCGGGTGCGTTGTCCTTGTTATTACGCTTAGGAGATTTGACGGGGCATATCATGTATGTTCCGTGATTACGACCTTGCGTACGTAATTTTTGGGGTATTTGTTGACGCCAAAATCGTATTAGGCTTTTATGCGGATTTAGGGGCGTGATAACCCTTGGTTCAATTAACTGTCAAAATGAGACGCATTTGTAATAGCTCGTCAACCCATGTAACCATTTTATACTAATTATCGGGTGAGGGACATTCTACACAACCTATAATTTTTATTCGCTTTGTTAATCTAGCTTTTTTCCCATTGCCTAGATTAATATTTCCCTTTTATGCATCTTTTCCTTTTTGTAATTATCTTTTACACTTTTATTTAGGAGTATTAAATCCTATAAATTCTAGCAACTCGTTTCTGTGGATTTTCGATACCCGACTTACCGCTATACTCACCCGTTGAGTGTAGTCGTAGTTTAAGTTTTTGTATATTTCAGGTGAGCCGAATTCAAAACAATCGACGCGTAGGTGACTCTTGCATCGCGACGAAACCTTGTCTATCAGCCATGATGAATAGTTCAGATATCAGCTGATATATAGAGAAAAATAAAGGTCATGTTAGAAGAAAAGGAGCCTAGTTAGCACGAGAAATACTCTTTTATTATTCATAGATTTCAGTTGTAATACATTTGAGAATCAATAAATGCCTCAGTTATTTCAGTATTCAAATTTATTTATGATTTAGTAATTATCAGGTTAACCCTCACCCTCTGCAAACATCGAGATGTGACATTTGGTATAAGAGCTCAACCAGGTTAAGTAGCCTATGTGGGGTGTAAGTTGTGCATTAGTATCAAGTGAGTGATTTAGATCATAAGGAAAGGAAATCGATCTCGACATTACATGTGAGATACCAGGATTTTGGTTAGGAAAAGGTTTTGGAAGATATAAAGAATAAAAAATATTATACGCTATGTATTTCGGGATATCAAGAATAAGTTCTTGAAGTATGATTTAGAGATATGTGATGAGTTCTGATATTTAGAGTATATGTGATTGGATGAATCGTTAAGAATTTTGGAATCGTTAACGATGTGATTAAGGAATTAGAAATATACTAAGAAAATTATCTTAGGACGGGTATGTATACACTATAATCCATAAGTCTGTACGTACAACACTGTTATTTTGTCTACATTATTCAATTGATTCTCCCCTTGAAAATAATTTACTTCATTTGGAATTCAAAAAACTTTCATTCTTGAAAGTTATTTCACTTCTCTGTTGAAATTTTATTATCAACTTCCACATTGCATTCTTGTTATACTGCATACTATTCCCATTAGATTATGAGAAGAATTATTTATATTAGAATGGTACTTGTTCAGGAGTAGATAAGAAACTATTCGAAGAATTATTAACGGATGATGGAAGTTTTCTAGAAGGAAGTTTGAGGGTATTAGAAATATTACGACTGACCGTTCTACTCTTTAGAACACAACGACATTACTTACTGGATCCTATCCCATGATAATAATTTTCCCACATTTTACTTGAACTTGGTTATGAATTTCGATTATTTAATCAATACCCCATGCCTTATAATTTACGTTAAATTATTTCCAAAGTTTACTGTGACTTAAAATGTTATTGAAAATTTTATCACCAGAAACACTAAAGGCTTCATAGAAAATATAATTCTTATCCTAAACAACGAGCCTATATGTAAGTACATGAAATCCCAAATGCATCTCCCTTATAAAACCATATTTTCCTAAAGGAACCCTAATATTGAAATTAAATAATCTTGTTATTAGACAATATGATTTTTTCCATTCTAACAAGTAAATAAGAAGACAAATAGTTTCCGTCATCCTTGTATATAAGAAGAAATATGAATAAACCTTGTGAATGTGAGCAACTTGTGTTAATGACTTTGGCATATACTACCAAGACGACCTAAGCTTTGCATGAATTAACCGTTGTTTACTTTACTCAACCAGAATTTTGTAGTATCTAAAAATCCTTAGTCCTCGATTACTTTTTCTTTTAAGTACCGTGAATTATCATAATTAGTTATCCATAAATAGTAAACCAATCTATAGAAATATGTACCAGAACCTTATGCTTAATCATACATATCCCATGACCACATTCGACAAGTTACGTTCAACAATATGTATTCCTATTACGTTACAATAAACTTTAGATTATCTAACTCTTTATTCGGTATAGTTCAAATACTTGCAACGTATGTAAGATCCTTTAGTGATCCATTTAATTTTAAAATTCTTTCCTACAAATATATACCGTGTATCCCAGATTTATTATTCAACATCATACCCTTATGATCTTTTAGTACTCAAAAGCACTGACGGATTAGGAATAAACATCAATGGAACCCTTTAGCATCTGACATTGTTACATGTTTCGTTATCAGTGATGTACCGTACCTACCCAAATTAAGAAAATCATCGATTCAGACTCCGTTACATCAATTTACGTTAATCCTATTACTCGTGCTTTAGATTTCTTACTAACCTCATCTAAGAGTACACTCTAACTTTTATAGTTGTGTTACCTTTTAGATAGATTTAGGAAATGTTAATATTGTAGTAAACAATAAGAAATTCCAAGTAACTTCAGATCATTAAGTTTAAAATACATCTTCACCCGATAGAACTCAAGTTGGAAGCAGAAACGCCGAATGGACAGGATATAATCCAAGCTACACTATCATCTAGAAAGATAAACATGGTAACAAACACTTAATAACATGACCTTATTAGGAAACTTAACCATCTGACCTTATAGAATATTGTTAATACCAAAGATCCATGTGAACTGTAATAAATCCCGCACTTTTCCAAATTTCACCAATAGATTTTCCTATCTGAAGCTGAGAAAGAAACCCTTAGAACCATAGTCTCTAATATAGAAGACCGACTCACCAAACTTGCCCTTTCCTCTTAATAAAATCTATTAATTATTTTCAATTTTCCCGTTAGAGAAATTTATAGTAAAATGATTAACATGAACAAGCCTATAGTCATTAAGTACAAAAAAATAGACCTACCTAGAAGGTCAGATAACCTTGAATGTTGGAATAATAATTATGCTTTTTTAGATTATACCTACCACATAAATAAATGAGTTTAAACGAAACCTCATCATGATTTAATAGTATTTTACCTTGACTATACAACTCAATGCTAGTAAGCCAAAATATTAGAGATTACGACTGCAGATACATTAGTATATATAACATTTGAAAGCAATACACCCTTATAAATATATTCCCAATAGTATTATCTTTATACTGAACGATATAGATGTTAGTAACTTGATTTCCATTATTATATGAACTATATTGAAGATAACTATTTTTATTCTCAAGAATATACCTTGGATTACGTAAACCCCATTCATCTAAGAGATTCAAATTTTCCAAATTTATAGAATATGTCTAGCATAGCCCCAATGTACCTCAAAAGCATCCTTTTGTCTAGTATGAGTATGAAAATATCTGGAGGATAATTCTACACTATTAGACGTTATACCTGCAGTAACTTTTAGTATGCCCCAGAACTAGTCAAATCGAAGGACCTACTTAAATTACCCAACCTTTACCAGACGTTGCCTTATATCTCAATTAGTGAATTGAAATTCCCATAATAAGCTCTGGTTGTTAGATGAAGAAGAGATTGGATTTAGTTATTGTTATAAACATGTTATCACCAGACCTTGCTTACTTTTATCGTAGTTAGTGAATCTTGAAAGTTATTAGAAGTTTTTAGTCATTATTAACATAATTCTAAAATATTTCTCAATCTCAAGGATAATTGTCGTTGTCATATATTAATCTTACCACATGACCCTTAGAATGAGTAAAACCTGAACCAAATATGACAAATTAATCGAGAAAGCCTTCATTTAACCCTAAAGATTTCCAATTTTGATTATGAGAACAAAGGCTAAACATTTCAATTATATCTCAACTATCGAAAAGTTGATCAAGTGACTATTGTGAATACATATCCTTAGCCTAGAATGCATAGCTTCTTTCAATTACATATGCGAATCCTGAAAACATAATTTACGATTTAGTTAACATCAACTTTATGTTGATTAACTTTGCAAATCCAACCTCTAAACTTTCGAGTTTAAATTTCTGAATCTTAACCCGTATTTCCAAATACCTATTTTGTAAACAACTATACAATATTATTATTATAAAATCCATGATTCGACCTATCATATTCTTTTAACCGTAACTATTAGTATAACATGATGAAATGCATTGTCTGAAACAAACCTCAAACCACGAGACCATATATAAACCATGTTACCAAAGCCCTTGTTTCGATACACGATACCTGCAAAAACTTGTAAAAATGCATATTAATTATCTGAAGCCCCTTTTCGGTTACTATTATCTCCAGTTATATGGATTGGTTGTCTCCAATTGTATTGGATTGACATTGTTGTATATAATTACTAACGCCTATAAACATATAATGTGGGATATTTATTTAGAAACCATCCGCAGCCTTTACCCTGATTTAGTTCCTGATATTTCTACTTGTTTAGCAGTATCGTCATATAATTGTGCTTATTTCACGTCAACTGTGGAGTCAAATTTCTTATTATATTCCTGATTATGTCATTATCCCTTATATGAGATTGTTATATCCCAATCGCGAAAGATCGACCTTGGCCAATAATGAACAATCCTTAAACACATGTGTCACAACCCGCCTAAAATAATAACGGGTGGCCAACCCTATACCATATTAAATCAGGAGTTTCAGATGGTCCAGTCTCAACATCAACAATCAGTACTATATAATATAAGACTAACTACCCGAAATCACATAAGCGGGATATGAAAATTAAAGAAAAACGTGCGACGAACAACAAACTAACACTATAAAAGCACCAACAAGAAAAAGATGCATGATAGGACTAAGATAAATGAAATGCTAAAAATAAAATGAACTAAATAACTACAGCCGAATGTACTACACAAAGTAGACCCGAATAAGCTGTCGGGTCACAGCCAATACAATAACTGAAATGGACTAAATATAAACATGTATACAAATATCCCTTGGGTACAAACCCGATATACAACATGAATCCTACCTAGAATTTTAAGAAAGCAGGAAGCGGCTACATGAAACATCCCGCAACAGTCCGCACCTGTCACGGCTCCCAAGACTCTGGATAGAAAGTCATCCGGCATCCATGCGGTAGGATACCTGTGGTAATATATATATATACAAAGAGGAGAGAAAAGTAAACGGGTCAGAGCCCCGAATGTGAAAAATATTTAGCAAGTGTGTTAACCGTGCATAATAATTATCGGTGCACTTTATCTCATAATTAAAGTGAGACCGCTCTCTCGTGGAACCCCAACTCACCTCTCATCTAAAGGCGCGCCCTATTCGCGTCCTCAAGTTTTAGTTAAATTACCCCATATAGGACAACCTAACTAATCATAGGCCTAGCCTATACCCACGAGAGCTACTTTCCCATCATAATCCAAGGATCCACCCTTATCTAATCCCACTAGGTTATGATTACCAACAGTTATGCCATAAAAGGCTTAAGGGATTACGATTTATAATTATAATGAATTATAATTCTTAATACGTTACCCCTATATATATATATACACACGCATATATATATATATATATATATATATATATATATATATATATATATATATGCTAAAATATAAGAATTTATATTCTTAATATCATGCACATGGAATATTGGCAAAACCTCTCTCTAATCTCAAACTTGTACTACGTTTCGTGCGTGGGGAGTCTCGCAAAGAGAAATCCAAACAAGGAACCGCCCCGTTACACTACTCCTGACAAGGTCAAGACCAGAGATGCCACAAATAGAATTACTTCTCTCAAATCTCTACATGGCACTGCGTTTCGTGCGTGAGGTGTCTCGCAAAGCGAAATCCAAACAAGGAACCACCTCGTTACACTACTCCTGGGCAATGTCGATCCTAGAGATCCATAATCCTTAACATACTATATAATACTACCATTACTACTAAACTATAAACTACCAAAGAAAGAAAGAAAGAAAAGAAAAAAAAAAGAAAACAAATAAAATAAAATAAAAGAATCTCCAATAATAACCTTGGGATGATGTAACCGAAGTATTCCTCAAATACGATACATCAACCCCCAAATAATCTGGTACACCATAATCATGGAAAATATACCCCAAAGAAATACCTTATCCTTTCATCTAGGATATAAAGATATATATATAGGTATTTTATTCTCACCATATATATATACATACCATCATCCATACCCATGACCCAGTGTACATACCATATATGATGTACAGGGGCCATGCACATATACTACCCGGCTATATATAGCGCCGATAAAACTGCATCAATGCTATCATCTTCCCAGAGTCCGGCTCACGTAACAACTGGGGACCACCTGGTGGGGATCAACGACACCCACCTCGTGGTAACTCACACACACGACGTCCCGGGAAGCGGTCATAGTTCCAACCGGCAATGAGACGAAACATACCCACCACGTCTCATCCCAAAATATATATATCTATATCGTATAATAACACAAGGGACGACTGTGACCTGGGGAATATTCACACCCTGCTCTATATGCCAGGATGCTCACCCTCTGCGCGGAAACTTCCCAATGATAGCATGAGCGGGGTATGCCTAACCACATAAGTATATATATCGCTCATATACGCAATATACATACATCCATATGATCCCATCATATGATCCAATATAATAAACCATCATATAGGGTTTAAATATCCATACCATGTATGTCCACAACATAAATATATCCATATAATCACATTCATACATAGATATATGTACATATATTCACACATCGCTATATCAATATATATACAAACTAATTCTCGTTCATATGTATAAGATATATATACCCGGCTATAAGTATACATAATCCTCAATATACAAGCCGTCACCACAATTTCCATTAAATGTACCTCGATATGTGAATACAATCCCTCACTTGAAACATATTCAATCATTTTCCAATGATGAATAGTCTCCCAAAACCATATGTATATATCTATACATATATATCACCCAAGAGTATGTGTAGGAATCCATCACTACACATTTCATCCATAACCAAAGTACATAATTACCTTTAGTACTATTTAACCATAGGCACACACATGACTTAATAGTCTAAAACCTCAATTTATTCCAACCTCATTTCAAGTATTGGAATCTCACTGGTCATATCCCCATAATACGAGTAAACTAATCCTACTAGAATTTATGTTACCGCTTATTCTAGTCGATAGTACGATCCCAAAGCGTTCTCAATGTCACCTATGGTTCGAATAAGTCTCGGTAACCCTTACTCCTATTGAGTTATCAATTGTTCCTTAGACTAAACATTTCTAAGGATATAAGACCCCTCACTCTTTAAAGAGTATGCGACCACTCTCTTCCAAATGGCCCCAATCTGTAACTTAACAATATCCTATCCTTAAGAAGTTGACATAAAGGTCGGCCTAAAGATTTTATAACATTCCTGGGTATTTCTCATCCAATTATTCCAAGAAGTCCCCACTATCGTATACTAAGTGAGAGACCCCCTATAAGTCACCAAAAGGCATCTCTTACTTTATAAGAGAAAATCCCAAATCAACTAACCCAACCAAAATGGGCTAGAAGTCATCTTAGGAAACCCATAAAACAGCTCATTAAGGAAGCCCCTAAGAATAAACTCTAAAAGAAAAGGGGGAGGAGAAATCCAAGTTTTGTGCCAAAAATAGGGGGCCGGTCGACCGGTCCCAGACCCCCGGTCGACCGCGGGTCCAAATTTTGCCTACGAAGAGATGCAATAGGCTTTTCCCTTAAGGGGCGGTCGACCGGTCCCCAGACCGCGGTCGACCGACCATACCAGTTAAGCTGGCCGATTTCCCTTTCTCAGCAAACCCACGAAATTAAATACCCAATTATCATCACCAAGCCCCCAAATCTTTAACCCAATAATGTTATTAACAAGGAAACCCATCCTACATCTCCTCCCAACCATTTATATGTGATTAAACCATAGAATAACATTGATTTCAAGATTTAAACCTAAAAATCTAGGTTTTTGATATTAATACCCAAAAATCCATTTCTTTACCCCACAAATTATGAAATGAAATACACAAATAGCTATTTAGCAAGATTAAACACTTGCCTCAGATTTGTAGAGGTTGGATCGTCCTCGATGACGCGGTTTGGGCCGGAGATCCCCAAGCTTTCTTCCTCTCTCTCTTCTTTTCTTCTTCTTTCCTTTCGTCCTCTCTCTCTAGGGCTTTTTCCTTTATGAGAATGGCTTAATCCGTAAGCCTCATGAACCTTTAAAACAAAATCCCAATTTTAAATGTTAATACACACTTTAAATGACTCGTTTACTCCAAATCAAGTCAAAATACTTAAAAACATTCCGGAGCCGAAATAAGACCCAATGACAGTCATTTTGACTATCTCGACCCTCCCGGGATCGATGGTACCCTCAAAAATATCATCCGGAATACTTTGAAATATTCTCTATTTTTGGGATAAGTTTCCAAATTTTGAAAGTCTCCAATTCAGTTAAATTTTATTTTCCCAAAATTTAATTTCTCAGTCTCCAAAAATCGAGGGTTGTTACACACTTCCCCCTTTACAAAAATTTCGTCCGCGAAATTTAAGACATGCCTAGGACCTCAATATCATCTTGTCCTAACATCAATCCGTAGGATCACTATACCGATCCTTCCTGGTTCTCATATCGAACCATATAGATTTAAAGCAACTACTACCCAGGGCGCCCATACACCCTGTATCTGAGTTTCCACTCGTAAAATCATTATCAGGCTCCATTAGCCCCAAATCATAACATAACCCTCAGCAATATACTCTATAACAACATACTAATATATACAAGTTTAAAATTTCCCAATGGTAGAACTCTCCTCAATTCCTGACACTAGCCACCTTCGTGCGGGGGAGGTCTCGCAAGCGAAATCCAAACAAGGAACCCTCCCAATACACTACTGTGTAGCTAGGTCGGGGATTGAGATTAGTTGAACCAGGGTTAAGGTTTTATAAAAAGAACGATTTCCATATTTTAGATATTGCCGAGGGCCTATGCAACAATACTATATAAATCAATCCCGCGTCTTTCGACACGCCAAACAAACACCTTATGCTTAAAACACAAGGCTTCAATAAATACAATATGGCTAAACAATATCTAGTTCTCAAAACTAGCACAGCTATGAGCTAAACTATCCGCTTCACATAAATCTACCAAACTCTGAACCTCTCAATCATGAAAAGGTGTATCATCTCCAAAGACGCCATACAAAGGCCACACTTGCTCACTTCCTCTTCTAGGAAAAATTTTATACACCCTAGCGGTAAAGCGGTTAGCTACTCATCACACCTCACACGCGACATTCCCAATCCCGCACAAGCGTAACTTAAACCCAAAGAAAGGTATTATACCTTACATTTCCGTAACTCAAGGGTTTTCCCTTGTTCTAGAATCTCAACTCAGGGTCCTTAACTTCTTCTAGGACAATCATTAACCCTAAGCCTATTTCTCCACAAGAGAAACACCTTCCTCAAAACCCTTCCTAACCATATTGAAGGGCAAGGCGCGATTGCAACTGCCAAAAACTCCCTCCGTCCTACACAACGAAACTGAGTCTCCAAAGGTATTTCCCCCTCATCTTAGAAGGCGATACTCCTAATATTGGGATAACTACACCAACCTCACCTCGGTAAGAGTCACCAACATTAGGTTTCCTAACTAAGGTTAACAGATTCTCAATCTAAACCTCCCAAGGACTACACTACATGCCTCTCCTCGGACTTTCCTTACTGAGACCAAGATTCGCCAATCGAGTAAATTTTCCTTTCTTACTCGACTGCAGATAAATCACCTCGAACCACTGCTAGAAATCTCCTCAATAACTCCTCCGGAACCGGGGAAAACAAATACCCTCGATCAAAGCGTACCCAGAACATACTATTGGTATGGTACTTCTAATCTCATCCTTTCCTAGATGACAAAATCTAGGCGACGTCTGAAACGAAACACGAGCAACTGTTATCAGAATGCCAATCAAGTGAATATACTTCACAGAAGAAAACAACGCAGTGAACACAACAGTCCTATTTATAGGGCTTTATGTCAAGAACGTTAACGGAAGAATCCATAACTCGCACAGATCCTAAGGACTCTAGAACCTGATGCTCTGATACCATCTGTCACAACCCGCCTAAAATAATAACGGGTGTCCAGCCCTATACTATATTAAATCAGGAGTTTTAGATGGTCCAGTCTCAACATCAACTGTCAGTACTATATAATATAAGACTAACTACCCGAAATCACATAAGCGGGATATGAAAATTAAAGAAAAACGTGCGACGAACAACAAACTAACACTATAAAAGCACCAACAAGAAAAAGATGCATGATAGGACTAAGATAAATGAAATGCTAAAAATAAAATGAACTAAATAACTACAGCCGAATGTACTACACAAAGTAGACTCGAATAAGCTGTCGGGTCACAGCCAATACAATAACTGAAATGGACTAAATATAAACATGTATACAAATATCCCTTGGGTACAAACCCGATATACAACATGAATCCTACCTAGAATTTTAAGGAAGCAGGAAGCGGCTACATGAAACATCCCGCAACAGTCCGCACCTGTCACGGCTCCCAAGACTCTGGATATAAAGTCATCCGGCATCCATGCGGTAGGACACCTGTGGTAATATATATATATATATATACAAAGAGGAGAGAAAAGTAAATGGGTCAGAGCCCCGAATGTGAAAAATATTTAGCAAGTGTGTTAACCATGCATAATAATTATCGGTGCACTTTATCCCATAATTAAAGTGAGACCGCTCTCTCGTGGAACCCCAAATCACCTCTCATCTAAAGGCGCGCCCTATTCGCGTCCTCAAGTTTTAGTTAAATTACCCCATATAGGACAACCTAACTAATCATAGGCCTAGCCTATACCCACGAGAGCTACTTTCCCATCATAATCCAAGGATCTACCCTTATCTAATCCCACTAGGTTATGATTACCAACAGTTATGCCATAAAAGGCTTAAGGGATTACGATTTATAATTATAATGAATTATAATTCTTAATACGTTACCCCTATATATATATATATATATATATATATATATATATATATATATATATATATATATATATATATATATATATGCTAAAATATAAGAATTTATATTCTTAATATCATGCACATGGAATATTGGCAAAACCTCTCTCTAATCTCAAACTTGTACTACGTTTCGTGCGCGGGGAGTCTCGCAAAGAGAAATCCAAACAAGGAACCACCCCGTTACACTACTCCTGACAAGGTCAAGACCAGAGATCCGAGATGCCACAAATAGAATTACTTCTCTCAAATCTCGACATGGCACTGCGTTTCGTGCGTGAGGTGTCTCGCAAAGCGAAATCCAAACAAGGAACCACCTCGTTACACTACTCCTAGGCAATGTCGATCCTAGAGATCCATAATCCTTAACATACTATATAATACTACCATTACTACTAAACTATAAACTACCAAAGAAAGAAAGAAAGAAAAGAAAAAAAAGAAAACAAATAAAATAAAATAAAAGAATCTCCAATAATAACCTTGGGATGATGTAACCGAAGTATTCCTCAAATACGATACATCAACCCCCAAATAATCTCGTACACCATAATCATGCAAGATGTACCCCAAAGAAATACCTTATCCTTTCATCTAGGATATAAAAATATATATATAGGTATTTTATTCTCACCATATATATATACATACCATCATCCATACCCATGACCCAGTGTACATACCATATATGATGTACAGGGGCCATGCACATATACTACCCGGCTATATATAGCGCCGATAAAACTGCATCAATGCTATCATCTTCCCAGAGTCCGGCTCACGTAACAACTGGGGACCACCTGGTGGGGATCAACGACACCCACCTCGTGGTAACTCACACACACGACGTCCCGGGAAGCGGTCATAGTTCCAACCGACAATGAGACGAAACATACCCACCACGTCTCATCCCAAAATATATATATCTATATCGTATAATAACACAAGGGACGACTATGACCTGGGGAATATCCACACCCTGCTCTATATGCCAGGATGCTCACCCTCTGCGCGAAAACTTCCCAATGATAGCATGAGCGGGGTATGCCTAACCACATAAGTATATATATCGCTCATATACGCAATATACATACATCCATATGATCCCATCATGATCCAATATAATAAACCATCATATAGGGTTTAAATATCCATACCATGTATGTCCACAACATAAATATATCCATATAATCACATTCATACATAGATATATGTACATATATTCACACATCGCTATATCAATATATATACAAACTAATTCTCGTTCATATGTATAAGATATATATACCCGGCTATAAGTATACATAATCCTCAATATACAAGCCGTCACCACAATTTCCATTAAATATACCTCGATATGTGAATACAATCCCTCACTTGAAACATATTCAATCATTTTCCAATGATGAATAGTCTCCCAAAACCATATGTATATATCTATACATATATATTCAACATTAGGGTTATCACCCAAGAGTATGTGTAGGAATCCATCACTACACATTTCATCCATAACCAAAGTACATAATTACCTTTAGTACTATTTAACCATAGGCACACACATGACTTAATAGTCTAAAACCTCAATTATTCCAACCTCATTTCAAGTATTGGAATCTCACTGGTCATATCCCCATAATACGAGTAAACTAATCCTACTAGAATTTATGTTACCGCTTATTCTAGTCGATAGTACGATCCCAAAGCGTTCTCAATGTCACCTATGGTTCGAATAAGTCTCGGTAACCCTTACTCCTATTGAGTTATCAATTGTTCCTTAGACTAAACATTTCTAAGGATATAAGACCCCTCACTCTTTAAAGAGTATGCGACCACTCTCTTCCAAATGGCCCCAATCTGTAACTTAACAATATCCTATCCTTAAGAAGTTGACATAAAGGTCGGCCTAAAGACTTCACAACATTCCTCGGTATTTCTCATCCAATTATTCCAAGAAGTCTCCACTATCGTATACTAAGTGAGAGACCCCCTATAAGTCACCAAAAGGCATCTCTTACTTTATAAGAGAAAATCCCAAATCAACTAACCCAGCCAAAATGGGCTAGAAGTCATCTTAGGAAACCCATAAAACAGCCCATTAAGGAAGCCCCTAAGAATAAACTCCAAAAGAAAAGGGGGAGGAGAAATCCAAGTTTTGGGCCAAAAACAGGGGACCGGTCGACCGGTCCCAGACCCCCGGTCGACCGCGGGTCCAAATTTTGCCTACGAAGAGATGCAGTAGGCTTTTCCCTTAAGGGGCGGTCGACCGGTCCCCAGACCGCGGTCGACCGGCCATACTAGTTAAGCTGGCCGATTTCCCTTTCTCAGCAAACCCACGAAATTAAATACCCAATTATCATCACCAAGCCCCCAAATCTTTAACCCAATGATGTTATTAACAAGGAAACCCATCCTACATCTCCTCCCAACCATTTATATGTGATTAAACCATAGAATAACATTGATTTCAAGATTTAAACCTAAAAATCTAGGTTTTTGATATTAATACCCAAAAATCCATTTCTTTACCCCACAAATTATGAAATGAAATACACAAATAGCTATTTAGCAAGATTAAACACTTGCCTCAGATTTGTCGAGGTTGGATCGTCCTCGATGACGCGGTTTGGGCCGGAGATCCCCAAGCTTTCTTCCTCTCTCTCTTCTTTTCTTCTTCTTTCCTTTCTTCCTCTCTCTCTAGGGCTTTTTCCCTTTTTCTCTCAAATGAGAATGGCTTAATCCGTAAGCCTCATGAACCTTTAAAACAAAATCCCAATTTTAAATGTTAATACACACTTTAAATGACTCGTTTACTCCAAATCAAGTCAAAATACTTAAAAACATTCCGGAGCCGAAATAAGACCCAATGACAGTTATTTTGACTATCTCGACCCTCCCGGGATCGATGGTACCCTCAAAAATATCATCCGGAATACTTTGAAATATTCTCTATTTTTGGGATAAGTTCCCAAATTTTGAAAGTCTCCAATTCAATTAAATTTTATTTTCCCAAAATTTAATTTCTCAGTCTCCAAAAATCGAGGGTTGTTACAACATGCTACATACGTTAGACAATATATGCACTATGAAATTTTGAATCCTCAAGATATCGGAATTTCGAGGACGGAATTTTTTAAGGTGGATAGAATGTAACATCCTGATTTCCATGTTTAATTAAATTGAATTATTTTGTGTCAAAATAACCTTTTACGAGCTATTTATAATTTTCGTGACATTTATGACCCATACATATGTTTTGTAACATGAAAATAGGGTCGACACGTCTATTCTCTCATTCGAAACAAAATATTTTTCATATAAAACAGAGATTAGAACGAATTTATAACATTTTATTTTTAATTATTATTTTAATTATAGTGTGTATAAATTAGCGTAATCCAAAAGTAATGTCAACGCGAAAAAAAATACAAAAACGTGACTTACGCGCTCCAATACTAATTTATAGTTGGATGAAATTTAAAAAATTATACCCAAAAAATAATTATAATTGATTTCCAACGACACTCAATTGAGAGATTATCCAAGTGCCTGTGTACTTATCCAACTGATTGTGTACGAACCGTTTAGTTTAAAACACTATAAATAGGCCCTAGTACCTAAAGGAAAAATTGTACCTCATTCTCATTTGAAACAAATGAGTTTACTCACACTCTCATTCTCCAAAGAAATTTAAAGAGCCAAACCCCCGCTCTTTCATTTCAACCACTCAAAGAGCCAAAGTTCTGCCTACAAAGTCCCTCTCCATTTTCCCCAAACCCACGAAGAACATCTCCAACCTCTGAAGAAATTCCCCCAAACCCCTCTTCCTTTGTCACGAGATCCTCAAACCGCAGGAAAAAAAATCCCAAAACGAAGCTCTGCTCAAATCTTCGGCCCTTTTTCCTTCTTCCCTGACCAGAATCGCCGCCGACCTCCACTACCTCCGGTCGAAATCAGTTTACCCCTTTTCCCCCTTTTTATTTTTTCGTGTTTTCCTTCTTATCTCTCCTGCGGCCATGATTGAAGCTTCGAGCTTCTGTATATATATAGATATATGTATACGTGCGTGTGTGTATGCGTGGTATGAGGCTCTGACCACCACCCTGCCATGGTGATGGCCGACGGGGCAGAAAATCCCAAAACAAGGGTGGGTTTCTTACCCATTTCATTTTTAGTTTATTTTATTATTATTATTATTATTTCTTATATATATGTATATATATATATATAATGTTCGAATGCCCAAAATCAAAGACAACTCCAAGTCGATTCCTTGATTTATTATTTTTTTTGTCAAAACTGGTCACGACTCGTTATAAATTTTGGGTTATTGCCAATTTGGTATTGGGATTTGAAAAAATTAATCGGTATAGTTTTATACTATTTTGAGTCCCTCTTTATACTCGATTACGTATAATTTTTAGTAAACACGAACCCCTGAATGTATGAGTAATCATATTTTCTAAAAATGGGTATTTGACCGAGTGTCATTTTTTTAATTAAGAATATATTTTTAACGAGTTATAATACTAAACGACTCGAGGTTATGTCTTCTTTATACCCAAAATTGTATTACGAGTCAAATTGTGATTAATCAGGTGGCGGGCTATTTTTTTTGTTGCGTTGATTAAATTTTGGAAGTGGCACGACCACTGGATTATTGTCCAAATTTGGAGGGAAGTTTTCAACTTTTTTCTGAAAATTATTTGTGTCACGACTAATATATTTCGTAATAATATATTCGAGTAATGTAAATGAAAACCATAAATATCAACTTTTGACGAATCAAAAGTAGTATTTGATCGGAATAATATTTTATGTGAATAAAAATTATTATTTATTCAAATTGAAAGTATATAAATCGAATCATTTTGATTCCTTTTAACAATTAATTTTGAAACCTATTATTATTTTACTATCGAGATACTTATTAATTATTTTTCATTAACATCCGAGAATTATTATATTAGTAATGTAATTACTAAAATTGTGTAAGTTCGATATTACATATAAAGAAGTTACAACCTATCTCTTCGACCTTTTCGAACATATTACGTATGAACTCGCCTATATAACTTGAATTCGTATAAGTTATCAGTTATCAATCAACGTAATATATTTATACAACCCATAAATGACAGTTCGTAATTCGAATTATGTACGAGATTCATATAGAATAAGTTATATTCGTATTTACTGAATGACGTATGTTATCATAAACCAAACCCTTCTCTCTCAAACCACCGATACAACCACTCTCATTTAAACCCTCATGAACCGATAACTATGGAAACTGGAACGTAACCATGAAAGATCCGTGAATAAAAATGAAAAGCTTGTAAACACTGGTAGGTGGTTCTATTTCACTATTATATCTTGAACTTATGTCTTTGACATTACTGCTTGTTATATCACTATGTTATAGCTTTGAACTCGTATTATCATTTATGAACTCTTTTGATAGTTCAACTGTACCGTAATTATTGATTTAATTTGTTATCTGATTAAACTCAAGCCAACCCCAATCCTGACAACCTATTTGATTATCCGGATTGTAATACACCACGGAATCCCATTGAACAATTATTTAAACTGTTTTACCCTATTGCAGTGTACCCTGCATGTTATTAAACTTTGGTTTCAATCATCCGATTTGCTGCATAGCTTGCCATTTTATAACTATTATCAATAAAACTTTAGTAGCTGTATAATCCAGGGATTAGACCCGATAAACCCCCGGTAAATCTAATTGGCAGGAAGGACTCAGATGTTGAGTGCACTGTTGTTATATTTTCTCTACCTTTGAGTGCCGCTCTAGCCAAGTGTGACGAGTTATTTGGTTATTCCCCAATTATTAGGATTGCCTGTTCAAGTGCATTTTATGTCTTGAACGATATTATCATGGTATGTCTACGCATTTGCAGCCCCTATATATGATAATTTATGGGTTATCGTATTATAGTCGGGACCTTATTTATAACTCGATAAACTCCATATCCAGTTATTATCACCATACCGTTCTTTCATACACCGTAGACTTTAGTAAACCCCTATTTAGTTCTGTTGATATTTCCTGTTGCTGCCGATGGCCATACACTGTTTTATATTTTGAGCATTTCAAACCCGAAAATGCTATTTAAACAAATTTCTATTTTTACATTGTTATAGAACCAAAATTATCTACTGGGCAAAGTTTTTCGTATTCTTTTTTTTTCAGTTATTTTACACAGGTACCAATAGGCTATGATGAATAGTTCAGAGATCAGCCGATACATAGAGATAAAGAAAGGTCATGTTAGAAGAAAAAGAGACCAGTTAGCACGAGAAATACATTTGTATTATTCGTAGATTTCTGTTGTAACACATTTGAGAATCAATAAATGCCCCAGTTATTTCAGTATTCAAATTTATTTATGATTTAGTAATTATCAGGTTAACCCTCACCCTCAGTAAACACCAGGATGTGACATCCTAGTTTAATTATGTCACCTTCCACCACCTTCCTCGAACAAAGAAAAACCTAGCTGATGCCCTTGCTACCTTGGCCTCTATGGTTGATATGCCCGAGGGAATCCTGGTTCAGAAACAAGCTATGCCTAACCACTGCTACCACATTGAGCTCTCACTGATGCATATATCAATATGGCCGATCTTTGGTACTATGCTATTTAGTGCCTCCTCAAACATGGTATATATCCCCAAGACACAGATAAGAAAGACCTCATGACCCTTCTCATATTGGCTACCTAGTATATCATCTGCGACAAAGCATTTTTCAAGAGAAACTTCGATGGAACATATTTGCACTACATAGAAAATGCTGATGTTGAAGAAATAATGCAGAAGATCCATAGTGGGGAATGCGGACCTCACATGAACAATCATATAATTTCTAAGAAAATCATCCATCAAGGTATTTCAAGACCACGATGGTTCAAGATTACACTGCCTATGTTCGAAGATGCCTCAAATGATAGTAGTTTGCCAATATCTAACACTTACTTCCTTAAGAACTGTACAACATGACCTCTCCCTAACCTTTTTCCACTTGGGGCATTGACATCATAGGGGAAATTACACCCAAAACTTCATACGGTCACAAATTAATCCTAGTCAACATTGATTACTTCACTAAATGGGTCGAAGTCGAGTCATACGCAATGCTGAATGCCAAGAAAGTGGCCAAATTTATCAGAAAGAACATCATTTGCTGATACAGAGTTCCCCACAAGTTAGTATAAGATAATGGATACCCTTTCGAAGGTTTTGGTCACCAAACTGGTCGATGAGTACGGGATTCAAAGACACAATTCTTCTCCCTCCCGACCCCAAACCAATGGTGCTATTGATGCCGTCAATAAAAGTCTCAAAACCATAATTAGTAAAATGACTGAGAGTTATAGAGATTGGGCAGATCGGATCCCCTAAGCCTTCCAGGGCTACCGCGCTTCAATCAGAACGCCTATTAGGGCTACCCCTTATCTTTAGTGTACGACACGAAAGCAGTCCTACTTGTTGTGCTAGAAATACATTCCCTACGCGTCATGCTTGAAAGCAAAGTTAGTGAATAAAATTAGCACCATAGTTCTCTAACGAACTGTCGTTCTTGGATGAAAAGAGGCGTAAGGATCTATATCAAATACAAGGTTATCATTACCAGATAGCACGATCTTTCAATAAAAAAGACAAGGACCACAGTGTCTTGGAAGGAGACCTTTCCTTCAAGGAGATCATAGAACCCGTCTGGGATCCCAGAGGGAAATTCAAGCCAAATTGAAGTGGCCCCTACATTATGAAGAAAATTCTTTCATGTGTTGCCGCTATACTTACAAACCACGACGGAGAAGAGATGGTGCGTTCAGTCAACCTGGACCACCTCAAGAAATTTTACCCTTATTTTGAAATCTCCGTGCCTTACGACTCTTCTCATCCCCCTTCTATTCTATAAAAAAATTCTTCATTTCCCCTACCCAGAACTACGTGGGACCTGATCCTCTCAAAAAATTTTCTTTTTAAAATGAGACTCATGAAATTTTTTAAAACCCTCAAACATACATAGGCAATCCATACGCCATACGTGGGAAAGGTTCCCTTCTTTCCCCTAAAATCCTATTCTTTTCTAACCCCCGAGGATGACTGTCTATCTTATAGTTTAGATGAACAATAGAATAATGTATGCCTTAGCGATTGGTATAGATAATTCAAATGCAAAACTCATCAAGAGACATAACAAAATATGATCAAAATCATTTTTATTTCTAATTAAGGAACATATCTCTGTTATATGAAGTATCAGTGAAGGGAGCTAAATAAACCATCCTCTTCCACTGACTAAAACATCTTAATTAAACCTAATCCTTACTAGCTTCACAAAAATTATTCCTAACCCCACAGAAAACCAAAAAAATAACCCAAAACACAAATACCCTTGCTTCACAAAATGTTATCCGAGCTTCACAAACATTGTCTTCAACAACCATATAACCCTACATTGTCATCATTCTCGACCCCCGGAGGTCCCCAAGTCTCCTACTCCTGGTTAACACTCTATATTCACTCCATGGAGAGATATGCCTTGACAAGCTTAGATGAAACCATGACACCCTCCTCTATGGCATTGAAAGCGATAAGACACCTTTGCGCATTACCTTCCTCTATAATCTTCTCTACTACCCACTTCCACAACCACTTCAGGTAGTCCCCAAACACATTCCAGGACCTTCTTACAGATTGTGATAGATGGGTAAATGGCCAATGATGCCGTTACAAGGATCCCAACATCATTTGCAATGATTCAATCAGGTCCTCTACTAGAAAAGTTCATTATGCGAGGAGGTATAATTGGTTCCCATTCGACTTGGCACAGATGCTACCAGGGGAAATAAAAGGAAGTCTAATGGAGGCTAACTAACCGCACATATCGATACTCTCCTAGCTAAAAGTATACCCACCATGGTACCGACCAAGGAAGACATTGAGCTTCGTGCTCCACAAACTAGTTGACCCAATTCTTTACTGATGGGCCGAAACTAAAGAAAGGTCGAACAAAGAAATTAGGCACACCTGCCAATGGATACTTAAAAGGGGTCACCAGCTGAAGCCTCTCTACAATCCACATGAACGACATTAACAGAATCCCTTATAGAAAATCAAAATGACCCTCTTTCCAAGCATCAAGACCATTTAGGGTCTCCGCTAGCTCCACCATCGCATGATTATGGCGGTAAGACGTCTATATCACTATTGTAACCACTTGGGGATCAGTTGTCAAGTCCCTTTTCACCAGTAAATGTCTCGCAGTAAGGCCCAAAGCAATAACTCTAGTAAAGCCAGCATCGTCAGAACCCCTTATGCGCACTGAATACATAACCGCTTGAAGAGAAATAGTCCCTCAAGTAAACAATAATTGAGTCGACGAAGGAGAAATATGGAGAAACTTCGTTAGAAATGTCCTGGGAGGACGAGAAAAATTGGGCATAGCTGTCGCAACACTAGGGATGACCCTTAACATTGTTGAGAAGTTCTCATAGGTAGGACAAACCTCATCCAGGACAAAACGAAAGATGGTCCTCAGGGTACCAGAATTGTATCATCGCCTCCAATGCTTTCCTCTATTCAAAAATTCCAAAAAAAATACATTTCTCCTACTTTTTCCTAAAATAATCCCTTTAAAGGAAAACTCCTCGCAACCAAGCCTCCAAGGCCCTCCTCCTTTACTCAAAAATCCCCCAAAACACATTTTTCTACTTTTTCTTAAAACAAAACCTCAGCAACAAATTTAAAGTGCATGTAGAATAAGCCACTAAATCAAGATAATCAAAATAAAAATGCATCATTTTTTCCTTCTTAAGTCTCTCTTTTGAGGTACAAATCAAGCATACAATATGGTCAACGCCAAGCTCTCCTAATCAACGACTGATTTATAAGAAAATCTCGAAAGGAAAGAACCAAAAATATATGTCACCTCATCTATAAGCCCCGTCAACCCAGAGACCATCGTATACCAACTTCTTAATGGTGTAGAAGGTCAACACAATCACTTGCATGCCCGTAGCCCCTGTGCCCCCGAAAGAAGACTATAAGTATAGAAGGTCACCTACACCCTAAAGAAGCAATCCACCAAGAAGTAAAGTTCTGAAGCCCCCATCGCATACTAATTAACAACCACATTTCCTCTTCCCAAAGAAGCCCATGAGTCCATGCCCTTGCCAATTGGCACCCCCTCAAGCCTGCCTATCTACAATCCCCTAAGATTTTGTACAAGAATGCCAGAAAATCTAGAAACTGCTCAATAATCCATGAAAAATATAGAACATTATTTTTCCTCAAGAAAATCATTTTTGGAGCACTAAAACCCTTAAAAACTCTTAAAATCCCCAGCATGATTAATATTACACTCTTATCCTCAACACACTCCACAACAGAACTAATGATGCAGGCGCATCCAAATCCATTAGAATTCTCCAATCGGAACCTCAAAATTAAACATCCTTCGGTGGAGTTTCAAGACAACACAATCCCCAGCAGAACCATAAGTGCACCTATACCCCCAAGATAATTGAAATTTTCCTAGGAGAGTTATTTCCCGCGCTACAACTTAAGGTCCTCAGAATTGACCTTAGCCCTCAGAATTGGTCGTAACAACTCAAGGTCTTCCGAATTGACCTCGACCCTCAGAATTTATCGTTTGAACTTTAGGTCCTCAAAATTAACCTCGACTCGCAAAATTTGTCATCCCAACTCTAGGTCCCCAGAATTGACCTCAGCCCTCAGAATTGGTCGTCCCAACTTAAGGTCCTCAGAATTGACCTTAACCCTCAAAATTGGTCATCACCTCAGCCCTCAGAATGGGTCATCATAACTCTAGGTCTTCAGAATTGGTCGTCCCAACTTTAGATCCTCATAATTGACCTAGACCCAAAAAATTGGCTGTCACTACTTAAGGTCCTCATTATTGACCTCAGCGCCCAAGATTGGTCGACACAACTTTAGGTCCTCAGAATTAATCTCGACCCTCAGAATTGGTCATCACAACTTTAGGTCCTCATATTTGACTTCGTCCCTCAAAATTGGTCATCACAACTCTAGTTCTTCAGAATTGACCTTGGCCCTTAGAATTGATCATCCCAATTTTAGGTCCTCAGAATTGACCTAGGCCCTCAGAATCGATCGCTCCCAGCATAACTTTAAATTGACCTCGAACCGCTGAATCGGTCGTCCTTGTCTCCTTAGGTCCTCAGAATAGACCTCGACCCGCTTAATAGGTTAGCCCAGCCCCTTTAACCAATCTTAACACCTCCTTGACCCGTTGAATTAGTCATCCTCATCTCCGTAGGTGCTCAAAACTGACCTCGACCCTATGAATTGGTCACCCTCATCCTCTAGGTCCACATAATTGACCTAAAATCTTCTCCCCCAACATCGATGTGGTGTCTATCATTAAATAACCTTCACTTGTTCCAAGCTCTCCCGCCGAGGGGCTCTCTATAGACACCTTATCCTAGGACTACCTAAACACTTAGGTCCCTAGCACTCGCTCGTTCACCACAAATCCTACTTCATAACCTAAATACCGATCTAGAGGCTATTGGGTGCTCTCGAGCCCCATTTGACTTTGGTTAACTTCCTCGTCTGAGCAGAAGCTTAATGAATCTTCAAATGGATCTAAATCCCCTTTCCAATAGTCCATACCATGCACAAATTGGCTTTACGGTTCGGATGAACGATCTATTTCACTATTAAAAACTGATCTAGAGGCTATTGGGTGCTCCCAAGCCCCGTTTGACTGTATTAAGCTTCCTTGTCTGAGTAGAAGATCAATGAATAGTTGAATGTCTCTAAATCCCCTTTCCAACGGTCCACCCCTTATGCGAATCGGCCTTACGGTATGGACGAACTGTCTGTTTTACCCAAAGAGTGATCTAGAGACTACTGCGCGCTCTCTGGCATCATTTGACTATGGTAAACTCACCAGCATGAGTGAAGCTCAATGAATCTTTGATGGTCTCTAAATCCCCTTTCCAATAATCTACCCCATGACTGAATTATTCTTACGGTACGGACGGACGATCCATTTTACTCCAAAGGGTCACCCGACATTTTTGAGCCCTATTTAACCTTAGTTAACTCTTTAAACTGAATGAAGATGAATGAAATCTCAAAGGGAACTGAATAACCTTTCCAACGGTCTGTCCCGTGCACTAATCGTCCTTATGGTTCAGATGAATGATTCGTTTTTCGCCAAAATTTCCTGTCAAGTGAACAATGGGCACTTTTGAGCCCCATTTGACCTCAGTAAGCTCTCGGACCCAAGATTAGCTCAATGTATTCTTAAATGGCTCTAAATACCCTTTCCAACGGTCTACCCCATTCATGATTCTGACTTATAATTCTCATTTTACAACTATTTTTCTAAAAAACTTGTCTTAAACTACCGAATGGCACCCTTAGGACCCTACCTATCGGTAGTGTGTCTGAGGTTCTATGCCACTAGGCAGGTCCAGGACCATGTCGATCAGCATCCCCCATGGCCCTATAAATAGAGGCCTGTAATACCCCGTACTTTTATTGATATTTATTTGTGGGATTAATTAAATTAAATGGGAATTAATTGAGAATTAATCCGGATAAAATACTAACGAGATGTGAGTTGGTATTTGATTATAATGTGTATACATATGATGTTATATGAATATTGAAACTATTGAAATTGTCGCGAGATTGAAATACGGCAATTTGAGAAATTTTGTTGGGACGCGCGTGACAGTCGCGTCAGGAATATAATTATTTTAATTAAAAAAGTGAATTTTATTTTTATCAACCGTACGGTCATTTTGAGTGCGCCAACGCGTCCGGAAGGGTCGAAATAGTCAGAAAACACTAGCCGGGAGTTTAGTTTGGGTCCCGGGGCATTTTTAGGTAATACCGGCAACTTAAAAGGGTATTTTGGTAATTTTGGAATTTTGAGATTTATGACCAACGAATTTTGGGAGTTTAAAATAGGAAATTTAATGACCCACTAACCCATTACCAGCAATTAACTGATTAGAGGGCAACGGGAGTTTCATGAGAAGTTAGGAGAGGTTCCCAAAAGAGAAAACCTTAACCTTCATCTTCAACCTTCAACCTTGGGAGAAAAAGGAGAGAGAGAGCACCCTTCATCAATTCAACACCAAATTCAAAGAATAATCCAAGGCAAGTGGTTTAATTACGTTAATTTCAAGCGAATGTTTCTTCCATGCTTAGAAATTGATATAATTGCATTGTATTGGGAGACTTGTAAAAACCCATGTAATTGGAGTTATAAATTCATGTTTTGATAAAGAGATTGCATGTAGAATTATGTTTGGGCGATTATATTGTTAGAAATACATCTTTTATATTACAAAAACGGATTTAATTGTGGATATTGATGACTTTAATTTTCCAGGGTTCATATTCATAAGGGTTGGGGGAATATTGGGAGATTTGATAATTGGGTGTTGTTTAGGGAGACTTGACCCCATAAATATGTTAAAATACGACCTAAGTATGTTTAGGAATGATTAGGAACCTTAAAACACTGTTGGGATAATGTTTGGATGAGTTTTGAGAAGAGAAAGTTGGAGGAAAAACGAATTTAGAAATTCTGGGCTCGAAACTGTCACCTCGTTAGAAGACCTGCCCAGGTCTTTCGAACGAGCTTCTAACGAGTTGACAGTTTGACTTCTAACGAGTGGGATGTTCGTTCGATGTCTTTCGTTCGAACGAGATCTCGTTAGATGCCCACTTCGTTCGAACGAACTCTCGTTCGAACGACCTCGTTCGAACGAGACTTCTAACGAGTTGACAGATTGGCCTTTTTGGCTTGATTTGATTTCTAATGTCTCGTAACCTGGTTTAATTGTAGAGATAACATTCCCTTGATGACTAATTGATATAGTTGGGATATTTGGGATATATTGAGGAGTAAAACATAGAAGTGTGATTTGAACCAAATGAAAATTGTGGATTAGGACGTGAGAGACTATTACGATGTGATAACAAGTGACGGCTTAAATATTTGTATTAACCGGGGACATGTGAATTGTATAACATTATAAGTTGGTATGAGAATGAGAAGTATACCACTAATAATTTATGGTAATTACTAAGACGTGTGTATGCTTAGTATATGTATATGATTTTATGTGTATGACATACCTACCATGCTTGCTATCACGGGAGGTTTGCGTTCGCTTAGGGCCATCTATTCTTTGTGTGCCTACGGGGGGATATAGATTGGTACCTCGAGGACATAGGTCAAAGAAGGACTTATTGGGAAGTTAATAAGTCTGCTGATCATGGGAGCGTAGGTATGTGCGTGACCCATGTGATGTGACTGTGTTCGCCTCCATTGTTTGTGATTGTTGTTATCTGAGAACGATTCCTGAGAGATTCGGAATGCGTGATCCTTATGTACGTGATGTACCGGGATGGTAGCAGAGTATGTGTGCACCGCAGCTTAGTCTCGGGGTGCTTGTATTGTATATTTATGATGTGAATGATATACGGTTAAATGAACAGACTTGTCATGTTTAATTATGAGTATAATTTATAGTAACTCCTTGAGAAGATAAATAAGGGGATAACCTCCAGTAAATGGTAATGCTAACTATTGAGAATCCGAGTTTAAGTAAAGCTATCTATTCAAGTGATAACATTGGGAATTCATATTGTGAATTGAGTAGATGGGTTAGAACTTATGTCGGTTTAGTTAGATATAAATACCACTTAGATGGGTACTGTACGTTAGGAGTGCACGATTAGACGAGAGGTGAGTATTTCATGTGAGAGCACGTCCTAACATGTATTTTGCATTCTTTGTTTTAATGTTATTAAAGCACTTGCTGTTTTTAAAATACTCTCCACTTTCGGGCTCTGACCCGTTTGCTTTCAAATCTATTTTTTTGTAAAAACCTTTTAGGTGCCCAGCCACAAGGACACCATGCATAGGATTTCCATTCAGGTGACGAGCTGTAGCTGTTTGTGGAAGTTACAGGGCCTTGCTAATAGACGCTTCTTTTGTCTTGACTCTATTCAGTTTTCATCATTTGTAGGGCATGTCGCCCATTTCTATTAGAGACATTTTTTATATTTCAGTTATTCAGATTGTGGATTGTAATTAATTCAGGATTCAGACTTGTTTTATTATTTCAGTTGTGGGATTGTTGTGAGGAGTATTTCCTCCAGACTCTTTATTACTTGTTGATTACACTATTGGGACTTTATTGTGTATGGTTATGTTATTTTTATTCTTCACTTACTTCATGTTAATCAGATTTAATTTAAAATTGGCAACTCGCTTTTTAAATACTAGGTGGTTAGTAATCATTAAAATGTTTTTGAAAGTGATGCTATTAACTGAACCAACTTGGCATTTTGTATTAATTTTAATAAAGGAGTAGCTACCCGGTATTTAATTAGTCGGGGTGTCACAGGTGGTATCAGAGCCAGGTTCTAGTGTCCTTTAGGATCTGTACGGCTTATTATGTTTCCGCTGAGCTTTCTTTGATGTAAAGCCCTATATTTTAGGACTGTTGTATTCTTTTATGTATGCTTCGCTCTTAAGCTATTTTGGGTTTATAACTGCGAACTTATAGACCTTACTCTTATTTCAGATTCCTCCACGACGTGCACCACGGGTTCCTAGGGATGCACACCTAGAGCCCCAGCCCGCACCAGTACAGGGCACCATGAATGCCGCTGAGGTTGCAGCCATTGTAGCCCAAGCGGTAAATGCCGCTCTAGAAGTTGTACAGCAGGAACCACCCCAGGCGCCAGTAGCCGCGCCAGTTCAGGCACATGCATTCCCGTCTTCTTGGGAACTTGTACGTGATGCTTTTCAGAAAGCGCACCCATCGGAGTTCGCAGGTAGCTCCGATGTTGTGGTTTCAAGTCAGTGGAGGAAAGACATTCAGAGGCAGTTGAGGATGTATGAGTGCACCGATGTTCAGAAGCAGGTACTAGCTACTTTCAAGCTAGTGGGATCTGCACTGCAGTGGTGGGAGTCTATTACCACCGGGGAGGAGAGAGATACTCTCACGATACATGAGTTTTGGGTGCGATTTGATCGCAAGTATTTTTCATCAGCCGTTCACACGGAAATGAGGGGGAAGTTAATGAATCTCAGACAGGAGGGAAGGACTGTGGCCGAGTATGAGTCCGAATTCACTAATCTACTGAATATTGTTCCGGATGAAATACCGACAGAGGAGAAGAAGATCCAGAAGTTTACAGATGGATTGACATGGAGGATCCGTCAGCATTTATTGGGGAACCTCTCGTTGGCCACTTATTCTGACGTGGTTAACGCTGCACTGTTACACTGCCAGGATCACCACTTTCACATGGCTGAGAGCAAGAGATCAGGAGCGTCCAGCCATCAGGGCAGGACTGGAGGAAATGGTGCCAGTGGGGCACAATCAACTCAGGGGCAGAGGCAGGGTTCCCAGGGTTCCCAGGGTTCCCAGTAGGGGGATCATAAGAGGTTCAGATCGGGGAATTTCAGGCACGGACAGGGAGGTTTTAGGCAGGGCCATCAGGGTCCGAACGGCCATCAGGGCCAGCAGGGGCAGAATGGCCAACAGCAGTTTCAGCAGGGTCAGCATGGCCAGGGGAAGAATGGAAACGACCACCAGGGCCGAGGGCAGCAGGGACAGAGAGGGGGGAACTTCCCGGGGAAGTGTTACGTTTGTGGCAAGACTGGCCATAAATGACAGGATTGTCCGGATAGGGGTAGGGCCCCGCAGCAGCAGCAACAAGGTGCTTGACAGGAGCCGCAGAGGCCTATGTTTCCCGCCGCCCTCCCGGCACCACCACAGATGGCGGCATTACCACCCATTCCAGCAGTCCCAGTTCAGCAGGGATAGCTTCAGTATGGGAGAGTGTATCAGCTCCAACAGGTCGCAGCCCCACAGTATCCACCAGCCATTGAGGGTATGTTCTCTATTCAGGGGACTCTGGGGCGTATTTTATTTGACACGGGGGTTACACATTGTTTCATTGCTATGAGATTTGCACGCACCATTGGGTTGTTAGACACCGCCGAGAATACGGTTACTTGTGTAGATTCGCCGTTGAGTAGGGGTTCCGTGATTTCCCTTATATGTAGAGGCGTGGGTATAGAGATTGGGAGGTTTACTTTACCCGCGGATATGTTAGTGTTAGAGATGACCGAGTATGATGCCATTATTGGTATGGATTGGCTAGTTGCGTACCGAGCCATGATTGACTATTTTAGTAGGAGTATTATCTTTGCCATTCCCGGGCAGGAGATGTTTTTATTGGCGATGCCTCGTCCTGAGGGAGGATCGTCCACTCACTTGTTCTATATAGATGAGGAGACCTCTAAGGAAGTGGTGATACCGCTTGATTCGATTCCGGTTGTTCGAGAGTTTGCCGATGTATTTCAGGATATACCTGGATTACCTCCGAGTAGGGAGATAGAGTTTGTGATCGATTAGACGCCGGGCACTCGGCCTATTGCCCGCGCACCTTACCGTATGGCTCCAGCTGAGATGAGAGAGTTACGGGATCAGATTGAGCAGTTGTTGGGTCAGGGGTTTATTCAGAGGAGTACTTCGCCGTGGGGTGCCCCTGTGTTGTTCGTAAAGAAGAGGGATGGATCGTTGAGGTTGTGTGTAGATTACCGGGAGTTGAATAAGGTTACGATACGGAATAAGTATCCGTTGCCCCGAATCGATGACTTATTCGACCAGCTGAGAGGAGCTTCTTTCTTCTCAAAGATTGATTTACGATTGGGATACCATCAGTTGCGTATCAGGGAGGAGGACGTCTCAAAGACTGCTTTCTTAACGAGATATGGTTCCTACGAGTTTCGAGTTATGCCTTTTGGTTTGACCAATGCTCCAACCGTGTTTATGGACTTGATGAATAGGGTGTTCAGAGAGTTCCTAGATCAGTTCGTCATTGTCTTCATTGATGATATTCTGGTTTACTCCCAGACAGAGGAGGAGCACGCCGAGCATTTGAGGCAGGTTTTGCAGACGCTACGTCAGAACGAGCTGTATGCAAAATATGAGAAGTGCGGATTCTGGCTGAAGGAGGTTCAGTTTTTGGGGCATATTATTTCCGACCGAGGGATATCTGTTGATCCGGGGAAGGTATCTGCGGTAAGGGAGTGGGGACAGCCCACGACACCGATTGAGATCCGTAGTTTCTTGGGCCTAGCAGGATACTACAGGAGGTTCATTCGGGGTTTCTCCAAGATAGCGGGTCCTTTGACACATCTGACTCGTAAGGGTGTGCTATTGATCTGGAGTGATGCCTGTCAGTTGGCATTCGATGAGTTGAAGGACAAGTGGACCTCAGCACCTGTGTTAGCATTTCCGAGACCGGGAGTTGAGTATCTAGTTTACACCGATGCGTCCTTGCAAGGACTTGGAGGTGTATTGCAGCAGGAGAGTCAATCCATAGCTTATGCTTCCCGTAAGCTTAACCCTCACGAGAAGAATTACCCCACCCACGACTTGGAGTTAGCGGCAGTGGTGTTTGCCCTTCAAATTTGGAGACATTATCTCTTGGGGGAGAAGTTTCGATTGTTCACGGACCACAAGTCCCTACAATACCTATTCACGCAGAAGGAGTTGAATATGCGGCAACGGAGGTGGCTTGAGTTTGTGAAGGACTATCAGTTTGATATCCAATATCACCCGGGGAAGGCTAACGTGGTAGCAAACGCGTTGAGTCGTAGGCCAGTAGATGAAGTGGCAGGGGTGTGGAAGGCAAAGTGGATGGGGTTGGGACACCAGGATGCAGTGGCCCGATCATTCATGTCGGTGATGACTGTTACACCGCAGATTGTGACGAGAGTGGTAAAGGCACAAGCAGATGACTCGTTCTGTCAGGAGCAGATAGTTCGATTATTAACAGAGGGAGCCGAGTCCTATACCGTTAGCTCAGACGGGGGATTACGCTTCAATGGCAGACTGGTAGTTCCGGAAGGGGAGGAATTGCGACACGAGGTGATGGCAGAGTCGCACGGCTCACGGTTCGCGGTACATCCCGGTGGGGACAAAATGTACCAAGACATGAGACGACAGTATTGGTGGAGCGGGATGAAGAAAGATATCGCCGTGTTTGTTTCTAAATGCGCCACTTGTCAGCTGGTAAAAGTGGATCATCAGAGACCGGCAGGACTTCTACAGCCGTTAGAGGTCCCGATGTGGATGTGGGAGAGCATATCCATGGACTTTATCACGGGGTTACCTACGTCACAGAGGGGTCACGAATCCATTTGGGTGATTGTGGATAGGTTGACCAAAGTCGCTCATTTTCTACCCGTAAGGACCGGCTACACTACAGGACTGTATGCCCAGCTCTTTATTGCAGAAATAGTGAGACTTCACGGCGTGCCCCTAAATATCGTGTCTGACAGAGACAAGATATTTGTTTCACGGTTTTGGGAGAGTTTTCAGGAGGCCATGGGCACGGAATTGCGGTTGAGTACGGCGTATCACCCGCAGACCGACGGGCAAACCGAGCGTACAAACCAGATGTTGGAGGACATGTTGCGTATGTGCATCATTGATTTTGGGGGTGGATGGGAGCAGTATCTTCCACTGGTGGAGTTTGCTTACAACAACTCCTACCAGTTCACCGTTGGCATGGCTCCATTTGAGGCGTTGTACGGTAGACCTTGTCGTTCCCCAGCATGTTGGTTGGAGGTGGGGGACAACAAACTACTTGGGTCGGAAGTGATTCAGGATACTTCGGCGAGGATAGAATTGATACGGAGTCGCATTCGGGTAGCTCAGGATCAACAGAAGAGCTATGCTGATGCGAAGAGGTTCTTCAGGGAGTTCCAAGTGGGGGACCAAGTTTTACTCAGAGTATCTCCTATGAAGGGGATTATGCGATTTGGGAAGAAGGGGAAGTTGACACTGAGATATGTGGGGCCATTTCCTATCATCGAGCGGATTGGGTCTGTTGCATATAGATTTGGGTTACCAGAACATTTGCACAGGATTCATGATGTGTTTCATATTTCCTCGATAAGGAAATATCTTAGGGACGATTTGGCTCATTCTCACATTGCTTTGGAGGACATCGATATCCAGCCTGATAGCTCCTACGAGGAGGGGCCGATTGCTATTTTGGACCGAAGTGAGAGGAAACTGCTGTCAAAGATAGTTCCGTTAGTACGTGTTCAGTGGCGGCATCATAATGCCGAGGAGTCCACATGGGAGCGCGAGGATGAGATACGCGAACGTTATCCAGAGTTGTTTTTACCAGGTACTTTCTAGTTCCGAATTTCGGGACGAAATTCTGTTATTAGGGGGGAAGTATGTAATACCCCGTACTTTTATTAATATTTATTTGTGGGATTAATTAAACTAAATGGGAATTAATTGAGAATTAATCCGGATAAAATACTAACGAGATGTGAGTTGGTATTTGATTATAATATGTATACATATGATGTTATATGAATATTGAAACTATTGAAATTGTCGCGAGATTGAAATACGGCAATTTGGGAAATTTTGTTGGGACGCGCGTGACAGTCGCGTCAGGAATATAATTATTTTAATTAAAAAAGTGAATTTTATTTTTATCAATCGTATGGTCATTTTGAGTGCGCCAATGCGTCCGGAAGGGTCGAAATAGTCAGAAAACACTAGCCGGGAGTTTAGTTTGGGTCCCGGGGCATTTTTAGGTCATACCGGCAACTTAAAAGGGTATTTTGGTAATTTTGGAATTTTGAGATTTATGACCAACGAATTTTAGGAGTTTAAAATAGGAAATTTAATGACCCACTAACCCATTACCTACAATTAACTGATTAGAGGGCAACGGGAGTTTCATGAGAAGTTAGGAGAGGTTCCCAAAAGAGAAAACCTTAACCTTCATCTTCAACCTTCAACCTTGGGAGAAAAAGGAAAGAGAGAGCACCCTTCATCAATTCAACACCAAATTCAGAGAATAATCCAAGGCAAGTGGTTTAATTACGTTAATTTCAAGCGAATGTTTCTTCCATGCTTAGAAATTGATATAATTGCATTGTATTGGAAGACTTGTAAAAACCCATGTAATTGGAGTTATAAATTCATGTTTTGATAAAGAGATTGCATGTAAAATTATGTTTGGGCGATTATATTGTTAGAAATACATCTTTTATATTACAAAAACGGATTTAATTGTGGATATTGATGACTTTAATTTTCCAGGGTTCATATTCATAAGGGTTGGGGGAATATTGGGAGATTTGATAATTGGGTGTTGTTTAGGGAGACTTGACCCCATAAATATGTTAAAATACGACCTAAGTATGTTTAGGAATGATTAGGAACCTTAAAACACTGTTGGGATAATGTTTGGATGAGTTTTGAGAAGAGAAAGTTGGAGGAAAAACGAATTTAGAAATTCTGGACTCGAAACTGTCACCTCGTTAGAAGACCTGCCCAGGTCTTTCGAACGAGCTTCTAACGAGTTGACAGTTTGACTTCTAACGAGTGGGATGTTCGTTCGATGTCTTTCGTTCGAACGAGATCTCGTTAGATGCCCACTTCGTTCGAACGAACTCTCGTTCGAACGACCTCGTTCGAACGAGACTTCTAACGAGTTGACAGATTGGCCTTTTTGGCTTGATTTGATTTCTAATGTCTCGTAACCTGGTTTAATTGTAGAGATAACATTCCCTTGATGACTAATTGATATAGTTGGGATATTTGGGATATATTGAGGAGTAAAACATAGAAGTGTGATTTGAACCAAATGAAAATTGTGGATTAGGACGTGAGAGACTATTACGATGTGATAACAAGTGACGGCTTAAATATTTGTATTAACCGGGGACATGTGAATTGTATAACATTATAAGT
This sequence comes from Sambucus nigra, assembly GCA_949130495.1. NCBI lineage: Eukaryota > Viridiplantae > Streptophyta > Magnoliopsida > Dipsacales > Adoxaceae > Sambucus > Sambucus nigra. The sequence continues at coordinate 194,076,051 of OX422208.1, forward strand.
TGGTATGAGAATGAGAAGTATACCACTAATAATTTATGGTAATTACTAAGACGTGTGTATGCTTAGTATATGTATATGATTTTATGTGTATGACATACCTACCATGCTTGCTATCACGGGAGGTTTGCGTTCGCTTAGGGCCATCTATTCTTTGTGTGCCTACGGGGGGATATAGATTGGTACCTCGAGGACATAGGTCAAAGAAGGACTTATTGGGAAGTTAATAAGTCTGCTGATCATGGGAGCGTAGGTATGTGCGTGACCCATGTGATGTGACTGTGTTCGCCTCCATTGTTTGTGATTGTTGTTATCTGAGAACGATTCCTGAGAGATTCGGAATGCGTGATCCTTATGTACGTGATGTACCAGGATGGTAGCAGAGTATGTGTGCACCGCAGCTTAGTCTCGGGGTGCTTGTATTGTATATTTATGATGTGAATGATATACGGTTAAATGAACAGACTTGTCATGTTTAATTATGAGTATAATTTATAGTAACTCCTTGAGAAGATAAATAAGGGGATAACCTCCAGTAAATGGTAATGCTAACTATTGAGAATCCGAGTTTAAGTAAAGCTATCTATTCAAGTGATAACATTGGGAATTCATATTGTGAATCGAGTAGATGGGTTAGAACTTATGTCGGTTTAGTTAGATATAAATACCACTTAGATGGGTACTGTACGTTAGGAGTGCACGATTAGACGAGAGGTGAGTATTTCATGTGAGAGCACGTCCTAACATGTATTTTGTATTCTTTGTTTTAATGTTATTAAAGCACTTGCTGTTTTTAAAATACTCTCCACTTTCGGTCTCTGACCCGTTTGCTTTCAAATCTATTTTTTTGTAAAAACCTTTTAGGTGCCCAGCCACAAGGACACCATGCATAGGATTTCCATTCAGGTGACGAGCTGTAGCTATTTGTGGAAGTTACAGGGCCTTGCTAGTAGACGCTTCTTTTGTCTTGACTCTATTCAGTTTTCATCATTTGTAGGGCATGTCGCCCATTTCTATTAGAGACATTTTTTATATTTCAGTTATTCAGATTGTGGATTGTAATTAATTCAGGATTCAAACTTGTTTTATTATTTCAGTTGTGGGATTGTTGTGAGGAGTATTTCCTCCAGACTCTTTATTACTTGTTGATTACACTATTGGGACTTTATTGTGTATGATTATGTTATTTTTATTCTTCACTTACTTCATGTTAATCAGATTTAATTTAAAATTGGCAACTCGCTTTTTAAATAATATGTGGTTAGTAATCATTAAAATGTTTTCGACAGTGATGCTATTAACTGAACCAACTTGGCATTTTGTATTAATTTTAATAAAGGAGTAGCTACCCGGTATTTAATTAGTCGGGGTGTCACAAGGCCATGACCTCACTTTGAAAGGCACCCCTGAAGACTCTTAAACTTCCCTCTCAGCAATTCAGAGAACATTCTCTTGAATTCAGAGCTATTCCCTTCCAAAAAAGCCCATCTCCCACATTCCATTCCATTCTTGTCATACTTAATTTAGTAAATGTATCCCGATCTCCTCATACCACCTTCATCCCTTTGCAAGATCAACATATCTACACTTAAGATCCACTTCAAGTATTTATAAAAAGGTCAAATTCTCCACCCATTTCTCTAATATCTCTTATTTTAGTATTAGTTCATTATACATTAGCGATTTATTTCATTACATCACATAAATTAATCTCAAACATTTATTAGAAGTATTTGCACATACTCTATTTTCATAGAAAAAACCAAAAGTAAGAAAAAGAGGGTTTATCAATAAATTTCAAAAAAGGGATTCGCAACACACATTCTCACACTTAATGCACGTTTATCTTTATAAACACATATAAGAGAAATATCCCATTTGTATTTATGGGTTAAACCCCACCCTATGTTATCTTCGAACTACGTGTAATATATGTATATATATTTATATATATATATATTCTCTTGACGGATGTCATATTCTTGCGTGCTTGTGTCTTGTCCGATGTAAATACTCGTTCTTCCATAACGATTTGTGATTCGACAAACACTTACATTATAATTGAATTATTATTTTTGGGAACACTCGTAAGGATGAATTCACTCCGTCCTTTTCCATGACGAGAGTTGAACGATTCCATTCTCCATCTATATTATACACATAAGCACACACTTCACGGAGTCTAACAGGAGAAGATTAACACATGCCCAAGAGAGACCGAAAGTGTGGGATGGGTACCTAACACCATCCCATTCCTTAACTTAGTCCCCAAACCTTTTAAATACTTGGTTTCGCAAGCATCAGTATTGTCCTTGATGCCATTCTCTCGAGGCGATAACATTTTTTTTGTATGTTTGGTGCCTAATAGGCTGGCGACTCTATCTCTATATATTATCCCACATTGACGATGATCGAGCGCCCCGAGAAATGGCTCAATCTCGTGTGCATGCCAGAGGGAATCCCCCTAGTGCCTCTAGATGGCCACATTGTCTATGCCTAATTTTTTTAATAAGATATAAGCATGAGGAACAAATTCATTTAATAAACACGTATTGACTTCTCAAGTAAAATGATTTTCCCCTGTTGATTCTTTCATTACATTTAAGTTTAAACGTTGGTGTTTAATGCCTTGTCAAATCAATCATATATAATTGGTGGATGCCAATTTTTTCTTTTGTTGTTCGTCACTTTATCTACTTAGAGCATCCACCGCGGCTGTAGGCTCACGAATGACAAAGTTAAAAACAAATGATCACGATGTCCATAGTAGAGGAGAAAAATAAATTTATAAAAGACTTTCTACGAACTAATGTTGTTATTAGGAATTTTTTTTTTCTTATGGACAACATTTGTTTGTATGAATTATTACAGATTAATGTAGTTAGTAAGAACCCAATTATGTAATAAAAATGAATTATTTATATTTGATACGAACTTCAATTGTTCATAGCAATTGATACGAACAAATAAAGTTTGTTGAAATTGTTACGAACTAATGAAGTTCCTAGGAACTGTTTACAGAATTTGTATCCATTCTCTAAATTTGGAAAATAGCTACAGATCCATCAGCGGATTCTTATCTCATTTCCCTACCATTGAAGACATACGATTTTACAAAACAACAAAATCTCTTGGATTTTAGTACCACCATTGTGGATGCTTTTAGGCACGATTTAGGAAACTGCTCCATCTATATGCCTTATATTTAATAGTCAAATTACGAGTGAAAGCATAAGTTAAAACTACAAAACACCTAATAGTTCCACTATGGGGATATATGTGCCACAAATATCATGTGGAGTTTATAGGTGATATATGATAGCCAAATTTTTTAATTTAAAATAATTACGAGTGATATATTAATCTCTTATAATATTTGGTTGGGAGTGATCTCTGATTCATATATTGGAATCCCTATCTTTCCTCTCGAGGATACAAAGTCATAATTATCACCCTATAGACCCCCTATGTTCCTTTTAGTTATTTAATTATTTTAACTATTGCTTTCACTCATTGAAACATGTTATTTTACTTTCTACTAAACATATGACTTTTGCACATATATTGATTCACATTTGCAAACTAATGGAAAAATTCCTTGAACAACTTATTAAGGTTATAAGGCTTGATGATGCAGCCGAGTCCACTTCTTAAGTTTTCGATGATTATTATTCATTAATATGAATAGATGTTGAACACCGCATCCCACATGTTGACACACAAAATGGATTAGATAAATACTCCATAAAGTGATTTCATTTCCTTGCAATACCTTTACTTATGCAATACATTACTAAATCGTGCATGAGGATATGTAGTATTACAGACTTAGATTGCCTAAGGACATGTCGTACTGCAGATTTAGACCCAGAAATTATCATCATACTTCCATGTATAACTTGTGCGAGTTATTAGATTAAACATATCCCATTTATGCAAGACTAATTTTCAATTAAAGACTCAATCCCACCTCCCCAATGTACTAATATTTCTACTAATAAAGATTATTGATCTATATATGCTATGAGTTAACCTTGACCATTCAGTATTTAGAACCCTTAAAAGGAGAGGTGTTTACAACTCGTCTCATATATGACCACTTTTATGAGACAATATTCCCATATTAGGGGGAGATAGGAGATTTACTATAGACTAGACCATTCTAGAGAAAAGAAATGAGAATTATCATGTAATACTCCTAATTTTTCAACCGAGTCCTGATACTTTACAGTGTGAAATTGAATTATGGTGGATAATGCATTTACAATAATTTTGTAAATAGATTACCATATGAATTTAATAATGCAATAAAGGAAATTAAGTCACAAGAGTCACCTATGAATGTACCTTCTAGAATTAGTGCACATTTAGGAAACCCAAATATGGAATCATATGAAGTCACATCATACAAAATGAGTGGTAAACCTATATATTCAAAAATATTGTCTTCCTTAAAGAAGAAAAATGAACAGGAATTCCTTATGAACTGTCCTAAAGGTGTTTTGCATTTCACTCGAAAAATCCTATCAGAAAATATACTCTCTCTTAATTACCATATGTGGTTATTATTTTAGAATAAAAACCGAAGTCTTACATTTCACTATCTTGCCCCTATATTTCAAGATTCTAACTTCAACTCAGTTTTAACTCTTTTCTTTAGGGGTCAATAAAAATAACAACATAATAAAATGATAACAATCGACATATTTTTCTATTGATGGTGAACATGTCCTGATACCAAGACATGTCGCATGTTATAAGTAAAATACCATTCTTTGCATGTGACATACATATGTTACATTTAAAACTTTTCCCACAAGGTATAATTTAAAATAATCCAACAATAAATAAACTACCAACCACAATAAGATAAATCACAATGCTAAAACTCTAATAACATAAAATTCAAATGATATAAATGTCATCAACATAATCTCTATAATTGAAAGCTATAAACCAACTGTGGTGTCGAATGATCACTAAATCCAAATATAACCGTCTTAGAAAATAAATGAATGGATAGGAAACCAAATTAATTTAATAAAGTAATTCTTCATCTGCAAGTCCCACTATAGACAACCCATCCTAGTACGCCCCAAATACCTCCTTAGGTCCCTAACATATTTCCTCTCACCCTAAGACCCTAGGTACTACTCCAAATCCCAATCTAGAGGCTACCGAGCACTCCCAAGCCCGCTTGACCTTGATCAACTCCCCATCTTTAGAGAATATCATTGCAAATTCATAGGGCTCTAAATACGCTTTTCATTTGTCTGTATCGTGCGCAAATCGGCCTTGCGGTTCACATGCACTCACCATTTTACTTTAAACCTTGATCAAGAGGCCGTTGGGCACTCTCGATCCCTATTTGACTTTGGTAAACTATCCAACCTAAGAGAAGATCATTTCATCTTCATAGGTCTCTGAATCCCCTATCAAATGACACATACCATGAGCAAATCGATCTTACGGTTCGTGCATACTCACCCTTTTAATCTAAACCTTGATCCAAAAGACACTTAGCACTCTCGAGCCTTGTTTGACCTTAATCAACTCTCCAATTTAATAGAGGATCATTTCAACTTCATGGGGCTCTTAATTCCCTTTCCAACGGTCCATACCGTATGTTAATTGGCCTTTCGGTTCATGCGTACTCACCTTTTTACTCTAAACCCTGATCTAGAGGCTACCTGGAACTCTCGATCCCCGTTTGACTTTTGTCAACTCTTCAACTTGAGAGAAACTCATTGCACCTTCATAGGGCTCTAAATATCGTTTACAACAGTCTGTGTTATGTGCAAATTGGACCTATAGTTCACATGTACTTTCCTTTTTACTCTGAGGACCCTTATTTAGAGGTCATCGGGCGCTTCCGAGCCCTGTTTGACTTTAGTCAACTCTGGAACCCGGGAGTGGACCAGTTGATTTTTATAGGGATCTGAATCTGCTTTCAAGGTCCTAGACGTGCACGATTGATACACATGGTTTACATTTTATGCACTTATTCCTTGAAAAAGTACTTTCTGGATTGCCTATAGGCACCCCAGACCAGCTGGCTATAGGCAGGGGTGTACTTTACTTTGCCGCAATCCAGGTTTATACCGATATGTAGGTATGGGGTCCAAAACACAAAAGCCCAATCTTGGCTGGGCCGAGCAGGCCCAACACAATCACCAGGCTTCCTTAGACCGGTACATCAATAAAGAGAGATAGACAAAGATGTTTAAAATGAGGATACATACAAAACATTTATCATTTAATTATTGATAAGCTTATATTTGTTACCTACAATCTCGAAAGAGATAATAAGAAATCACCTTATGATCCAATAGCATGCCAAGAGAGTTCCTTAAACAACTCAACTGCTTTACTTTACGAGACTATAAATACAACCCTTACCCTCGGGCCAAAAAGGATTCAATTTTCAAACATTGAGAGACATTAATAAGAACTCAATGACCTCTCCATGGACGTAGGAATTTTGCTGGTCCACGTATATCTATGTGTTGTGTGGAATTTTCATATTATTTTGTTACTTGCTTTATGGAATTCATTAATTATGATTAATTGCACTCACAATTGGTGCCATTTGTGGGAACCAATTTCCTTTTCTACGAAAGCAATCCCTGTGATAAAATAGTCACAAATGTCTCACTGCACAAACAATGCACCAAACTTGGTGACTTGCGAGCTGACTTGGTTGCACTCAGGATCGGATCTAAAGTTTGATAGGATGGAAACCCAAGATTTTATCCTAAGAAACAACCCTCCGAGGAGAGCCACAGGCAACCTTGATCTCACGATTAGTCAATGCATATGAAGAAAGACTTCAATAATGAGAGGTGAAAATCGCCTCCAGATTGAGGAAAATTAGTACCTTCATCAACATCTGGAAAAAATGGAAAGAGAACTTCGCCTGAAGAGTAAAAAATGCCATGGTCAGACTTCTATCCCTCAGGTGGGCTAAACCTACAACTAAGGAAGGAGCACCTAGCACAACTAAGAGCGTTCAAAATATGGGAGTCACCCAAGGAAGTGCCACTGAGATAATGAGGGCCATAGGGATGACATAAAAAGATTGGACCAGAGAGAAATGGATCAATACCTAGCACATCGAGGAGCCATATCAACAAATGAGCTGGCAAGGAGAGATCTAATCACTCAGATGAAGTGTCCTTTATCAAAGTCCATTAAGGAGGAGGAATCCCAAAAGAAGTTTGGAATCCTAAGGTTCAAAATCCATGATGGAAAAGTAGACCCCATAGATCATTATCAGAAATATAGGTAGGACATAACCTTATTGAATCAGAACGATGCTCTCATGTGTTGTATATTCCCTTCCAACTTCGGTGATGTCGCCCAAAAGTGGTTTGAGAGGCTGTCGCACAAGTTGGTTAAGAACTTCACTGCTCACTTTATAACTAGAAGCTCGCATCCAAAAATGATGGATTCTCTGCTCATGATGAGGAAAAAACCACATGCGACCCCGTACGAATACGCCAAGCAAAACTAGGAGACTTTCAACGAAGTGGAAGATCGCTCGGAGTAAATCGTCGTAACATCTTTCAAGATCAGCTTACCCCTACCTCCATATTGCACTAGTACCTCACCAAAAGGGAAGCGAACATCGTAGAAGACCTCATGTCATGTATAGATAAGTACACCAAAGTGAAGGACGTGGTCCATACCAGCCAGCCAGAAACTGGTCGCGCTAAGGCGAACAAAGGCATCGAGAAGGAGAAAAATCCTAAAAAGGAGAATAAGAAGAAAAATGGTGCCAAGAATAGGGCTAAGGAGGATTCATCCAAATATTTTCAAGCCATCAACAAAGTATTCAAGGAATCAATTTATAAGATCTTAGGGAAGATCAAGGATTAACAGTTTCTCAAATAATTAAAGAAGAGGGGAGGGGATCCGACCAAGAGTAACAACACACTCAGGTGTTCATTACAGAAGGAAAATAGACACAAGATAGAGAACTGTAAGACATTGAAGTCCCATTTTGAGGAGTTGGCTCAGGCAGGGCACATGAATAAGTACATAGAGAAGAATTATGATTAGGTCATCACCAATAATGACCAAAAACCAGACAACGCCCTAGATAATGTGGCTGGACATGAGTTTGCAATGATTCATGGGACATCTGGTCTCAAACAGATCCAGGAAAATGCAGTTTGGATGGAACTTGTTATAGCTGTGATGTAGGCCTTCCATATAGACCGCACCAAGAGCCAAGCTGGTAAGCACAGGTGATCGAAGGACGTGGATTACGTTAAACACATAGTGTTTACCGAGGAAGATTTGGTCTGGGTGAGAACCCCACACTATGACGCACTAGAAATCACTCTTAGGATTTCCAGTTGGGACAAGGACAAGGAACAGTTACTGGTAGATCATGGGAGCTCCTCGGACGTGATGTACTTGAAACTCTTACATAAGCTCAAACTAAAGATATCCATCTTGAAGGAAGAAACTAGAGAGGAATTTTTCTGATCGGCACAACATTGTCCAACATGAAATAAGGGAGTTGATCACCTTTCTAAACCAGAACCTAGACGTATTTGCATGGAAGCCATATGATATGCCCGGGGTTGATCCTATGGTAGCTTTTTACCATCTCCATGTAGATCCGACATTCAAGCTAATCATATAAAAATATTGTTGAACATCCCCATAGAAGGCAAAAGCGGTGGAAAAAGAGGTAGGTAAACTTCTGTAGGCAAGGTCCATTAGAGAAGTTGAATTATTGAAGTGGATCTCGAATCCAATCGTAATTCATAAAAGTAACAATAGTCAGAGGTTCTGCATAGACTTTATCGATATCAACAAAGTTTGTCCTATGGAAAGTTTCCCCTACTAAAGATTGATCAACTAGTCGATGCCACTGCAACCCACAAACGAATGAGTTTTTTAAATGCTTATTTAGGGTATCACCAGATACCTCTGTTCGGCCCCGACCAAGATAAGACTTCATTCATAAAACCATTGGGTTTGTACTATTACAAGGTCATGCATTTCGACCTAAAGAATTCTAGGGCCACGTTGTATCCATCCCGATATCCTCCTATCTCCCCTCTCCGCGGGGTGGGGAAACAAGGGGGAGAAAAATGTCTCGTGCCCTCATACTCTAGGAACGCTTCGACCGTCGTCGGTGTGAGGTGAATGTAAAGAGATGGAATCGCTTGACTATTTGGCAAAAAATAGGCAAAATAACATGTCGCCGTTTCGAGAGAGCGGTATCAAAGACAAACAGATGCTTACAAAATCAATAATTCTAAGGTTCGAGGGCTAAGTTACGAAATGGAAAGGTGTTAGGCACCCATCTCGTCCTTTCGGTCTATTATGGTCTTGTATTATTAATTTCCTTTATTTCTCCTCGAAGTGTGTGCATGTATATATAATGGAGATCGGAATCGTCCAACTCATACCATGGAAGAGGTAGAGTGAGGTCATCCCTAGGAATATTTCCAAAAATAATATTAAAAATATAATTTAGGCGTTTATCTTGATATTGATCGTTACGATGAAACGATAATATGTATTGGATAAAATGCTTCTAAGGATCACAAACATAATATGTATTAAAGTAATGAAAGAATATAATAAATTTGGAAATGAGGAATTTGGAAAATTGGAAAACTGGACTCGAGTCTTGGGTTTTAATATGAAATGCCTACATAGCCTATAAAGGCACGTAGTTGGCATGTAGCATAGAGGTGGGGTTTATCCCATAGATTCAAACGTGATTTTCTTATATATGTGTGTGTATAAAATGTGTTTTTAGTTTTGAAAAAGTGTAGTGGGTAATCTCGTTGGAATTTATAGGTGTAACCCTCTTTTTGAGTGTTTTGGTTATTTTATAGAAAATAAAGTATGTGCAATATAACTAATAAAAATGTGAGATGTTACTAAGTATGAACTAAAGTAAAAGCTAAATTATGAGTTTATGTAATTATTGCAAAAACAAGAAATTTAAAAAAGAGGGAAGGATTTGGACCTTCTTTGAAGAATTAAAGCTTGATCTTGGATGAATTCCCTTGAATGTTAAGATGAATGTTGGATGAGAGAAAATGAAAATTTTCCAAATTGGGTGTGAAAAGGATGGGAATTTAAGATGGAATGGAATTTCACGTAACGAAACTTCCCTGGTTGCAAGAGAATGCTTCTGAGATCATTTATGCTGATGGATCTGAGGTTTCCTTTGGGAGTGAGGTCATGCCCTCTATTTATAGGATCGGGAGACTGCCGATCGGCATGGTACCAGCCCTACCAATCGGTAGGTAACCTTAGACACACTACTAATAGGCAGGGAAATGGACCTGCCAATTGGTAGTCTCGTGTAGATTTTTTCAAAAAAATGATCCTAGAATGCAATTCATTGATCCAAATCCTGAATGGGGCATACCATTAGAAATGTAATTCAGATACCTTCAAGAGTCCTTGGACCGCTCTCGGGTCCAGGAGTTGATTTTGGGTCAAATGTGGCTTGAAAGCACTCGTCGGACGAAAACATATCGTTTGTCCGAACGATAAGTCAACATTTCACACGAGGTGGACCGTTGGAAAGGTTATGCCAGGTACTTTGACATTCCAAAGAGCTTTGATCGGTTTAGAAAGTTAACCTTGGCCAACTGGGGCCTGAAAGCGTCCGGTGACCTCTCGGAGTAAAATGGATCATTCGTTTATATTGTGAGGCTAATTTGTGCAGAGGTAGAACGTTGGAAAGGGTATTCACTACCATTAAAAGATTCATTCTATCTCGTTCGAGATGAAGATTTGACCTTGGTCAAACGGAACCCGAGAGTGCCCGGTGGTCTCTGGATCAAATTTTAGGGAAAAATGAATCATTAATCCGAACGGTTATGTTGTTTTGTGCACAAGGCAGACTATTGGAAAGGCGTTTTAGTGCCCTTCAAAGATTCAAGAGCTTTCACTCTGACAATGAAGTTGATTTGGGTCAAATCGGGTCCCGGGAGGGCCCGGTGGCCTCCAGATTGATTTTTGGTAGTAAAATGGTCCATTCGTTCGAACCGTTATTCCGATTTGTGTATAGGGAAGATCATTAGAAAGGGAATTCAGGGATTTTCAAAATTTTAAAGATATTTCACTCCGATGATAGAGTTGATCGGAGTCAAATGGGGCCTGGGAACTCCCGATGGCCTCTAGATCTGTCACACCCCAAACCCAATATTTATACTAATCATTTGTTGTTAGAATAATTGGATCATAATCTCGAGCCCATTGAAAATTTAATTCATTTATCAATATTTTTCTGCATAATGAACATAATATTGTTCTTGTGCCATAACGAAGTCAACATCAGAGTCATAATTAAGCGGACATACAATACTGTGATTAACTATGATCAACTCAATCCATACTAAATCAATATATACAATATGTGAGTATATTAAAATCTTCAGTGTGACAACGATAAAATCCCCATTTTTAAATCCCAGCTCTCTCCAACGGTGCAACTCTCAAAGTTACTGGTCATATGGTATCCTAGCTGGCAGCGTACGAACCAGAAATTGTTAAAATATAAACCATAAGAATTAAGCTTAATGAGGTACTCCTTCCCTGCAACAGAATAACAATTCTATATCGAATATGTTGATATAAAATCCGAACAATTCTGCCCATTGGCAATAACAAATCATGGATCATAAGATCCAAATAATTTTGCCCATTGGTAATAACAAATCATGGATCATAAGATCCAAATAATTCTTCCCATTGGCAATAAGAAATCATGGATCATAAGATCCAAACAAATCCTGAATATTTTAATATCCAAACAAATCCTGGATATTTTAATATCCAAACAAATCCTGGATCATGAGACCCAAACAAATCCTGGATATTTTAATATCCAAACAAATCCTGAATACCAAAGTACTCAAACAAATCCTGCTCTTAGAGCTATATTCATAATTATATAGGAAACAAATCATAAGTACACTCACCTTGATAGTTTAACTGGCTTTTCCCTTTCCTTTATCCGGTACTTATTCAATCAACTCTTCTTCCCTTCCTATCATTCTTACAATATTAGTATCATCATAAGAATATCAATAATCCAAAGAATGATTTAAACATAATTCAATCCATGAGCATCACACGATTCCATTCAAATCATTTATCACAAGTGAAGTTCCATCCAAATCCATGTTAATATATTTAACATATCCAAATCATAGACCAAATATAAATTCATTTATTCTTGGTAATTCAATCCTTGTCATATTAGTATTCCAATACAAAAGACAATACATCATTTCAAGTCTCCTAGAGCAAGATATGCCCATTTCTTTACCACATAGCAAATCTGCCCTATAGGCTCTTTTATCGTTCATTCAACTTCCAGGAATTTCCATAATTTTTCTACATAATAAATTTATGTGATACCCAACATCAGTAAACATATTGAACAATACAAGATTAAAATTTCATAATTTTCAGAGTTCATTTGCTATGTCAAGCAAAACATCGAACACATGGCGGGCATACTTTCACCCTTAGGGCAGATTTCATACCCGAATTTAAAACTCTCACCAAAGATTCATTTATTGGTATTTTCACATAATATTCGGATATGTCATACATATATGAGTCCAGGTTAATCTCCAATTGGAATAAATCAATTTCAGTAATCATACAAAAATATATGGAAGTTTGAATAAACAAAGTTTCTAAATAAAGCAATTTTAGGGTTTTGTACATTCAACTTAACTTAAACTTTAATCTAACCACACACATATATCAAGGGCTGAAAGTTTAATAAAAAAATGATGATTTCTATCATCTAAAACATTAATATAATAAAAATAACAAGATTTGTGGTTAGGATTACCGTTGGGACTTTTACGTAATTTATACGGATTTTTCTCCAATTTTCTCCTCACTTTTTCTTCCTAACTTCCTAATTATCTTTCTTTAAGCTTCAAATATCTCATGGCTGAATTTGGATGAATAAGTAGGTAATTATAAGGGTTTGAAGTCGGACAAAGCCACCACCCTTCCCAACCAATCAAAATATAACATTTATTGGGCATTAAGGACAAATTTCCACTTAAACCAATGGACAGATTTTCCCTTCGTTAGTAATTTCGGTATAACTTCTTACTCGGACCTCCGTTTCACACACCATTTGTTGTGTTACAACCCTAACTCACCTGTCTACAAATATCTATATTTCACCTCAAGTCAATTATTATTTTATAAAGGTCAAAACTAGCCTTAAAACATGAGCATTCCTACCGAAAACTTCAAAATCTCACATTCGTAACTAATTCATTTTTATGCTTTATGAAGCTAGGATTAGAATAAATACAATGACTTAACATTATATATACTAATAACATATTGTCCATATCTCATAATATAATCATGATTTAAACATGATTTATCATAATTATATTCGGGTTGTCACAAGATCAGTACTCAAAGTATGACCTAGGGTTTGTAGTGAAATGGAAAGGTGCTAGTGACTTAAAGAGAGACTTTGGGGGGTCCTAGAATGTGGTGTCTATAGATCCCCTTGATAGGTGAGCTTGGAACAAGCGAAAGCCATCAAATACACCCCACATGATGTTTTGGGAAGAGGTCGATTCTACAGACCTAAAGGGAAAAGGATGATAGTTTCATAGGGTCGAGGTCGATTTTGAGGACCAAAGGAAATCCTAGGGATAACTGATTCTGTGGGCTAAGGTCAATTCTTAGGAAATAGGATAGAGAGTGACCAATTCTGTGGGGCGAGGTCAATTCTGAGGACCTAGGATAGGGAGCGACCAATTTTGAGGGTCGAAGCCATTTTTGAGGGCTTAAGTGGGAGTGACCAATTATGCGGGTCGAAGCCAATTCTGAGGTCTTAGGTTATAGAGACCAATTATGAGGGTCAAAGATAATTTTGAGGGCTTAAGTTGTAATGAATAATTATGAGGGTCGAAGCCAATTATGAGGGCAAGTGCAAGCGACCAATTTTGCGGGTAAAAGCCAATTCTGAGGGCTTAAGTAGAGGTGACCAATTCTGTGGATCAAAGCCAATTCTAAGGTCTTAAGTTGAGTTGACCAATTTTGAGGGCTTAAGTTGTAGTGACCAATTCTGTGGTTTGAAGCCAATTCTAAGGGCTTAAGTAGAAGTGACCAATTCCTAGGGCTTAAGTAGAAGTGACCAATTTTGCAGGTCAAAGCCAATTATGAGGGCTTAAGTTGTAGTGACCAATTTTGAGGGTCGAAGTCAATTCTGAGGGCTTAAGTAGAAGTGACCAATTCTCAGGGCTTAAGTTGAAACGACTAATTTTGAGGGTCGAAGCCAATTCTGAGGGCTTAAGTTGTAGTTTTCTTGGGAAAATTTGGATACTTCACTAGGGAAATTATCTTTGGGGTTTCGCTGGGGATTTTGGGGAAGCATTTGATTTTGAGTTTTTGGTTCCGGTGGGGAAGAGGAATTGCTCAGAGGATTGGATGTTTCCTTAATGAGGAATTTTTTAATTTTTCGGTGTCCTTTGGAGACATTGCTAGGAAGATATCCAATTGATTTTGGGAATTCCGCTGGGCAAGTAAGTGTTTCACTGGGGAAGAAAGTGGAAAATATTTTTCTTGGTGAAAAAGGTTCTAAAATTCATTTTGCAAGTTTAGGAATTTTGCGGTTTTTTTTTTGAATTTTCAAGCATTTTTCGAGAATTTTTGTACGAAATTTTAGAGAGGGTGTCGACCGGCATGGTGTGAGAGGTGCCAAACGGCAGTGGCATGATTGTTTTTGGGGTAACTTGATCAGATGAAGTGACAATGTTGATTGGTATGTTGCTGGAAGTTGTCGATCGGTGTGACCCTTAGCCACCTTTAAAAAAGGGCGAGAATTTCTCATTTTTCACAACTTTCGGACTTGCTCTCTTCTGCTATTTCTTTCTGAAAAATGTTTTAGCATTCCAAAACCATGAAATGGATAACTTCTCAAGAAGTGAGACCCACATGGCGTGGCTAAATGTCGATGACTGGGCGAACTTGGAATGGTGGGCCAGGATACCACTTGCGCTAGGCAGTGAGAGTGCTTTCAAATCATTCGAGCTAGTTGCGGATGAGCAAACTCTTTTGCATGATCTGTTTAATCATCGATCCTCTAGGTAAGTGAACCCTAGAGGCTATATAAGTGTCAATGACCTTTGGTATTCTTTTCTTCTTTCTTGGAGATATTTACTTATTTCTTGAATTTTAACAAGGGTTTTTTCTTTTTGTCTTTGACCGACTGATATATCTATGTAGAACCTGCATTCTCGAGGGAAGATGGGGCTTAAGGATTTCTGGGAGCACCTTCCATCAGTGATGAATCAAGTGGTGTCATCAGCCGGCTTTTATAGACTGGCGTCTGCACTGGACGAGACGTCTCATTCGACGGTTGTTCTTTGCGCTTAGGGGGAGAGGTCGTGGGACACCACCCAAACCATGCACTTTGGCTTTGAGGAGATGACAATTACTCCCATTTACATGTAGTAGATGCGAGGGGGCCCAGACCGACGTGGACTGCGAGGGGGCCCAGATAGACGTGGACTGGACATTGTGGGTGATGTCGATAGCGATGGAGGTGGCGTTAAGTGATGTGGAGAGGATAGTCTTTGGGACTCTTTTCGTCTGTCCCTTTTGAGAGAGTTATTATTGAGTCAACGGATTGACAAGACTAACGGGAATTAGGTGTGGTAGATGTCCCGTTTATTTATTTTACTTTTGTTGGGAGGGTTTTTAATGGCGACGAGTGACGACGTCGTCCACTTGTGGTTTTTACCATTTTTGAGGGTATTTTCAAATGTCCCTCATTTTGACTGGGGGAACCTGACTTCGGTAACCCTTTGTTTTTCTTGGGACACATTCAGCCGGTGCTGCTGGTGGACCTTAACTGGCGTCATGTATCATTTGGAGGTTTTCTTTATTTTATGTATTTTACTTTATCCATTCACATTTTCCTTTATGTATTCACATTTTACTTTATGCATTCACATTCTCCTTTATGTATTTTCTTCTTATTGTTGACCCTTGTCCTTTGCAGACGTGGTTCTATGAGGTGATTGGGCTTAGCGCCCAGCTGATAGCTTTGAAGGATGAGTTTGTTGGGGACTTTTGCCCGATGTACCGGTGGCCGAAGTCCAACCGATTGTTGGTGACACTATTGTAGAGAGTAAGACCAAATAATCAATTGTTGTGGATGAGTCCGAAAACCTTTTAAATTATGACTCTCCAGAAATAGTTGAATCTTTACCAACTGAGATCCCTGATGTACCAAACTGGGTTTCCAAAGATCATCCTTTAGCTAGTGTATTTGGTAATCCTACTGAGCCTGTTCGTACAAGATCTCAACTTCGAAACATTACTCATTTTGCATGTTTTGTGTCTCTTATTGAGCCAAAAACTGTAAATAAAGCCTTGAATGACACCTTGTGGATAAGTGCTATGCAGGAGGAACTTATTCAACTTGTCATTCATGATGTTTGGTATCTTGTACCCAGGCTTGAAAATAAAAGGGTTATTGGCACACGTTGGATTTTTAAAAACAAGACTGATGAATCTGGGATGATTATTCAGAATAAAGCTAGATTAGTTGCCCAGGGCTACTCCCAGATTGAAGGAATAAATTTTGAGGAAACTTTTGCTCCTGTCACTCGCCTCGAATCTATTTTATTACTTTTTTTCATAGCATGTCATTTGCATTTCACTCTATATCAAATGGATGTTAAGTCAACCTTCCTTAGCGGAATTTTATCTGAGGAGACCTATGTAGAACCACCCAAAGGGTTTATTGACCCTCATCTCCCAAATTATGTTTATCGTCTTAAAAAAGATCTTTATGGGTTAAAACAGGCTCCTAGAGCTTGGTATGAGCGTCTACCCACCTTTCTTTTAGATAATGGATTTAGGAGAGGAGGAAATGACCAAACCTTGTTTGTAAAAAAATTTGACAAAAACATTACTATTGCTCAAGTTTATGTTTACGATATCATTTTTGGTTCCACTTCCCCTTCAGAAGTTAAGCCTTCTCTGACATTAAGCACAAAGATTTCCAAATGTCACTTATGGGGGAGTTACAATTCTTCTTAGGAATCCAAGTTAAACAGAATTCAGAAGGATTATTTCTATTGCAATCTAAATATGCTTCAGAGATTGTTAAGAAGTTTGGCCTATAAATAACTAAAGACGCTAGGACTCCTATGAGTACCACTGTCAAACTTTCTAAATATGAGAATGGTAAATCTATTGATACCACCATGTAACATAGTATGATAGGAAGATTACTTTATCTTACTGCCTCCCGTCCTGATATCATATACTCTGTCTGTGTGTGTGCCCGGTATCAAAATAATTCTAAAGAGAGTCACCTTTTGCGCATTAAAAGAATTATCAAATACATCAAAGGCACTCTAAACTTAGAAATTTGGTACACTAAAGGTGACTCTAGTACTATAGTAGGTTACACCGATGTTGATTGGGCCGGTTGTATCGATGATAGTAAGAGTACTTCAGGAGCTTGTTACTACATTGGTAACAACTTAGTCGGATAGAGTAGTTAGAAACAAAACTGCACTTCCTTGTATACTACTGAGTCCGAATATATTTCAATAGGAAGCTGTTGTTCTCATTTACTTTGGCTGAAAAAAATGCTAAAAGATTATGGTATCACTGAAGATAAGTTACATCTATATTGTGACAATCAAAGCACGATTAATATTTCTAAAAATCCTGTTCAGCACTTTTGTACTAAACTTATTAAAATCAGATATCATTTCATACGCGAGTTAGTTAAATCCAGGGAGCTAGAAATAAATTACCTTCCTACTGAATTACAATTAGCAGATTTATTTTCTAAACCTTTGGATTTTCTTTGATTCGAATCTTTACGCAAATCTATTGGAATGGTCATGGAAAAACATTGAAATTTTATCTTCTCTAGTTTTTCTTTTCCCTTTGTCCATTTGAGACAAAATGGGGGAGAAATTTGAGTCCTCTTGGACATTATTGTATATTCTCAACTAAAAATCTTGATCTTAGTTATCTTATTTTCAGGAATCAGTACCGTCGGTTGCAACAGAAATTTATTAGGGTATTGATTTGTATTTAGTTGAGTTATGTAATTTTATGTTTCTAGGATATTGGGTAGATATAATTTTTGTATATAGGAATAGGATTTTCTTATTTCTTTTGTATCCCTACGAGTCCTCGTTGACTCACAGGAGATTTTGTCTCATATTTTTAAAGGGGGAGATTAAAGCACCCTATATCTTTGACTTACTTAAGTCTATATTATATAGGTGCTCATCTATTTTGGAAATTATGACAAAATTTGAGTCCTATCCCGAGTTTCCAAAGAACCTCAGACTCTACTTGATGCCTCTATAAGTTCTTAAAAGGTAGCTTACCAACACCACACACTAGGATTGCATACATACATTATATCATGAGATATTTGGTTGTGTGTGAGTTAATCCCTTCAAATTAATTTTCTAATATTTTTAAATAATTTCTTAGATTTTAAAATGATTTTTAGAAATTAAAATTGTTGATTAAAAACCTTTTGGGCTAGATTATAATTTATTTTTAAGGCATAAAATTTGATTGGGTAGAAACCGAAAGCGCTTGAGAATATTGTGGGTACAATTTCCATTTTTAAAACACACGTTTTACACTGCATCTCTTCCTTACACGTGTTGCTTATATAACGATCTGATATGTGTTTTCTCACACTCACAATCTTAAGACTCACTGTGCACCATTGGATCATTCTAATCGACGATCTGCATGTGTTTTCTTTTAGTCCCCGTGTTTGATTTTAAACCAATCAAATCTGTTTTAAATGCGATGGCTTGGTAGCCATTAGATTTACATCGAATTAATCCTGATCGTTCAGTTATCCTCGATGTTCCAAATCCTTCTTCTCTCAGTATATAAGGATACTTCGTCTTCGATTTTGTAACTTTTGGTTATTTTAACCTCTGAGAGAAAAGGGAGAGAAGGGAGAGAAAGAGTTAGAGAGAGAGAGAGAGAGAAAGAGAGAGAGAGTTTGAAGAGTTTTTTCAAACCCTAACTCAAACTTCAACCAAATCCAAACCAGAAAATCATTTTCATAGTGTTTTTAGTTCATGATTTGTGAAGTTTCTTCCTCTACTGTCTTATATCTCTTTGCCAACTTCACGTTTATTAAGTCTCTATTTCTTTGCATAGAAATTTGAGATTTGATTTCTGTGATACATATCACTTAGTTATTTGCTAGATCTGATTTCTTGTTTCAAGAAATCTTTTTTTTGGTTGTTTTCAAAATAAATGTTATTTTCAAACCCTAAACCAACAAAACGCTTTCTGATTTCAACTTACTCAAACTGTCAGACTTAGATCTAGTTTTGAGATCTTGATTGGGGTTTTCACTTTCATAATTATTTCATGATTTGTTAAACAAGTAAATATTTTCAAATAAAGAAAGTGCATAGGATCTTGGCTAGTTTGTATAGCAAGATTCCTTCTTGATCTGCGGTTATTTGAAAGATCCAAAGTCTGACTTATTTGACTAAGCTGATTTTAGAAACCCTTGCATTTTGAGAGATTTGTTTGTAATTTGTTACTCATATTGTCTGTAATTAAGTGTGTGTGAGTTGCATGCATGAGTTTAGAGCACTACACCACATACACCTTCACACTGCTACACTGAAAAGTGTTAGTGTTGAGATATTGGACTTTTAGAGTCGACGTAAACCTAAAAGGAGTAAAGTTACAAAGCTGGGAGAACATCAGCAACATCAAAACCTTAGGAGAAGTCAGAACACACTTGAGGAGTTGGTACATTTCTGAACTTAGATTAGGTTTGATTGTGTGTCTTGATTGTTATATATCTTGTAATCTCTTACTCATTTTTAGTGGACATTTTACTTTTGTGGCGTAGAGGTCACCGTGGATGTTTCTGTAATTGGGTGGGGTTTTACCACGTTAAAATTGCTTGTGTACACTTCCTTTTAATCTCATTCCTTTTTAAGGCTATATTGGTTTATTTTCCCTAAAGTTTTGTTTTTCAAAACTAGTAAACCTATAACTGAAATTACTCGTTCATACCATTTCACACATCTAGTGTTTAAAATTCGTTTTAAGAAAAGAGTTTCTTCAACAAACTGTTCGGAGCCATTTAGATAGTTTAATCTTGTATTAAACAACTTAAGTGGTACTTTTTCAGATTTTCTATTGGGAATTTTGCAGGTGACCTTATATCCCTAGGGGACGGCCATCCAACACACGGGGGTGACCATGGGGAATATACAGTTGTGGTGTCTGCTGGCGCATGAGTTTGGCTACTTATAGTATCTAGGGGATAGAGTAGTCTGATAGGCGGTGGCGGATGAGGTGATGGTGCCACCTGAGAGGCCCCTAATGTACATGAGACGAGAGCGGGATATGTCAGATGATGCGAGGGTGGCGACGATGATTGGCGGTGGCTACTTAAGATTACTTGGTTTTCATGTCAATCTGGTTGATGCCACCCAACATATATGACATGATGTCTCTCCCTCATGCGGGGTCGAGTCGGCCAGTGGGGTCTTTGACGCGACTGAAAATGTGTCTCAGAAATGCGTTCACTCTAGGCTCAAGTGTAAGCCTGTCACTCAAGTAATAATCCCAGTAAGTCGGGTATCGATCCTCAGGGAAAAAGGACAACGAAGTTGTGACGACGGGAAGAGACGGATAGACCCTAACTTGGATTCTAAAAAGAAAAGGAAAAATTGATTTGGTTTTGAGATTGATTACAGCTAAATGCAATAATGAAATTATGAAGAAATGAAACTATACTAATCTACCTAAATTAAGAATGAACGATGATTTGAAACTTTTTGTTTTAAATGATGAGAGTAATAGGACGGGAATACAATCCCCCAACCCTAGTGTATTGTAGTTATAATATTAATCATAAATTTATTTGATTGATCTGGCCCAGAATTTAGTACTCCCAAGCATTATGTATACGAGGTTCAAGCCTGCGTCATACCTAATCTGAGGATGAGTAAATTAGTATCGCGATAGTGACACTCAAATTTCACTCTAAATCATCTAGAGTACCCAGAGGCAAACGAGACATAAAGATCTACAATTATTGTGTAACTACGCAATACGATCGTAATCAATCACCAAATTCATCGAATTAATTTTATACACACACACTAACACATCAGGCTGGGTTCATGTACCCCGGCCTTGGAAAATCTAGCCTAACATGTTGAATTTAATGAAAACAATGATTGATGTGCAGGAATTCATAATTAATCTAAGGAAAATGGTAATTAGATGTAGAAAGAAATTGGAAATAAGAAATACTTACTGAAATTACCCAAGCAATAAGTGTAACAATGAATGAAACTGGTACTCACAAAAATCACTGAATAAATCTTCAATCTTTGAATTAAAACTGAAATTTTTAGCTAAACTAGGGTTTCTAGAAAAAGAAGAGGAAAAATCCTACTAATTCTCCGTATCAATAACAATAATAAATCGGGTTTTTATATCCTTCAACAATTTTGGAGTTCAACTGCACTAGGAGTCTTTTTAGGAAGAGATAGGATTTGCAAATCTCGAAGCCCGGATCAGTCCGGACCTTAGGCGAACCGATTTGCCTCCAAGGCGGATCGGTTCTTTTTATTTTGGGGCGGACCGGTTCCTTTTATTTTTGCCTTTTTCGGTTTGCTTGTGGCCCAGGGTCTTCTGGAGTTTGGCAAAGCGGACCGGTCCGGGGTAGGGGCGGACTGGTCCGGCTATTTGCTTTTTGGCTCAACTTTGACTGCTCATAACTTTTGTTCCGGGATTTCGATTGAGGTGCCGTGTTTTCCTATGTACTCGTGAATGAGATGTCTTCAACTTCCCTTTAGGTACCTCATCTGAATTCCGGGTGGAAATTCCACTTTTTCCCTTTTGACTTTTCTTTCTTTCTTTCTTTCTTTCTTTCTTGATTCTTCCGGTTTCTTTCTTCCATTTCTTGACATCAAATGCCTGTAAAATCACTACAAAATGCCAGAAACTCGGTGTACTCATTAAGATCAGTCACTAGCAAGATTATGAGATAAAGCCAGCTCAATTACGTTGTTCGAGGTGCTAAAAGTAACTAAATCATGGGATAAATTAGGAAGAATTTATGCCTAATCAAACCCCCCTAACTTAGAACTTTGCGCGTCCCGAGCAATGTAAAAGAATCCTAGCAAGGCTCAACTCTTGAAAATTATTTTACTGGGATAAAATACCTTTTTCGCGGGCAAGCGATTGCATTTAGCGTATGCAACAAGCCTTTAAACTCCTAGGTTACCCTAGTAGGACGAGTGTTGTCTCGTGAGGGTTTGCAGAGAATATACCCACAAAATTCGACTCAAAGAAAATTGTGCAATTCAAACTTTTCCAGAAAATAGTCATCATCAAGCCATATTTACAAGTCTCAAACCGTAGTGTGTGTGTGCGATGCCGAAAATATAACCGCCAATTTACACCGATTGACCATTACGTTACTTATCCGAAAATTCGTTTTGATTTCAAGTTCTCACGGGATGCTTTCACGAACGAACCTCTCGGATTATGGCTATTCTCTCGGTATGCGTGATATAAAGAGTAAATATTGATGGAAGCAAAATCACGCATACAATTAGAAAGACGGAATTTTTATGGTGAAAGGATCTCATCAAAGGATTACGATTTTAAAAACGGGAACATTGCCTCTATTTCGCGCATTTAATCTCCTTTATTATCTTTTGGTGTCTTAGCTCTCCGCGCGGTAATCAATTTTCGCAATTTGGACTCGGTTAGGACTTTTTCGGGTGTTTAAGGTATATTGGGTAAAATGAAGGAGGTAGGGAAGGGGTTTGGAATTGGAAAAGTCATTAATGATGTCCATTTGTGCTTTTTCCGGGCTATTGCTCATTTTTTTCTTCTTTTTCTATTTTTTCTGTTTTCACTACTTTTCTTTTCTTGCCCCTTTATATGTACTTTTTGGACTAAATTCTGAATTTTTCCATTTTTCACAATTCCGGGCTATTTGGGTTTTTCGGGTTGTCAAACGAAAGGAAAAATTATTCGGCTCAAATTTGGGTTACAAAAGGGATGATTTTTTCATAACTTTTTATTGCCAATATTTTGGGTAACAAACAATGGCCTACCTCATTGTCCAAAATGCCAATTGCTTTACCATATGCGTTTCGAGATGAATTTACGTTTAGAGATTAATTTGGCACATTTTTCAAAGCAATATTACATACATTTTTCAAAATCGGTCAAAATGAAAGACTTGAGATCTTGACAACTTTTTAGGCGCTGAAAAGAACTTTGAGTTAACAATTAACTCGGATTGATTTAAAAACTCGCAAAAAGTGATAGGCTGAATCTCACCGGGTTTGTTAATCTCCACACTTATTCGTTAAGTCGTCAATTTTCGGTCAATTTCCATCTTTGGTCATTTTCAGCTTTGTGTATGTTGAATGTTTACAACTTGAGACTTTAAACCGACTTTTAATGATATTTTTGAAAACTTTGAATTCCAATTTTTATTTATTTTGAACAAAAATATTTTTGGATTTTTCAAAATTTTATGATTTTTTGGAAATTTCTGGGCATTTTTGAAAATTTATGAAGTTTTAGAGATACGCACTTGTGACCCCCCTAACTTAGACTTTTGCATTGTCCTCAAGCAAAAAGGACTAAAATCTAAATAAGGCAAAATAATAAGTGCGATAAATAAAACAAACAAATGGAGAAAATGCAGTTTTTATTACAACAGGACTGTGTTACATGTGCAGGGAAAAACATACAACTGTGAACAGGGAAAAGCAAATAAAAAGCTGCCACCACCATATAAAGCTTCACCGGGGTGGGGGATGGGAGGAACCGGGCGGGTTGGGGTCATGGGGGTTATGGTAGTAAGAAGGCAGTGGCTCATTAGGATCCCCTATGCGGTGATAGATGTCCGCTTGGAAGTGGAGAACAATGATCATGTCGCGCTCGTAGTTGGTCTGAAAGGTGTTGAAGTTTGTTTCAAGTGCAGACATACGCGCGGATAGGTCCGATTCCGCCCACTCAAAATCTGGGTCGTCCTCCTCGTCCGTCGACTCCTCGTCCGTGCCGAGATCTCCCATCTCGACATCCTCACCGGCTGGCCCTGCTTCTTCCTCGCTCTCGCTCGAGGTATCCTCTTCTTCACCATCATCAGCCCGCCTAGCCCGGAGGACAGCTAGCTGTTTGGCGCTTTTGGTGCGGGTCCCTTGTCCGAAAGGACCGTGGATGCGAGTGTGGTCGACCAGGGGTGCTATGCCAGCATCCTTAAGGATGGAAGTGATCAAACGGGCATAGGGAAGTGGGGTGGCGCCCTTCTCATCCAAGGACGCGTTAATGATATCCGCGTATAAAGTGCGGCCCAAATGGATGGAAGTTTAGGGGTCGAAGAGATGATATGTCAAAGTAGCTTGCCGAGCTCGCATGGCGGAATCGTTGGACGTTTGCAATTTGTTGGCGCACACAATCTGAAATGTGAGGCGCGCCTTCTAGTTGAGGCGTCCAACGGCGACGGTTTGCCCCGTCCAAGCCACATTCGGCACAATTCGGGCCATGATTTTATCCTTGTCGATCGGGGGACGTTTCGGGGATATGTAAATTCTTGAACGTCCGGCACGTCATACTCGGCCAACTTGGCCGTGAGACGGGCCAAGGAAAATGGGATGGGAGTCCCATCCACGTAAGTTTCGGCCTCGAATTGGCCCGTCCGGACTAGGGTGCCATAGAATGAGCGGACCTCGGTGGCCCAAACTGCCTCGTAGTGTTGGTTGAGGAACCGGCACCAGCTCCGAGCCATGAATAGGGCGGTGACAGAGTTGGGCAGCTGTTCCCATTGGACAACTCGCTCCATATGGAGTTTGCGGCCCAAACCGAAGAATCGATTGCACCATTGCTCCTCTTGGCGGGAGCAGAACTCACCGTGATCGGAGGGTTGGATCTCGGTGGAGTCTTATTTGGTGGGGGCATCACGGGGAGCCATTAAAACATAAGGTATTTTTGCTAGGAAATCTAGAGAGGGAGAAGAGAGGATTTGGGTTGAAGGTGTGAGGAGAAAGGGAGGGGTGGGTTGTATTTATAGTGGAAGGGGTGAGGGGGTGGAATTGGAGGGAAATGGTTTGGAGGGAAAGGGGGGGTGGATTTGGGAGGGAAAGGTTGGGGTTGGGAGTGGGAAAAACGGATTGGAGGGAATAAATGGGATTGGGGGGGGGGGTAAGGGGGTGAATCTTGGGAAGGGGAGAATTCAGGACTGCAGAAGGCGGACCGATCCGGGGTAGGGGGATCGGTCCGGGTCTTTGCCTTTTCAAATCCTCCGCAGGAGGACCGGTTCTTTTAAAAATAAAAGGAACCGGTCCGAGGGCGGACCGGTCCGGCCTAAAAAGGAACCGGTCCGGCCCCAGGTCTTTTGGGCTGGAATTTTCCGAACTTGGTTTCGAGCTCTCTTCTCCGAAAAATTTCACTTTCAAAACATACTCTCTATCAATCTGGACTAAAACTCTCTCGATTTCACTGGTCAACACCCTTTGACTCAAAATTCCCGAAACACACGGATGCTTTTCCCGATTGAACCTAGTCCTAATGACTCTCAACACACACAACTCTCACCCCATACGCGTCGGGGGTGCGACGACCTTGCTGCAATAGCTCACTCAACCCCGTAAACGGGGTCCGACAACCAGACGATTTTGACTTCTTCTGCACACACCTCTAGATATGGCTTTGGGCGTTGTCCATTCACTTTGAATGTATTTCCTCCTTTTAAATCATCCAATTCAATAGCTCCATGGGGGAAAACATTCTTCACAACGAACGGGCCAGACCATCGTGATCGCAACTTGCCCGGAAAGAGGTGAAGCCGAGAGTTATAGAGGAGAACTTTTTGTCCGAGGAGAAACTCTTTTCGTCGAATGATGCTATCATGAGCGAGTTTCATCCTCTATTTCGAAATTTTGGCATTCTCATACGCATCATTGCGTAGTTCTTCTAACTCGTTCAATTGAAGCTTGCGGGCTTCACCGGCCTTGTCCATGGCATAATTCAATTGCTTAATAGCCCAATACGCTTTGTGTTCGAGCTCAACGGGAAGATGGTAAGGTTTGCCATATACAAAGCAGAAAGGGGACATGCCGAGTTAATTCTTAAATGCGGTACGATAGGCCCATAGAGAATCGTTCAATCTAAGTGACCAATCTTTCCGGGTAGGATTGACGGTCTTTTCGAGAATGTTCTTGATTTCTCGATTCGCTAGTTCGGCCTGCCCATTCGTTTGTGGGTGATAAGTCGTTCCCACCTTGTGAACGACACCATACTTTCTCATGAGCTTCACGAATGGCCTATTGCAAAATTGCGTGCCATTATCGCTAATTATTGCTTTCGGTGCACCGAAGCGGGAAAGTATGTGTTCCTACATGAACTTTATCACCACTTTGTTGTCATTAGTCTTGGTAGCTATAGCTTCCACCCATTTAAAACCATAGTCTACCGCGACAAGGATATATAGGAAACCAAAGGAAGGGGGGAAGGGTCCCATGAAGTCAATACCCCAATAGTCGAATATCTCAATGATGAGTGTGGGGGTAAGAGGAATCATGTCTCGTCGAGTAATGGCTCCCATTCGTCGGCACCTATTGCACGATTTGCAAGCATCGTTCACATCCCGAAAGATTGTGGGACAATAGAGGCCGCATTGCAGAATTTTAGCGGCCGTCTTTTTCGTCGAAATGTGGCCTCCACAAGCTTCCGCATGATAAAACTGGATGACTTTCAGGATCTCGTCATCCGGTACACATTGTCGGATGATTTGGTCGGCGCAATATTTAAAAAGGAAGGGATCATCATAGAAGAACATGCGCGACCAAGTAATAAACCTCTTCTTATCTTGCGGTGTCCAGTCGGGAGGGACGACTCCCGTGACAAGATAGTTCACTATATCCGTAAACCAGGGATACAAAGAGGTAGCAAAAAGTTGCTCATCCGGAAAGTATTCGTTTATGGGTATGGGATCACTAGGTACGTCGGACGAAAGCCGAGATAAATGGTCGATAATGACGTTTTCTACTCCTTTCTTATCTTTGATGGAGAGATTGAACTCTTGTAGGAGTAGGATCCACCTTATGAGGCGCGGCTTGGCATCTTTCTTTGCAAGTAGGTATTTCAAGGCCGCGTGGTCGGTGAAGACAGTAATAGGAGAACCAATGAGATATGACCGGAATTTATCAAGGGCAAAGACTACCGCTAGAAACTCCTTCTCTGTGGTAGAGTAGTTGAGTTGAGGTCCGGTAAGGGTCCGGCTAGCGTAGTAGATGACATGAGCTTGCTTATCTTTTCGTTGGCCCAAAATAGCCCCGATCGCGGAATCGCTTGCATCACGCATAAGTTCGAATGGTAAGGACCAATTCGGAACTTGCATGATGGGAGCGGACACTAGCATGTTTTTCAATTTTTTAAAAGAGATTTGGCATGCTTCCGTCCACTCGAATGGGGTGTCCTTCATGAGTAGGTTGCTTAAGGGCCTAGCGATGGCGCTAAAGTCCTTAATGAACCTTCGATAAAACCCCGCATGGCCCAAGAATGAGCGCACGTCCTTCAGCGATTTTGGTGGGGGAAGATCAGCTATGACATCTATCTTTGCCCTATCAACCTCTATTCCTTTGGATGATATTATGTGGCCAAGAACTACTCCCTCGGTGACCATGAAATGGCACTTCTCCCAATTCAGCACTAAATTCTTTTCCACACATCGGGTAAGTACTTTTTCCAGCTTTTCTAAACAATGATCGAAAGAGGTGGCAAAAACGCTGAAGTCGTCCATGAACACTTCCAGTCCTCTCTCGACCATGTCGCTAAATAAGCTCAACATGAACCTTTAAAAGGTCGCGGGTGCATTACACAAGCCAAATGGCATACGTTTGTAGGCAAACGTACCAAAAGAGAAAGTGAAGGTCGTCTTCTCCTGGTCAATGTGACACCCCGACTAACTAAATACCGGGTAGCTACTCCTTTATTAAATTAATTCAAAATGCCAAGTTGGCTCAGTTAATAGCATCACTGACGAAAACATTTTATTATTACTAACCACCTAGTATTTAAAAAGTAAGTTGCCAAATTTTAATATAAGTCTGATTAACATGCAACAAGTGTAATGAAGAAATAAATAACACCATTCACCATACTGAAGTAAAAAGAATAACCATCACATAAGGTAATTACAGTCTGGAGGAAAACTCCTCACAACAACCCCACAACTGAAATAAGTAAACCGAATACTGAAACAATACATGCTAAAGTCTGAAAACTGAAATGTAAAAGATGTCTCTAATGGAAATGGGAAATATGCCCTACAACTGATAGATAATGAATCTGGAATCCAAGTAATAGAAGCGTCTACAAGCAAATCCCTGTAGCTTCCACAAATAGCTACAACTCGTCATCAGAATGAGAATCCTATGCTTGGTGTCCCTGTGGCTGGGCACCTAAAATGGTTTTACAAGAAAAAGATTTGAAAAGCAAACGGGTCAGAGCCCGAATGTGGAGTTATATTTAAAAAACTGCAAGTGCTTTAAAAACATTTAAAATATTAAATGCAAAGTACATGTTAGGACGTACACTCACATGATATTCTCACCTCTCGTCTAACTGTGCACTCCTAACGTAAGTACCCATCTACAGCGACAAAAACCACTAGCTAAGTGACATTATCTCTAGCTAGACTATCATAGGTCCTACCCATATTACTCGGTTCTATTAACATTATAACGCTCGTAATTAAGTAGGGTTTAACGTAAACTCAGATGCTCACTATGCCATATATATATATCACTATCAGTTAACTCGCTATATATCTCGAAGCAATACCGTAATTATATTCACAACATTAACGTGAAGGTTCCCATTAATTAAATGTATATTAATCACATCATAAATATACTATACAAGCACCCCGAGAACTAAGTTGTGGTGCACACATACTCTGCTATCCATCCCGGTACATCACGTACATAAGGATCACATATTCCGAATCTCTCAGGAATAGTTCAGATAACACAAATCACAAATAGTGGAGGCGAACACAGTCACATCATATAGGTGACGCACATACCTACGCTCCTACGATCAGCGGACTTATTAATATCCCAATAAGTCTTTCTATGACCTATGTTCATCGAGGTACCAGTCTAAATCCCCCCCGTAGGCACACAAGGATTAGAGGGTCCTAAGCGAACGCAAACCTCCCGTGATATCAAGTATGGTAGGTATGTCATACACACAAATACTATATCAATACTAAGTATACACGCATCTTAGTAATCACTGTAGTTTAATCGTAGTACATATTGTATTCTCGTACCAACTTATAATATATACAACTTATATTATTCCGGTTTATCATCATACGCGCCATAATCTATTCTCACGTCGTAGTAGACACTCACGTCTCAACCCAAACGGTTCATTGAATTAAATCTCTCGTATATAAATTTACTCCTCGTAATAACCCAAAAGTCCCAAATCTATCCTTACATCATCAAAGGAAGGTTATCTATATCCTCGAACAAGTTTACGGGACTCCAAAAATCGAAACAGTCCAAAAAGGACCAAACTGTCAACTCGTTAGAAGTCTCGTTCGAACGAAACTGTTCGAACGAGATCCCTCTGTCAACTCGTTAGAAGTCTCGTTCCAACGAGGCTGTTCGAACGAGATCCAGTTCGTTCGAACGAACTGTCCCTTCTAACGAGATCTCGTTCGAACGAAGTTATCGAACGAGTCTCCCTTTCGTTAGAACGACTGGTCATTTCGTTAGAAGCTCGTTCGAACGAGTTCGTTCGAACGACCTGGGCAGGGGCTTCTAACAACCTACCAGATTCGTCCCAGATTTGCCTAATCTCGTTTTTTCACCATTTTTAACACCTCAAGTCTTCTCCAAAGTTCGTTCTAACAGTGTTATAAGTTCTCTAATCATCCTAAAACATGCTAAGGTCATAAACTAACATCTTTTAAGGCATTAATGCATCCTAAACATCATTAAATCACAAGATTTTATACTTTTCCCCAATTTTATCAAGAACATGAACCCTAGATTTACATCATCATCAAATTCCAAAATTTAATCCATTTTAATTTCTTCTAATCACAATTATCATGAGAATAGTCATCTACCTATCATTCTACATGCAATTCTCTTCAAGGTTTTCAAGTTCTAAACACCAAACTACATGGGTTTTCATATTTCACCAAGAACAAACACAAAATTCAAATTTTTCTAACATGGAAAGAACATTCTTTGAAATTAAATGGAATAAAGTCACTTGCCTTGGTTATCTCTGAGTTTGGATGATGGTTTGATAGAGTTTTTCTGCAGAATTCCCTCTCTCCAAGCTTCTTCTCCAATGGTGGCTTAAGGTGGCTAGGGTTTGATTTGGGAAACTTAGAAAACTCTTCTAATAACCTACGTAGCCTTCTAGGTTAATATGGTTTGGTTAATGGGCTTAGTGGGTTAAATCCACATCAGATTAAAACTCCCAATTTTCGTCACTTTTAATTCCTCAAAATGTAAAATTACCAAAATACCTTTTATGATGCCGGTATGGCCTAAAAATACCCCGGAAATCTAAACTACACCCCCGGCTAGTATTTTCTGACTATCTCGACCCTTCCGGACGCGTTGGCGCACTCAAAACGATCATACGGTTTATAGATTTTAAATTCACTTTTTATAATCAAAATATTACACCGTGACGCGGCGGTCCCACGCGTCTCAACAAAATTTCTAAAATGCCGTATATAAATCTCACGACAAATTTTATAATACCAAATACATATATCAAAACATGTATGCACATAATCAAATACCAACTTGCATCTCGTTAGTATTTATAACCCGGATTATTTAATTAATTAATCCCCAAAATAAATATAGCCAAAAGTACGGGGTATTACAGTCATGTACATCTACCTCAATTTGGTTATATCCGGAATAACCATCAAGGAAGTAATAGTAAGGGTGGCCCACCACTCTTTCAAGCATTTGATCAATAAATGGCAAGGGGAAATGGTCTTTCCTAGTTCCCTCATTAAGTTTCCGGTAATCAATGCAAACGCGCCACCCGATGGTGGTACGCTGGGGGACTAGCTCTCCCTTGGCATTCTCAATCACAGTCATACCCGACTTCTTTGGGATAAGTTGAATAGGGATTACCCACTTGCTATTCGAGATTCGATAGATGATCCCGACATCTAACAATTTGATAATTTCGGTTCTCACAACTTCTTTCATGTTGGGATTCAGTCTTCTTTGCATTTCTATAGAGGGTTTGACATCCTCTTAGAGATGGATCTTATGAGTGAAAATCAAAGGACTTATCCCCTTCAAATCAGCAATGCACCAACCAAAAGCACTTTGGTGCTTCCTCAGAATTTTCAATAATTTACCCTCCTGCCCTTCATCTAGGCTAGAGGAGATAACAACATGAAATGTCTCATCTCTCCTAGGTATGCATATTTAATATGGGAGGGGAGTTTTTTTAATTCGAGGGTTGGAAATTTTTCACTAGAGGGAACCATGTGTGTATCCCTCAGAGGTAATTCCTCGAATCTAGAAACCCAATTAACCTCTCTCACGTCCTCGTTCGACGCACTCTCATCGAGTAGCTCTCTCAACTCCTCAACCTCCCTCTCGAAGTCGGTGTACGTCCCCTCACTCTCGTATCTCGCCGCTAAACAGGACTCTAAAGCGTCGCCATAGTAATTCTCCTCAAAGTACTCCTCTACTATCTCATCTATGAGGCTCACCGCGTGAAGATCATCTTCCTCCCCTCCATTTTGGGCTATGTGGAAGATGTTGGTTTCTAAGGTCATGTTCCCAAAGGTGAGTTGCATTCGCCCATTCCTAGTATTGATGATTGCATTTGCCGTAGCTAGGAAAGGGCGCCCAAGGATGATGGGAACATGATTTCTTGAGTGGAAGGAGGGCTCCGTGTCCCAAATGACAAAATCTACCGGAAAGTAGAAAGTGTCAACTTGGACGATCACGTCCTCGACTATGCCTCGTGGTATCTTCACTGTTCGATCTGCTAATTGGAGAGTGACCTTTGTGGGCTTGAGGTCGCCCAAGTCAAGTTGCCTATATATGGATTAAGGGAGGATATTTACGCTTGCTCCCAAGTCAAGTAAGGCTTTTTCGATTTTATTCTCTCCAATGATGCAGGATATGGTGGGTGCACCGGGATCTTTGAATTTAGGCGGGAGATCAGTTAGTAGAATGGAGCTCATACAATATATAAGGCAGCCTTATATATATATATATATATATACACACACACACACACACACACACACATATATATATATATATATATATATATATGTGTATATATCTATATATATATGTATATATATATATATATGTGTGTGTGTGTGTGTGTGTGTGTGTGTATGTGTATGTGTGTGTGTGTATGCTGCTGTGTGTGCTGCTATATAGTACACACTACTATATAGCAGCACACACAACAGCATACACACACACACACATATATATGTGTGTGTGTGTGTGTGTAACTGCTGTATATATTAAAGATAGGTATGAAAATAAACAAATAGTTTCAAACATTTAATGGAAAAAGAAAATATCAGCTTAACTAAATTTATAATTATTGAACATAAGTTGAAACAAACTATATAGAAAGTCATACGTAAATTAGGCTTGAAAACAAGTCGTTTGAGGGTGAAAATCCAAACCAGCCCCCAAACGGCCCAGTACGAGGCACGAACACCTCGCATGAGACCAATGTAACTTATAGGAACTGACCGCGTAGTCCCGAGTCTCCCGTTTTGATTCTGTGACGATAATTTACAAAAATGACACTTAGACTTAAAAACAAGTCGTTAAAGGGTGAAAACCCAAACCATCTCCCAAACAACCCCGTAGGAGGCACGAACACCTCGTACGGGACCAATGTAACTTGTAGGAACTAACCGCGCAGTCCCGAATCTCCCGATTTGAGAATATGATGATTATTTGTAAAAATCACACTTAGACTTAAAAACAAGTCGTTAAAGGGTGAAAACCCAAACCAGCCCCCAAACGACCCCGTAGGAGGCACGAACACCACGCACGGGACAAATGTAACTTGTAGGAACTGACCGCGTACTCCCGGGTCTTCCGATTTGAGAATATGATGATAATTTGCAAAAATCACACTTAGACTTAAAAACAAGCCGTTAAAGGGTGAGAACCCAAACCATCCCCAAACAACCCCGTAGGAGGCACGAACACCTCGCACGAGACCAATGTAACTTGTAGGAACTGGCCGCGTAGTCGCGGGTCTCCCGATTTGAGAATATCACGATAATTTGCAAATATCACACTTAGACTTAAAAACAAGCCGTTAAAGGGTGAAAACCCAAACCAACACGCAAACGACCCCGTAGGAGGCACGAACACCTCGTACGGGACCAATGTAACTTGTAGGAACTTGCTGCGTAGTCCCGGGTCTCCCGGTTTGAGAATATGAGGATAATTTGCAAAAATCACACTTAGACTTAAAAACAAGTCGTTAAAGGGTGAAAACCCAAACTAGCCCCCAAACGACCCCGTAGGAGGCACGAACACTTGCACGGGACCAATGTAACTTGTAGGAACTGGTCGGGTAGTCCCGGGTCTCCCGGTTTGAGAATATGACGATAATTTGCAAAAATCACACTTAGACTTAAAAACAAGCCGTTAAAAGGTGAAAACCCAAACCAGCCTGCAAACGACCCCGTAGGAGGCATGAACACCTCGTACGGGACCAATGTAACTTGTAGGAACTAGTCGCATAGTCCCGGGTCTCCCGGTTTGAGAATATGATGATGATTTGAAAAAATCACACTTAGACTTAAAAACAAGCCGTTAAAGGGTGAAAACCCAAATTAGCCCCCAAACGACCCCGTAGGAGGCACGAACACCTCGCACGGGACCAATGTAACTTGTAAGAACTGGCCGCGTAGTCCTGGGTCTCCCAGTTTGAGAATATGATGATAATTTGCAAAAATCACACGTAGACTTAAAAATAAGCTGTTAAAGGGTGAAAATACAAACCAACCCCCAAACGACCCCGTAGGAGGCACGAACACCTCGCACTGGACCAATGTAATTTTTAGGAACTGGTCGCGCAGTCTTGGGTCTCCCGATTTGAGAATATGACGATAATTTGCAAAAATCACACTTAGACTTATAAACAAGCCGTTAAAGGGTGAAAACCCAAACCAGCCCCCAAACGACCCCGTAGGAGGCACGAACACCTCGCACGGGACCAATGTAACTTGTAGGAACTGGCCGCGTAGTCCCTGGTCTCCCGGTTTGAGAATATCACGATAATTTCCACTCCTATATGTAATTTTTTAGTTTGAGTAATTTTTTTTTTATAAATTAGTGGGTTACTAATATCGTATCTTTTTTGTATCCTATTTTTTTGCAGGATAACAGTTTATCGTTGGCATTTATTCACATGGAACACACGGAAAACTGAATGGTTTACAACAAGGGATTTATTCATGATTCCATTTTTTTGTGTCATAGCCGTGCGGTCTTTTTGTTGTTTTATTATTGACTTTTATGGTCGTGCGGGCTTTTGTAAGTTAATTGTTATATTTTGTGGCCGTACCGGCTCTCTGTTAGGCAGGTTTTGTATTAGCAGGTTTTGGAATGTCTAGAATATAGAGGAAACTCTGCCCAATTTTTTTTGGGCCCGTGAATTATTAAAGACTTGTAATATTTTGAAGTTTGAATGTACATTAGTTTATTAACAACGTGCAATATTATTAATTTCTGAATTTTGTGCTTTCAAATAATTTTTTTTTCTTTTTATAAAAAATTTGGCACAATTCAAAACCGTGGCAAAAGTGTATCATATTTTGGCACGGTTTTGAACTGTGCCAAATTTTTTTAAACTGTGCTGAATCTGGCACAGTTAAAAACTGTGCCAAAAGTGTGCCAAATTTTTTTTAACTGTGCCGAATCTGGCACTGTTAAAAACTGTGCTAAAAGTGTGTCAGAAATATCAAATTCTGGCACGGTTTAAAAGTGTGCCAAAAGTGTTCCTGTTTGGCCAAATTTGGCACACTTTTGAGCCCTGCCAGAAAAAAAAATGCCATTTTGGAACACCTAATTCTGGCACAGTTCAAAACCGTGCCAGATTTGATCTGGCACAATTTTAAACCATGCCAGATTCCTGTTTTTTGGTGTAGTGATAATTGGTCACTTCAACTTAAGCATGCAGAAATGGATTCAATCCTCAGAATTGGTCGCTTTTACTTAAATCCGCAGAATTGGTCACTTTTACTTAAGCCCGCATAATTGGTTGCTTATACTTAAGACCATAGAATTGGATTTGACCTGTAGAATTGATCACTTATACTTAAGGCCACAGAGTTGGCTTCATCCTGTAGAATTAGTCATCTCTATCTTAATCCCACGGTATTGGATTCGACCCACATAATTGGTCTCTTCTACTTTGGCCCACAGAATTGACTTTGACCTGCATAATTGGTCACTTTTACTTAAGCTCGCAGAATTGGCTTTGACCCGCAAAATGAGTCACTTCTACTTAAGCCCGCAGAATTGGTCACTTCAACTTAAGCACGCATAAATGGTTTTGACTCGTAGAATTGGTACCTTTTACTTAAGCCCACAAAATTGGCTTCACTCACATAATTGGGCACTTCTACTTAAGCCCGTAAAATTGGCTTTGACCCGTAAAATTGTTCATCTCTATCTTAAGCCCACATAATTGACTTTGACCCTCAAGAATTGGTCACCCCTAACTTAAGCCCTCAGAATTGGATTCGACCCGCATAATTGGTCGCTCCAACTTAGGCCCTTAGAATTGACCTTGAACCATAGAATTGGTATCTCCCTACCTTTGACCTCATTCTTCACCCCCTTTAGATCCTCATAATCGACCTCAGCCCTCTAAACCATTCATCCTCATCCCTTAGGTCCGCAGAATCGACATTTTCCCAAAACCATCATATGTTGTCTATTCGATGGCTTTCACTTGTTCCAAGCTCACCCATAGAGGGGCCCTATATACACCACATTATAGGCCCCCCTAAGTCCCTACTTAGGTCCCTAACACTTCTCCATTTCACTACAAACCCTAGGTCGCACTCCAAGTACCGATCTAGAGGTCATCGGGTTATCCCGGGCTCCGTTTGACTCCGGTCAAATCTATCATCAGAGTGAAAGCTCTTTGAAAGCTCGTAGGTCTCTGAATTCCCTTTACAACTGTCTGTCGTATGCATGAATCAACATAATGGTTTGGACAAATGAACCATTTTACTACCGAAAATTGATTCAAAGGCCATCGGGTGCTCCCGAGCCCCGATTTGACCTCGGACAACTTCATTGTCAGAGAGAAAGCTCTTGGAATCTTCTAAGGGAACTGAAACCCCTTTCCAATGGTCCATCTCGTGTGTGAAATGACATAACCGTTGGGACTAAAGATCGGTTTTCTCTCAAAAATCGATTTAGAGGCCACCGAGCGCTCTCGGGCTCCATTTGACCAAAGTAAACTCTTCAACTTGCACAAGACTGAATGAATCTCTAAAGGGCACTAAATACCCTTTCCAATGGTCTACCCTGTGCATGATTCGTTTTACTTTGAGTGGTCACCGGGAGCTTTCGGCCCCGATTTACCAAGTTTAACTTTCTGAACCATTAAAAACTCTTTGGAATTTAAAAGTACATCTCTTAACCTTTCCAATAGTCTTCCCCGAGTGTGATTCTGACTTACCATCCAGACGAACGATCCATTTTCGTCCGACGATCTCCTATCTAAAAGATCGGCGTGCTCTTTCAAGCCATATTTGACCCAAAGTCAATTCCCAGACCCGGGAGAGGTCCAAAGGAATCTTGAAGGTCTCTGAAGAACCTTTCTAATGGTATGACCCATGCACGAATCAAATCAACGGATTACATCCTACGATCCCTTTTCTAGAAAAATCTACATGAGACTGCCAATTAGAGGTCCAGTTCCCTGCCTATCGGTAGTGTGTCTAGGGTCACCTGTCGATGGGCAAGACTAGGGCAATGACAATCATCACCACCCCTCACCCTATAAATAGAGTTCCTGACCTCATTCCCAGGACACTAGAGATCCATCAATGATCTCAACAACATTCTCTTGAAATCAACTAAGTTCCTCCATGTGAAGTTCAATTCAGGTTTATATTCTCATCCTTTTCATACCCAATTTAGAAAATTTCATTCTCTCTTATCCAACCTTCATCTCATACTCAAGGGAGTTCATCCAAGATCAAAGATCAAACTTCATAGAATGTCCAATTCCTTCCCTCTATCTTTAAATTCCTTGTTTTAAATAAACTTCATTTGATTCATAATCTAGTTCATACTTTATTTCATACACATTACTGTCTACATTTTTATTAGTATATTACACACACTTTATATTCTATAAAAAAAACCAAAACAAAAAAAAGAGGGTTTCAAGCATAAATTCCAAAAGGGATTATCCATCACACTTTTTCAAAATTAAAACACATATTTCTACACACACACCCATAATAAAATCCCGTTCGAATCTATGGGATAAACCCTAACCCTACGCCGCATTCGAACTACGTGGACTTTGATGCCTTTATAGGCTACGTAGGCATCTTGGATTAAAACCCGATACTCGAGTCCAATGTTCCAATTTTTCCAAATTTCCTAAATTCCCCATTTCCACACTTATCATATTTTTGCATTAATATACATATTATGTTTGTTAGCGTTTCATCCAACAAATATTATCATTTCATCACAACGATCAATATTGCGATAAATGCATAAATCATATTTTCTATATATTATTTTGGGAACATTCCTATGGATGACCTCACTCTATCTATCCCATGGTATGAGTTGGGTGATTTCGATCTCCATTATATATACACGCACACTCATTTCACAGAGAAATAAAGAAAAATAATAACACTAGCCCATAAGGGATCAAAATGGATGGATGGGTGTCTAACACCATCCCATTCCGTAACTTAGCCCCCGAACCTTCGAACTATTGGTTTAGTATGCATCAGTTTGTCTTAAATGTCGCTTTCTCGAGGCGAAAACATGTTCTTTTGCCTGTTTTGTGAAAAATAGGCTGGTGACTCCACCTCTTTACATTTACCCCACACTAACGACAACCAACCGTTTCCAAGAAGGGCGTGAGACCTCTAGATCCCCCCATTCCTTCCCTATTCCCCCCGGGAGGCAGATGAGAGGAAGCGGCGCGCAATCTCGATCGTGATGGCCACAAAAGCATCTATCAAATCATTCAACGGACATCCTCACCTTCTTGTGTATCCTTTTTATACCAATATTAGGAAGGTAAAACGGACACTTAGACTCATACACACTTTACTAAAAAATGTTCTCTTTATTAGAAAATATTTTTTTTGTGTGTTTGTGTTGATCTGGAGTGTTGGACTTATTTATGAAATGCAATAAAACTTTACTTGAAAATCTTACATATTGCATTTCATAAAGGCTGTTGAGGTTTGTCATAGGAGACCTTTTCCGTAGCGAGGCTTTATCTTGCTGTAGAAAAATTGTATCATTGGTCATTCCTTGTTCCAAAGATTTTGATTTTTAGATTACCTTGTATCCTCATGGAATTTCTTCCACAGTACACAAAATTTCTCTGCAGTGAAACTCTAGTGATATATGCCTATGCAAAAATTATGAACTATTGCGCGGCATGGATCGCTTCAGGTTCTCTGTAACGACAAATATCCAACAATGCTAGAAATTAATTTTTGAACTAAGATTGAGCACATATTTTTGGGTACTCATGCAAACTAAAGATCTGACCATATTTGTGCTACTTTTATACCTAGTCAAGTCTACTTTCCTACTTGTACCCTCTTAGCTTCTCTTGAAAGCTTGAACTATTTATGTAAGGACGTTAGACTACATTTTGTGCAAAGGTGCAACTGTGATTTTTTTATTTCTTTTCGGACATAATATTTTTGCTAATTCTTTTTTCTCACAAGAATCATCTTTAGAGGAGAGAAAAATCTTTTGATAAAAACTTGTTTTTGAATATTGTATTCATCCTATTTTTAAGTATTGTTTTTCTCTTCTATATATTCTTGACATATTTTAAGTTTAATTTTTTGTGAAATTTAAAAAGATTTTGAAGTGAACTTTTTTCCTTTAAAATATTTTCAAAACCTTGAACAAATATCTTTCTAATTTTTTTTTGTCTTATATTTAGATTTCATATATCTGAAAGATATATTTTTGAGTTAAGACATTACTTTTAGAAAGACACTTTCACCGTATGTCATCACATACCTAGAAAGTGGTACTACACTTCAAGCAGGTTTCTCACATTGTTCCATCTTTGAACAAATAGTTTTTTGTTCAAAATCAAAATGAAGAAAGTTTCCTTCAAACTTTAATCGAATAATTTGTTTGGCAAAAGGACTTCACGGCATTAGTTGTGGACCAAAACCAGTAAAGGTTGTGTAGCATTCTCCAGTTATTGGTGCTCTCTATGGAGGATATCATAGGAAAGAGTATTTATTAGATTATAGCTTCGTAAGGGTTTCAAGTCTATTACTTCTAGTTGTAAAACTCTACCATAGTGCATTTTTCATTCTGCTTAGTCAGAGGTTTTTTTCCCATTATGGGTTGTTCCTCGTACGCCTTGGTGTTGTGCTATATTGTTTATCTTTCCACAGTTCGACTAAGTCACCTCAATTTTGAAGATAAATTTGGTGTAATCTATTTTGGTAACCAATTTGTCACATAGGCCTTGAGGCTTGTATTTGATATCCAACCTTTAACTTGTAAACAAAAGCTTGTCGCAATTTGATAAGAAATTTAATTGGGTCTTTTATCCTTCTCGGTTTCGAGCACATGCACTCTTGGTATATAATCGGTTGACTTATAAAGAAACTAATAAATGTGAAGATAACAATTAAGTGAGAATTAAGAGGAGTAAACATAAACTAAGTAAGTGTGAAGGAGTAAGAATAGAAGGAAAGTTGGTGGATCATGGATGGGCCGTTATTATGGTCCCCAAGTCCTCAAATATGACTAATCCAAACCACGATAGAGGCTTGAGAAGACCATGGTCACAGATACATTAGGCTTTGGTAACAATAGAAAGACTGCGATTGCGTCTTGTTACAGACTATTCGCCAAAATTTCAGTAGGTTATTGCGTTTTCAACCTTTGGGTGGATATTTCTAACATAATTCATACTCTATTACCCCATGTGTTCAGCATTTGACCAACATCTCTCAACATTTCAAACATATCCAATTTACCCCATTTGTTTTGTACACATATTATTACTTTTCCACTATTTATCCCTTATAAATATTATCCCCCTCTCACATAAACCACCCGATTATCTTTAAGAGTAGAAAGGAAAAAAACATTTATGCATATTGCATCCATTTGAGCATTATTTCTACACCATTTTACACCACAAAATATATTATTTAGTTAAAGGATTTCTACACGGTCTTCATGGAGAGATATTTTCTGAAGGCCTGTAAGGACAACAAGAAGGGTGAGTTTATTCACATGATTCCGGGAAAGAATACAACTAATGAGTACGAGATTATGTTTGTGATCCTATCAAAGTGTTGCCCCTTTATAACCAATGATGGCGGGAAAAGACATGGTTGTTCATTAAAGTTTAACCCCTCAATTAAGAGGTTGATGATGGAGCAGGACATTCAAATTTTTAGGGAAGCTGTAAACAAGGCCATCAGTCTTAAGCTGGTGTTATAAGATGCTAAATAGATCAATGAGAGAAAGAGGGGTGCAGGAGGCAGCTAAAGCAGTAGGGGAAAGAAGCATTGCGAAAGATGTTCCCACAACTTTTTATCTGAACAGAAGCCAGCTGTGGGGATTAGTTCCTCTCAATGGAGCCAAGACAAAAAGGGTCTGGCACAATTATTCAGGGAAGCTATAATTATGGAGAGCATTACCACTTCAAGTGAGATTGCCCTCAAAGAAAAGGTGGTCAATAACAACCTAGCAATCAGACATCCAAATTTACTCCAACAAGGAACTGTTGGGGATTAATATACCAAAAATAAAAAAAATTCATCAATGGGTCTTCGATTAATCTAACACAAAAACCAATAAACTCAGGGTTTAGAACACAATACCATTGCGGAGACGGTTGCAATCTGATGGGGAGAAAAGTATTTGTTGATGATGTATAGTTGTGTTCTTTTGGTTATCTAAAAGATTTTTCAAACCTTCTGAATGCTATAATCTTCTAGTGTATAATCCTCCCCACCTTTTGAGATTAAAAGGCCTGCTTATGATTGAGATATGGTGGTGTCTCCCTAGCCCTCTTAGAAAAAATGCGAATATTATTTTCTCTCACCCTATCAAACCATAATAATGAATAATAATAATTAAAACCCCTTCCCACACCTTTATATTCAAGTACAAAAGGTGGGTTTAGGCCAAAATAGGTTTCTTGAGAGTATGGGACTACTTGGGCATGTAGACTACACAAGGAACCGAAGAAAAATAATTAAATTAGCTCCAAATGAATACTCAAAAATCCTAAATTGCATTTTTCGTGATTTATTTCCTTTCTCTATTTAATTGTAATTAATTCCACTAAATAATTATGACCGCACTCCAATTTAATTATCTCAGAAAACATTAAGATATAATGAGGTCTTATTTGCAAAATCAACGCACTTAGTGAAATCAATTTATCACTAATTGACTTTAACGAACATATAATAAATTCCTTGATTTTTAACTCCACCGAATTATAAATAATACAATTATCATGTTTGCTGGTGCAAACAAATTTTATAAGTCTGTCAAGGGGGTATCGCAATCCTAGGTTTCCCCAGATGTGGATTCCTATGAATTAAGAACTGATACCTACTTATATAGCTGTCACCCAATATGCAGGGATAAATCTAATATCTAATCACACCCATAGCGATAAAAAAAACAATTACAT
Source organism: Sambucus nigra (assembly GCA_949130495.1). NCBI lineage: Eukaryota > Viridiplantae > Streptophyta > Magnoliopsida > Dipsacales > Adoxaceae > Sambucus > Sambucus nigra. The sequence continues at coordinate 194,118,084 of OX422208.1, forward strand.
AAGCATTCCAATCCTCATAACTCTCGATATTAAGAATCTATTCACCCTTTGAAAATGGTATGATGTTTCCTAAGTCTAATCAAGATAACCCTTAGACTCAAATCTCACGGGTGGTCCTATTCAATACATTCCTCGGATGTACCTATTACAATCCCCTATAAATTATCATACAAGTTCTCGAACCATCACACAATTTGTCCTATTTCGAGATAAACTATACTAGAAAATTATCTCAACCGTTTCAATAGGATGTCAACTCCCTATCTAGATTGTGAATTTTTCAATAGTGCTAGAACTAAAATTCTAATCTCCTTATGATGATCCCAAAGATGACTCAATAGAAATCCTATTAAGCTCTATTAACCTACATTAATGTGAAATAATATATTTAAAAAAATTTAAATCATTCTCACTAACTTTATTCTCATTTCAAGATGAATAAAACAATCATTTATTAAATATTAATAAAATTTTGCACACTTGGTTTTAAGAATAAACCCTATTAACATTTGAGATGTGACTGTAAATATATTAATCGGTTGATCAAGGCTAATACAAAAATCATGGGGATAAAAAATATTGGTAACATTCTCAACATAACGAAATAAATAAAACTAAACAAGTAATATAATGAGAGATAACAAATGCTGATTAAATGAAACCATCTCCAATACCATATATTTTTTTATTCCTATGATTTTTGTATTAGGACTGATTAACCTATTATTGAATTTTGTACGGTGTCACAGTTATAAAATTAATTTACATAATTAAGTAATTGACTTTCGAACAAATACCGACTAATTTAATAAATTAGTGAGTTAAATTATTAATTGATTTACATCATGTTTCAGATTAGTTTTGGGGAGCGTGAAATGTCCGTTTTAACTTAAAATTTGTGATTCAGACCTATTAGGCTAGTATATGACTTGGGGAGTGTCTAAGATTATTGGAGGTGTTTTGGAGACATTTAGATAAGGCCCATATATGTCCTAAACCTAATTTCATAGATTAAGAAGTTTAGAGAGTCATCAAGGTTCTTATAGTTCATAACTTATTATTAAAGAGTCTCCCTAAGGCTAGAGATAAGGAACTTTAAGAAGAGAAGAGAAAGTAGGAGATTTTTGGATTAATTTCTCCATAAATTTGATTGAGGGAAGTTTATTTAGGGTTTTATTATGATTACTTTTTTACTAGAATATTTCTATTCATTGTATTCTAAACCCAATATAAATATACTGTGATTTTGATTTTAAATTTATCGATTTAGTTATGTTAATAACCATGTTAATGACATATTCCGAAATCGGGTGAATCCTTCATGAAATTGAGTTGGAATTTATCTAAACTAATTAGTATTTGGTTGCATACTGTTAATCCGTAAAAAGTCTCATGTTAATTTAACAAATCAATGTAAATATTAATCTAATTGTAGAGATTTTACAAAATTAGTGTTCTTAATATGAATATGAAATTTACTCTCTTAGATCATGATAAAGATGGTTTAAATAAGTCAGATTTAGGTTATAATCTTATATTTACAATAGAAATTTTAGTTCCCTTATGGAGGGAGATTTTTCGTGGGGAGTAAAAATAACCCCACATTGAACTAGACAAACTTTCATCTTTTAATTATGTACCTGGATAGTTCAGAAAACTATGTCCATCATAACTGAATAGTCAATGAATTTTGGTTCCATAATTAATGACAGTGACTCTGTGGGGAAGGATATGATTAATTATGTCCAAGTGTATTCCACCGGTTCATTTCTTGAATTAGAACCCGCCCGTGGAAAACTTCCCTCTGGGGTGGATCAAAGTCTCTTAAAATATAATTCTTGGAATTATCACTTAAAGGTTTAATGAATCCATGATGCCTTGATTTATTCCACCCATTGGGGGGGGGGGGGGGGGGGGTAAGATTAATTAAGTCGAATAATTAATCACATCTTGATTCACGAAAAAAACCTTTGGAGACCGCATGGTTTATGCTGAAACTCTCTCTCACTTAGTATTTTGAAATGAGGGTTTTGAAAAAATAAATTATTTAATTCTAAAAGACCAAATTTAAATCCTTTTTATTTTCTAGATTTACTTGTATAAATTAAATATCTTGATCTCACATTTTAATTTTCTTAAAATAAATTACAATTTTTAATTTTTCTAAATAAAACCCGAAGATATCAATTTAGTTCATACCTTAAATTTAATTACCCTGAATTAATTGATGATCTAGGTTGGTCTAAAGATTATAACCCATGTTATCCATAAAATGGGTGTTCTTAATTATACAATTAATTGGCACATGAATTATGCAACATAATAAAATAATGAGACATTGTAGATAAATAAAGAAATGCAACAAATAGTAAAAGACATAAATGCCCTTTCCATCATGAACTAAAATTCTTCTTGAAGTAAAACGCTCCAAATACAAGAGTCATTGTTGTGCAAGACTTACTTGAGGAATAGAGTTTAACTTAAAGTAGACTTCATAAAAAACAAGAGATATTAAGGGTCTTCGTTACTAGAAACTGATCCTCCTATGTATAGTAATCAGATGAAAAATGACTGCTACAAGAAGCCATTGAAAAACACCTGAAAGGGCCAAACTTGGATTCTGACGTGCCCGATTGGATCAAACAAGACATAAAATTGGATCGATCCGAATTTCAAATCCCTCTGATTTGACTTTCAGATCAAATCGAAAGCCCTGTGTTGACAACTTTCTTCTTTTCTTAGATTTGTCATGCAAAACATCCACAACTCTTCCAAATCTTCTTGAAACTTTACCAAAAACTTAAACCCATACATATACGTGATTCTTAGTGTAAAATAACATTACATCCCCTCACAATCGCCTCCAAATATGTTGATAATGAAATTATTACAAAGCTTAATTATTACAACCATATCGAATCAAGAAGAAGAAAATAACTACAAATAAACCACTATAGGATCCATTCACATAGAAAAATAATGTGCCACCATGTTATAAGGGACATAAAAAAAGAATATATGAAAAACCATGTTAGTATGGAAGCATACACAAAGATACACCATCCCACAACATGCAAAACTAGGATTTTTTATTTGGACAACATGGACCTTTCCAATGGATGATTAATCTAAAGCAAATGATCTCATACAAATTGTTGGAGATTAATATAAGAGGAGTACAAAAATTTTAGCCATGGATCTTCAACAAATAAAAAATAAGAAGGAGGTAAAATAAAAAACTAGGTTTGTAGAACAAACCTAGGGTCCAGATACAATCCGACGGGGATAAATGTTTTTCTTGAATATGTTCGTCTTCCTTCTTTTGGATATCCAAAATCTTGCTAAAACTTTATGAACGCTAGGATCTTCTATTGTATGATCATCCCCGTAGTCAGGTAGGTGGGTGGACACCTTTTGAGATGAAAAAACTTGCTTATAATTGAGATATGGTGGTCTCTGTCTAGCCCTCTTCAAAAAAATGTGAATATTTTTTCTCTCACCCCTCTCAAATCCTAATAATTAATAATAAAGATTAAAACAATCCCACGCCTTTATATACAATTATAAAAGGATGGTTAGGAAAACTAGGTTTCTTGAGAATATGGGACTAACTACTTAGGTATATGGACTACCCCAAGGAACTAAGACAAATAATTAAATTAGATCCAAATAAATACTCAAAAATTGCAAATTATATTTACTTTAATTTATTTCCTTTCTTTCTTTAATTATAATTAATTTCATTGAATAATTAGATTCAACTCCAATTTAATTATCTCAGAAATCACTAAGATATAATGAGGTCTTATTTACAAAGTTAATAATGGTACATGATGTGATTCCCCAAATTAAGATTCCTATACCTTCTTGGTCAAATCAATTTACCGCGAATTGACTTTAACTAATATCTAATCAATTCCTTGATTTCCATACATAACTTATTTTTCTACTCTACTGAATTATAAGTAATTCACTAATTAGCTTGACTAGTGGAAAAAATCTTATAAGTCTATCAAGGGCGTATCACAATCCTAGGTATCCCTAGATACGAATTGCTCTGAATTAATATTTCATACCTTCTTACATAACTTTCACCCAATATGTGGGGATCATTTGATTCAATCTAAGATCGAATCACACCCATAACAATCAAAAAAATAATCACATAAGAATTCCAATCCTCATAACTCTAGGGATTATGAATCTATTCTCTCTTTGAAAATAGTGTGAGATTGCCCGAGTTTTTCAAGATAGCCCTTACACTCAAATATCATGGGAGGTGATGTTAAATATATTCTTGGGATGTACTGAACACAATCCTCTATTGAACTATCATACACGTTCTAGAACCATCATACAAGTTCCTGTAGTTCGAGATAAACTATTAGGATTCCATACTAATTGTTATGATAGGATGTCGACTCCCTATTTTAGTGATGAACTTTTCAATAGTGTTGGAAATGGAATTACATTCTCCTTGTGATCAACCCAAAGGTGACTCATTATAATTCATCCAAAGCTATATTGACCAACATTAATATGAAATAATATTTTTAAAATAAATATAAACTTAATTCTCATTTGAAAACGAATGAAGCAATCCTTTATTTAGCAATAGTAAATTATTTTACACATGTGGTTTTAAGAATAAATGTCAATAGGAACTCTATCTATAAGGGTCCTACTCAACAATCACATTAGATGGGAGGGTTCTATCGTATAAAGAATAATTTGGGTTACTCATGCCCTAACTATAGGTAGGGAGAAGATTGAGGGCTGGTAAAGTGCAATGGAAGCCAATTCACATAGGGACAAACATAAGTTATCTCCCAATCTATTCCCCAGCTTGAGACGTCAAAGATGGAAGGTAAAGTTGTAGTGTTTAACACTTGGGTTAATGTTTTATTTAATTATTTATGTTCACATTCTTTCATTCCTAGTTCACTCGTATTTGGAAATGGGTTATAGGTGGATTACCCTTACCCTCCTATTTTTGGGGGACTCCTAGTAGGTGGGGTGTATGTTTGGATAGAGTGTGTAGATCCAGTGCAATTATTATGTGAATGCATGTTCTTGGGAATGATCTGATCGAAGAGGACATGGAACTACTTGATATTATATTGGTGATCGATTAGATCTCTTGTTTCAGTGCTATTGTCACAGTATGTCCATATGGCTTCAGAGTAGTTCATGATACAATTTAAATAGTGAGCATGACATTAACTATCCTTGTAAGTAGTAAAGTTCGAAGGAGAAGAAGAATTATTTTGGCTGGATATATATCCTTGTGTTTTAAGAGGCTCTCGACCTCATGATCCTTGACTACCCGATTGTTTGGGAGTTTCCTGATATTTTTTCTAAGGAATTTTCGGATCTGCCTACTCAATAGAAATTTACTTTTCCATCGAGGTTGATTACGTAACTTCACTTATGTACATTCCTCTACACCATTTATCTCCAGTAGAGCTTTGGAAACTCAATGTAGAGTTAGAGTACTTGTTGAGGAAAGGTTGTATATTATTTAGTGTGTCATTATAGGAAGTGCCATTATTGTTAGTTAAGAAGAAGAAAAACTTTGTAATGAACTAACCCTGATAAAGAGGTTAGTAGTGGGTTAATCCAATCCGGTCCATCCACATTGGCGTGAAGTGATGTGAAACAACCTAAGTAAAGTTTCTTTTCCATTTTAATTTATTCAAATTACCAAATGAGTATGCATGTCCATTTTCAAGTATGTAACATAGTAATAACAAGTGCGATACCCATTAGACAATGTCTTAGGTTTTTTGAATATTTGTAATAATCTCATTTGCATGGGCTATTAAAGTATAGATAATGCAAATACAAAATGAACCCACAAGGATTTGTTCAATATGATATACTTTAGATTTTCCAACTAAACAAATTTTATTTTAAATACAAGATGTTTTGATAAATCAAACTAAACATTAATAAATGACTAAGGCACAATTCTTTTATCTATATATAAGATAAATTACTAAGTTGTTTGATACATTTACCACATTTATTAGATTAAGAGAGAAATTCTCTCTCTATAACTCAAAATTCACACCAATGTGGTGTGAATTACAAATTTTTTTACACACATTGCCTCATAAAACACTCAAAATAAAATTACATAATTTTGGTGCTCCTATTTTTTTTTCTTTCATTACTAAACCCGAGGCTCCCATTTATTGGGAAACATGGACAATTTAATTTGACTTAAACCTATTTTTAATTGGTCAAAATTTAGTTAATAATGACCTAAAGCAATTAACTTGGGGATTGATCCGAAATCGGCTTTAAAATACAAGGGCCATTTCTTAGTGGTCGAAATTTAAAATTATATTTATTTGTTATGATTTGATAGCACATTCAGAGATGTAGGGAAGACGTAAACAAATGCATCACTTTTGAGATGGAGTTAGAAGATGCCAAATAGATCAACGAGATAAAGAGGGGTGCAGGAGGTAGCTAAATCAGCGGGGGAAAGAAGCATTATGAATGAGGTTCTCGCAGCTTCTTCTCTAAATTGAAGGCGATTGTGGGGATTGGTTCTTAAGGGATACGATATATAGATCTCGACACAACTTGTTAGAGGTGTTATGCTTGTGGAGAAGATGACCACTTCAAGTCAAACTAGCCGCAAAAAGAGAGTGGGAAACAACAACCAACCGATCATGCATCCAACTTTATTCCATCAGGAACTCCATATCCATAGAACATACTCCGCAATCACAGTAGGTGGGAGGGTTCCAATAACTAAGGAATGTTGTGGATAACTCAAACCCGAATAATGGGTAGGGATTAGATCGAGGGTAGGTTCAAGTTCTAGGGAAGCCAATTCACACAGGGACGAGCATATGTTATCTCCCAACCTATTACCCAGCTTGAGACATTAGTGATGGAATTTATAATCGTAGTGTTTAATAGATGGGTTAAAGCTTTATTTGATTTTGCATCTTTGCATTCCTTATTTTCTCGAATCAACTCCTAAAAACCCTACAGCTACTCCGTAAAACTATTTATAGAGAGAAAAAGCTTGTATATATCATCCATGGCATTTTGAGGCCTATCATTAAAAAAATAATCCCTTACTTTGCTACAGTGGGCGTAGGTCAATGGCCAAACCACTTATATTTATGTGTTCATCTCTATTCCTATCATATCTTCTACTAAACTACTATTTGTTTCCTATCTTACCATATTTGTGGCAAACCTAATATCAGTTTTAATCTATTATATGGTCTTGGTATCATCATTTTGGTGTCGTCTGTGGGAAAAAAATATTGTTCTCATATTGAGATTGGATTTCTCACTCATCTTTGGCGGTGATTCAAATCCACCATTGTTGTATCTGAATCGTCATTGAAAGAGCTTAGGAGAAGGGGTTCACCAGGTTTGCTTTTTAGTTCATCTTGTTTTTTTCCCATTTATATCCTATTGTTGCTCTATTTGATCAGTGATGTCTTTTGATCCACCGTCAAAAGCCGAAGATGGTTCTATCCAACCACCACCTCAATCTGAGTTGACTGATGTAGCGACAGTGCTTATGTTACTTATGGCTAATGAGAAGCAGATACAATAATAGTTATTGGTGTTCAGACAAGATATCATGACCCGAATCCCAAAGTACCTGACTGTCAATCTCATCACTTCGATCGCAAGAGGCCGTGCAACCACTAGCCGAGGGACCACCCATAACTCTTACTAAAGAACTCGAGTATGGTACCAAGAAAAGAGAGATCACATATCCCCATCATATCCACCTTGGAAAAGAGGTGCAAGTCAGACCATAGAATGTGGCATGTGAGGAGGAGTGCTACTAGGACTATGGCAAGAGGCACGAGATGTCAGACACATCATATTAGACTGGTGCCACCCCTGCTCTATCTCATTAAGGTAAAATTGTTCAGTACACCCCTCAGAGTGATCAAAGGGATTTCAAATTACCAAGCTAAGTAGGAGGCCAAAATTTAATCGTCTTAGCCCAAGGGGATGTTATAACCAAAACATCATCCCTAATAGCATCCGTGGAACTATAATCACTTGTCATCTCAACGAAGATTGTCTAAGACACCACCCGAAACTGAGGCAATATAGAGAAGTGACTAACGCACATCGAAATCCAAATAAATGGTCCATTTATAAGGTTGTCTCTGAGGTAAAAGGTGTAGATTATGGTGCGGTTTTGGATAAGAAGTCTTGGAACAACTAAATCCAGAGTCTAGAGGACAAGATCGACTGTCTCATCAAAATTTAAGACCTCAACCACAAGGGGTATACGAAGGATTCTCCATTTGTGCCGAGTATAGTCATCTATCTGACTCCTAGCAAGTTCAAGACACCAATTATGACACCTAGGTATGATGGAAGTATGATCCATGTCCATGACATAGCGATGTATCAGTCTGTCGCCAACATATATTTCACTCCGGATTAAATGAGGTATCGGGCATTCTCTAGCACTCTCACTGGAGATGCCAACGTATGGTACACCAACCTGCTAGATAATTTCAAGCATCTTGCTAAAAAATTTAATCATACCTTATGTTTTAGCATGAAGCCTGGAAAGAGAGTGACTCACTTATTAAATGTCTGATGAGAAAAGAATGATCCCTTAAAAGACTTCATATCTTAGTTACTTTGATGAGATCATTGCTATGAAAACACTCATTAGTGGGCTCTAGTAGGGGAAGATCTATTGGAACCTCTCCTAAAATCATTCAAAGTCTATGGTAGAACTTTTGGCTAAGGCCTGGAGAATCATGAACGTGAAGGAAGCCATGGCATCCAAGAGAGGGGACAGAAAAGAGACAGGTGGCATCAAATATGAGTAGAGCCGAGATAGGGAAAATGATAGAGAGGGAAAGAAAAATTTGAACGATGATAAGTTTGTCAAGTACACCCCATTAAAAGTTAGTCCTGATCTCATTTTGAACGAGATTAAAGATGATAAAGAACATTGGTGTCCTCAGAAATTGAGAGATCCTCCCCACAAAAGGGATAAGAGCAAGTGGTGTGAGTTCCTTAAGGATCACGTCCACACAACTGATAAGTGCTCTACTTTGAAGGATGAGATCGAGAAGTTACTGAAGCAAGGAAAGCTCCAAAAGTACATCAACAGGGCTAGAAGCCGAGATGAGAAGAGGAAAAAATATTCCTCATCAAAATATGATAGGCTAAAGATGAAGGAAGTCCAAGTGAACCAGAACGATCCAGAATTTACCGATGATAATAAGGATGACCCTGGTCTTCCATAAAAACCTGGCACAGTTAAAGGTAACCTTAACATGATATCTTTTAATGTTAAAATGATATCTTTGGGAATTGTAGGTAGAGGAACAAATCCTATTGATAGAAAGGCCCATCTTATTGAGGCCAAATTTGGACCAAAAATGGTAGACGTAAATCTGACGAAAGCCAAAGTAAAGCCAAGAAAATGAAAGAAAGTCAACATGAAGAGTCTTGTCGTAGGATCCTCTATGATGGATTTCAAAGGGATTTTAGCTCCACATGATAACCCATTCATCGTCAACACACGAGTTCATAGTTACAATGTATCTCGTATCCTAGTTGATGGGTGGAACTCAACTAACGTCATGTTCTGGGATTGTTTCTCATCAAGAAGAGGCTCATCTTATATCATCATTCATTGATACAATTTAGCGAAAAAAATCCACCCACTAGGGTTTGAAATGGACATTTTCACGGACAACTAAATGAGATGCCTAACCAGGATGATAAGATTTTTTATAACGGACGAGGATGTCTTATTAGCCTAAAATATCATTCCGAGGAGAGTGGATTTAAAGGAATTCGAACTCGTTCCTTCCATTGTACACCAAACGATAAAATTCTTGACCCCTTATGGATTTGGGAAAGTCAGTGATGATCAAGTTGAATCATGAGGATGCTACTTCACCTCGAAAAAAAAAGAGAATCTCATAAGAAGAAGATGACCTTATATAAAATTGATACTCTCGATCTGAGAGATGCGAACAAATTAAAAAAGGAAGAGTCTGTGGAAGAGGTAGAATCTATCATCCTCAATGAAGATGAATCTAAAAAAACCGTCCAAATTAGCTCGTCCCTAGAACCATAATTAAAGAAGTTGATTGAATTGTTAAAAAATCAAATCATCTTCACATGGAGTCACAATGACATGCTGAGGATTGAACCTAGTATCATCTACATCAACTTGACTTGGATAACAAAATTAACCTGTAAGGCAGAGAAGGTGCACTTTTACTAAAGTCATGTATGAATTCATCTAGGAGAAAATGAAAAAACTACAAAATGCAGACTTCATCAAGGAGGTGTAATATCTGAAATTGCTATCTAATGTCATCCTGGTGCCTAAATAGAACGACAAATGCAGGATATGTGTAGACTTAGTGATCTCAAGAAAGCTTTCCCAAAGGATAATTTTTCTTTATCGAGAATTGATTAGATGGTAGATGCCATAGCATAGCGTGAGGTCGTGATCTTCATGGATTCCTATTCGGGTTATAATCAGATCTCTATGCATGAAGGTGATGTCGTCAAGATTTCCTTCATAACTGACAGAGGAACTTTTTGCTACAAGGCAATGTCGTTCGACCTAAAGAATGAAGGGATCACTTACCAAAGGCTAGTCAATAATATATAAAGGGTCATATTGGAAAAATAATGGAGGTCTATGTGAAAGACATGTTGACGAAGAGTCTAGAGGCTGAGAATCATGTGGCTGTCCTGGAGAGAACCTTTAACCCAATAGATCAACATATATTGAAGGTGAACCCAACAAAGTGTGTGTTCGGCATCGACACAAGTAATTTTTAGGGTTTTATAGTTAATCAAAGAGTAATTGAGACTAACTCGAACAAGATAAAATCACTAATTCATATAAAGACGTCGAGAAACACTAAATACATCTGAAGGATGACAAGCTAGGTTTCTACGCTTAACATATTTATCTCGCGAGCAACTGAAAAATTTCTATAATTTTTAAAAATTTTGACAAAATGTTCTTTTGGGACAAAGAATGTGAAATAACATTCCAAGAGATAAAGGCCTATCTTTGGTCGACGATGTTTTTATATCATCCCATTAAAGGGTAGAAATTGTATTTTTACCTAGCCATTTCAAAGTCATCCATCAGCGCGGCTATTTTCAGATACGATGATGGAGTTTAGAAGCCAATGTACTTCAATATAAAAGTAATGCATGGGGCCAAAATGATAAATCCAAAGATGGAAAAAATTTCATATGCATTGATACATGCGTTTATAAAGATGAAGCCCTACTTTCAAGCTCATACGACGGTAGCTCTCACCAACATACATCTCCGATAAGTCATTCATAAACCCCATAAAATTAGGTAGGCTAATGGTTTGGTCGATTGATTTGGGTGAGTTTGATATCATTTATGAGCCCAGAAGTGCAGTCAAAGGGCAGGAACTAAAAGCTTTTTTAGCTGAATTCACTTCGCAATCAGTTGATGAAAATGAAGTGGAAGCAACGTTTGAAATCCTAGAAGTTGTAAAGGTTCATAACATAGTGAGGACGAGAGAACACTAGCCGACACTACAATTGGTATTCTCGGGCCAAATTTATTGATGAATAGAGGTGTCCTGGCAGAGGGTTGATTCTCGTATGATATGCAAATCTAGATTTTATTCGCTGGCATCTCATCTTGTGTAACAAAAAAGTGGGACTTGACTGATTTTGTTAGCTCCAGATGGAATCGAAATTGAGTATTCCCTAAGGTTCAATTGTTAAGAGTTTAATAATGAAGCAGAGTATGGAGTCTTGATAGCATGACTTTCACTAGCCAAGGCATTAATTGTCGGCCAAATAATTGCCCACAATCATTCACAGTTGGTACCGAACCAAATCCTAGGGTCTTTGAGGAAAAAGATAAAAAATGGCCAAGTACTTAGCCAGAGTGAAGATGACATTAGGAAACTTTTAGAGATTCAAGATAAAGAGAATATCAAGAAATAAGAGTGGGAGAGAATATTTCCTTGCACGACTTGAATCAGTTACACGAGCAGAAATCTATCGAATAGTTCCAATCAAAATTCTCATAAAGATGAGCTTTAATAGAGAAGAAGATGACACCACAAAATTCTTTAATCTAAACTTGGGAACATCTTGGATGGACCCCATCACTAAATACCCAAAGGACGGGAAGCTGCCAAAGACCAAGGATGATAGGAAAAAATTATAATACCAAGTACATAACTTTATTATTATTGGAGATATTTTATATAAAAAGGGCTATCTTCTCCCCCTCTTGAGGTGTGTACACCCAACAGAGGTTAGCTATGTGGTTAGAGATATACATAAAGTAACTTGCGTAAGTCATATCGAGGGATGATCTTTGGCAAAGAGGATTTCCACTCAGGTTTATTTTTAGCCAAATCATTCCAAGGATGTGGCCGAGTACGTACTCCAGTGTCATAAATTCCAGGGCTTCACCAACATACTCCATCAAATATTTTCTCCTATCTTTTCCCCATTGTCTTTTTCCATGTGGGGTATTAATTTGGTCAGCCCACTGCTGAGAGCGAAGGCCTAGGCAAACTTCCTCTTTTTGATCATCGCGATTCATTACTTTTCCAAATGGGTAGAAGCATAAGTTATGGTAACTATCCTTGGAGATAAGTGTTTCATATTTATTTGGAGAAATATCATTTGCTGAAACAGACTCCATAATACTATAATATTAGACAATCGAAAGCAATTAAAAAATAAGTACCTAGCTGCCTATTGTGGAAACGTCGGCATAAAGTAATTCTTATTCGTTCGAGGCCGACCAAGTAAATGGGCAAACAAAAGTGACGAACAAGACGATATTAGATGGAATAAAGGGAAATCAAAAGAATCCAAGGGGGAAAGGGTCGATGATTTTCATAGCGTACTATGGGCATACTGGACAATTGAAGAACCCCGACAGGTGAAACTCCTTTCATGTTAACGAATGGGATGGATATTGTTATCCCAACCGAGATTGATTACTAATTCATAGGGTCCAAATGTATGATCTTGAAGTGAATTTAAAGGAGAGGAGACTAGATTTAAACCTCATTTAAGAGCGAAGAGAGGACGTAGCCATAAGATACCTAATTTACTAATTAAAAGCCGCCAAATTCTACAACAAGACAGTCAAGTCTTGCCCAATCAAAGTTCGAGATCTCATACTCAATAAGGTCGTACAAAAAAATAATAAAATACTTCCTAACTAGCATGGTCCTTACAAAGTTATGGAGGAAGTTTTCCCAGGGACGTATCAAGTGGAGAATCTAGAGGGGGAACCATTCGTCAATCCATGCAATGCCAATCACTTAAAAAAATATTATCAATTAGAATGTCTCAATGTAATAGCTTAAAATAAAATCTTCTAGAGGGAGCATTTTAATTGAAATGAAATGAAATGTTGTATCCAATTTACAAATTATATCTCTTGATATTAGTGCACCCAAGTAAATCTCTCTCCAGATGGTACGAGAGTGTTTCTGAGTCTCATCTCCTAAACACATATCATTTAAAACCATGAGAGGTATGAAAAGTAAACATCGTTTTATTATGGTGAGACTTAACATCAATTTTTATGGTGAATAGTCAAAATATAAATCTCTTTCAGTGGTATGAGAGTGTTTTGCAGATTCGTCTCCTAAACGTATCTCATTTGAAACCCTGGGAGGTGGGAAAGTTAGACATCATTTTGCTACGGTGAAACTTAACATCATTTTGTTATGGTGAATAGTTTAAATATAAATCTCTCTATCAGCGGTACGAGAGTGTTTTAGAGTCTCGTCTCCTAACCATGTCTCATTGAAAATCCTGAGAGGTGGGACAACTGAACATCATTTTGTTATGGTGTTTATGGTGAATAGTTAAATAAAATCCATCTCTCGACGGTACAAGAGTGTATTAAAGTCTTGTCTCCTAAACATTTCTCATTAAAAACTCTAAGGGGTATAGTGAATAGTTAAATTAAATCTCTCTCTCTACGATATAAGATTGTTTTTGAGTCTTCTCTCCTAACCATTAAAACTCTGAGAGGTGGAAAGCTTAAAAATCATTTGACTACGATGAAACTTAACATCATTTTTTATGGTGAATATGAAAATGTAAATCTCTCTCACGATGGTATACGAGTGTTTTAAAGTCGCATCTCCTAAAAATTTCTCATTAAAAACCCTGAGAGGTGGGAAAATTAAACATCATTTGATTATGGTGAAACTTAATGTCATTTTTTATGGTGAACTGAAAATGTAAATCTCTCTCTTAGAGGTATGCGAGTGTTTTAAAGCCCCGTCTCCTAAACATATCTCATTAAATACCCTGAGAGGTGGGAAAATTAAACATCATTGTCATTATGGTGAAAATAAGGCTCAGGCCCACTAGGAAAGAAACCTCGTCGTAATATCCCCAACTAAAACATCATCATTTTATGGTGATATCTAAACATCATACGCCATGGTGAATGTAAAAGTAGACACTACACTTTGAATTATAAATATAAAAGAAATTACTAAAAAAAGAGGTAATATTCAAAATGTTAAAAGCTACGGGCATTAGAGTTCAAATGTTAATAAAAAAACATCAGTTATAAATTAAGGGCATTAGAGACCACATACGGTTTCCTAAAGAAGCAAAAGAAGAAAAATTTAAGTCTCGACCTCTAATCCATTAGTGGTTGTAGATTCATGGACGACCGAGTCCTTCTCCTAAAAGGTGGTGGTAGCATCTTCGTCACCATCTTATTCTTCTTCTTCTTTAACCATTTGGGTCGCCTCAACCCCCATAGCCTTTTGCTCGATTGCCCCAATGTTTCCAATCTCATCTTGAAAATATTGAAGAGCAGTTACATTTGCAGGATCAGTGAAGATGAAGGAGTTAAGAGCTTTAGCTAGATCAAGAAACTTGGAGATGAGGTTAGCAAACTGATTGACCAGTATTCTACTAGATGCCTTCGCCCCCCATTCTAAATACTAGACGACATAGCTAGTAAATTCTTTTGACTTCTTAAACTTGTCCATGACTTTCGATGCACACTCTCTGAGATGATCATTCTCATAGACCTTTTACTTTTTTACGTCATCTTTCAGCTCAGTTAATTGAGTTTTATAGTCCCTCCTCAGAGAAAAAAATGTGGTCAATCTGTTAATCTTAGAGATTTTGAGTCCCGTCCTCTTGAGTAGTCTTCTTTCTCATTAACTAGCACCTTCCTTAGATCAGACAGATTCCAACACCCATTGATGGAGATGTTAAAAAGAAATGATAGACTACAAATAAAAAAGGAATAAATTAGTATACAAAAGAAAAGGATGATACAATTCCTAATAGAAATCACAAGATGATTAAATGAAGATTTTATATGGGTGGTCCTATGGAGTGAAAATCTTAACACCCTGAACTTGTCATCGACCTCAATTATTAGCTATTGCAGGATTGGTTCACTAAGGCAGTAACCTCCCTGGATTTACCCTGACTCTAAAGAATAAAGTCAGGGTTGAGGGTAAGCTGAGCTAAATGTGTAGCTACCGACACATCATTCGATATTGAGACTCTTGGACTTCTTAGATGATCCTTGGATTATTTCTACTGATTAAGGGCTGCAGAGGACCCCCAGTCTCGTTTCTCTTATTTTCCCCATCGGCCATGCTGGGGCCAACCATTATTGATTTCTACCGAAGTTGAGTCGGCTGTGATGCTTTCCTCTGAAGCCTGGGAATAATGTTTCTGGTCATTGTGGGAGTCATTTCCCATATATCATCCAGAGTATTTCCTAGAGACTCTGAATTGTCACTATTGGCCTAAATTTAAAAAAATAAAAGATAACAATAACGTTAGAATAAATCATCAAAGTATTCAAAAGTTTTTAGAAGGGATTCCAATGGGTCTATACCCATCCTAATGAATCTGAGGATCTCATGAGTCATCATATCCTTAAAGAGGATCATGACTGGGGATCCCCTTAGAAGGTCAATGTTTAGTCTCATATATGCGCTTAGACTGGGGTCAACCTTAGTCGATACCACCAACGCTCGAAGGTTAGACACTTACATGAATAAGTTTGCCAGTCAGGTCGGCGAGATAGTAGCTAGGGTTAAATTTTATGGAGACTACTGAGTAACATGATCAAAAGACATCTACATGAAAGTCTTCTTTATATTCAATGTTTAAGTGGACAATTGACCCTAATAAGATCCTCAAGGATTTGGGGCCAATTGAGTTAGGGCAACCCCAATTGTAGAAAGGATAACTCTAATGGTAGGGTTGGAAAAAAGGCAATAGTCGACCTTAAACATCTGCTCAAACATGATGATGGTTGTATCTAGTCGTCAGAAGGTACATGTATATGTATGGATGAGTTGATTGCATACAAATGTCTCCATATGATAAGATCAATCTCATGGACGTTAATTGGATAGGACGAGTCAACACTTATATCTAATGTGAAGGAATCATCACCTTGATTATCCTCAATGACAGGAGCATTGATGCGAGGGTCTTGACCTTGAAATTCTACCTCTATCATAGAAGTTAAGGGCTGAGGCATTTTAGGGGGTGGAGGAATATGATCTCGAGTTTCGTCGTCAGAAACATCATAAATTGGGGGTCAGGATCCCCCTGCTAACAAGAATAGGTTCTTAGATAACCTATATTTCTTGATTTATAAAAGTCTACCATCTCGTCTATGCTAGGACGAGCCATAATCATCCTTATAGCCTCCTCAAATGAGTTAGGGCTAGAGTTTATAGGGTCATCATAGATACCCAAGCGCTCAGAAGGACTATATTCCTTCAAGGAAGAAGACATTGAATCACTACTAATAGTGAAACACTTGGTGGATGAAGTATGGTGTTATAGTAGGGGTATCAGATACATAGAAGGCTTTTCTACTACAAAGGATATGTATCGGTGACCTTGGTTGATTAAGATGAGCCTAAACCTCTTCCATTTATCAACGGACACGATTAAGAAGGTATTACAACTCTGCACAATTCTCGTATAGACTTTGGTACATTAACAAACTATAGGATTTTAAGGTTTGTGAGATAAAAGATCAAATAAGGAAAAGGGTTGAGTTTTCTGAAGAACACTTCGACTCAGTTTTAGGTAGCCTACATCGAAGATGACGCCAAAAAACCCAAAGACACCCCAGACTTTGGTAAAACCTCAAAAGTCCTAAACCTCTTAAACACTTAAAAACCTAAAACCACCACCTAATAATCACCACAATAGGAGGTAACAGGTACATAAAACTCCATAAAAAAAATACAGTGATAGCTATAAAACACAACTAATTAAAAAAAAACATTGGTTTAAAACTAAAAAATTAAAGGAGAAGAAGATCAGGAGGACCTAGAGGAGAAAATAATGACCTAGAAGAAAGCCGGGAAGCCGAATAAGAAGAACGAAAAGATATTTTATCAAAACTTAGTAAGAGAAAATTTGGCAAGGGTTTGGATCTTGAACGGTTGAGTGAAATGATAGAAAAAAAGGCAAATGCCCCCTAAACTAAACCTCGCAAAAATCAAAATAGTTGAAATGATTAAGCATAATATCCAAGTCATAGAGTGATGCAATGATTGCGTGTATAGGACAATCATGCCTGGGAAGTTGTACCCCCTAGAATATCCAAACGATGGATGAGAATTGGACAACTTCTCATAAGTGGACAAGACCAAAGTAAGTGGGCTAATATGACTGTTATATCTGACTTAACCCTTGGGTATGGTCCAATACAACCTATGAACTATACATTAGGATGAGAAGAGACAACTTGAACACCCTTAGACCTCAACCTCCTACTTACATAAAAGGCTAAGGTCTCGGGGTAATTGATATACATAAGTGTGGTCTCATTCAGATGACACTAAAAAAAGTAACTGTCACAGACTTCCTCTATAAGAGACTAATACATTCACTAAAGCCCACATGATCAGTATCGTCTAAAAAAGTTGCGTACCATGAAGGACTCATCTTGATAACATCTAGGAAATCTACCAAGCTCCCTAGTCGTATCTCATAGAAGAGACCAACCTCATCTCACCCTACATCGGCATCGGCCTTAGACGACATCAGTATGACAAGGCAGTAACCTCGGTGTGAGATGGATGCATTGATCTCAGTCGACTACCTAGTCTTATCTCATTCCATTACGTAATGCAAGGCTTCAGTATTCTCGGCTCAGTTGATGCCTTTTACCTTCGACACGTTTTATAAGCATAGAAAGCATGATAAGGGAATTTCATGTATATTACATAGAACCATTATCGAAGATAAAAAACCCATGTGAGGGAATATTTTTCATGATGACTTTTACTCTTCACACTCATAACTGGAACTCTCTAATTATCCCTGGCCTCAGCTGGTCATGGAATGCATGTTTGAGGGTGACATTGTGCACCCCTAGACTATATAAGACACCACGTGTCTTTTTTATTAAGACCGACTCCTAAAAGCCCTACTATTATCTATAAAACTAGTTCTAAGGAAAGAAATCATGTGTTATCATCCACGGTATTTTGATCCCTATTATAATGAAAACACCCCCTTACTTTTCATAGTAGATGCATGCCAATAGCCGAACCACTTCTACTAAACTACTCATTATTTACTATCTTACTATATTTGTTCAAAATACAAACTCAGGTTGAATCCATTGTATGATCTAGGTATCATCAACATTTATTAATGGCATGCCCTGGGGTTTGATAAAAGTTACAACGGGCATCATGATTGAAGTACTTATGAAGAGGGTCAAGAAGTGGATGAGGTTCCAAAGGTTTGATGAGATTATGGGATATGAGGTATTGATAAACTTTAGAGAGAGGAGCATGGAATTTAGTATACTCTTGTATGGTGACAACATGGCAGTCTACTGGTTCCTATAAGGTAGCAGGCTGATATGGGATATTATTGATGGAAGCAGCGACGGGTTTATCATACTTCCCAGGGGTGAAATACCTAAGTGGCATCTTCCCTTATGATTATTTTTTCTAACTCGTAGAATTTATTCAATTTCATCCCTAGCCTCCCTATGGGATCTAAAATGGGGGTATATCTGACTACCTATAGAATTTTAGATATATGGTAGACTTTTTTCTTCATTATGCTAACTTTTTCATCATGAGATGGCCAGTTTGTCATGATTAAGGCCTTCTCCCTCTACATTGTTATGAAACTATTAATATACTTCCCACGACCTTGTCCCTTCGCATTGGTACATCATGAATATTGCATAATTGCGCCCTTTATCTTTATGCATTCTAGCACTTTTACATTCTTAATGTCTATATTTATGCTTGTTAACCAAACAACCTCGGATTTGTACATAAATATATATTTTGTAGGGTTTAATTGTGCTTATGTAGGTATTGGAACGCTAAAAGTGAGGTTCGATTGCATTTCAAAGAAGTTCCGTCGTTGAAAGCTACTTTTAGGGCAATATGATCTTTTCAAACTCACTATTTTGTATGGAATGAAGTTATCAACATGTATATCATCAAATTATCTTTCAGTGGACACTGACCGTGCGTCATTCTAATTTCGAATGAGGAAGTTTTAGCCATTTCCAGAAGGTTTCGATATTTTTTACTACTCCAAGGGAATTTCGATAATTTTATACTGCATAATTTTTAGGTTTTCAAAACTTAATCATGTAGATAAATGAATTAGCTTCGCATCGGTTCTAACCACACATCATTTCGATTCCATATGAGGGAGTTATGGCCATTTTCGTGTAACATGTCAAAATTGGTTCGGAGAGGAAAAGGAGGTTGTTGAGTGCCCAAGGTAAATCTCAAAACTACGGTCAACTGGTCCAAACATGAGGTCGACCGGGATCATCAGATATGAATGAAAATTGACTTATTTTGGGTGTTTTGTCTTGGTTTTGTTGGGGGTTTGTTTTGGGGTATAAATAGAATGTTGGGGGCTTTCATTTTAGATAGGATATTTTAGGGTTTTGTTTTGGGAGCTTTGGCCCTTATCCTCTTCTTTGGGTTTATACCCATTTGTATGTAAGTTACTATTCATTCATCCTCTTCCCTTAATTAATGATTTATTTATTTGTTTAAGCCTTATTTTTCTTGATTTATTGCTTTGATTTATTAGTTGTTGGTAGTTTAATTCTTGTTTTCTTTGGTAATTTGTTGTTTAAACTTAGTTTCATTTATTTATGCTTTTAATTATGTGTAGGGGCTGATTTAATCTAGGTTGTGTGGGATTGAAAGCACCTAGGGTTGACGTGTTGCTTTGCTTTGGTGATGGAGTTTACGGGTTTATTTTGAGTGGGTTGTCCTAGTTATTACGCCTAGGAGATTTGACGGGGTATATCATGTATGCTCCATACTTACGACCTTGCGTGCATAATTTTTGGAGTATTTGTTGCCTCCAAAATCTTATTAAACTTTTATACGAATTTAGGGGTGTGACAAGTGTTGATTTATTTAACTGTCGAAATGAGACTCAATCTTAATAGCTCGTTGACCCATGTAACCATTTTATACTAATTAACTCGGGGTTAGGGATATTCGATGTAACCTATAGTTTTTATTATCTTTATTAATTTAGTTTAAATATACTATCTCCTAGTATAATATTTTCCTTTATTTATCTTTTTTTTTAAGTAGAAAATCATCTTTTACGCTTTTATTCTAGCAGTATTAAACCAAATAATATTCTAGCAACTTGTCCTTGTGGATTCGATACCCGGACTGGCCTCTATACTCTCTTAAAAGATTGTAGTCATAGTTTAGGTTTTTGTATAGAGTTGGTGAGCCGAACATAAAACGATCGATGCATAGGTGACTCTCGCGTCGTGGCGAAACCCAGCCTATCAAATGGCACCGTTGCTGGGGATTTGTTGTTTTAGAATTTATTTGATTTAGTGTTTCGTAGTATTTTCTTTCTATTTGTATTTTTTTCTAACCATTTTGTAGGACTTATACATTTGAGCGCTAAGAAATGCTTGAATTTTTCGTGCGCGCATCTACTCTGTGGAATTCTCCACTTCGAGTCATCTTTGAGGTAAGCATGTCTTATTCCAATCATTTCGGTAATCATTATGATAATTCTCAAAATCCTCGCAAACCTATGACTTTTGGTCAATACGTAGAGTCCCGAAAAATTACAAATTCAAAAATGAATTTGGGCAAGTGTTACAAAAGTCAAGCTTTGGAGTGCGTGTATTTTGAGGCGGATGATAATGATTTTGGGCCTCTAATTCCTTATAATAGGAATTTTGAAACAAATTGCAATAGATTTCAAAATTCTTATAATAATGAGTTTAAGTATAGTTTCGATAATAATTTCCAAACTTCTCATTTCCAAGAATCCGCGCCTCGACGTATGACTTTCGATGAGGTCTTGCGCATGCTTGAAAATGAGAAACTTGAAAACAATTATCAGGAAGAAAATCGTTTGTGGGAGTATGAATTGGATTTATTATTTGAATCCGACAACGATTTTTCTTTCGAAACTTTTGAAGTCGAAGAATGTTTTGAACCAAATGAGGACTTTGTGCCTACTTTAGAACAAACCATTGTTGACTTTGCCCATAGCATAATAGATATTAAAAGTGAGGATGAAAAGGAAGTAATATCCATTTGTAATGAAATGATTTCTTCTTTGACCCCCAAAGAAGAACATTTCATTGAAAATGATCGTATTTCCATCTAAACTCAATCTTCAAGTGATGATGACTCATCTCTTAAGTTTGAATTTCTTTCCTCCCCATTTTCATTCTCTATTATCACACTATCACAAGTAGCCGATGAATCGGTTCTGAACTCTAATGTGTTAAACCTTTTCAGCGATGAGGATTACTTGCTCGAGTCGCCTTCCATGATCGCATCTTTGCCTTCATGTGCACCCCCTCCCATTCCGATTTCAAAATACTTGGGAGAAAATTCAGTTTTTTTGGACCTCTTGTATTTTTGTCACCCGTCTTATCCAAATCCCCCATACTCCCTCCAAAATTTTAATTGGGGATGGTTCATTTCTTCCGCCTTACACATGCCTTCTGTTGTTCGATTGGAATTCCTATTTTTTGGGAGCCATGCATGAAAGTGAGGGTACACCGATTATCCTCCAAAGCCAAATCGTGTTTTGGGTGGCCCCTCAAAAATTTCAACTTCTTGTGTATAGTTAATTAGAAGTTAAAATTGTAGGTTGTACATAGTTAGTTTTATTTTCCTTATTTTTC
Organism: Sambucus nigra; assembly: GCA_949130495.1. NCBI lineage: Eukaryota > Viridiplantae > Streptophyta > Magnoliopsida > Dipsacales > Adoxaceae > Sambucus > Sambucus nigra. The sequence goes on from OX422208.1 coordinate 194,140,297, forward strand.
TTTTTTTCTTACTATTTATTTAGTGTAATTAGTTAAAGTTTTATTTCTTCTTTTTGTTGTGCTTTCGTACTAACATGTTTTGTAGAATCTTTGGACTCCTACTTTCGGGAGATCGCTCCATTGTGGGTAATATCGATATTTTCCTCTCTTTAACTTGGTTCTTAATATACATTGAGGACAATGTCAGGTTTTAAGTTGGGGGTGGGATATTCTACCCATTCACTGGTAGTTTCTTTGATTTTATTATATGTTAGTTACTAAGTATGCTTTCTTAGAAAAATTTGAAAAATATTTTCTTTCTTTTTTATCCTTTATTGGGCATTTGGACTTTGTTTCCGATGATAAATTTCAATAATTGTCCGATCCAATAGACAAATCAACGATGCATGTTCTCGATTTTAGAAGTTATTAGACTTTAGTCCTCAATCATTGATATTATGAATAACTTCATGAATTAAACTTAAATCCCATGAGCACATGAACTTTTCTTGCTTTATTGATTTGGTTTAAGATTTTTATAACTCGGTAATCTTTTGTTGCATTGTATATACTTACACCGAGTAAGCTTTGTACCTTTCATCATTTGTGAGTGTTATAAACCATTCTTTCCTCTTTGAAAATGTTAATTTCGTCGGTAATCTCACTATTCTGTCATTTGATCTTTCATTATTTGAGTTCATTCATGAAATGTGTTACTTGAGCATGATTTTGATATATTGTTTTGACTCGAGAATCGTGTAAACTTTATGAAATGATCATAGTCCATCTTTGTTAAATCACCCATATTAGCCTTGACCTCGCATTATATGTTTTTCCTCATCAACCCCTTTGAGCCTAAATATATCCTTTCGTTTCATACCCCCAAATCCCATAACCAACTCCAAATTAGAGTTATACACCATACATATTACCTTATGTACCTTTGTTTGGAATGTTATTTGGGATTGAATGATGTTATTGTTTTGTGGTTGCAAATTAGGCATGTGAGAGTGGAAAAAGTAAAGAAAAGAAAGAAGTAAAAAAGAGAAGAAAAAGATAAAGTAGAAAAAAAAAGAAAACAAAAGAGAAAAATGAGAAAAAGAAGAAAAGAAAAGAAAGAGAAAGTTGTAAATGTTGTATATAGTTCAATAAGATTTGGTTGCTCTCCAATTGATATATCCAATGCTTATTTGGAACTTGTTTTCCAATTTTGATATTGCCCACATTCTTCCCATTATCCTGAGTTTTCATTTCGGAACACTTTGAACCCGTACATACATATCCTTCGTTTCGTACCCTAGCCTATCCTACATTATTACCCTATAAAGTCCTATGTGCTCTTAGTGTGCATTTAATTTAAAAATTGATATAGTTTTGATAATTTGTGAAAATGTATTTCGCCTCCTTTAATGAGAGGTATCCTTCATTGAGATTACAAATTTTCATTTTAAATATTGCGTTATGCATTTGTGACATGTGTTCGGCCTAATTTCTATTTACATTTACTCTTTATGCCCGCATGTTCCGTGTGTTAACTCCCTATTTCGAGTGGATTCTCTTGATGAGTGTAATGCCCATGAGGATTAAATATATGCTTTCTTTAATTTTTATCTGGCTTATTTAAGTTTTTGGCCAAGTCATTCTTTGCATGTGCTCACTCCCCTCCCTCATTTTAAAGTTTCAATTCTATGAGGTGCATTCTGTAATGTTTAAGGAAATGGACTTTCATTTGAATTCGTTCATTGTAATAATAATGCGTATGAAATCCTTTTCGATATTGTTGGGTTCTCGCATGTTGGTTTGGGCAGTATTTTGGGGAAACCATATGATGTTTGTGGGTTTCATCCCTGAAAACCATCACGAGACGACACTCGTCGACTAGGGTAACCTAGGGGTTTAACAGCTTATTACATTGCTAAATGCAATCGTCTTCCCTACGAAAGTGGAAATTATATTTCGATGCATATATACATTTTGTATTTCCCTCTATGGACTGATTTTGTTTGTTTCATCACTAGGGACTAGTGATGTCAAAGTTAGGGGGTGTGATACATCACGAATGTTGCATATTTGCGCCCTTTATCTTTATGCATTCTATAACTTTTACATTCTTAATGTCTATATTTATTCTCTTTAATGATAAAACCTCAGATTTGGACATATATATGTTTTTCAGGGGTTAATTGTGCTTTTATAGGTATTGGAACGCTAAAAGTGAGGTTCAGTTGCATTTTGGAGAAGTTTCATCGTCGAAAACTACTTTAAGGGAAATATGATCTTTCCAAACTCACTATTTTGTATGGAATGAAGTTACCAACATGTAGATCATCAAACTAACTTTTCGTGGCCACTGACCGTGCGTCATTGTGACTACGAATGAGGAAGTTATGGTCATTTCCAAAAGGTTTTGGTATTTTCTTCTACATGAAGAGCATTTTGGTAATTTTTTTTTATTTTTTTTATGGAAGAGGGATTAAACCCCCAGACATACATTTATTAATAGAGAAAGAGCCTCTCCAAGGGCTTACAAGCAAAGGAGAACTACAAGAAGCCATTAAAGATTAAATATGGGAATTTATAAATATACCCATTACAAATTGGAGAAAAGATTATCGAGAAAATTGTAAGGAATATCTAATGTAGCTACATCCCATCTTATCAAGCCTATAGGCACCTCTAACAGTAGAAGGAGGATCAAGAGCATTGTAAAAAATCTTCAAAGAATCATCACCAGAACCATGATTGGCCAAAGCATCTGCAACCATATTATATTCCCTGTAGCAATGAGAGAGAGTATAATTTAACATCAATAATTTTGACCTCATTTCCTCAGTTAAAGAGATCAAATGCCAAGGAGGTTTTCAATTGCGATTAATCAAATCCACCACAAACTTTGAATCAGCTTCAATCAGAACACTAGAAATATGATGATCAATACAAATCTTAATGCCCATGTAGAGACCACTAAGTTCAGTAGAAGAGTTGGAATTAACACCACTATATTGGGCAAAGGCCCAAATCATCTCACCCTTATCATTTCTTAAAATAACCCCTGATCCAGACACACCTGGATTCCCTTTAGAAGCTCCATCCATATTCAACTTATAAAAATTAGGCGGAGGAATAAGCCATTTCACTGATTTGAAACTTTGAATTCTCTTGAGAGTGGTTAGATTAAAAATCTCTTGAATTCCCTTATCAAAGAATGAGATAGAACTCTTAAAAGGAAGATCCTTGCAAATATTTGAAATGAGATAAATGGATTTCGAATTAACTCTGAAGGAACCACTTTACAATTCTCAAAGTATTCTTTATTTCTTCCTTTCCAAATCTTCCAACAAACCACGATTGGGATACATTTAGATAGGAACTTAGAGTAGTCAATTTTACCTGACTTTAACCAGCAGCTATGAAGCAGAGATTGAATTGAAACTTTATCCAGCGGAATGCCCATAAGATCTACAAAAAACTTCCACATAGGATGGATAATGGAGCATTGAAGAAACACATGATTAGTTTCTTCCTCATTGGATTCATAGGCTTTGCATCTCGAGCATAATCGAATACCCAATGATTTAACATTATCATCCAGAGCTAAACAGTCATTGATCAATTTCCACATAAAAATAGAACATTTTTTGGGAATATGAGTATCCCAGATAAATGTACTAACTATAGAGCAGGGATAATGGACTTTGACAATGTCAAAAGCAGATGAGAAGGAGAACTGGACTGAAGTGGTGGGCTTCCAAATCCATTTATCATATTTAATCTCCATATTAGAAGAACAAATATCTGCTATTGCATTAATTTTCTTCCAGGTGAGAGAGCCCCTATAAGAGGAGGCATTTGAATTTTTGTATCTATTTGACATGTAAGAAGACCATAAGGAAGATTGAGACACTGACTTCCAATATAACTTCATCATTGAGGCTTTTGAAATAGCATTAAAATCTCTGAATCCAAGACCGCCTTGAGATTGATCTCTACATAGAAACTCCCAATTTTTCCACTGATATCTCCAACCAGATTTATCATTACCACCCCAAAATAATTTATTAAAGAGCCTATGAATCTTTTGAATAATTGATTTTGGAGGAGAAATAGAAGCCAGAAGGAATAGTGGAATAGAAGAGAGTACATGATTAATCAAAGTGTACTTACCTCCTGAAGATAAATATTTGGATTGCCACCTTGCCATCTTGGATCTTAAATAATTAAGAAGACTTTGATAGTAAACAATCTTGTTCGTCCTTCGAAATAAAGGACAACCTAAATATTTGATAGGCAAAGATTTGCCTTGAAGACCTGTGCAGGCTGCCACTTTGCTTTCGAAACTAGGAGAGATTTTTTTGTTAACTGTGAAGGAGCTCTTATTAAAATCAATTCTGTGACTTGAAATGGAGGAATATTTAAGAAGGAAATTCATGAGACAATTGAGACTTCTCTTATCTCCTGTAGAGAAGATAATAACATCATCATCATATGATAAGTGAGAAACTATGGGACTTCCACTAGGCATGTAATAAGGCTTGATTTTCCCTTCCTCCATTAATCTGTTTAAACCCCTGATCAAATATTCAACAGCCAAGATAAAAAGACTTGGGGAGATAGGGTCCCGTTGTCTTAGACCTCTATTTGATTTGAAGAATCCACAACTTTGACAATTTATGCAAATGGAGAACCAATTTCCAGAAACAACTCTCTAAATAAAGTCATTCCATCTCTCCCCAAAGCCAAAACTCCTGAGAACAGATAATAAAAAACTCCAATTGACCCTATTATAAGCCTTCTCCATATCCAACTTACACACAACATTACCACCATGCAACTTCTTATCCAATTTTTCAACCAATTCTTTTGCAAGGAGAATATTATCTTGAATTGATCTGCCTTTGATGAATCCACTTTAATTAGGTGATATAAGGATAGGAAGAAGCTTTGAAAGTCTGGTTGCAAGGATTTTTGTGATTATCTTCATTGAGAAATTGCAGAGGCTAATAGGTCTAAGATGCCCACAAGTCTTTGGATGTTGAATTTTTGGAATCGGGACTATTGAAGTGCTAGACCACCTTTGAGGAATAGTTGAACCTGCAAAAAAACTGTTAATAGCAGATAAAAGATCATCTTTTATGATTTCCCAACATTTTTTTATAAAAAGTGCCTCCAAAACCATCTCGACCTGGAGCAGAGTCTTCACTAAGATCAAACATAGGTGTAAAGATCTCCATTTCAGAAGGAAAAGCCTCCAGCTCAGAGTTCATCTCAGAAGTAATAGTGTTTGGAATGAGATTAGAAACATCCACCATGCTTAAAGACAAATTTGGAGACATATTATCCTAAAAAAACTTTGCCATATGAGATTTCACAGCTTGTTCCTCCTCCAAAAGATTCCCAGAACCATCTTTAATAGAAGAGATCCCTAGCTTTTTCTGATTAGCTTTAACACTAGAATGGAAAAACTTAGTGTTTGCATCCCCCAATTTGAGCCATTTGATAGTTGATTTCTGCCTCCAATACATCTCTTCAATTTTATTTGCTTCAAACAATTTATCTTGAGCTTCATTACGAGATTCTCTATTTGAATCAGAGCTCCTCTGTTCATATAACAATTCCAGTTAAACAATATTGTCCTCTAGATCTCTAACCTTTTGAAATATATCTTTAAAAGTTTCCATATTCCAATTCCTCAATTAACCTTTTAGCCTCTACAGTTTGATAAAAAATAATCTCATCCCATAACCATCAGTAGGAGCAGCCCAAGAGGATTTAACAATATCCATAAAAGAGTTATGAGTGCACCACATAGATTGGAACTTAAAAGTCCTAGGATATACATCCAAATTAGTGTTTACAGATAAGAAAAGAGGAGCATGATCAGAGGAAGCTTTGTTTAGTTGTTTTAAACTAGAATTAGGATACTCAGCAACCCACATATTGTTGAATAAGCATCTATCTAATCTAGCCATAATGAGGTCTTCTTCATTTCTCTTATTACACCAAGTGAACCTAGTACCAGCATAACCTAGGTTACATAAACCACAATCATCAATAACTTGAATAAAGTCTTCAATAGAATTGTGATCAACATCATTTCCTCCCATTTTTTCTGATTGAGAAGTAATTATATTGAAATCACCAATGACAATGTGAGGAGACTCAAGAACAGTCTTTGAGAATGAAACCAAATGATCCCAAAGCTCCTGTCTCTCTACTCTACTGCATTTAGCATAAACAACAGACAAGTAAATGTTATTCTTTAAGGATTGGTGATCTAATTTAATTGACAAATACTGAGGGTGATCAACAATTGTTTCTACAGCTACAATGAATCTCAAATACAACTAAATTTTCCCACTGACATTAGAGCTACACCCTTCAAAACCCATCTTAAATTTTTATTGATAAATCTTCGAATGATCAACCATAGGCTCCAAGATAGCCAAAAAGGGGATCTTATGCATCTTACTCAGCATTTTGATTCTTCTGGAAGAGGACTTTTTTGCTATTCCTCTAATATTCCAAACAATAAGATTTATCATTTGGAAAGAGAGAGATGGGATTGAGTGTTGACTTTGGTTCGAGATCTCGTGAGTCTTCTGAAAAGAGGATCTTATAATCTCAATTGTTGTTTTTTATTTAAATTAACATCTGCCAAGTTTGAACCTACTTCATAATCTGAAGTATATAGCGAAATGGCGGCTTGGTGAAGGACATGGTCAGGTAATTCAGTAGCTCATGGGGATAATGAACTCTCATTAACAATTAGAGCTACATCTGTATTGATTTCTTGCTCCGGGTTATTCTCTATACACTCTTGAGTTTGGCAGACACAAGAGTCTGCAATAGTCACTTCAAGCAATTCACCTACTTCTTTATCTTCTTCTGTTTGACCTTGAACAAGAATTTTTAGTTGCTCATATTTAACTACTTGAGTTTGATCCACTCCCTTATTACAGACTTCATTATGAGATTGAGATGATGGCTGCCTTATTAGAGTAGGAGTCTTCTTCAACAATTGAACATTTTTTACTGGGGCAAGATTTTGAACAGCTTCAGTACTTTTGGCTACTTGATCTGTAGATGATTTAACTTTCACTGCTGTGTTACTGTCTTCTTCACATTGCTGGGATGAGGATTGCCCTGTTGGGGTTTTACTCTTTTGTATCAATTGGCCATCTTGAACTTGCTGAACAGCAACAATGCAATTATCTTCTTGAACATGGTATGATGATACCTAATTTGGTTATTGATTGACCTTTTGCCACATATCTGAATGTATTCTTCAATTTATCGCCCATGATGGTAGATTTAAAGTTACAAGAATGTTCATCATGACCCTTTTTAAGACAACTATTACAATATTTAGGTTTAGAATCATCTGATACCTCCTGCCAAAAACCCTTGGTTCCACAACCAATCCATACCCTCTTCGGAATATTTTTTGTGAGGTCCGTCTCCACACAAACCCGAGCAATACTAGGCCTATTGATCTCAATGGTTGACGCATCAAGTTTGAGAGGCTTACCAATTAATTATGCAATAGAATGGAGAGATGATTTAGAAAAAAAATGGATAGGAAGCTGTGGTAAAGAGATCCAAATCGGTGCTAGACTACTCTCAATATCAGGCCTGAATTCTGTAGTCCACTTAAAAAGTCTCATAGGAAATTTTCCAATAAACCATGTGTCTGCCTGATGAGTTCCATGGAAGGACAACCGTGTGAGAATTTTCCAACTAATGAGTATTGGAAAGGTTGGGAGAGAATATCAATATCTTCATCAGAAAAAATCACGGCAGGTTCTCTTTTAAAAGTTATTGGAGTTTTAAATACAAGATAATGATTTATTGAAGAGGAACTAGCCATCACATCAGCAAAAGATCGATTCCAAACATTGGGAACATCAGGAGGTTTGGGGGATACGTTGGAAGGGGGTTGAAGTCTAGCCATGCAAATCCTAATAAGGGTTTATGAGAGAGAGAGAGAGAGAGAGATATAAAGAGATTTGCAAGGTTTCAAAACATAATCATGTAGAAAATTTAATTAGCTTCGCGTCAGTTCCGACAACGCATCATTTCGATTCCGTGTGAGGGAGTTATGGCCATTTCCGTGCAACGCGTCAAGATTGGCTTGGAGAGGAAAACAAATCCCAAAAACCACGGTCGGCCGGTCCCAAACGCGAGGTCGACCGGGACCATCAGATATGGGCGAAAATTGACTTATTTTTGGTGTTTTGTCTTGGTTTTGTCTTGGTTTTGTTTTGGGGTATAAATAGAATGTTGGGGGGATTTATTTGAGGGAGATATTTTCATTTTAGATAGGATATTTTAGGGTTTTGTTTTGGGAGATTTGGCCCTTCTCCTCTTCTTTGGGTTTATACCTATTTGTATGTAAGTTACTATTCATTCATCCTCTTCCCTTAACTAATTCTTTATTTCTTTGTTTAAGCCTTGTTTTTCTTGATTTATTGCTTTGATTTATTAGTTGCTGGTAGTTTAATTCTTGTTTTCTTTGGTAATTAGTTGTTTTAACTTAGTTTCATTAATTTATGATTTTAATTATGTATAGGGGCTAATTTAGTCTAGGTTGTGTGGGGTTGAACTCACCTAGGGTCGACGTGTTTCTTTGCTTTGGTGATGGAGTTTACGGGTTTATTTCGAGTGGGTTGTCCTAATTATTACGCCTAAGAGATTTGACGGGGTATATCATGTATGCTCCGTACTTACGACCTTGCGTGCCTAATTTCTGGGATATTTGTTGACGCCAAAATCTTATAAGACTTTTATGCAAATTTAGGGGTATTACAACTGTAGATTTAATTAATTGTCGAAACGAGATTCAATCTTAATAGCTCATCGACCCATGTTACCATTTTATACTAATTAACTCAGGGTGAGGGATATTCGACGCAACCTATAGTTTTTATTCTCTTTACTAATTTAGTTTAAATACACTCTCGCCTAGTATAATCTTTTCATTTATTTATCTTTTCTTTTTTAGGTAGAAAATCATCTTTTTAGCTTTTATTCTAGAAGCATTAAACCAAATAATATTCTAGCAACTTGTCTTTGTGGATTCGATACTCGGACTAGCCGTTATACTCCCTAAAAAGAGTGTAGTCATAGTTTAGGTTTTGTATAGAGTTGGTGAGCCGAACATAAAATGACCGGTGCATAGGTGACTCTCGCGCCGCGGCGAAACCCAACCTATCACTCGAGGTACTGGAGTATCACCTTCAACTCCTCATTGTATTTGTATTAATCCATAAACTTTATGGCAATATGTTACTACTTATAAATGGGGGATTATTCCAATGACAAAACCAATTAAGAACACTATGCTTAAGCATTTGTTAAAATATTTATGCAATGATCTCTTTCGTAGCCCTAAGAAAATTAGTTAGATTAGTCCATTCATCTCACTTGATGTATTTGTCTATCTACATAATTTGTTACATATTTATGTTATCTCTTCTGTTTTGTTTTATACGCATCATGTCTCAAATCTAATAACTTATTTTGATTTTGATTTTTATCACTCATGGATATCCATGCTCACTATTCGTGTCTAAATTTGGTTTGCTGATTTGGAATGATATTAGCTCAATTTAGCCGATAATTATAACCACATATAAGACAATAAGATAAAGAGGGATGAGAGTTATAAAAAACATAGAGATTTTACGTGGTTTAGCCTAAAAATGGTGCCTACATCCACATGTACGATGTCGTTATATTTTTTAAGTTTAGTACAATCCTCTTAAGAACTCTCTAGGGTTTGAATAAAGTATTTCAGTTGCCGTTAGCTGAGAGAGGTTATGATTTATTTATAGTAATGAGAAGTTGAATAGATGGAATAGTTTATAAATTAGGTATTTACATCTTTACATGACAATAATTAGCTAGATATTATTCACATGCATGTGCATAATGACATTTGAGAGTCCCACGTGTGTGTGTTCATATTACTGATTGTTCATATTCTTGGAGGCGTTCAGCCAGCTAGACGACCGAGGAGATAATTGGTTTGACCACAATTATCGTTGCTTGTGGGTCCATGTGGCCTTATTATTTTAGGCTACAACAAAAGCTTCCAATACTTCATTCTTGATTGGAATGATATAATGAGTGAAAAGATCGAGTATTCTCAACTAGGAGCTACTCAGCTATCTAGAAGTGCTTAGTCGGTCATCAACCTCTAGGACTTGTAAATTTCAGACTACCAAATTAAAATGGTGGAAATTTTATAAATAGTGGGAAAATAGCGAACACCCAGGGGTACTCTAGTCAATTTGATTGACGGGGAAATAAGATGTCGTCGATATATGAAATGGTGGTACACATTATCATTTCAAAATTTGTAGCCTAAGAAACATCCTGAATCATATAAAGTGTCATTTACCTATTAGTTTCTTCTCATCTTGAGTTTTAAACTCACGTCTTAACTTTTGAGCTTTTACTCTACCATTTGAGAGAACTATTGTTGTATCTTTGTTTTCAGTGTAAGAACTATCTTTTCTTTGTATTTTCCTTTTTTTCTTTGTCACAATTTTATATATCGTAGATGATATCTCTTTGGAAGACTTTAGAACAACATATAGGATCCCTGAGTGGATGAAAACGAAATTAGTGATAGGTCCTTATGACATGTGTTCATTATAATAGGGTCATTGGCTTCCTACTATCTTTATTGTTGAGTGTGGATTTACTTTCTGTCCCAAGTACTGATTCCTTGAATTCTATTAATATTTTAATGTGGTTCCATCCCAAGTGGCACCTAGTAATTGAAGGGTAGTGAATGGTGTCAACCGTATTAATGAATGGTTTGGAACCCACATAAGAATATCTAAATTGATGTATTTCTGTAGCTAGGGGATTACATCAGACAATATTTATTACTTGAAGACCAGATATTCTAAAAAGTCTTTGGTAGTACATTTACATGATTCCAATAACGATTATTGTGATTATGGACTGATAGTAAAGGATTGGTAATTTTCCCCTCTTCCTAAGGGTGAGGAATACACTGGTCCCCACTTCCCTCAGGAGTGACAGGGCATAGGTAAACACTTTTTATTTTTGTATATTTTTCTCAGCTTTTTTCTTTCAATTTATTCAATTATTGATCAATGTTTCTATTTTTGTGTTTGGAAGAGAAAAGAAAGAATGATATTCCCCATTTGTTTGAAGTCAACTTTTTTTACTTAAAAATTATCTAGTCCATTAAACAAAGAATTGGGGAAAGTTACCCTCCTTCAACATCTGTTTTGTAAGATTACGAGAGTTCCATCACATATTTTTGTTGATCGACCAATCAAAGATACTCCCTTAGCCCCCATTATATTACTGGATCCAACCTCGTCCTCCTTGGCCACTGATTCAAAATCCTTTCCCTAATTAGAGGGAGATTTCACTACTGGAGGTACATCTTCATCCTTTGAATACTTAGATATCAACCTTATGTCTACCACAAATTCATCTCCATAGATGGTGAAGAGGAAGATCCCAAATCATCTTATCGGAACCAAGTCTCCTTCTCCTCGTGCCAAGAAGAGAAAAATAGATGTTCGAAGCTTCAAATATCCTGTGGTTATGGAACATGCTAAAATAAAGACCCATATACCTAAATTCAAGAGGTTGAAGAAAGGACCTATTGTTCCTCTAGATCTACCAGGGAAGGATCAAGCTGACCAAGGTCTGGATGGTGCCCCTTTTCTGGTGGTGAACCCTGATCTTTCTCAGGAATTAATAGGTTTAAGGGTTCTCCCTACTGATGAAGTTACAATTGCTCCCCTCTCTTGGGCCAGATTATTAGAAAGAGCCAATCACAAATCATCTTTGGTAATTACTTTTTAAACTATTTTCTATTATATTCTTTCCATTCATTTCCATAATTTTCTTGGACTTTATAGTTTTTTCTTAATCATGATCAACTACTGAGAAGGGACGCCCAATTTGAAAAAGTCCTCCATAGATGTTGCGACTGCCTTCTAAGGACTAGATAAGTTTTTGGATGCTGTTAAAAAAGCCCATGAGAGTGATAAAAAGAAATGTAAGGATGTGGTGAAGAAGCTGGAGGATAGAAAGAATAATACTGAGAAGATTATCAGTGATACTGTAAAGAGGGCTGAAAAGATTGAAAAGGCTGCTCTGGATGCCGATAAAAAAATTTAAGAGTTGAAGGTTAAGGCAAAGAAGGAGAAGGAGGATGCTTATACTAGGGGTTTGGATAAGGAATTCTACAATGCAGCTGTGCAAGTGGAGTATCTAAAGAAATCCTCCTTCAAAGAAGGATGGAATGCCTCCCTAACCTTGGTCGACACTACCTTAGATTCTAAACTCTTCCTTTAGCACAACTCTGACACTCCTCTGATGATCAAAGAGGAGATTGGCATTGAAGAAGGGATAGTCGAGTCATCACTGCCCTAAGATATGGCCATAGTTACTGCTTGTCGTGAGGAGAAAGTTACTCAGGACAAAGAGAAGGTGTAGATGTCTAAGGACGTTTCTTGTTGTTTTGTGGCTTATATTTTTATTTTTTTATAATCTGAACAAGTTTCTTCTGGTAACTCTCCCTTACAGTTATAATAAAGTGGCATTTCTTTTCAAGTAACACTGTTGTCCATTTTGAACTTTTTTCTTGACCTTTCCATACTTATGCCATGTTTTATTCCATTCAGTTCAATTGTAAAGGTTGTTTTGGCAATTCTGAGAGTGACCTGTATAGGAGGAGTATTCAACTATTTGGGGCATGTCACAAAGAACTTCATGAAGAAGAGTTGTAAAAATTGCTCGGCGTAGGTGTTTTTGACCAAGTCAAAGAAGTATATCTCCATTCGCACACGATGTTTAGACAAGTAGTAGAAACCAATGATTCTTACTATGAAATCATACTTAAAATGAAAAAAGACCATAAAGAACCTTTCGTTAGCCTAAAAGATGACTATAAGAAGAAGTTTTCCATGCTCAGCAACGACGGTGGCTTTGATTAGAAATTGTAAGATATTTTCTCAGCCTTTGCTAAGAAGGAATTTGTATTGAAATCTGAGGTGAATGGTGATCGAGAAGTAGCAAGTTTTTTAGATCAAGAGAATGATATGCCGCGGGATGATGTGGATGGTTTGAGGAAGTCTGCCAATGCTAATTAAAGTGACAAAATCTCATTTTTGGATTAAGAAAGTGCTCAATTGATGGAGAAGATTACAGGTTAAAGAAATATATGGATGGTCAGTCGTCCAGGTAGACCATTGTTATCCATCCATCTGTTAAAAAATAGAGGACCAAAAAGACTCTGGCTAACCAAGCGAATGTGATAACGAACAAATCTTCCACCATCAAGAGATTGAATGAGAAGGTTGACTGTCTGACTTATTATTTCCATAAGTAGCCACACACTCTCTGGATGAACGGCTACAATAGAGCCTTTGCACACCTAGGTTAAGAGTTAGAGCAGTCCAGGAATGAGGGTTACGAATAGGGATGGCTCAACTCCCTTACTATTTTGAATGTGCCATAGAAGGATTGTTTATGGTATTATCATGATCTGAGGTGCTTGGACCATCTTACTCCCCCATTTAAGTTGGAAATTAAGTGGATTCCTACTAATGCAATCCTCATGAGTCTAATTAGGAAGTTCCTGGAGGATTATGACATTCATGGAGATAATATATTCCGTCGACCTTTGTACCTGGTAGATAGGACCAACTTTAGTAGACAAACTAGTCTTAGAGAGTTGGAGTCCACCGTTCTTCCTTCGACTTTCGATGTTCCTCTTAAAGGGATAAAGAAGTCTCTTAGGAAGTGTCCAGATAAATAAAAAGATTTTATGATTTCCTTGTAATTAAATTGTGCGATGAACATTGAATTGTAATGATCTAAGAGTAATGAGAAGTTTAAATAAAGAGTTTATCTTTGAATAAAACTTTCATTGTTGTTTTATATGATTGCGGCCTACCAGTAGCTTATCATTATGATTACGTGGTCTGTTGTTAGCCCACTAATCTTCTTTAGTGGTTACTAGTTTGGATGAACATTAGTTGTTCAACCTTAGGTTCTACTAATGTGTTTATGTTCGTTCAAACGGATATTGTCTTTTTTGACCAAGTATTTATGTTAGTTACCATTAGCGACCAAATGTTTTATTATTTTCCCTTAATTCGGTCTGGTAAAACTTCTTATTCTTCACGTTAAGGAGTCATACATGAAGTTGTATGTTTTGGAACTTCTGGTTCGTGACTTGTCAAAGATGAAGCCATACATGAAGTTTTTTGATTTTATGGTCACAAAATTTTGGGACTAAGACTAATGCCATTATTTTTTGTTTGAGATTTATACATCTCCCTCTCTTGAAAAAGTGAAAACAAACCATGGAAAAGGAAATCAATTTATGATGAACTGGAGTTTTTTTTTTATTGAAACTAAAAAATATCCATTACATAGATATTGAAAGTTTTCACCCATAATGATTATTAGTAATACTTCCCCAAATGCTCAGTATTCCCCGAGTTCTTGAATTGTTCTCCTTTTAAGGTTTCTGAGCGATAAGTACCTAGTCAGGCAACGACATAAATACAGTAGGGACCATTCCAATTTTAATCCAACTTGATTCCCTTCTAAATAACTTTCTTTAAAATATAGTGTCCCTCTTTCAGATTGCTCGGCTTAACCCTCCCGTTGCAGAACCAAGTAGTACTTTGTACGTAGGTTGCCACACATAGTGCTGCATTTTTTCTGACTTCTTTAACTAAGTCTAAGTCTAGCCTTCTCATGAGGTCGCTCTTGGGGGATTTAAAATTAAGTATTCTATGACTGGGTAGACTAATTTATGTGGAGACTATAGCTTCTGTCCCAAATACCAACATGTAGATGGTTTGTCGGTAGCTGTCCTCGGCGTGGTTCTATAATCCTAGAGTACACTTTGCAGCTCGTTGATCCAATTTCCATTAGCATCATCTAACCTTTTCTTTATCCCATCGAGTAGAGTTTTATTTGTCACCTCCGTTTGGCCATAGCACTGAGGGTGTCTAGGAATAGAATGCAGTTTTGAATTTTGAACTAAACACAATGATCCTTGAAATCTTGGTTGTCAAATTGTGTGCAATGGTGGGTGGTAAAGTCATATGGCGTACCATACTAACATATGATGTTCTTCCGTATGAATTGGAAGACTCTCTAATAGGTCATATCAATAAGAGACTCAATTTCCACTCACTTGGTGAAATAGTCTATAGCAATAATTAAGTACTTGAATCTTTCTTTTATCGTTGGTAGTGGGCTGACCAAATTATTCCCCACATGGAAAAAGGACATGGGGATGTGATTAGCATAAGCGTAACTCCAGTTATTCTATGAGTTATTGCAAACTTCTAATATTTATCACATTGTCTTGCACATGCAACGCACTCTGCCTTCATAGTTGGCCAGTAATATTCGTGGGTGGCCACTCGTTGGACCAATGATCTTCCTACCGAATGAGCTCTTTATAATATCCTTCGTGCACTTCCTTAATCAGATATTACAATTATGAAGGGTGGACACATTTGAGCAATGAGATAATGAATCCCCTTTTGTATAGGACTCCTTCTTCCACAACGTTGCTAGCTGCTTTGTATATCAACTTTCTGGGTTCTTTTGGATTGTCTAGTAGGGCACCTTTTTCAATATACCCCTTAGTGGGATCCATCCATGAGGTAACCAAATCTAATGCGATCAAATTGATATTTTCCTCATTAGTTCTCTTATTTTCAAGGATATCCACCAGAATGGTTCTCCTTAACTCACCCCTTGTTGCAAAAGCGAGCCGAGCAAGGGCATCTGCTCAGGAATTTTTAATTCTAGGTATTCTAACCATTTTGATCGTTGGAAACTTAGATATTATATCTTGATCCTTGGATAAATACATTGCTATGAATTTTGCTTTTACCCTGTATATTCCCAACACTTTTGTTTACGATTAACTGAGAATCTCTGTAAGCTAATACTTTATCGGCACCCAAGGACAGTGCTAATTCAAAATTTACAATTAATGCCTCATATTCTACTTCATTGTTAGAAGCCTTGAATTGGAATCTAGGAACGTATTCCACAACTATATCGTATGGGGTATTTATTATCAGCTCGACACAGTTGCATGTGGTGAAAGTTGATCTGTCTACATGCATCTTCCACACAAACAATTATTTCTTGAAGTCCTGTTCAACCCAAGACCCATAGCTGAATATTTTTTAGATTTTCTCTAAGTATCGCGCAATGGTTTTTTGCGGAATGAATGTCTTTGGTTTATGATTCATGTAACTATCTTTCAGAGAAGTCTTTTCGGGTGGATTTATTATTGAACTCTCTTCCGAAGAAGTATGCTCGGTTGGCCTTACTAATGAGTGTTATCCTATCGGAGTCTGCTCGATAGGTTTTTCTTCATAAGTGAAGTTAACTATGAATTCTACTACTACTTGGGATTTCAATATTATTTTGGGTTCTTAGTGTATATCCAATCTCTACTCCCCATGCCATCAATCTCCCTGAGTTTTCCTGGTTTATAAATGGCTTGGGGTAATAGTAAGTGTGTGTAAACCATAATAGTATGGGCCTAGAAATATGGTTTCATTCTTCGTGAAGCTTCATTAAGGGCTAAAGAAAGATTTTCAAGATGTGGGTAATGAAATTATTCATCTCGAAAGTCCATGATGGTATAATAGACTGGTTTCTACACCCCATTCTCTAGTCAGATAAGCGCTGAGCTAACTACCGACTCTGATACCGCCAGGTATAAATATAATGTTTCTCTTATGAGTGGTCGAGAAAGAAATGGCATAGAGATACTAAATATTTTTCACTTATAAAAAGGCATCCTTACACTCCTCATTCCACTTAATACCTTGAAGAAAGGTCGGCACCTATCAGTAGCTTAGGAGACAAACTCATTAAGGGTTGCTACTCTTCCAGCCAATTTTTTCACGTCCTTCTTATTGGTGGGAGACTTCATGTCCATCAATGCTTTAATATTTTTTGGATTAGCCTCAATACCTCTTTGATCCACTTTAAATCCTAAGAACATCCCTTCTTGCTCGTTGAACACACACTTGGTTGGATTTAGCTTCATTTGGTTCTTCTCAAGCTGATCAAACATTTGGACCAAGTTCTTAATGTGGTTGGACACTTTATTTCTCTTGGTGAGTATGTCATCCACATACACTTCCATGTTTTTACCAATTTTTTCCTTAAAAACCTTATTCAACAGCCTTTGGTATTATTCTCCGGCATTTTTTAGCCCAAAGGGCATAACGGTGTAGTAGTAGGTACCTCGATTAGTGATGAATGAGGTTTTCTCCTTATTATTTGATTTCATCTTGATCTCATTATACCTTGCATCCATAAAATTGAGTAATTCGTGTTTAGTTATAGCATTGACTAGTTGATGAATCCTAGGCAAGGGGAAATGATCTTTCTGACAAGCCTTGTTAAGATCAGTTAAATCAGCACATATACGCCACTTATTATTATTTTTCCTTACCATCACAACGTTGGCCAACAATTCAGGATACTTGACATCTTTAATGAAGCTTATTTTCTGTAGTTTGTCCACCACTTCTTGGATGGTCGTGTTATTCTCAGGGCTAAATACACATCATTTTTGTTTGATCGTCTTGGTATCATTGACAATGTTCAGTTAATGGCATATGAATCTTGGGTCAATCCTTAGAATGTCCTCATGGATCTAAGCGAACATGATCCTTTATTGTTTAATGAAGTTGATTAATTCCTATTTGAGGACTCGATCCATGGATGAGTCGATCTGTGTCATTCTTTCTGGGTGATCATTGTCAAGGATGACGGTCTATATTGCTTCCACAACTTCCCTATAACCAAATCAGCCTCTTCGTGAGAATCTTGGGTCTTAACTCTTCCTACCGTTGTCCACAAAAGTTCTTCTAACTCTTACTTTGTGTACCCTAACAGTGACGACCAGAGGATCGTCTGGGGGATAAAGTACCCTTGATAGATCATTTTTGAAGAATCATGACACCAACTTCTCGTTGTTCAATTTTCTCGGACGACCATAAGCATCATCAGGTAAATTGATTTTCCTAATAAAAGAACATGATTTGGCTTCATTTTCTTTTAGCTATTTCATCACCTCCACTATCATCACTAGCTACAATGAAATGACAATCGAAAGAAATCATTTTCATCTCATGTTTGGGTTCAATGGGTTTGGCTGGTACGGATCTTCATCATCATCATCATCATCATCTCTACCTCTCTTTTTATCATCTCCTCCCTTACAGGGGGGATTTTGACCACCTCTTAGTTTTTCTTCCTTCTGTCATGCCTTATCTGTCAACAAACTTAGAAAACTTGCCTTGTTGGATCAGACTTTTTATTTCATTCTCCATGGCTATGTAACTATTAGTGTTGTACCTGTGGTCTTTGTGAAACTCACAATATTTGGATTTATCTCTCCTATTGGAAGGAGATTTTAATTTTCCAGGCATTTTACATCCATGCTTCCTCAAATCTCCTTTAGATGTGGTGCCCACCAATAGTAAGATGGCTATATTCATCATAACTCTAGGGGTTTTAAACCTTCTTGTCTTTATGATCCTTTTTTCGAGAGCCCTAATTTTTGTTGGCTTGGATCTATTAGATTGCTTAGCAGCCATAGCCTCCTCGACATTCATAATTTTACAAGCTTTATCCATTAAATCAATCAAAGTCTGGGGGGATCATTGGAAAAATCATAATATAACTTCTCGGGAAGCAAAATGCTCATCAAGGTAGTGATCACCGTCTTTTCTTCGTAGTCCACCACTTCAATTTTTTCACTGTTAAAGAGGGTTATATATTCGCAAATGGTTTCCCCATGTTGTTGGTGAACACTCAGTAAGTGAGCTACCCTATTGATAGGCTTGGCTTGAAATTAGAGATTACTGATAAACAGATCAACGAGCTGTTGGAAAACGAAAATTTTCCCACGAGGCAAATTGTTGTACCAAATTTACGCCGACCCAATAATAGTGCCAGAGAATGCTCTACAACGCATCTCATCTAGGAACAAGTCAATTTTGGCGATAACTTGGTATTATTCTACATAAAGGACATGATCAATTCTTCTATCATATTTGGGAGTGACCACGGGTGGCTTGAATGTAGCACATGTTGGGAAGTCCATAATTGTTGGGATGAAGGGTGATCCTTTCACAAAACTTCTAAGCAACGAATTTTATATTTTTCTATATCCTTAACCAATCTTCTAGCCATTTGATTGAAACTTTCTAGGGGTACTCATCTATATAATTTTTTATTGAAATGGTTATAGCTACCCGACCATGCGTTCCTACTGATTTCTCTTCCTGGGAATTATGCTCGGCGTGCATGGATCCTCTAGCGCTAGTTCTTGACTAACAAAACCTTTTTGGTGATCATGTGATCTTGAGATTTCTCTATGATTGCGACCCTTAGCTGTTTGGGGACCTAAATGATAAAAGGTTGATCCCCTGCTTAGCCTATCTAGGGCACTCAGTTTCTCAAAAGAGAGGGAATGCCCATCGTAGTAATCATCGAATCTGGGGGAAGAGGTCATGCCGAGGCGATAAGACCTGTCATTAGAAGATCTAGAATATCTAGATCTGTTTCTTTCATGGTTGGGTGCAAGGTGAAATATTTCTCCCCTAGTTTATAGGATAATAGCCGGCATGGTTTGAAGCATCTAAGAGAGATGTCTCACTGTCTCTTACATTGCCTCTTAACCTTTGGCTATGTTTGACAATCTTCCTCTAAGATCTCCCATACCAGAAGGGGCAGAAGGATTGAAAGCGCTGCCTGTAGCATGGCTACCTTTTGCAATGCCTGCCATTTTTCAGCGATCTGACTGAGAAAAGGTCACTTAAAGAAAAAAATATAAAAAATAACAATAACTTTTTGCCTCCCACAAATCGTGCCAATTAGTTGGTGTCTAAATTTGGTTTGATAATTTGGAATGATCTTAGCTCAATTTAACCAATAATAATAACCACATATAAGAAAATAAGCTAGAGAGGGATGAGAGCAATAGAGAGACACAAATATTTTATATGGTTCAACCCAAATGTGGTGCCTACATCCATGGGTACAATGCCACTAAATTCTTAAGGTATTTTTAAATCCTCTCAAGAACACTCTAGGGTTTGAATATAGTGTTTCAGTTTCCCTTAACTCAAAGAGGTAATGAGCTATTTATAGTAATGAGAAGTTGAAGAGATGGAAAACATTTATACATTAGGTATTTATATTTTTACATGATAATAAGCAGGTGGATATTATTCACGTTCATGTACATGGTGACGGTTGAGAGTCCCACGTGAGTCTGTTCATATTACTGACTATTCGTATTCTTGGAGGTGGTCGGCCAACTGGCTGACTAAGGAGATACTTGGTCCGACCACATTTTTTCGATGTTTGTTGGTTCACTGAGCATGATAACAGGTGTCACCTTCACATTGGTTCATGTGGCCTCATTATTTTAGGCTACAACAATCACTATTGGTGATGTTATGGTAAATCTAGATATGCTCCTCATATAGATATTTTGTACATATTCATATATTTTTCCCTTATCGATTCATTTTCTCACATTTTGGCACATCCATGTATATTACACACACTTCCTAATATTTAGTTATATATATAGATATTGCACACACTTTCTTTCGCTTAGTTACATATATGCATGTCGCACGCACTTTTTGACACCTAATTAGACACACACATGAACACACACACATGTGTTGTCACATAAATGTATCATATTTAATCATACATTCCATCTTATACACACACATAATGGAGTAAGATAGGACATTTTTATATACAAGAGACCGAGAGAGTGTAGAGGGTTCTTAATTCCTCCCCTCTTCGTAAATTAGTCCCTGGACCCATTTTCTCCTAGCTTTTAGTTAGAGTGACTTTTAGCTCTTCTTTCAAGGTTTTTTCTTTCTTTATACCAATTTTAGTAAAATAGGTAGGCAAATCTAAGTTTTACGTTATCACACATATTTCACTCGCCACCATCTACATGATTGGGATGTCTCACACACGTTTGCATCCACTGGTCGGGATATCCACTCCCAAAATAACCAAAAGAAAGGATTTCTAAAGACATGTTTTACAATCCTTAGATTTAATTTGTATTGGCTTTATTTTGAAACATATAATTTTGTAGTAGTGTCTTTGTATCGAGTCTATTGATTTGTAAAGTATTTATCAAGTGAAGATAAAAAGACAAAGTACCTTGACAAAGATTAATGTACGGGACCAAAATTTTCTTACAAAAGCAATTGAAGGTTTTGTTAAGTTTTTTTGGGTTTTGTATTTCCTTCTATTTATCTTTTAAGTAAGTAATTAGTAGAACAAAACTTCTTTAAAAAAATTAAGAAATAATTTTAAAAAATCATTTTTTTTATTTGACTAGAAACCTAGAAAAATGAGTATCTTGTTCGAACGAGATTTTGTCAATCCAAAGGATTTTTGAATGAGGTAACCAATAAACCTCATAAGATAAACTTCTTTAAATAACAAGATCTCGAAAGAAGTGGGTTTCATATGAGTGACCTGATTTCTGTCGATGAGAATTTCGATAGTAAAAACTTCATTACAGAGGACCTCGATCAAAAGAGACATTGTTTGAATGAGGGACTCTAATTAAAAGAGAGGTATAATTTATTGGGAAACTTGTTTTAG
This sequence comes from Sambucus nigra, assembly GCA_949130495.1. Classification (NCBI taxonomy): domain Eukaryota; kingdom Viridiplantae; phylum Streptophyta; class Magnoliopsida; order Dipsacales; family Adoxaceae; genus Sambucus; species Sambucus nigra. The sequence continues at coordinate 194,161,990 of OX422208.1, forward strand.
TCAAGATCTTCTTTTTAAAATTATAAGTAACTTCGTAAATGCGTCTTCTAAAGAATAAACCCCCATTTTAACAAAACTCTTTTTGGTTTTGAGAGAGGCCTTTAAGAGTGTGAGATCTTATCATATTGTTTATAATCCCCTTCCAGTCATTAACATCAGAAAAATAATTTTATAGGAAATCAAGTGGGTGATTAGAATGTTGGAATAAGTTTGGGAAGATCATTTACAACCAGTATTGGTGGATAATGAGGCCTGGGGACCTATGAAGATTTTTCTTGAACAATAGCAATACTTGCTAGTAAGGGCATAGCTAGAGGACCATATGAAAACGGAATGAAAATGTGGGTGAAATCATCGTCATATATGTAAATTGTGTATGTGTTATTGTAAATCCCGTAAACATTATTCTCTACTAGTGGACTTAATTATGGGTTGGGGTGATATTATTTTTTCTTTAAGGGTTTTCACACTCAAATTCGTGTGTGTTATTTTTGATTTATTTGTTTATTGTCTCTATTGATAATCACTTGAATGAAGTTTGGAGTAATTATATTTAGTAAAATTCAAATTGGCTCAAATTAAAAAGAATTTAATTTTCTTAATACGGTAATTAATAAATTTAATGTAGACCCTTTGGCACATACTTTTTCAACCTCAAGGGGGTTTGGCTTGTAGTAGAGGAGTTAGTCAATGTGACCCTCTCTCCATTATTTTGTTTTTTCTAGCAGAAAAATATATAAGTAGAGGTCTTACCGTGTTATATTCCATGGAAAAATCAAATTCATATAAACTCCCAAAGGTTGTAACACTTATGAACATTCTTTATATGCTCATTATTTATTTATTTTTCCTAGAACTTACTTTACTTTTTAAAAAAAATTTACAAAGTTCCTTGATTTGTATGGTAAAGCCTTTAGGAAATACACAAACACGGCTAAGAGCAGGTTCTATTTAGGGGATAATTCTCACCAGAAGAGCGCTATGGTGAAAAACATCCTGGGCATTAGTGAAGGCAAATATTCATTTAATTAGGGGTTCCCATATTCAATGTAAAGGAAAAAAATACACCTTCAACCTTTGGATGACAAATATATAGGTAAATTTTCTGGATGTAATGGTCTTTTACTCTCCATAGTCCGTAGAGTTCAACTTTTGTAGGCCACTTTTCAAACTATACTTTTTACAGTTTTCAGATATACAAATGGACAATTTCTTTACAAAAAAATTTGGGTCACTTGCATTTTGGAGTTTGTTTATTCTTGTTTATGTGTGGTTGGGTGCCATAGTTCCTTATATTAAGAATGGGTGCTAAAGCTCACACCAACCATTAACACGACTATTAGATAGATTTGTTGAAAATGTTAAATGACTTTTACAACCCTTTCCCATATCAATTCATTCTTGGGAACCCCCAATACCATATCATATTAATGAAATTCTAAACATTCCTTCTTGTGGCCATCCTCGATCCTCGCCGCGCGGGTGGGCGCGTGGGGGAAAGATCCTTCGGGTCCCGCGCGTCCCTGTCGGGAGCTCTTCGGCCGACGTCGTTTGAGATGTGGTGTAAAAATGTAGAGAGATTCAGAGTCGCCAGTCTATTTTACTCAAAACAGATAAAAGAAAAAGGGGAAGCCACCCCGAACGATGGCATCCAAAGATATACTTTTGCGTGCAAAACCAAGATGATTCGAGAAGGGTTCGGAGGCTTAGTTACGAAATGGGAAGGTGTTAGGCACCCATTTCGCCCTTTCGGTCTCTCATAAATATTTGTTATTTTCCGTTTGTTTCCCCCCGTGATATGTGTGCGTGTGTATATATATAAAATGGAGGTAGGAATCCTCGACTTGTATCATGGAAAAGATAAAGCGAGTCTTCCGTAGGAAGATATAAGAATAATATTAGAAAAATAAGATTTACGCTATTACCCCTACGTTGACCGTTATAATGGAACGATAATGCTTATGGAGCAATACGTTACTAAGGGCAAGTATATAGAATATATGAAGATTGGATTTAGAGCAAATAGGAAGATGAGAGAAAAAGTGGGAAAAAGGACTCGAGTCTTGGGTTTTACCCCGGGACACCTATATAGCCTATAAAGGCAATTAAGTCCACGTAGTTCGCATACAAAACGAGGGGTGGGGTTTATCCCATAAATCCAAATGGGTAATCTCTTATTTGTAAGTGTGTGTGTGTGTAGAAAAATTGTTTTAGTTGTGAGAAAAGTGTGGAAAAAGTGTGAGAATCCCTACTTGGAATTTATGAGCAAACCCTCTATTACTTGTTTTTTGGGTTTTATGAAAATAAAAGATGTACAATAATAGTAAATAAAAAGTATATTAGGATGTGTGAGATGAGATAATAAAAGTGCTAAATAAGAAAACAAGTTATTGGGAATTTAAGAGAATTTAAGAGAGAGTTTGAGAAAGTTGAACCTTATTGAAGATCTTAAGCTTGATCTTGAATGTTGGAGAGCAGCCCTTGCACTTGGATGATGATGGAGAGTGGCTAATTCACCATGTTTGATGAAAAGGATGATGAAAAATGGAAGTAAAAAAGGGATTTGGAAGTTGAAATCACGCTTCCTTCGAGAGAGGTTTCTAGGATTCGTTCAGAGAGATTTTTATCAGATCTGGGATCCCCTTGAAAATGAGGTAAAGGCCTCTTTTTATAGGCCCAGGTAAGTGCCGATCGGTATAGACCCGTTCCTGCCTATCGGCACCTGCCGATAGGCAGGGTCTGGAACCTGCCATTTGGCAGTACGCTTCAGGCTTTTTCGAAAAATCGGCCATCGAGGGCAAACCGTTGGTCAGAATCGTGCACGGGGCATACCATTGGAAAGGTAATTTAGATACATTTGAAAGTATTTGGGACCGCTCCCGGGTTCGGGAGTTAACTTCGGGTCAAATATGGCTCGAAAGCATTTATCGGTCCATTGGACGGGGAATCTTTCGGACGCAAACGGATCGTTCGTCCGCATGGTAAGTCCGAATAGTGCACGGGGCAGATTGTTGGAAAGGTTAGGAGATTACTTCAATATTACAAAGACTTTGACCCGATTTGGACAGTTGACTTTGGCCAACCGAGCCCGAGAAGCGTTCGGTGACCTCCCGAAGTGAAACGGGTCGTTCGTCCGCATGGAAAGTTGGAATCACGCACAGGATGGACCGTTGGAAAGGTTATTTAGTTCCCTTCGAATATTCATTCAGCCTCAGTTGAGATAAAGAGTTAACTTAGGTCAAATAGAGCCCGGGAGCGTCCGGTAGCCTCTAGGTCAGGTTTCGGACGCAAACGGATCGTTCGTCCGCATGGTAAGTTAGAATCATGCACGGGGCGGACCGTTGGAAAGGGTATTTAGTTCCCTTTGAAGATTCATTCAGCCTCAGTCCAGTTGAAGAGTTGACATAGGTCAAGCAGAGCTCGGGAGCGCCCAATGGCCTTGGGGTCAGGTTTCGGACGCAAACGGATCGTTCGTCCACATGGTAAGTCAGAATCGCGCACGAGGAAGACCGTTGGAAAGGGTATTCAGTTCCATTTGAAGATTTATTTAGCCTTGGTCGAGCTGAAGAGTTGAAATAGGTCAAATAGAGACTGGGAGCGCCAGGTGGCCTCTAGGTCAAGTTTCGAACGCAAACGGATCGTTCGTCCGTATGGTATGTCAAAATCGTGCATGGGGCGGTCTGTTGGAAAGGGTATTCAGTTCCTTTTGAAGATTCATTTAGTCTCGATCGAGACGATGTTTTTGAATTTTGAGTTAAACTGATCCGGGGTGTGCCCGATGGCCTCCAGGTCAGTACTCGGGACATGACCTGGGTTTACAGTGATGAAGGGAGGTACTAGGGACATAAGGAGAGTTAGGGGGTAATAGAATGGGGTGTCCTCAACGGGTGAGTTTGGAACAAATGATGACTGTCGAATAGACACCACATGATGCTTTTGAGGGAGTATGACCGATTCAGAGGGTCGAGGCCAATTTTGAGGACCTAAGGAGTGTGCTCGGGATGATAAATTCCATGGGTCAAAGCCGAATCTGCGAGCTTAGGGTAAAGGTCTAATAACCGAGGTCAATTTCAACCTAAAAAGTGGTGACGACTGAGGACCGGGGTTAATTCTGGACCGAGGTCAATTCTGACCTAAGGAGTGGTGACGATCGAGGATCAAGGTCAATTCTGACCTAACTCAGGTGACGATCTAACACCGGGCCCAATTCTGACCCAAGAGTGGTGACGACCAAGGACCGAGGTCAATTCTGACTTAACTTAGGTGACGATCAAAGATCGGGGCCAATTCTAACCCCAAGAGTTGTGATGACCGAGGATTGAGGTCAATTCTGACCTAACTCAGGTAACGATCCAAGACCGGGGCCAATTCTGACCCAAGAGTGGTGACGATCGAGGACCGAGGTCAATTCTAACCTAACTCAGGTGACGATCCAAGACCGTGGCCAATTCTGACCCAAGAGTGGTAATGACCGAGGACCGAGGTCAATTCTAACCTAACTCAGGTGATGATCCAAAACTGGGGCCAATTCTGACCCAAGAGTGGTGACGATTGTGGGCCGAGGTCAATTTTGACCTAACTCAGGTGACGATCCATGACCGGGGCCAATTTTGACCCAAGAGTGGTGACGACCGAGGATCGAGGTCAATTCTGACCTAACTCAGGTGACAATCCAAGACCGGCGCCAATTTTGACCCAAGAGTTGTGACAACCGAGGACCAAGGTCAATTTTGACCTAACTCAGGTGACGATCCAAGATCGGGGCCAATTCTGAGCCAAGAGTGGTGATGACCAAGGATCGAGGTCAATTTTGACCTAACTTAGGTGATGATTCAAGACTGGGGCCAATTCTAATCCAAGAGGGGTGATGACCGAGGACCGAGGTCAATTCTAACTTAACTCAGGTGACGATCCAAGACCAGGGCCAATTCTGACCCAAGAGTGGATAAAGATTGGATTTTGATTCTGATGGAGAAAGAGGTTTATGATTTTGATCTGAGAGAGGGAGCTGATAACTGGGGAGGCTTTTTAGGAGACCTCGCGGGGGGAATAACCTATTTTGGGTGATGTAGGAGAATTCTGCTGGGGAAGTGATCAGGTGATCCTTAGGGATCCTCCGGAGCTTTGCCGGGAGGAGTGTTCACTTGGTTTTTGAGGATTCCTCTAGGGAAGAGGGGTTCCGTTTGAGGGAATGCAAAATTTTCTTGGTAAAAAGGCTTTAAATCCTTCCTGGGATTTTTGGAAATTTTTCGAGGATTATTCGAGATTTTCTGGTATGTTTTGGGAATTTCTGTACGAAATTTAAGGGGGGTGCCGGTCGACATAGTATGTGTAACACCCCGCCCGCCCGGGGAGAGCGAACGGAGCGCAAATGCGATAAAATGAAACTGAATCCACAATATAACAAGGTATAGATCACCTAAATAAACCCACAATCATATAAATCCACTAAACTCAATTCTTCAAATTAAATACCAAATCTCTCGAATTACATACAACAACTAATTCGAAAATAAAATACAAATCTCCAAAGCTCTATACATCAAAATAATACAAATATTTCTCAAACAATCCTCGCTAAAACCAATCTCCATAGCACCCCAAAATTCACGCTAACCTGCCACTAAAAGAAAATATGGGGAAGTACACAATACGACAAGAAAGATGCTCAACAAATATATTAACGATGAACAAAGCGTAACAACATGAGTACGAATATTCAAATCAAATGCAAATCTCAATATCATTTTATCAATAAATTTCTCAACAATGCATTAACCAGGTCATCAGGCCTCACCCCATCCGTATATGCTTTATCAAGCCATAGCCCGGGAATAGGAATTTTGGCGGGTGCCCAACATCCGTGCCATATTAAAATCTCATGACAACGTGCTCATCAATAATATAATTATAGCACATGAATCAAAATAATTTCAACAATTATTTTCCAGATTTCAATGAATTTATCAATTCAAATATGAGTTCAATTAACAAGAATTCAAAGAGAATGACACTCGCGAGATTTAAGGAGCATATTGTGTAAAACCCCATACCTCAAACCATGATGAGAAACCAATGATCACATTCTCAAGATCAACACAAAAGATCTACAAAATATCCTTCAAAAACCTCCAACAAAATAGCCCCAAGAACACCTCTAATCTAATGTTGGAACTCACAAATCTCAAGGGTCAATGTGTATATAAAAAGAAGAGGAATATAAAATATATTTGCTGCCAAAATTTGTGCCAAAAGTAGGTTAAAAAGGTTTTCCCATGACTCCTTTTATAATGCAAAGAAATGAAGAGTTGTAATCCAAAAGACTCCTTTAAATAAGGCAAACCAATGAAGAGTTGGAAGTCAAAACAACTCCAAGAGTTAAAAACATTTAAAAATCATTTTAAAATCCGTTATAACTACGATTTCGAAACCGTTTGAAATTCTCGCCTTTAAAAATAATAACCAACATATTTGAGCAATAAAAATAATTTTATCAAAAACTTTATTTTCCTTCATTTTCCTAAATTAATTAAAATAGCCCAAAATTACGCGGGTTGTTACAGTATGAAGGGTGCCATTCGGCAGTGGCACAAACTTTTGGGCTACCTCAGGAAGGTAAGAGGTCAGTGCCGATCGTCATGGCGCTTGGCATCCTATAAATAGGGGATGAATCCCCTCATTCTTTCACAGCTTCTTTTGCTTTCTCTCTCTCTGCGATTCTTCTGCAAATCGTTCTATCATTCCGATCTTCAAGAAATGGACGCTTTTGTGAGCACTGCAGTTCACCGGGAGTGGTTGGCCGTTGATGATTGGGCGAATATGGAGTGGAGGTCTACGGAGCCTCTTATTTTGGGGAGTGAGAACTTCTTTGATGCGTTTGAGCCTGTTGCGAATGAGCGGACCTTGCTGCGGGAGCCAACGCGTCATCGCTCTTCGAGAGTGAGTCCCGGTGGTTATGTAAGTAACCCGACCTTTGGCATTCTTCTTTTTGGTGATTTTTCTTTCTTTCTTGACCTTTGATGAGACTTTTCTTTTTGCCACTCTGATATTTCTTTAAAGAACATGCGTGCCCGTGGGACAACGGGGCTCAAGGATGTCTGGGAGTATCTCCCACCTGTGGTGTGTTGGATGGTATCATCAGCGGGTTTTGGGTGGTTGGCATCTACACTGGATGAGACGCCTCGTTCGACAGCGATCCTGTGCGCTTTGGGAGAGAGGTGGTGGAACACTACCCACACCTTTCATTTTGTATTCGGGGAGATGATTGTGACTCAAATAGACGTGCAGCAGCTGCTGGGTCTGGATTGTGATGGAGAGTAGATAGAGGTGGATTGCTTTTTATGGGTGAGACCGCAGGCAGTGCGTGTGGATCTTGGTGATGTAGGAAGGATAGTTTCTGGGGATTCAATCCGGCTATCCCTGCTGAAGGATGTTCTTCTGAGCAGGGTGATTGATGTGGAGGACGGGCTACAAGTGAGGCAGATGGCCCGGTTATTCAATCTGCTGGTATTGGGAGGTTTCATGGTGGCGTCGAATGACGACGTCGTTCATTTGTGGTTTCTTGCGTACTTGAGGATGTTTTCGAACATCCCTTTCTATGATTGGGGGAGTCTGACCTTGGCGACCCTTTACTTTTCTCTGGATGCATTCAGCCGATGCTACCGGTAGGCCTTTACTGGGGCCACGTACCTTCTTGAGGTATTCTCCAGTTTGTGCATTTCTTTTCATGCCTTCGCATTTTCCTTTCATGCACTCGCATATTCCTTTCATGCATTTGCATTATCCTTATGTGTCTCTTTTTGCTTGTGAATTCAGACGTGGTTCTATGAGGTGATTGGGTGCAATACCCTGCTGATTGCTTTGAAGGATGACACTATTGGGGACTTCTGTCGATTGTATCGATGGCGTAAGGCCAATAGACAGTCGAAGGGATCTCTTTCCCTGGAGGCGATGCATGGTAAGGTAAGAATCTTTCCATTTCAAACTTTGTTGAGGAGGAGGTGGTGGTGCCACCCGTGCAGCCTCCTACGTCTATGAGGCAGAAGCGACTGATGTTGGAGGATGAGGGGATCGCGACGATGATCGGCGAGTCCTACTTTTTATACACCGATACGGCTGCGTCGTATGACTATATGGATTTTTTGACAAGCTGGTTGATGGTTCCCAGCATATATGATGCACTGCCCTTCCCTTCGACGGGTTCGAGTCAGGCGGTGGGATCTTCCCAAAGCGGTGGTGGTCCGTCGGCATCTTCAGTGGTGACGACCTCGGAGGACCCTTTTGTACGGCTGCATACCCCTTTATACAATTCAGCGGGCTGATAGAGGGATGGTGCCTATGCTGCACCATCGTCATGCGATGGATTCGGAGGAGTTGGGTTTGAGAGAGGAGGTCCTTCGACCTGCGGTATACCTTTTCGTTCTTCTTTTTATTTCTTTTCTGTTTTGGTCATTTCTACTTTGATACTGATTTCACCTTTTCTTTCAGCAAGTCCGGGTGTCGACCACTTGGCTCAGGGACATTAGAGACTGGATATATTTAGCGACTGCCCATATTCAGGATGTGGTTCCTCTTCCTTCTTGCTTGGTGTCGTCTGCCTCGTCTGGAGAGGACTCTGGCTCGGGAAGTGGTGGTGCATCGTCTCGCCATAGGGGGAAGAGAGCACGTCGCAAGGGTGGAAGCTCTTGAGAGAGAGAGAGAGAGAGAGAGAGAGAGAGAAAATGTGGGTTCGGGCTGAGTCCCGCTAATTTTGCCTTTTCTTTTATTTCCTGCAAAAATGATGTAACACAAAAAACAGATATATGCAATGCAATGGAGTTTTTTATTATCTTTTATTAATGATGAATGAATGTATGCACATGAGCTTTTTACTTTGCTGCTGAGACCGTAAAAAGGAATATTTTTGGAATTTTTTTTTGAAGGAAAGTTTTTTTTATTAAAAAAAAGGGAAAATAAAGGGATTTTGAAATTCTGTTGATAATATCAATTTGTTTTTATTGAGTTTTCTAATTTGACAAAAAAGGAAAAGAGGAAATTTCTAAAATGGGGGGTTGTCGATCGGCAAGCACCCTGACCTGCCTATCGGCAGTTCAGTCCAGTCCCATCAATTCAAAGTTTTGATTAGTACCCTCTTCAGCCTTTGGTACCTTGTGGGGTAGGATTCCTTCCAATTTTTGTAGGGATGATGTCCGTTGTGAGGGTTTTCAAGTATAAAAAGGGGGAAGGGTAGAGTGTTTTCATCACACGTTTCCATTCTTATCTACTTGCCCACTATTTGTTAGTCTTGCAAGATGGCTCTCCCTGGTAGCACCGAGTTTGCCAACTACCTCGAAGCCTTGGAAGCTATGTGCTCTTATAATGTTGACTATTATGCTTTCAACATGCGTCTGGTATCCTTGTGGCGCAATCGGCCTCTTGAGTGGAATGTGCTGGTGGCGGTGGTACAATTCTGGTACCCCGAAGACCATGTATTCCTCTTTGGGTTGGAAGAAGTTTGTCCTACCTACGAGGAATTTTCTGCCATACTAGGTGTAAATCCCAGTGTTGCTGCGGCTTTGCCCGGATTTTCTCACTCTCCCAGGCATTTATTATCCGGGCTTCAACATTTTGCCTTCGGCGGCTAGATTATTGGTTGCTGGAGGAACGATCTCCCTCCCGGTGGTGTTGCAGTCAGTGCATTTGCGGGTAGTAGGTGCTGATGGCTATGCCAGAGCCGTTATTCTGGGCTCGGTTTCAAAATTATTGTTGGTGATTAGGGAAGTGGACCCACAACTTACAGCCATTACTTCATCCTGCGATGGTGATATTGGCGGAGACTCTGAATGGCCTGGATGCCTGGAGAGAAGGTCATTCTGACTTTTTGAGGGGTAGACCTGTGATGCTGTTGATGTGGTTATCTGAAAGATTTCGCTTGGAGACTCCTCCGGAGTATCCCTTATCAGTCGTACCCAACTTCTATTCATGCTACTTCATCAGCGTTGGCCGATATGTTGAGAACTGGGAGAATTGGCTTGTGGAGCATGGGGCTCGTGGGCTGTATCGGTTAGTTCCTTGGTGGGGGCCGTTGCTGCCCATTCTGGAGCTAGAAGAGTATTCATATGTGCGGCTGGTTGGTCTCAGGCAGATGTCTTTTTATTTTCCTTGGCGGATTTTGGGATAATTTGGCTGGGCGCAGGTCGTGCCCCCTCAGACCTCAGACTTCTTTTCGGTAGAAGATTTGACTGAGCGCCTGCGTCTGTTGCTTGGTTCTCTGTGGGAAAATCGGCGTCCATCAACTCGTCCCTCTCAGTCTGTCGGGAATTTTTGGCATGTCCCCAAAGATTATATGAAGTGGTTGTGGAGGAAAGTAGTCAGCAAGATGTTGGCAGTGGAGATTGGACAAAGATGGTTTGTTTTATATAACACCATTGAAGGGGGTGTTGTGGTCTTTTCGATGATGGTTAAGGCTCATCGATCCATGGAATGTTTACGACACTCTATTCTGGCAGGGGAAACTTGGGGACCTCATGATGTAGATGATGAAGGTGCAGGCTCCTCTGGTAGTTGTGGGTAGGACTCTTGGAGAGTTTATTTATGTAATAGGGAATGTATATGGGGATTTTATTTATCTTTTTATGGTAGTGGGGAAGGGAGTTATCCATTCCTTTTTCTTATGTAATCCGTACTGTAATTTCTTATTAATGAAATAAACAAGTTTCTAATCATCCAGCTGTGCCTTTCGATGAGTTTTTGTATTTTGAATTATCTATACTAATCGTTAAGGCATACATAATCCTTTTGTTCAAATATTTTTAGAATGAATTGCCGTTCTCGGAGGTAAGAAAAGAATAGTATTTTGTGAAAAAGAAAGGGCCGCACTCATGTGAGGTGCATGAGCTACCTACGTACCTATGGGGTTTTTTGAAAATGTTTTTATCTGTTTGCAAAATAGTTTTTTGCGGAGGATCAGGCCCACGTAGTTCTGGGTCGAGGGAAATGAAGATTTTTTTTAGAATATAGGAGGGGAGAGAAGAGTCGTATCGCGTCGAGATTTCAGACTAGGGGTAGAATTTCTTGAGACGGTCCAGGTTGACTGGATGAGTCATCTCCTCCCCATCTAGGTCAGTGAGCATGGAGGCACCGCCGGATAAGATTTTCGTCACAATGTAGGGGCTGCTCCAATTGGGCTTGAATTTCCCTCTCGGGTCCCCGATGGTTTCTATTATCTCTTTGAGGGCTAAATCCCCCTCTCAGACACCGCGGTCCTTGACATTCTTATTGAATGATCGCGGTATTCGACGATGGTACCCCTGTATGTGGTAAAGAGCTTTTAATCATCTTTCATCTAGGAGGGCTAGCTCATCAAGACGGCTTTGGCACCAGTCTTCTTCACTAACTTTGCTTTCGAGCATAATGCGTAGCGAGGGTATTTCCATCTCCATAGGTAGGACTGCTTTCGTGTCGTAGACCATGGAGTAAGGGGTATCCCTAGTAGAGGTTCGAATTAAGGTTCGGTAGCCCCAGAGGGAGTAGGGATCCGGTCGGCCCAATCCCTACAACTTTCAGTCATCTTGCTGATGATGGCTTTGAGGTTCTTGTTGGCGGCTTCAACTGTTGGTCTGAGGTCGGTAGGGTAAAGATTTGTGTCTCTGAATCTCATACTCGTTGACTACTTCTGTGACTTTTTCTTCGAAATGCAGCCCGTTATCTGATACCAGCTCGTGCGGGACCCCATATTGGCAGATGATATTTTTCTTGAGGAATTTGGCCACTTTCTTGGCATTCAATATTGCGTATGACTCAGCCTCGACCCATTTGATGAAGTAATCGATGGCAATCAGGATGAACTCATGTCCGTTTGAAGCCTTTGGAGTAACCTTCCCTATGATGTCGACACCCCAGGTAGAGAATGGCCAGGGAGAGGTCATGGTGTATAATTCTCGTGGAGGCAAGTGTTGAAGGTTGGAGAATTATTGGCATTTGAGGCACCTCCGAACATAGGCGGTGCAATCCTGGATCATGGTGGTCCAGTAGTAGCCCTGTCAGATGATCTTCTTGGCGAGCATGTGACCATTCATGTGGGGTCCGCATTCCCCGCTGTGGACTTTCTGCATTATTTTTTCAATCTCAGCCCCTGCGATGCAGTGTTTTGAGTTCCATCATAATTCTTCTTGAGTAGAGCTTTATGATAGATAATGTACTAGGTGGCCAGTCTTCGGAGGGTTGTTCGATCTTTCTTGTTGGAACCCTCGGGATACCTACCATATTTGAGGAGGCACCAGATATCATAATACCAACAATCGGCTAGTTCGGGATCTCCAGTGGAGACAAGCTCAATATGGTTGCAATGGGTCGGTTTGTCTTGCTTTTGGACTAGGAAAGGGGTCAATGTTATTCCTTTGGGCATGTTGACCATGGAGGCCAAGGTAGCGAGAGCATCGGCTAGATTATTCTTTGCTCGGGGTAGGTAATGGAAGGTAATATCTTGGAATTGGGAGGCTAACTCTTTTAATTGGGCATGAAAGGGTTTAATCTTTTCGTCCTTGACTTTCCACTTTTTGAGCACTTGACCGATGATGAGGGTAGAATCCCCGTAGACATCATGGTATTGAATACCTTTCTTGAGAGCAACTTGGAGTCCCACTGTGCATGCCTCGTATTCTGTCATATTGTTGGTGCAAGGGAAATCCAATTTAATGGCGATAGGAGTGTGGGAGTCATCTGGGGCGATCAGGAGTATCCCAATGCCATATCCCTTTTTGTTGGCAGCGCTATCAAAGAACATTTTCCATCAAAGGCGGTCTTGAGTGGTGCAGAGGATATTTTCATCTGGGAATTCAGAAATCCCAACCTCCGCTTCTTCTATGGGGTAATCGGCAAGGTTGTTAGAGATGGCTCTTCCTTTAATAGCTTTCTGTGTGACGTACACGATATCGAACTCGGTTGGGAGCATCAACCATCATGCCATTCGACTGGATAAGGCGGGTTTCTCAAGCAGGTATTTGATGGGATCCATTCGGGATACAAGTTTGATGGGGAAGGCGAGCATGTAGTGTCACAACTTTTAGGGGACCCAGACAAGTGCGATACATGCCTTTTCTAAAGCAGTGTAGTTGACCTCGTACCCGACCAATTTACAACTGGTGTAATAGATGGCTCTTTCTTTGTGGGAGTCTTCAAGGTATTGGGATAGCAAAGCCCCAGCTGCAGTGTCGGTTATGGTTAGGTATAGGAGCAAAGAGAGACCAGACTGTGGTGGCACGAGAACTGAAGGTTGGGTCAGATATTATTTGATTTGTTCAAAAGCTTCTTGATAGGCCTCAATCTAAACCTTGGTGGAATCTTTTCGAAGGAGCTTAAAGATCGGTTCATAGATGGAGGTTAGTTGACTGATGAACCGACTGATATATTGTAATTTCCCAAGAAACCTTTGAACTTCTTTCTCTGTTCGGGGTGGTGACATCTCAAGTATGGCTTTCAGCTTTGCAGGATCTGCTTCTATCCCCTTTTTGCTGACCATGAATTCCAAGAGTTTTCCCTTTATAACGTCGAAGACACACTTCTATGGATTAAGTCGCATCTGATACCGTCGCAGTCATTCAAAGAACTTTTGGAGAGTGGGAACATGACCTTATCTAGTTTTGGACTTGATAATCATATCATCCACATAAACCTCGACCTCCTTGTGGATCAGATCGTGCAGGATGGTTGTGGCAGCCCTTTGGTAGGTAGCCCCAACATTCTTGAGACTGATTGGCATAACGGTGTAGCAAAAGTTTCCCCATGGGGTGATAAATGCGGTTTTTCTTGGTGGTATGGGTGCATCTTGATTTGGTTGTATCCGGCAAACCCGTTGATAAATGACTTGAGAGCATGACTGGATGTGTTGTCCACGATCATGATGATATTGGGTAGTGGATAATTATTCTTTGGAGAAGCTTTGTTTAAATCTCAGTAATCTACACACATTTGAACCTTCCCTCCTGATTTCGGCACAGGTACAATGTTGGTTAGCCATGTGGGATATTCGATCACCCGAATGAAACCCACGTTTAACTATTTGACCACCTTTTCTTTGACCTTGAGCGACCATTCGGTGCGGAGTTTTCTCAATTTTTATTTAACCGGCTTGTAATCTGGGAGAGTGGGGATCTCGTGTTCAGCTATTTCAAGATCGATGCCGGGCATATCATCATAGGACCATGCGAAGACATCTACGAACTCCTTCAGCAATTCTTCGAGTTGTACGCGCTCATGCTCGTCAAGGGTGGCCCCTATCCTAATCTCGCGCAGTTGGCTACTAGAACCGAGATTATTAACAATAGTCTCTTCTTCATTAACTTGAACGCGGTTATGTTGTTTATTATTACCCTTATTTAGATCAGTTAAGAATTGTTCATTTGCAAAATCATCATCATCAAAAGTTTGATTAGAATTCAAGCAGTTAATGTAAGGCACAGCAAGATACTCAAAATCTTCGTTTATTTCATTGATAGGAAAAATAACATTGAGAACCTCATCAAAAGAGGTCTTGATTACATTTGAGAAAGGATAGACAACAGAAGAAGAAATTGGGAAAACATTGGGGTTAAGGGAGATTTCAAGGGGTAGAACTGGCGCAGCATGCCATTTGAGGAGAGGAGTATCAACAGCTTTAATCAGACGGGATAGGTCCATTGATGTAGTGCCAATGAACCATGCAGAGTGCCAGCCCCAGTATCTGTAAGTTGAAGGAATCTTCGAAATCTCTTTCCTCAGTCTCTTCGGCATCTTTGATGAGCGGTTGTACTTGGTGTGGGAAACTTTCGGCCCATGGGTAGCTATCTTGGAAAAATATCTCCATTCCCGGCCTCATCTTCTTGTCTGTGTGGTCATACTATGGTTCTGGGAAACAACAAAAGGGGGAGTCTTCGCCTTCTTTGATGAATCGTCCATTCAAGGAGTCTCCTGAGATAGTTCAGATATAGTCTAATCTTCTCTTTAGTCGAGATTGGCGGATCATTCTAAGCTCTTGTTCTAATGGTTGATACCCCAAGCCACAAAGAGGGAAAGCTTTCTTCAGTTCGATGGGCTCAAGTATCCCTTGCTGCGTTTGCCCTAGCCCCAGTCCGGGCATGAAGTGCATGTTTCTGAACATCTGAATCACATTGACATTGCCGTGAGGGTTATATTCTGGACAAACCCTTTCTTTGAAATCGTCCCCTGTCGGGAGTAGGAGTGGTTCAACTCGGAATCCTGATAGGAGCATATCATTTAACCCGTGCTATATCTCGAGAATTGGACTGCTGGTGTTTGCCCCCTCGACATTTTTGTTGTCGCCCTAAATGGTGATGACTCACCCGTCAGTGAAGAACTTCAATTTCTGATGGAGTGAGGAAGACACACCCTTGATATTGTGGAGCCAGGGTCGTCCGAGCAACAGGTTGAAACAAGCTGGGATGTCTATGACTTGGAATTCAACGATGGGGTTTATCCCCTATTGCAAGTTTTATGGACCCCATCACCTCACGACGGGTACTATTGTAGGCATGCACATCGACGAAGGTTGGAGCCAGGTCGCTTTCTTTCAGGCCTAAACACTTGAAAGTTCTTAGAGGGAAAACGTTCAAGGCGGATCCATTATCGACAAGGGAGAATGGCACGGACTTTCCCATAACTTTGACGGAGATATTGAGTGCATGATTGTGATTTGGCCCAATTCTTGGGATTTCTTCTTCAGAAAATGATAGTATTCGGGTAGAGGTCGAGGATCCGACCAGATTTACCGCTTCTTCTGGTCTGGTAGAGGGAGGAACTATGGGTCCAGTGAGTCACTACACCAAAACACGCCATTAGTAACACAATTTTACCATTACTAAATATATTAGTAACACAATTTTTCTGTTAGAAAAAAGGCATGGGGCACGAAGCTAGTAACGATAAAATTCTATTACTAATAGTAACGAAAAAAATTACAATTAGTAACGGTAAATTCTGTTACTAATAGTAATGGAAAAAATTAGAATTAGTAACGGTAAAATTATGTTACTAATAGTAACGATAAAATTATGTTACTAATAGTAATGGCAAAATTCAGAATTAATAACGCTCAAGTTGTGTTACTAATAGAAACAAAAAATTCAAAATTAGTAACGGTAAAATTCTGTTACTGTAACAGAAAGACCAAAATTAGTAACGGTAAAATTATGTTACTAATATTAATACATATTAAAAAAAAATTATTCAAGATCCAATATCCTGAATTTAAACAAATTCAATTATTCTTATCACACTATTTAAATCCTAAGAACATATACAAAAATAGTCCACAAAAACAAGGGCATTATATTCAACATTTACATTTATATAAGCCTCGACTCTTTATTTACAAATGAAGCATATCATAATACAATCGTCCCGAAAGTTACATTATTTTAATAAAAGCATCCAATATAACATATAATACAATCATCCCCAAATGAGATATTTTATATTATAATCAATCAAATGAAATATAAAAAAGAAGTCTATTGTTGTTAAGTATCAACCTTCGTTCTATTATCATCGCCATCAATGCCTCAACCCGCAATGCTGGAAACTTGATGAGGATCCAAAAATGACATTCGGTCAAACAAAATAAAATTATCATATTAGTTGTAATATCAATATTTAGTCTTACAAAATTAATTTAGTAAAAAAAATAATTAGTTATATTCTCAAAATTGCAATATCGACACAAGACTTGTTCGATACAATACTTGATCTCAAAATTGCAACATATAAAAGAAACTCTATCAAGACTTTTTCGAAACAAGACTTGATCTCAAAATTGCAATATATAAAAGAAACTATTTCATTCAACTAATAACTAAAGTTTCTACTCTTAAAAGAGTCCTAGATGAATAGGAACTAGAACTACTCAAGAGGTTAATGCATTAGAAATGTGGAGTGGTGATTCAAACCACAAAACAAAAGGAAAGAAAAAATAATAATGAATGAATGAAATAATAAATTAATGAACGTGAAGATGATAGATAAAGATGAGATAAGGAGAACATATTAACACCGATAAGATTTGAGTTTGATAAAGATGAGATAAGGAGCCTATATTAACACCGACAGAAATTTGATATTAATGAAGATGAAAATAATGAAAAACTCAATATCTCATCCTGGATTACGATCGACTTGCTTTGTTCAATTTAAATAATTATTATATGGAAGTCTAGATCTATCGCTGACTGTGCACCGGAAGCTTAAAGGTAGATTATGAAATCAAATCTATAATTTTTAGTTAAACTTTTTAAAATTTTAAAATTATATAATTTTAAAGGTAGATTATATAATTATATAATTATATAATCCACTTTTAGTTAAACTAAAGAAATTACAGGAAGATTATAAATTTTTAGCAGTCTTTTGATTCTTCTATTAGTAGCTTTGTTTTCTACTCCTCTCACATTCTAATAGATAAATTAATCATACAAAAGAGGAATAAGAAGCTATTACATTTATCTTACATGCCGACCTTGTGATTATTTTGAAAGGGGGATAAAAAAGGATTAGCTTCGGAGGCTTAGATTGTTTGAAGAACTTTGGAATCTGATCATCATTAGAAATAATTTCATTGCTCAATATTTTAAAAAGACTGAGAGATGGTCCTATCTGTGCAATCGGTGCAAAACATTAGGTGGCAAACAGTCTAAGTGATGGCCCTATCTGGGGACCAGTGCTTGAGCGATGTGTCCCAAGATAATAATGTGACCTATAGTTAAACAAAAGATATGTAGATCAAAAACTAAGGAAAACATGTTTGATGAATAAAGGAGTTAAGAAAGAACACGTACCTTCTCATCAGCTAGGCTACTCAACAAGGTCCATATCTCCTTATAAGAGTATGTGAGAGATCCTAACTAACAATTATCCTACCTTTATCATATTTGAGGAGGCCAACTATCCTCATCCTCCTCTCTCAGTGTCCCCCAATAGAGACCAAAGACCTCGAAGACCCATAACTGTGCGAAGAAAATAGAAAAAACATAAGAAGATAAATAAAAAAGCATAAGTAAAAATGTAATAAACCAAGGCATACCTCCCAGATCACATGGTAACCCACGGGACTTTGAGTCAACCTCGAGGAAATGATACTCATGTTGGCATGTAGCAAACCCAAAATAGAATTACACCAGTCATAGTTCTTGATGTAACTAAAGTATATGAGAGAGAATATAAGGTACTCTTGGATAGTATCATGATGAGATATGTAAATGGCCTGACCCAGGAGTTAAAGCAGGACAACTCGGGTAAACTGATGAATTTGCACAACATCCTCCCTTAAATTTTTCATACGGCTCTAAATCCATCCACAAGAGAAAGAAAAGACAAAGTTTCCCCTGAGCAGAGAGAGGATACAAAGCTCAAGGCAACCTTAATGGATGTATTTAACAATCAGGCATGGTGAGGAATAATCATCAGGTCTGCCTCTAATGGAAAACCAGTCAGAACATGGAGGTTAAGAGGAGGGAGTGTCATCTCCCCAATCGATAGGTGGAAGGTCAACTGTCGTGTTCCAACCTCTCAACAAGTATCATCACCACAAATGTAGTTTGAACTATCACTATAAACTCCACAAAGAGGCTGAAACTTCACCCAGTGATGACCCCCTAAATCTCTCAGGGAAGAACTCATCAGTTCATAGATCCAACCACTCGGTTAGGGTAACTCTTAAGCCGAATGCGTGGACTTCGTCCCACATAGGAGCAACAGAAAAGAACGTGCAGTCAATAGCATACAGTAATAAAAATAGGCATATATGTAAATATTTACAAAATAAAAAACATTTTGAATCTTAGAGCATCACCAATATAAAAAATGGACATGTGTTGATAATAAATAAATTCAAAGCATAATACATACCGCACCGCTATGAATGATGGTGGAGATGTGGTTATCGAAATCCCGAAGAAAATTAGCTCCATCGACACATCGATGTCCACCCATTCATCTAGCTCTTCAACCCTAGAGATTGGCCTCACTGCCTAGAGGTCTCCCAAATGCATCTCCAAGATATCCCCAACATCCATATACGCTATCACTAGAGAGTACCAAGAAAAAAAATCAAAAAATATCTAAAAATTTGGACTAATAAAATCTAGAGAGAGTAAGAAAGTTGGATCAAACCAAATGATGGAAAATGGCCTTTTTATAGGGTCTGGACGCTATGACCGACTGGTCCTTCCCCTACCTAGCCTAAATTATTTCCCACTCATCTAAAAGCTTCCTCCTTACCATTTGACTAGTTTCACTCAAACCCAACTCATTCTAACGAGTCTTTCAAATGTTTTTATAATTTCGTGCACTCTCACTATAGCACGAATCATTCTAATGAGTCTTTAAAAAGTTTATATGATTCCACGTGCTCGCATGATGACACAACTTTTTATTCTTCTATTATAAGAAGATTATATAATTTTAAAAAGTTTAAAATCCACTTTTAGTTAAACTAAAGAAATTACAGGAAGATTTTAATTTTTAACAGTCTTTTAATTCTTCTATTAGTAACTTTGTTTGCTACTCCTCTCACATTCTAATATATAAATTAATCGTTGAAAAGAGGAAGAAGAAGCGGTTACATTTGTCTTACATGTTGACCTTGTGATTCTTTTGAAAGGGGGATAAAAAAGGATTAGCTTGTGTAGAGGGGGCTTGAAGCTCAGCGTGGCAACTCAAGCGTGGCATCTTGGTGAGGCAGCTCAGCGTGGCAGCTTGGGGAGGCAGCTCAGCGTGGCAACTCAAGCATGGCATCTTGGTGAGGCAGCCCAGCGTGGCAGCTTGGGGAAGCAGCTCAGCGTGGCAACTCAAGCATGGCATCTTGGTGAGGCAGCTCAACGTGGCAGCTTGGGGAGGCAGCTCAGCGTGGCAACTCAAGCGTGGCAACTCATACTTCAGCTTGTTGTGTTAATCATATTGTACCTTTGATTACATTCACTGTAAATCTATAACGGTTGTAATGACATAACGATAATAATAATACAGTTTGGGTGAGGTCAAACGGTACTCACGAGAGACCAGGCATGGCAGGACCTGGGAGGACTTTCATGCCCTATCGAATGACCTCACCATGGGAACTTTAGAGGGACTTGGTTTGGAGGATTGAGAAGTAAGGCACCGTTGGGGCTTGTCCTGACCATCTTAGATACACCTGGTAAAATACCGAAGGACCCTGACCATGGAACCTCAAGTGGAGCAGCTTGGAGTTCCATCGGGCATTGAGTTATGGACCAAACGACCCTCTACTTAATGTCACATCTACTGTGGGAGATGTCACTACCCATCTAAACAATTTCAGACATGCACTTGAGTAAACCACCATGGTATTTGGGGCTGTCAGGCAGTTGGTGAGCCACCTCTGCGATAACAACCCCCTGACACACAGTGGTTAGGCAAAAGGCATGTCTTGGCATTTAATGTTTATGACGTGGAGACAACTAGTGCATCAGGCATTTAATATTGTGACATAAAGTATGAGGGATGTCTTTCATAGTTTTTAATGACTGAGTTGCCTCGGGGGTGGTGTGGGGGGCTATTTAAGGACCCCAACCACCTTTGAGGAGAGGATCCCCTCTTTGAGAATTGAAAAGAGTTATTGCAAACTAGAGAGTTCACTGACTCACCATTGTCATTTATTACGAAGCTTTTAATACTTGACAGAGATTCTTGAGGGTGTTTTGTGTGTTTTTACTTGCCCACCAGGGTGTGTCTAGGGTGCTTACTTACCTCTCCCTCTGGCTAAGCCACTTCTAAAGTCCATTATTATGACCTGAGTTATACACGAGAGTTTTGTGAGTTTAAGTTGAGTCTATCCTCAATGGGTTCATGTTTTATGTGTTCTATCATTAACCTTAAGCTTTAACCAACTGACTTATTGTTACCATACTCAATAGGGGGTCAAGCCTCCATTTATAATCTAAAGTACCCTCTTACAGCTTGGGAGGCTTAGTTTATTTGTAGGACTTTGGAATCTCATCATTATTTGAAATAACTTTATTACTCAATATTGTCTTTGTGGTTCTTGCTTTCTTCTCATTGTACTTATTCTATTTATTGTCTAAGCTACTAGTAAAGCTTTTGAGTTCTTCTATAAGGGGCACTGCAATCACATCATCTTCATAATATGAATGCACAATAGTTTCTACCAGAAGACACTTTGTTTCTTAACACGCGCACACTTCAGCACACAAGCACATACATACACACAAATGCACACTGTTTTGTAGCTATAAATCGGACGGTTGTTATACCTATTAGGCACGTTCCTTATTGTAAATGTCCACTAGCCAGAAGAATATGAAACATGTTAAATGCCATCTGCTTGAGGGTCCACCGCGTATACTACTCGAACAACTACCTCCCTTATTGACGGATTCGAAATTATAGGACTTTCATTGTATGACTCCTATATAAAGCCATAATAGACTAAAAGTAAGGCAAGTGAAAATCATTATACGTTGTAACCTTATTCCTCTGAGTAATAAATGACTCCCCTCTTGTTTTTCCCATGGGCGTGGGTCACATTAGGACTGAACCATGTATATATATCGTTTACTTTTCATTACCACTTGCATAATATTCATAATTATCTCATAATAATTTTTTTACCTCAACACATCATATAGAAGGCGACCCCCCTAAACATGAGGTCCAATGGAAAGCACCCTTTCTAAGTCCAGGGTCTAGGAGACGAATGCTATATACAATTTTAAGGACACATGACAACCTATGAACAGGTTTAAGGGAATACCAACCTCACCAATCCAAAGGACCTTGAGAGGTCTTCTTTGGCTTAGGTCGATGCAATTTAAATAAGTTGTGCCAACAAAACCCTCCCTCATCTCACTATTTAAATCAACAAATTTGTTCATTTAATTGGTGAGATGATAGTGGTTTGACGCCCTCAGTGGGTGAAGGCTTAACGTGTTCAAGTATCTGTCGCTCTAGTGCCAAATGGGATAGACGCTCGTATCCCCATAACTATGAATGAAAACAAACTTTAATTACGTATAATTATCTTACTAATATGATGCCATTTAAAACTCAAAATTTGTAATGTAAATGTCTTGTACCTGATACTTCGTTTTATGCAACCACTGACACATGCACTACTGTTGAGAACCGCGACAGCCTTCATCATTATTATTTGTGATCTAAAGAAATGATAATAAAAATTTCGTATCAGTAAGATATATGGGTATGCATTTGTTTGTGTGTTGTTAAAATCTAACCACAGGTAGAATATAAAGGCCAATTATCTAATAATATAGTAACACAAAAGTGAAAAATCAGTGTTTATGTCAATTGGTACTGACACACATGATCTCAACGAAAAGGAGGGAAATCGCAAAGAATAAGATGGACCTTATACCGTATTGATGATTATTATGACTCACTTCTACTTATGCATTTCTACAAAAATGAAGTTTGTGCATCAACATGCTATGAGATGGAAAATAAGTCAAATGCAATTATTAGCTTAAAAATCTCACAATACTTGCCAATTCCCTTCAAGCAAACCCGAAATAACAACTAATGGCTTATATTTATAGTAAGTATAATAGGATAATCAAGGAAAAGAAATGAGGGATTCAGATCAAATAATCACAAATATTTGAACAAAATATATTCATCAATGTCTTCTTAATTTAACAAAGAAAATTTCACCTTATAGTTTGTGATGATGTTTTTGAGAAAGGTAACTGTGATAATCATCCTAAATCATAATGAACTGTAGTCCTGGACTGTAGATAACACTTAACCAACCATGTTGAGGGAGTCCAAAAAACAACATTTAATCGAAGGATGTCCTTGTATATATTCGAACTCGATTGAAGTTCAACAATACTGTTCTGACACAAATGATTTTCTAGAATTAGACTATGTGTTCATAGTTTACAGATCCCATCCTTTTGTCAAATTTGGCGCATATGACATTTCATGTGAAATCTTCATGCTTCTTTCTTTTTGTTTTCTGATTGTAATACTTTTTCAAATTCTTGACACCATACCAGGACTAAAATGAAACAAATTAAAATACACCTGAATTTGCAAAGTATAAAGAAATATAATAACCATTAACTGATGCCCGTGCAAACATCCTGTCAAATTGGATTAAGAGGTCCCTTGTAAATAATTAAGTGAGGTCCACATGGTTTTTGTTTCACAAAACAGTCCTTGCGGTAAAATGGAACTTTTGGATGCGATCCCTACACCAACTGTATACTGATAGAAGTATCTAGACTTTTTGCAATTATTGTCTCCCTCAGATTCTAATTGTGAAAGACCTTAAAACTTATTGTTTGACATGTGATGACCATGCAAAGAAACAGAGAGAACAAAGCACACTTTTGCCCCAAATACAAATTAATAAACACCTCAAAAATACTTCAAAACAACTTAAGAAACTGCATGACCTACCTCATGAACCAAGCCCTGCTTCACGGCCAAAGCAAGAACAAACTAGATCTGTCGCCCTGTTTAACATAAATTTAATGCATTTATACAACATAATAAACTAATTCTTTTACAATAATTGATCATACAAAACAAACACTGACCTTGAAGTTTATAAATTCAGCTATAGGGGGTCAAATGAAAGCAATGAATCATCTATAGCAACTTCATGCTTCAGGGTACCTGGTAACTGATCAACTTTCACATTATTATAAGTTATAGCTTGAAAACCCTAGTATTCAAGCTAGGACACCATCATTATAACTTGAAAACCTTAGTTTTCCATGAGATCTATAAATCGACAAATCAAAATTACAATTGAATAATGGAGTTTTAATAAAGAAAAATGAACGTGATATTACCTGAGACATAGTGACATCGATTACAAGATAGAAAAAGAGAGATTTTGGATTGGCGTGATGGAGTTTGGGGTACCGTAGATGGAGGAGACGTGATTTTTGGAGGAGACGTGAGTTTGAGAAACCCTAGATGCACAAAGTGGTAGAGAAGGTTTTTCATTTGGATGTGTGGAAGTTGGGGAGAGTTTCTAGTTTGGGGAGGAACTTTTTCTTTTGTTTTTTTATGTTCATTTTTAAAATAATAAATTAGAATTAGTAACACTTATAGTTGATTACTAACGGTATTATAGGGTAAGAAATAGTAATGGTATAATTGTGTTACTAATCATAAAATTAGTCTGTTACTAAAAGCTTGTTTTGGTGTAGTGAATAATTTGATTAAAGCATTTCTGTGAAGCTGGGAAGACGTGAAAAGCCCACATAGAGTGATGTTAGCTTGGGTTTTCTTTAGTTGATCGAGGATCTTGCTCTCCTCGATGGTCATCTCTGGCATAGGAAGGTTTCCAACACCCTTCTCTTTGTCATCTGCTGGTAGTGAGCTTAGAACCTGGTAATGTCTCCCTGATCTGGTCATGTGATTTACTGAAGAAGAAAAGAACATAAATCCCGTTTCCTAGTCAATATCAGGTTGTGCTTCCACCCTATTTATTTCTCCGAGGAGTTCTTCAAATGATATCATCCCACATATGTCGGCTACTGGGCCAGCTCTTCCTAAAGCTTGTTCTTCACTCGAATCTTCGAATTCCTCCCCCATCCGGTGGTAGTAACTTTGTCTTTCCATGTAAAGTCAATGAATTCCACAACTTCAGCGGCTTCTTAATACAAGTTCTCCCATTCTGTGGGGATATGTGTGATTGAAGGGACCAAGCGGCCTTGTAGCTTCAAAGTGTCAAGTAACCCGGTGATACTGCAAATGCTGTTGGTTTGCCCGAATAATTCTACCATAGTCTAGATAACATCATCTAGGCTGACTTCGTCGGTTGGTACCACCCGCTTGTTTGAATCTCGGGCCCATTTTCGTGCCTCCAAGAATAGTGTGCTGAACTTCTGGCAATCGATGACCATCTGCGAGGGAAATTTCATCCCGAACTCTAGGATTTGGTTTAACACCTCTGACAATTCCATACTTCCATTTTCAGAATGGGTACGGACAACGATGCATGCTCTGGTAAGGAGTGACAGTGCCTGATCACCGAGGCTAGTAGGGTGTAAGAGGAAATATGGGCAAATTTAAAGAGGTTTAGGAGAGTATATGGGTGTGATTTGAGTTGAAGGATTGAAATCTGGGTTTTCTTCTAAGAAGAAGGCATTGGTGTGATTCGAAAGTGGATTGTGAGTAGTGTTTGGCTTAGGATTGGCTAGTGGGGTGATGGTACCCCGGTCAATGAGATCTTGGATTATGTTTCGAAGGTGAAAGCATTGGTCGGTGGTATAGTCGTTAGTTTTGTGAAAGGCGCAATGAGCATTGGTCTTGAAATTTCTTGGGAGTGGATTTGGAAACGGACGTGGATCCAAGGGTTTGATGAGGTTTCGGATTAACAGGGCTTGGTAAACTTTGGAGAGGGGAGCATGGAGCTTAGTGTATTCCCTTAGGATGGGGGTAGTGCGGCTTTCTGGTGCCCATGATGTGGTTGGTTGAGAGATGTTGTTGATGGTTGAAATGGTAGCACTGGTAGGCTTGTCATACTTTCTAGGGGTGAATTGTCCGGACACCTTCTTTGGTTCAACCTCTGTTTTAACGAGGCTTTCCTCGATTTCCACTCCTGCCTCTCTGAGAGCTCGAAAGTGGGGATAGTATTATCCTCCCATCGTCTCTCGGACATGGGGCAAGAAGTTTTTCTTCACTATGTTGACCTGTTCTTCTTCAGATGGCCAATTGGTCATGGTAGTTGCTCGCTCCCTCCAGCGGGTTATGAAGTTACTGACTGATTCTCTTGGATTCTATTTGAGAAGCTCTAAATCATGATGGGTGACCTCAATCTCTTTATTGTATTTGTACTGTGACGTGAATTCTCGGGCTACAACCTCCCAGTTACGGATTCTGGATTCCTCAAGAGATAAAAACCCTCGGAGGGCACTATCCTTCAAAGTTTGCTGAAACAATTGGGTCATCACCTCTTCAGAAGCCCCTAGTAGAGTGATGGAATGATGATAACTGCGAAGATGAACAATTGGGGTCCACTCCCTCCGAACTTCTTGATATTTGGCATCTTGAACTTCTCGGGTAACCTTTCTTTAGGATAAGGAGACATGTGGGTGTAGTCCATGTAATTCCCAAAGGTCCTGACCTAGTTAAACTTCTTGGTGAGCATCTTGAGATCCTCTTTGACTTTATTAAACTCCTCCTCCTTTGGATCAACGACTACAGGCAGGTTAGCCATAGGCTGGGCAATGTTTGGTATGGGAAGCTGGACAAGTGGCGGCCCATTGGCAGGAGGGGCACGTGGAGCGTGTTGATATTCTTTCGGAACCCAGATAGGCTCGGGTTGACCCATAGAACGAGGGAACATGGCCTCGGGCTCTTGAGGAATAGGAACCTGATTTCATTGCATCTCTCGGACCTCGGTTTGGAGGTTATCAATCTTGGACACGAGCTAAGCTAGGACTGTCGTCAGATCCGACTGTATGACTGGTGCTTGATCTGTATTCTCCATGGAAGATGGATGGATTCTGAACTCTGAATAAGTAGTAGAGGAACGGATGAAACTCCAGGGTGATTTGACTAAAGATCGAAGCTAATAGGGAGCCAGGCCAAGGGCTTGCGATCGACCTGAGAAGGCGTAGGATGAGATTTATTTTTGAGAAAAAAGGAAGAACTATTTTTGGATTTTCGATAAAGAAGGGAGAATTGTTTTTGGATTTTTGATAAAGAAGGGAGAAATGTTTTTGAATTTTTTTGATAAAGAAGGGAGAAATGTTTTTGGAGACGGAACTCAGCATGATTATTACAATTATTATGTTTTCACTTGTATTTAATTATCCTAAATGCAATGACGGACGAAACCCGAGCCTGGAAAAGTGGGGGTCTTAATATATGCAAAGCTATGGCTTGGACTTGTAACCATGCTCACGGACAGGGTCCTATTTTAAAAATACGCAAAAATTGGGCGGAAGGCCGACCCGGAATTTCGGTAACGTTTTGAGTTAAAACCAGAAATCTAAAGTGCGTGTCCTAGGTCTGACACCTATATGCGGGTATGCAGTTGGTTGGGTGAATCGGCATGGGTTCCCCCCTTTGGCGTGACTTACACGATATACGTCTTGCTCTTGTGCGCAATCGGTATGTGTGGACAAGCCATTTGATATACCTGAGTGTACGTGAATTACCTCACCATATACCTCATGGGGATGGTACGTGTGAGAGAGAATTCGATATATTCGACGTACATGAATGAATTCCCTGCGATATACCTCCTGTCATGACTTCGGTCAAGCGGTACGATGCAGAGGAACCGTTCGATATACGTCGAAGGTACTTGGCCAATGGAAGGTGAGAGTCATATCGCTTAGGCTAACTACGACCTGCCGGACCAGCGGCCATCACGAAGTGACCCTCCAGTTACTGGGTAAAATTTGGTCAATATCAATGCTCTTTGGTGATGTCGTGTGAATCATGCATGATTCTCTTATTAGTATCTTATAATGAGAATGCTTTTCTTGATTATGCCAAACATGGAGCAACGTATAAGTACCCTAAAAGGTACACCAAGTATGGATGGGTGATGCGTGCAACATGGGGATATACATGTGGTCCAAGGTGCACGTGGTGTGAAGTGTACATGGAGAAATTTCTACAAGTGTGTGAACATAAGCATAAGCATGGGATACATATGAGAAAGGGGAACGTGCAAATATGGGGGTAAACATAAACAAATATAGCATTCATGTAAATAGAGTCAAGCCCTCAAAACACATATCCCCAGCGGAGTCACCACTGTGGCCATCCCCGATCCTCGCCGCGCGGGCGGGCGCGTGGGGGAAGGATCCTTCGGGTCCCGCGCATCCCTGTCGGGAACGCTTCGACCGGCGTCGTTTGAGATGTGGTGTAAAAATGTAGAGAGATTCAGAGTCGCCAATCTATTTTACTCAAAACAGACAAGAAAAAGGGGAAGCCACCCCGAAGGATGGCATACAAAGACATACTGGTGCGTGCGAAACCAAGATGATTCGAGAGGGGTTCGGAGGCTTAGTTACGAAATGGGAAGGTGTTAGGCACCCATTTCTCCCTTTCGGTCTCTCATGAATATTTGCTATTTTCCTTTTATTTCCCCCCGTGATATGTGTGCATGTGTATATATATATATATATAATGGAGGTAGGAATCCTCGGCTTGTATCATGGAAAAGATAAAGCGAGTCGTCCGTAGGAAGATATAAGAATAATATTAGAAAAATAAGATTTACGCGATTACCCCTACATTGACCGTTATAATGGAACGATAATGCTTATGGAGCAATACGTTACTAAGGGCAAGTATATAGAATATAGGAAGAATTGATTTAGAGCAAATAGGAAGATGAGAGAAAAAGTGGGAAAAAGGACTCGAGTCTCGGGTTTTACCCCGAGATGCCTACGTAGCCTATAAAGGCATCAAAGTCCACGTAGTTCTCATACAAAATGAGGGGTGGGGTTTATACCATAAATTCAAATGGGGAATCTCTTATTTGTAAGTGTATGTGTGTGTGTGTAGAAAAAGGGTTTTAGTTGTGAGAAAAGTGTGGAAAAAGTGTGAGAATCCCTACCTGGAATTTATGAGGAAACCCTCTTTTTCTTGTCTTTTGGGTTTTATGAAAATAAAAGATGTACAATAATAGTAAATAAAAGTATATTAGGATGTGTGAGATGAGATAATAAAAGTGCTAAATAAGAAAACAAGTTATTAGGAATTTAAGAGAATTTAAGAGAGAGTTTGAGAAAGTTGGACCTTCTTGAAGATCTTGATCTTGAATGTTGGAGAGCAGCCCTTGCACTTAGATGATGATGGAGAGTGGCTAATTCATAAATTTTGATGAAAAGGATGATGAAAAGTGGAAGTAAAAAAGGGATTTGGAAATTGAAATCACGCTGCCTTCGAGAGAGGTTTCTAGGATTTGTTCAGGGAGATTTTTATCAGATCTGGGCTCCCCTTGCAAATTAGTTGAAGGCCTCTTTTTATAGGCCCAGGTAAGTGACGATCGGCATAGACCCGTTCCTGCTTATCGGCACCTGCCGATAGGCAGGGTCTGGAACCTGCCATTTGGCAGTGCGCTTCAGGCGTTTTCAGAAAATCAGCCGCCGAGGGCAAACCGTTGGACAGAATTGTGCATGGGGCATACCATTGGAAAGGTAATTCAATGACCTTTGAAAGTATTTTGGATCGGTCCCGGGTTCGGGAGTTGACTCCGGGTCAAATATGGCTCGGAAGCATTTGTCGGTCCATTAGACGGGGAATCGTTCGGACGCAAATGGATCGTTTCTCCGCATGGTATGTCCTAATCGCACATGGGGTGGACTGTTGGAAAGGTTAGGAGATTTACTTCGACATTCCAAAGAGTTTGAGTCGGTTTGGATAGTTGACTTTGGTCAATTGGGCCCGAGAAGCGTTCGGTGACCTCCCGGAGTCAAACGGATCGTTCGTCCGCATGGAAAGTCAGAATCGCACATGGGATGGACCATTAGAAAGGGTATTTAGTTACCTTCGAAGATTCATTCAGCCTCGGTTGAGCTGAATTGTTGACTTAGGTCAAATAGAGCCCAGTGTCCTCTAGGTCAGGTTTCGAACGCAAACAGATCGTTGGTCCGCATGGAACGTCAGAATCACACACGAGATGGACCATTGGAAAGGGTATTTAGTTACCTTCGAAGATTCATTCAGCCTCGGTTGAGCTGAATTATTGACTTAGGTAAAATAGAGCCCGGGTGAGCCCGGTGGCCTTTAGGTCAGGTTTCGGACGCAAATGGATCATTCGTCCGCATGGTAAGTCAGAATTGAGCTTGGGGCAGACCGTTGGAAAGGGTATTTAGTGCCCTTTGAAGATTCATTCAGCCTCAATCGAGCTGAAGAGTTGACATAGGTCAAACTGAGCTCGGGAGCGCCCGGTGGCCTTTAGGTTAAGTTTCGGACCCAAATGGATCTTCGTCCGCATGGTAAGTCGGAATCGTGCATGGGGTGGTCCGTTGGAAAGGTTATTCAGTTCCCTTCAAAGATTCATTCAGTCTCGGTCGAGATGAAGAGTTTGACTTTTGGGTCAAACTGAGTCGGGGAGTGCCCAATGGCCTTCAGGTCAGTACTCGGGACATGACCTGGGTTTACAGTGATGAAGGGAGGTACTAGAGACCTAAGGAAAGTTAGGGGGGTAACAGAATGGGGTGTCTACACTTCTTATTAAACATGTAAACCATTTAACACCATTGTTGCAGAAGTTATTCTAAAGCAAGGTTTCCAATGTATTTCCATATAGTTATTGTGAACGAAGGTTGATTGAGGTATTTATTAATCTCCTTCTTAAAATATTAAGGTTTTTTTTAATGTTAAGATTTTATCAGCAATGCATATTAACAAATTATAATTTAAGGAATAATCAAATTAGTTTTTTCTTTATTGTTTTTCTACATATAATTTTGTTTCTCAGGATTATTGTTTACAAGGTATGGATTTGCATTGATTAAGGGATTTAGAAAAAGAATAGAACATATAATGGGGGCAGAAGGTTTGATATCAGGGATGTCAATGGGGATGAGTTATGTCATAAGGATGTAGTGAAAGAAATTGAGTAAAGTACATGTAAGAAGCGGTGGACTATTAAATGGTTAAAGGATGGATGTATTCTCACCATTGATAGCGATGCCTAACTAATGAACATATGTACAATGTTAAAGATATTAAAGGAGAATTTAACATTTATTTAGAACAACCAAATGGTCCCACCCTGAAACCTGTCAAAACCACTCCAGAAAAGACTTTTAAATCACCCTCACTGAGCACATGGAAATCTCCAAGGCTGAATAAAGAAGAATTTGATTCTGCAAGTACCCACTAACCCTCAGAAACCTGAACCATCAAAACATGTTATAAAGAAAACTTTAGGGGTGATGAGATCATTTAGAAATTTAAATTCCTACGGTTTTAAGTTTACTAACACCTCAACAAACCTCTTGGATTTAATGATGGATGTGATAAAGATGGTGACTGGGCTTTCAAGGACCTATTAGATTTTAATATTTTAAACAAAGAATCAAATGATGAAGAGGACGGTGTTAATGAACAAGTTGTGAACTCTATTTTTAATTAGGATTTTGATTTATTACCATCTGATAACTTACATGCTAAAGATAAATATTCAAGTGAACTTGAAGAAGAGAATGAGGGTGATGAGCAAGAAGGTAATGAGACACAAGGTGATGATGAAGCACCAAATGATGAAGCACCTACAGTTTCTTTGGATGGTAATAATGGATTGTTTCGAATTACAATTTATGTTTGTAGGGGGAAATATGACAATTGGAGTAGGTTTTTAACTTTGTTAGCACCTCACATTTTGAGGCATAAATTTGCATTAACATTTATTAGTGACATTCAAAAAGGACTAATTGAAGCAGTAGCATAATGTAATACCCCGTACTTTTATTGATATTTATTTGTGGGATTAATTAAATTAAATGGGAATTAATTGAGAATTAATCCGGATAAAATACTAATGAGATGTGAGTTGGTATTTGATTATAATGTGTATATATGGCAATATATGAATATATTGAATTTGTTGTGAAATTGAAATACGACAATTTGGGAAATTTTATTGGGACGCGCGTGACAGTCGCGTCAGGAATATAATTATTTTAATTAAAAAGTGGATTTTATTTTTTATCAACCGTATGGTCATTTGAGTGCGCCAACGTGTCCGGAAGGGTCAAAATAGTCAGAAAACACTAGCCGGGGGTTTAGTTTGGGTCCCGGGGCATTATTGGGCCATACCGGCAACTTAAAAGGGTATTTTGGTAATTTTGAAATATTAGGATAATTAACCAACGAATTTTGGGAGTTAAATATTAGGATATTTAGTGACCCACTAAGCCATTACCAGCACTTAGCCAACTAAAGGGCTACGAGAGTTATAGGAGAGGTTAGGAGAAGTTCCCAAAAGAGAAACACAACCTCCATCTTCAACCTTCAACCTTGGGAGAGAAAGAGAGAGACCAACCTTCATCAATTCAACAGAAAATTCAGAGAATAATCTGAGGCAAGTGGTTTAAATACGTTAATTTCAAGCAAATGCTTCTTCCATGCTTAGAAATTGATATATTTGCATTTTGTTGGGAGATTTATAAAAACCCATGAAATTGGAGTTATAAATTCAGATTTGATATAGGTTTGCATTTAGATTTGTTATTGGGGGATTGGACTAAAAGAATTATTACTTTTTATGTTACAAAAACGGATTTATTTATGGAAATTGAAGACTTTAAATTTCTAGGGTTCATGTTCGTAAGGTTTGGGAAAAATTGGGGAGTTATGATAATTAGATGATGTTTAGGAAGATTTGGCCCTATATAAATGTTAAGTTATGACCTATGAATGTTTAGTGTGGATTAGAAACCTTAAAATACTGTTGGGACGATTTTTATATGGGATTAGAGGTGAAGAAAATAGAGAAAAACGAGATAGGAAAATTCTGGGCTCGAAATTGGCATCTCGTTAGAAGACCTGCCCAGGTCGTTCGAACGAGCTCGTTCGAACGAGCTTCTAACGAGGTGACAGTTTGCCTTCTAACGAGTGGGATGTTCGTTCGATGCCTTTCGTTCGAACGAGATCTCGTTAGATTCCCCTTTCGTTCGAACGAACTCTCGTTCGAACGAGGTCGTTCGAACGAGACTTCTAACGAGTTGACAATTTGGCCTTTTTGGCCTGATTTGATTTCTAGTGTCCCGTAACCTTGTTTAATTGTAGAGATGACATTCCCTTGATGACTAATTGAGATAGTTGGGATCTTTGGGATATATTGAGGAGTAAAACCTAGAAGTGTGAGTGGAACCAAATAATATTTGTGGATTAGGACGCGGGTGACTAATCACGTTGTGAGAATAATTGATGAATTAAATACATACGAACTGAACATATGAAATGTGTAAAACTATAAGTTGGTATGAGAATGAGAAGTATACCACCAATAAATTATGATAATTACTAAGATGTGTGCATGCTTAGTATATGTATGCTATCACGGGAGGTTTACGTTCGCTTAGGGCCATTTAATCTTTGTGTGCCCGGATTTAGATTGGTACCTCGAGGACATAGTTCAAGAGAATGACTTATTTGTGAGTTAATGAGTCAGCTGACTATGGAGCGTAGGTATGTACGTGACCATGGATTTTTTCAATTATGTTCGCCTCCATTTTTGTGTGTGGTGCTTATTCTAACAATTCCTGAGAGATTTGGAATTTGTAATCCTTATGTACGTGATGTACCAGGATGGATAGCAGAGTATGTGTGCACCGTAGCTTAGTCTCGGGGTGCTTATATTGTATATTTATGATGAGAATAATATACGGTTAAATGAAAAGGAATTGTTATGTTTAATTGTAAGTATGATTGTAGTAACGTCTTGATAAAGATAAAAAGGGATAACCTGCTGTGAAATGGTAATGCTGATAATTGAGAATCCGAGTTTAAGTAAAGCTATCTATTTAAGTGATAACATTGGGAATTCATATTTTGAATTGAGTAGGAAGGTAGAACTTATGTCGGTTTAGTTAGATATGAGAATCACTTGAATGGGTACGGTACGTTAGGAGTGCACAATTAGTCGAGAGGTGAGTATTTCATGTGAGAGCACGTCCTAACATGTATTTTGCATTCATTGTTTTAATGTTATTAAAGCACTTGCTGTTTTTAAAGTACTCTCCACTTTCGGGCTCTGACCCGTTTGCTTTCAAATCTACTTTTTGTAAAAACTTTTTTAGGTGCCCAGCCACAAGGACACCATGCATAGGAATTCTATTCAGGTGACGAGCTGTAGCTGTTGTGGAAGTTACAGGGCCTTGATATTAGACGCCTCATTTTCTAATCTTGCCTCCATATTCAGTTTCATCATTTGTAGGGCATGTCGCCCATTTCTATTAGAGACATTTCTTATTTCAGTTATTCAGACTTTGGTTTGTAATTAATTCAGGATGCAGACTTGTTTTATTTATTTCCATATTGGGATTGTAGTGAGGAGTATTTCCTCTAGACTCATTATTACTTGTTGATTTCACTTTTGGTACTTTATTGTGTATGGTTATGTTATTCTTTTATTCTTCACTTACTTCATGTTAATCAGAATTAATTTAAAATTGGCAACTCATTTTTTTAAATACTAGGTGGCTAGTAATCATTAAAATGTTTTCGACAGTGATGCTATTAACTGAACCAACTTGGCATTTTGTATTAATTTTAATAAAGGAGTATCTACCCGGTATTTAATTAGTCGGGGTGTCACACATAAGTATTTTGAGACGCACATAACCATAAGTATTGCTTCTGACACCTGTACAAAAACTTCAAGAATAGTGTCTTTAAAGGTAAAATTTTGGATAATTTGAGTTAGGGGATGCCAAAGCATACAAAGTAGATAACATGGTAGTTGGATGAAAAAATTAGATGAGGTAGACAAAAAAATAAAGGCTTGGCTTTGGAGAAGAATAAAATTATTGGGATTAATAATACGTTGAAATAGTTTGTAAATGTGAACACATCACAAACAACTTTTCAGAATCAGTTTACAAAATAATATTGGGTCTTAGAGATATTCCAATTTTGAAACTTGTGGACAAGTACCAAATGTTGGTCATGTCATTCTTATACACAAGGATCTTGAAGGAAGGGGATATGGATCGAAATGAACTTGTTCCTATAGTTGCGATAATAATCACAAGACTCAAGAATATATACAACAACTATACCACTTGTGGGGCTACTAATTTCTTGCATTTGGTCAGCAATAGGCATGGTATAAGTTGGAATGTGAACTAAACTAGACTTTCTTCCACTTGTGGAGATTGGAAAATGAGTGGCATCCCATGTGAGCATGCACTACAACAAAAATAGTCACTTATTTCACTTAAAAACCGACATAAAAAGTCATTTATGTGAGTTTTTAAAAATTTCAAAACTGACATATAAAGACATGACATAAATGTTCATAAAATTGAGATAAAAGAAATCTCTTTTATGTTAGTTTTTCAAAAACACACATAAAATCTGCAATATTTAGCTTCTATTTATCATAGTTTTGAAAAAATATGTGATTAAAAAAATGCACATTTATCATTGTTTTAAATAATTTATGTGAGTTTTTTCACAACTGACACAAGTGTTTAAATGTAAAAAATAAAAATAAAAATGTCTAGTACACACACACATATTTCATTGATACAAAATCAACACTTTTACCACATATCTTTTATATTACAAATAGAAAATATCCACAATAAAAAAAATACGAAGACAAAATTTTATAATATCGCTAACTTGTTACATCAAAATATACACAACAAAAAACTAATGATGATTCTAATATATATATATATATATATATATATATATATATATATATATATATATATATATATATATATATATATATATATATATATATATAGTGACACCCCGTAATTTTATGGCTTTTAATTATGAGATTTAATAAATGAAATTGCTTTTAATTATGGGATTAATTAAATTAATTTGGGATAATTAATTGGAAATTAATTCGGATTTAAATAACTAGCGAGATGAGAGTTAGTATTTAAATATGATGATAATGTTGAATATAACTGAGTGATTATGTTAATATGTGATTATGGAATTTATTAAAATTGTCGTGAGTTGAAAATACGGCAATTTCAGTAATTAAGTTGGGACGCGCGTGTCAGTCGTGTTAGAATCAAATTTATTGGATTTAAAAGTATTTTATGTTTATTTCATCCGTATGATCAGTTTGAGTGCGCCAACATATCTGAAAGGGACGAGATAGTCAGAAAACACTAGTCGGGGGTTTAGTTTGGGTCCCGGGGCATTTTTAGGCATAACCGGCAACCCGAGAGGGTATTTTAGTCGTTCCTATTTTTGGAGAATAGTGACCCACGAAAATTGGGAGATATTTATCATCCAACACTTATGGTTTTTAAGGACATTATTTGTTAAACACGAGAGAGAGTAACGTGAGAAGAAAGAAAAGAGTTTCACGAGAATTCCAAGGGTTTCCAAGGCAAAACAACCACCACTGTCGTCGGATTTTTGACCGAAAAGAGAGGGAGAACCAACAAATACATTCATCAACGGATCATAACTTCTAATCAGAGGCAAGTGATTTATCTTACAAAGATTCAAAGCATATATTTTACATGATAGTTTAGATTTGATGATTTATCGTAAATGAGTGAATTAATTGTGAAATTAGAGAATTAAACGTTGAATATGGGTAGGCTTCATGTAAATAAACTTCTGGGTACATACTAGTTATGAAACCATGGTCCATGCATGGAGAATTGTAAATTTATGTTGAGATTTATGAAGATCTTGAAGGAAATAGGAGAAATAGGGTTTTTATGAAAATTGGGTGTTTTGATCCAAGAAACTAATGATCCATGATGATTTAATGATTCCAATACGTTAAAGATGATGCTAATATGTTAATAGGATGATTAGTGAACTTTCTTGGGAGTTTAGGACGTTGTAATGAAGAATTTGAGGTGTGAAAAGGAAGAAACCTGTAACTGTTAAAGAAATCTGGGCAAATACCTGCTTGATCGATCGATCGATCTAAGAACGTCGATCGATCGATCCTTTTTATCGATCGATCGACCTCTCCTGATTTTTGGCAATTGTTTTCCCTTAAATTTTAATGAAAATCCCAAGGCTGATGGTGATTATTAGGATGATAAATTTGATATTGTGGGACTTAGTTAAGGTTAGTAGGGTCTTAGTTGATGCCCGGAAAAATATTTTATCTTAGGGAATTGAATGATATTGCTTATGAGGGTTACCGAGTGAGGTACGATTAGAAATAATTCGAATTGAAACTATAATGGGAATGAATGATGATGTAAGGATACGAATAGTAACGGGGAGACTTTAAGTACTGAAATAACATTAGAAACTAATAGGAGACCTAGTAACCTTTTAGGATAGGTTTAAGTACTCAAATTGATACGCGCGATAGTTATCAAGCTAAATATATATTTTGTATGATGTTCGGAATAAACTTGCTATGTACGAGACTTACTAGATGTAATGTGTGAATACCTATATTGATATATGATTACTTAGGTTGTGTGAATGCCTAGTGTATGGATTTCTTATGTGTATGACATACCTACCATACTTCCTATCATGGGAGGTTCATTTTTGAAAAAGAGCCATCTTATCTTTGTGTGCCTTCGGGGGGATTCAGATTGGTACCTTAAGGACATAGGATTGTGAATGAATTATTTGTGAGTTTATAAGTCAGCTGACCATGGAAGCGTAGGTATGTGCGTGACCCATGGGTATGGAAACTATGTTTGCCTCCAATATGTGTGATTTGTATTCAGACGGTTCGTGAGTGATTTGGAATACGTGATCCTTACGTACGTGATGTACATGGATTTTATAGAAGAGTATGTGTGCACCGCAGCTTAGCCTAGGGGTGCCTTATATGTATATATGTACTGAGAGTGATTTATATAGATACTTGTGACTGGTTCACTGTTTCTTAGTAAATGTGAAGAACTAAGATATTTGAATGAGCTAAAAATATGAGAATTTAATTTACACTCGAGATAAGTAATTTAATGAATGTGAAAATGGGTTGTGAATATGTCTTGTTTGGGTGTTATGAGTAGATACTCTATGTTAGAATGCGAAAGAAGAAGTGGTACAAACTATTTTGTTAGCGACATAATTGGGATGGGTTAAGGCAATATTTTAGGTGAGAAACTCATGTGAGAGTACGCAACTAACATGCTTATAATATGTGTTGTTTAATTGTAATTTAAACACTTGCTAAAGTTTTAAACTGTTTTCACCTCAGGCCCTGACCCGTTTTCCTCCAAATCTATTTTTTTTTGTAAAAACATTTTAGGGTCCCATCCACAGGGATGCCAAGTATAGGAGTTCCATTCTGATGATGTGTTGTAGCTGCTATGAA
This sequence comes from Sambucus nigra, assembly GCA_949130495.1. NCBI lineage: Eukaryota > Viridiplantae > Streptophyta > Magnoliopsida > Dipsacales > Adoxaceae > Sambucus > Sambucus nigra. The sequence continues at coordinate 194,199,956 of OX422208.1, forward strand.
AGTTACAGGATCTTGGTATTAGACGCCTCCACATTTATTCTTGATTCCTTCAGGGCCATTCATATCAGTTAGGGCATGGTGCCCAATTCTTATCTAGAGATTGTAGATACAGACTTTCATTATTTCAGATGTTGGATTATTCAAACTCTTGTATCGGGAATTTATTTACTCTGGTAATATTATTATTGGAGTGTTTACTCTAGACTCAGTTTATTTTATTTCGTTGGTTATTTACATGAGATTGTTTATGCGATTAAAGATTGTTGGTTTAATTAATTGGTTAATGTTAATTTAATTAATAATAATTTGGCATCTCTCTTTTTAAATATTAGGTGGCTAGTAATAAATTTAATGTTTTTGACAGTGATTCTTTGACTGAACCAACTTGATATTCTGTATTAATTTCATAAAGGAGTAGCTACCCGGTATTTAATTAGTTGGGGTGCCACAAGTGGTATCAGAGCATCAGGTTCTAGTGTCCTTTAGAATCTGTGCGGCTTATTATGCTTCCAGCGTAACTTTCTTTGATATAGAGACCTTTGTTTAGGATTGTTTATTTCTTTGGTGAGGTTTCATTCTCCTGCTATAATGTATATGATAGAGAATCTTATTTTCATTCGGGTGTGTTCATGTGCCGAACGATGCAGTATGTCAGCCGAGGACAGTTGGGCGGACAGCAGGAGGCAAAGCTCAGTTGGGGTTATAAGGTATATTCAAGAATGATGACCGTGGTCGAGGTCACCCTTATTATGGCACGGAAGGCCAGAACGGTAAAGACAGCTAAGGCACAACATATGACTTCCAGGAACCACTATAGTAAAAAGTGGGGTCAAATCAGACTCACCCAAAAAGGTGGGAATGGGAGAGAGTTAGATGAAACATTGAAGAGAACCATAAGTGGAAATTATAGAAATGCAAAAATGGCGTGTGTTAGCCAACGAAGGTAAAATATCCAAAAGCTTGGGCATATGTCAGAGTATGGCTAATCGGGAGTGAAAATTTTGGGTAAAATTTTTCTTGGCTCGTAAGAGCAAAGTTATAATGGTAAGAGGCAACCACCACACTTAGAAGTGGAATGTTTTGTCAAAAGAAGGCGCATACATATGTTTTAACCATAATTTCCTTCATCAGATGTTCAAGATAAGATGGGACGTCGTTCTGAACCCATACAAGAGGGTCGGACAAAGGTCACTTTGTGAAAAGAAATTTAATTAATTAGTGAATCTTACACCAGATGAAGTAGGTGCAATGGACAAGAGGACATTAAAGGGAAAATTAACTTACAAGGAGAATTGCTAGAACTTATGGGAAATTCTGCTTGGACGGTCAATGCAGATGGTAACAATGTCGCATTTTGTTAAAATGAAGGAAAATTCTTCCTTGTATGGGGAGCTATAAGAACCGAAGAATTTAGATCGAACAAGATAAGGGGGAAACGGTATTGGTGAAGCACCACAAGGGGGAGACCCATCAAGGGACCCATTTAAATGATTCGGATAGCTGAATTGTTACCGAGCGATGGTGATTTCGTAAGAGTTGTTGAAGTCAATAGCATGTTCCTTAGGGCCGTCAAATCTAAGGGAAATATATAGGTAGTCATTAGAGTCGATACTACTAACGTCCGAGAGAAGGACAGCCCTAACATGGTCAGTGTGACCAGAGATAAGTGGAGTATGTGTAGAGGTATTTTGTGGGGAGTGAAACCGTGCGTTAAAATTTTTCCCGAAGAAAGTATAGGGATAAGGGTATGGCATCTAGCAAGGGCAATAGTTATTGAAATTTTCAGTTTTGTATGGACATGTATGTTAAGTCCAGGAACCATTTGAGCATCCAGGGCAATTGGCAAGATAGAAGTATGAGTTATATCCTCAGATGATGTTACGTATTGTATGTGTCAGGAATGAGTTACTACATTTTTATTGCTATATTTTCATGAGAGTCAAGTTTAGTGCATATATCGGCAATGTTATTATTTATATGAATATTTTCTCTGGTATAGAGGGGTTACCTTTAGTGTTATCCGCGGAGGATGAATGGGTGTATTAATAGTGGTATATACGTTATTAAAATTTCTTGTTTTAGTGATGTGTTATACAAGTATAATGTTATCCTAATTATGGTTTTATAATATGCTTAAACCGTTAGTGTGCAGATATTGCAAGTCTATCGGGGTTACTACCTTGGTGTATAATGTTTTGTTGTGGTGAGGCCCCATCTGCGAGAGGGTCGGGCTCGCCTTTATATATTTGTGTGTGTGTATATATATATATATATATATATATATATATATATATATATATATATATTGTTGAGACTTCAAAAGGTATAATGGTCTCGGATATTTGTTCCCGGTATGTGAGGGGACTTTATTGATATGATTCAGAGTGTATTTGGTTTACTGTTCAGTAGAAAGATTTAGCTGATTATTATAATTAACGCTCAGGATGTGGTAATAAGAAGGGTGCATTGTTATAGCACCTTTTAGAGACGTGGAAGTTAATACTCATAGTTGTATATCTAGGGACGGGATTTTGAGAACCCCGATTATACTTGCATGGTGTTTATGGAATGTGATTACCATCAATGTTATGAGATAGTGTCTTTCGAAAGGAGTTCCTTGTTTAAGTATAATTGCGGAAGGAGATGTAACTTTTTGTTGTCAAACGACGGGAATATAGGGGTACATGATATGGACTGAGGGCCTAATGGATTCTGATGATCGACAATGCTAGGAAATCCTACGCATGAAACTTAGCATAAGGCTGGTAGTTAGGAGATGTTTGGCCATTCATCCATGATTTGAGTACCTCGATCGTTATGGTAGTATGTAGTTATAACTATAAGGCTAGGAGAGCGAGTTGTTAGTTAGGAAGTGCTGATAATGTTGTTTTATTTTGGCGGGTTGAAGGATGAAACGATGTTTATGAGGATTTAGAATTTCAAATATGGGGGTGATTGAGAACGCCCAAGTGGTATGGACACGTTGCAAAGGCAGGGACAATAAAGAGTTTGGAGTACTTATGAAGTGTATGTGATGATTAAACCCGTATGCATGGGTTATAAGGGGTGTAGGCACCCTAGTTTGATGATAAGATAATCGTCGAAAGAAGAGGCATAAAGATGAGTGATATTTATACTTGTGAGACTGATATTACAAAATAGTAGAGGTAGAATGGATTAAGCATCGTAAGAGAAGGATGATAATCACTACACTCATGCGCGATCGGAGTAGCACATCCGAAATTGGTTGAAGGGCAACGGGAAGCCATTTAAAAAGGGGGTATCCCTTGAGAAGAGAAATATTTAACTATTATGGACAATTTAGAGCGGAGTTCAACCTAATCGAATGTTGAGGGTGGCTTACGCATAAATAGAGTGAGTATGTTGATAAGGTATAAAGAGTCCAGATGTGCACAACGTGGTGAAAAGTGCACGGGTCAAAACTTTTTGTATACGCCGAGGGAAGAAGGGGGTTATTAAGTGTCATTTAACAATAAGAATTATACGTGAAAGTCGGTATTGAACGGGGTATAGTAAGTAGTATATCGGTTGGGGTAAGATGATCAGCCAGATAATTTTATATCAAGCCGACGATTCTAGTGATGGAAGAGTCAAGTTGGTAAATTTCTTTGAGGGGTTGCCAACTTAAAAATAAGTAACGAGTTCCTTCAAATGCATGGAATGGGTTTTCAAGAAGGAAAGAAATTATTATATCCTTGGGTGATTTCCATTATTAGATAGTGACCGCGCTGGTATGTGGCGCTGACCAGTATTAATCCGAACTAGGATGAGATACCCGAAACCCACCTTCAATATGGGGTAAAATGACGTAGTGGGAAAAGTTTCATTTTGAGAAAGTCATATCACCTAAAGCCCGAGGAATAGGTGCAAGGTGATTGACGACTGTGGAACTGTATGAAAGTAATTTTGGATTCATTGCAATCATTTCATTTCTAGTAAGTAAAGTATGATATGGTAATGGGGAGAGGATATTACCTAATAGGAAAGTTGTGAGAAAGCACCCATACCTATTTATAGTGGACAAGGTGCGTATTGAGGTTTGTGTGGATAAAGCTTACTATCCTCCCTCTGTATGCTTAGAGGTGAGCGGATTAATCGAGTTGAGTCTGAGGACTATAATGCGTTAACTACTAACCGTCTGAAGTGACTTTCCCTTATGTAAAAGTCACAACGCTGGGAATAGATATTCAAAGAACGGACAAGAGGACTCTGATGTTTTATGGTTGCTCTCAGGAGGGGAGTTTTGTGTTTAAATAAACGCGGGAGCTGATACAAAGTGAGGTGCGAACTCACAATAAGATTGAGATAATGCGGCCAATGATGTATAGGATATTCTTATTCGAATGTTGTTTAGTAAGAGCACAACGTGAGGTGCATTTATTGAAGTGTAACCCTATAACTGATAAAGTGTCAAGAGTGTTCAACAAGTTTGTTGTGAAGCAAGGGCTGTAGTGATTGAGCCTTTCTTTGTATTTTATTTTGAGTACTAGAGGATACCAAATTTTTCCGGGTATGCCTATTTTTTCGAATTTCGAGATAAAATTCCATTATTAGGGGGAAGTATGTAATACCCCGTAATTTTATGGCTTTTAATTATGAGATTTATTAAATGAAATTGCTTTTAATTATGGGATTAATTAAATTAATTTGGGGTAATTAATTAGAAATTAATTCGAATTTAAATAACTAGCGAGACGAGAGTTAGTATTTAAATATGATGATAATGTTGAATATTACTGAGTGATTATGGTAATATGTGATTATTGAATTTATTAAAATTGTCGTAAGTTGAAAATACAGTAGTTTCAATAATTAAGTTGGGACGCGTGTGTTAGTCGTGACAGAATAAAATTTAATGGATTTAAAAGTATTTTATTTTTATGTCATCTGTATGATCATTTTGAGTGCGCCAACGTGTCTAGAATGGTTGAGATAGTCAGAAAGCACTAGTTGGGGTTTAGTTTGGGTCTCGGGGCATTTTTAGGCCTAACCGGCAACCCGTGAGGGTATTTTAGTCATTCCTATTTTTGGTGAATAGTGACCCACGAAAATTAGGAGATATTTATCAGCCAACACTTATGGTTATTAGGGACTTTATTTGTTAAACACAAGAGAGAGTAACATGAGAAGAAAGAAAAGGGTTTCAGGAGAATTCCAAGGGTTTCCAAGGCAAAACAGCCACCACCGTCGCCAGATTTGTGACCGAAAAGAGAGGGAGAACCAACCAATAATGTCATCAATGGATCAGAACTTGTAATTAGAAGCAAATGGTTTATCTTGCAAAGATTCAAAGCATATATTTTACATGATAGTTTAGATTTCATGATTTATCTTAAATAAGTAAATAAATTATGAAATTGGAGAATTAAACATTGAATATGGGTAGGCTTCACGTAAATAAACTTCTGGGTGCATACTAGTTATGAAACCATGAACCACGAATGGAAAATTGTGAATTTATGTTGAGATTTATGAAGATCTTGAAGGAAATAGGAGAAATGGGTTTTTTTTTTATGAAAATTGGGTGTTTTGATCCAAGAAACTTATGATCCATGATGATTTAATGATTCTTATACGTTAAAGATGATGCTAATATGTTAATAGGATGATTAGTGAACTTTGTTGGGAGTTTAGGACGTTGTAATGAAGAATTTGAGGTGTAAAATGGAAGAAACCCCGTAACTGTCTAAGAAATATAGGCAAATACCTGCTTGATCGATCGATCAATAGATCCAAGAACGTCGATCGATCGATCCTTTTTATCTATCGATCGACCTCTCCTGATTTTTGGCAATTATTTTCTATTAAAGTTTAATGAAAATCCCAAGGCTGGTGATGATTCTTAATATGATTAATTTGATATTGTGGGACTTATTTAAGGTTAATGGGGTCTTAGTTGATGCCCGAAAAAATGGTTTATCTTATGGAATTGAATGTTATTGCTTACGAGGGTTACCGAGTGAGGTACAGTTAGAAATAATTCGAATTGAAACTATAATGGGAATGAATGATGATGCAAGGATACGAATAGTAACGAGGGGATTTTAAGTACTGAAATAACATTAGAAACTAATAGGAGACCTAGAAACCTTTGGGGATAGGTTTAATACTCTAATTGATACAGCGAGAGTTATAAAGCTAAATATATATATTACGTATGATGTTCGGAATAAACTTGCTACGTATGAGACTTACTAGATGGAATGTGTGAATGCCTATATTGATATATGATTACTTAGGTTGTGTGAATGCCTAGTGTATGGATATCTTATGTGTATGACATACCTACCATACTTGCTATCACAGGAGGTCGGTTTTTGGAAAAGGTCCATCTTATCTTGTGTGCCTCCAGGGGGATTTAGATTGGTTCCTTAAGGACATAGGACTGTTAATGACTTATTTGTGAGTTGATAAGTCAGCTGGCCATGGAAGCGTAGTTATGTGCGTGACCCGTGGGTATGTGAACTATGTTCGCCTCCAATATGTATGATTTGTAGTGCGACGGTTCCTGAGAGATTCAGAATACGTGATCCTTACGTACGTGATGTACATGGATTTAATAGCAGAGTATGCGTGCACTGAAGCTTAGCCTAGGGGTGCTTTATATGTATTAATGTACTAAGAGTGATTTATATAGATACGTGTGACTGGTTCACTGTTGCTTAGTAAATGTGAAGAACTAAGATATTTGAATGGGCTAGAAATGTGAGAATTTAATTTACACTTGAGATAAGTAATTTAATGAATGTGAAAATGGGTTATGAATATGACTTGTTTGGGTGTTACTAGTAGATACTCTATGTTAGAATGTGAAAGAAGGAGTGGTAAAGACTAGTTAGTTAGCGGCATAACTGGGATGAGTTAAGGGAATACGTTAGGCATGCACATTAGTTAAGAGGTAAGAAACTCACATGAGAGTACGCAGCTAACATGTTTATAATATGTGTTGTTTAATTATAATTTAAATGCTTACTACAGTTTTAAACTGTTTTCACCTCGGGCCCTGACCCGTTTTCCTCCAAATCTATTTTTGTTTTATAAAATTTTTTTAGGTGCCCAGCCACAGGGATGCCAAGCATAGGAGTTCCATTCTGATGACGTGCTATAGTTGATGTGGAAGTTACGGGATCTTGGTATTAGATGCCTCCACATTTATTCTTAATTCCTTCAAGACCATTCATATCAGTTAGGGCATGGTGCCCAATTCTTATCTAGGGATTGTGGATAAAGACTTTCATTATTTCAGATGTTGGATTATTCAAACTCTTGTATCGGGATTTTATTTACTCTGGTAATATTATTATTGGAGTGTTTACTCCAGACTCAGTTTATTTTATTTCGTTGGTTATTTACATGAGATTGTTTATGCGATTAAAGATTGTTGATTTAATTACTTGGTTAATGTTAATTTATTTAATAATAATTTGGCATCTCACTTTTTAATTATTAGGTGGCTAGTAATAAATTTAATGTTTTCGACAGTGATGCTACGACTGAACCAACTTGATATTCTGTATTAATTTCATAAAGGAGTAGCTACCCGGTATTTAGTTAGTCGGGGTGTCACAGGTGGTATCAGAGCATCAGGTTCTAGTGTCCTTTAGGATCTGTGCCAAATATATTGTTAAAGGCTGCCAGAGTGGGACTTAAGTTGTTGCAACATAATATAGGTGCTGAAAACCTTGGTTGTATCGTGACGACATGAAAAAATCAGTGTTTTGGTCAGCTGCGATTGTTCCTGCTAAGTACTCTTGTGGAATAAATGCTTAGTGCTTCTAAATAGTGTGACTTCAACTTTCGCAAAATATAAATGTGGAATCACTTCACATGAATGAACGAATGGCCAAATAACATAACACTTACAAATTAGCAATCACAATCCATTTTCTCAACCAAGTAAAATTGTAAAAAATCGATAATGAATAAGATATTATTGACCGTTAGATATATATGGATACAAAGAGAACTAGATCTTGTGGATGTCTCACAGAGATTGAACGAAATGTGTGGGGATTTTCGTTTGGATTGATAAATAAATGAGACAATCTCGACATAAAGAAATAGAACATGTGACTAGGAAAACAAAAGAAAATCACGATGATATGCTTTAATTGACATATCAAGAAAACATAAATCTCCGACCTGTAAGGGAATTATTCATAGTAACTCTTTTCAGTACTAATCAAGTATATCTAACCATTGATAGAACAAGTATTATACAACACAGTCAACTACATATGTTTAATATGTTATTTTAATTAAAATTGAAATGAGGCGTGAACTAATTAGTGACAAATCACTTCAAATACCATTTTTGCATAATTCTTCGATAACAGTTTGAATTTGAATACCTTGTATGACAATTTAATGATACCTAAGTTAACCCATCAATTATCTCATAATCAACATACTTAGTAGTGTGTATTACAAGATTAAGCAATGAAAATCCTATTTTATTGCCAAATAAATTACATTTGCAACAAATTTATTAATCGCCAAAACAAAAAAATAACATGAATTGTCGTCATTATAGTCTACCAATAGCGCATCCCATATATGTATGTTTGACACGTGGCATTATATAGTTTTAAGGCTACATTTTACGAATATATTAGTATAGATACATTAGATTCTTAGATTTTAGTAGTGCTTTGTGATTTTTTTTGGGATAACTATGGTATGTTGTATTTTTATCTATATCACACCATTTTTTTATATTTGGTCTAGCATTCTAGCATTTTATTCATTTTAAGACTCTTATGATACCTAGAATCACAACTAGGTATGGAATGTGCCTTAATTGCATATTGTGCATTCTATTTCAATGAGTTTGCCAAAGGTATTACTCTCATTCATGTTACAATTTGAAATTTTGATGCCTATATAAACTAGACAAAGGGAACTATAAATCACCCGCATATCCCTTAGGGCTATCAACTAGTAATCCTACAATGAATGGTAACATATTTTTTTGTATTGGTTAAAAATTGCACCAGAAATGCTGGGGCATTAAAAAATGTGCACATGAAGTCCCAATCTTCTTTAGATGCAACCTTCCAATGTTTATGTTGATAGGACTCTTCCACGGATGTATAAAAATAGTTAGGCAACAAAGGTCCATACATTTGGGGAAAATGAATGAAAGTATCTTATCTAAATATTTCTCAACAACTAAATAATGAGATAGCATACTATGAGTAATGTTTTCTCAACAATTAAATTTTCTAATATTTGAATAATCGAACCGAAAACAATTAAAAATTCAAATATTCAGGGTGGTATAAACTACAACTAACCTATGAGTAATGTTATAATAATGGTGGAACCTAAAGACAAGAGAATATTGAATACAAGTTGGTTGTAGTTTACAACACCCTGGCCCTATCATGTTATTCTTATACAAGAATTTATGACTTTATAGTCAATAATAATAATAATAATAATAATAATAATAATAATAATAATAATAATAATAATAATAATAACAACAACAAAAATAGATGTGAGCACAACACCCACATCCTCTTTACTCTTGTGTTGTTTGTGGTGGGAAAAAAAATAGAGTCAACGATATGTAATTCGAAGACCATGTACCCAATGGGCATCTAAACCTAACTAAGGTAATATTCAGATACATGTTCCTAGATCTGATGGTTTTGATTAATACCAATGGATTGGTTAAATTCCAAAACAAATAATATCATCATGTGAAAAATGTGAACTAGTTGTGAAGTTGTAAACTTATGAATATGGCATTTTAATTGGTCGGTGGGGAGTGTTTTCCTGACTTATAGAGATAAAAATAGGGTTAAATGTCTTACCATTGGATGTTGTCTATGCAAGAAGGCTTAGTTATTATTGCCTTGAAATGTGGTGTGTGGTATATGGGTTGTCTTGGTAATTTTTTTTATTATGCACTGGGTCAAGAATGGCTATGATATAAGACTCGGAGTTTCCTGGTGAGCAAGGTGCAGAAGTGTTGGTAAGAGGCACCGTTATGTGTTATGTGGACTATTTGGAGGGATTAAAATATGAAATTCTTTGAGGATATTGATTTCCCTATGGAAGTCGCGGTTATTTCAATTTTGTATAATAGTTTGGATTCAAGGATTTTTCCCTACTCATGTAATTTATTTTGTAGATTTTCTAGTGTCACAAGAATTTTACATTATAAGGTTTAAAATGAACTACCACAAATAGTTTAGTGGTGTTGGTAGATAAAAAACTTGAATGATCAAATTAAAAAGGTGTAAAGTTATTGCAACTTTGGTAATTAAGCTAGCCGGTGTAATAATGAAGTAGGACCCCAATATTTGACTACTAAAACTAATAAAACACCGTTTATGTGTATCATTGATGTCAAGATAAATTCCGACCTAATTGAAAAAAATGAAAAAGAAATGTTAATTACCTCCTTTGAGCCAACCAACGTGCTAATAATTGAAGTGTCAATGGCATTCGGATTTTCAACCCTAGAAGCCCTAACATCCTCCAAGATAAGAGCGTCCTTATCCATACCATTTGAGAATACCTATATTCATAATTACACCCATGGTAGGTTCAAAAACTTATTTTATTTTATTTTATATCATTTCAAATATATGACTCACTTTGGTCATTGTTTTCAAAATGCCTTTATTTTTTTCTAAACCAAAATGCATTTATTGTTATTATCTGAAATGAGAATTAAATGTATATTTTTTTTTGTAATCCATTTCAAGAAGACAAAAAAGATATTTGTATCCATTTACATGATAACAAAAGGGTTCTGCCAAAGGAGCCTACATAAATTACTCTCTAGCACCTCAAAGTGCTTAGAAATACTTGTACATTGTGCTTACAATATAATACTTGGGAGTTGGCGGTACCCTTAACAATAAACTAATAAAAAACCTAAAACATAAAATGCAAAGGATGACCAAACAAAGTTTGATCATAAATTGTCACTAATGAAAAACACAACAATAAGTACAAAACTAAAAAATAAAAACCCTAATTATATATAGCAAGTAGCACTGGCAAAATTATGGGTTGGGCCTTATTTGGGCGGGTCAAATATGGGTTGGGCTAAATGTGGGTTGGGCCAAATATGGGTTGGGTTAAATGTGGGCTGGGCCAAATATGGGCAGACCAAATATGGGTTGAACCAACCCATTATTTTTTTACTAAATTATGTATTACAATTCGAGGTATATATAAAAAAAACTCATATTTTACTCATAACTTTTTAAAATGAGTATTATATTTGATTTGTATGTTTTAAAATTGGGCTCCATATTTGATTTCTTACTTTGAAATATGGGCCCCATATTTAACTCATAGCTTTGAAATATGGCCCACATATTTAACACATAACTTTTAAATATGGGCCCCATATTTAGATGCTTGGGCTAATATGAACTGTTTTATTATTAGGGTCACATTTTGCCACCGCTAATAGCAAGCAAGGCCTATGTACTTTCGTCCATTAAGTTACTAACCTCAATCATGGCCTTGTCCACTATGAGTTCATTGAGGGTAAAGGTTGTGGTCTTGTCTCTACATAGGACATTCATCCCACCTATCTCCACAATAGCAATCATCATATTGGCAATGGCTTATTCTTGCAAAATTAGATGGGGCCCAATGACCATTATCATAAACAACACTGTTGGCGTGGAAATTATGAGAAGTGACAATAGACTGTCGATTCCCTTTCTGTAATTTCATTGCTGAATTACGTACATTACCATGATATCAATAAACATACCCATAATAATGGAGAAGATACAAAAGTTATTGTTGGCAGTCAACATCTTGTCAAACCATATCAAACTTTTTTTTGTACCTTCTCTAGCTATTTATAAACTACATTGTTAAGGTTATGTACATCCAATTCTCCCTAAGTCCTCGGTAGCCATGTGCACTAAGCTAGCAAATTTTGGAGGGTATTTTGGTCCTCAAAGTTTAATTAGAGTCTAGAGAATGACTTTAGCCACTGAAATGTTCACTTATTTGGTTTTGGCCCCATTCTGATAGTTTTGTTACTTGACGCTACACGTCATAAAATATGTCCAAAATATTCACAGTTTAGCTCCCAGTATTTTACGGACAAATTGTGAATAAATTGATAGACTACTATGTCTCCTGAAATTAAGTGGCTATTAATTTTGTAAAAACTCCCCGAATTATTTCAAAAGGTGTAAGTCCTTATGCATTGCTAAATAACAGTTTTCAACATCGTCTACCAATCCGTATTTGAATTTTTTCCATTGTTGGAGACATATTTTATAATTCATGCACTTCATTTTAGTCAATGTAATGTTTTGTTGGACAATGGCTAGGGATATATGGAACTATTAAATACCGAAATAGAAAAAATGAGGTCCAAAATCCAATGAACAAGAAATTCGGGAGATAATATTACTTATAAGCTATGCTATGGAGGCTAAAAGTCAAATGACCCTTTTTTATCTTTCTTTTCGAGGATGAAATAAAGATGGTACCTTTTGGAAATGGCCCACTTGGTTGGTGCAATCAACAAGGTGGCAAGCCTTGCCAAAGAAGGTGTACTGCAATGGCAATAACCATAGCATCGATTTCACATTGCTTGTAGGTGGAATCGAAGTATACTTCGGCACTGGGGTTCTTTGTTAGTGGTAAGGCCTCACCAATAAGGGGAGAGTAATCAATTTTAAGGGATTACTTTCAAGGAGATGATCATCATCTGGGATGATATCTCCCAAGATGGTACGGATCAAATCTCTTGGTATAAGTACTGTCGCGTCTTGATCGCTCCATTTCTCAACTTTCAACACCTTTACAAAATTACAAAGTAATTAAAACATAAATTTGAATTCGGTACGCATTTTAAATCGTGGGAGAAATGTAGGCATTTATATAAAAAAAGGCACATATATCTATTCATAAAGAGAAACACTATTACTATAGAACTTTATGTTTTCTATATATAGCATAACCGATGGATCAACGATGATTTCAAGATGAGGGGTCGACAAGTATGTTCTTGTTATTGGGACACGATATAGTGTGAGTGTGTATAGATTGATAGAATTTATAGATAATCGATTTATTCAAATATAAACAAAGGTATAAACTGAAATTCAAATCTAAAAATGTTGTGAAAACATAATTAAAATAATTGCTAAAATGCAAATCAGATTGAAATAAACAGTGTGACAAGTTTCTTCTAATTACTAAACAACTATCAATGGACTAACTTGTGAAAATATCATGCATAAAAAGAAAAAAAATGTATATTATTCTCCATTTCCAAATATAGGAAAATACTTGATTTGCTCGATAAGACCATCTCCAAAAGTTTTTGAACAAATTTTCCACATTTGGCAAAAAAAAATCAAGTGCTCTTGTCGCTCAAGCTCAAATCGTTAGTGGAACCCCAATTGAATCAGCATAAAAGTGCACTTGAAGTATCACACAAGTGTTCATGTGCCAATTCAAATGCATCACCACCACTAACTTTACTTTAAGCAACAAGAACTGTCTCTTTCTTCTTTTTCTTAGTCTGTGTTTTCAAAGCAATCCTTATTTCCTTAGGTTTAACTATTTTAGGAAATATATCTATCTCATACATCTGAAGATCTCTTGCAAGTTCTTTTAACCTAAGAGTATCTAATATCCCTAAAGAATTACGCACGGTGATCTTAGGAATAAAACGGGCTGGCAACGATCTTAAAATTTTCTTACCAACTCTCGTCTCAGAAATTTTCTCACCCAAATTAAAACTAGAATTATCTATGTTCGATAAACGCGCATAAACTCATCAAAATCCTCGAACTCTAGCATGATAATGGTCTTAAATTGGGTAATGTAATTTTGAAGCTTAGATGCCTTTATAGCAATGGCACCCTTGTGAGGGAGATGGAGGTATCCCAAGTTTCTTTAGATGTGGTGCACATCATAATGTGGCAAAACTCGTTAGAGATGACGGCTCCCAAAATAGCACTTAATCCGCAAGAGTTATAAGTACTCCATTTAAATTCATCCTCAGTCCATGAAGAAACAAGTTTAAGACTTTCGACATTCGACATTCGACATTCGACATTCGACATTCGACAGTCACAGTGGGCGGCGTGCATCCTCTTTCACAAACCAACCATACACGTTCATCAATTGCTTTGAAAGAATACATCATCCTAGCTTTTCAATACGCACGGTTTGAACCATAAAAATGGGCATTCAATTATACAAATTATCCATTAAATTATGGCTTTTGAAGATCAACATTTTTTCCAAAAAATTAATATAAAAAAATTTGGCGAAAAAGGATTACTTAATATTTTGGTGTAACTAACTTTGATACTAATTTGACAATGTGCATGGACTAATGGATCAATTTATTTTATTAAATTCCCCAACATACAAATCCAAATTTTAATCAAATTTTAATCTTCAATATATTATGGTGTGCATGCGAATTGTTTTCAAATATAGATTTGCAATTTTCAGACACAGAATGCAAAAACACACGAGATCAGGAAAAATCCCTTCGGAGTGTAAAACCTTTTATTAAGCACTGATGATAGGTTTGAATACAACCGACTTATAATCCAATTAGCTACACTAATCTAGATGCCCAGAGTCTTCAAAATATCAATAGATACAATCCAACTTCAGAGTCATCCACAAGCAATAGTTTACCCTTAGTATCCATCAATTCAACCTCGTCCCACGATCTCAGCAGTGGAACCTCATCCCACAATCTTAACAGCAAAGAAAAGTCTATACAAAAGTAACTCAACAAGAATCCTTCTTGGTCATGATAAAAGTGATCTTGAATAATTCTTGGGGTTGAGGAATATGATTATGAGGATTTTTTATCACAAAATAGAACTCAAAAGGTGATTTTCTTTATAGAAAAGTGTTCTTCGAATATCTAATCTCGTTCAGCCTTTTTATAAGAAGCTTGGATAAAAAGGATAAGCATAAAAAATATTGGGAAGATATTCATAAAAAATCAAAATCCCTTTCGATCATTCAAACGAAAAGGAATGTATTTCGAATGACTGCCTTATTTCGTTCGAACAACTTCAAACAAAATCATCTAATAAGATTACACTGCTGAAAACCTTGTAACCTTGTCAAATGTTTTTCAAACAACCATGACACTCGTTCGAACGAGGCGTCATTTTCAATGCAATTTTTTCTTAAAACTTTTTTGCGTTACTTTATACAAAAGATTGTCTCATAGAAAATAATCGATCCCCAGAAAATACATAGAACCTTTTTACCACTGCAAAGGAATACTTCTTCCATGATTGTTGAGATGACTAAATCTTGCATCCTTTGATGCTCTTCAATATAGTCTTAAAGTACCAGGAAGTAGTGATGTAGATGTTTTTAGGTTACGTGTTTGTTCATAATAAAATAAAATGTGAGCAATCATAATTTTTTTCTCATACAAATCTCCCCCTTTGGATATTCCTGTATAAAACACCATCCTAAGATAAAATGAATCCTATGACTAAATACAATAATCAACCCTCCCTAAATATAAATGAAAATAGAACCTAGAATATGTGCAAGTCTTCAATCATGAAACTGGATCTTTCCTTTGCCAAACATTGTCTTCATCCTATATGGGTCCAAATGATCATCATCCAAGCGGAATGTATTACACACATGAGACGAATAAAGATATCGTGATGCATAGAGATTTCAACAGAAAATAAAAACTCCCCCTCAATTTGTTCTCCCCTTTTTTGTCCATAATAGATAAATGAGGAAAAACTAAGCATGAAATAATGGCATCCCACAAACAAGTAAGATATCAACACAAGTATAATCAAGAAAGAATAGGTGATGATAATCTCAAAGGCATGTAGGAACCAACTATTTTTGCAATTTTTCAATCTTTCTTTTGAAGATAAAGTATAAAACGAACAAATACAACACAGCATGGAATAACACTAAAATATCTGAACTTTGAATATGTAATGTAGTGGTGTGAACATTTTCCATAGGTTAATTGTAAGGAAATTATTTTATAAGTCCGTTATCAATTTAGTATGTCAGATACCGCTACACCATCGAGGAGCATTCAAGAACCTTCAAGCTTCAAAGATGGATCCGAATATCAAGATCTTCAACATTCAAGCCTCCGTGAGGTTAAGTTTGGTAAGGTTGAGTTTTAATTCCTTAGCATTTCACTTAAAGTGATGGGATATTTTGATCAAATATCTAAGGATTTTGTTCTCGGACACCTTTCCATAGAAAAATCATAACTAATTAATAAAAAATAAGAAAAATATGAAATTGGCAGCCACACATTCATATCAAAATTATATGTAAGAATGTGTGAAATCTCGTTTGATAGGTCATTCGAATGACCTACTTATGTCATTCAAATGACAGAGCTAGCTCGTGGGAAGTTGTTAGAAGTTGTCGTTCGAACGACTTATCTATCTCATTCAAGCGGCGCTCCTCCTTAAGTTTTTTTATAAATAGGAGTCCCCAATTCCATTTTCATAAGAAGATCTGCATTTTTTAACTGTTACGAAACTTCTTCTACAAAATTCTTTTGTCTTCTTCTTTTAGGTTCTTTAACCTTTGGTTTTCAATTCACAAAACATCCCAATCCTTTAGTGAATTGTTTTGGAACCCCAGATTCAACTTTTTTGAAACTTATGCTTTGTGGGGAGATCTCTACAACCGAGAACTGCGTGCTATTGTGGAGGGAGTCTCTGTCAAGATTGGATTGTGTGTCCATGTGGATTCACTACGTGTGGATTCATTGCTGAAGATAGAACTGCGTGTTCTTGTGGAGTAGCTGCGGTTGTTCCATTGCTGATGATGCCGATCGACACCTGTGGGTATTCGTGTGTCACCCTATTTCATTGTAATCCGTATAAGTTGTTATTTACAAATTATAGTGAAATAAAAAGGTTTTTCCCTTCGGGGATTTTTCCTGAAATTGTTTGTTTTATCCTGCATACTTTATTTTATTGGATAAATCATCTACATGCATGTTTTAGGGTTTAACTAAAATTTGAGAGTTTAACTAAAATTTGAGATTAATTAAAATTGGATTTTATTTGAGAAGTCGCAATATTTCCACTGTAGCGATTCTACAAATTGGTATCAGAGCCTGTTGCACTAAGTTATTGTGTTTTGATCCCGATTTTTAACAAAGATGGCTTTTGGTGATTTTGATGATTTTCGATGTCAACTTTTTAAAAAGCTTAATTGGAAAATTCACACTAACTCTTGTTTTAAACCTTCTGTTGAAAATGACTCTGAGAGGTGTCCTTGTTGTGAGGGTGTTGATCACACGTTAGATGAGTGTACCACAAATTTACGGAAGAAATTGAATAAACCGGTTTCTCATGTTTCTACCCTTAGTGATAGTGATTTGGAAGTGTAGGAGGGTAGTGAGACTGGGGTCTATGAATAACTGGAAAGGGTGAGGCGTGACCCACTCCAATGGACACTGTCTGCAAGTCTTCAAGGTCTCCTGGTGTAACTTCTGAAGAAAACTTCTCCTTCTGGTAACAATGGAACTCAAGCTTTAACTCACTCCCTGCAAGAAGATGAACTTTCACAGCAAAAATAGCAATTTTCTCAAGGGGAACACCTGAGAGTGATGGCTGTCAGTGGGGAGTGAAGGAACAAGGCACTCAACACTAAAAGAATGAGCAGGGAGAGAATACTAGGTAGGTCTGGTGATATTTTAGCAGAGTAACAGTGCAATTTTTCTTGTCTCCCTTTTGACCTTGCCCAGAGGTCTATTTATACATGGGCGTAAGGGGTGAGCTGGTGATTTTGGGCTCCAAAATTGAGAGAGTTGGTGGGGAACAATGTCTGAAGTGTACCATTTGTCCCTACCTGCAGGCAGCCTACCTGTCCCTTCTGCAGGCGCCACCTGGCGCCGACCAAAACCCAAAAAGCACATATGTCCCCTAATGGAACCAAAATAGCAGATTTTGGTAGTTATCTTTTGAAACGGTAACTTGTGGTACAATTTTGCAAATCTTTGAGAGAGGAGACCTTAAGGCCTCCTCCCCTCTAAAAGTGTTATTTTTCTTGAGAGGGACCTCGAGGACCCCCTTTTCTGGAAAAGTCATTTTCTTGTAAAGAGTTTACTTCTTGTGAGTAGCCAGCTCTTTGGCTACTCACTTCACTTGTGACCAAGTGTGCAGTGTGTGCGGTCCTGAGTGACTTCTGGGTCTTCCTACTAGTATTCTCTCAATCCTATAGTGCTAAGTGGTCGAGCTTGCTCAACATACCTTGTCCCTCAGCCGCCAAGCCAAAACTCCCAGGAGGTCCCGACGCGCCTGTTCGAGCCCTGCTTGCTCGACTAGGCAACCTGTGCAAGAAAGTAAAGTGTTAGTGCTGTTGTTCATTTAGAGCCTGCTGTTTCATGATGAAAACTCCTGTAGCAGCACTTCTCGAATAACATTTCTGCAGTACAATTGCAGTGGCGCTGACGCTTGAAGCGGCGCCGACCCTTGTCCTGGCGCCGTTGCTCGGAGTGGCGCTGATGCTGTGAGGCGGCGCCGACCCTTGTTGCGGCGCCGACGCTCGAAGTGGCGTTGACGCTTGAAGTGGCGCTGACGCCCGAGGTAGCGCTGACATGTGAGGCGGCGCCGACCCTTGTCCTGACGCCGACGCTCGAAGTGGTGCTAACACGTGAGGCGGCGCCGACCCTTGTCCGGGCGCCGATGCTCGAAATGGCGCCGACGCTCGAAGTGGCGCTGACGCTTGAGGTAGCGCTGATGCTTGAACTGGCGCTGACAGGTGAGGCGGCGCCGACCCTTGTCGCGGCGCCGACGCTCGAAGTGGCGCCGACGCTCGAAGTGGCGCTGACCTCGTGAGGCGGCGCCGACCCTTGTCCCGGTGCCGATGCTCGAAATGGCGCCGACGCTCGAAATGGCGCTGACGCTTGAGGTAGCGCTAATGCTTGAACCGGCGCTGACTAGTGAGGCGGCGCCGACGCTCGAAGTGGCCCCGACCCTTGTCCCGGCGTCGATGCTCGAAATGGCGCCGACGCTCGAAATGGCGCTGACAGGTGAGGCGGCGCCGACCCTTGTTGTGGCGCCGATGCTCGAAGTGGCGCTGACGCCTGAGGTAGCGCTGAGGCTTGAATCGGCGCTGACAGGTGAGGCGGCGCCGACCCTTGTTGCGGCGCCGATGCTCGAAGTGGCGCCGACCTTTGTTGTGGCGCCGACGCTCGAAGTGGCGCTGACGCCTGAAGTGGCGCTGACGCCTGAGGTAGCGCTGATGCTTGTACCGGCGCTGACATGTGAGGCGGCGCCAACCCTTGTCGGGGCGCCTACGCTTGAAGTGGCGCTGACGCCGGAAGTGGCGCGGACGCCTGAGGTAGCGATGACCCTTGCGGTGGCGTAGGGACTCGCCGCGGCGCTGACACTTGCGGTGGCTTTTAGACTTCTGGGTGACCTCGCGGGTACCTCTCGGATGTTATTAAATAAAAAAAGCATATTTATTTTATTTTGCTTTTTTTTCTATTTATAACACCCTTCTACATTAGCCCCTCGTGCAAAGATTTTTTGGTTGGGTAGACTAAAAAAACTTTGCACGCTATAAATCTGGTTTCAACAATTATATATATATATATATATATATATATATATATATATATATATATATATATATATATATATATATATATATATATATATATATATATATATATATATATTTTCTGAGGGATCCTAGGATCATTAAATTCTGTGGCCCTTTATCCGAGGTATTTAATTTTTTGAGAACCCACGCGTCAGTGTGGGAACTGTCATCTCATCATTTGGGAAAAAAAAAGATCATCAACTTTTTGCCTTCCTGCACGTTTTTGCATTTTGGTGAAAAAAACATAAGCCCCTTATCTTGGGGTCTTTCATCTTCTTCAACCAAAACATAAGCATTTTTGGGTTTGTAGTGAGAGAAAGTGAGAGAGGGATTCCTTTAAAAAAAACCCATAGCCACCCATCTCCTTTTTCACTCCAACCTTACCAACTATTGTATCCTCTCATCCATGGATTTCCAACCGAAGAATGTATCTCCAACTGTAAGCAACTCTAAAACCCCCAACATCCCAAACTCTATACCCTCTTTGTCAACCATTTCTAACGATTCAATGGCTGAAATACCCATCGCCGGCGGTCCCTCATTCCGCCCGACTAGCGGCGTCGATGTGCTGTCCTCGGAACTCGCCTCTTCATGTTTTGGGTCGAGAACCCTCGTGGGTTCCTCGCCCTTGATCTTGGCGTACGCGGATATTAATTTGGGTTCTTCAGGAGGGGACATCTCGCCCGAGGCTCCGCTGATGGCGGGGGATGTCTCGAGCGTGGGGTCGGGTTTTTTGGCTGAGATGGTTACTGAAAAGATTTCCACCGTGGAGAGAGGTATCTCGAGCAGCGTTGTCGGCGAGAACCCGGGGCGGACGATTCTCTCGTCCTCAGGTCTCTCACCTGCTGATTTGGGCTCCGAAGTCTTGGTTCGAGAGGTTCATCCATTATATGTGCATAAGGATATCTCGCGCGGCGCCGTCAACGAGGGCCCGGGACGGACGATTCTCTCGTCCTCGGGTCTCTCGCCTGCTGGTTTGGGCTCCGATGGACAAATCGGTAGCGTTGAGGGATCCGTCTCGACCAAGGCTGTACTGCTGGCAGGGGGTATCTCGAGCAGCGCTGTTGACGAGGGCCCGGGGCGAATGGTCTTCTCGTCCGTGGGTCTCTCGCCCGTTGATTTGGGCTCTGATAAACAACTCAGTCGCATTGGGGGGCATGCCTCGAGTAGCGCTGATGACGAGGGCCCGGGGCGAACGGTCCTCTCGTCCGCGGGTCTCTCGCCCATGACGATTTTTGTTAGGAGTCCTCCGCGTGTGGGGGTTGCGACCAAGTCCTCTACACATGCCTTAACGCGCTGCAGCGCTGGCAGCGATTTCTCGCGCGTGGTCACGAATATGGGGAATACCTCCTTGTGTCCCATATCCGAGGATCTCTCGCTCAATCCGTTATCGGTGCCTGGGGGTGTCTCGACCTTGAGTGTCTCGGCGCCCACGAGGTTTTCTGAAATTTATCCCATTAGTTTGGATAAGGGTATCTCAGATTTTTCTGGCGCCATCAGTGGTTCCTCGCGCGTTGAGCTAGGCGCAGGGAGTTCTTTATCTGTTGAAGATGAGTTTGGAGGAAGGGGGGTCTCGACAGCTTTTAGTGCTGACGCTCGTATTTCTCCTTCGGGTGTCTCGATGCCTTTGCTTGATTCTGAAATGGACATTTCAGCTTATGGCACCTCAAGACTTGGTCTCGCGTCCACAGGTCTCTCGTTTGTGGAAGGGGGTGTCTCGACCTTTCGTCACTTCAGGGATTCCGTGACCCAGGGTGTCTCGATGACTATTGGTGTTACGGAGAGCATGCCACTGCCCAGGGGCTCTTCCTATGATTATGATGGGGTTTCTGCCTCTACTTCTTTTTTTGCGACAAGGGACCCCGGGGGTCCTTCGCTCGGAGTCCCCACTGGGGTGAGTTCTTTTCTTGAGCCACTGGCTCTGGGTGGTTCATCAGCTACGCCAACTTCCTCTCAGGCATGGAAGGATTATATGCACATTCGTCAAGGGCGGGACTTCGGTATTTATCGTCGTGCTCCCTTTTTCGGCCCTGCTGACAGTTTCATGGTTTCGCTTTCTGATTTTGGGGAAAAATTTTCGAGTGTTGTTCTCGACCGGTCTCACGTGGGGTTAACTGAGTCTGCTGATCTTCCTACTATTTCCCCGGATTCCATTCTCCGAGTCCGAGTTGACCGAGGCGACTTTCCTTATTCCAATGTTGAGGTTAAAACCCCCGGTGGACCTACAGAGGAGTGGGCCAGTTGGGTTGACTACGTTCTGAGCGTTCCTGATTACGTGGCTATTCTCAGGGAGGTGGGTCTCTTCACCGCCGTCAGTAGTCTGAAGTCCTGCACCCTCTTTAAACACGGTTCTTCGCTCAATCTCTTATTGTCCCGGTGGAGTATGGAGTCTCACACCTTTGTCACGGGCTGGGGGGAATTTACTGTTACTCTCGAAGATATATGTGAGTTGTACGCCCTTCCTTTCTTTGGGCAACAGGTCTTTACTGATGACTGCGAGGATTCCCTAGAGCAGGAGTTGGTGGGGGAGTTACGGTCATCTCTCGGGGAGTGCTCGAGATATGTGGCCATAAATGTAACGGGTCATTCCAAGCATTCCTTTGCCAAATGGCAAAGATATTGGTTCAGAGACTTTGAGCAATTGCCAAAGGGGGAGACTTCTCGTGCAGCGCCCAGATCCCAGGATGGTCCTAAGCTTCACTCTCCTGCACATTTAGCCGCTTTTCTCGTTACGTTCCTGACTCGGTTCCTTCTTCCAGGTAAGCCTGAAGATTGTCCTCGCGAACTTCTTTTTAGATTGGCTGTGCGATTGTCTCGCGGTAGACCAGTGCCCCTGGCTGCCCTGACCTTAGGTTCTCTTTTCACATGGATAGACCGAGCACACATAGACGTAGAGAGGTCCTGCGGTCGGTATGACGTTGCTAATCATGTCAACGGCCCTCTCTTGATGGCCTTTTTGTTTGAGCATTTCCCCCACTTTACTTCAGGGGCTCACGCTTGTCATAGCGACGCTACGAGGCTTCTTCGGTGGCATAAGAAAACTCCCAAGCAGTCTTTGGGAATGTTGATTGACGACATCAAGGTGTTTCAGTTTCGGCCTTATACCAAGCGCCCTGGGGGTACTTTCAGCTGGCTTTCTTTCCCTGGTGATGGCGGAACCTTCTATTGTCCTTTCGCAGTGGGGTCAGTTTCCACGTGTCCTCATATTAACGTGGTGACGATGCTCTTACCATGTCACCTTCCTTCTTGGGCCGAGTTAGGTCCCCGTGCTGAAATTTATCATTCCGAGAGGGTAAGACGACAGTTTGGTTATGATCAGGAAGTTCACACCCCTCCTCTTCCTACCTACGGCAGTCATTCTGAGGCATTCTCCGAGGCGTGTGCGAGTTTTACTCTTCAGGGGTTATTCCGCAGAGTCAGTGGTTTGGGCGGTCTCTATGTGCCTCCCAGCGATTATCACCCTTCATTCACTTCATCTTGGTTCCTTCTTTGGCAGCAGCAGGTTCGTCTTATTCGAGAATGTGTAGTTGGCCCTCCACATGAGACCAACCCCACTAAATATACCAGAGCTCAATTTTTGGTCAGGCGGACGCAGAAAGATCCTTGGTTTCTCAGCACCACTTCTACGCCACCCTTGGAGCAGGCCATCCCTATTTTAGTGAAACCTCTCATTGACGAGTCACTTCCGCCTCCGTCGACTGATCTTCCCCCTGCGAAGTCTAAAAGCCAATCGAAAAGCAAAGGGAAGGCGGGCACCTCTACTACCAGCAAAAGGAAACACCCTGACGCCGATGTTTCCAATTTTGTTCCTGCTACTACTGCTTCTCCTCCTTCTTCTCCTGTGAGGACCCGGGCTGCGAAGAAAAAGAAAGGAAGTGGCGCTGGCATAGCTGCTTCCTCTACGGTGGACCAAGGTTACTCCTCACCGAGCCTTACTTCCCAGGAGACGCGGGTCGCGTCCATTCCTATTGCAGAAGGTACTATATCACAACCTCCTTTACTTAGTGGAACCAGTTCTCGCGGAGTTCCTTCATCTCCCTCCCCTTCATTGGAAGAGGAACTAGTTGATTATGGAAGCACCCCTTCCTATGACGACCATAGTTCTTCTTCGGGTGATATGGGCGGCCTGGGTTTCCATAGCGAAAGCACTACTGACACTTATGCTTTGTTATCAGTCTCCAGAGAGTCTTCTAGCGATGATGAGGCCTCCCGTTCTCCTGGGGGGGTCAACCCCACCCATCTCCCTTATAGCCAGACTACGCGCCTCGTTACTGTAAGCGTTCTCCCTTCACTTGTCTATATTTTTTTTGCATATGATTTTCTTTCTTCCCTTCATCATATATATGTATATATTTTCATTTAAAGCATTCTGTTATATTTGTGCAGACCACACCCATCGAGGCAGGTGGTTCTCCTCTTCCCCCACTACGACCGACGCCCTTTCAGCGGGAGAGGAACTCCATGCTCATTTCCTCCCGGGGCCTGTTTAGAGAGGTTTGCTGTTTCCTTAGTTCATTTAACATTGGTTGTAATTTATTCATCTCCTAACTGCCTTTTGGTTGCGTATACTGTCATTTCCTCGCAGCTTTCGTCCGTGCATTTTACCGTCACTCGGACCACCCCTGTGGCTTCCCCTTCTCCTCAGGTATGCCTCGTTATTTTCAAAACTTTCATTGCGTCATTTCCTTTTGTATTCCTTCTTTTTATTTACCCATTTATCATGCGTAGAGAGCTGTGTATTCGGGCGTTGCCACATCGTCCTCTCTTGTCTCGGCGGTGGGTACTTCTGCAGCTGAGCCCCTGGAGGCCTCTTCATCTGAGGTAGTACTTATTTTTTTTGAATATTTGTTTCCTCTCAGCAGGAGTCTTAGTGGCTCTTGGACTTTCTTCTCAGGAAGGGGCTCCTCCCTTAGCTGGCGTTATAGCCCCAGGTTTATCCTCTTCGGGGAGGATTTCTATCCCTAGGGTCCACATATCTATGGATGGTAGATCTTTGGTTCAGGCGATTTCTCGTGGCCCAATATTTACCGTGGCCTCCACCAGTGAGCCCACACTTCAGGTCAGTCCTTTCTGTTGAAGCAATGGGATCTCCTTTTCCTCGAACATGCAGTAAACAACGCATTTTCATTCTTTGCAGGCTATCAGTACAACCCCTACTACGCCAATCGTCTTTTTTTGCGCTTCCCCCTTAGATGGGGTTCAGGTATTCTTTTATTTTCTTAGTTCTATTTTTCTTATCTGTCCAGCCTGTGCTTATCGTAGCCCTCTTTTACTTTGCCGCAGTTATCCCTTGGCGCTGTTTCGAGTGCGGCCCCTGCCGCCGCCGTTTCAGCAGCCCCTATACAAGGGCTGGTTTGTCCTATCGTTGCGCCTCTTCAGGTAGCTATCGTTACGGTGCCTGAGGTTGAGGTAGCTTCTTCGGAAGTATTGGTCACTGAGGCAACCTCCTCCGGAGCATCGATCAGTGTTATTGCCCCTACGGGGGCCCCTGCTCCTCCTTCTATGACCGTTACGGAGGGCATTGTTCAGGTACCGTGTATAAGAGTATCTACTTTCCTCCTTCTTGCATATACTGTGCAAGCATTCTCATTTCACCCTTGTCTCATTGTTTCCAGGTGCACAAGAGTACTCTGATGACTATGGAGGCTAGCAGTGGGGCCGCTGTGAGAGAGGTATTAGACTGGCATACCCCCTCTTTTTACTTTTCCCCTACTTTCTTCTTGCGTGTACTGTGCAAGCATTCCCGTAACACCCTTGTCTCATTGTTTCCAGGTGTATGAGGATACTCCGGTGACTGTGGAGTCTGGCAGCGGGGCAGCTGTGAGAGAGGTATTAGATTGGCATACCCCTTCTTTTTACTATTCCCCCTTTTTCTTCTTCTTGCGTATACTGTGCAAGCATTCCTATAACACCCTTGTCTCATTGTTTCCAGGTGTGTGAGGATACTCCGGTGACTGTGGAGTCTGGCAGCGGGGCAGCTGTGAGAGAGGTATTAGACTGGCATACCCCCTCTTTTTACTATTCCCCCTTTTTTTTCTTCTTGCGTATACTGTGCAAGCATTCCTATAACACCCTTGTCTCATTGTTTCCAGGTGTGTGAGGATACTCCGATAACTGTGGAGTCTGGCAGCGGGGCAGCTGTGAGAGAGGTATTAGACTGGCATACCCCCCTCTTTTTACTATTCCCCTTTTTTTCTTCTTGCGTATACTGTGCAAGCATTCCTATAACACCCTTGTCTCATTGTTTCCAGGTGTGTGAGGATACTCCGATAACTGTGGAGACTGGTAGTGGGGCAACTGCGGAGGGAGATCACAGTTCTGAGTTCACTCCTTTAGTCGGTGATGCTGATTCTGGTGGGGAGTCTTCTTTTCTTCCCTCTGAGGCGGGGTCTCGCCACTCCGAGGGCGATGATGAAACAGAGGACGCTACGACTATTTCTAGTAGGCTATGGCGTGAGGAGTTACCAGGCCGCTTCAGGGTACATGAGCGTCAGCTCTTGGATCTCATCTTGGAGCACCATCCCGAGACGTCCACTTCTCAGAGTATACTCCAGGTTGACAGTCTTACGGCCTTCAACCTGAGGGCTCTTGCCAGCCATGTTCATGAGTTCTTGGCTACCTCCCCTGCCAAGCTGACTAGCTCTTCTATCTTGCTGTTCTTGGATGCTCTCCGCGACTTACAGCAGTTCTATCATTTTCGTTTGGATTGGCTTGACGCAGGGGTTCGCCCCTTCCTGAGTGTTCCTTTCCGAAAGATAGTGAGGTTTCACACGTCCCGATAGTCCAGGGTTGAGCAACGACACGCTGAGGCTACGAGGATCCGGAACCAGATCGCCCTACTGCAGGTGAAGCTTGCCAGACTTGAGTCTGGAGATGAGGAGGATGATGCTAAATCTGTCAGGTTGGAGGAAGAGTTTCTACGGGAGGCTGGTCCGTCATATGCTGGCGCCATCGCGCGCGATGATTTATTTTTTGTGGTTTCTAGCCGATAGGCTACTTCTTGCTTTGTAGTGTCCAGAATTCTATGTGTACATCACTTATCATTCCTGTATGAGACACTTTGTTTCTTCTGCACTTTCTTTTTCTTTTGTTCTCCCTTTATGCTGTGGGTGTTTGTTTTACATGACTTGCTCTAATTTCTGTGAGCCTTTAGTCTACTGGTGGCTACCCCATATACTGCGGGGTATTTGCATTGATATGAAAAGTTATGTATTATTATATTGTATACATTTTTTTTTTTTGAAAATGCACCTCTTGTAGCTGTGACTTTCTTGGGTTGCCCCTCCTGTCTGTGGGGGTATTCCTACATATTACTGCTTATAGTCGTAGAGGCTGGGCTGGAGAGGAGGGTGACCCCCGCCTCTTTCCGGAGGCCTGATTTTGTTATAAAACTGTATTAATTTATGTCTGGGGGACTTTGCTCAGTATACTTTCTCTTAGGATGGACTTACCTCCCAAGTGTAGTGAGCAAAGTTCCCGACCTCTTTTTTTTACTCTCTTCTAACTTAATAGGGAGCGTAAATGTATATATAAATGAGTAAGCAAAGTAAACGTCAAAATGACCAAAAGTGTTGCTATTTCATTTCTTTTACTTTTGTCTACCGTTTACAGTGTAGTATTGCTTCAAAAAAAAAAGAACAAAAAAACTTTTCTGGTGTAGAAGCAATCCTTGACATCCGTTGCCGACATGCAAAATACAAACAAAACTTGTTAGTTATTGCTAAGCATAGTACCTCTTCAGCCACTTGCAGTTGATGGACTGGAGGCAATCACTCTCAGGTTCTGATATCTGGCAGTAGCCCGACTTCCCCACTCCTCTGACAACAAAAGGGCCTTCCCAGTTAGGTTTGAATTTGGACGCCGACATGCTACGGAGATGGTGGGTTGATGCTCGCAGGACTAGATCTCCCACCTGGAATTCCCTAGGCTTAACCAAATTTTCATAGGCCCTGGACAGTTTCTGAGTGTAGACTTTGAAATTCTCTCTCGCCTTGTCCCTGTGTTCATCTAGTGCCTCCAGTTGCACATGCCTTGGGTCTGGGATGAGCCCATTGCTAAGAGAAATTCTGGCTGAAGGTACTGCCAGTTCCACTGGTAGGACATCTTTGGTCCCATATACTAGAGAGAAGGGAGTGAACCCCGTTGGCTTTCTTTTCGACGTACGGTAGGCCCATAACAACATTGGCAACTTCTCATCCCATGCTCCCGGCATGTCCTCTAGCATCTTTTTCAGAATATTTATCAGGGTCTTATTAGTAGCTTCCGCTTGGCCATTGCCCTTGGGGTAGGATATGGTTGAGCTATTATGCACAATCTTATACTTGTCCGTGAGGAGGGCCATCTCTTTGCATACAAATTGTTTCCCATTATCCGTTAGGATCACTTTGGGTATACCAAACCTACATATGATATACTCCTTTATAAACTGGGTTACCACTTGGGCAGTGACCCTCCTTAAAGGAATGGCCTCCGCCCATTTGGTATACAATTCTGTAGCCACAACGATAAAGGTCTTACCATGAGATGCTGGGGCGATCTTACCCACCAGGTCGAACGCCCATGTGTGGAAGGGATAGGGGGTTGCCAAGCTTTGTAGGCTGACGGAGGGAGCGTGCACCATGTTTCCGTGCACCTGGCATGCTCTACACTTTTTCACGTATCCAATGGAGTCAGCCTCCATGGTCGGCCAGTAGTATCCCAACGTCATCAGCTGATCATACAGCTTGGCGCCTCCCATGTGAGAGGGCTCATGAGCTTCTTTCAGCACCCTTTCCACTTCCTCCTTAGCTACGCACCTTAGCGCCTTCTCATTATACCCTTTCCTATACAACTCTCCTTTGACCAAGTAGAAACGTGCTATCCTTTTTCTAAGGTAAATTTCATCCGCTCTCTCGGCGGGCAGCTCCCCATTCTTCAGATATGCTAGGTACGGCTGTCTCCAATCTTCGAAGGCTTCCACGAAGTTAGCCTTCGTCGGCTGATCGAAATTAGCTTGGCACTTTAAACAACTTTGTTGCAGGCGGGCCGCTTCTACGCTCATGGAGGGCCAAAAATACCCGCTTCGCTGCAGTCTTTTGTAAAGGGGGATATCTGTATCTCCACAGTGCCTCTGGTGCATTTCTATTAACCTCTCATTGGCTTCTTTCTCCCCTACGCACCGTGCCAGAAACCCTCCGGGACTCTTGAAATAGAGAGTTCCCTGCAGCACATGATAGTTGGCTAACTCCAATATTTTCATTGGCCCTTCCCTGGTTTCAAGTTGCCTCTCCACCAGACGCCTCCAGTCTTCCGGCTCGTCACTTGGGAATAAGGACTTTACGGTAGTAGGCACTGTTCTCCGCCTAACTGTGATGGTTGCTTCTGACTCCTCCATGTCCAACTTTTGCGCTATAGTGGCGAGCGCGTCAGGGTGCCTGTTCATCGTTCGCGCCTGCCTCTCCACAGTTACTTCCAAGAACTGTCTCAACAGTCACTGGATGATGTGTCTGTACGGCGCTAAGTTGGCATGTTTAAGGGAAAACTCTCCATTGACCTGCCTTACCACCAGATTGGAGTCTCCTCGTATACACAGTACCCTGATCCCTCTTCTAAGTGCTTCCAACATCCCTAGAATGAGGGCTTCGTACTCAGCTTCATTATTTGAGCATTTAAAATCTAATTTGAAAGAGAGGGTAATCTTCTCCTTCCCATCTGACAGTATGACGCCAGCCCCACCTGTTCCTTGGGCACTAGAACCATCAAATTCCATAAACCACTTCTTCACCTCCTCCGCCATGCATGCTTGGAAACTTTCTCCGGGTAGCTCTTCATTAGGTGGTTCGAAAACCCCACTCGGGAAGTGGGCCAGCAGATCTGCGACCGCCTGGCTCTTAATGGCTTTAGGCACTATGCACTTTAGATCATATTCTGACAAGATAAAAAACCACCTTGCTGCTCGTCCCACGAGTATAGTCCGCACGAGGAGGTACTTGATGGGATCACACTTGGTGATTATGTGAATGGTGAAGGCTAGAAGGTAGTGTCTCAACTTCTGGGCTACAAATACCAGCGCCAGGCAGTGCCTCTCAACGCTGGTGTATCTCGATTCTGTCCCGGATATTACTCTTGATAGGTAGTAGACCGGCCTTTCCATTCCTTCCTTCTCTTGCGCCAAGAGGGTCCCTATCGACCTCTCTGTAGAAGTGAGGTAGAGCAGCAGTGGCGCTCCGGCTTCGGGGGGAATCATCGTGGACGGAGAGGCTAAGATTTCCTTAATCTTCTTGAAC
Source organism: Sambucus nigra (assembly GCA_949130495.1). Classification (NCBI taxonomy): domain Eukaryota; kingdom Viridiplantae; phylum Streptophyta; class Magnoliopsida; order Dipsacales; family Adoxaceae; genus Sambucus; species Sambucus nigra. The sequence goes on from OX422208.1 coordinate 194,229,844, forward strand.
GCACTCTCTTGCCTCTCTCCCCAAACCCACTTGGCTTTGTCTTTTAGTAGAGGTGCGAACGGATGAGTTACTTCTGCCAACGCAGGTATAAACCTCCTCAGGTAGGATACCTTTCCCAGGAAGCTCTTAAGTTGTCTCTGACTCTTGGGCAGTGGCATCATCACAATGGCTTTCATCTTCTCTGCATCCACTTGCACTCCTTGTCTATTTACCACAAAACCTAAGAATTTCCCTGCAGTAACCCCAAAGGCACACTTTGAGGGGTTCATTCTCATCTTATACCGACGACACCTCTCGAATACTCTCCTGAGATCCTGAATGTGCTTGTTTTCTTTCCTATACTTCACCACCAAATCATCCACATAGAATTCTAGTATATCATGAAATAAGTCATGAAAAATTGCCATCATAGTCCGCTGGTATGTGGCCCCAACGTTCTTCAATCCGAAGGGCATGACTGTATAGTGAAAGTTCCCTAACGGTGTGCGGAAGGCAGTCTTCTCTGCGTCGGCGGGGTCCATTTTAATCTGGTTATATCCAACATACCCATCCATGAAGCTATACATCTCATGTCCCGCGGTGGAATCCACTAAGCTGTCTATGCTGGGTAGTGGGAATTCATCCTTAGGACATGCCCTGTTCAAGTCGCGAAAGTCTACACAGATTCTGATTTGGGTCTTGTCTTTCTTTGCCACTGGCACTATGCTGGACAGCCATATGGGGTGCTGAATAGGCTTGACGAACCCTGCCGCTAACAACTTCTCCACCTCGGCCTTTATTTTTAAATCAAGGTCCGCTTTATATGTGCGTGTGGCTTGCCTTACCGGAAGGGCGTTGGGAAGGATGTTCAATCTATGAGAGCTCACTTCTGCGTCTATTCCTGGCATCTCCGTGTACTTCCAAGCAAATACATCAGTGAACTCCTTAAGTAGCTCAATGAGCTCTTCCTTCTGCTTCGGTTCCAGGCACTTGTAAATTAGGATGGGTCTACTCTCGCCCTCTTCTGACCCCAACTTGATTTCCTCTAACTCCTGCAGCTGCTCTCTGGGTCCGTCTTGCATGCACTCCGGCGCCTCTTCTGATTCTTCCACATGCTCAACAATATGGGATTCATCAACAATAAAACATTCGGGCGTCGGGTCGATGCTCTCGTCCCAGAACATCGCCCGCGCAGACCGTTATAAACGGTAGATGACTTTTCCATTGGGCAAAACCACTTTCTTGCAAGTTCGAGGAGGTCTAGCTACCTCCTCTACCTTCCTCTTGCCTTTTTCTATGTGGGGAATTATCCTTTCCCCTAGACGATCATGAACGGATTTTTTCTGCGGGACCCTTCCCTCAGCCATCTCGCTTCCTGCTAGCTTTCTTGTTGAGACCTTTCTTTCCTCGTCCAACTCAGTGTAAAAGGCAACATCTACTAGGTGGGCCTCCTCAACGGCTAAGGGTCTCTGTGTGGCCTTGATCACTATCTCTGTACCTCTAATATTTGCCTTTGCACACTGATGGTAGGTGGAAGGCACTACGCCATGAGTGTGCATCCACACCCTTCCAATGAGTAATTGGTAGCTGGTGTCAGCATTAATAACGTGAAATTTGATGTGGGAGGTGAAATTTCCCAACTTAATTCCCACATTCACGTATCCGATTGACTTCATTCCGGCATTGTCGAATCCGAAAATTACTAGCGGTACCGGAACCAACTTCTCTTGGTCAATTCCCGTTTTATATAATGTGCTGATGGGCATGATGTTAATGGATGCTCCTCCATCCATCAATGCCCTAGGAAATGAGACTCCATTAATTATGGCTGTGACGTACAACGGGCAGTTGTGGAAGTAGGGCACTGCCCTATCCGCTTCTGAAAACACCACTTCAGAGGTATACTTCTTAATCATCCTTCCGATTGGCCCCTGCCAATTTAGCGAAGGGTCTCCCTGCTGCTGCACCGCCTCCAAGACTTTCCTCGTGATGGACACCCTCGTGTCGTACTTCACCCCTATCTGGTCAAAAAACCACTTGAACTTGGGGCTCCTCGCTATGGCCTCACATTCAGAATCTAAGTCTACCTCGTACGTCTGGGCACTGCAAACATACTCCGCTTCAGAGGTCCCTCCCTCGTCTAGAGCGAGGATGACGTCTACCTCGCCTTCTGAGAGAGCGACTTCCTCAGCTTCACCACTCCCACTTTCATACTCCGGAGTGAAGAACCACTCCTCTTGCTTTCTTTCTAGCTGAAGTCTGCTTAGTGACAGATTTTCTAACTCCTCGCATAACTGCTCGCCATTCTCCCGCTTCACAAGACTTTTCGTAGCTTCTTCGTCGTAGGCAACTACCATGTTGGCAGTTCCAAAATGATGCGTAGGGAGTGGGTTCTCGTTAACGTCCACGGGGGGTATCTGCAAGGTACCGCTGGCCATCTGCTCACCAATGATCCTTCTCAAGTAGTAACAATCCTTGGTAGAGTGTTGCACTCGTTGGTGCAATTCGCAGTACTTCGGATTGGCCTTGTCAGCTGCAGTGGGGGTCTCTCCTTTTAGGTTGGGAGGTCCTGCTACGCCTTCTCGCACCAAGGTGCGGTAACAATCCATGGCCTCCGCTACGCTGCACGGTAGTGGCGGCGGGACATCCTCCCCAAACTTTTTCTTGTTATCGGGACTGTCAGTCCTGGCCCCGGGACCTCCCTTCTTCCCTTTGTTACTCCCGTCCACATAGTTAACCGCTTGCCTCCTCATAACTTGAAACCTCCCAGGAGTTGGTGGAACTTGTGTCCTCCAACCCGGGGTTCTCGGTTTGATTATCATAGCGATGTTGCTGGCAGCCCTAGTGAATTCTCTGAAAGTTCCATCTCTAGTTTCATTGATCAAATGCAGCTTGTACTCTTCCAAGAGTCCTTCCACACATATTTGTAGCAACCTGGCCTCCGCCACATCCTCGTGAACATCTAAGGCCCTTTCGCGAAATCGCTTGATGTAGTGCATCAATTCCTCTCATGGCTTCTGGACCTCTTGCACCAGGTGCCTCAGTGTAAATTCATCCTCCGCTACAAAAAACTTCTGGAGAAACTGCCTGTGCATCTCTTCCCAACTAGGGACGCTATTAGGCGCCAAGTGGGAATACAATGTATAAGCTTTCCCAGTGAGAGTTTTAGAGAACTCTCTCAATCTCAGGTTCTTGTCGCCAGCGTGTACTCCCAGGTACTCGACGAACCTCTTCACGTGTTCTCGAGGGTTCTCTCCCCTACCGCCAAACTTGATAAATTTTGGTGGAATATACCCCTCAGGGTATGGCTTCTCACTTACTTCCTGTGGATAGGGGTCTTGTAACTCCTCGTATAGGTAGGAAACCTCTCTTTGAGAGGAGGAGAGGAGCTTCTTCACTTCTTCCATAGTAACAGCCTTGGAGGGTAATTCCTCCAAACATGTGGTTTTAGGAACTGGAGAACCTGTTGGCGCCAGGACCTGCTCCGGCGCCGCCTTCCGAGATGGAATCGCCTTTACCGAAATCGTAATAGGAGTGGCTACCCCTCCAGAAGGGGCAGCAGCAGGTGTCACACAACCTTGACCCAAGTTTGATAGATCCACGTTGTTTTGATTTAAAAAGTCAAAAAACATTGCCATAAGGTTCATACCTTCCATTGGAGCCACTGCCGGCGAACTGGTCTGGCCTCCCTGAGGCGCTGGCGCCTTGGCTCCGATCACCACCACTTCTTCCTGAGTAGTCTGGTCACTGTGAGCTCCATTACCAGATGGAATGTCCTAAAAAACCAACTGCTTGGAGACATTGAAACCTTCTTTGTCCATGGAAATGAGAATACCTCCCCAGCAGAGTCGCCAAATGTAGGAGGGTAGTGAGACTGGGGTCTAAGAATAACTGGAAAGGGTGAGGCGTGACCCACTCCAATGGACACTGTCTGCAAGTCTTCAAGGTCTCCTGGTGCAACTTCTGAAGAAAACTTCTCCTTCTGGTAACAATGGAACTCAAGCTTCAACTCACTCCCTGCAAGAAGATGAACTTTCACAGCAAAAATAGCAATTTTCTCAAGGGGAACACCTGAGAGTGATGGCTGTCAGTGGGGAGTGAAGGAACAAGGCACTCAACACTAAAAGAATGAGCAGGGAGAGAATACTAGGTAGGTCTGGTGATATTTTAGCAGAGTAACAGTGAAAATTTTCTTGTCTCCCTTTTGACCTTGCCCAGAGGTCTATTTATACATGGGCGTAAGGGGTGAGCTGGCGATTTTGGGCGGCAAAATTGAGAGAGTTGGTGGGGAACAATGTCTGAAGTGTACCATTTGTCCCTACCTGCAGGCAGCCTACCTGTCCCTTCTGCAGGCGCCACCTGGCGCCGACCAAAACCCAAAAAGCACATATGTCCCCTAATGGAACCAAAATAGCAGATTTTGGTAGTTATCTTTTGAAACGGTAACTTGTGGTACAATTTTGCAAATCTTTGAGAGAGGAGACCTTAGGGCCTCCTCCCCTCTAAAAGTGTTATTTTTCTTGAGAGGGACCTCGAGGACCCCCTTTTTTGGAAAAGTCATTTTCTTGTAAAGAGTTTACTTCTTGTGAGTAGCCAGCTCTTTGGCTGCTCACTTCACTTGTGACCAAGTGTGCAGTGTGTACGGTCCCGAGTGACTTCTGGGTCTTCCTACTAGTATTCTCTCAATCCTATAGTGCTAAGTGGTTGAGCTTGCTCAACATACCTTGTCCCTCAGCCGCCAAGCCAAAACTCCCAGGAGGTCCCGACGCGCCTGTTCGAGCCCTGCTTGCTCGACTAGGCAACCTGTGCAAGAAAGTAAAGTGTTAGTGCTGTTGTTCATTTAGAGCCTGCTGTTTCATGATGAAAACTCCTGTAGCAGCACTTCTCGAATGACATTTCTGCAGTACAATTGCAGTGGCGCTGACGCTTGAAGCGGCGCCGACCCTTGTCCTGGCGCCGTTGCTCGGAGTGGCGCTGATGCTGTGAGGCGGCGCCGACCCTTGTTGCGGCACCGATGCTCGAAGTGGCGTTGACGCTTGAAGTGGCGCTGGCGCCCGAGGTAGCGCTGATGCTTGAATCGACGCTGACATGTGAGGCGGTGCCGACCCTTGTCCCGGCGCCGACGCTCGAAGTGGCGCCGACGCTCGAAGTGGCGCTGACGCGTGAGGCGGCGCCGACCCTTGTCCCGGCGTCGATGCTCGAAATGGCGCCGACGCTCGAAGTGGCGCTGACGCTTGAGGTAGCGCTGATGCTTGAACTGGCGCTGACAGGTGAGGCGGCGTCGACCCTTGTCGCGGCGCCGACGCTCGAAGTGGCGCTGACCTCGTGAGGCAGCACCGACCCTTATCCCGGCGCCGATGCTCGAAATGGCGCCGATGCTCGAAATGGCGCTGACGCTTGAGGTAGCGCTGATGCTTGAATCGGCGCTGACAGGTGAGGCGACGTCGACCCTTGTTGCGGCGCCGACGCTCGAAGTGGCGCTGACGCGTGAGGCGGCGCCGACCCTTGTCCCGGCGCCGATGCTCAAAATGACGCCGACGCTCGAAATGGCGCTGACGCTTGAGGTAGCGCTGATGCTTGAACCGGTGCTGACAGGTGAGGCGGCGCCGACCCTTGTTGTGGCGCCGACGCTCGAAGTGGCGCTGACGCCTGAGGTAGCGCTGAGGCTTGAATCGGCGCTGACAGGTGAGGCGGCGCCGACCCTTGTTGCGGCGCCGACGCTCGAAGTGGCGCCGACCCTTGTTGTGGCGCCGACGCTCGAAGTGGCGCCGACGCTCGAAGTGGCGCTGACGCCTGAAGTGGCGCCGACGCCTGAGGTAGCGCTGATGCTTGTACTGGTGCTGACATATGAGGCGACTCCAACCCTTGTCGAGGCGCCGACGCTTGAAGTGGCGCTGACGCCCGAAGTGGCGCGGACGCCTGAGGTAGCGCTGACCCTTGCGGTGGCGTAGGGACTCGCCGCGGCGCTGACACTTGCGGTGGCTTTTGGACTTCTGGGTGACCTCGCGGGTACCTCTCGGATGTTATTAAATAAAAAAAGCATATTTATTTTATTTTTCTTTTTTTTTCTGTTTATAACACCCTTCTACAGGAAGAAGAAGCCTTTTATGCTTCTAGGCGAGAGCTTCCCATCCGTGTGATTAGTGATGAGAGTGAGGGTGAAAAGTGTGAGGAGGAAGAAGAAGAATTGAGCGAGTTTCAAGTTGCCTACAACAATTTGTATTTTGAATCTTTAAAGACAAAAAGGACAAACTTAAAACTTAAAGCTGAATTGAAGAAACGTACTTTAGATAATGATAATACTGATGCGTTGATTAAGGATCTTAGGGCACATGAGGAGATGCTTAAAGAGAAATTAGGATATGTTGAGGGTGATAGAGATAGTCTTCGAGGTGTGATGGAAGTTATGAATAAGGAACTTTAAGAGTTTGAAGACTCTAGGCATTTGCTTGAATCTAGGATAGGTGAACTTGAGGTGAAATTGAAAGATTCAAGTAAAGTGAAATTCGATTTAGAGTCTAGGTCTGAAAAACTTGATAAGATTTTAGGCACCATCGAGATAAAAAAGGATAGGGGTGGGATTGGTCTTGAAAAATATTTTGCACCCATTACCACACATGTGAGAGAGCCTCCTAGGATTGTTAAGAAAAAGGCACCTAAGTTTGTTAGGAAAGATTCCCCTAGGAACATCGTGAGAGAGCCACCTAGGATCACTAGGAGAGAGTCACCTAGGAAAATTCGGAGAGAGCAATTGAGCAATTTGAGGAGAGGGCCACCTTTAGGTAACACACACCACCCGATTTACACTTGCACACATTGTGGTAGGCAAGGTCATCTTAGGCGCTTTTGTTACAAGCTTTTAAATGGACCTAGGAATGTTAAGAAAAGATAAATTCGATTCCCCAAACCCCCATGTGTCGTTACAAATCTATTTGGGTTAGAAAATTGGATTTAGAGGCATATGGTCTTTTTGTTCACGACTCTCGTTTGCTTGCACGTGATTCACCTCATGATAAATCTTTTGGTTGATTGTGTTGGGTGTTTGTCATACACTAGCTATGCATCATGTTATATTCTTTCTAGTGTTATGACTCACTTTGATGTAGCGAACATTGGTTTATTTATTGCATTTGTGTGTTTCGCTACTATTTTAGCACTGTTTTGGATCTGTTTGCCCCTTAGAGGTATTGTTTTCTTAAAATTTTTGCACTGGACAAAACTGTATGATTTTCTGGGCATTCTGGGAAGTTTTGGTTTTCTCGTTAGAACAAGATCTATATGTCATTTGAGCGACAGCTCTGTCTCGTGCGAAGTCACATCTCACGACATGCCCTTGTCATTCAAGCGACAGAGCTAAGTCATTTGAGCGACCTGTCTGGAAATTTTGTTTTTGCTTCCCTTCTGATTTCAGTACCCGGTGTTCATATGCTTAGGTTTTTGGTATTGATGGGTTGCTTCTGGCCAGTTTATAGGCAGTTATTCTCGGTATCCATGCTTAATTGATAACACTGCATTGCTCGTTCATCACATCTTCTTTCATTGTGAATTCTCTTGTGTGATTACTTTTTACAAGCATAGGATATTACTCATATCGATATTATATGCCTATTGCTGGTTGTATCATTTTTTAGTTATATTTTTTCTGTTTGAAAATTTTGAAAAATACAAAAATATTTTATTTTGATCAAATTTAAAAATCCAAAAAGATTTTTATATTTTGTTTGCACCTTTTATGGATTGACACTAATGATGTCGGAGTCATAATTTCATTCCATTTATCCATGTGACTATTTGATAGTGTTTTGAGACAATATATAATGTCATCTTTGTGCTTTATAATGTTTGGAGTCATTAAGATGTAATTAAGTGATACTTTCTACATGTTTGACTCATGATTTCCTTTATTACACACATGCACGAATTTGTTTGATTACTGTACTTGTCTTGTCACATGTTGGTTGGGTGTTTTCATCTCAATCCTGTCCTTAAAATAAACTAAGTGCAATGATACGAGAGTAATAAAAGTAGTGCTAAGATCCATTGCCGTTGAGGAATTTGTTTAAGATAAAAAATGATGAGTGAACAGGGGAAAGGGCTGCGAGTGAATAATAATCACGTCGTGAAAGCCACCGTTTGAGAAGAGCCCGCACAAAAAATGAAGGCAATGAAAAATGAAATATGCCAAAATTTTGGGCTAATAGTTTTTCTCTAAGTTGAGAATTTAGAACCTCATTAGAAAAATAAAATTGCATTATTATATATGAGGGAGTTTTGGATGGATATATCAATGGGTTTGCACGTCATTTGAAAAGTTCTCGAAATGGCACTAAATAGTTTTGGACGTTATTGGTGTGAAAAACATTTAGACTTTGATTTGTTTATTTGATTAAGACGGTGTCATCTAAATTCAACAACTTTACACCTAAGGATATTTTTTATGTTTATTTGTTAGGAGTACACGTATGCATCGTGCACATATGATTGATTGAGTTGATTTACCTATCGAATGTGTTCGCACCCATTCATTCCATTTCCATGACTTGGATGTTTGAGTTTAAATCCATGGTGTGATTTTGTATCATTATTTTTTCTTTGAAAAAATTAAAAATTGAAATATTGTTTGTGGAATTTTTTTGAGATACTCCTTTGCGTGCGTGTAGTTTGATTCATGTTTGCTATGCACTTTTATCATGACACTCCAGGTTTAGTTTGTTTCTTCTTACTTATCTATTTGGGGACATAATAAAAAGGGGGAGAACGAATTATAATTTTATGGGGGAGTTTGCATTATGGGGAAGATTTGATTGTATTGATTGATTTATTCTTACATCATTTCAACTCGATGCGTCACGAAGGTATTTTCTTTATCTCATGTGTGTAGGTACAAAAGTGATGATCATTTATTGCACACCCTGATGAGAAAAGCTTAAAGGTTTGAAGATTTGAACTTGAGGATTTTTGAAGAAAATTTAAAGACTTGCAAATTTCAATATTTTCCATTTTTGGGTTCATGGGGGATATTAGATTTGTATAGGCACTTTGATTTTATAATTCGAATTTTTTATTTTGTACCGGCATAGACACAGGGGGAGATTTATGAGGACATTATTTTATAAATCCGTTATCAATTTAGTATGTCACATACCGCTACACCATCGAAGAGCATTCAAGAACATTCAATCTTCAAAGACGGATTCGAATATCTAGATCTTCAACATTCAAGCCTCCGTGAGGTTAAGTTTGGTGAGGTTGAGTTTTAATTCCTTAGCATTTCACTTAAAGTGTTGGGATATTTTTATCAAATATTTTTCTAAAGATTTTGTTCTGGGCCACCTTTCCGTTGAAAAATCATAACTAATTCATAAAAAATAAAAAAAAATATGAAATTGGCAGCCACGCGTTCATATCAAAATTATCTACAAGCACGTATGAAATCTCGTTTGATAGATTATCCGAATGACCTGCTTATGTAGTTCAAACGACAGAGCTTTCTCATGAGAAGTTATTAGAAGTTGTCGTTCAAACGATAATACCTTTTCGTTCGAATGACTTAGTTATCTCATTCGATCGACGCACCGCCTTAATTTTTTTATAAATAGGAGTCTCCAACTCCTTTTTTCATAAGAAGACCTGCGTTTTTTGAACTGTTACGAAACTGCTTCTGCAGAATTCTTTTGTCTTCTTCTTTTAGGTTCTTTAACCTTTGGTTTTTAATTCACAAAACATCCCAATCCTTTTGTGAATTATTTTGGAACCCTAGATTTAACGTTGTTGAAAATTATGATTTGTGGTGAGATCTCTACAATCGAGAGATGCGTGCTATTGTAGAGGGAGTCCCTATGAAGATTAGACTACGTGTCCATGTGGATTCACTGCGTGTGGATTCATTGCTGAAGATAGAACTGCATGTTCTTGTGGAGTATATGTGGTTGTTCCATTGCTGACGACGCTGACCGACACCTGCGAGTATTCGTGTGTCATCCTATTTCATTATAATCCGTGTAAGTTGTTATTTACAAATTATAGTGAAATAAAAAGGTTTTTCCCTTCGGGGATTTTTCCTGAAATTGTTTGTTTTATCCTGCATACTTTATTTTATTGGATAAATCATCTAGATGCATGTTTTAGGGTTTAACTAAAATTTGGGATGAATTAAAATTTGATTTTATTTGAGAACTCGGAATATTTTCGATGTAGAGATTCTACAGTAATCAACATATATACTCATAACACGTGTGCACAAAGTTTTGCGATACTTCTATCGAAAGAGCTCAAAGTCTACCTTAGGTGTAATAATTGTGAACTCGTGTGAAATTGACTCAACTTAATCAACATGTCATGATCATAAATTATTTTCACACCAATGATGGCAAACTATGTAATTTTTTCTCCAGACATTTTAGTTGTGCAAACCCATTAATCTTTGACTTTAACTCCCTCAAAATCTCACATATATGATGATAAACTCTCAATGATTTTTGAAGAAATTAATGCTCATATGTAGCGAAGCATCACTGTATCAAAAATTGGCCCGACACTTCTATTTTTGTGCCTCTAATCTTTTTAGGCTCTTTTAGGAAAACAATGGCTTTTCGAGCAAAGAATATTTTTATCTTTCGTAGCCCCTTTACATTGCATAACATTTAACAATTTTTTTGAAAAAATGATATAAATACGGGCAATGGTTCTTTTGTGCACAACTTTATCTCTTTTTTACATTTGGTTCATTATAAAGCAAAATTGAGATAAGAATATCATATTCGACAGTGAAAAGTTTAAACAAGTTCATGGACGTGTGCATTAAAGATGACTAGCAGCCAAACATGTAGAAATTAGTCATCAAATATCAACATAATGACTCCACACATCATTGAGTACACTATAGAAACGACGTCATGTCTCAAAACACTACGAAAAAGTCACATGAAAATATGATATAAATGGGAGATCTGAACATGTTAAATGTTCATCCATATATTGTGACAAAATAACATAATTCTTTTTAGATTTTTGAAAATTTTATCAAAAGTATTTTTTTTTGCCTTTTCACCTTTTTCATAAAGACAAAAAATATTTTTGTATTTTTCAAAATTATCTAGAAAAATAAAATTCTTTTTGGATTTGTCTAAAAATATCAAAATAAAAAAAATATATACAATGATAATGAAATCTTGCAATAGGAATTAAGATATGAACATGAAAAACACCATATTCTAGAAACAAGTCTCAACTTCAACCATTATGCCTGGAGGAGTTCTTAAAAGGAGAAGACATCCTATGAAATTCCTATATCAAACATTATGAAGTTTTAACTAAAAACTCTACTTGTTCTAAAAAACTCTCAAAATCTCTCAAGTGATGTATGAGGGCATGCAGAGTAACATGTGTGGGAGTCAGTGTAGGAACTTGTGTGGGAGACTACCAGGGAATAGGCTTATAAGAAACTCTCCTTAGCTTTCAAAAGAACTCTCTAAGGTGACCTCTTTGTTTGCAATGGGAACAAATATACACGGTCTGGGGTCCACCTTTCTCAAAACATCTAGGATGATCTCTCCTAGGTGGGTTATGTTGAGGGACATAAGGATCCATCACAAACTCAGGAATAGAATTGGGCACGACTTCGAAAGAGGATGCACCATCATAACCTATTCCATTCCTTTCAACGTTACCTAACGCAGGACTGAGGATCATCTTTCCAACCTTCACAAATGTGTCCTCTAAAGTGACCTTGACCTCCCGTGAGTGAGTTGAAGGGTATCCCAAGTTTCTTTAGACGTGGTTCATATCATAATGCGGCAAAACTCGTTAAGGTTGACGGCTCCCAAAATAGCACTTAAGCCACTAGAGTTATAAGTACTCCACAGGCAGTAGTCTTCCCTCGGTATCCACTGATTCACCCTCCTACCTTATTCATTAGTGGACCCTCGCCCCACAATCTCAGTAGTAGAGAAAAGTCTCTACAAAAGTAACTCAATAATAATTCTTCTTAAGAATGACAAAAGTGATCTTGAATTATTCTCGGGGGTAAGAGATATGATTATGAAGAGTTTTGATCACAAAAGATTTCTCGGGGGTAAGAGATATGATTATGAAGAGTTTTGATCACAAAAGATAACTCAAAAGGTGTTTTCCTTATAGAAAAGAGTTCTTCGAAGATCTGATCCCGTTTAGCCTTTTTATAAAAAGGTTGGATAAAAAGGATAAACATGAAAGATATTGGGAAGATATTCATTAAAAAATTGCATTTTGTGTCGTTCATTTGAAGGAAAAGGAATGTCATTCCAATGACTTCCTTATTTTGTTTGAACGACTTCGAACAAAATCATCTAACGAGATTACAGTGCTGAAAGCCTTGTAACCTCATCAAATCTTGTTCGAACAACCCTGAAACTCGTCTGAACGTGGTGTCATTTTCAGCACAATTTTCTCTTAAATTTTTTTTTGAGTTCCTTTGTATAAAAGATTTCCTCATAAAAAAAATCAATCCCCAGAAAATACTCAGATCCTTTTTACCACTTCAAATGCATACTTCTTCCATGATTATTGAGATGAACAAATCTTGCATTCTTTGAGGGTCTTCAACATATTCTTCAAGTACCTAAAATTTGTGACGTAGATATTTTTAGGTGACATGTTTGTGTAACGGGATATGCCAACATAAAATAAAATGTGAGCAATCATAAATTTTCCTCTTACAAATCTACCCCTTTGGCTATTCCGGTACAAAACACCATCCTAAGCTAAATTGAATCCTATGACTTAATACAATGATCTACCCTCCCCAAATATAAATGAAAATCGAACGTAGAATATGTGCAATTCTTAAATCATGAAACTAGATCTTTCCTTTGCCAAACATTGTCTTCATCCTCTGTGGGTCCAAATGATCATTATCCAAGCGGAACATCCTACACATATGACACAAATAAAGATATCGTGATGCAAAGAGATTTAAACCAAAAACAAAAACTCCCCCTCAGTTTTTTCTCCCCCTTTTTGTCCGTAATAGACAGGGGAGGAGAAACTAAGCATGAAATATCATCATCACACGAAAAAGTGAGATATCAAAACAACTATAATCAATCAAGCATAAGTGATGATAATCTCAAAGGCATGTAATAACTAATTATTTTTTAAAAATTTCAGTCGTTCTTTTCAAGATCAAGTACAAAATGAACAAATTCAACACACCATGAAATAACACTATAATATCCGAACTGTGACTTTGGAATGTAGTGGTGTGAAAATTTTCCATTAGTTAATCCACATATATAGTTATAACATGTGTGCATGAAGTTTTGAGATACTTCTATTGAAAGAGCTTAAAGTCTACCTCGGGTGTAAAAATTATGAACACATGTGAAATTGACTCAACTTAATCAACAGGCCATGAATATAAATGATTCTCACACTAATGACACCAAACTATGTAATATTTTTTCAAGACAGTTTAGTTGTGCAAACCCATTGATCTTAGAATTTTACTCCCTTAAAATATCACATATATGATGATAAACTCTCAATGATTTTGGAAGAAATTAATGCTCATAGGTAGAGAGGCATCGATGTTTCAAAAATTTGCCTGACAGTTCTATTTGTATGTGCCTCTAATAATTTTAGGCTCCTTTATGCAAATGGTGGATTTTCAAACAAAGAATATTTTCATCTTTCATATCCCCTTTTCATTGCTTAATATTTAATAAATTTTTCGAAAATACTATGTACATCCGGGCAATGGTTCTTACATGCACAACTTTATCTCTTTTTAAATTTGGTTTGTGATAAATCAAAATTAAGATTAGACCATCATATTCGATAAGTGAAAAGTAAGTGCAATGTTCAAACAAGTTCATGAACGTGTGATTAAAGGTGACTAGGAGTCCAACATGTAGAAAGTAGTCATCAAAGATCAACATAATGACTCCACACATTATTAAGCACACTATATAAATGACATTATGTCTCAAAACACTATGAAAAAGTCACATAAAAATATGGAATGAATGGGTGATCCCGACATCTTAAATGTTCATCCATATATGGTGACAAAAAACAAAACTCCTTTTGGATTTTTCAAAGTTTTATCAAAGACAAAATCTTTTTGGATATTTCACCTGTTTCATAAAAATAGAAAATATTTTTGTGTTTTTTAATTTTTTTCCGTAAAAACAAAACTCTTTTGGGATTTTTCTAAAAATATCAAAATGAAAATATAGATACAAAGATAAATAAAATAATAGTGCAATCTAGCAATAGGAATTAATATATGACATGAAAGCACCTTCTTTTAAACAAGTTTCAGCCTCATTCATTAGGACCATAGGAGTTCTTAAAAGGAGAAGACATCCTATGAAATTCCTCCATCAAACATTTTGAAGTTTTAACCAAAAACTATACTTTTTCTAAAAAACTCTCAAAATCTCTCAAGTGATGTGCAGGGGCATGCGAAGTAACATGTGTGGGAGTGCGTACGGGTACTCATGCGAGAGCATACCACGGAACATGAGTATGAGACACTCTCCCTAACTTAAAACAGAACTCTTTAAAGTGACCTCTTTATTTAAAATGGTAACAAACATACATGGGCTTGGGTCCACCTTTCTCAAAACGTCTAGGACGAGCTCTCCTAGGTGGGTTAGGTCACCAAGATTGGTTAGGTTGAGGGCTATAAGGATCTATCACAAACTCGAGAACTGACTCGAGTGCGATTTTGGAAGTGGATGCACCATCATAATGTATTCCATGCCTCTTAACATCACCTAACGTGGGACTCAGGAACATCTTTCTCACCGTTTTAGACGTGTCCAATAAAGTTACCTTGATATCTTGATCACGTTCGAGATCAATCGTGAGTTGGGATAAACGGTCTTCATATTTCTCAAAGGTCTCCAATGAAGATTGAAGATCTCTCGCAAGACTAGCCACATTGTTGGTCAAGTCGGTCTTCTTCCTACCTAAAACAATCAACTACTCACACAAATAAATTTTCACCTTCTCGAGTTGGCTCATCGATGCCTCGCAGTCTTTCAAAACTTTCACCTCCTTCTCCAAATCTAACACCTTACGAGACAAATCTTTATTAATCTTTTTCAATTTTTAAGTCTCGGCGTAAAGATCATAAAAAGTTTTTTGGTGATCACCTTCTTCCTCACTCAAACTCTCATCCTCACTCTCACTCTCTCCCAAATCAAATGAAACATCATCGAGGCTTTCACGTTTAGATATATCCCCATCGGTTTGGGACAAAGTAATAGTGCTAACGTGACTATCTATGAATGCAATACACGGTTCATGTGGTGATTCTCCCCCTAAATTAATCGACTTAATCCCACTATCGCTAAGAGTGGTCTTATTTGCAACTTTCTTACCCTTCCTCTTAAGCCTAGTGGGACACTAATATGCCTTCTACCCTTTGCCCTCACATTCATAGCACCTTATCTCATATTTCTCATAAATATTCTCGCACTCATTGTAATTTTTATTTTTCTCAGAAGCCGTTTCGTTGGAAGAATTTTCTTTTGAAAATTTGAGAAATTTTTTGATTTTTTTTGTAAAAAGGGCTATGTCATCTGGTTCAAAAATAAAAGTTAGACTCGAACTCACAAACTTTCTCTTTCTTTTTTTTCTTAGTCTGAGATTTCAAAGCAATCCCTATTTCCTTAGGCTTATCAATATTGGTAAACATAACTATCTCATACGTTTAAAGATCTTCTATAAATTATTCTAACCTAAGAGTATCTAATATCCCTAACGAATTAAGCACGGTGACCTTAGGAATAAAATGGGTTGGCAAGGATCTCAAAATTTCTTAACAACTCTTGTCTTAGAAATTTTCTCACCCAAATTAAAACTAGAATTAACTATATCCAATAAACATTCACAAAACTCATTGAAAGACTCAGACTCTAGCATGGTAATGGTCTCAAATTAGGTAGTCAAATTTTAAAGCTTAAATGCCTTTACAATGTTGGTATCCTCGTGAGTGAGCTGGAGGGTATCCCAAGCTTATTTAAACGTGGTGCACGTCATAATGTGTTGATGAAAAAATAGGTTTAAGGTTTTCTATATTGTTGACAGTCGTAGTGGGTGATGTCCATCCTCATTAGCAAACCAACTTGATACGTTCATTACTTACTTTTAAAGCAGACCTCATCCTCGCTTTCTGATATACATGCTTGGAACCATAAAAAATGGACATTAGATTATGCAAATTATCCATTAAATTATGGCTTTTTAACGATCAACAATTTTTCAAAAAAATGATATAAAAAATTTTGTGGAAAAGTATTACACAATATTTTTGTGTAACCAACACTGATACCAATTTGAGAGTGAACACGAACTAATTGATCAATTTATTTAATTAAATGCCCCCCACACAAGTCCAAATTTTAATCAATTTTTAATCTTCAATTAATTATTGTGTGCATGCGAATTGTATTCAAATATAATGTTGCAATTTTCAGACCAGATATGCAAAAACACACAAGATGAGGAAAAATCCCTTTGCAGGGCGAAACCTTTTATTCAGCACTATTGACAGTTTTAAATACAATCGACTTACAAAACACTTATCTACAGTAAGTTAGACGTGCATAGTCTTCAAAATGCCAACCGATACGATCTAACTCTAGAGTCGTCCACATGCAATAGTCTACCCTCATATCCCCCGATTCAACCTTCTTCCTTCTTCACTAGTGGAACCTGGTCCTAAAATCTCAACAGTATAGAAAAGTCTCTATAAAAGTAACTCAATAAGAATCCTTCTTGAGAAGGATAAAAGTGATATTTAATAATTCCCGATGGTGAGGAATATGGTTATGAGGAGTTTTGATCACAAAAGATAACTCAAAAGTTTTTTTCTTTACGGAAAAGAGTTCTTTGAATATCTAATCCCGTTCATCCTTTTATAAGAAGGTTGGATAAAAAGGATAAACACAAAAGATATTGGGAATATATGCATAAAATATCAAAATATGTTTCAGTCGCTCGAACAAAAAGGAATGTCGTTCGAACGAGTGCCTTATTTCATTCGAACAACTTTGAACAAAATCATCTAACGAGATTATAATGCTAAAAGCGTTGGAACGTCATCAACGCTCATTCGAATGACCATGACACTCGTTCGAAAAAAACTTCATTTTCAGTGCAATTTTTTCTAAAAAAAATTTGATTTCCTTTATATAAAATATTGCCTCATAAAAATAATCAATTCCCAAAAAATACTCAGAACCTTTTTACCACTCCAACGTATCCTTCTTCCAAGATTGTTAAGATGACCAGATCTTGCATTCTTTGACAGTCTTCAACATAGTCTTCATGTAGAAAGAAGTAGTGGTGTAGATTTTTTAGGTAACATGTTTGTGTAACGAGATGCGCCAAAATAAAATAAAATGTGAGCAATCATAAATTTTTCTCTGATACCAAAATTTCATAACATAAAACCACATTAAAATAACAATTAAACTTAGATCCCTAACCATACATTTGTAAATTTTAAATTTGTGTACAAAAAAGGACCATAATAATATTAGAAATTAATGTAATTGAAGCATTACTCCTATATCCTTACCAAAAACAAATTAAATTTCCACCTAAGCAGAGAGAGTACATCTCCGATATGGGTTTCTAAACAAAAATTGTTGAACAAGTGTGGATAGGTTATTTGGAAAAGGCTTTTGAGTGGGTAGTTTATATTGTAAGGGGGAGATAGAGAAAAAGTGGAATATAGATAGTTTGAGAAGAAATATGTTTTACCTTAAGGTTTGCTAGAGAAAGAGGTCTTGTGGTGGGAAGAAAATAAAAAATCGCAATTAACTAGCATGAAATGAAAATTGGTACCAACTTGTCTTTTGGGTTTTAGGTCAATTTTTTTTATTGAAGTGAGAAAAGTTTGGAGTTATATATATCACACTTTTATATAATATAATATAAATTATATCTCATTTAACTCATATTTATTACAAATGACATAAAAGATCAGCCCCATACTAAAATTTTGATAAATGATAGTAAACGTCAAATTTAAAACTGACATAAATGGCTATTTCTCTTGCATTAATGCCATTGTTATTATCATGCCAATGAGAGAACCATGAGCCAAGTAATAAATGATGTTTATTAATTACTATGTTTGTTGACTCTAAACCATTTTTGTTAATTACTATGTTAGATATTTTGTATGTTCAGTAGTCCATTTTTTTACTAGGGTACATACATGGAAGCATATTCTTTATATGTACACCCGATAGAAGACCCATCTTTTTGGCCCATGGTCATTTTCAACTTTTATCTCAGTTACATTTGTTTATATGTACAAATATTCCTATATTTTAACTGATATACAATTTAAATACAGCCCAACACAAATTCTTTCCCTCGGCACTCAAAAGACGACCAGGTATACTTAAAAAACAAGAGGAAAAGAGATCCAGATGAAGTTGTTACACCAAAAAGACAACAAAAAAATGCAACAAATGTGGCTAACTAGGACGCAACAAAACAACATGTACTGGTGCAATAACTAAATAATCAACTGGTGTATATGGTAATTCAGTTCACCTTTCTTTATCTATTTCATTACATATTTTACATCATATTTTACACCCTTCTTTTTTCGCTCATTATTGAGCCTAGTACAGGTTTGGAGGGGACAACTATGCATTCTATAGTTGGGATCATACCAACTCTGGTTATTCCATCTATGTATGTTTCAATAACCAAACACGCAAGCGAGAAAGGGAAGAAACAAAGCAATTATGAACCAACACAGGAGGGATGGACACGTTTATTTGGCGAAGGGTCTTCACTGCCAACTACATCACCTGTGACTGATATTATACATCAAGTCAGCCAAGACCAAACAAAATGATTTATTCCGTGGGTGTTTTTTTATTGGGGGTAAGTGATTAACATTGTATGCACCATTTTATTGTCAAACTTTTGGTTTTTTTATGGTAAAATAGTTTGTTTTCTTCCCTCTTTAAAACTTGTTTAGTTTGTTGTGTTGACATTTCAGATCAAAAAAATTTTCATTTTAAAGAAAAACATATCACTAGAACTATTTTCATCAATTTAAATTGAACTTACTCTCAAATCCATTACCCAAATCATCTAAATTAATTTATATCTTAGCATTGACATTGACATTCCTACTTTCTTTTTTGTTGTATCTAACATCTGCCAACCATTCAAAGTGCCCACAACCCAAACATTTCAAAACATTCTATCGAGAACTCATCTCTTGTTTCAAGTCCATAACTTTCTTGATCCTTGGTAGCATTTTGGGCATGTTGTCTCCTTCCACGAAAAATTTGTCATCTCGTGACCATTATCCCCTCATTGAAAACAAGCATTAGTTAATGAGGATGATGAGAATCCTCGTGTAGTATTATCCCTAGGATTATTGATTGAATCTTCTAACCGCATCCATCCATCACATATGTCAAGTTGGAATTTCATATATTTATTCCCACGTGTTCTTTATCTGAGAAGTCATTACCATCATCAAACCAGTGCATTTTTTAACATGACATTTCTTGTACAAAAAGGTACATTTTAATGCACAATGCCTTTTTGCATCACAGATTTGGCATAATTCCTACAAAAAAAATAATCTTTATAGTATGTAATTTTACAAATGATTTAAGAATTAAATAAATACCGCTTGTTCATGACCTCCTCCCATTATTGCTGGAAAAAATGCCCCTTAATGCATTTGGTTTAACTGGATTTTGTAGCATCTATATTTAAAGTAAAAAAACATGCCGAAGTAAGATTTTGTACTAGATTTGCAACATCTACTTGAACGTGGGTATTGATGTACATTTCCACGAACCAAATGGCTGTCTAACGTTTGGGTTAAGGGTTTGTAATGGTTGGTGTTAGTTTTGGCACACATTCATTAATAGAAGGAACTATGGCACCCAACCACACATAAACAAGAACAAATAGACCCAAAAATGTAAATGACCCTAAAATTTATATAGATGTTGTAGAAACTTTATCTAGTTTGGAGAGGTCAGCAAGAGGAAACTAATTAGCATTGAGTAGGAGAAAACTTGTACTTCTAAAGTAGGTGGGGCTTGGTGTAAATATTTTTTAAGGTTTTTAATGAGGATACAATTATTTAAAAAAATGGAATGTGATCAACAAAGAATCCATATGGAAAATTTTACAAGAATAAATTTCAAATTTAGTACATCCTCCCACTTAAGTCATTATGCTAAAGCTTTTACATGAAAATAAATTAAAGAGTGCCACCGAGGGGTTAAAATCTGCTCTAGGTGGTTAGTGGGAAATAGGAAAAAGTGTAATTTGTAAAGAGGTAATTGAATTAGTAGGACTAATTGAAATTCTTTGTACTTGGACACTTCGCTAATGTCTAGTCTCAAACCTAATATAGATATTCTGATCAGCAATGGTTTATGGAATATATCACCTCTTTTTGAAAACTTGTATGTTTTAATGTTTGGGTTGATTAAGTCTAATTATTAAATACAAAGTGTCCTTCCAATTAAATACCATTCTTAGCATGAGATGAAGTAGTAGTAAAGATAAACAAGATATTGAGAGTTTTTGGAATCAATTTACCTTATATCATAGTAAATAAATATTATTCAGTAATGTTGTTGAATATAAATAAGCCAGTTAAGAAAAAATTGAGGATGATGGTTTTATATGGTGTTATATATATATATATATATATCTGAGAGAGAGAGGGAGAGAGAGAGAGAGAGCAAGGCTCTTATACAACATCACACCTCATTGAAGGCCCTATTTTTTTACTCACGGAGTTAACCTTCCAATCAACACATATTCAAACAATTAGGTCAAAATATAATTTCTAGCTATTTTTAAAAAATCCAAAAAAAACTGCTAAAAATACCTTACTTATAAGGATCAACTACTAAAAAATCCTTCAAATATTGTTTAATACACATTTACTCCAAGCCTTTTATTTTGTACCAAAAATTCCCTCAAACACCTATTTAACAATATTCTCTTATTTTTAAAGGTCCGCGCCAGCGGCATGGTGAAGGACTTTTTGGAGCAAAATAAAAAGGTTTGGATTAAACATGTATTAAAAAATGTTCGATGGACTATTCGGCATATGCCCCTATTTATAATGGTCTACGCCAGTAGAATTTTGTTAGTTTTTTAAAAATAGCTAGCAAACGTATTTTGACCTGATGTTTTGAACATGTGTTGATTTAAAGGTTAATTTCAATAAAAATACATAAAAAATGTGGAAAAAATATTTCGTAGGCCCTAGAACTAGATGTGATATGTGGTATAATGTACAGAGTGTGATGTAGGAGAGTCGTTCTTTCTTTCTCTCTCTCTCTCTCTCTCTCTCTCTATATATATATATATATATATATATATATATATATATATATACACACACACACACACAAGTGTTAAACTTGGATTATAAATTATAAACTCTTTAGGATTATTGCTCTTATTGTAGTTTGAATCAGAATCGCTAGCATATAGGGGATCAATAATGCTCCCACTGTCCTAAATTACTTATGACTATTTGAATGTCAAACATTATTTTAATAACCTAAAATTTTAATAATTAATCATTGGGATATTATAATAAAGTATTGTTATTCTTGTGCATTAAAATTGGTTTAGTTATTTTTATAATGGCGTGGATTTTAATTATTAGGGAAAATTATAGTAAATCCCCCAAGACTATAGTAGTTTTGCAACCCTAATCTAAAAAACCAAACAAAAGTCCCCCAAAATATTGAATTTTAACACTTAACACATTTTCATTGGAAAAGAGGGGATAAAAACATGCTTTTATGCATAAAAATGAAACATTTTATGCATATTTTTTAGGTGTCAGAGTTCAATAGTTTAGGAGCTATTTACTAGGTTTCTTAGATTAGGGGTCTATTTACAAAATAATTATAGTTCAAGGGCATTTACTATCTTTACCCTAATTATTATGGATACATTAATGTGATTATTAAAGTTATTTTGAAAACTTTGAGAATGGTATCAAGCTATACATTTAATAATATGAGGATTTATTATGAAGAATAAAATTAACAATTTACAGTAAGAAAGTTAATAAATTAGTTAGTAAATTGGTTATATGAGGTAATAATGTTAAGAAAAGAGTTAAGTAAAGAGTTCAATTTATATATGGTATATGCAATAGTATGTATTTTACTCATGATCCGTAATAGGACTAGATTGTCTTATTCCGTTGGCCAAATATACTTTGAGTCTTGTCCTTGAGGTTGTTCCAAAAAAGCTCCATGCAAATCATTTAACAGATATCCTCACCTTCATGCATTTCCTTTTTATACCACTATTAGGAAGGTAAGACGGACACGAATACTCAGACACATTTTACTCACACGTGTTCTTTTTATTATAAAATACTTTTTGTGTGTGTTTGTGCTGATATGGATATTTGGACTTATTTATGAAATGTAATAACATTTTATTTGAAAATCATACCATTATTACATAAAGATTGTTGAGATCTATCACAGGAGACCTTCACCGAAGTGAGTCTTTCTTTCATTGTAGCGACAGTATCACACTGGCTGCTCCTTGTTCCAAAGATTTTGTTCTTTGGCCTGCCTTTTATCCTCGCGACTGTTTCACCATAGCGACACAAAATTTCACTTCCATGAAACTCCAACAATATGTTCCCATGAAAAAAATATGAATTATTATGCAACCTAGATCGCTTCAGGTTCTCTATAGCGACGAAATATCTTACTGCAGCGACACATGTTTAACAATGCCAAAAGTTACTTTTGGAACTAAGATTTTGTACACATTTCTTAGTACTCATGAAAACTTAATATCTAACCATATCTTTTTCACTTTTATACCAAGTTAAGTCTACTTACCTACTTGTACCCTTATAGTTTCTCTTGCAAGATTTAGTGATATATGTATGTGGGTTAGACTTGATGTTGTGCAAATATGTAATTGGGTATCTTCCATCTTGAACTTGTATATAAAACCTTTTCATAATTTGATATATTGACTCAAACTTGTAAATAAAACTTTATCATAATTTGACTAGAGATTTTAATTGGGTATCTTCCATCTTTCTCGATTTTTGGCACATGCCCTCTAAATTTGTATCAGAGCTATACCAGATTTTTATAGGTTCAATTACCTTGAGATAGATCTTGTGTGTGAAGATTAATCTTATCATGTGAAATATTATTCGTGACTTAATTGGTGCACCTAATTTCCATTATTATGTAAGACTTGCAATCTCGTATGATGTTTTGCATCATTCTTTGTATAATAATGAAGATTTTTATGTTAGTAACAGTGATAGTGATTGTTAAGAAGATGATCTCCAAACGTATTATGACAAGATTTGTATATAATTAAACATATTAACAAAAAATAAGGTGATTTTATCTTCTAAGATAAAAAGATTTAATGAAGAAATGTCATTAAGAAGAATGAAGATTTTTCCTCTTCCTGGTTGATCAATGAAAGGGATCATTTTTAGAAAAGATCAAAACTCTTAAAAGTGAGAAAATCAGAATTTCTCTTAAGGTAGCACTTGTAAAAGATGAAAATGAATTTTATGTGCTTTGGAAGCTCAAGAACCCATTCTTTTTTAAAAACCTAAAGATATTAATGCCTCTATTCTAGATCTGTTGGACTTACTTGATGAATTAAAAGATAAGATCGTTATTTTAAAAGAAGAGGATAAAAGTTTTGCTAAATTTCGGAGGTAGAGAAAATGTTTTATTTTATCTTTTGAAAAAATCTTAAAATGGTCTTCTTTCATATGAAGACTCCAAAGTTTCTTTGAAGAAGAAAATTGAAATTATTCAAAACGATTTGATTTCAACCAAAAATGAAAATGGAAATCTAAAGGAGAAATCATAAAAGCATGGATATATTAGTTTGATATCAAGACGAAAAGGAACTGAAAAACTGGGGATAGGTTTCAATAATTTTGATGTTTTCTATTTTGGAAAGGAAAACGTCTTTATGAAAGATTCTTCTCAAAATGATACAAGAAACATTGAAAAAGAACCCTTAACATTTCAACGTAAAGGGAAAAATATTCTCAATCATTTTAAGAAGAAGAAACATTTTGTAAACTCCAAGTTTAATGACAAAAACACATGCTTAATCATAAAAGACCTAAAAGGGACATGATTTGTTTTTATTGCCACATCAGGGTCATATTAAGGATTTTTGTTTTATGTGGAGAAAGATTCAATAGTTTAAGAAGGTTTGTCCCAAGACTTCTCTATATGCGCCTCATCCAAACGATTATAAATATGACAATTATGATAGGAAATGAAATTTGAGAGAATTTTCTTTTTGCTTAAATCAACCTTGTACTTTCATAATGCTAGGAAGGATTATATATTCATTAGGAATAACACTTTGGGATAAGAACATGAACATCCCAGGCATGTTCATAAGAAAAGGGGCAAAATAAGTGCAAATACTCCCAAGATCCAACCAACTTTCAATCCACTATATATTAAACTAATATGTATTAGGAATGATCATTTGAATTCGATAGATTTAGAAACTAGACCGGACCATTTGTTGATTTCTCAACTTCTATTTATTAGAAGGTTTCACTAAGGACTTAGGACTTCTTATAATTATAATCTTGTTCTTAGCTCATTTTACTTTGTTTAATGCTTTATTTTCATAATTTGTTTCTAAATACCTTTTGTGAGTGTGCGCTATTAGGTCACCTTGCCAAAATTCTAAGAATAACCTATGTATCTTATTTGCATATGGCGTTTGTATCTTGGTTGTGTTTATGACTATGAACTCTACAATTAGAACAAAAAAGCTTTTAAAAATCTACGATTCTTTGATCTTGATTTATCTAGAGCATAATTCAAAACTCATCTCACTTACATCGCATTACTTTTTGAGCATTATCTTATGAACTAAATAACAAAACACTTCCGACTAATGCTTTGTGAAATTTTCAAAATGTATGTGAATTGAAAAGGGTGTCATTTTTGCCTTTGTATGTATGAGACTTGTATCTTCATGGTTGGATTTGAAAATGATGTGTATTTCAAAATCACGAGAGATGATGTGGTTAGGGATACAACTTTGATTGGAAAATACTATCACTGAAAATTAGAAATAGTATTCCATCATAGCAACGGATGTGTGAAAGCCACCACTTGCAAAAATATGTTTTAAAAGAGATGTTTCAAAGATTATATCTATCCAAAAATTAAATATCACCAAAGATGTGAAACAATGTTTTTACCATAAATCGTTTAATGAGGAAGAGAAAAGTGTTAGTTAAAGATTTTATTTTTCATGAAATTTTTTTTTTTGAATAAAAATCATTTAGAGTTTTAAATTCCCAAGTTAAACTTCTCTTTTGATATTTTTTTGATTTCATCGAAAAAATGTTCATATTTGTACACTTTTTCTCTCACACATTTTCTCTCCTATGTGATCTTATAAATTAACTTAAAAACATTCTATGATTTTACCATTAGCTAGTTTATTCTCCTTTAGAGTGCTTGGAATAATTATTTATAACTTGACTTGATAATTCATAATGAAAATATATCAAATTTTATTTGGTTATGTCATTTTAGGAAGTGGATCATTTGAAAATGATCACTTTTTATATTTAAGAGTTGTTCTTGAGTCGAACACTCATTTGAGAGAGTTGAAATTTTTCTAGCCAATTTCACGATCATTTAAAGGCATGCCACCGCAGTGACTTCAACCGTCGCTCTAGGAAAGGTCGCGACCACCGATATGTTTCTCTACAGTGATATTTTGTTTTAAAGTGCGCCTAAATCCTCTTTTCTATCACGTTAGCAAATATACATTTCTCTCTCGACTTTAAAACCCAACCGATCCTATCCCATATTTGGACATTTCATAAGCTTTTGTGGACGATTCTTCTCTATTACCTATCCTAGACAAAGTTTGGTAAGTTAATTCTTCTACTTTGTTTCTAGATTTTCAATTTGTGTCATTTTTTTATGGGTTCGGCGTTTATCCTTTTAGAGTTACTTCTTGACACTACTATTTTTTATACTATTTCATGTTTATATGAGTTGAACTCCACGAATTTAACTCCTATTACATGATTTGATTATTTCTTTTAATAATTGAGTTTAATTTTTCTTTTAGATTCCTTTCTTTTTATACCATGCATGGGATTTCTAAGAGACGTAGGTCTGGGGAAATTTCATCAACTTCTAGTAAACTATCTCCGCCCAGATTTTCTAATCCAACAAACTTTTCTCCGTTTGAGAATTTCCAATGCCACGCTGTTCACTATGAGAGAACAATTAAATGGAATTATCTTCGGTCTAATTATGCTATCGGGGTAAGAGTTTTTGAAGAAAGACATTGGACGAGTGCTGGAAATCAAGGTGTTTAAATGGAGTATGTATATCCTGATCTCGTTAGAGCATTTACACCACTGTTTTGATTTCTGAATCCATATTTACGTACGTTGTCCGTGGTATTTCCATCATTATCATCGCTCCATCTTATCTACGGGATATTTATCGGTTACCTACTCTTATCAACCCTACCTACCCATATGCACTTGGTATTTCTCTTAACATGGACGAAGTGGTCACGACGATCATCGAAAGAGAAATTACCTAGGACCCTCTATGTGCTATACCCTAAGGTAGTCTTATCAATTTTTTATTATCTTCTCATCATCACATTCTCAGTGAAAATTACTCATAACTCACATCATCATACCATAGATCGATTTTAATTATTAATTTCTTCATGCCATGGGAATTGGTGTCACTGTGGCTTAGGACAGCTGATGTTTGATATGATGATTAGGGGGATTAAAATATCCGATTAGGGTAACTATCCCGCTTTTTATTATGGATTTCTCATTCAGGGCCTGCTAATCACCGTAAATTTCCATATCTTTTCATGTGAAAAGATGCAAAAGTCTAGAAAGATGATCACCTCTGCCTCAATTTTTGATAGGATGAAGAAATGACATAAGACACCTCCACCTCGTACTGTAGAGAAAGTGGAAGACATTTTTACCCATGAACTTAGTGATAGAACCTCTTATCCACGATATAGGATTGCTCGTGCCTCACATTAATTTAACACCCATGTGCCTAATGATGAAATCCCACATATAATTACTTGGGTTGATGATTTGTTACGCATAGAAATTTTCACTTAACTTACCTCATTCCAATATGGTTGAATTGAATTTCTGACCTCAGTCCTCAAGTAGATACATGACATGCAATGCAACATTCTTGATCTTAAGTCTGAAGTTCATATTCTCCGTCGATATCATGAGAACACGAATGAAGATGACAATGAGGGCGACAAATAGGTGGTGTTTGGGTTGTACAGACTCCTTTTTAAACTTTGTTGGGTTGTTTTATTAGTTTAAACGTTTGGTTGTTTATGTGTTGGTGACTTTGTTCTGTCACTTTTGGATTTTATGATTAGTACTCTGCTAGTTGGAGTAAAATTTCATTAAAGCTATTTTTAATTTCTTTTAGACAACTCCTAACGTTTTGTGTCATTTTCATATAGTATAAGTTTTTGTCTATATCGCTTGCTTATCATGATTATCTTCTTGTGATACTTAGCTCATTATATGATTTTGTGCTTTTATTTACTACACCAAGGATTATTTAACCTTATTATTCATTCATTTGGTTTATTTCCTACTAACCCGTTCTTTATACTTGTTAACTTGCATACATGCTTTATTCTTTCCAATTTTAGTGCACTTTGTCTTGTATTGGTATTTACATGAACTAACTAGATTATGCTGCTTTTCTATATCTATTGGTGATATATGGAGTAGATTCCATGAATTTCATACTCTATGTTTATTTAATTTTGATTGAAATTTTTTGCTATATGATCATTCATAACACACTTGTTTAATTTAATTTTTCTTTGTCTTTGTCCTTTCCATGACAAAAAGGGGAAGAAGGATTAGATTAAGGGGGAGTTCTAATTACAAATATATCTTCATTTGTTTTATGAAAAACTAAATGAACAAGAAGTTTATATCCAAGAAATGTATTACATATCTCAATATGGCATATAACACTAAAATATTGTCATTTTTAGAACATGTATACATACCTTAAATGATGAATCACTTTCATATCTTATTCATCACATAATTTATGTGAAACTGTCCATCATATATATATTTCATTAGATTGAATGACAGATTCATAGGTTGTAGAGTTTTGAGCAATTCTTCTTCAAATGGAGGATTAGTAGTGTAGGGATGTCTGAGAGAGTATTGCGCGTGCACTCAAATAAGAAATTATACAATTAAATTCAGTTTAACCCAAATAAACCCTAAACAAGCAACTAGGTGTGATTTAATCAAGAAGTAGATCATGAAGATTAATCAAACACACACAATTGAGGAAAAATCCCCCAAAGGGGCAAAACCATTTATTTTCATTATATTATTGTAACTGTACAATTTTGGATTACAATGAAAATACAAGTGACTAAGAATTACCCTCAGGTATCGGATTCTGTAGTCGGCGGCTGGAAATATCCCTTTCTAGAAGGGCTGCAATGAAGAAGAAGAACGGTCTTCTCCACAAGGGTTGAACAGCAACTGGTTGTGTTCTTGGGTTACCAAAAGTGATTCACAAATGTATGAGTAGTTGTGTGAATCAAACCATGAGTTTTGAAACTCATAAAAGTGAGGACTTTTTGTTTTTTGAACTATGAAAATCGTGTGTATAAGTCTTAGAAACCAACTCCCCGTAGTGGAATTAAATAAGAAGTCCTGGGCCTTGAAAATCTGAACACGATCTGTTTTGTGTTTATCCCAGGCGGACCGGTCCGGGTCTGAGGCGGATTGGTCCGAGTAGGCAGACCGATTCTTTTTATTTTTGGCTTCTTCGGTTCGCTTGCGGTCCGGGGTGTACTGGCTTTTTAGCAGGCGAATCGGTCCGGTAAAGGGGCGGACCGATTTGGGGTCAGATCGGTTCATTTTCTCTGGGCGGACCGGTCCGGTCTGTCAAACTTTGATTCCTCTTCTTCTATTGATATTCGGATCCATTGATGACTGTATGAATCTTGAATTTCTTCAACGGTGTAACGGCGTATGACATAACAAATTGATAATGGACAAAAATGTCCTTACAAATCTCCCCCTATGTCTATGCCAGTACATACATAAAAACAAACATCCGAATTATCAACCAACAAAAAATGCCTATACAAATCTACCCTTCCATGAACCCAAAACTGGAAAGATACAATTGAATAAGACTTCAACGTTTGCTCTTCGAATCTTCAGGAATCTCAACACTTTTCTCATCAGGGTGTGCAATCCAATGATAATCCATGTAGTACGTGCACACATGAGAAAAAGTAAAATACCAAGTGACGTATCGAGTTTGAAATGAGATAAACAGATATGCCAATATGCTAATTGGTGATAAACATCTCAACACTACAAAACATCCCCTTAAGTGATAATTCTTTCTCCCCCTTTTTATGATGTCCCCAAATAGACAAATGAGAGAAATAATGCAAACAAGTAATGACGGGGTGTCACAAGGAAATACACAACTATTTTTTTAATTTTTCTAAATTTTTCAAACAAAATCACACCATGAATGAACACAAAGCAACCAAGTTGATGATAGCGTTAATGAATGGGTGTGAACATAATTCGATAGGAAGATCAATGCTTACAAACATGACATATGTGCACGATGAATATTGGATATTCCTAGCGAATGAACTCAAATGCTTCCTTTGGTGTAAAAGAGTGACAATATAAGATATTGACTCAATCAAATCAACAAATCAAAGCTCAAAGTGATATTCACACCAATAACGTCCAAAACGATTTTATGATTTTTCAAGACCATCAAGGAAGTGAAAACCTGTTTAAAGATTCTCCAACCAAACTCCCTCAGATATATATTTTGAATAGAGGTATACTAAATTCTCAAACTTTGGATAATTGATGGTGAACCTAATGGCCCATATTTGGCATGAATTTCTTTTTATTGCCTTTAAATTTTTTTGGGCTCTTTTAACCTCTTTGGACCCTGGATAATAAAATTCCTCCATTTTTTAGGTCCTTTTGAACGGTGGCTTTTGCGCAAAGAAGAGATAATTACCTTTCGCAGCCCCTTCCCGTTCTTAAACAAACACTCAGTCTCACCAAAACGGTTTTTACATGCATTCCAATCTTGTCAAGTTTTATAGCATATTGTTCGTTGTATAGACATAATTGAGATGAAAACACTCAAGCCAATATGTGATAGACAAGTGCAATAATCAAATAAAGCCGTGCATGTGTGCAATAAAGGAGATAGGAGTCAAACATGTAGGAAAATATCACTAATTACATCTCAAAGACTCCATACAATGTAAAGCACATGGATGAAATGATGTAGCATCTCAAATCTCTATCAAACAGTCACATGGATAAATGAAATGAATTTATGACTTGGCTATCTTAAATTCTCATCCATAAAAGGTGCAAAAAAAAATCTTTTTGGATTTTTCAAAAATTTTAGCAAACTAAAATCTTTTTGGGCTTTTCTCAAAATTTTTCTTAAGGGAAAATCTTTTTGGAATTTTTGTTTTAACGAAATAAAAAATGAACAAAAATAAAACAAACTAATGGTACATGCTAGCAATAGGCAAAAGAAACAGCATGAAAATCAACCTATGCTAGCAACCAAGACAAGATCTCAACCGGGAGTAACGGTGGAGTTTTCCAAAGATGGTGACATCTTTTGAACACACTCCACTAGATCATGTGTTGTCTTGATCAAAAACTTTACTTTCTCGCCAATATGTGAAAACTCTCTATCATAATGTGCAAGCAAAGTGTTATGAGTGGGTGTATGTGCATGAATGTGCGAAGTGGCATGATATGGTACAAAACCCAACTTGGAACAAAACTCCCTAAGATGTCCTCGCTTCTTGCAGTGTGAGCACACATAAACCGGTCTAGGAAGTAATTTGTCAATAATTTTGGGATGAACATTCCTAGACGGGATCCCATGGGATTCACTCACCAAGGTGGATATAGGCTCGGGTGCATTAAAAGTAGTGAATGTACCGTCATTACCTTTTCCAACATCATTCAAAACGGGATAGATAACCATCTTATCAACCTTCTCAGATGCATTCTCTAATGTGACTTGGACCTCTCGTGCTTGTTTGAGATCATCCTCGAAATGGGATACATGTGTCGTCAGACTAGACACCGTGTTGGTCAAGTCACCTTTTTCCCTTTTTAGCTTATCATTCTCTTCCTTCCACTCACGAATCTGAAGACCTAGGATCCTATTTGACCATTTTGTTTCCATGGTTTCGATAAACAACTTTCTAAAAGCTTTTCGGATCACACTTTCATCACCATCCTCATCCTCACTATCACTTAGAGAGGTGGGCATTGCATCTTTCTTAAGCTCTCTCCTAAGGTTAGTGGGACACTCAAATTGCTTGTGCCCTGTCCCATCGCACTCAAAACATTTCATCTTCTCAAGTTCTTTCTTTATTTCTTTTCCACTCTCACCACAACTTTCTCTTTCTCCAAACATTCTTAAATCTTTCTCTAAAGCAGTGATCCTAAGAACTAACGCTTTATTATGCTTCTTGGTTTCAAATGACGCAGAATATAACTCGGCGTAGGCGTGTTGAATATCACTCTCGCTCTCACTTGAGTCATCCTCCCCCTCACTCATCGCTCTCAACGTAGCATCCTCATCGTCGTGAGAAGCATTGGAGGTATTCACATGACTTGCCATGAGTACGGTGATGTTATGCTCATGCGATGACTCATCTCCACAGTCCACCGACTCAACCTCACTGTCGTCACTAAGGGTAGCATTTAGGACAGCTTTCCCTTTCTCTCCGTTCAAATGGGTGGCACACTGAAAGGCTCTATGACCCCTACCATCGCACTCAAAGCATCTCTCACTTTCTTTCTTAGAAGGATTTTTGGAATCTTTTTCATTTTTCTTAAATTTGATAATCCTTTTGATTTTTTTTGTAAAAAGATCCAAATCATCTAAGTCAAAACCGCACTCAGAATCTGACGTGTCAGTCTCTCTCTCTTTATAGACAACTCTTCCCTCTTTCTAGCCGACCCCTAACTCTTTTTCTCTTTGGCATTAAGTGCAATTCCCTTATCTTTAGACCTAGGAGTTTTAGGGAACATATCAATTTCATAAGTTTGCAAATCTCCTACAAGTTCTTCCAATTTTAGCGTATTTAAATTGCCCATAGAATTTAGCACAGTGACTTTAGGGATAAAACGCTTGGGCAAAGAACGAAGAATCTTTTTAACAACTCTAGAATTAGGAATATGTTCACCAAGATTAAAGCTAGTATTAACAATGTCAGAAAGTCTAGCATAGAAATCATCAAAACATTCAGTCTCATGCATGGTGATGGTTTCAAATTGAGTTGTCAAATTTTGCAATTTAGACTCTTTCACAGCATTTGTTCCTTCATGGGTGAGTTGTAAAACATCCCATGCCTCCTTTTATGTGGTACACGCCATGATACATCGGAATTCATCGGGAGTGATGGAATCGAAAATAGCACTCAAACTTTTAGAGTTAAAAGAAGACCATCTAAATTCATCTTTAGTCCAAGAGGTGACAAATTTTAAATTAGTTACGTTTTCCACAGTGACGGAGGGAGGTGTCCACCCTCTTTCAACTAAAATCCAAACCCTTTCATCTATAGCTTTTAAAGCCGCCCTCATTCGGGCTTTCCAATAAGCATAATTTGTCCGGTCAAAAACAGGTAATTTATTATATGATTTCTCCATTTGAACACGCACTTTTTCAAAAATCATTTTTTTTCAGAAAAAGGATATCTTAGAAAAGATTTTGCGGAAAATAGGAATACGCGATAGATTAGCGTAACCTGCTCTGATACCAATTTGAGAGAGTATTGCGCGTGCGCTCAAATAAAAAATTATATAATTAAATTCAGTTTAACCCAAATAAACCCTAAACAAGCAACTAGGTGTGATTTGATCAAGAAGTAGATCATGAAGATTAATCAAACACACACAATTGAGGAAAAACCACCCAAAGGGGCAAAACCATTTATTTTCATTATAATATTGTATTACAATGAAAATACAAGTGACTAAGAATTACCCTCAGGTATCGGATTCTGTAGTCGGCGGCTGGAAATATCCCTTTCCAGGAGGGCTGCAATAAAGAAGAAGAACGATCTTCTCCACAAGGGTTGAACAACAACTGGTTGTGTTCTTGGGTTACCAAAAGTGATTCACAAATGTATGAGCAGTTGTGTGAATCAAACCATGAGTTTTGAAACTCATAAAAGTGAAGAATTTTTGTTTTTTGAACTCTGAAAATCGTGTGTATGTCTTAGAAACCAACTCCCCGTAGTGGAATTAAATAAGAAGTCCTGGGCCTTGAAAATCTGAACACGATCTATTTTATGTTTATCCCAGGCGGACCGGTCCGGGTCTGAGGAGGATCGGTCCGGGTAGGCGGACCGATTCTTTTTATTTTTGGCTTCTTCGGTTCGCTTGCGGTCCGGGGTGTACTGGCTTTTTAGCAGGCGGACCGGTCCGGTAAAGGGGCGGACCAGTCCGGGGTCGGATCGGTTCGTTTTTTCTGGGCGGATCGGTCCGCCCTGTCAGACTTTGACTCCTGTTCTTCTTTTGATATTCGGATCCGTTGATGACTGTATGAATCTTTAATTTCTTCAACGGTGTAACGACGTACGAGATAACAAATTGATAATGGACAAAAATGTCCTTACAATGTCGTTGCCTTTGGTCTGACTTATGTGTATATATTATAGGTTGGTAGACTTATCTTTAAAAATTTTAGTCGTTATTTTTGTATATTTTCACGAAATAGATGAAGGGGGAGAATGTTAGAGTATGAATTTTACTTAAGGTCCCCAATAGGACTAGATTGTCTTATTTTACGTTGGAAAAATATACTTTGAGCCTTGTCCTTGAGGTTGGCCAGAAAAGTGTCAAGCAAATCATTTAACGGACATCCACACCTTCATATGTATCCTTTTAATACCAATATTAGGAAGGTAAACAGGATATGTAGACTCATGCACATTTTACTCACACGTGTTTTCTCTATTAGAAAATACTTTTCTTGTGTGTGTTTATGTTGCTCCAGATCGTTGGACTTATTTATGAAATGCAATAAAAATTTATTTAAAAATATTACAAATTGCTATTCATAAAGGTTGCTGAGGTCTGTCATAGGAGACCTTCTTCACAATAAGTCTTTCTGTTGCTATAGAAATAATGTATCACTAGTCGTGCCTTATTCTAAAGATTTTGTTCTTGGGATTGCCTTGTATCCTCATGCAATTTCTCCACAGCGACACAAAAATTTTGTTCTTTAGATTTTTTAACTCTTGTTTTTCTCTTCTATATATTCTTTAAATCTTTTAAATTTAATTACTTGTGAAATTTAAAAATATTTTGAAGTGAACTTTTTTGCTTTAAAATCTTTTCAAAACGTTGAATAAATATCTTTCTAATTTTTTCTTGTGTTGTTTTTAGATATCATTTATCTCAGAGATATATTTGTGAGTTAAGCCATTATTTTTAGAAAAACACTTTCACCGTAGGTCGTCACCCACCTAGAAAGTGGTACAACACTTCAAGGAGGCTTCTCACGTTTTTCCATCTTGGAACACATAGTTTCGTTCTCAAAATAAAAATGAATAAAGCTTGCTTCAAACTTGAAATGAATACTTTATTTGGCCAAAGGACTTGACGGTATTAGTTGTGGACCAAAATCGATCGCGGTTGTGTACCGTTCTCCAGTTGTTGATGTTATTTATGGAGGATATGGTGGGAAAGAGTATCTAGTCGACTATTGCTTCGTAACGGTTGTCAGTCTATTTCTTTTAATTGTAAAATTCTACCATAGTACACTTTTCATTTTGTTCAGTCAGAGGTTTTTCTCCCATTATTGTTTTTTTCCTCATACGCCGAGATGTTGTGATATATTGTTTATCTTTCCATACTTCTATCGAGTCACCTAAATCTTAAAGATAAAATTTGGTGTAATCTATTTTGGTAACTAATTTTTCATAAATCCCTTAGGGCTTGTATTTGATATCCCAACTTGAACTTGTAAGAAAACCTTGTCACAATTTGATAAATGTTTTAATTGGGTATCTCTTATCTTTCTCGATTTCGAGCACACGCGCTCTCAGTATATAATTGGCTGAATTATAAAGAAACTAATAAATGTGAAGATAACAATTACGTGGTAATTAAGAGGAATAAAAACAAAATAAAGCATGTGTGAAGGAGTAAGATTATAATGAAAGTTAGGGTAATGGGTAGGTCATTATTATGGTTCCACAAGACTATAAATATGGCTAAGACAAACCATGATAGAGGCTTGAGAAATCATGTTCATAGATAGATTAGGCCATGGTAGCGGTAGAAAGATTGCGATTACAACTTGTTACAGATTCTTTTATAAATGAAAGCCAAAAGCGGCGATTAGTTCCTCTCAAGGGATCCAAGATAGAAAGGGTTCAGCACAATTGGTCAGGGGACCTATGCTTGTGGAGAGCCCTACCACTTCAAGTGAGACTGTCCTCAAAGAAAGAGTGTGCAACAAGAATCTAGCAATCATGCATCCAAATTTATTTCGAGAACAAACTATTGGGGATCGATATACCAGGAATAAAAAAATTCATCAATGGATATTCTATTAATCAAGCACAAGAAAGATGGTTTGAAGAACAAACTTAGGGTTTAGATCACAATACCTTTGTGGATCCGGTTGCAATTCGATGGGGAGAAAAGTTTTTGTTGATGATGTAGGGTTGTTGTCACACATTTTTTTTCTATGAATGAACAAAATAGTAATAAATCAATGAACTAAAGTTGAGGTAGAAAACATAACTTTATTCCTTAGATATAGCCGTACATTTATTATACTACCACCACAGGGGTGAATTACTTATATTACATATTATTTCCAAAATTGGAAAACAACATAGGTCATTGAAAACTAGTACCACTCCTTACTCCTACCTTCCATAATCTCCCTCCATATAGTTATATAAGCAAACGTGTGGTCTGTGCGTATCACTAAGAGGGAGGGGGACTTATCCTCTTTTTCCTGAAACATCAGGAGGAAAAAGGAATTAGCAAAAATATGCTAAATAGATCTAACTAATTCAATAACAATATATATGTAGATAGAAGCTTGGATTTGTATAGAGTTTAATTGTTTGATGAAAAAGCACAGGTATAATTTGTATAAGAAAGTCAAGGAATTTAAACTGATAATTCCATACTTACCCGCTTACTAATTGGTATAGAAATAATGAAGTGTAATCAGTATAACCAAATATTAATATCAACCTAAAACCTTTGGGAAAAAGTAACCTACTAGGAATACTATTAAAAACACACTCATACATATGTATCTATATATCCAGGCTCTCAAACATCTGAGTCCTTAATACACGTAGAAAAAATTATGGAACAACGGTATAGTCTACTCCATAGTTAATACTACAAGAATAATTTGGACAGAGGTGCGGGGTGAACTGATCCAATCATTACAATGATTTCATGACATTAGTTATTAGATGAGAGGAGTTAAAATATATCTAATTGATCCATTAGTAAATGTCACAGATGTATAATAACATAAATAGTATGGCAGTATTATAACATACACATACTCGAAATAATTTAGAGCTATCACAATGTGATATCAATAACAGTAAAACAAGTATGCTGAAATTTACTATTGAAAGGGTAAAACCTACTTGTATATTGAGTAGAGTGGGCTTAGTTAGGATTGAAGTTGAGATCGATAAGGTTGGGTACTTTATTATCCGTACATAAACATTTTTGTGAGTATGTGTAGTTGATACTAATGTCTGTTAGGAAAGTAAATGGAAAAAATTGTGTTTATTACAGTTTATGGGCTAATTGGTAATTATTTTAAGGCTTTAAAACATTTTTACCCATTAATACCCTTTAACACTAACGGGTACTATAGGTTCACCTAACCCGTATCTAATAAAAATGACCATTAAAACCCATTATTTCTAAATCCTTTAAGACTAATGGGTAGTATAGGGTCACATAACTTATATCCAATAAGAATAAGCATTAAAATCCATTATTTTTAAATTAATGAAGATCAATAGGTACTATTGGGTCACCCCATCCCTAAACTGTTTAAACCCAAAATGATTCGTTAATATTAGTAGCTGCTAATGGTTTGGGTTTTGTACCCATTAATATTAGTGAATCGTGTTTTGGTATTGTCATTAGACCCATTAGTCATAAGGGTTCGTGTGTGGATTAAAGATGTTTTTACTCGTTAACCTATTAACTTGACTCGTACATGACCTGTTGACATGTCTAGACTTAAAGTCCAATTTGAAAGATGTGGCATAAGACTTTTTTATTCTAAATTTACTGAAGTATATGTAAGAAAATATAGGATCAAAACTCATAACTTGAAAAAACATAAAGGGTTAATATGTAAATATAGGAAAATAGTTTTAACCTAAAACCTTATTTTCTGTAGCTTGAACTAGGATTGACCAAACACTGACTTACCTTATACTATTTTGACCAAAAAAATTAAAGACAAATATTGAAAAAAAAAAAAAATTGGTTCGCCACATGCCCTCACGCATTTGTTCAAGGTTTTTGGTTAAAAAGTTCATCTTCAACCTCTCGAAAGTTGACTTAGGTTTTGATATTTTTTTTGTGACAACCCGCTTATCAAAATAAGAGGTGGCCAGCCCGATACTCCAATATTAACAGGATTCATAGATGGTCCATTCTTAGCATCACCAAAAATATAATAAGCATACGAGATAACCTCCCATAATTTTAGAAAACGGATTGTCAAATATTGTTTGTAAATTGAAACAAAAGCATTTAAACAACCCAATTTGAAAAGAAGGTGGATGAAATCTACAAGAATAAAACTGAACAGTACATATATAACACAATAACCGAATAAGATGTCGGTTAACAGTCTCTTACAACTTATATTCAATAATTACATTAAGTTACACAATACATTACAGTAGGCAAATACAAAATATTGGACCACACGCCCGAATAAATAACTCGATCATAACTAAAATACAAAAATGAAGGCGTTTATTGCAAAATATCCCGCAACATTCGCAACGTGTTGCATCTCCAAGACACAGGAATAGGGAAATCAATACAGGCGTACTTGCGGCAGAGCACTTGAGCGAATATAATATTCATGCACAACATGAAATATGAACGGGTCAGAGCCCGATTTTATATGATCACAAGGTGAATAAAGAGTATGATAGTTATGAGCAATTTATCATGATTGATAATGATAAGAACCTATCTACTCAATCTTAGAGCATAAACTAAAGCAGTTATAATAACCATAAATTTAATTCAAATATACGAGAGGGTAGGAATAACTGTAATTAACTAAGAATCACTATCCTTTATACGCCATTTTATTTCATCGTTCCATATAACATTAGGAAACGTATTAAAATCCACTAGTTCTTAGAGCACTTTATCATAAATTAAGTCCCACTTGAATAATAATAGTCATATTAAACCATATATAACGATTCTAAGACCGTCCTTCCGAGTTTCCCCACTGGATGCGCCCCTAAATAGCTATCATCTTCCAGGGCCTATCGCACAAGACAACCTGGGTATCCTACAACGCAACATCGAGAAGTGGCCATATACCTTCAATAGTGAGTCATAACCACACCCGAAATTACCTCATTTCGAACAATAAATAAACAATACATAATAACCGGTCCTATGGCCGAGGACTATATTCACCCTGCATTCACTAGCCAGGGGACTTCACCTCATGCGCGTACTTCCCTTATGATAGAATTCAGAGAGGTGTGTTTATGTAAATTATCATTTACAGTTTCATTCTCATTCTAATATATACATTACGTTATATCCGAGACCATAACCGTTTAAGGTCACCATTATAAACTTCACATTTTCTAAATTCCCCAAATTAATCTCCGAGAAGTCATAACGTTTCTATAAGCCGCAAGTATAGTACACCTCAATCGAGTCTCTAAAGTTCCCCCGATATATAATCTTACATCTCCTACTCTCCATCTAACTTGTAAAAGGAAGAAAACACCTTGTCAACTAACTAGTAATCCCCAGAATAAGCCCCATCTAATCCCTTTCTAATCTAGGGTAGTTACCTTACTAATATAAGATGCTAGGACACTAAGTTTACTTCATAAAATAAGGTTCCTAAGTCCTAAGCCTAAAAGAAAAGGGTTAAAATTGAGTCAGAAAAATAACTCAAAACAACAGGATTTCGAATCAATTCGCCCTAGGGTCGAATCGATTCGCCCCAGCTAGCGAATTGATTCGCCCAAAAGAGAATCGATTCGGATGTGGAAAGCAACATTTTGTCTCATGCCGAATCGATTCGGCCTTAACCCGAATCGATTTGGATTTCCAGACCTGTAGCCTCACCCCTTAGCGAATCAATTCACAAAAAGGGCGAATCGATTCACCTTGGCGAATCGATTCCAAGAATGGGGAATTTTCCAACATCATTAATTCAACTCAAAACAATCATAAATGCATCCTAACCACTATAATCCACACAATAACCATCTAAATCAAATTCTAAGGGTCAAACTCTACAAATCCCTTAAAACCCCAAAATTGTTAAATCATTTCAAATACACAACCATCAATACCATTTATTCACCCTAAATCATATATTAGCAAGTAAGAAACTTTCCTTGAGGTTGAAATCCCAGATTCTTGGAAGATGAATGCAAGATCAAACCCCAAATCTTCAATTCTTCTCCTTTCTCTTCTTTTCTCCACAATTCTCTTCTTCTCTATTTCTCTATAGGTTTAGTAAATACACACTTAAGAAAATAAAATGAGGTGGAAGACTTAAATGTGCCTCTATCCTTAATTCCCATCTCTAAATGTAATTATACCATTAAAATGATTCGTAACTACACATTTAAGTCATAATCTGTAAAAAGTGCCCGGAACCGAAAAATACAATATGGCACTTATTTTGACTATCTCGCATATTTCGGGACTAACTACGCCCTCTAAATTAGCATCCGGAATTTATCTAAATCATTTCAAGTTCCGACTTCATTTAAACTATAAAAGCCATTTAAAGCACACGACACTATAAAATATAACAAGATGATATTTACATACACATAACATTAAATATGCAACAATCTAGTAAATATTATTTATTAACTCACATAATTGATATTTACTCCATCATCCATTATTTTATATAATTACTTCATACAGTAAATTAATATAAAATAAATTTCTCAAAGGTAAGGGTTATTACATACTCCCCCCTTATGAGGGAATTTCGCCCTCAAAATTCAGGCGTACCTTGCAAAAAGAGATGTGGAAAATTTTCTCGCATATCTTCCTCACGCTCCCACATTAATTCATCGGCGTTGTGATGACCCCATTGAACCCAAACCAAGGGCGCCACTCGAGATCTCATTCTTCGCTCTCCGTGCTCTAAGATTTCAACTGGTTGTTCCTCGTATGAAATATCGAGTTGTAATTCGATATCATCCAAAGGAATGTGCCAGTGAGCTCCTTCACACGTCTTATACTTTTTCAAGGAGGAAACATAAAACACATCATAAATTTGTTGTAAGTGTTCCGATAAGGCAAGTTGATACGCTAATGGGCCTACCTTAGCAATAATGGGAAAAGGGCCTACGTAGCGCGGCACAAGCTTTCCTTTCTTACCCAATTTCTTTATACCTTTCATCGGTGATACTCGCACCAACACTTGTTCTCCAACTCCACATGCCTTCTATTCGCATTAGCATAACTCTTTTGACGATCTTGTGCTATTCGGATGCGGTTTCGAATGAGTTCAATATTTGAAGAAGTGTCTTGGATCATTTTAGGTCCAAGAAATTTATTATCCCCTACTTCCAGCCAACAAGTAGGTGATCTACACGGTATGCCACAAAGTGCTTCATAGGGTGTCATCCCGATAGTAAATTGGTACGAATTATTATAAGAAAATTCGACTAAAGGAAGATATTGTTCCCAACCACCTTTGAAATCAAGCACACACATTCGGAGCATGTCCTCCAACATTTGGTTGATTCTTTCTGTCTGCCCATCCGTTTGTGGGTGATAAGAGGTACTCAACTTTAGTTCGATTCCTATAGCTTCTTGGAAACTTTGCCAAAAGTGGGAAACAAAAATCTTATCTGTATCGAAGACTATATTTATGGTCACCCCGTGGAGTCTAACAACCTCCGCAACAAATAGCCGAGCATAATGAGCAGTATTGTAATCTGTACGTACGGGTAGGAAGTGTGCCGACTTAGTTAAACGATCAACAATAACCCAAATGGAATCAAGGCCGCTCTGCGACGTTGGTAATCCCATGATAAAGTCCATCGAGATACTTTCCCACTTCCATACCGGGATTTCCAATGGTTAACAAACCCATTGGTCTTTGATGATCTACTTTCACCAGTTGACAAGTGGTACATTGGGAAATAAATTCTGAAATGTCTCGTTTCATGCCTGGCCACCAATACTGACGGCGCATGTCTTGGTACATTTTGTGCCCACCAAGATGTACTGTAAACTTAGATCCATGAGATTCTATCGTCATGGCCCGTCTTAAATCCCCTTCGTCCGGGACAATGAGTCTCTAGTGGAAACGTACCCCACCCTCAAAGCTTACAAAGTAGGAATCTGTTCCCTCTATTAACAATTGGCGTATACGGTCCTGACAACTTTTGTCCCTTCTTTGGGCTTCAACGAACCTTGCCACAATAGTAGGCATGACGGTCAACACCGACATAAATTCCCTAGCAACCGCATCCTCTTGGCTAAGCTCCTTCCATTTAGCCTTCCATATCGAGGCTAACTCCCCCTCGGGTTTCCGACTCAACGCATCCGCCACCTCATTCGCCTTGCCTGGGTGATAATGAAAATATCAAATTGGTAGTCTTTCACAAACTCTAACCATCGACGCTGTTGCATATTTAAATCTTTCTGTGAAAACAAATATTGCAACGATTTATGGTCCGTGAAAAGACTAAATTTCTCACCCATGATGTAATGCCTCCAAATCTTCAAGGCAAAAACTACTGCAACAAGTTCCAAATCATGCACGGATAATTCTTTTCATGGGGCTTTAGCTTACGAGAAGCATAAGCAATATCCCGCTGCTCTTGTTGTAGTACACCTCCGAACCCTTATAGAGATGCGTCGGTAAAGACTAAATATTCTAATCCTGGCCTTGGTAATGCAAGGACTGGAGCAGAGGTCAACTTATTTTTCAGCTCATCAGAAGCTAACTGACAAGAATCATCGCAAACAAACCTCACCCCTTTTTGGGTTAAGTTTATCAAAGGGCTAGCAATTTTGGAAAAACCCTTGATAAATCTGCGGTAATAGCCTGCCAAACCCAGAAAACTACGGATCTCGGTAGGTGTCGTGGGCTGACCCCATTCCCTCATCGCAATAACTTTACTTGGGTCTACCGAAATACCCTGGGCTGTCACAATGTGACCTAGAAACTGTACTCCCTGCAACCAAAAACCGCACTTTTCAAACTTGGCATACAGTTGATGATCCCTCAATGTCTGTAGGACCAACCGTAAATGAGTAGCATGATCGGCTTCTGTTTGAGAATACACTATGATGTCATCAATGAACACGATAACAAACTGGTCCAGGAAGTCTTGAAACACTCTATTCATAAGGTCCATAAACAGGGTGGGGGCATTGGTTAGTCCAAAAGGCATAACCAGAAATTCATAGTACCCATATCTAGTTAGGAAAGCGATTTTGGACACATCTTGCTCTCTTATCCGCAACTGGTGATACCCCATCCTCAAATCTATTTTAGATAAGTACAACGCTCCCCTAAGATGATTAAACAAATCATCAATCCGAGATAGTGGGTATTTGTTCTGGATGGTGACTTTATTCAACTCCCTGTAGTCAACACACAACCAGAGAGAACCGTCTCTTTTCTTCACAAATAACACCGGAGCGCCCCACGACAACGTACTCCGCCTAATAAACCCTTGTTCTAACAATTTTTGAATCTATTCTCTTAACTCCCTCATTTCAATAGGAGACATATGGTACGGGGCTTTAGCAATCGGTCGCGTTCTCGGTGCTAAATCAATTACGAACTTAATTTCCCTACTTGGAGGCAAACTCGGTATTTCTCGAAAAACATCACCGAAATTTGTAACAACCGGAATCGAATCTAAGGAAACGACTACATCCTGAGAAGTCTCCTCCGCAATACAATACAAATAAGTGCTAGAACCTCCTTCTGAACGAGGCATAGCCACTAAAAACATTTCTTGCCCTGGAATGGCAAAAATTATACTTTTCCCATAGCAATTGACTATCGCACGATACTTTACTAGCCAATCCATACCCAAAATTACGTCATACCCGACCATATCAAGGATGAGTAAATCGGCCTCAAAAAACAAATTACCAAGGTTTATTTCTACTCGTTTACAAACAAAGAAATGAGTGAACCATCACCCATAGAAGATTCAACACTAGTGAAGGTACTTTTCACAGATTTAATCAACTCTGTAGACTGAGAAAAAATTCTAGAAATCAACGAGTGTGTCGCACCCGTATCAAATAATACACGACCCATGTGCCCATGAATGGGAAACTTACCCTCAATAGTTGGTGGCACTGGAGGGGCTGGAGGAAGCATAGCATCCTGTATGTGGTAAACATGACCATACTGTAGTTGTCCTTGTTGAGTAGGGACAACTAGATTAGGCACTTATGGCGGTAATTGGACCTGTGGATGCTATGGAATCCTAGGAAGTTGTCCCACAATCAACTGCGGACACGCCGTCTTGAAATGACCCGACTCTCCACATTGAAAGCATCGACCCGCCATATTCTCCTAATTTCATTTCCGATTATTTCTAAACTTCCCAAAGCCTTGGCCTGGATGGCCTCTACCCCCATTACCACCCCGACCTGCTTGTTGCTGGGCACCCTGACCATGCTTGCTATTACTGCCACCAACATTAAATACACTAAAATGCTACCTTTTTTACAAGTCCCCTTGTTGGGTGTCCCTTTCTTTTTGTTTATTTCCCAATGATAGGGACGAGGGTAGTTCTCCTCCTCCTGTCCCATTGCCTTCGGGTTTACCCGCTTGCCCCAAAACTGAAACCTTCTTACTACTTGGAACATACAACCGATGTTCTTGACAATGGAATAGCGCCGCATTCATCACATCCCCAAAAGTTTATAAAGCTGGATTGCCCAGCAAATGTTGACGTATCCTCCAGTGTAAACCTCCCATTAACTTTGATATTTTCCTCTCCTCCGGAGTCACCTCGTTCGGCACAAAACTAGCTAAATGAGTGAATTCCTCCTCATA
Source organism: Sambucus nigra (assembly GCA_949130495.1). Taxonomy (NCBI): domain Eukaryota; kingdom Viridiplantae; phylum Streptophyta; class Magnoliopsida; order Dipsacales; family Adoxaceae; genus Sambucus; species Sambucus nigra. The sequence goes on from OX422208.1 coordinate 194,274,282, forward strand.
CTCTGCAACTGAATTTTCACCTTGCACTACATCTTGAAGTCTTCTCCTCATCTCCCTTTGAACTACAAGAGGAAAATACTTTTGATCAAATAGAACCCAAAAATCATTGATAGTCATAGTATCTCTCTATTATGGCGTAGTCATCGATTCCCACTAATGCAAGGCTGCTCCAACTAATTTACAAGTAGCAAGGATTTATTTCCTTTCCTCACTACACTCCACCATGTGAAGATGGCGTTGCATATCCTTTTTCCATTGATTAGCTACTATAACGTCAGAACCTCCTTGAAATTCTGGGGGATGGCCCTTTAAAAAGGATTCTCTGACCCTTTCACACGGAGAAGGTCCCGCAGGTGCTTCTACCTCCTGAGCTCGTGGTTATTGAGTTTGTGGCAATTGCTAAACTACGGAAGTCATCACAGCGTTGACCGTTTAGGCAATAATATTTTCTACCTCAGCAGCATTTATAGTTCCTTGTTGTGGCGGTGGAGGACCTACATCATCATCTACAACTTTATTTCTTCTAGCGGGGTGACCTCTCTTAGGTGGCATCTGAGAGAAAGAAATAATATAATTAGAATACTATTTATGACAATCTATTTTGCAGAAGATTGCAAACATAGGCAAAAAAACAGTCCTAACGTTAAGCTCTATATCAAAGAACGCTACAGTAGAACGTGACAAGTCCGCATAGATCCTAAAGACTCTAGAACCTGATACTCTGATACCATCTGTGACAACTCGCTTATCAAAATAAGAGGTGGCCAACCCGATACTCCAATATTAATAGGATTCATAGATGGTCCATTCTTAGCATCACCAAAAATATAATAAGCATATGAGATAACCACCCATAATTTTAGAAAACGGATTGTCAAATATTATTTCCAAATTGAAATAAAAGCATTTAAACAACCCAATTTGAAAAGAAGGAGGATGAAATCCACAAGAATACAACTGAACAGTACATATATAACACAATAACCGAATAAGCTGTCGGTTAACACTCTCTTACAACTTATATTCAATAATTACATTAAGTTACACAATACATTACAGTAGGCAAATACAAAGCTTGGGCCACACGCCCGAATAAATAGCTCGATCATAACTAGAAGACAAAATATCTCGTAACATCCGCAAGGTGTTGCAGCTCTAAGACACAGGAATAGGGAAATCAATACGGGCATCCTTGTAGTGGAGCACCTGAGCGAATATAAGATTCATGCACAACAAGAAATATGAACAGGTCAGGGACCGATTTTATATGATCACCAGGTGAATTAAGAGTATGACAGTTATGAGCAATTTATCATGATTGATAATGATAAGAACCTATCTACTCAATCTTAGAGAATAAACTAAAGCAATTATAATAACCATAAATTTAATTCAAATATACCAAAGGGTAACAATAAATGTTATTAACTAAGAATCACCATCCTTTATACACCGTTTTATTTGACCGTTCCAAATATCATTAGGAAACGTATTCAAAGACACTAGTTCTTAGAGAACTTTATCATAAATCAAGTCCCACTTGAATAAGAATAGTTATATTAAACCATGTATAACGATTCTAAGACCGTCCTTCCGAGTTTCTCCACTGGACGCGCCCCTAAATAGCTATCATCTTCCAAAGCCTATCGCACAAGACAACCTGGGCATCCTACAACGCAACGTCGGGAAGTGGCGATATACCTTCGATAGTGAGTCATAACCACACCCGGAATTACCTCACTTCGAACAATAAATAAAAAAAACATAATAACCGGTCCTATAGCCAAGGACTATATTCACCCTGCATTCACTAGCGAGGGGACTTCACCTCATGCGCGTACTTCCCTTATGATAGCATTTAGAGAGGTGTGTTTATGTAAATTATCATTTACAATTTCATTCTCATTTTAATATATACATTACGTTATATCTGAGACCATAACCGTTTAAGGTCACCATTATAAACTTCACATTTACTAAATTCCCCAAATTAATCTCCGAGAAGTCATGACGTTTCTATAATCCGCAAGTCTAGTACACCTCAATCGAGTCTCTAATGTTCCCCCGATATATAATCTTACATCTCCTACTCTCCATCTAACTTGTAAAAGGAAGAAAACACCTTATCATCTAACTAGTAATCCCCGGAATAAGCCCCATCCAATCCCTTTCTAATCTAGGGTAGTTACCTTACTAATATAAGACGCTAGGACACTAAGTTTACTTCATAAAAGAAGGTTCCTAAGGACTAATCCTAAAAGAATAGGGTTAAAATTGAGTTAGAAAAATAACTCAAAACAACAGGATTTCGAATCGATTCGCCCCAGGTAGTGAATCGATTCGCCCAAAAGCGAATCGATTCGGATGTGGAAACCAACATTCTATCTTATGCCAAATCGATTCGTCCTTAACCCAAATCGATTCGGATTTCCAGACCTGTATCCCCACCCCTTAGCGAATCGATTCGCAAAAAGGGTGAATCGATTTGCCCTGGCGAATTTTCCAAGAAAAGGGCTACGGGTTACGAACCCTAGTTTTTCCCAAACCCCATTTCTCCTCCAACCAACATCATTAATTCAACCCAAAACAATCATAAATGCATCCTAACCACTATAATCCACACAATAACCACCTAAATCAAATTCTAAGGGTTCAAACTCTACAAATCCCTTAAAACCCCCAAATTATTAAATCATTTCAAATACACAACCATCAATACCATTTATTCACCCTAAATCATATATTAGCAGGTAAGAAACTTACCTTGAGGTTGAAATCCCAGATTCTTGGAAGATGAATGCAAGATCAAACCCAAAATCTTCAATTCTTCTTCTTTCTCTTCTTTTCTCCACAATTCTCTTCTTCATTCTTTCTCTCCAAGTTTAGTAAATACACACTTAAGAAAATAAAATGATGTGCAAGACTTAAACGTGCCTCTATCCTTAATTCCCATCTCTAAATGTAATTATACCATTAAAATGACTCGTAACTACACAATTAAGTCATAATCTGTAAAAAGTGACCGGAATCGAAAAATACAATATGGCACTTATTTTGACTATCTCGCATATTTCGTGACTAACTACGCCCTCTAAATTAGCATCCGGAATTTATCTAAATCATTTAATGTTCTGACTTCATTTAAACTATAAATGCCGTTTAAAGCGCACGACACTATAAAACGTAACATGATGATATTTACATACACATAATAGTAATTATGCGACAATATAGTAAATATTCTTTATTAACTCACATAATTGATATTTACTCCATCATCCATTATTTTATACAATTACTTCATACAGTAAATTAATATAAAATAAATTTCTTGAAACTGAGGGTTATTACATTTTTTGAACTTGAATAACTTCTGATTTTTTAAACCATTTGAGATGATTCCAAACCAATCCATCCTAAATGTTCACAAAGAATCTAAATATATAAGTTTCATAGACTGAGGTTCAGTATTCATCGAGTTTTAAATATAGTGTATTCTTTAAAAAATTTGACCAAACATTTATGGATTCACCACAAATGACAATGGGTTTTAAGGTTAGGTTTGGGTTTTTGCTATTCTAAGGAAGAGTTTGTTTTTTATTTGACATATTGAGGTACTCTAGTTAAGGAAAATTTTGGATTTTCAGTTTCTGCAACTAAAACACACTTTTAAGAAATCGGGGTTCCAAACTTATAAATTTTCAACAACAGCTATTATACTTGAGCTCGTGGGCTCATAAGAAACTCATTCCTCATTTTAAAACTAGTTTAGAGTCAAAGAATAGCGTTTCACCATAAAAGCTCAAGCTTTAATGGATTTTTTGATTTTTTTTAACATGGAGTGTTCTACACGTAAGAACTTAGTGTTTTTGACTTGTTTGGGCATAATAACAGTGCAGAAAAATATTGGAATTGAAAGAACAAAAATTAATTCATAAAATTATAGTGTACTAGTCTGTAGGGAAAATTTTGAACTTTGGACAGGTTGAAGAGGTGATTTTTATTGCCGATAATCATGGGGGTTTATAGTAGAGGTTGGGGGAGTTTATCATTATAAATGGGAGGTGGTTTTTCCCTAAAATTAAGAAAACATGATTGTGGAGAATTTAAATTCACGTGTTTACATGGTGTAGCTATGTGATTTTGTTTCCTTCTACCCAGATGGAGGCTGACTTGACAGTGGGAAAGTGTAAATACCAAGATTTTAATTATAGTCCTTAGAAGAAAAGTTTAGTATTCAATGGGTATTAAATATAATTTTTCCTATGTTTTCGGGGCATTTGTGTAATTTTATGTAAGTCCAAGGTTTAGGATTGTAAATTATTATTAGTTAAAGTCTAGAAATTCAATTTCGTATAAAGTTTAGGTCTAAGGGTGCAATATAGGTTAAATTATACTTGTTTTAAAAGTTAGGGGTTTTTTGGTCATTTTATAACTGCAGGGTTACTTGGATAATTTAGCAGCGTTATAGGGTTGGTAATGTAGTTTCAACTTTATTAGAATGTTTTGGATTTGTGTACTTTATAAGGGAAATGAAGGACAATTCAAGTATTCATTTTTTCAGTTTCATGGTTTGAGTGCACGGGTGTTACAATCTACCTACCTAAAAAAAATTCGTCCTCAAATTTACCTTCAAAAAGCTCAGGGTATTATTCTCTTGTTACTTTTTATCGTTCCCATATGTCTTCTTATTGATTTTAATGTTCCCAAAGTACCTTTACTAAGGGAATTTCTTTCTTGGCAGTCTAAAATTTGAATAGGGCGTTCCTTAAATCATGGTTAGGTTGAACAAAGATTTCATGCCATGGAATGACCTGTTTTGGGTCTAGAATATACTGCTGTAACATGGATCTATGAACACATTATAAATATTAGATAATTCTGCGAGTAAAGATGATAGGCCATAGAGCCAATACATTTAATAATAGTGAAGGGTCAAATATATCTTGGTTCTAGTGTTCCTTTCTCCCCAATATGTAAAATTACTTTCAAAAATACCCAATTGGAAATTTGAAATTCTATTGGCTTTCGGAGATGATTTTTAAATAAATCTTTCATCAATCTAGGGCTATCTTGAGTCTCTCTTTAATCTGTTGTATCTTCTTGGTAGTTTCTCAGATTATTTCAGGACAAAATTGCTTACTATTTCCTGACTTGGTCCAATATGTTGGTGATTGACACGTTCTTCCATCCAAGGATTCAAATGGGGTAGCTTTGATACTTAATTGGTAATTGATGTTTTAAGAAAACTCAATTAATGATAATTTTTCACTCCAATTGTTGGGCATGTCTAAATCATAAGCTTGTAATGTATCTTTCAATGTTTGAACCGTGCGTTTAGACAGCGCGTCAGTCTGGGGCTGAAATGTGGTACTCAAATAAAGTTTAGTAACCATTACAGCTTGAAGTGTTTGCCAAAATCTACTAACAAAACGAGAATCTTAGTCTGATACTACAAAGAGAGGAATTCCATGAAGTCGGATAATTTCTCGAATGTAGAGTTTATTGAGTTTCTGGAAGGAATCTACAATTTTTACTCAAAGAGAATATGAAGATTTGGTGAGTTGATGTACTATCAACCAAATAGAATTATATCCTTGGGACGTACGAGGTAGTCCACTAACAAAATCCATGGTGATATGATCCCATTTCCATTCCAAAATCAAAAGAGGTTGGAGTAGTCCACCATGACACTGGTGTTCTGTCTTTATTTGTTGACATGTTAGACATCTTCTTATAAAGTTCTCAATATCATTCCTCACATTTGGCTTCCAGGGTGTATCATGAATTTAGAACAATGAGTCTCTTGTAACATTTCTTCTCGTAAGGATGATTCATCAGGCACATAAAATCTATTTGTAAACCATAATCCTGCTTCCTTATCATACGATAACTCTTGAGTTCTATTATGGACTTTCTATTTCATTACGAAGGGATCTTGGTGTTCTTATGCTAGGATTTTCTTTCTCAGGTCCAAATAAGAATTATGTTAGAGAATTTTGAGAAAGGTGGGTTTGGTTGAATATAATATTGCTCTATGGTAACAACAATATCATAAGAGATTAAGGTTAAAAGTTTACCATTGAGATTATGACTTAAAGAATGTGCTACAACATTGCATTTTTTCGTGTGGTAGTATAACTTAAACCTATAATCTTCAAAAAATTCCATCCAATGTTTGTGCATTAAATTCATATCCTTCTGAGTGAAGATGTGTTTAAAGCTTTTATGATCTGAAAAGACTTGAAATTATTCACCGTATAGATAACAACGCCATATCTTCAAGACAAATACCACAACTGCTAAGTCAAGATCATGTACAGGATAGTTTTATTTATAAAATTTTGAGTTGTCGAGATCTATACTCCACAACTTCTCCTTTTTGCATCAAAACACAACCTCGACCTTACAATTTGGCCTCGATGTATACATCATAGCTTAAATTACTAGAAATAATGGTTAGGACAGGGGTAGTAGTTAATTTGTCCTTTAAGATTTAGAATGCTTATTCACACTCGACAGTCCATACAAATGGTACTTCCTTTCTAGGTAGATTTAATAATAGGAGAGTGATTCAAGAAAAGCCTTCTAGGAAGTGGCGATAATAACCTACTAATATGTGAAAACTTTTTATCTCTGTTATATTAGTGGGGTTTTTCCATTCCAAAATGGCTGCAATTTTAGTTGGATCGACTTGGGTTCCATTTTCAAAAATCACGTGCCCTATGAATTTTACTTCCTTCATTGAGAAGTCACACTTGCTTTTATTGGCATACAGTCAATGTTTCCTTAAGGTTCTTAATACAATTTCTAAGTGTTCATCATGTTCCACGTGATTTGGGAATAAATGAGGACGTCGTCAATGACTATGATAACAAACTAATCAAATAAAGGGCTAAAGATTCGATGCATAAGTTCCATGAAAAATGTGGGGGTATTGGTTAATCGAAAAGACATCATAGTAAATTCAAAATGTCCATAACGACTTCGAAAATCAGCCTTTGGAATGTCTTCATCTCTTACTCGTAATCGATGGTAACTAGATCATAAATCTATTTTGGAAAAGACTATCGCACCTCTAGGTTGATAGAATAAATCTCCAATTTTAGGTAGAGGATATTTATTCTTAATTGTCACTGAATTCAACTTACGCTAATCTATGCATAATCCAAAGCGTCCATAATTCTTCTTCACAAATAACACATGTGGTCCCCAAGGATATGAGCTCAGGGGAATAAAAACCTTTTCGAGTAGATCATCTAGTTGGGTAAAAAGTTTATGCAGTTCTGAAGAAACCATTCGATACGAAAGTATCAAAATAGGAGAAGTATTTGGGTAGATATTGATGGTAAATTCAATTTCTCGGGAAGGGGGTATACCTGGAAATTCTTCTGCGAAAACATCATCAAATTGTTCTAAAATTCTAAGAATTAAGAAATAAGAGGAATTTTGTTGGATTTGGAACATTGAAGGTTCGAATTGACCGGTTCCTTGACACATAAAAGAAAGATTCTCTTGGTCTAGAAAATATATTATTTTTGTATATCAATCGATATAAGCATGATGCTTTGATAATACATCCATTCTGAAAATGATATTGAATCTGCATATATCTAATATTATTAGGTTCATAAAGAGCGTACATTGACCTAGAAAAATTATATAATTAGTATATCGTTGGGTAGGTGTATTAATTTCCTCGGTAGGTAATTCTATTTCCAAGTGAATATTTAAAGTTTTAGGCATAATTTGTAAAACTTTAGATAGTTTAAGGCTAATGAATGAATGAGTTGAACTAGAATTAAATAAAATATGAGCGGGGAAATGATGAAATAGTATTGTGCCTTCTATTACATATTGTGAATTCAATATAGGAAATATGGCATAATTCTTTCCATAATGGGGGACTGGTTCTGGTTTCCTGATTTTATTAGGCCTACACTGGTTTTGTAAAGGAGGGGTTTCTCTAATTCTCTAGGGATTACCTGGTTGATGTCTAATTACCAAGGGTTACAATTTAGGTCACTGGGGCGGATATGTCCTAATTATTGGCATTCTTTGCTATTGTGAATTTGGGAGTAAACTTGTCAACTAGGATTGGGATAAGGTTATGGTCGAGGTTTGGTTATTGATATGCCCTGAATGTACCTCCTCGGCTCAGAGACATCAACATCGGCTATGGAGATGGCCGATGTTAGAGGGACCTAGGATCATCAACTAGCAGTCTCATCCTAGGCAAGGTCGGCCACGTCCGACGTTGCTAGCTACCTTGGCGGGAGAGGTCTCCGTAATCCACAGGGCGGTAATCCATCAGGTCATCCAAGGCTTGCAACCTCGGCTTGGTCCAGGACAAGGTTGCCACCCATCATCATAACGAGTCTCGACTGGGGATCAATCGACGTTCTCGCTATCCCACCATTACCTCGGCCCAGGCTGACGTCACAGCTCAACATGCCTTACCTCAGCTTCCCTTGTGAGCCAAGGTCACCACCTCGTCCTCTTCCAGGCTGAGGTTGGGACCAATCACAGTTGGCCGAGCCCTTATCAGCATATGCATTGTTGGGAATATGTGTACACAATCAGTTATAACCGAATCATTCCCTCATGTGGGGGGAATATGGAGGTCATCATTCTCTACAAGAGATCAGCCAGGTGTCATTCTCATACTGGTTCGATCCTCATGCACATGCTCATTGCATGCTTGGGGGTACATTACAGCCCCCAAGCACTATATATAGAGGTCATCCTCTACCTTGTAAAAGGACCCCAAAAAATACAACCCTAACTGAAACTCTGTTAATTTACACAGTAGAGAGAGAAAGCTTGAGAGTTTGTATCCATGGCCATTAGAGCCCTCATACATTGATATTAACCACTCACCTTCACAGTGGATGTGGGCCTGATTGGCTGAACCACTTACACGACTGTGTTCATCTTCTTCTCCTCACCTCCTTCTCCTATACTTGTTTACATACTCTTATGCTGCCATTGTTAACACTGAATTAAGTTCTTAAACACCTTGAAGGGTGGTGTTGTTTCTAGCATCATCATTTTGGCACCGTCTGTGGGAACGAGAAGATATCTCTTCCTCTTTATTCGCTTAACCTCACCGAAGACTCTGGTGGTGAACCAGGCCTCCCCCCTTGCGCGGAGTTGTTTCCTCATTGAAAGAGGTCCTGTAAGGTATTAAGATCATTTACTACACCAGCTCTTTTTTGTTAACACATGGCACCAGAATTACCACCACCTCTTCCGCCGCCTGGTGCGGGAGCACCTAGCTCCATCCAGGCACCACCCCAATTTGAAATGGCAAAGGTGGCCATAGCCTTGAGGTCTTTGGCTACGACGCAACAAGCAATGCAGGAGCAGTTTGCACAGCTCAGCCAAAATATGATGAGGCCACCTGGAGTCTCACCGGAAATGATCACTCCGACCGCTATTTAGCCTGATCTTGATGCCAGGGGACCATCCCAGGTTTCGCAAAAAGACCAACCTACACCCCAGCGGAGGAGGGACGTTGCTGACCCTAGGCGCTTGTGCCTGGGGAGGAAAGGAAACCCTTGCTCTGAGGACAGGTATGATGATCTAGAGGCGGACGATGTCTCGGAAGATTGTTGGGAGCCGTATGAGGTTTCAAACAATATAGTTCGTCCTATCCAACGAAGCCAAGGTTATGAGGGAAGAAGAGGTGGAGAAGCCTAACAACAAGGATCAACTTTTGATCGACTAAGAAGAGGGTCAGACTTTGAAAGGTTTAGCCCTGTAAATGACCTAAGACAAAGGTTGTCAAGGTCGAGAAGTGCATCCGGCTCACAAAGGGTAGAGAGACAACGTCGACCTCATTAGGGATGAGGAAGAGATCAAGAAGAGGTCAACAGCAGGCAATGTGTAGTGGCTGGGGAACCCTCGGTCGACCCCTTGGAGGTGGCTGGGGATAACCTCGGCCAGGACGACATTGCAAGACCATGGACTAACTCCATCCAACGTCTTGAGGACAAGATAAAACACCTCATCAAAAGTCAGGATCCACTGCAAAGAGGTTTTTAAGAGGGCTCTCCGTTCGTGGCTAAGATAGTAAGTTTCCCTACCCCAGCTAAGTTCAAGCCACCTCCAGTAACTCCAAAGTATGATGGTAGCACCAATCCTGTACATCATATTGAGATGTACCAGTCAGCGGCGGACATCTACTCGATACCAAATGATATGAAGTGTCGGGCCTTCTCCGGGACCTTGACGGGAGCTGTGCACATATGGTTTACTTCTCTTCCGAAGAATTCAATTAAGAACTTTAAGGGCTTGGCTGAACGGTTCATTAATAATTTTTTCTTTGGGGTAAGACCTCAAAATAATACCACCCATATGTTGTACATCAAGCAAGGCAAGCATGAGAGCCTAAGAGGCTATATCGCCAGGTTCAACAAAGAAAAACTTGAGGTTGAAGATTACGAAGAGAATATTGACATGACCGCCCTCATAGGAGGTCTTCAGAAGGGGAAGTTATTGTGGAAACTTGCATAAGACCCTCCAAAGTCCATGGTGGAGCTATTAGAAACTGCGGGGAAGGTCGTGAACGCTGAAGAGGCCATGGCCGCTAAGTATGAAGCGAGAACGGCGGTAGCAGCGGAAAGTTCCAAAGAAAGATGGATGGAAATAAGAGGTCAGCTGATGATAAGTTTGTGCGTTATACCCCTCTTACGGTTAGATGCGAACACATCCTCAATGAGATCAAGAATGATCGATCCCTAAGATGGCCAGAAAAGTTGAAGGCTCCTCCACATAAGAGGAACCAGAGATTATGGTGTGAATTCCACCAAGACCATGGCTATATAACAGACAAGTGATTCGCCTTGAAGGATGAGATCGAGAAGATGTTGAAGTTAAGAAAGTTGAGGAAATATATTGATGGTAAAGCTCCCAAAAGGGGAAGATATGACCCAAAAAAGAAGAGGAATGACAGATGTCGTGACGATACCCCGATAAGAAGAGATGGTGACTCAGATGGATATGACGAAAAAGATCCAGACCTCCCGCCAAAAGATGACAACACCCTAGTGAAGAGGGTTGGTATGATCTCCTTGGCATTAGCACCATATGTGAAGGACTTGTGGGGGGTGGTTCTGAGGTTGCTGACAGAAAAGCTCATGTGGCAGAGGCCAAATCAGTGGCCAAACTTGAAGTGGCAAACCTGACGTCTTCTGAGACTATGCAGAAGAGAAAGAAGGTAGACATGGACACTCTCGTAGTTGGGTTCTCACGACTCAACTTTAAAGGCATCCTAGATCCACATTATGACCCTTTGGTGATCACAACAAGAGTTCATGGATGTGAGGTGCAGAGAATTCTTGTAGACGGAGGAAGTTCAGAAGATGTGATGTTCTGGCCCTACTTTAAAAGCCTAGGCCTTAGCAGAGCTAGGCTGGTACCCTATCATCATCCGTTAATGGGGTTCAACATTGAAAAGGTCCATCCACTGGGCATATATGAGATGGACGTGTGAATGGGCGATGAGTGGCCTAAGTGGTTAACTCGAAAGATAATTTTTTTTGCCATGGACGAAAATGTCTCTCAGCCTATAACATCATCATAGGAAGAGTATCCCTTAAGGAGTTTGAAGCCGTGCCATTGACGGTCCACCATATGCTAAAATTCCTGACCCCCTATGGGGTAGGGGAAGTGCAGGGTGACCAGACCATAGCACGAGAATGATACTTCAACTCAGCTGAAGAGAGAGAGGCTCATAAGAGAGCAACTACCACTTATAACATCGATACACTTGACCCTAGAGATAAAACAAATTTGAAGAAAGGAGAGGCCGCAGAAGAGGAAGAATCGATCGTCCTCAATGAGGACGAGCAAAAAAAACCGTCCAGGTCGGCAAAGACTTAAAAGCGGAGATCAAGGAGGAGCTGATAAACTTCATAAGGAAGAGGCTGAGTGTCTTCGCTTAGAGTCACACAGACATGCCTGGCATTAACCCCAAGGTCATGTGCCATAAACTCAACGTATCTAAGGATGCAAAACCAATAAAGCAAAGACGAAGAGTCTACTCTAGGGAGAAGTACAACATCATCCGGGAAGAGGTCAGAAAGTTGGAAGAGGCTGAATTCATCAGGGAAGTGATATATCCGAGTGGCTATCAAATGCAGTCATCGTGCCGAAAGCCAACAAAAAGTGGAGAATGTGCATAAATTTTACTGACCTGAACAAGTCTTGCCCAAAAGATAGTTATCCCCTACCCCGAATCGATCAGATGGTAGATGCAACTGCAGGGCATGAGCTCATGAGATTCATGGACGCATATTCATGCTACAACCAGATCTTTATGGATGCTGAAGACTTAGAGAAGATAGCCTTCATCACTGACAATGGGACGTCTTGCTACAAGGTTATGCCCTTTGGATTGAAAAATGCGGGGGCAACGTACCAACGTCTTGTGAATAAGATGTTTGAAGACCAAATAGGCGAGACTATGGAAGTGTACGTCGATGATACGTTAACAAAGAGCTTAAAGTCTTGCACCCATGTAGCAGACCTGAAAAAGACTTTCGACACCATGGACTTGTACCGTATGAAACTCAACCCTCTAAAGTGTGTCTTCGGGGTAGGATCTAGGAAATTTCTCGGATTCATTGTCAATCAAAGGGGAATAGAGGCAAACCCTGAGAAAATTAAGGCTTTGTCGACATGAAGACACCAGAGAGTCAAGGACATTCAGAGGCTTACTGGAAGAGTAGCTGCAGTCAACAGATTTGTTTCAAGAGCGATGGACAAGTGTCTTCCATTCTTTAAGGTGATTAGAAAGGACTTCGAGTGGGATAAAGAGTGTGAGGAGGCCTTTGGTCAACTCAAGTCCTACCTTGGATCTTCCTTGCTCTTATCTCGATCAATAGCGAGAGAGAGGTTATTTGTTTATCTAGCGATCTCTGAATCGTCTATAAGCGCGGCTATTGTACGGGAGGACGTTGAGGTTCAAAGGCCCATATACTTTAACAGTAAGGACCTTCAGGGATCTGAACATAATTACCCTCATATGGAAAAGTTAGCCTACGCCTTGATACATGCCTCTAGGAAGATGAAGCCCTACTTTCAAGCCCATTCTATGATCATTCTCACTGACTCCCCACTAAAACAGATCCTCCATAAACCTAAGAAGTCAGGAAAATTAATGGAATGGGCCATTGAACTAGGGGAGTATGACCTTACCTATCAGCCTAGGACGGTCATCAAAGGGCAGGCACTTATAGATTTTGTCGCCGAGTTCACACGGGAAGAGGCCGAGGTTGAGAATAATCTAGAGACTGCAGAAGGGTCAAATAGCAACGTCCTTCGACACCCGGAAGAGGTTATTCCCAAGAGAGTCAGAGATGGAATAGCCGAGAATGAGGAAGATCGGTACCTCTTCAGGCAGGGAATAATGTTAGAAGGTGGATTCTCATCAAATAGAGACATTTGGAACCTCTTTGTCGACAGGTCTTCTTGCGAAAGTGGAAGAGGTGCGGGCCTGATACTCTCAGACCCGGATGGTACCAACATTGAATATGCCCTTAGATTTAACTTTAAGGCATCAAACAACGTGTCAGAATACGAGTCCATGATAGTAGGCCTCTCCTTAGCAAGGACTGTTGGTATAAGACGACTCATCCTTCACAGTGACTCAAGGTTAGTTGTTAATCAAGTATTAGGGGTTTATGAGGCCAAGGAAGAAAGGATGGACAAATACCTGAAGAGGGTGGGAACGATACTCGAAGGCTTCAAAGAGGTAAAGATGAAGAGAATACCTCAGCAAAATAACAGTCATGCAGACGCATTAGAAAGGCTAGCTTCAGCAATGAGGATAGATATCAGAAGGACAGTCCCATTGAGATCTTGCCCAGAGAAACATTGAAGAAGAAGAAGAGGTCAGTAACCCCTGCCTCAATTTGAATCTGGGGGACTCATGGATGGATCCCCTTATCAGATATATCCAAGAGGGGGTGCTACCAGAGTTAAAGTTAGAGAGGAGGAAATTGAGGTACAGAGATGCAAAGTTCTCAATAGTAGAAGATGTCCTGTATAGGAAGGGATTCCTATTACCTCTCCTCAGATGCGTTAATCTCGCAGAAGTTCCCCACGTCCTACATGAGGTACACGAGGGTTCTTGCTCAAGTCACATAGGAGGGAGACCTTTGGCGAAGAGGATTATCACGCAAGGATATTGGTGGCCGACCTTAGCCAAAGATTCCGTAGTCTACGTAAAGAGGTGCGACAAATGTCATAGATTCTCCACTATCCCCCATCAACCTCATCAGCCTATGATGTCTATCAGTTACCCTTGGCCGTTCACAGTATGGGGAATTGACTTAGTGGGTTCCCTGCCAAGGGCTGTAAATAATTATCGATTTCTGATAGTGGCCATTGATTACTTCTCCAAGTGGGTAAAGGCAGAGCTGATGATCATGATTACATAGCAGAAGACCTTTCAATTTATTTGGAAGAACATCATATGCAGACATGGCCTCCCAAACACCCTCATTTCGGACAACAGAACCCAGTTTAAGAATTCTTCCCTATAAAAATACTGCGAAAGAGTTGGGATAAAGCAATTTTTCTCTTCTCTTGTTCGACCTCAGGTAAACAATTAGACCGAAGTCACTAACAGAAGAATCCTCAACGGGATCAAGAAGAGGTTGGAAGAGGCTAAGGGAAGATGGACTGAAGAGGTTTATGATGTGTTATGGGCCTACAGAACAATGACAAGGACACCAACGGGGGAGACCCCGTTTATGTTATCACATGGCTCAGAGGCCATCATACCAACAGAGGTAAGACTCCCTACTCATAGGGTTCAGACATATGACCCTAAGAAGAATGGGGAGGAGAGAAGACTCGACCTAGACTTGATTGAAGAGAGAAGGGAAGACGCAAAAATTAGGCAAGCAGCTTACCAACAGAGAACAACAAAGTTCTACAATCAAAGGGTAAAATCAAGGCCCATAGCTGTAGGGGACCTGGTGCTGAAGAAGACGTTACAGAAGGCAAACAAACTTCACCCAAATTGGCATGGTCCTTACAAAGTAATTGAGGACGTTGTACCAGGAACCTACAGGCTAGAGAACCTCGAAGGGGAACCTTTTTCCAATCCTTGGAATGCTGATCATCTAAAAAGGTATTACATATGATGTTGCAAGAGCTTTCATGTAAATGTACCATCTTATGAAGATATTATTAATGAGAAGATAAGTTCCTATGTCAATTCTTGGTTCATTGTGCTAAAATAAAGAAAATTTTATGGGGATAACATCTTATGTGATGGCCTCAGACCTTATAACATTATGATTTGGTGACAAGGTCTGAAGTCAGACATCATACTTGGATGACCTCAGACCCTAGACATCATTAATTTGGTGAAAATTTTATGGGGATAACATCTTATGTGATGCCCTCAGACCTTATAACATCATGATTTGGTGACAAGGTCTGAGGTCAGACATCATACTTGGATGACCTCAGACCCTAGACATCATTAATTTGGTGAAAATTTTATGGGGATACCATCTTATGTGATGGCTTCAGACCTTATAACATCACGATTTGGTGACAAGGTCGAAGGTCAGACATCATATTTAGATGACCTCAGACCCTAGACATCATTAATTTGGTGAAAATTTATGGGTATAACATCTTATGTAATGGCCTCAGACCTTATAACATCACGATTTGGTGCAAGGTCTGAGGTCAGACATCATACTTGGATGACCTCAGACCCTAGACATCATTAATTTGGTGAAAATTTTATGGGGATAACATCTTATGTGATGGCCTCAGACCTTATAACATCATGATTTGGTGACAAGGTCTGAGGTCAGACATCATACTTGGATGACCTCAGACCCTAGACATCATTAATTTGGTGAAAATTTTATGGGGATAACATCTTTTGTGATGGCCTCAGACCTTATAACATCATGATTTGGTGACAAGGTCTGAGGTTAGACATCCTACTCGGATGACCTCAAACCCTAGACATCATTAATTTGGCAAAAATTTTATGGGGATAACATCTTATGTGATGGCCTCAGAACTTATAACATCACGATTTGATGACAAGGCCGGAGGTCGGACATTATACTTGGATGACCTCAGACCCTAGACATCATTAATTTGGTGAAAATTTTATGGGTATAACATCTTATGTGATGGCCTTAAACCTTATAACATCATGATTTGGTGACAAGATTTGAGGTTAGAGATCATACTTGGATGACCTCAGACCCTTCACATCATTAATTTGGTGAAAATTATTTATGAGGGTAACATCTTATGTGATGGCCTCAAACCTTATAACATCACGATTTGGTGACAAGGTCTGAGGTCAGACATCATACTTGGATGACCTCAGACCCTAGACATCATTAATTTGGTGAAAATTTTATGGGGATAACATCTTATGTGATGGCCTAAGACCTTATTACATTATGATTTGGTAACAAGGTTTGAGGTCAGACATCATACTTGGATGACCTCAGACCCTTAACATCATTAATTTGGTGAAAATTATTTATGAGGGTAACATCTTATGTAAGTGCCTCAGACCTTAAAACATCACAATTTGGTGAGAAGGTCTGAGGTCAGACATCATACTTGGATGACCTCAAACCCTAGACATCATTAATTTGGTAAAAATTTTATGGGAATAACATCTTATGTGATGGCCTCAGACCTTATAACATCATGATTTGGTGACAAGGTCTGAGGTCAGACATCATACTTGGATGACCTCAGACCCTTAACATCATTAATTTGGTGAAAATTATTTATGGGGATAACATCTTAGTTGATGACCTCATACCTTCTAGCATCATGATTTGGTGATAAGGCCTGAGGTCAAACATCATGATTGGATGACCTCAAACCTAAATAGACATTTCATGGCAAATAAAATCATTCAAAGAACACTTAGTAATTGAAGAAGTAAATCGCTCCTCAGAGGTTGACATAGATCAAAGTTAGGAGTTAGAAATTATAAAATAACGGAGTTGTCAGAGGTTTTAAATCCTCAGAGAAATTAAAATTGATAAAAGATTCACACAAAAATCAAGTGTTTGCAGCCTCAGGGTTAGGTACCACATCTACATCTCCCTGGCTGAGGGTTGCTACTTCCACCCCGTCATCTTGAGCACCAACATCTTCAATCATGGTGTCACCTTAGGGGTAGTCTCGGTAGGTGCAGCACCTCCCTCCTCCTCAACCTCCTTCAAGGCCTGAGCAAACCAAGGGTCGACATAACCCAAGCCAACGAAGTCAGAGGATGCAAGGCTCCCTGATTCTTTCTCTTTCATAGCAGCCCATTTGCCAGTGGCCTTTACCCCTCTCTCCAGGTATTCAAAGTCAAAACTGATAAACTCATCAGAGACCTTATACTCCTCCAAGATCTTCTCGGAGGCATCATCCAAGGAAGCCTTTACAGCCACATCGACCTTATGCAGAAGGGTGTCAGCCTGAGTCTTCAGGGCAGTGTTATGAACTTCCCTCAGCTTGTCCATATCTTTATGTAACCCCTTCACGCTGGTCTCAGACTTTTTCGAAGCGGACTTCAGACGTTCCACTTCAGCATTTAAAGTGGCCTCGATCTTCTCGGCCTCTTGGCCCTTCTCAATCAGAGGAAGTTTTCCCAAGGTACAGTTAACAAAGTGATGCATGGTGAGGAGACTTTGTAGAACATGTGCAAAGATGTTAGTCTAAGATATACCGATGTTACACTTGTAGAATTCAGAAGCAGAAGTTTAAGGTCTTACTTAGATAGAACGATGGAGAGAGAACTCAGCCAAGAGAGGCCTATCCATAGAGCGACAAAAGTGCTTATCAAAGTCGGTTATGGCATCACCTATAGCATCCAGGGCCTTCAGACTATGGCCGACGAGACTATCCCCAATCTTCAATTGCTCAAGACGAGTAATCAATGCATCCTCAGAAGAAATGGGGATGGCACGATCACCCTTCTTATTTTTCTTATGACTCTGATCTTCAGGGGCAGGGACGACATGTTTTCTCTTCTTGGTAGCCTCAGCCCTTAATGTAGATGGAGGGGGAGGGGGTGCATTCAGGCCTGCATTCTTCACCAGCTTCGTAAGGCTCGATGCAGACATCTCCCAAACTTCGTTCGAAATGCCTTCGGGGCACTCTAAGAAAGGAAAAGGTCTGAGTTAGAAAATTAAAGACATAAAAAACTCAGAGGTTTAACTTGCCGAAATAATGAAATAAGCACTTACGTAGCTCTGTCAGAGGACTGCCCCTAAGCCCAGTCTCAGAGAGATAATAAGGGGTCATCAGATGTTCGAACTTGACCAACAAACCATGCTCCCCCTGATCTTGAAGGCCTTTCACCTTTTGAATATTATTTTGTCTTAGCCTAGGGTCAGCACTGGCAGCCATTGACACCTTGCCCCATCTCAGGGGTATCCTCGGCTCTAAGTTCGAAGAGGGGACACAAGGGCCTAATTCCCATGCCCCTGAGGTAAAGAAATACCTCGGCTTCTAATTATGGTTACTAGTTTGGGTAACCTGTAACATCTTCTTAGTTGACTTCTGAGCTAGGAAATGATAATATCTTGGATGATTACTAGCAGAGGAAGGGATGTAACACCCGGTGAAGACCTAGACAGGAAGGTCTGAGTGGTGGAGTGCCTTCCATAGAACTATAGCTCCAATTATCACCCTCCAAGCATTGGGGGATAACTGAGAAGGTGCTAAGTTGATATAAGAAAGTATAGCACTAATTATGGGATGAATGGGCAGATAAAACCCGAACTTGAACATCTACTCGTACAGACAGATCTCACCATCTCGGCCACCAAAAGCCCTCTCTTCCCTCAGAGGTCTCCTGAGTTTTATTGAGGGGCTAATGTAATATAGATGCCTGAAGGCAAGAATATCAAGCTCAGTGACTATGCTCTCTATCTCGGCCGCCTCAGAGGTGTCAGCATCGCTCTCAGTATCATCATCATCCAGTTCAACGTCGGCCTGAGCAGACGATGGGGCACCACTTGGGAACATCTGAGCAAACTCAGCCCCTGTGACAAATGATAGAGGAATAGCTTCAAGAATTAGTGGAACCGCGACGCTAGGCCCTACAACCTCAACGTCGGAGGAAGAGTGCGATGTGCTTGAACTATTATGGGACGATGCCCGACTAGAAACCTCGGCTTGATCGGGACCTAATCCTGCAGAGTAGAAAAATCCATGGCCTCTTAAAAAGAGTACACAGACATAGGGTCTGAGGTAGACGACTCAGACTCATACATGGGAGAGGGTTCAACTGTGTCCTCTGCTGATTTAACTGGTTCGACTGGCTCAGGGTATATGACCTTTAGAGGGGGTGGAAAGATAGGTCTGAGGGGGAACTCCTCTGACCTACGAGCTTCCTCTTGGGCCCTTTCTATTTTCCTAATTTTATCTAATGTCTTCTCCCTAAGAGAGGGTAATTACTCTAAGAGTTGGTAAAGAGGTCTGAGCATATGAGGCAACCCCTACACTTGTGACTCTCATAAATAAACAACTTGACTTGTCTTGGCCAAGGATCAAACTAGGGTTTTGGATGAAAAACAACCAAGAACAACAAGAACTAGGGCCACCTGAAAACACAAGTGATGGCCGAAAAACTCAAAGAACTCGCCGAAAAATGCAAAGAAAAAATAGGAACAAAGTAGAAAGAAAATGGAGAAGAAGGGATGATGGTTGGTACCTGATGGAATGTGATGAGAAGAGAGGACGAGTTGGCAAGGAAATCCGCCCAATGCACTTCTAAACAAGGTCTTGTAGAGAGAGAGGGAAAGCAGAAAATTTTAGGCGAGAAAAGGAAGAAGTGGGGAAGAAAGAGAAAGGAAGTGGGGGTTAAACCCTCAAACAACCCACACGCATCCCAAGGCCCATCATTGCCTTGGAGCCCAAAAGACTACAATAATTACCCTTGTCATACACGCAAGCCACTTCAGCAATTAACAAGTGTCAGAAAAGGAACATTGGTACAAAGCAAAAGGACCTCAGAGTTGTAGACCCCATATTCACATGCTCCCACATGTAACTAAGGTCTAGGGGTGATTGATATGCCTTGAATGTACCCCCTCGGCTCAGAGACATGAACCTCGGCCATGGAGATGGCCGATATTAGAGGGACCTTGGATCATCAACTAGTAGTCTCGTCCTAGGCAAGATCGGCCACGACCGACGCTACTAGCTACCTCGGAAGGAGAGGTCTCTATAATCCACAGTGCGGTAATCCATCAGGTCATCCAAGTCTTGCAACCTTGGCTTGGAATAGGACGAGGTTTCCACCAATCATCATAACGAGTCTTGGCTGGGGATCAACTGACGTTCTTGTTATCCCACCATTACCTCAGCCCAGGCTGACGTCACAGCTCAACATTCCTTACCTCAGCTTCCCCTGTGAGCCAAGGTCACCACCTCGTCCTCTTCCAGGCTGAGGTTGGGACCAATCACAGTTGGCCGAGCCCTTATCAGCATATGCATTATTGGGAATATGTGTACACAATCAGTTATAACCGAATCATTCCCTCATGTGGGGGGAATATTGAGGTCATCATTCTCTACAAGAGATCAGCCAGGTGTCATTCTCATACTGGTTCGATCCTCATGCACATGCTCATTGCATGCTTGGGGGTACATTACACCCCCCAAGCACTATTTATAGAGGTCATCCTCTACCTTGAAAAAGGACCCCAAAAAATACAACCCTAGCTTAAACTCTATTAATTTACATAGTAGAGAGAGAAAGATTAAGAGTTTGTATCCATGGGCAATGGAGCCCTCATACAGTGATATTAACCACTCACCTTCACAGTGGAGGTAGGCCTGATTGGCTGAACGACTTACACGACTGTGTTCATCTTCTTCTCCTATACTTTTTTACATACTCCTAAGCTGCCATTGTTAACACTGAATTAAGCTCATAAACACCTTGAAGGGTGGTGCTGTTTCCAGCATCATCAGTTATAGTTATAAAAAAGTGATTGTTCCTATTGATAGGGTTAGGTGAAGGCATATATCCTCCTGATGGGAAATTTCATTCGATAATTTAAGTTACTTCAATGAGTTGAGAAATCTATCAAATTTGCAAAGGGCTAGTGAAAATTTTGATCCTTTGGTATATTCCTCTTTCAAATTGCTTACACTTATTTAACTCAGTATCCACATACCCGGCTGCATAATAGGACAATTCAATAAACTTGGCTTCATATTAATCCTAAGCCACATTTGTTGGTTATAATTATCAAGAAATTCGCGATCAACTAGTCTCTTTTAGTTTTAGGAAAACTACTTTTTAAAGAAAATTTCTTCAAATAATCCCTAGGTCAGAGTGGCTACATTACAACTTCAGGCTATAGCTTTCCACCAGAAATTGGCTTCACCTTCAAACATATAGGATGCCAAAGTAACTTAAAGATTTGCAATGATTCCTACCCCCATTCAATATTTTCTTAATCTGACAAATCCACTTTTCATCTTCACTCGCGCCTAGATTTCCAAGAAATGGAGGAGGTCGATGTCTCAAAAATTCCTTAAGATCATTCATTCAATGTGTTTCATATGAAATTTCTTATGGAACAGGGTATGGTATTTTTTAATGTCGGGCTAAAGATGATAGATCTTAAAGGCATTTCATAATTCCTTCAGTGTGGGTTAACTTAGTTTTAGTTCCAGTGGAAGGAGTTCGAGTGCTAACCATCATAAATCATTATATAATAGTTGCATAATAACATGTGTAAGAGCAATTCTAAAAAGAGAATATGAAAATAACTTTAGGTATATTATACAGGAAAGTTAATGTAGTATTTTATAGTACAACCTACATATTCTAGCTTCATGTAAAGTCTCAAGCCAGTCATCCTCCTAATTAGTAGTCTGGTCACAATATCTATAACTACTTTATTCAATATTTTACAACTAGGAGGGGATATTCTTTTGATTTTTGTCATGATTCAAAGCTGGTGTATCAGTCTCAGATGGATCGGTGTTAAGAATGATGTCAAAATCAGGTTCGAAGGGATCATCATCGGTAGAATCCCAAGAGGATTCTGAGGAAATTTTGATTAGTTTGCCTTTTAAAGTAGCCTCGAGGTGAAATTGAGGAGGCGATTGAGTATCAGCCAAAGCAAGATTGATATCTTCTTGCAAGGTAATTGGGTCATTGACATAGTCACGTATCTTTCTCATTACTTGAGCTTCTCTAGATACATGATTAGATAATACTAGTTGTTTCACGGCGCTGCTAGAATTGATCCACTCCTTGTCTACTCCCCTAATCATAGTACTAAGTCTTATAAAACCTTCTTCTGAAATCATAGTTTCCCACCGATTATTGGGTGTGACATCCAAAGTGAAAAGTAGAGAATCCCATTTGTCCATGCTGTAAAAAAGAATTATATAATAAAGGTAAGGAAGTTACGAAAGTGAAAAATAACTGATGATGCTAAGATTTAGCACCACCGGATAAGTGATAATGAGATCAAACAGTAGTAACCATAGCTGCCATAGAGATGTACAAGTGTATAAGTATGTATAAGGGGATGAGTATAAGAGGAAATAAGACTGATGTATAGTGGTTCAGCCAATTTGGCCTACATCCACTGTGAGTGTGTGATCCACTAAGTATGGGAACTAATGGCCTTAGATACAATGCACATAGGCTCACTTTCTCTCTCTACTGTGTGTTCAAACAGAGTTTTAGCTAGGGTTACCATATCATTCATTTCTTTTCTGTAGGGTTGTAGGTGACAAGTATATATAGATCTTGGGGGGTGTAGTGTACCCCCCAAGTATGCATGGTGCATGTGAATGATGATCTAGCCAATCCCCTGTTGACACCTGTAGATGCCAAATGATGATATAATATTCCCTCACGTGAGGGTGTGATTTTGTTATAACGGTCTCCCATGTGCCATGTGAGCCTCACGCACACTATTCCACGCATCTCCCAAACCACGCACTGTGATGATGTCACCCTCGGCCTATGAGCTGAGGCCGAGGGCAAAGTTCCTTTATGTGGTGAGTCTGGCCTAATTCTGGCCTCGTACTGTCGTACCCTCGGAGGGTCGTTCGGAGCCTGCCGTAGGGTCGGCCCCCTGAGGGGTCTTCTAGAGCCTGCTGAATGGTCGGCCTCCCGAGGGGTCGTCCGGAGCCTGATGAAGGGTCAGCCCCTCGAGGGGTCGTCCGGAGCCTGATGAAGGGTCGGCCCCTTGAGGGGTCATCCGGAGCCTAATGAAGGGTCGGCCCCTTGAGGGGTCGTCCGGAGCCTAATGAAGGGTCGGCCTCCTGCGGGGTCATTCGGAGCTTGATGAAGTGCAGGGCACCCTCAGCGTGGCCGAGGATATATATGGGTATATCAATCACCCCCCAGCCCTTAGCCATAGATGATGCTGAGATGTCTGAGGGATAATGTTGCTTTTGAGACTAAGTATATGGTCTGTTTGGTGAGTGACAGTTGTCAAACTGATTTGACAGCTGTCAAATTTTTATCCAATGTCGTTCCAGTTTTCAAGGCATGGCGGCTGCATGCTGCTTGGGGCTTTGTGCCCTAATGATGTCCTCCTCGTGGGCTGTGCTCTACCTTGGTTGATGGGCCCACTCATTACTAAGGTATTTAAGAGATTTTTGAAAGCTTTCACTCTATGCTTCTTCTTCGCGCCCAAGTTCTCTCTCTCTATCCTTTCACCAGTCTTCATTGCCATTTCTGTAGTCTTCGATCCTCCAAGCTTAGCAACTTTTCCCTTTCCCTTCAGGTAATCTTTAACCACCAATGCCCTCTTTACTTTCATTTCTCTTTTTGCTTATCTGTTTTAGGCTTGTAGGGCTTAATTTAGGCTGTTTTACAGCTTTTCCGGCGACTAGTTTTTGAGTGTTCTTGAGTGAAACCCATCGATTCCCTTTATTTTAATCCAAAAGTCCAATCTGGTCAATTGCAAACTTATTTGTAGTTAAGTTCCCCCAAATTCCTCCAAGTGTAGGGTCTCCCCCTTGATGCTTAGGAGGCTTTATAGCTTAGCTGAGGAGTTCCCTTCCCTGAGAGAGAAATTATTTGTTGAGATCAGACGAATAGAGGAAGAGGAGGAGAGGAGATGAGGGGATGACCCTAATTGGGTACGACCCATCTTTCCTATTCCTCTAGCCACAATAAAACCATTTGAGCCATCTGAGTCTTGTGGGTCGTGCCATCGTCCAGCCGAGTTTCATTCAAGTGAGATGGACGAGAGAGCCTCCTCGCCCACTAGTGCTGGACCTTCTGGTAGAATGGAGACATCTGATCTAAGCCCAGGCCGAGAGGCCAAGGGTACAGTTGCTTCTGAGGCTGTCCCTGTGACAACCCTATCTCCTCATACCTTCCAGATGGCCTTTCCCCATGGTCGTCTGGTAGATGACGAGGTCGAGGGAGAGGGGACTGAAGGTGAGGGCGATGATTCAGATGACCAAGTTG
Organism: Sambucus nigra; assembly: GCA_949130495.1. Classification (NCBI taxonomy): domain Eukaryota; kingdom Viridiplantae; phylum Streptophyta; class Magnoliopsida; order Dipsacales; family Adoxaceae; genus Sambucus; species Sambucus nigra. The sequence goes on from OX422208.1 coordinate 194,298,748, forward strand.
ATACCTCCCATGCCTCGTCCTATATCTCCTCCGTTAGGGATCGCGACCACTTATTGTGGAGACATGCCTATGGAGTGCCCCCCGGCATAACCATGAGGGTCTCCTCTGAGTCTGAGAAGGTTTTTGAGGGTGAAGAGGGCGAGGTTGCAGTGTATGAACAAATGTTCAAGGTTAGCGTCCGGTTCCCTCTGCATCCTGTTATCGTAGATATCCTATCAGCCCTCGATATTGCCCCTTCTCAGCTTCCTCCCAACTCCTAGAGGAGAATACTAGGTTACACCTCCCTGTGGAAGAATGCTTTCACAGATGAGCCCTCGGCTGACATATTCCTGGCCTGCTACAATACCACCTCTTCATCCAAACATCCTAGGTACTATCATCTAGGGGCGAGTAGGTCTGAGAAAAAAATTCTCCACGTGGCACAAACCTCTAACCACGATTGGAAGAAGAGATTCTTCTTCGTCTCTGGGTAGTGGGAGTTCTCCGTCAAGGCATATCCTAGTAGACGATGGTCCGAGGGTCCCCCGAAGATGGTCTAACCCGTCAATGAAGGCCAGGTCAGACCCCGGACTTATCCTGGAAGAAAAAGATATTGTTGAATATCTGAGGAGACGAGGGAGAGGGAGTGAACTCCCAAAGTTTGAAGATCTGATGACCCCTCGGTTCCTCAAGGAAGCTGGTCTGAAGGTCGGCCCCCTTACCGAACTATGTGAGTTGTACTTTTCTTTACTTTTTCCAAGTGTTTCCTTTTTATCTCTGCATTTTTCTCATGTGTCCTACCCTTTTCAGGTCGTCCTGCTGGTGTATCAGACTATCTCTGGGAAATGAATGCTCCCAGTTTACTATCAGACCTGGCAAAGAAGAAGGGTAAGGAGCCTCAGCAGGCTCCGAGGAAGACAAAGGCCATCGGGCCGACGGTTGTTGAGCCGACTGCCGATCGCCAGAAAAGAAAAGAGCCTGAGATTCCTGTTGACCCTCGGCCGAATTCTCGGACGAGGGACACGGTCGAAGCATCTGAAGGGACTGCTTCTTCATCCAGCATGGGGCCCTTCTGGTCCCAGAACTTAGCACATCTTAGGGCTGAGGCATCATCGCTTATTGCAAATTTGAGGGCAGCCAAGGCATCAATGTTTTCTGCTCCCTCAGCTTTTGATTACAATTTCCTGTCAAAGATGCCTCCAGCCAAAGTGTATGACTATGGTCTGCACGTTCTAGCCCAGGTATCGGTCTTGATTCATTTCTTCAATTGCATTCTTTCACCAACTGTTTCCTTGGCCTCTTGACATCTGTTTTTTTTGTATAGTCTGTATGCGCTTTTACTTCGGCAACTATATGGATGGCTGAGAATCAGGAGAAATTCTATGAAGCCGAGAGGGCCATCCAGCATGAGGCCGACCTGCAGGCTGACTTAGATACTGCAAGGGCTGAGCTAGAGAGTGCCAGAACTGAACATGCATGAATTATGGACGAGCTGACGAGGTAGCATGATGAGGATCTGAAGGTCATAGACTCGCTTCTGAAGGAGAAGGATGAAGCCATGACCCACCGGGAGGCCCAGTTTAAGATTGAGCTATCTGAGGCTGTGAAGAAGCCGAGGCAGACTCTGTGGAAGCCTATAAACTCTCCGATGAGTTCCAAGGCTTCGGCCTTGAGTACTTGAAGAGAGGGATAAAGATGGATTGTCGGTGGGTCGTCCTCAAGTTCGGCGATGTTGTCTCTTCCGTCCGTCCGTCTCTTGCGGCCGTTCAACTGGACGACCCCCTGATTGCCGAGGCTCTAACTCAGGTGGAATCGCAAGTGCAAGTCGAGGGAGTCGGTACGTCTGAAGACCAGCCCATTGTGGTCATTGAGGAAGCCCCTCTTGTGGATGTTGAGGCCATGCCCTCCGATATTGTTCCATAGGGTGGGTGTCTGTAGCCCATACCCTCTTGATGTAATTAACATTTTTGTACTCTATCTTGTATGACACTTGATATTTCAATTATACTATCGTCTCCTTTGTTGTCTTCCATGTTTTGTCTTTTGCATTATTTGTGTTGTGAGTCTTTGTTAATGCCACTAACCCCTCCCTCGTCTCTCTTGAGGGTGAACGAGGGGTCATCCCCTGCGTTGGCCCTCATTATAGATGAGGATTAACCACCAAATTAATGGTTTTAAACAAAGTATTCCCTCGTCTTTCTTGAGCTCAGTGGTGGGGTCATCCCCCCCACTGGCCTTCATCATAGCCGAGGGTTAATCACCAAATTAATGGTTTTAAACAAGTTTTCCCTCATCTTTCTTGAGGTCAGTGCTGGGGTCGTCCACTCCACTGGCCCTCATCAGAGCCAAGGGTTCAACTCACCAAATTAATGGTTTTTAACGAAGTTTTCCCTCGTCATTCTTGAGGACAGTGGTGGGGTCGTCCCCTCCACTGACCCTCATTATAGCCGAGGGTTCAACTTCCCCTCCACTGACCCTCATTATAGCCGAGGGTTCAACTTACCAAATTAATGGTTTTTAACGAAGTTTTCCCTCGTCTTTCTTGAGGACAATGGTGGGGTCGTCCCCTCCACTGACCCTCATTATAGCCGAGGGTTCAACTTACCAAATTAATGGTTTTTAACAAAGTTTTCCCTCGTCTTTCTTGAGGACAGTGGTGGGGTCGTACCCTCCACTGACCCTCATTATAGCCGAGGGTTCAACTTACCAAATTAATGGTTTTTAATAGAAGTCTTCCCTCGTCTTTCTTGAGGACAATGGTGGGGTCGTCCCCTCCATGGGCCCTCATTATAGGCCGAGGGTTCTACTTACCAAATTAATGGTTTTTAATAAAAGTTTTCCCTCGTCTTTCTTGAGGACAATGGTGGGGTCGTCCCCTCCATCGTCCCTCATTATAGGCCGAGGGTTCTACTTACCAAATTAATGGTTTTTAATAAAAGTCTTCCCTCGTCTTTCTTGAGGACAATGGTGGGGTCGTCCCCTCCATTGGCCCTCATTATAGGCCGAGGGTTCCACTTACCAAATTAATGGTTTTTAATAAAAGTTTTCCCTCGTCTTTCTTGAGGACAATGGTGGGGTCGTCCCCTCCATTGGCCCTCATTATAGGCCGAGGGTTCCACTTACCAAATTCATGGTTTTTAATAGAAGTCTTCCCTCGTCTTTCTTGAGGACAATGGTGGGGTCGTCCCCTCCATTGGCCCTCATTATAGGCCGAGGGTTCTACTTACCAAATTAATGGTTTTTAATAGAAGTCTTCCCTCGTCTTTCTTTAGGACAATGGTGGGGTCGTCCCCTCCATTGGCCCTCATTATAGGCCGAGGGTTCTACTTACCAAATTAATGGTTTTTAATAGAAGTCTTCCCTCGTCTTTCTTGAGGACAATGGTGGGGTCGTCCCCTCCATTGGCCCTCATTATAGGCCGAGGGATCCACTTACCAAATTAATGTTTTTTAACAAAAGTCTTCCCTCGTCTTTCTTGAGGATAATGGTGGGGTCGTCCCCTCCATTGGCCCTCTTTATAGGCCGAGGGTTCGTTCTCCAAAAATGATCCCATGCATACTAGAACTGATAAACTCAAGATGAGAGGAAACACTGGAATTTCTCATTAATTTATCAAGTGTTCTATCGGAGCAACACCTCTTACAACTGTCGTTCGATAGGACTTTACAAAACTTCTGATAGTATTTCTTCAGATGATCTGCATTCCAGGGGTTGGAAAAGGGTTCCCCTTCTAGGTTTTCTAGTCTATAGGTCCCAGGGATGACTTCATCGATGACCCTATATGGGCCATGCTAATTAGGATGGAGCTTGTTGGGCTTTTGCCAGGTCTTCTTGAGGACCAAGTCCCCCACTGCGATTGGCCTCTGTTTCACCCTCTGATTGTAAAACCTTGCGGTCCTCTGCTGGTAGGCGGCCTGCCTTATCTCAGCGTCCTCCCTCCTATCCTCAATCAGGTCTAAGTCGAGTCTCCTCTCTTCTGTATTTCTCTGGGGGTCATACATTTAAACCCTATGAGTAGGAAACTCAATCTCGGTGGGGATGACGGCTTCTGAGCCATAATATAGCATGAATGGGGTCTCTCCGGTAGAGGTCCTCACTGTCGTCCTATATGCCCACAGCACGACGTATAACTCATCGACCCATATTCCTTTTGCCTCCTCAAGCCTCTTCTTCATTCCATCTAGGATTGTCCTGTTTGTAACTTCGGTTTGCCCATTGGCCTGAGGTCAGCCTCGGGTGGAGAAAAATTATTTGATACTCACCATTTCACAGTACTTCTGTAGAGAGGTATTCTTGAACTGAGTCCCGTTATCCGAGATGAGGGTGTTGGGGAGACCATATCTGCATATAACATTTTTCCAGATGAACTGGAAGGTCTTCTGCTCTGTAATTGCCACCATTGGTTCGGCCTCCACCCATTTTGAGAAATAGTCAATAGCTACGATGAGGAATCGATAGTTATTGACTGCTCTTGGTAAGGGTCCTACGAGGTCAATCCCCCACACTGAAAATGGCCATGGGGATGTAATGGAGGTAAGAGGATGATGGAGTTGGTGAGGGATGGTGTCAAATCTCTGGCATTTATCGCACTTTTTTACATATGCCGCGACCCTGTTCGCTAAGGATCTGCCCCCAATGTGGCTTGAGCACGATCCTTCGTGCACATCTTGCAAAAGGGATGAGACCTCAGATGGGTGCACGCACCTAAGTAAAGGGAGTAAAAATCCCTTTTTGTACAAGGTGTCCCCAATGACAGCGAACTTTGCAGCCCTGTATCTCAATTTCTTCCTTTCTTGCCTTGCTTCTGGCATTTCCCCCTCCTCAATGTATCTGATCAGAGGGTCCATCCACGAAGCTTCCTGCGAAAAATTTAGGCAATTGCTGAGTGTTCCCTCAACGTCTTCAATAGTTGGTCGAAGCAAAATTTCCACTAGGACCGTCCTCCTGATGTATTTCCTAGTTACCGAGGCCAACCTCGCAAGGGCATCAGCACGGCCATTATCGTACCTAGGTATCCTCTTTAATTTCACTTCTATTAAGCCCTTCAGTAACGACCTCACTTTCTCAAGGTACCTAGCCATCCTCTCGTCCTTAGCCTCGTAGGATCCTAGTATCTGATTCACTACTAGCCTTGAATCACTATGGACCAAAATTTGGCCGACACTAAGAGACTTGTCCAAGGAGAGGCCTGTTACCAAGGCCTCATATTCAGCCTCGTTGTTGGAGGCTTTGAAGTTGAACCTCAGGGCGTATTCAACGTCTGTGCCATAGGGTGCTGATAGTATCAGTCCAGCTCCACTTCCGTTGTCACAGAAGGACCCATCAACGAAGAGACTCCACACGGTGTGTTCTTCTGAGAAACTTCCCTCGGTGAGTGACCCCTGTCTAAAGAGATATCTTCCCTCTTCATTTTCAACCACTTTCCTTCTAGGGGTGCTCGTCTCAGCCTTATCTGTAGGCGTGTCGGTGAGCTCACCCTGTCGGGTATTTATCTTCCCGAGGCCCTCATCCTCGGCTTCATCATCTTCCCAAGTAAACTCAGCCACGAAGTCTGCCAATGCTTGCCCCTTAATGGTCGTCCTAGGCTGATACACAACGTCAAACTCCCCCAGCTCTATAGCCCAGGCCATTAACCTACCTGATTTTTCTGGCTTGTGTAGGACCTGCCTAAGAGGAGAGTCAGTGAGGATGACCATTGTATGGGACTGGAAGTACGGCTTCATCTTCCTCGAGGCATGGATCAAGGCGTAGGCCAACTTCTCCATCCTCGGGTATCTTTGCTCTGCCCCCTGGAGTGCCTTGCTGTTAAAATACACAGGCTTCTGTATTCCATCTTCGTCTCTCACAATGGTTGCACTGATGGCCGACTCTGAGATAGCGAGGTACACATAAAGTCATTCACCCTGCACGGGTCGTGACAGCAACAAGGGAGACCCTAAGTATGACTTTAGATCCCTAAAAGCCTCATCACACTCTTCACTCCATTCGAAGGCCTTCCTAAGGATCTTGATGAATGGTAGGCACCTATCTGTGGCCCTAGATACGAACCTGTTCAAGGCAGAAACTCTCCCTGTGAGCCTCTGAACGTCTTTAATGGACTTGGGGGTCTTCATCTCAACAAGGGCCTTTATCTTTTCGGGATTGGCCTTGATGCCTCTTTGGTTGACAATGAACCCCAAGAACTTCCCTTCTCCGACCCCGAAGACACACTTGGCCGGATTAAGCTTCATCTGGTATTTGTCCATCGTATTAAAGGTCCTCTCCAGGTCTGCCACATGATCCTCTGCCTTCAAACTCTTAGTCAGCATGTCATCTACATAGACCTCCATAGACTTCCCAATTTGGTCTTCGAACATTTTATTTACGAAGCGCTGGTATGTTGCGCCAGTATTTTTTAGGCCAAAGGGCATGACCCTATAACAGTATGTCCCCTTGTCAGTGATGAAGGCTGTCTTCTCTGAGTTTTCAGGGTTCATGAAGATCTGGTTATACCCTGAATAGGCATCCGTGAAGCTCATGAGCTCATGGCCTGCGGTAGCGTCTACCATCTGGTCAATGCGGGGGAGAGGGAAGCTGTCTTTGGGACAGTGCTTGTTGAGGTCTGTGAAGTCCACACACATTCTCCACTTCCTGTTGGCCTTTCGGACAATGACTGCATTGGATAGCCATTCAGGGTAGATGACCTCTCTGATAAATTCAGCGTCTTTTAATTTTTTGACCTCATCCCTAATGACCTCATACTTTTCTCTAGAGTAAATTCTCCTCTTCTGCTTTACCAGCTTCACTCCCTCTACCACATTGAGCTTGTGGCACATGATTTCAGGGTCAATCCCCGGCATATCTACGTGACTCCATGCGAAGACGCTTCGTCTTCTCCTCAACAGTTTAATGAGGTCTTCCTTGATATTGGGCTTCAGAGAGTTACCGACTTGGACGGTTTTTTACGGGTCATCCTCATCGAGGATGATGGATTCTACCTCTTCCGCGGCCTCTCCTTTCTTGAGCTTCGTCTCGTCCCTGGGGTCTAGGGTATCAATATTGTAAGTGGTCGTAGTCCTCTTGTGTGCCTCCCTTTCATCAGCGGAGTTGTAGTAACATTCTCGCACTGTAGTCTAGTCTCCCTGAACTTCCCACACCTCGTAAAGGGTAGGAAATTTAATCATCTTATGGACCGTAGACGACACAACTTCAAACCCCTTGAGGGTCACACGCCCCAGTATGATGTTGTAGGCCGAAAACACATGCTCATCCATCACAAAGAAACTGACCTTCTTGGTGAGCCATCTCAGCCATTCGTCCCCCATCCTGACATCAGCCTCATACACTCCAAGGGGATGAACCTTTTCCCCACTAAACCCAATCAATGGATGATGGTACAGGACGAGTCTAGCACGACTGAGACCTAAGGCTTTGAAGCACGGCCAAAACATCACGTCTGCAGATGAGCCCCCATCTACTAGGATCCTCGGCACCTCACACCCGTGCACCCTGGTAGTGATGACGAGAGGGTCATCATGTGGGGCTAAGAGGCCTTTGAAGTCCATTCTTGAAAATCCCACTATCAGAGTGTCCATATCAACCTTCTTCCTCTTTTCTGACTTGACTTCCAGAGAGGTTGAGTGTACCGTATTCGTCACTGCCTTGGCCTCAGCCACATGGGCCTTCCTGTCAGCCACCTCAGACCCTCCTCCTGTTAGACCCCCGGAGATCATTCCCACTCCGAGCGAGATCATATTAAGCCTCTTGACAGGACCTTGGTCGTCTCTCGGTGGGAGGTCAGGGTCGTCCTCATCATCAGAAGGGTCGTCCCCTCTTTTTTGAGGTCCTTCTCTACATGCATCGCCTCGCTTCTTTCTGGGGTCATCCCCTCGGCCCCTCTTGAAGGCACCTTTGTCGACGTACTTTCTGAGCTTCCCTTCTTTCAGCATCTTCTCAATCTCATCTTTCAGAGCAAATCATTTGTCTGTTACGTGGCCGTGGTCTTGGTGAAATTCGCACCACAGGTTCTTGTTCCTCTTATGGGGGGCTGCCCTCAGCTTCTCAGGCCACTTCAGGGACCGGTCACTCTTTATCTCATTGAGTATCTGCTCACAGCTAACCGTCAGAGGGGTGTAACCAGCGAATTTGTCGTCTGTAGACCTCTTCTTCCCCTCTTTGTTCTTCTTGGGGTATTTACCCCCAATAGGGCCTCCTTTTTCATCTTCGTATTTTGCGGCCATCGCCTCTTCGTCATTCATCACCTTTCCTGCTATTGACAGCAATTCAGCCATCGTCCTAGGGGGGTCTTCAGCAAGCTTCCATAACAGCTTCCCCTTTTGGAGTCCTCCAATCAGGGCTGTCATAGCTATGCTCTCCTCATAGTCTTCCACCTCCAGCTTCTCTTTATTGAATCTGGCTATGTAGTCCCTCGGGTTCTCACTCTTCCCTTGCTTAACATAGAGCAGGTGGGTGGTCTTCTTCTGTGGCCTCACCCCAAAGCAAAAGTTGTGGATGAACAGGTCTCCCAACTGCTTAAAGTTTTTAATGGAATTTTTTGGAAGAGACATGTACCAGACACGTGCAGCCCCTGTCAGGGTACCAGAAAAGGCACGAAACCTCATCTCATCTGAGATAGAGTATATGTCTGTTGCTGATTGATACATCTCAACATGGTGGACAAGGTTGGTGCTCCCGTCGTATCTTGGGGTGACCTCAGGTGGCTTGAACCTTGATAGCGTAGGGAAGTTGACTATCTTCGCCACAAAAGGGTGAGCCTATGGTGTATCCCTTCTGAAGAGGGTCCCGACTCTTCAGTATATCACCGATCTTATCCTCTAGTCGCTGGATTGAGTCATTCTAGGGCCTCACAGGGTCGGCTTGGTCGATGTTATCCCCTGCCACCTTTTTAAGGTGGACGAAGGGTTCTGCTGCGGCAGGCCTGTGTCGGCCATCTGCTGCCTCCCTCCTAGACCTCACAGCACTTCTTGACCTGGACAATTTTTCCCGCAGGTCATTTACTGGGCCCATCCTCACAAAGGCTGCCCCGTTCTCAAGCGATCAAAAGCAGAGCCTCTCGGGCAATCATCAGGATTTGGTCTCTCGCACTTTCCTCTACTATCCTGGAGAGGTCGTACAGTATTATTGGATACCTCAAACGGTTCCCAGCATTCTATTGGGGCCTCCTCTCCCTCCAGATCGTCATACCTGTCCTCAGGGCAAGGGTTTCCTTGCCTCCCCAGGCGTAGACGCCGGAGGTCAGCAACATCCCTACGCCGCTGATGGGGTGGCAGGTCTTTGCGTGGTTCCTGGGGTGGTCCCCTGGCCTCATGTTGTCCTGGAGCTGCTGCCGGAGTAATCATCTCAGGTGAAACCCCTCGTGGTCTTAGTATGTTCTGGCTTAGAGCTGTGAACTGCTCCTGCATCATCCGCTGGCTTGCTGCCAGAGACTTTAAGGCTGCCTCCACATCAACCATCTCATACTGAGGCAGCGACTGACTGGAACAGGGTCTTCCCCCATCATCCGACGGGGGAAGCGGTGGCGGTGGCATTTCAGGTTCCATATGTTTGAGCTATGAAAATCTGAACTGAAGAAAATACTGGTGAGCTTGGGAACCTTAGTGGGTCTCTTTCAATGGTGAAACACCTCCTCTCAGGGGGAGTGCTGGCTCACCACCAGAGTGCCCAGTGAGGTCAAGCTGTACAAAGGAAGATATGTCTTCTCATTCCCACAGACGACGCCAAACTGATGATGCTAAGATTTAGCACCACCGGATAACTGATAATGAGCTCAAACAGTAGTAACCATGGCAGCCATAGAGATGTATAAGTGTATAAGTATGTAGAAAGGGATCAGTATAAGAGGAAATAAGACTGATGTATAGTGGTTCAGCCAATTTGGCCTACATCCACTGTGAGTGTGTGATCCACTAAGTATGGGCACTAATGGCCTTGGATACAATGCACATAGGCTCACTTTCTCTCTCTACTGTGTGTTCAAACAGAGTTTTAGCTAGGGTTACCATATCATTCATTTCTTTCCTGTAGGGTTGTAGGTGACAAGTATATATAGGTCTTGGGGGGTGTAGTGTACCCCCCAAGTATGCATGGTGCATGTGAATGATGATCTAGCAAATCCCCTGTTGACACCTGTAGATGCCAAATGATGACATAATATTCCCTCACATGAGGGTGTGATTTTGTTATAACGGTCTCCCATGTGCCATGTGAGCCTCACGCGCACTATTCCACGCATCTCCCAAACCACGCGCTGTGATGAAGTCACCCTCGGCCTATGAGCTGAGGCCGAGGGCAAAGTTCCTTCATATGGTGAGTCTGGCCTAATTCTGGCCTCGTACTGTCGTACCCTCGGAGGGTCGTCCGGAGCCTGCCGTAGGGTCGGCCCCTTGAGGGGTCGTCTGGAGCCTGCTGAATGGTCAGCCTCCCGAGGGGTCGTCCGAAGCCTAATGAAGGGTCGGCCCCTCGAGGGGTCGTCCGGAGCCTGATGAAGGGTCGGCCCCTCGAGGGGTCGTCCGGAGCCTGATGAAGGGTCGGCCCCTCGAGGGGTCGTCCGAAGACTGATGAAGGGTCGGCCCCTCGAGGGGTCGTCCGGAGCCTGATGAAGGGTCGTCCCCTTGAGGGGTCATCCGGAGCCTAATGAAGGGTCGGCCCCTTGAGGGGTCGTCCGGAGCCTAATGAAGGCTCGACCTCCTGCGGGGTCGTCCGGAGCTTGATGAAGTGCAGGGCACCCTCGGCGTGGCCGAGGATATATATGGGTATATCAATAACTAATATGCTATGCAAAAAAATTCATGTATAGAAATCTAATCCAATAAATTTTTAAGAACACACTCTGATATTAATTTGCCAAACTCTGTTTTTTGGTATGAATGTACAAGATAGTAACAAATCAATGAACTAAAGTTAAGGCAGAAAACATAACTTTATTCATTACATTTAGTCACACAATTATTGTACTGCCACCATAGGGATGAATTACTGATATTACATATTATTTTCGAAACTGGAAAAAAACTTAGGTCATTGGAAATTCCCACTCCTTGCTCCTATCTTCCTTTATCTCCCTCCATATAGTTACATAAGAAAATATGTGGTCCATGTGTGTGACAAAAAATAAGGGGGGCTTATCCTTTTTTCCTGAAATATCTTGATTAAAAAGGAATTAGCACAAATATGCTAAGAAAATCTTACCAATTCTATAACAAATTATATGTATATAGAAGTTTGGAGTGTGTATAGAGTTCAATTGTTTAATGCAAAAGCATAGCTATAATTTTTATAAGAAAGTCAAGGTATTTAAAATGATAATCCCATACTTACCAGCTTACTAATTGGTATATAAATAATGAAGCGTAATTAGTATAACTAAATATTAATATCAACCCAAAATCTTTTGGGAAAAGTAACCAACTAGGACTATTAGAGTGGCACTTATACATATATAGCTATAAATCCGGGCTCTCAAACATCTGAGGCCTTAGGCCAAGTAGAAATATTTCACGAGACAATACGTCAGTCTACTCCCAAGTAATATTGATGATTCTATAAGAATATTTGCACAAAGGTGTAGGGTGAACTAATTCAATCATTATAATGATTTTATTACATCAGTTACTAGATAATAGGTGTTAAAATATTAAATGTCACAGATGTATAATAACATAAATAGTATGGTAGTATCATAACATACACATACTAGGATTAGTTTAGGGCTATCACAGTGTGATATCAATAGCAGTATAATAAGTATGCTGAAATTTACTATTGAAAGGGTAAAACCTATATGTATGTTGATGAGAGTGGTCTTATTTAGGAATGAAGTTGAGATCGGAAGGATCGGGTACTTGATTATCTGTACATAAACATTTTTGTGAGTTGGTGTAATTAATAATAATGTATGTTAGGAAAATAAATGGAAAAAACTATGTTTATTAAAGTTTAGGGACTAATTGGTAATTATTTTAGGGCTTTAAAATATAGGGCTTAAGGTCCAATTTGAAAGATGAAGACTTTTTTATTCAAAATTTACTAAAGTATATGTAGGAAAAAGCTTGGGTCAAAACTCATAACTTAATGGGGGGTTAATTTGTAAATATAGGAAAATAGTTTTAACCTAAAGTCTTATTTTTTAGTAACGTGAGCTAGGATTGAACAAAGACTGCCTTACCTTATACCATTTTGAACTGGAAAATTAAATAAAAATATTAGAAAAAAATCAAAGAGTTTTGATTGGCCACGCGCCCTCACCCGCTTGGTCAAGGTTTCGGGTTGAAAATTTCATCTTCAACCTCTTGATAGCTAACCTAGGTTTTGAAAAAAAAATTGACCTTGAATAACTTCTGATTTTCTAAACCAAATGAGATGATTCCTAAACCAATCCAACCTAATTTTCACAAGAAATCCAAATATCTAAGTGTCATGGATTGAGGTTCAGTATTCATCGAGTTTCAAATACTGTGTGTTTTTAAGAAAATTTGACCTAACATTTTTTTCTTTAATGGATATGGCAATGGTTTTTAAGGTTACGACTGAGTTTATGTTATTCTAAGAAAGAATTTGTCTTTGGTTTGAAGGATCAAGGTTCTATGGTTAAGAATAATTTGGGATTTTTAGTTTCTCCAACTAAAAAACACTTTTAAGAAATTGGGGTTCGAAGCATAAATTTCCAGCAATGGCCACTTGAGCTCAAGGGGTCATAAGAAACTCATTCCTCACTTTGAAACTAGCTCACTGTCAAACAATGTAGTTTTTGAGAATTTCTTCGCACACACATTGTTCTATGCGTAAGAACTTGGTGTTTTTTATTGCTTTGGAGATAATAACAGCGGTATTGGAATTGAAAAAACAAAAATTGATACATAAAATGACAGTGTACCACTTTGGAAGGAAAAGTTTGAACTTTGGATAGGCTAAAGGGGTGAGTTTTGTTGATGATTATCATAGGGGTTTTATAGTAAAGGTTGGGAAGAGTTTATTAGTGTAAATAAGAGGTGGTTTCTCTCCAAAATTAAGAAGATAGGATTGTGAGGAATTTAAATTCACATGGTTATATCGTGTAGCCAAGTGATTTTGTCTCCTTCTGCCCAAATGAAGGCTGACTTGGCAGGGGGAAAGTGTAAATACCAAGGTTTTAATTTTGGTCCTTGGAAAAAAAGTTTTGTATTTATTGGGTATCAGATATAGATTTTTCCATGTTTTAGGGGCATTTGTGTAATTTCATAAAAGTCCAAGGATTAGGATTATAAATTCTTATTAGTTGAAATCTAGATGTTCAATTTAATATAAAGTTTGGGTTTAAGGGTGAAATTAAGTTAAATTATAATTCTTTTAAAAGTTCAGGGGTATTTTGATCATTTTATAGCTTTAGGAGGTACATGGGTAATTTAGCAAAGTTGTAGGGCTGGTAATGTAGTTTTAACTTTAGTTTTGGATGATTTTAGATTTGAGTACTTTATAAGGGAGATAAAGGATAATTTAGGTATTAACTGATTCAGTTTGCTTGGATGAAAAATCTTGCATATGATTGAGATATGTTGGTTTCTCTCTAACCCTCTTCACAAAAACGTGAATATCATTTTCTCTCACCCCCATCAAGCCCTAATGATGAATAATAATGATTAAAACCCCTTTCCACACCTTTATATACAAGTATAAAAGGTGGGATTAGGCTAAAATAGGTTTCTTTAGAGTATGGGCTGACTACTTGGGTATATAGACTACACGAGAAACCCAACACAAATAATTAAATTAGCTCCAAATAAATACTCAAAAATCCTGAATTACATTTATCGTAATTTATTTTCGTTCTCTATTTAATCATAATTAATTCCATTAAATAATTATGACTACATTCCAATTTAATTGTCCAAAAAATAACTCCAATTTAATAAGGTCTTGTTTGCGAAGTCGATAATGGTACATAATGTGATTCCCTACATTAATATTCTGATACCCATTTGGTAAAATTGGTTTATCGCTAATTGATTTTAACTAACATCTAATAAATTCCTTAATTTTCAAATCCACTAGAGTATAAATAATTCACTAATCAAGTTTAGTGGTGGAAATAAATCTTATAAGTCTATCAAGTGGGTATTGCAATCCTAGATATCACCGGATGTGGATTCCTATGAATCAAGATCTCATACCTACTCATATAACTGTCACCCAATATGCGGGGATGAATCTAATATTTAATCCCACCCATATCAATCAAAGAAACAATTACGTAAGCATTCCAATCCTCATAATTCTATCTATTAAGAATCTATTGACCCTTTGATAATGGTGTGAGATTGCCTAAGTCTAATCAAGATAACACTTAGACTCTAATCTCACGGGTGGTCCTGTTCAATACATTCATGGGATGTGCCAATCACAATCCTCTATTAAACTATCAAACAAGTTCTCGAACCATCGCACAAGTTCTTGTGTTCGAGATAAATTATACTAGGATTGTATCTCAACCGTTCCAATAGGATGTCAACTCCCTATCCCGGTTGTGTACTTTTCAATAGGTCTAGAACCAGAATTCTAATCTCCTTGTGATCAACTCGAAGTCAACTCATTAGAATTCCTATTAAGATCTATTCACCGACATTAATCTGAAACCATATATTTAAAACAAATTTAAAGCATTCTCACTAATTTTATTCTCATTTCAAGATGAATTTATTAAACAATAATAATTTTTTTACACATGGTTTTAAGAATAAACCCCAATAATATTTGGGATGTGGCACCCTATAAATCTATTAATAGTTTGATCAGGTCTAATACAAAAATCATGGGAATAAAAAATATTGGGTAACATTTTGAGCATAACAAAATACATAAAACTAAACATGTAATATAATGAGAGATAACAAATGCGAAAAAAATAAAACCATCTCTAATACCATACATTTTTTATTCTCGTAATTTTTTTATTATGCCCGATCAACCTATTATTGAATTTTACAAATTGTCACAGTTATAAAATTAATTTACATAATTAGACAATTGACTTTCGTACAAATATCGACTAATTTAATAAATTAATGAGTTAAATTAGTAATTGATTTACATCATGTTTCATATTAGTTTTGGTGTGCGTAAAATGTCCATTTTAACTTAAAATTTTAGGTTTTAGGCCTATTGGGCTAGTATATGACATGGGCAGTGCCTAAGGCTATTGGAGGTTTTTTGGGGATCATTTAGATAAGGACCATGTCTATCCTAAACCTAATCTCATAGATTAAGGAGTTTAGGGAGTCATCAGGGTTCTTATAATTCATAACTTATAATTGGAGAGGCTCCCTAAGGCTGTAGATAAGGAACTTCAAGAAGAGAAGAGGAATTGGAAGATTTTTTTCTTAATTTTTTCAAAAAGTTGATTGAGGCAAGTTTATTTAGAGTTTGATAGTGATTGCTTTTGTACTAGAATATTTCCATTCATTGAACTGTAAACCTAATATAATTATAATCTGAGTTTGATTTTAAATTAATCAATTTAATTAGGTTAATAACCAAGTTAAGGACATATTAAGAAATCAGGTGAATCCTTCATGAAATTGGGTTAATTTTATCAAAGATAATTAGTATTTGGTTACATACTATTGATACATAAAAAATCTCATAATAATTTAACAAATAAATGTAAATATTAATCTAAATGTAGAAATTTTACAAAATTAGTGTTCTTGATGTGAATCTAAAATTTACTCTCTTAAATCAGATAAAGATCGTATAATAAAGTTAGATTTAGGTTATAATCTTATGTTTACAGTATAATTGAAGTTTGTTCTATTTTATTTCTAAATTGAAACTTTTCATAATATCTACGGAGTTTTGGAGAGAGAAAATGGATTTTGGAGAAGATGATCTGAACACAGGGACGTCGAATCAGTCCTATTCTGCGGCCGAATCTGTCCGATTCTAGACAAGTTCTGAGATGGGTTTTGGGTTGGATTTTAGAGCATGGGGATAATTTATGATGAACTTAAATTGACTTATTCATGTAGTAGTATATGAAAATTACGGTTTAGAGGTTTTGAATTTCGTATTGGAATTACGTTCCAAACCAAGTGAGACTTAATAAATTATGTAATCTATTTATGACTTACTAACCTTTATATGCTTATGTATACTATTATTGTGTTTTATGTGCAACATACCTGGTCTGATTCCTTGTGGTACTACGTATTAGAGGGGATATCCTTATAAGGTGCTATGATATCGACTGCATTGGTACCCCGATGATAGAGACAGTCATTACCTCGGTCATTTTACCCTGAACACTACGCATTGATGTACCCGTGTTATCATGTGGTGATCAAATAGGGGGATCCTATCATATAGTTTGGGTATAGGGTCACATGATTGGTGTGAAGGGATAATGATTATCCCTTGTTGTTGTTTTTGGATTATAGGGGCGGGACAACCTATAATTCTACCCAGTACAATGTGAGAGATCCCTGAGGGCATTAGAGTAGGCCTACGTTATGTATGGGCCTGAGTGGAGCACTTATATTTATGCATGTGTCTCAGACTGTACTTATGTTGATAGTAGACTTTTTAACGTTACTATCTTTACTTATATGCTTATACGTTTGAAATATTTAGTGTACCGTTATTAGGGCTCCATTTGCTATATTCAAGCAAGATGAATAATACATAATCATGAGATCACTTAGGATTTAGTTTAGGTTCATGAGATATCTAGGATTGTTTGGGTTGTGGATAAACTTAAAAATAACTAAAAGATGAGAGGAAGATGTGCAGTGATATTATATCTCAAATTCAATTTTAATCTTAGACTACTTATACTCGATGTTAACATTTTTTGCTAACTTTATTATTTCATTTTCATTGTGTCACCCCATAAAATCTAATAATAGATTGATCAGGACTAATTTAAAAATCACGAGAATAAAAAACATTTGATAACATTCTCATCATATATAAATACATAAAACTAAATAAGTAATATAACAAGAGAGAGAAAATGCTAACAATATAAAACCAGCTCTAATAGTAAATGGTTTTTATTCCTGTGATTTTTATGTTACACTTTATCAACTTATTATTATATTTTACGGGGTTTCACATGGGGTACCCATATCTATAAGGACATAATTTTATAAATGTCCTGGGTAGAATCTAGAAATTTTCTGTTTTCCCTATATCACAGTTAGTATGTCTGATACCGCTACATTGGGCATGACAACACGATCATCCACTACGGTCTTTATCCTAATCCAATGAATCCATCATCTTCACGTGCATCATGCTACATGCGACGTGCTCCTCAGCTCATTCCCACTACTTCACTACGCAATATCGATAAAATGGTTTATTAGAGTATTAACATTTGCATAAATATTTGAGAAATTTTTTAGAAAATGTTTTTTCGAAGTCCGATGTATTTTTATAAAAAAACAAAAAATTTTCTAAGTGTAGAAGCGGAGTGCGTCAGTCGAAGAGCTCGTTCAAGCGACATTGCACTGTCGTTCGAACGAGATAGGCATGTCACGCGATCTCGTTCAAACGACATATATCCTTCGTTTGAGAAACATGTCATCTCGTTCGAACGAGACCGCTGCCTCAAAATTCGTACAAATGTCTGGTGCCTCTCTACACATTTTTAAAGTCTTTCTGCAAACACAAATTATGCGAAAACAACCCAGAATCAGACTTCACCTTTTAAGGTTTTCTTAGGCCTTTTTATTCACATAATCACTCCCATTTATATATGTGAATTGTTAAACCTTCAAGAAGATCATTTACTCTTCTGGAGTACTTTGTGGAGGATCCGTCTCCTTCTCTATTGCTACCCATCTGGAGTTCCTGCTGGAGATTTCAGCCGATGGCATCAGAATCGACGCCTGCGGGTATTTCTGTGTCACACTTATTTTCATTGTAATTCGTGTAAACATGTCTTACAATATTATGTGAAAATAAAAGGTTTTGCCCCTTTGGGGGATTTTTCCTAACATGTGTGTGTTTGAATGTTCTTGCTTGATTTTATCATCGTCAATCACACCTAGATGCATATTTAGGACTTAATTGATAAAAACTGAGTTTAATTAAATAATTTCTTTATTTTAACACAAACGCACTCTTTCAAATTGGTATCAGAGCCAATTACACAATTATACCGTGTAATTTTCAGCAAAATTTTTCTAAGATATCAAGTTTCTGAAAAATTAATTTTTGAAAAAGAGCGTGTTCATAATGGAGAAGTTATATAATAAAATACCAGTTTTTACGGAACAAACTATGCATACTGGAAAGCCCGCATGAGATCTGCATTAAAAGCCATTGGTGAACGTGTATGGATTTTGGCTGAAAGAGGGTGGACTCCTCCCTCCATCACTATTAATAACGTGACTAGTTTAAAACTTGACACTACTTGGACTGAAGAAGAATTTAAATGGTCATTTTTTAATTCTAAGGGTTTTAGTGCTATTTCTGGATCTGTCACACCTGATGAGTTCAAACGAATAATGACGTGCACCACATCAAAAAGGCATGGGATGGTTTGCAACTTACCCATGAGGGAATTAATGCTGTGAAAGAGTCTAAACTGCAAAATTTAACAACTCAATATGAAACAATCACCATGCTTGAGTTTGAATGTTTTGATGAATTTTATGCTAGACTGTCTGATATTGTTAACACTAGCTTTAATCTTGGTGAACATATTCCTAATGATAGAGTTTTTAAAAAGATTCTTAGATGACTTCCTAAGCATTTTATCCCTAAAGTCACTGTGTTAAATTCTACGGGTAATTTAAATACACTTAAATTGGAGGAATTTGTAGGAGACCTGCAAACGTATGAAATTGATATGTTTCCTAAATCTGTCAAGTCTAAAGATAAGGGAATTGCACTTAATGCCCAGGAGAGAAAGAGTGAGGGGTCGGTAAGAAAGAGGGGAGAGTCATCTAGAAAAAGAGAGATAGATACGTCAGATTTCGAGTGTGACTTTGATTTAGATGATTTGGCCCTGCTTACTAAAAATTTCAAGAAAATTCTCAACTTCAAGAAAAATGGTAATTTCAAAGGTAAAAAGAAGTTTGAGAAAAATAAGTTTGAAAAGAAAAATGAAAAAGATTTTAAAGATCCTCCTAAGAAAGAGAGTGAGAGATGATTTGAGTGAGACAGTAGGGGTCATAGAGCTTTTGAGTGTGCTACTAGACTGAACAGAGAAAAGGGCAAGTTGTCCTTAATGCTACCCTTAGTGACGATAGTGAGGTCAAGTCAGTGGATTCAGGAGATGAGTCACCGCATGGGTGTAACTTCACCACATTCATGGCTAGTCATATGAGTACTTCTAGTGCTCCTCACGACGATAAGGATGCTGCTTCATAGGGACACCTCGACAGTGAGAGCGATGTGAGTGAGGGGGAGGATAATGTAAGTGAGAGCGACAGTAATCTTCAACGCGCTTACGCTGAGTTGTATAATGAGTCATTTAAAACCAAAAAAGCATAACAAAGTGTTAGTTATTAGGATCACCACGTTAGAAGAAGATTTAGAAGAAGAAAAAGAGAGAGAGTCCTCCACCTGCACTACCTTGAGAGAGAGAGTGTCCGCCTGTGATGAGAAGGAAAGTTTGTTTAGAGAGAGAGAGATTGTTTGGAAAAAGAGAGGGTGTTTTTGAGAAAGAAAAATGGGACGTGACTAAACAAGTGGCTAGTCTTACTAGTGAGCTCCATTCCTCCCTGGAGACTCGTAAGAAACTTGAAGCCCTTGTTGCCCAGCTTACTCATGATCTTGAGAGAGCACGGGAAGTCAAGGATCAAATCGAGGACAGATCAGGGAAGATGGGAAAGATGCTCCTCAATCCCACTTTTTGTTTTGGTGATAGGCAGGGAATAGGTTATAATGGTGCCTCCACATCTAAAAATTGCACCTGGACCAGTTCTTGAGTTTACTACGACTCCATATGGCCATCATCAAAATCCATGAAGGAGAGTTAAACCAAGAAAAGCAAACCCAGGTCCGCCTAAGACTGCGTTCTTATGTACGTACTGCAAAAAAAAGGCCACCTCAAGGAGTTTTGATATAGTTTCGGACGAACACGACATACTACTGATCCACCACATCATACTAATGACTTTGCCAGTCTGAGAGAGCGTGTTGAGTTTTTAGCCGCCATATCACAGAGTTTGATGGAGGAATTCCGACGGATGTCTTTGCCATGTGTGAATGCTTCTCGCATCTCAACTAAAACCAACAACAACAAGGGTAAACAAAAGGTTACCACGTCTTGGGTGCCTAAGAAAGATAAAAAGGCTCTTATTGTTCATGTCGCTCTTAAATCACATAATACCTCATAGTGGTATTTTAATAGTGGGTACTCCAGACATATGACATGTGATGTCTCATTTTTTACCTACCTAGAGGAGTAAAAGGAAGGTAGAGTCACCTTTGGAGACGGTAGCAAGTCTAGCATTGTAGGAAGAGGTACAGTAGAGTTACCAGGATTTTCTAAGCTAGATAATGTTTTGTACGTCAAAGGTTTGAAAGCAAACCTTCTCAGGATTAGCCAATTGTGCGACGCTAACTTCACATTAAAGTTTGAGCGGGACGCATGTAATGTCTATAATCAAGTCGGTAAAATTTTAGTGCGAGGGGTGAGGATTGAGGATAATTACTATGGAACTGGGCCCACATCCTCTCTTATCTTCAATAGATCCACGATCACTCTTATGGTTCTATGGCACCAACGTCTAGGTCATGTGAACATTAGAGAGTTGACTCGTTTAGCTAAAAAAGACCTAGTACATGGCTTACCATCACTTGGAAAGCCTACTTCCACGGTTTGTGGACCCTGTCAGTTAGGAAAGCAAATTCGTAGCCCCCTAGGAAGTTGCATTCCATTACCACCTCCTGTGTACTTGAGTTGATTCACATGGATCTTATGGGTCCTACTCGTACTGAGAGTCTGGGTGGTGAGAGGTGTATCCTCGTAATGGTAGATGATTTCTCCAGATATTCAATTGTAGGTTTTCTGAGAGAGAAATCCGATGTTGTAGAGTTTTTAATGATCAAGTGTCGTGTCCTGCAAAATCAACACGGAGTCACTATTAATAGGATACTTAGTGACAACGGCACATAATTTAAGGAAGTAAAGGTAGATATTTACTGTGATAGACTTGGGATTAAATATGAGTTTTTTGCTGCGAAGACTCCTCAGTACATGGGATTGTTGAGAGAAAGAATAGGACGATGCTGGAAATGGCTAGATATATGCTCCTAGGTAGTAAGTTTTCCAGGAGATTTTGGGCAGAGGCAGTGTCTACTGCATGCCACTCAGTGAATAGGGTTTACCTACGTCCACACATACTTAAGACGCCTTATGAATTTTGGACTGGCACGAAACCCAACCTTGAATATTTTTGTGTCTTTAGGAGTAGATGCTACATCCTACGGGATAGAGAGCAATTAGGAAAGTTTGACTCCCGGAGCGACGAGGGAATATTGCTAGGATATTCATCGAATAGTAGAGAATACCGAGTTTTTAACCTGAAGAGCATTAACGTTATGGAGTCAATAAATGTCACCGTGACAGATGACGACCCTTCAATGTTTATTGATTCTAGCCTTCAGTGTGAGGATGAGGACTTTTTTGGTAGCGATTTACTTGTCCCTCACCCACACCCTGTGGATCCTACTCCTCTGTTAGGGGACACACCTTCTTGGGTTTGCAAGAGTCATGATCCCTCTGTCATTGTTGGCGATCCCTTTTTAGGGGTCAGGACTCATGCTCAACTAGAGAACGTTGTTAGCCACCTTTGCTACACGTCCAAAGTCGAGCCCAAGAATCATAAAGACGCTCTTAAGGATGAACACTGGATATCTGCTATGCAAGATGAGTTACTTCAGTTTAAAAAGAACAATGTCTGGGAACGTGTCCCCCAACCTAGTGAGACTAATGTGATAGGTACCAGGTGGATTTTTAAGAATAAAATGGATGAAAATGGTACCACAATCCGAAATAAGGCTAGGTTAGTCGCTCAAGACTACACACAGATAGAAGGTGTAGACTTTGGAAGACATTTTCTCCTTTTGCGAGGCTTAAGTTTGTCCGCTTACTACTCACCATTGCATGTCATCTGCGTTTCAAGTTATATCAGATGGATGTTAAGAGTGCATTTTTAAATGGAATTCTATAGGAGGAGGTTTACGTCGAACAGCCAAAAGGGTTTGAAGACCCTAAGTACCCTGAGCATGTCTACTATCTGAGGAAAGACTTGTATGGTTTAAAGCAACCACCCCGTGCTTAGTACGAGAGGCTTACTTCCTATCTCTTAGCCCATAGCTTCAAGAGAGGGGGAGTTGATATGACGTTGTTCGTCAGGAGAGATGATGGTGCTATTTTGGTTGCCCAGGTCTATGTGGATGACATAGTCTTTGGATCCACGTGCTCCCAGCATGTTCACCACTTTGAGGAGGAGATGAAAAGTGAGTTTGAGATGATCATGGTAGGTGAGCTTGCTTTCTTCCTTCATCTCCAGGTTCGTCAGCTAAAGGACGGGATGTTCATCTCCCAATCCAAGTATGCTAGAGAGCTAGTGTGAGTTTGAGATGAGCATGGTAGGTGAGCTTGCTTTCTTCCTTGGTCTCCAGGTTCGTCAGCTAGAGGACGGGATATTCATCTCCCAATCCAAGTATGCTAGAGAGCTAGTGAAGAAATTTGGTTTAGACTCCGCTAAACATGCACGTACACCTATGAGTACTTCTATAAAGCTTAGTAAGGACACTTCAGGTAAGGACGTAGAGCAAACCTTGTATCAGAGTATGATAGGTAGTCTACTCTACTTGACTTCCAGTCATCCCGACATAGCCTTTAGTATTGGAGTCTGTGCACGATATCAAGCGTCTCCAAAAGAGTCACACTTACTCGCTCTAAAATGTATTATCAAATACGTGAGTGGGACTCTCACATACGGTATTTGGTATTCCTTTGATACACATGATCGTTTGTTCGCCTAATTTGATGCCGATTGGGTCGGTGATGTAGATGGTAGTAGGAGCACTTTTGGTGGGTGTTTCTATTTTGTTTCTTCTCTTGTCTCTTGGTTGAGCAAGAAGCAAAACTCCATCTCCTTATCCATTGCGGAGGCTGAGTACATCGCCACCGGGAGTTGTTGCACTTAACTCTTATGGATGAAGCAGATGCTGGAGGATTATAGGATTTCACAGGACACCATGACCATTTCCTGTGGTAACACGAGCGCGATACACATATCCCGTAATTTAGTCTAGCATTTTCACACAAAGCACATCAGGATACACGAGCACTTTATATGATACTTAGTTGAGGATAAAGTCGTATCCCTGAGTTTTCGTACCCACCGACCTTCAGTTAACCGATATATTCAGGAAGCCTTTAGATGCCCTTAGATTTGAGAGTCTTAGGAAGTCTTTGGGGATTTGCACAGTTGACTGAGGGGTTGGTTCATGTATAGGATAGGATGCTTTGTCATGTTCACATTATATGCTTCCTATTGCTAGTTTGTATCATTTGTATTATTACTTTTGTTTTATTGCTTTTTCTATTCTTTTGAAAAATCGAAAAAGATTTTATTTTTATACAAAATTTAGAAAATAACAAAAAGATTTTTGTATTTTATTTTCACCTTTTATGGATGAGCATTTAAGATAGTCGAGTCACAAAATTCATTCCAATTTTTTCACGTGACTGTTTGATAGAGATTTGGGACGCTACATCATTTCATCCATGTGCTTTACATTATTTGGAGACTTTGAGATGCGATTAGTGATATCTTTCTACATGTTTGACTCCTATCTCCTTTATTTCACACATGCATGACTTTATCTGATTATTGTACTTGTTTATCACATATTGCCTTGAGTGTTTCCATCTCAATTTTGTCTATATAACGTAACATATGCGATAAAACTTGACAAGATTGGAATGCATGTTAAAACCGTTTGGTGAGATTGTGTTTTTTTTAAACGGTGAAGGGCTACAAAAGTTTCTTATCTAGCCTTTGTGATTAAGCCACCATTAAATCAGACCTAAAAAATTGAGGAATTTTATTATCCGGGGTCCAAGAGGTTAAAAGAGCCCAAAAAAATTTAAAGGCAATAAAAAGAAATACATGCCAAATATGGGCCATTTAGGTTTCACCATCAATTCTCCAAAGTTTGAGAATTTAGATCACCTCTTTTCAAAATATAAATCTGAGGGAGTTTGGTTGGAGAATTTAACGGGTTTGCACTTCCTTGAAAGTCCTAAAAAAGCATTCAAATGTTTTGGATGTTATTGGTGTGGAAATCATTTTGAGCTTTGATTTGCTGATTTGATTGAGTCAATATCTCATATTTCCATCTCTTTACACCTAAGGAAGATGCTGAGTTTATTCGTTAGGAGTATCCGATATTCATCGTGCACATATGTCATGTTTGTATGCATTGATTTTCCTATCGAATTTGATCACACCCCTACATTTACGCTATCAGCGACTTGGTTGTTTTTGTGTTTGTTCATGGTGTGATTCTTTGTTGTACATTTTGTGAGAATTTTTTTTTGAAAAATTCAAAAATAAATTATTTTTACCATGTGACATTTTCCATATTTACTCTTCTCATATCTGTCTATTTTGGGACAACATAAAAAGGGGGAGAATGAATTATGGGGAAGATTTGTTTGGTTGATTTATCAATGATTTTCTTAAGCTTAATTGATATTTGATTTTATTATATCATTATATTTCAAATTGTTGCTTGTCACGGATATCTTCTTTATCTCATGTGTGTAGGCACAAAGTTGAATTATTGGATTACACACCCTGGTGAGAAAATCTTTGAGAGTTTCTGCAGAGCTGAAGAGTTGAAGATGCTAAAGTCTGATTGAAGACATGTCATGTAGTATTCTCAGTTTGATGGTTTAATGGGGATATTATATTGTATGTCATTTGTTTTAGGAAGATTGCATAATTCGAATTTTTTATGTATGTACCGGCATAGACATAGGGGGAGATTTGTAAGGTCATAATTTTATAAATGTCCGGGGTAGAATTTAGGAATTTTCTGTTTTCCCTAGATCAAAGTTAGTATGTCTGATACTGCTAAATTGGGCACGACAACACGATTATCCACTACGACCTTTATCCGAATCCAATGCATCCATCATCGTCACGTGCATCATGCTATATGCGACGTGCTGCTCAGCTCATTCCCACTACTCCACTACGCATATCGGTAAAATGGTTTTTTGGAGTATTAACATTTGCATAAATATTTGGGAAATTTTTTAGAAAACGTTTTTTTAATGTCTGGTGTATTTTTATAAAAAGTAAAAAATTTTCTAAGTGTAGAAGTGGAGTGCCTCGATCGAAGAGCTCGTTCAAGCGACATTGCACTATCGTCCGAACGAGATAGGCATGTCACGCGATCTCGTTCGAATGACATATGTCCTTCATTAGAGCGACATGTCATCTCGTTCGAACGAGCCCGCCGCCTCGAAATTCGTATAAATATATGGTGCCTCTTTACACATTTTTAAAGTCTTTCTACAAACACAAATTCTGCGAAAATAACCCAGAATTAGACTTCACCTTTTAAGGTTTTCTTAAGCCTTTTTATTCACATAATCACTCCCATTTATATATGTGAATTGTTAATCCTTCAAGAAGATTGTTTACTCTTTTGGAGTACTTTATGGAGGAGCCGCCTTCTTCTCTACTGCTGCCCATCTGGAGTTCCTGCTGGAGATTTCAGCCGACGACATCAGAACCGACACCTACGGGTATTTATATGTCACACTTATTTTTATTATAATCCGTGTAACCGTGTCTTACAATATTATATTGAAAATAAAAGGTTTTTCCCCTTTGGGGGATTTTTCCTCACATGTGTGTGTTTGAATGTTCTTGCTTGATTTTATCATCGTCAATCACACCTAGATGCATGTTTAGGACTTAATTGATAAAAACTGAGTTTAATTAAATAATGTATTTATTTGAACACAAGCGCACTCTTTCAATATCTAAATACGATATAGACTTAGTTTTCTCCCTTAACAGAGTTCGATGGGAGTTAATGAGATAAATTTAGATGGGACTAAGTTAAATAAATATGTATCCATCTCTAGTGAAAAATCCCAAAATGAATCCAATAGATCCGAATATCTCATCATGGATCTAACCATATCCAAAACAATCATGTTCCTTCTTTTCCATACACCATTTTACTATGGACTGCTTGGTGCAGACAATTAAATTGTGATACCCAACCACGATGAATATTTCCTAAACTCTCCTAATAGGTATTCCTCCCCACGATCAGATAGTATATTATGAATTAGTTTACCATGAAAATGTTCCACCTTACCCTTATACTATTTGAACTTATCAAAGGCTTTAGACTTGTGATGCATTTGGCAAACATATCCCAACCTTGAGTAATCATCGATGAAAGTGATGAAGTACTCATAACCACCTTTATCCTGGATAATCACGGGCCCAGATAAATGAGTATGAAATAGTTCCAACACATCATTGGCTCTATACCCCTTGGACGTAAATGACCTCTTGGTCATCTTTCCTTCTAAAAAGTATTCATAGACTGAAAGTGTCTCCACTTCCAATTAACTCATTTGCCCATTTGAAACCAGTCTTTGTATCATTTTTTTATGTGACCTATATGCAAGTGATAAAGATATGTTTGGTTCAACTTTGAAGGTTTCTTTTCCTTTTTGTTATTTCCATTTGAGTTATTCAATTCAGTATTAAGTAGCAGTGGTGAAACATATCTTATAATATAAGGATCGTTTTCAAACATTTCATAATAGATAAGAGATTTTCCATTCTCATAACATTTATTAAAACAAACGAAATATCATCCAATCACAGGTTTAGAAACCAAAATAAAATTTCTTCTAATACAAGCAACATAAAAACAATGTACTAATACCAGCTTATTATCTCCATCAAAATTTAAAACAAAATTTCCTACTACAACTATTGTTTCCTTGTGATGATTACCCATGAATAGAAATGTCTCTCCATCACTGATCTCCCTAGTTACCTTTAACCTCTGCAAATAATTGGAAACATGTTTAGTGTCTCCTAAATATGCATATCAGGTACCGTTAAATTTCACCATAAAACATATATCAATGATATAGGAGAAATTACTATTTCCAATCTTCTTGGTTAAGAAGAAAGGGAATTTCTTGCTCAAGTTTCCTTCCTATTTGTAGATATAGCAGTTGCCTTTCGGCTTCCTTCCTTCTCCCTGAGGTTTAAAGTTTTTCTTGACAACTTTAGGTCGTGCATGGTACTTGCCCTTTTTCTGCTTCTTACCTTTAGGGATAAAAGTAGATGGGCTTATCTCAGCAACCTCAACCACACCCTTATGCCTATTGATATTCTCCGCAACCTGGAGTTCCTTAAAAATTTACGGCAGAGAATAATCAAATTTGTTCAAAGAATAATTTAGGCAAAAATGTTTAAAGGACATTGGTAATGATTAGAGCATAAAAATAACTTGGGTTTTCCTATCGATTTCAGATCCATGCATCTCTTATTATCCTAAGATGGACATTATATTTAGAACATGATCACGTATGGGGTACCTCAGGCATCTTAATGTTGACCAACCTTTCCATAACATCTAACCTTGAAGAATAGTTCTGATTCTCAAACATATCTTTGAGGTTTTGAATCATATCGTAAGTAGTTGCATGTGTTATTGTTGGTGCTACAACACATTAGTCATAGAGTTTAATATGTAGAAGAGAGTCGCTAGATAATCCTTTTGCTACCTCTGGTAGGCTTAGATATCCCTTTTAGGTTCCCGTTCCTCCATTTTGGAAGGGAAGGTCCCTATCAAGATAGTCTTAAATTCCTCAACAGTTAGGACAATGTTTAGTTTTTTCCCAATATTTATAGTTCGTGCTAGTTAACTTGTTTTCCTTTAAGATTGAAGCAAGTGGGTTGAATTATGATACCATTTTAAAATTTGAGAATCATATATTTTGGAAAATGAATTAATTTCAATATATATATATATATATATATATATATATATATATATATATATATATGATAATTTAATTTATTGAATTTTAAAGTGGCTCCCTCACTGCTATTTTAAAGTTACACTCGCTAGACATTTTAGTTCCCTTATGGTGTGAGATTTATCGTGGGGAGTAAAAATAACCCCACCTTGAACGAGACAGACTTTCGTCTTTTAATTATGTACCCGTACAGTTCAGGAACCTCTGCCCATCATAATTGAATAGTCAACAACTTTTGGTCCTATAATTAATGACAGTGACTGTACGGGGAAGGATATCGTTAATTATGTCCAAGTGTATACCACCGGTTCATTTCTTGAAATGGAACCCGCCCATGGAAAACTCCCGTGTGGGGTGGACCAAATTCTATTAAATTATATTTCTTGGAACTATTACTTTAGGGTTTTAATGAATTCCTCATGCATTGATTCATTCTATTCATGGGGGACTAGACTAGTTGAGTCGAGGAATTAATCACATGTTTATTCATGAAAATACCGATGAGGACTGCCTGGTTTATTTCAAAAACCTCTCACTTAGTATTTTGAAAAACATGAGGATATTGAAAAAAAATAAATTATTCAATTCCAAAAGACCGAATTTGAATCTACGTAATTTACAAATTTACTTGTATAAATTAAATATCTTGACCTCACATTTTAATTTTCTTAAAATAAATTAAAATTTTCAATTAAAAAAAACGGAGATATGAATTTAATTCATACCTTAAATTTAGTTACCTAGATTTAATTCAATTTATAAAAAAATAAATGCAACACAAATTTTTGAACAAAATCGGTCATCTAGGTTGGTCTCAAAATTATAATCCATGTTGTCCATAAAATGGGTGTTCCTAATTATACAATTAATTGACACGTGAATTATGCAACATAATAAAATAATGAGACAATGCAAATAAATAAATAAATTCAACAAATAATAAAATACATAAATGACCTTTCCATCATGGCCTAAACTTCTTTTTGAAGTAAAATTCTTCAAGTCCAAGAGTTCTTATTATAAAAGAATTACTTTTGGCATGATATCCAACTTGAAGTAGACTTCATCACAAATAAGAGATCTTGAGGGTATTTGTTACTATAAACTTATCCTCCTATGAATAGTAAGTTAGATGAAGAATGACTGCCACAAGAAGCCACTGAAAAACACCCGAAATGGCCAAACTTGGATTCTGACTGTGCTTGATTGGATATATTCGGACCCAAATTTAGATTGATCTGAATTTCATATCGATCTGATTCTCCTTTCAGATCGAATCGAAAGCCCTGTGTTGACAATTTTCTTCTTTTCTTGGATTTGTCATTCAAAACAACCAAAACTCTTTCGAATCTTCTTGAAACTATACCAAAAACTTAAACCCATACATATACATGATTCTAAGTGTAAAATAACATTACATCCGCTCACAATCGCCTCTAAAAATGTCGATATAAAATAATTACAAAACTTCATTATTACAACCATATCAAATCAAGAAGCAAAAAATAACTACGAATAAACCATTGTAGCCTCCATTCACACAGAACGATGATGCGTAACCATGTTATAAGGGACATAAACAAAGAATAAATACAAAACCATGTCAGTAAAAAATATATAATGATACACCATCCCACAACATGCAAAGCAAGGATTTATTTTATTCGGACAACATGGACCTTTCCAATAGATGATTAATCCAAACCAAAGGCTCTGATACCAATTGTTGGAGATCAATATAAGAGGAATAATTTTTTTATCCATGGATCTTTGGTTAATCAAAAACAAGAAAGAGGTAAAATCAAAATCTAGGTTTGTAGAACAGACCTAGGGTTTGGTTACAATCTGATAGGAAGGAAAGTTTTTATTGATGATCTATGCCTGCCTTCTTTTGGATATCCAAAATCTTGTTAAAACCTTCTGAACGCTAGGATCTTCTATTGTATGATCATACCCATAGTTAGGTAGGTGGGTGGACACCTTTTGACATGAATAACCTTATTTATGATTGAGATATGGTGGTCTATCTCTAGCCCTCTTCACGATAATGTGAATATTTTTTCTCTCACCCCTCTCAAACCCTAATAATGAATAATAATGACTAAAACTCCTTGTATACAAGTACAAAAGGTGGGCTGGGCAAACCAGGTTTCTTGAGAATACGGGTTTAACTACTTAGGTGTATGGACTACACCATGGACCCAAGATAAATAATTAAAATTATCTCTAAATAAATGCTCAAAAATCGCAAATTATATTTACTGTAGTTTATTTCCTTTATTTATTTAATTATAACTAATTCCATTAAATAATTATGAATGCACTCCGATTTAATTTTCTCAGAAATCACTCAGATATAATGAGGTCTTGTTAGCAAAGTCGATAATGGTACATAATGTGATTCCCCGCGTTAAGATTTTGATACCTTTTTGGTCAAATCAATTTATTACGAACTCGCTTTAACTAACGTTTAACCAATTCCTTGATTTACGGACTTAACTTATTTTTCTACTCTACCGGATTATAAATAATCCACTGATTAGGTTTACTGGTGGAAACAAATCTTATAAGTGTATCAAGGGGGTATTACAATCCTATATTCCTAGATGCGAAATCCTCTGAATTAACATTTCAGACCTTTTTACATAACTGTCACCCAATATGTGGGGATCATTTATTTCAATCTAATATCTAATCACACCCATAACAATCGTAGAAGGAATCACATAAGAATTATATTCCTCATAATTATCGGGATTAAGAATCCATGCTCCCTTTGCAAATAGTTTGATATTTCCCGAGTCTAATCAAGATAACCCTTAGACTCAAATCTCATGGGTGGTCCTATTGAATATATTCTGGGGATGTACTGAACACAACCCTCTATTGAACTATCATACAAGTTCTCAAACCATCATATAGGTTCCTATAATTCGAAATAAGCTACTCGAATTCCATCTCAATCGTTTCGATAGGATGTTTACTCCCTATCTTAGTTATCAACTTTTTAATAGTGCTATAACTGAAATTCCAATCTCCTTGTAAGAAAGCCAAAGTTGGCTCACTAAAATTACTACTAAGCTATGTTGACCAACATTAATACGAAATAATATATTTAAAATAAGTGAATTATGATTATGCTCTAAATCACATGAGATTGGCACCCTACCGAATAATTATACAGAGGTTACTCGACCGGTTTCGTAAAGTTAAGATAAAGAGGCACCCCAGAATGATGAATAGACATGCTGATGAATATGCTACAATTGCCTAGAAAATTTCCTTCGAAGGAGAATCAATAGTGATTCGAATCACTAAGAGGATAACTCCCTTGACTATAAGATAAATACTACCCACTAATGATAGCAATGATTAGAGAGGCAAGATAAGGAAGAAGCTTAAAACTGGGGAAGGACCGCTAAGTTTGGTTGAACTTACACAATATTTTGCCATTGTCGATAATTTGTATTGCAAAAATAAAGGGGGTTGGCTGTCCAAGTATGTGGACCTCGAGGAAGCTGAGAATAGGTTGAAAGAAGTGCACGAAAATAACTATGAGACCACAAAAATCCCTTTGTACCGGAGGATTCAAAAAGCAAGATACTTTTGTCCTATGCTGAGGTAGAATGTTGCGTTAGTACAAAGAGATTGTGGAAAATGCCAATTATATTACCGGGCTACCGAATGAAACTTCATTGAAAAAAAGTCTGATTGGAGGCAATCTTACATTGATATGCTAGTGGATGGAGTCGTGCAAATACATAAAGATGATGCTATAAAACTTAAGTGGCGAATATATAGATACTATAATCAAGATGGATAACTCTATCGAAGGGTTTATCATGATAAACCTCTGAGGTGCATCGGGTTAGAAGAAGTAGAGGAAGTCTTGAAGCAGTATCATGGGCTAGGTCATATTATGGGTGTAAAACTCCATGATCAACTTATGGATTTTGGGTATTTTTAGCCCACTATTGAGAGAGACTTTGTGGAGTTTGTTCGAAAATAAAAGGCATGTGAACTTTATGGTAATATGATACAGGCTCCATTAGTGGACCTACATTCTCTCTCTACTATTTTCTCTCTCCAAAAATGGGAGTTTGACCTAGTAGGGGACATTAATACCTCCAATAAGGCAAGATATTGATACTTATTACTATTGAGTGATTTACTAAGTGGGCAGAGGCTATACCATCAAAGAGGGAAATTGTAGGGGTGATTACTCGGTTTATGAAGGAGTACATCATTTATCGGTTTGGCATCCCTAAGGTCTTTCTCTAAGATACTATAAATCCCTTTGTGAACAATGAAGTAGCATTTATTATAGAGAAACACTCGATTATCCATTATAAGTCAACTGTGGCATACCCAAAGTGCAACGGGCAGGCGGAGGCTACCAATAAGACCTTGGTATATATATTAGTGAAGATGCTAGAGGATTTTCCAAGGATTTGGGATGACAAGATACCGGAGGCTTTATGGTCTTACATAACAATAAAGAGGAAACCTACAGGCTACACTCCTTTTTCCTTAGTATTTAGAGCTGAGGCAATCCTTATAATTGAGTTAGAGATGCTTTATGCTCTGTATAACTTGCAAAGTGCAATACTTCCCCACATCAGACATATACAACTCGAAGCACTTGAAGAGAATAGAGATAATGTGAAGAGGCACTTCAAAATGTATAGAAAGTAATTATCCACATCTTATGATTAACTAATGAAGCTAACAAAGTTCCAAGAAGGAGACTTAGTGTTGAAAGCTTACACGAGGGACATTCGAGATCTCTCACTACCTAAGTTTGAAGCTAATTATGAATGACCTTATGTTTTTCGAAAGGCACATGACTTAGGATAATGTGATATCTTTAAGATTGAGGACGATGTAACCTTCAGGCTAAAAAATAAGTGGCTCAAAATTTACTATGTTTAACAACACTCGTTAGGTTTCCCAGGGATGAAGATCTTAGAAAGGACTACCCAGATATAGCCCGCTAACTCAATATCTGACCCATAGCCACTGCTTGTGGGAGGTTTCTACCCACCTGCTTCCCTTTGGGATTTTTCTTTGCATCCTATCGAGATTTTGCGCTCGTTTTTCATCTCTATAAAATAAATAATGAATGACCTAAAAAAGGTGCACTTATTATAGGAAACCATACACTTCTTGATAATAGCCTCCAAATTCGCTCGAGTGGCTCATTTAGCTCTAGACGTGGCTTCTTTAAAGAACGTTTCAAAGCTAGTAGCCTCCAAACTTACAAGGTTGCACACATCCTCCAGAATAATAGTAAACTCTCCCCACGCAGCCATAAAAGTGTGAGTTCTATAGCTCCACCAGGAAACCAAAGTGCAAAGTGGATTGTTATTTTTGGCAAGAGTGATGTCACCAAACCAGTAGGTGGATGATATCCCTACCACAACCATCTTGGAGGCATATTTACCATGGGTTTATTCTGTCCAGGGTCCTAATCCTCTCACAAGAGCCCCCAGTAGATCCAAACTCAACGTTTGAGTAGAAGTGTAAGGACACAAATTTCCAATTGAGTCCTTTGTAGTTTTGGTTCAATTCCGAACAAAAACATTTGAGTCATAGGATAGAGTTCAAGTTTATCCATTCAAGCCTATGACATGTTTGTTGAAGACGTAGCGGCCAATATATTAAAGATTCAACAAATGCCGTGTGTGTTGTGCCTCGTTTCTACGTCATCAACATGGTTCCATTGCTCCTAAGGTATGAATGCATTTTAATATATATATATATATAGGAGCTTGGAACATTATTTAATGGGTGTATTTTAGAAATTTATTTTGGGTGTTAGTATTGTTTTGTTAAACTTTTTTTGAATTCATAGTTCTAAATATTTTGTTCTCGGACACCTTTCAGTAGAAAAATCATATCAAATCCAAAAAATATCAGAATGACACGAAACTGGCGGCCACGCGTTCGTATCGAAATTATCTAGAACCATGGCCTGAGATCTGATTAGATAGGTCGTTCGAAAGACCTCGTTCGAACAAGAAGACGTTCGAAGGAGTTTTCAAACGAGATTTTTTTTCCTTTCTGTCTCTTCGTTAGAAGTCTCGTTCGAACGAGATTTCTAACGAAAAAACAGCGGGAACAGTTTTAAGCCAGTTTTTTCCACTACTTTACCCCACTTCCTTTTTGACA
This sequence comes from Sambucus nigra, assembly GCA_949130495.1. Taxonomy (NCBI): domain Eukaryota; kingdom Viridiplantae; phylum Streptophyta; class Magnoliopsida; order Dipsacales; family Adoxaceae; genus Sambucus; species Sambucus nigra. Next base: position 194,332,934 of record OX422208.1, read on the forward strand.
TACTTCTTAAGTGCGGGAACTAACTTTTTGAAGACAACTTTTTCACATTCTAAGAGTCTTTTGAGAGCAAAACTTTTAAGAAAAAGTTCCATGTTTTGTGTTTGATTTTTATGGATTAAACTCATCAAAAATTACATACACACCCATTTATTTAGTTTATTCCAAGTACCTATTGATATATCATTGCTTGGAGACTTTTGGCACCTGGTTTTCTCTACACCAACAAGAAGAGAGTTTGGGTTCTTCTCTACCCCAAAAAAGGAGAAAAGTTTATTACGGTGTTCTCACTCGAAGGAAGGCTTCGCGTGTGGGTTGACGGTGACCAGAGCCCCATAGATGGAGTTCGAGACTGTGGAGGAGTCCACGATTATACACTAGGCGGAGGTTGAAGACCGAAGGAGCGCGTCAAGGCTTGGACGGACTCAAGTCAGTTTGTGTAAGTCCTCTTGTGTCGAGTCTTTGTACAAACTACCATACTTAGTGAATTCGTGGCTAGGGCCATCCGAGGTTTTTCCCATTTGGGTTTTCCTTGTACATCCGGCGTAGTACGATTGATATTTATTTTATCTTGCTATATCACCTAGATGCATGCTTAGGACTAAAAGATAAAATTAGTTCAAAATCAAAATCTATTTAATTTGGTGCAAATTTAATGTTTGGGTATGTTCAATTTAATTCAAGTGAAAAATTACTTTATCTTGATAGCATGCAAGTTTAACTTGAATTGGATTAGTGTGTGTTTAAGTCGAAATAAAAATTGTGTGTGTAGTTTAATTTCACTTTTCGTTGAGTTTTAATTTTTTCATAAGTTAGTTTGTTCTCTTTAATAAAAGAAAATTTTAAATAACTTTTGAAAAATTAAAATTTGAACCATTTCATTATATTTGAATTTAAAAATTGGGGGCTTCCGCACTTTCATTGGTATCAGAGCCAAAGCGATAAATTATTTCGTAAAAGATCTTTTAAATAATTTTTGGCTAAAATGGAATTTTCCCCATTTTCAAAATTTCCTATTTTCGATGGTTCAAACTACGCGTATTGGAAAGCGCAAATGAAATCGGCACTCAAATCTATCGATGAGAGAGTTTGGATGTCTGTTGTTAACGGGTGGTCCCCACCTACTCATTTAGTAGATAATGAGCGTGTTCCCAAACCCACCGATAGATGGAGTGAGGGTGAATTTAAAATTTCTAACTTTAATTCCCGAGGTTTAAATGCCTTATTTAACGCTGTCACACCAGATGAATTCTGACGCATTATGATGTGTGAGACCGCTAAAGAAGCGTGGGATATTTTGCAACTCTCCCATGAAGGTACTAGTGTCATTAAAGCTTCGAAACTTCAAAACCTCACCACTCAATTTGAAACTATCAAAATGAATGAAACAGAAACTTTTGATGAATTTTATGCTAGACTTTCTGATATTGTTAATTCATCTTTTAACTTGGGAGAGAAAATACCCGACAATCGAGTTATAAAGAAAATTTTAAGGTCCCTTCCCGATAGATTTATTCCAAAAGTGACCGTTTTAAATTCTTTACCAACTTTAGCCTCTACCAAATTAGAAGAGCTTGTAGGTGATTTACAAACCTATGAACTAGACATGTTCCCCTCTAAAACTGAAAAGAAAATTGAAAAGGGCTGCTTTAAAAGCCCGAAAAGAGGTCAAACAAGTAGTAGAGAGCGAGAGTGATAGTGATTCGGAAGACATGGCTTTGTTTGCTCGTAAATTTAGAAAATTTCTTAAATTTAACAAAGATAAATTTAAAAATGATTTTAAGAAATTTGAAACTTCTAAGTATGACAAAGTCGAGAAGATCCCTAAACCCATTAATGAAAATTTAAATAGGGACGAGTCAAATAGGTGTTTTGGTTGTGAGGGTTATGGCCATAGGGCTTTTGAGTGCCCCACTAAACTAAGGAAAGAGGGTAAGCGACCCATTTCATATAATGCGACCCTTAGTGATAGTGATAAGGAAGAGGGACCCGATTCCCCCACTAAGCCCAACTTTGTGGCTTTTATGGCTAGTCATGTGAGTGATAGTGAGAACTCGTCGATTGATGAAACTTTAACACATGACACTTCCGAGGTCAAAGTTTTTTATTCTCTTATTTTTTATGATAGTGAGAGTGGAGAAGAAAGAGAGAGTGAAAATGAAGAAGATGTTAATGTGAGTGAACTTCAAAATGCTTTTCAAGAACTTTATAAAGAATCTATTAAATTGAAAAGAGCTAATTTGAAGTTAGAAGCTAGTTTAAAAGAACGTGTCAATGTCGTTGATAATAACATGTTGGTTGAAGACCTTAGGAGACAAGAGAAATCTCTTCTAGAGAAGCTTGAACATATAGAAGGCGAGAGAGATAGCCTTAGGGGTTTAATGGAATCCTTGAAAAAGGAGCTTCTTGCTTTTGAAGAGCGAAATGTTTTATTAGAGCCTAACATTTTAGAATTGCAAAATAAATTAAAAGACTCTAGTAACGTCAAATTTGATTTGGAGTGTCATTCGGAAAAATTAGATAAAATATTAGGAACAGTCCAAATTAAAAATGACACTTGTGGTTTAGGCTTCAATACTTGTAATGAATTTACTCATAACGCCAAAACCAATGTTTTAGGAGAATCTACTAGGAAAGTCTTTAGAGATCACTCCTTAGGTAAATCTTTTCGACATGTTTTTACTTGTACACATTGTGGTCGAAAAGGTCATCTTAGAAAATTTTGTTTTGATCTTAAACGTATTCCTAGAAAATCCCAACGTAAAGCAACCAAGGTAGTTAAAATTCCTACACCCCAAGATAGTCATTCTTCATTAATTTGGGTTAGGAAATCCGACTTGGTTGCCTTGCAAAATGGGGTTTTTTATTCTCATTTACTTTCACATGCTTCCTCCCTTGCTAAATCTAAAATATGAATGTGTTAGTGTTTGCGTACTTTAGCCTTTGTACTTCATGCTATATTCACATGCTAAATGTATGCTTGTTTAATCATTTTCTAGTCTATGCTCCATGCTTATCACATGCTAGAATTATGATTTTTGTTTATCTTTTGTATTATATTTCCTTCATTTTGTTTGCATTAAGTGAAAAATACAAAAAGATTTGTGTTTATCATTTGGATTTTATCTCTTGGTAATTTAAGCTTAATAAAAAAAAATTCAAATGATTTTTCTTTGACTTTTGAGTATATATTATTTATTTTGGTTAAAAATTTCAAAAACTCAAAAAGATTTTATTTTGTGTGTAGTTTAGTTTGACACACTTTATGTGGCATACACTTATGTTTGAATCCCTCCTTTAACGCTCCCACGTGGCTAGAACTTTTGGTTTAGATTGTCAATCCTTAAAATGTTCTTTACCATATTTTTTATGGAGAAGTTGAATTTTGTGTTGGTCAAATGGATTCTATTTTTATATGCCTCTATTCACACATGCACGAGATCTTTTGAAATTTTAACTTCATATGTATATTTGAGCTATGTGTGGTGTTCTCCTACCAATCTTATCATCTACATATTTGTGACTTAGGAGGACTAGTGCATGTCAAAATCCGTTGCATGTGAATGTGCACGGGGAAGGGCTCCGAAAGGACTAAGTGATCCTTTGCGATTGTAAGCCACCGTTTTGAATGGACCTAAAAGAAATACGTGGTCCAAAGGCCTAAAAACAGAAAATACAGCATTAACAAGAAAAATAATTTGCCAAGGCCTATGTTTGATTGATATATTCATTCAAATTTAATATAAATGCATATTGAGGGAGATTGGATGGTATATCAACGGTTTGCACAATGTCCGTTTATCCTAGTTGCGTATTTCATGTCATGACTCTATTAGTTTGTAGAATCATCAATATGCTAGGCTTGTATGCATTGTGTATGTTTGTTCATTGAGTTCAATTTATATTGTCACATGAGGTTATATTCAAATGTGATAAAGTTTGCAATCAATTGAGAACTCCGTGAACATTTTTTAAGTGATTGGGTCTAAATTTAATCGTTACTAGTTCACAGCCCAACACTTCCATTTCCATATGACACATTTTTGCCATACGAGTGTGAAAGACTCCTATTATATTTAGTGTGTGTCATTTGTGTGTTTATATCTATATATGTGTACTTGAGTCTCTTTGATATATATTATGTATACATATATTTGATATTTTTGTTTAGTCTTTGCTTTGATTTCTAATCCATATATGCTTTAATTCATACTTGGTATCCATCTTATTGCATTCTTTGTTGATATCACGTGCTTAATAATTTATATATCATATTGGTATCATTTTATTGCATCCTAGTTGGTATCCGATGTTATTGTTTGGATTAGTTGAACTTTTGTTGCCCATATGCTTTAACGTTCTCATCACTATATGCACAATTACATGTTTTAGCTTGTTATCCCATTCTTTTATCCCTTGCTTAGTTTAGAGGGTTTATATGCTTTATTTGGGGGATATAAGTAACTGCTTTGATTCTTTAGCCTTTGTCTATTCCTGAACAAAAAGGGGGAGAATGATAGGGGGAGAAATGGTATCTAATCCTATTATTATCGTATCTTAGTTTGGGGGAGATTTATCTTAGGGGGAGACGTCTTTCTAAGTAAATCATTTGTTTGATAAAGGGGAGAATTAATTTAGGGGGATTAATTATTTAATTGCATTTAATATTTTGATATTCCCTATGCGTTCGATAGTTTGCTTAAGTGTGCAGGAATACTTTTAAATGGCAACATTCAACATCGGCAAAGATATTGATCCTTGGGTTGTTTACGTCAAGCATGTATTTTTATTTCGGGTGAGACATTGTTTTTGAGTCTAGTGAGCTTGACGGCCCTTTAGGATTTTTGTTTAGTTTTTGTCCCGGAATAGCCAAAGGGGGAGATTTGTAAGGACACAAATTTCCAATTGAGTCCTTTGTAGTTTTGGTTCAATTCCGGACAAAAACATTTGAGTCATAGGATAGAGTTCAAGTTTATCCATTCAAGCCTATGACGTGTTTGTTGAAGACGTAGTGGCCAAGATATTAAAGATTCATCAAATGCCGTGTGTGTTGTGCCTCGTTTCTACGTCATCAACATGGTTCCATTGCTCCTAAGGTATGAATGCATTTTAATATATATATATATATATATATATATATATATATATATATATATATATATATATATATATATATATATATATATATATATAGGAGCTTGGAACATTATTTAATGGGTGTATTTTAGAAATTTATTTTGGGTGTTAGTATTGTTTTGTTAAACATTTTTTGAATTCATAGTTCTAAATATTTTGTTCTCGGACACCTTTCAGTAGAAAAATTATATCAAATCCAACAAAAATCAGAATGACACGAAACTGGCGGCCACGCGTTCGTATCGAAATTATCTGGAACCATGGCCTGAGATATCGTTAGATAGGTCGTTCGAACGACCTCGTTCAAACGAGAAGACGTTCGAACGAGTTTTCAAACGAGATTTTTTTTCCTTTCTGTCTCTTCGTTAGAAGTCTCGTTCGAACGAGATTTCTAACGAAAAAACAGCGGGAACAGTTTTAAGCCAGTTTTTTCCACTACTTTACCCCACTTCCTTTTTGACATACTTCTTAAGTGCGGGAACTAACTTTTTGAAGACAACTTTTTCACATTCTAAGAGTCTTTTGAGAGAAAAACTTTTAAGAAAAAGTTCCATGTTTTGTGTTTGATTTTTATGGATTAAACTCATCAAAAATTACATACACACCCATTTATTTAGTTTATTCCAAGTACCTATTGATATATCATTGCTTGGAGACTTTTGGCACCTGGTTTTCTCTACACCAACAAGAAGAGAGTTTGGGTTCTTCTCTACCCCAAAAAAGGAGAAAAGTTTATTGCGGTGTTCTCACTCGAAGAAAGGCTTCGCGTGTGGGTTGACGGTGACCAGAGCCCCATCGATGGAGTTCGAGACTGTGGAGGAGTCCACGGTTATACACTAGGCGGAGGTTGAAGACCGAAGGAGCGCGTCAAGGCTTGGATGGACTCAAGTCAGTTTGTGTAAGTCCTCTTGTGTCGAGTCTTTGTAAAAACTACCATACTTAGTGAATTCGTGGCTAGGGCCATCCGAGGTTTTTCCCATTTGGGTTTTCCTCGTACATCCGGCGTAGTGCGATTGATATTTATTTTATCTTGCTATATCACCTAGATGCATTCTTAGGACTAAAAGATAAAATTAGTTCAAAATCAAAATCTATTTAATTTGGTGCAAATTTAATGTTTGGGTATGTTCAATTTAATTCAAGTGAAAAATTACTTTATCTTGATAGCATGCAAGTTTAACTTGAATTGGATTAATGTGTGTTTAAGTCGAAATGAAAATTGTGTGTGTAGTTTAATTTCACTTTTCATTTAGTTTTAATTTTTCGTAAGTTAGTTTGTTCTCTTTAAGAAAAGAAAATTTTAAATAACTTTTAAAAAATTAAAATTTGAACCATTTCATTATATTTGAATTTAAACATTGGGGGCTTCCGCACTTTCAAGAAGAAATCCCCCCTCTCAATCCTAAAAGTGAATTATAGTACTAGCAGGTATATAGGATAAATCTTCAGTCGTATTTCTTTCATCCATTAGAAAATTCACCACCTCCTTGGAAGTAATGGTGCCAGGAAATTGATCACCAATGGACCAGAAATGGTTAGACTCACCAAAGTATGCGGAACAATGATAACGGGTCCATTGATTTTGGCGGGCGTGAGTTCATGGGGAAATATTCCTGCAGGAAGGAGTTTTTTTAATGATGAGATCCATGGGTTCATAAAGAAAGATGGAAAATAAGGTAAGGGTGAAGTGTTTGCAAAATATAGAAGAACAATTATTTCTCTTTTCCTCTATAAAAGCAAAGTTTTAGAAAAACTCAAAGGTAAAAAACCCTAAGGATAAGTGTTGCCTTTTATAAGGGGAAAAAGTTATGGATAGGAAGAGGTGGTGTCAATAGAGCACACATGAGTTGTTGCGCGTGTCCAAGGGACATCATAAATATATCTAAGGTGGCGACGTATGAAGTCCCTTACATGGTTTACACACACGCGTGTTGGCACAAATCAAGACTTCATAATGATTATGGTAAACTGGCGACGCATGAGGTGCCTCGCGTGGAACACACGCGCAGATCCCAGCACGTCACGTGTAAAGTGGGAGAAGATGAATTTAAGATGGAATTAATGGGAAGCGATACTAATAATTAATGTTAGAAATTCAAACGCCGCTGTTCAAAATCCCCCTCCTTGGGAAAAAAAAATCATTTTGGAGGAATTTTGAAAAAAACCCATTTACTCTTCCCTAGTGAGTTTAATAATCTCCTTCGCACACAAGTACAACGTGTAACCCCTAAACATATCCTCACTGCTAGGCCCACATGTGCTTCGAGGATTGATAATAGTATTTTGTACGGATATTTATTCACAAGTAAACATATATCTCTACGAAGGGGAAAAATGTAGGGGGAGGTCCAAGTCCAAGGTTGATTAGCAAGGATAATCCGGCACCAAAGAAAGGATTAATGATGAAGCAAATATTGAAGTTGATCGAAGGACCTCCCATAAAAATGAAGCTCAATTGAGGCATAATGTATTTATAATAAATATTACAATGTACTTGTACTTGACTTTTCTTGTAATTATCAAGTTTACTTTGTATTGTTTATGAGGTTCATCAATGCGCTCGAGGGACCATGTTGGTAGGGCATGGGAGAGCTCACATTCTCTATCGAAAAACCTCATTCTGGGAACCTTGCAAGGATTTTGTTTGGAGGATTGGGAGCAAGGCAACATTGAAAAAGTAATACTCACCCCTTTAGCGCACTTAGACAAAACCTTAGTTTGCACAAACACAGTTGAATAGATGCTTGAGATACTATCTCCTCGGGTACCTTCCTTGTGGGACCTCAGTTCTGATAGTTAGCTTTTGATCCCTTACATACAGTTCTTAAGTTGTTCGGGAAACCATCAGTCGATAGACTTTTGTCTAAAGGACCACCTTTGATTGATGGGATAGCACATCCCATACAGGTTACTATTCACCAACTTTTATGAGATCATGATATATAATATTTTAGGAACTTGAGGAAATAGCACTCAAGTGAGTTTATTCCTAAAATGTGAAACTTATCTAATGGGATTGTCCTTTTCGTCATCTTAGGATGAACCTTTGGGATGCCATGTTCCATCCTAATTAATACCACAAGACTTGTGATAAACCCAAACTGTTTCCCACCAAAATATCATACCTTGTGAATTTAATGCACTATCTTTGGCATTAATGATATCGTACATTTAGAATTAATTGTGGTTAATCGCATATAATGCCATAAGGTCAGTCGAGTGACCTTGTACCCATATAAATACCCCGAGGGAATATTTCCAAAGGACGATAATTTGAATCTAGAATCGCTGCTGAGATTTCTCTAGCTAATAGAGTTTGTTGTGGGGACATTATTATGTGATCATTCTCTTTCTTCCATTAATACTATTACTTGGCATTTATTGTGCTTGAGGTTACTGTCTTGCCACTATTACGCTAAGGGTGATCTTTATTTCTCCCTCCAATTAAGTTGCTTGCGGGTTCCTTTTATTTATTGCATTTCATGAGCATTTATATTATAAATATCTCATTTAATGCAAGTTTTGTTACTGAAGATGGTTTATATTTGACTTGCATTTATTATTCTTGGCGATTGTTCTTTGGCATTAATCATTATCTTGATAAGGGGCTACACCTAGCTTAATACTAATTTTATATCAATAACCTACCTCTTACACTCATAAACTTTATGCTCATTTGAAAATGAATAAAATAATCCTTTATTTAGAAATAATAAAAAACAATTACACATAGTTTAAAGAAGAAATGCTAGTAGGAACTCCATTTACAAGGGTCCTAATCAACAATCATAATTGATTGGAGGGTTTTGATAAGTAAGCTTTTTGGGTATATCGTTGTCTTCAAAAGCCACTCGCAAAATTCCCTTGAATACCCACAAAACTTGCCTAAAAAATAACTCCTATTGCGGTAAGTACGGGTATCAATCCAACTTCCAAGGTGAAACAATTAATGTGAAAACCTGCAATTAAATTTTTTTTATATATATTTTTTCATTTTTTTAAAACAATTTCAAGGGAAAAATTAACTAATTAAATGCTAAAATTATAAAATGACTAAAAGAATGTAAAAGAATGTGCAACCGAGTGTGAAATATGTGAGAAGGTCAAGAGATGGGATAACACTGCATTTTCAATTATTTTAATTTCTCAATTTATTAATTTGGAATATTTCGAGATAATATTAAATCGATAATCTAACTCTCGTTATAATTATAAATTTAATAAAATCTTTTTCAGAAAATTAATTTAAAAATGTCACACGATGAAAAATTAGGACTACTCGATTTTCAGAAAATTACCTGCTAGGATCAATTTAACGAAAACAATATCAATCCTCAAATTTCAACACCGAATTAATATTCAAATATCGAAAAAACCTATCTCTAGTTCGATTCCTAAATTTAAACATTAATTTGTTCAATTAATTTACTAACTCTCGTCACATAAATTAATTGGTGATAGTTAAAATTAATTTACCTAGAAATATAAAATTAATGAAACCAATTAATTAAATTAATATCATTTGCAGTGCGTCCCACCCCTTGAACGGGGTGTTTAGCCAAACATTCTCATGTGTGCATAAACAAAAATAAATAACATGTCAAGAAGGAAATAAATTGAAAAGAGAATGTAGAAATACAATACGCAATTTTTTGCACAAATTTGTCTTGAAATGTGCCTTGACATGCGTCCAACTTCTTCATAATTTTCAGGACTTGATTACAAAAAGAAAAGTAGAAACTAAACCTAAAAATTATCCTAAAGCTAAACTAAAGGTGTAAGCTCGGGGATAATTATGGATTCGGTGGAAGGGTAAAGGTGAACCTCAATGGTGGGTTCGAGAGGATAGGGCGGAGTGGGGTCAGTCTCACAAATAGTGGATATGTCAACAAAATTTTCAACTTGGGGCTCGGACCATGGGGTAGTCTCAACTTAAAGATTCTCAGGAGAATAGAGTTGGTCACACTCAAAATCAGTGGCATAAGACGACACATCGTCGTCCCACGCGGGGTCAATAATGGATTGACTTGGGGTAAAATCCGACTCGTTCGCACACTCAAATGTAGTAAACCTGTGTTCAAGCCGTTGAAGGGCTTCATTTTGAGAGTGAAGAGTGTGCACGAACTTGTGTAAAAGACTTTCAAGAGAGGATGTGCAAGGTGGGGGTGAAGTGGTGGAGGGTGGCGGCGGTGGTTAAGGTGGACACGACTCGCTAGAAACACTAGGATGTGGAGAATACTCATATTAAGTGTGTGGAGCAGGGTCAAGTGTAGCATTCACGGGAGAAGCATCTCTGTGAGGGACGAAAGCATGATCAGCATGAGGAGCATATGAAAGGGACTGATAGGTATAAGGTGCACGAGGTGGTGATGACGACTGTTGAAAATCGTAAGGATCCACAACATGGCGTTGGGATTCATATTGCATGGAAGGATGATCAGGCTTCCATGAATAGCTCGGGTACTCATACCCCTCGACATTAGATATGTCGTGACAATACGTCGAGGGTGGGTCCAAAACAGTGTCATAGGGATACAGATGTTCCAAGGTGGATTTAGATGGAGAGAATATAAATGGACACTCATGGGACAAGTGATCGCTAAGAAAGCAGTGTGTGCACGGCAAAGCATGTGATGGTTTGACACTCGTCACCGGAGGCGGCGGAAGATGAGATGTGTGCATGGACGACACAGGCGTATCAACGGTGTGCGTTTAAGAGTTAAAGCCTTGAATTAATGAATCAAGGGTCGATTCGGACTTATCATCAAACAAACTTCGAGAGAATGTGAAATGGCCAAAGTATTCCCGTAAAGGACGTTCTTCAGCCATGACAAGAGGAATATTTTTTTGTTTTTAAATATTTTTCAAAAGAAAAGAAATTTTTTTTGTGATTTTTGAAAATAAGAAAAGGAAAATCTTTTTGGTATTTTAAATATGGGAAAAAAATGGGATTTTTTAAGATATTTAAAAAAAGGAAAATATTTTTGGTATTTTTCGAAAAATGGGAAAATTTTGACTCTTGATTTGATTTGGTCGAACTAACTAAAATCGACTACCTAAAGAATGGAATTGGATACACACGAGTCAAGAAAAAATCCTAACGAGCACGTAGCCAATTATTATCTTCAAAATTAGTGAGAGGGGTAGTCGAATTTTAATTAAGTCCGCGGGCGACGAAAATCACGAAATTTATCTTTATGATCGTCGCGTGCAGAAATGTGCTCCTACGGGGCTAGCTAGTAGATTGATTTTAAATTTAATGACAGCTAAGGTAGCACACAATGGATAAGCGAGTGAGTTGGGTGATGAAATCCCTGCTCGTTTCAATGACCAGGTCCAGGTCTTAGGTAAATAAATTCATCAAACCATTGAATTTAAGTGCGATGCAAAAATTAAAGGCACATAGGACAAATTAATCACACAAAAATGAACTCGCTTGCAAGAGAGTCGCGAGGGATAAAAATTATACCTCCCACGGCTTTTACACATGTGGGGTGAAGACCGAGTTGATTCGACCGGGGGGAAGTACGCCTACTTCAGTCATCCCCGGGAGTCCTACCGACCCAAAGTAGAGAGGCTTCAAAAATTTCTCTCCTTGGACGCCCTCTCTCTACCTTGTCCGATTTTCCTTTTCGCTTTTTTTTATGGAATAATTATTACAAAATAATATGGTGTCAAAATGCACCCCAAATAAATACACAATCTTTAAAAAAAATCCTATACAACCAGTCTAAGGAGGAGGGAGAAGGAACAACTACACTTACAAAAAAATTACAAGTCTTCAATCATGTCTTCACGTCAAGAAAGCGGCAATGGTGCCATTTGATATGTAAGCTTTTTGGGTATATCGTTGTCTTCAAAAGTCACTCTCAAAATTCCCTTGAGTACCTACAAAACTTGTCTAAAAAATAACTCGTATTGCGGTAAGTACGGGTATCAATCCAACCTCCAATGTGAAACAATTAATGCGAAAACCTGCAATTCAATTTTTTTTTATTAAAATCCTTTTTTTTATTTTTTTAAAACAATTTCAAGGAAAAAATTAACTAATTAAATGCTAAAATTATAAAATGACTAAAAAAATGTAAAAGAACGTGCAACCGAGTGTGAAATATGTGAGAAGGTCAAGAGATGGGATTACACTGCATTTTCAATTATTTTAATTTCTCAATTTATTAATTTGAAATATTACGATATAATATTAAATCGATAATCTAGCTCTCGTTATAATTATAAATTTAATAAAATCTTTTTCAAAAAATTAATTTTAAAATATCACACGATGAAAAATTAGGACTACACTATTTTTAGAAAATTACCCGCTAGGATCAATTTAACGAAAAAATATCAATCCTCAAATTTCAACATCGAATTAATATTCAAATATCGGAAAAACCTATCTCTAGTTCGATTCCTAAATTTAAACATTAATTTGTTCAATTAATTTACTAACTCTCGTTACATATATTAATTGGTTACAGTTAAAATTAATTTACCTAGAAATATAAAATTAATGAAACCAATTAATTAAATTAATATCATTCGCAGTGCATCCCAGCCCTTGAACGGGGTGTTTAGCCAAACATTCTTATGTGTGCATAAACAACAATAAATAACATGTCAAGAAGGAAATAAATTGAAAAGAGAATGTAGAAATACAATACACAATTTTTTCCACAAATTTGTCTTGAAATGCGCCTTGACATGCGTCCAACTTCTTCACAATTTTTGCACTTGATTACAAAAAGAAGAGTAGAAACTAAACCTAAAAATTATCCTAAAGCTAAACTACATTTTTTTGTATTTTTCTGAATTTTTTTATGACCCTAAACTGTACATAATATACACCCTGTTTTTTCTCTCTATCTGCATCTCTCCTTTTTTTCTTCTGAGAGTCCTCTTTCTTATATGAGATGTCTTTACCTTCTTTTCATTAGCCACAACTTTGGTTGGACGATGAGATATTCTTGGGATTTTTTAGAGATAATTGTTGGTTCCGATTTTAGGGGTCTTTGGCTGCGACACTTGTGGGTCGCTGGCTTTGGTTCGGGTGGATGGGCTGTCTTGTTTTTTTTCGGTTTGAGGTTTAAATTAGTTGGAGAGGTTTGAAATGAGGTTGGAGTTTTATGTGGTGATAATGGAGGTAGAAGATGGGGGAATAGAAGTGGTTTTGGTGTGATGGAGGAGAGAGAATCGATTGAGTTTGTGAAGAAGATGGAGTGGGGGGTTTTAAAGTGTGTGTTTGTGTATGGGAATTATGGTGTGAGTGAGGGAGAGTGTTTGTGTGTTTAAGTGTATGGGTTTAGAGTGTGAGTGAATTGTGTGTGTTTAATTTGTACCCCTAAAAATTAACACAATCCTAAAAAAATAAAACTAAACCTAAAATAAAATTAAAATCTAATAAACCCTAAAAAAACTAACATCTCAAAATAAAAATTAAAAGACACTTAAAAAAATATGAAAATGAAAATAAAATAAAACTCTATTAAAACTGAAAAAAATATAATCCTAATAAAACTAAAATAAAATCTAATAACACAAAAAAATAAATTTCTAAAAACTAATCCTAAAAAAATAAAATAAAGATTAAAAATTAAAAACTAATAAAAATCAAAATCAGAATAAAGAATTAAAAAAAATAGAAAATAAATCCTAAAAAATTCTAAATAAATATAAATAAATCCGAAAAATAAAATGACTAAAAATAAAAATCTAGAAAAATAATAAAGGTACAAACTCAACACACAGGGCTCGGAGAATGGTCTGGGCTCGGTGTAGGCTTAGATTTGGGTTACGGGACTGGTTCGGAGTATTCGGAACACATATCGACATGCTCAAATTGGACTCCAGACTTCACAATCTCCTTTGATTTTTTCAATGCGGGCTTTTGATCGCTATTGAGTCGCAATTGTAATGATTTAGCATTATTTCTATCGCAACTGCATATTGACCTGAGAAATAAATAAATACGAACATAAGATCATTTTTATTAAAAATGAGCGACTAAAATGCATCTATTCGGGGTATAAAATAGACACTTTTGGGTGCTTATCAGGTTTTATCATCTAAGGAATAATTTGGATTAATCATGCCCTAATTATAGGTAGGGAGGAGATCAAGGACTGATTGAAGTTATAGGGAAGCCATTCACATATGGATGAGCATAGGTTTTCTCCCAATTTGTTGACCAACTCAAGATGTCGGTGATGGAAGGCGTGATTGTTGTGCTTAACACTTAGGTTAAAGTTTTATTTGATTATGTATCTTCGCATTCCTTCATTTCTAGTTCACTCCTATTTAGAAATGGGTTATAGGTGGATTACATTTAACCTCCTATTTTTGTGGGAGTCGTAGAAGGTGGGGTGTATATTTGGATAGAGTATGTAGAGGTTGTGCAATTATTGAGAGAGAGTATGTTCTTGGGTATAATCTGATCGAAATGGACATGGAAGGGTTTGATATTATATTGGGTATCGATTAGATCTCTTGTTTGAATGATAATATTGAGTGACATCATCACAGTGTGTCCATATTTCTTCATAATAGTTCATAATATCATTTAAATAATGAGCATAACATCAACTGTCCAAGTAAGTAGGCCAGTTCAAAGGATAAGAAGAATTATTTTGCTCGATATCTAGACTTGTATATTTAGAGGCTCCCGACCTCATGATCCTTGACTACCTGGTTGTTCGAAGAGTTCTCTGACAATTTTTCTAAGGAATTTCCTGATCTGCCTCCTTAAAGAGAAATTAACTTTTCCATTGAGGTTCATCATGTCACTTCACCTAAATCAATTCCTCCACACCATTTATCTCCAACAAAGCTTTTGTAACTCAAGGTAAATTTAGAGGATTTATCGAGGAAAGATTGTCTACTGTTTACTGCGTCATCCTGGGGAGTACCGGTGTTGCTAATCAAGAAGAAGAAAAACTTTATAATGCCCCAACCCTGATAAAAAAGTTACCCATGGGTTAATCCGATCTATTCCGTCCACATTAAGTGTGAAGTGATGAGAAACAACCTAAGCTCTAATCCATTTTAATTGATTAAAATTACCAAATAAGTATCCAAGTCCATTTTCAAGATTTGTTAAATAGTAATAACAAGTGTGTCACCCATTATACAATGTCCTAGGTGTTATGAATATTTGTAATTATCGCATGTGCATGGACTATTATAATATAGATAATGAAAGTACATAATGAACCCACGAGGATTTGTTCAATTTGATATACTTTAGATTTTCCAACTAGACAAATTTTGTTTTAAATGCAAGATATAATTATAAATTATACTAAACATTAATAAATTACAAACGCACGAAGTTTGTAACAATATATGGGATAAAGTACTAAGTTGTTTGATCCATTTACCACATTTATTAGATTATGAGAAACTAATTTTATTCAAAATTCCCTAAAGCATCGGGGGAAAGAAGCACTACGAATAAGGTTCTCACGGCTTCTTATCCAAACTTAAGGCAACTATGGGGAATGGTTCCCCTCAAAGGATCCGAGATATAAGATCTCGACACAACTAGTCATAGGTGTTATACTTGTGAAGAAGACAACCACTTCAAGTCAGATTGTCTGCAAAGAAAGAGTGGGCAAAAACAACCTATCGATCATGAATCTAACTTTATTTCGTAAGGAACTCCATCTACATGGGTCCTACTCAGGAATCACCGTATATGGGAGGGGTCCAATGCTAGGCTTGTATGCATTGTGTATGTTTGTTCATTGAGTTCAATCTATATTGTCACATGAGGTTATATTTAAATGTGATGAAGTTTGCAATCATATGAGAACTCCGTGAACGTTTATAAAGTGATTGGGTCTAAATTTAATTGTTACTAGTTCACATCCCAACACTTCTGTTTCCATCTGACACATTTTTGCCATACGAGTGTGCAAACTTATTGTATTTTGTGTCATGTGTGTGTTTATATCTACATATATATGCAAGTACTCTATTCGTATATTTCTAGTATATATATATATATATGATATTTGTTTATCTTTGCCTTGATTTCTAGTCCATCCGTGCTTATACTTCATTATTGGTATCTATCTTGAATTAGTTGTGCTTTTGTTGCTCATATGCTTTAATGTCTTAACACATTAAGCTTCAACGTGTTTAGTAGTTCTTTATCCTTTGCCTATTCCTGAACAAAAAGTGGGAGAAAATGATAGGGGGAGAAATGGTATCTAATCCTATTATTATCGTATCTTAGTTTGGGGGAGATTTATCTTAGGGGGAGACGTCTTCCTAAGTAGGCCATGCGTTTGATAAAAGGGAGAATTAATTTGGGAGGAGTAATGAATTAATTGCATTTAATACTTTGATATTCCCTATGCATTTGATGAGTTTGCTTAAGTGTGCAGGAAGTATTCTAAAGCGGCATTGTTTAATGGCAAAGCTTTTGATCCTTGGGTTGAGTCAAGTTTGGGTGGGTTATGTTTTGAGTCTAGTAAAGCTTGACGGCCCTTTAGGATTTTTGTTTGGTTTTTGTCCCGGAATAGCCCAAGGGGGAGATTTTTAAGGACACAAATTTCCAATTGAGTCCATGTATTGTGTTGGCTCAATTTCGGACAAAAACATTTATTCATAGGATAGTATGTAATTGTAATACTCTCAAGCCTATGAAGTGATTGTTGAAGACGTAGCGGCAAAGAGTATAAAGCTTCATCAATATGCCGATTTGCGTGCCTCGTTTCTACGTCATCAACTATGGTTCCATGCTCCCAAGGTATGAATGTAATATTATATATATAGGAGCTTGGAACAAAGTTTATTGGGTGTTAGGTTTTATAAAAACTGTGATTTAATTTTCAGAAAGAATTAAATAAAACTTTAAAATAGGTTTATAAAGTTTTCTGGGCTAAAATCCAATTTTCCAAAATTCTGGAAGTTTGTTCGATAGGTCGTTCGAATGAGTTTTTTGTTTGAACCATATGTCGTTCGAACGAGTTTGCCAACGAGTTCCCACTAAGATATACTGGTCCGTCGTTCGAAATGTCGTTCGAACGAGATTGTTCTTTCTAACGAGATTTCCAATGAGGTTCTAACGAGTCCATACTGGAGCGTCGTTAGAAGTCTCGTTCGAACGAGATGCCAGGCGGGAACAGTTTTTAGCAGTTTTTGTCAGTTTTTTCACCCACTTTCCCACTAAGTTTTTAACCAACTTTTTTAGACTTTATCATTAGCGGGAATGACATTTTCCAGTATAACTTTTCCATCCTATTATCATCTCTTAGAGAGAGTTTGAGAGCAAATTGTTTTAAGGAAAATGTTCAAGTTTTGAGTGTTAATTTTCAAAGAGAAATTTACTTACCACTCTAGTTTTACACCCAAATTAGTGTTTATCCAAGTTCATATATACATATCAATTGCTTGGAGTTTGGCACCGGTTTTTCTCTACACCAAATTGAAGAGAAGTTGTTTACTTTGTTGTACCCGCTTGGAGAAAGGCTTCATGTACGGGTGACGGTGACCATATAAAGCCCTATCGGTGGATTCCAAGACCGCGGTGGTGTTCCAAGGTTATCTTCTAGGAAGAGGTGTCTACAAGAAGAAGCGTCGAGACTTGAGAGGGATCGAGTCATGCATTGTAAGTCTATCTGTCTTGTACTTGTAATTCCGTATCTAGTGGATTTGTGGATAGGGACGTCCGAGGTTGTTTCCCGTCTTGGGTTTTTCCTCGTACATCGCGGCGTAGTGTGATTGATTTATTTTATCTTGCATAAATAATTTTGAACGCATGCTTAGGATAATTCAAGATAAAATTTGGTTTAAATTATCACACTCAATTTAATTTGGATTCTAGGACTTGATTTTTACGCTTCCGCATCTTGTTTTACATAAGAGGAAATTATAAATTTATTTTTTGAATTGCGAAAATTAAACTCCGGGGATCCATAAACTCACACCATTTTCAAATTGGTATCAGAGCTTTGATTTAGAAAAGCTCAACGTTTACAAATTGGTATCAGAGCCGGAGCGCTAAGTTATCGCGTTAAAGATCCGTTTTTCGGCTTTAAGTTATCAAAGCCAAAAACGATAAATTATTTCGTTAACGATCCTTAAATAAGTTTTGGCTAAAATGGATTTTTCCCCATTTTCAAAATTTCCTATTTTCGATGGTTCAAACTACGCGTATTGGAAAGCGCGTATGAGATCGGCACTAAAATCTATCGACGAAAGAGTTTGGATGTCTGTTGCTAATGGGTGGTCCCCACCAACTTATTTAGTTGAAAATGAACGTGTTCCCAAACCCGCCGATAGATGGACTGAAAATGAGTTTAAACTTGCTAATTTTAATTCCCGAGGTTTAAATGCCTTGTTTAGTGCTGTCACACTGGATGAATTCTGACGTATTATGACGTGTGAAACCGCTAAAGAAGCTTGGGATATTTTACAATTAACTCATGAAGGAACTAGTGTCGTTAAAGCTTCAAAACTCCAAAACCTCACCACTCAATTTGAAACTATCAAAATGAACGAAAAAGAAACTTTTGATGAATTTTATGCTAGACTTTCTAATATTGTTAATTCATCTTTTAACTTGGGAGAGAAAATACTTGACGACCGTGTTGTAAAGAAAATTTTAAGGTCCCTACCCGATAGATTTATTCCAAAAGTGACCGTTTTAAATTCTTTACCCACTTTAGCCTCTACGAAATTAGATTAGCTTGTAGGTGATTTACAAACCTATGAACTGGATATGTTTCCCTCTAAAACTGAAAAGAAAATTGAAAAGGGAGTTGCTTTAAAAGCCCGAAAAGAGGTCAAACAAGTAGTAGAGAGCGAGAGTGATAGTGACTCGGAAGACATGGCTTTGTTTGCTCGCAAATTTAGAAAATTTCTTAAAATTAACAAAGATAAATTTAAAAATGATTTTAAAAAATTTGAATCTTCTAAGCATGACAAAGGCGAGAAGATTTCTAAAGCCGAGAAAATTCCTAAAGCCGAGAAGATCCCTAAATCTAGTAATGAAAATTTAGATAGGGACGAGTCTAATAAGTGTTTTGGTTGTGAAGGTTATGGCCATAGGGCGTTTGAGTGCCCCACTAAACTAAGGAAAGAGGGTAAGCAACCCATTTCATATAATGAGACCCTTAGTGATAGTGATAAGGAAGAGAAGCCCGATTCCCCCACTAAGAAAAATTTTGTGGCTTTTATGGCTAGTCATGTGAGTGATAGTGAGAACTCATCGATTGATGAAACTTCAACACATGACACTTCCAAGGTCATTGGTTATGATTCTCTTGTTTTTGATGATAGTGAGAGTGGAGAAGAAAGAGAGAGTGAAAATGAAGAAGAGGTTAATGTGAGTGAACTTCAAAATGCTTTTCAAGAGCTTTATAAAGAATCTATTAAATTGAAAAGAGCTAATTTGAAGTTAGAAGCTAGTTTAAGAGAGAGTGTCAAAGCCGTTGATTAAAATGCTTTAATAGAAGACCTTAGGACACGTGAGAGGACTCTTCAAGAGAAGCTTGAATATGTATAAGGCGAAAGAGATAGCCTTAGGGGTTTAATGGAATCATTAAAAAAGGAGCTTCTTGCTTTTGAAGAGCGAAACATCTTATTAGAGTCTAACATTTTAGAATTGCAAAATAAATTAAAAGACTCTAGTAATGTCAAATTTGATTTGGAGTGTCGTTCGAAAAAATTAGATAAAATATTAGGAACGGTCCAAATTAAAAATGACACGTGTGGTTTAGGTTTCAATACTTGTAATGAATCTACTCATAAAGCCAAGACCAACATTTTAGGAGAATCTACTAGGAATGCATTTAAAGATCACTCCTTAGGTAAATCTTTTCGACATGCTTTTACTTGCACTCATTGTGGTCGAAAAGGTCATCTTAGGAAATTTTGTTTTGATCTTAAACGAATTCCTAGAAAATTCCATAGTAAAGTAACCACGGTAGTTAACGTTCCAACACACCAAGATAGCCGTTCTTCATTAATTTGGGCTAGGAAATCCCACTTGGTTGCCTTGCAAAATAGGGTTTTTGATTCTCATTTACTTTCACATGCTTCCTCCCTTGCTAAATCTAAAGGATGAATGTGTTAGTGTTTGCATACTTTAGTGTTTGTACTTCATGCTATATTCACATGCTAAATGTATGCTTATTTAATCATTTTCTAGTCTGTGCTCTATGCTTATCACATGCTACAATTATGATTGTTGTTTATCTTTTGTATTATATTTCCTTCAATTTGTTTGCATTAAATGAAAAATTCAAAAAGATTTTTGTTTATCATTTGGATTTTATCCCTTAGTAATTTAAGTTTAATGAAAAATTCAAATGATTTTTGTTTGTCTTTTGATTATATATCTATTATTTATTTTTGGTTAAAAATTTCAAAAAACTCAAAAAGATATTATTTTGTGTGTATTTTAGTTTAACACACTTTAAGTGGCATATACTTGTGTTTGAATTCCACCTTTAACGCTCCCACGTGGCTAAAACTTTTGGTTTAGATTATCAATCCTTAAAATGTTCTTTACCATATTTTTATGGAGTAGTTGAATTTTGTGTTGATTAAATGGATTCTATTTTTATATGCCTCTATTCACACATGCACGAGCTCTTTTGTAATTTGAACTTCCTATGTATATTTGAGCTTTGTGAGGTGTTCTCCTTCCAATCTTGTCATCTACATATTTGTGACTCAGGAGGACTAGTGCATGTCAAAATCCGTTGCATGTGAGATTTGTGTGAAAAATGAAAACATGATAAATATAAATGTGCACGGGGAAGGGCTCCGAAAGGACTAAGTGATCCTTTCTGATTGTAAGCCACCGTTTGGAATGGACCTAAAAGAAATACGTGGTCCAAAGGCCTAAAAACACAAAATATGTCATTAAAAGAAAATAAATTGCCAAGGCCTATGTTTGATTGATATATTCATTCAAATTTAATATAAATGCAAATTGAGGGAGATTGGATGGTATATCAACGGTTTGTACAATATCCGTTTATCCTAGTTGCGTATTTCATGTCATGACTCTATTGGTTTGTAGAATCAACAAAATGCTAGGCTTGTATGCATTGTGTATGTTTGTTCATTGAGTTCAATCTATATTGTCACATGAGGTTATATTTAAATGTGATGAAGTTTGAAATCATATGAGAACTCCGTGAATGTTTATAAAGTGATTGGGTCAAATTTAATTGTTACTAGTTCACACCCCAACACTTCCGTTTCCATTTGACACATTTTTTCCATACGAGTGTGAAAACTTATTGTATTTTGTGCCATGTGTGTGTTTATATCTACATATATATGGAAGTACTCTATTGGTATATTTCTAGAATATATATATATATATATATATATATATATATATATATATATATATATATATATATATATATATATATATATATATATGATATTTGTTTATCTTTGCCCTGATTTCTAGTCCATCCATGCTTATACTTCATTATTGGTATCTATCTTGAATTAGTTGTGCTTTTGTTGCTCATGTGCTTTGATGTCTTAACACTTTAAGCTTCAACGTGTTTATTAGTTCTTTATCCTTTGCCCATTCCTGAACAAAAAGCGGGAGAAAATGATAGGGGGAGAAATGGTATTTAATCCTATTATTATCGTATCTTAGTTTGGGGGAGATTTATCTTAGGGGGAGACGTCTTCCTAAGTAGGTCATGCGTTTGATAAAAGGGAGAATTAATTTGGGGGGAGTAATGAATTAATTGCATTTAATACTTTGATATTCCCTATGCATTTGATGAGTTTGCTTAAGTGTGCAGGAACTATTCTAAAGCGGCATTGTTTAATGGAAAAGCTTTTGATCCTTGGGTTGAGTCAAGTTTGGGTGGGTTATGTTTTGAGTCTAGTAAAGCTTGATGGCCCTTTAGGATTTTTGTTTGGTTTTTGTCCCGGAATAGCCCAAGGGGGAGATTTGTAAGGACACAAATTTCCAATTGAGTCCATGTATTGTGTTGGCTCAATTCCGGACAAAAACATTTATTCATAGGATAGTATGTAATTGTAATACTCTCAAGCCTATGAAGTGTTTGTTGAAGACGTAGCGGCAAAGATTATAAAGCTTCATCAATATGCCGGTTTGCGTGCCTCGTTTCTACGTCATCAACTATGGTTCCATGCTCCCAAGGTATGAATGCAATATTATATATATAGGAGCTTGGAACAAAGTTTATTGGGTGTTAGGTTTTATAAAAACTGTGTTTTAATTTTTAGAAAGAATTAAATAAAACTTTAAAATAGGTTTATAAAGTTTTCTGGGCTAAAATCGAATTTTCCAAAATTCTAGAAGTTCGTTCGATAGGTCGTTTGAATGAGTTTGCCAACGAGTTCCCACTAAGGTATACTGGTCCGTCCTTCGAAATGTCGTTCGAACGAGATTGTTCGTTCTAACGAAATTTCCAACGAGGTTCTAACGAGTCCATACTGGAGCGTCGTTAGAAGTCTCGTTCGAACGAGAATTTCGTTCGAACGAAATGTCATTCGAACGAGATGCCAGGCGGGAACAGTTTTTAGCAGTTTTTGTCAGTTTTTTCACCCACTTTCCCACTAAGTTTTTAACCAACTTTTTTAGACTTTATCATTAACGGGAATGACATTTTCCAATCTAACTTTTCCATCCTATTTTCATCTGTTAGAGAGAGTTTGAGAGCAAATTGTTTTAAGGAAAATGTTCAAGTTTTGAGTGTTAATTTTCAAAGAGAAATTTACTTACCACTCTAGTTTTACACCCAAATTAGTGTTTATCCAAGTTCATATATACATATCAATTGCTTGGAGTTTGGCACCGGTTTTTCTCTACACCAAATTAAAGAGAAGTTGTTTACTTTGTTGTACCTGCTTGGAGAAAGGCTTCATGTACGGGTGACGGTGACCATAGAAAGTCCTATCGGTGGATTCCGAGACCGCGATGGTGTTCCAAGGTTATCTGCTAGGAAGAGGTGTCTACAAGAAGAAGCGTCGAGGCTTGAGAGGGATCGAGTCGTGCGTTGTAAGTCTATCTATCTTGTACTTGTAATTCCGTATCTAGTGGATTTGTGGCTAGGGTCGTCCGAGGTTGTTTCCCGTCTTGGGTTTTTCCTCGTACATCGCGGCGTAGTGTGATTGATTTATTTTATCTTGCATAAATAATTTAGAACGCATGCTTAGGATAATTCAAGATAAAATTTGTTTTAAATTATCACACTCAATTTAATTTGGATTCTAGGACTTGATTTTGACGCTTCCGCATCTTGTTTTACATAAGAGGAAATTATAAATTTATTTTTTGAATTGCGAAAATTAAACTCCGGGGATCCATAAACTCACACCGTTTTCAAATTGGTATCAGAGCTTTGATTTAGAAAAGCTCAACGTTTACAAAGTTTTGTTTAATTTTTAACATTTATATTAGTTCAATCTCATGTTAGTTTAATTTCTAACAGTTATGTTTAATTTTATGTTTAATTTTCATTTTTTGATTGGTGGGTTGTTCAATAGTTAAATTAGGAATAAATTAAATGGTTGAGTGATTAATTATATTTATTGTAATTAAAAAAAATTGTTTGGTTAGTTTAAAGTGCTTTTTTTTTATTTTGGGTTGTTCAAAAGTTAAATTAGTTAATTGTTTATTGGCAAAATTTTAGTTGGAAAAAATATAAATCTGTTTGTTCAATGTTAAATGTTTGTTAGAAAAATGTTGAAGTATTATAAAAAATATCCAAGAACAAAGTAGTAACCCAAATTCAATGAATTAATACCTCAACTTTTTTAAGGTTAAAAATTTACAAAAACAAGTAAAAGTAACCCAAAAACATTTGCCTTGGGGGCTCTTGCCCCCAAACCCCTGACCTTTATCAAAAATTTTCTTACCCCCCGACTCAAAATCTTGGGTCCACCACTATTAAGTACTATTTGGTTTGAGGTTATAGACGGATTACCTCTACCCTCCTATTTTCGTGGAACTCCCAGTAGGTGGGGTGTATGTGGGATAAAGTGTGTAGTTCTTGTGCAATTATTGTGTGACAATATGTTCTTGAGTATGATCTAATTGTCATGGATCTGCAAGAGTTTGATATTATATCTGGGATGGACTGACTATGTTGTTTCAGTGCTAATATCGAGTGCCACCATCACATTGTGTTTGTATTACTTCAAAATAGTTCACGATACCATTTCAACAGTGAGTAGTCCATCGACTATCTATCTAAGTACGCCAGTTCGAAAGAGAAAAATAATTATTTTAGTTTTTTATCTATCCTTATGTCTTAAGAGGCTCCAGACTTCATGCTCTTGGATTACCCGATTGTTCGGGACTTCCCTAACATTCTTTCTGAGGAGCTTCTCGATCTGTCGCCTCAAAGAAAAATTGACTTTTCCATTGAGGTCTATCATGGAACTTCACCCATATCCATTCCTCCACACCATTTGTCTCCTGCCGAGATCTGTAAACTCAAGGTATAGTTAGAGGATTTGTTAATCAAAGATTGTATATGCGTGATACCCTATAAACTTTAATAATTGATTGATCAAGCTAAGTACAAACTAATGGAAATTAAATAATTGAATATCATTCTATGCATGACATAAATAAAAACTAATTGAATAAAAATAAATAACTGAATTATAATATAGTAGAACCACATAACGTGATACCAAACAAACCAATAGTACTATTACCATCGCATAACTACAATTGTATTAACATAAACAAAAGTACATAAACGAACGATTTTATATATTTGACTCAGTGGGTATAAATAGAAGTAAGGAGAGTGATAATGCAGGCTCAACACCAACATCCTAAATAAGTAATAACTAGTAGTAGAAAAGGACTGGATCCAGGATAAGGCTGCAACTATGGGATATGTCCTAAAAAATGATAAATCAATAGAATTAATAACAAGCTTATTCAATGTAAGAATATAACTGAGTTTTTTCTCAAATATAATTACGTGCCTTACTTGTCTTTTAGTATCTTTTATCCTAAACCCAACAGTCCTAGATGTCACAAGCGTCTAACCACATACCTAAGTGAACCTCATGATTACTTATTATTTATCGCAATTGAATATTATTCTATACATCTCAAGTATATACATCTAATCAGGAAGCACAATTCATATGTACATAAGTACACTTCATACCAAATAGTTTATAACTAGTCACCAGGGTACCAAAGATGGATTATGTTCACATGGACCAGGGAAAGCATGTCTCTATCTACCGAGGTATCGAAGATGGATTCTCGAAGAATGTTTTAGGGTATAACTCATCTCTATCTATAATAATACTAAAATGATAGCCATCATAATATCCAAGGTGAACCCAAATCTATTTACTGGGATACTGAAGATGCATTCCTATCCCACGATCCATAAGGATGTTTGTCGTCGTCACACGGTCCAGGGTAAACTCGGCTCTATCTATTAGGATATCAAAGATGGATCCACATCGTACGATCCATTAAAACTCATACTCACTATGTTATACATTATAACAAGACATGTCATAAATGTTTGAGGAATAGTATAAGTCTTATACCTCTATAATAACTTACTTATCCTCTATCTAATTAATTATGCATTTATAATAAGCTTAAAATATATAAGTCCTCTCTTTCCATCCGACGTTTCCTTTTTACCAATTATAAAAAAAAAATACCAATTCTTCCAAGGTTGTGTGCACACACCATGAATGTGTTCGTTCGAATGGATAAAACTTGAAACTTTCAAAAAATCAAAATTTCTTTAATACATAGCCCCTGTTACGACCCCTATTTCCATAACCACCATTAATGGTTTGTCGTAAGGTTTTCGACCTCTTAAACACCCTAAATTGTCATACAACTCATAAAGCTATATTTTGTTCTATCCTTATAAGTTTAGTATTTTTATATCAAGATTTAGAAGTATATTGTAGAAATTAAGAGTTAGAACCCTAAATTTTAATTTCATCCCTAAATCCCAAATTTCCAATTTAGTCATGAATTTTCTCACTTCTTTAAATATAAGACAATTCTAACATCAATTGATTCAATATAACCCAAATTTAGATAAATTGTACCAAATTTAAAGTTATGAATATAAAACTAATTTTAGTAATTGAATTAAATCCAAAGTTAGTTGTTTAATTATCTAAATCATGTATTTATATATTTAGATTTAGAATCCCATAAATAATTATATACTAATGCCAATAACGATCATATTAATATACTAAGTAAATTCTTCTTGAGTGGAGAGATGAAGTCCTAATCTAATTGCTCCCAATTCTCTCAATCTCCAATTAAAATTTCTTCCAAATTTATTCTTCTCTACATGGGTTTCTCTCTCTAGAATGTTTATAGCCTTAGGGTTTCTACACAATTGTTTTAGCGTTGTTTAGATTAACCGTAATCTTTCTTTTATTATTTTAATCGTGAAATTAGGGTTGGACCCCATAGAGGCCTCAACCTATTAATCTCAAAACTATATTCAATTAGTCCAAAACTCAACACAAGTTATATACTAACCCTTAGGTCATAAAACCCATTATTTAAAGTCCTAACAAAATATTCTATATGTCCCAAACATCAACCAAAAATTATCTAAACAACTTCTTAATATTCTAGTTGGTATGAGTCTCAAAAACTGTTATTAAATTATTTATTAATCAATTATTAATTCATTAGCGTGTATTAAGTCTAATTTCCATTTCGAATAATATACACATTACAAAACACATATGAAAATTTAAGTAGTGACATCATACGTTACTACAGGAACATATAGTAATAAATAATAAATTTTACTATTTAATTATTGCGTTAAAATTATGGGGTATTGCATTCTTCCCCCATAAAATAAGGAATTTCGTCCTCAAAATTCGAATTCATTCTAATTATACTCTAAAATCTAGGTATATGTCACCCGTAGTGTCCTCATACTCTATACATAATCTACCTATCTTATGACCTACTACACACTAAGGTCTTTCATCATGAATCGCGTTCAAATAACCCTCAACTAGGTAGTCCAACCGTTGGAATATGAAATTATCGCGCAAGGACTTCCACCGTTGTGTACCCATATCGGCATTGTGTCCTCACTAATGTTAAAAATCTGTGTTCAAATGATATTGGCCCCGCTTATGGAAATTACCTAAGAATCGAGATGCTATCTTCCTTTTAGAATATAAACTTCCCAATTTCTATTCCTGAAGAGGTCTTCAAAAATACCTGGCCTACCTATTGGGACCCTAAACCATGATTTTGATCGTCTCGAAAGATCTTTTGCCTACTCCAAAAATTTTCATACACCCTATGATGAACACTAGTCTTCCCTGGGTGCCCTAAATACATTCTCATACAATAAATTGTTAACTCTTAGTTCTTAATCAACTTCTTCAGTCTAACTCAGATGACCTTAACTGACTCTATGACCTCGTTGGAACCCTTCAACCCTAGTAAAAATTAATGGTTCTATTGCCCCACTTCTATACTAGAATTTCATACACTATAATTCTTCAAACGTTTCTGTCTCTCCACCTTTTTTACTCGCACGATCACCGTATCAACATCAACTATAAAAATATCTACCTATACGCACCAAGCGTACGAATTCTACCATTTAGTATCACCCACTTGCTTCTAGAATGGAAAGTAACCCACGAAATATTCGCCTTGTCCAAACTTACCTTTTATAGCTTGGAAACTTATAGCAGAAATAATTTATTCTGGAACTATAACCTTTTACATTTGTTAAAGTAGAAAGGAACTCTTCACAATTACAACCTTCATACTTTCTCTTGGTAAAAATACCACACTCGAGCCTGAACTGACCTTGACCTAAAAATTGGGTGTAATGGGCACCACTTCTTAAAATTCTTTTGCTTTATTACGATGTCCTTGTTAAAACGAATGATGAACTTATTACAACAAGACACATCCCTTAAAATGATCCAAAAAGACACTGACAGTCGATAATGACCTTATCAACTCCCTTTGAAGTTCAAGACGCATGCCCAAAGTATACCGCTGCCAACTACAGATCGTGAGTGGGCAAATTATCCTCATGAGGCTTAAGCTTTAGGAAAGTATAGGCTATAGGTCTATACTCCTACATCAACACGCCTACTAGTCCCTAGAGTGATGCATCTATAGATACCAAGTACTCCACATCGCCTTGTGCTAACACAAGGACATGCACAATGGTGTTTCTTCTTGAGCTCCTCAAGCACACTTTAAATATCTACGTTCCAAATAATGATACCTACTTTTGTTTGAGGTGAGCAAGTGGTATGGCCACCTTAGAGAACCCCTAAATTAACCCCTTGTAGTACCCCACTAAACACAAAGAAGTCTCACCTCTATAGCTATTGGGGTTATCCCCAAATCATAACTGCAGATACCTTACTAGGACTAATTGAAAACCCAGTCTCATATATGACATGATATAAGAATTGTACCTCTCAAAGACAAAATCAAACATTGATAACTTAGTTTATAACTTTAATTCCCGTAGTGTGTGAAAAACCAATCTCAAATAGTCCATATGCTCCTCTTTCAATCGAGAAGACACTAGACTATCGCCAATAAATAAGATTATGAAATGATCCAGGAATTGTTGGAAACCCTATTCATTATGTTTATTAACACTAGTGGAGCATTGGTCAGCCTAAACGGCGTGAATCGAAACCCATACGATCCATATTGCATTAAAAAATCCTTCTTCAAAATATCCTCATCCCTAATACATAACTATGATACCCTGAGTACAAGTTAATATTGGATAAGACTGATGCATTCCTTAACTGGTCGATTAGGTCATCTATACCCAAAAAAAATATTTATTTCATATCATGACTTTGTTCAACTTCTAATAGTCCATAAATAGTTGGAGCGGACCGTTCTTCTTCTTCACAAAAAATTAGCTCACCAATGAGACGTTATCTTTCGTACGAACCCCTGGATCAAAATTATTGAACCTTTTCACTCAACTCCCACATTATTAATTAAGTCATTCAATACAGTTCCCTTGCAATGGTCCTGATACTCAACACCAAATCTATACAAATGTCAACATCTCTAACTAGTGATAGTCATGTTACGTCATCAAATATGTATGTAACCTCTTGGACCATTGGTATCAAGTCTAACGCTACGATGATCTCCTGATACGAGGTTTCACCTTGTAATTCAAGTGTGAGCTAGACCTTTCCTTAGGCCCAAGTATAACTATAGGAAACATCCCTTGTCCAAAAATGGCAATCGTAGAAAATAAAAACCTCCCACTGGTAGTCGATATAAGCATAATAGATATAGTTACTACTCAAAGATAAATAATACAAATCATAAGACTGCATGTCTAAATCAACAAAGAGGCTACACACCTAAGTCGACCACCAAACTGTACCCTATCCACTAGGGTATCCACATATAAACAAAGTTTAATGATTGTAAAATGTGTAGAGTGGTCCAATTATACGTTTAAATGTACAATCCATAGATTAGGTAATAAATAAGCCAAATTTAACTTAATGAAATTTTATCATGATTAATTATGTGAACCTAAACATCCAAGATAGTAAATCAAAATAGAATCAAATAAATCACAACGCACGAGATATGAGGAAAAAAACTTTTGAGAAAAATCCCTTTTCAACAATTATACAACTAAGGTATTAAAGAATGACATAAAAAAACTAATAGACTTAGACTCCACTAAGTATCATATCTATGTCTTTTTCCTTATTGATAACAAAAAGCGGTACAGATCCATCAACACTCTACAACAATCTCCACTTGCCTCGGTGTTCGACGCTCATCCTTAAGGAAATCCTTTCATATCTTCATTAGTGAAGAATTAACCATACAGGGATATGGACATGTGATGCGTTCTTGAAATTTTATTAAATTGATCACAAAACATCCAAGGGGTTTGGATTTCAAAAAATAAAGTATTTGATCACATAACATGTGTAAAAAGTCTTGCAAAGAAGTGCAAGTACGCATCTCGTAAATAGGCAGAAAAATCACCAAGAGTTAGATTTGAAAATATTGCCTTTTATCTCAAGTTAAAAAAAATCAATAGCTCGTTTGAACGAAATGTACCTCGTTTAGATTACTTATGCAAAGTTTTTGGAATGACATCGAATGAGATATCTAATGAAATTCCAGAGCGACAAGGAAATTGGATCATTAGAATATTTGTTCAAACAACTGACATTGAATGAGATAAGGAACCTCATTCGAATGAACTTAATACCTCGTTTTAACGAGATGCCTTAAAAATATTTTTTGATTAAAAACTTTTGGAAAAAATATTTAATGTTTTCAAATACTTTTAAAATACCCATGAACATAATGATTACACCAAATTAACCTCGTATACATTTTCTGTACATTGTAAAGACATAATTAACTCTTTAATATTTGATTGTCGCATTCGGTCAGTAACTTATCTTCGATTGAAGTATTGAGAATTGATGGTACCAGAAATCATAAATAAATCCTTCTCTACATCATGTCACATGTAAAATATAAGTAAATCAAGCAATAAGGAAAGGAACATGAAATATTGAGTTGTTTGGCTATAAAAATGAGCCTATATCCACTTAGGTTCTCTACTCTCATTATATGTATTGTACGATACAAAGTTAAAGTGACATTAGAGGTATACAAAGTATAAAGAGGAAGAGAGTACATGAGATTAGCTAAGCAGGCAACCCGAATATGGCTTGTGAGGGTTGGTCGGAGATTCTGCGACAAGGGTGAGCATAATGATCTCTAGAGAAAGTTTGGCAGGGCTTCACCAAGTAAATTCCCCCTCAATGGTGAGGTGAGGGTTCCTATTTATATAAGTCCAAAAGGCGTGTCACGTGATGGAGCACGTGACAAGTGGATAAGTCATACAAATATAGAATCCATTTAGAAACTGGATGACTGTCAAATCTAATGTGGGAGTAGGGACCGTGGCTTATTTGAACCTAGGCAACGACAATATTCTAGAGAGGTGCCATGACCTGTTTGAACCCAGGCAGAGGCCAAAGTCTGGAGAGGTGTCATGGCCTGTTTGAACCCAGGTAGTAGCGGATGACTCAATGTATGGATGTTGTCCAAGGCCAGGTAAGTGTTTTATGGATGCGACCTGTCTAATCCTAGGCAGGTACATGCTACTAATTATTTGTGGTCATGATGACTATGTTGTGCATATAAAGAATGTACATGATGGTCAAGTGGGGTGTATCAGAAAATGCCAAACTAAAACATATTGATCAATTATAAATCTTGCTCTTACAAACCTCCCCTTTTGGTATTTCGGTACAAAACACAAAATCAAAAAAAATAACCCCTAAGATAAGTTCAATTAATGTCCTTCCCAAACCGGAAAATGAAAAACACTTGCAACATTGTCTCAACTGAAGATTCTCATCGTGTAGTCCATAATATTTTCAATGCAGAAAAAGACCTACACACAAGAAGCAAAGAAATATATTGTGACACATGGATTGTAAAGAAAACAAAACTCCCCCTTAATATTCCCCCTCCCCCCCCCCCCCCCCCCCCTTTGTTCAAAATAGACAAAGGATTACAAGCTAAACGTGAAAAGTTAGCATCACAAGTATACTCATTTAAAACATCATCTTAAAGTATAGAAAGTTAATCATATGCGATGAACCTTAAACAAAGTAGTAATTTGTTTCTGAATTTTTAAATTTTTTTTAGTATAAAAATATACATATAAGTAGAAACAAACACACCGTGTAATAGCATAAAAACATCTAAATCATGGAAATGGAATGAAGGTGTGTGAACTTAATGCATTGGAAAGTCAACGTAGGCATACGTAATGATGATAGATAAATTTAAAGAGACACTCCTAAAGAAAAAACCTAATTCAACCTTTGGTGTTTAAAAAATTGAACAAAGTGGAATTGACTAAACTCATACAAAATGTCACGAATTTCAGTGCTTCTCAAATCAATAATTCCAAACAATTTAATGTTTTTAGAGGAAATTTATTGTGCAAACCATTGATCTTCAGGTTATAACAACTTTCAAAATCTCGTATTTTAAGCATAAACTCTTAGTTTTTTTAAGGAATCATACTACTCATTTTTAAGCATCAATGACACAAAACTGGACTTGGCGCTTTTGTTTTTATGTGTTGAATACATCTTTTAGGCTCTTGCCAATGATGGCCTTTAATGTAAAGAAGACTGCTTCAGCCCTTTTCAATTGTTTAAATAAATATCAATCATTTTTTTGGTAAAAAATCTGGTCAATGGTTTTTACATGCACAATTAGTTCCTAGTACATTTGATTAGTTATGAAGCATAATTGGGATTAGAACACCCTATTAAACATATGAAAAGTATGTGAAATGTTCAAAAGTATGTGCATATGTGCAATCAAGGTGATATAATGAGTCTATCATGAAGGAAGTAATAAAAAATGAAGGATGATATGCTAAACAAGCATTATTACGCACGAAAAATGTAGTCAAATATAATAACACTATGATTAAGTAACAGGAATGGATGTAATGAAATTTTTATTTAAGCATCTTAAATGTTCATCCATATATGGTGTAAAACAAAAATAAAAATTCTTTTTGAATTTTTGATTTTTTTTATCAAAATAAAATCTTTTTGATTTTTTTTATGAATTTTTTCTAAAAGAATGGAAAATATTTTTGGATTTTTCAAAATATAAACATAAGAATACAATCTAGTTTTAGGGACAAATGATAGAAATGCGAAAATCACCCTAAACTGTAAATAATACTGAACTAAAATAATGGAACAAATACTCAAAGACTTCATAAGATCCTCAAATATAAGTGAATCTAATGTTTTAGTGGAAGTGTCTGTTAATTGATGTTCAATACACATGAAGCTCAAGGAAACAATCTTCTTCTCAACAAGATCATGAATAAAGTGCTCACAAATCCTAATGTGCTTCATATAGTAATGTCAGAAAGAATTATGAGAAATGTTGATTTCACTAGTATTATCATAATAAATAGTCATCGTGCCTTGAGTAATCCCATAATCGTCCAATATTTGCTTCATCCATAAGAGTTGTGTGCATTAAATCTCGTCGGCTATGTACTCGGCCTCCAACGTGGACATAAAAATGGAGTTTTACTTCTTGATCAACCATGAGATAAGATCACACCCAAAGTAAAAGCATTCACCCGATGTGCTTCTACAACCACTAATATCCCCGACCCAATCAACATCCGAATAAGCCAATAAATGGTCATCGATATTAAATGAATACCAAATGCAATAAGAAAAAGTTTGACTCATGTATTTGATTATATATTTAAGTGTAAGAAAGTGTATCTCTTTGGGTATGCTTGGTAACATGCACAAACTCCAATATTAATGACGATATCAGGAAAGGTAACGGTTAAGTAGAGGAGACTACCTATCATACTCCTACAAAGTGTTTTCCCTACATCCTTACCTGAAGTGTGTTTTCTACGCTTTGTCGAGGAAATCATGTGTCTGTGAGAGTGCTTAGTAGATTCCAAGATAAACTTCTTCAGTAGATCACTAGCATATTTAGATTGAGATATAAATATCCCATTCTTTAGTTGACGCACTGGGAGACCTAGAAAGAAAGTAAGTTCACCAACCATACTTATCTCAAATTCACTCTTCATATCCTCCTCAAAAGTGTGAGCATGTTGAGAACACGTGGATCTAAAGATTATGTCATTTACGTAGACTTAGGAAACCAAGATATCACCACCCTCTCTCCTAATAAATAGCATCATATCAACTTCCACTGTCTTGAAGCCACAAGCATAGAGATAGGAAGTTATCCATTTATACAAAGCCTCGGGTGCTTGCTTCAAATAATACAAGGACTCATTTAGATGAAATACGTCTCATAGGTGATTTAGGTATTCAAACCCCTTTGGTTGTTTCGCATAAACCTCCTATCGAATAATGCCATTGAGTAAGGCACTCTTGACATCCAATTTACATAGCTTAAACCTTAGATGACATGCTATGGAGGCTATTAAGAGGTTGGACTCAAGCCTAGCAACATGAAAAAATGTCTCATCAAAGTCTAAACCATCAACGTGTGAGTCACCTTGAGCAAACAACCTAGTCTTATTGCAAATAATAATACCATTACTATCCATCTTGTTTTTGTACACCCACTTGGTACCAATCACATTAGTCTCTCTATGTTGAGGGACTAATTCCCCAACATAGTTCCTTCAAAATTGAAGCAACTCATCCTGCATAGCACTTATCCAATGCCCATCGTTCATTTTTTCCTTCACATTATTGGGATTTACTATTAAGTGTTGTAAAAGTAGCTAACCACATACTATAGTTGAGTGCAAGTCTTCACACCTAGTGCAGGATCACCAAGTATTTTTGTAGGGTTATGACTCTTTCGAACCTAAGAGGGTGGATCCTCTTTATCAAGAGTCGGGTCACCGTAGTGATGTGAGGAAAAATGGGATCAACATTGGGGGGTGCATTGTTATCACACATAAGATTGTGATATATAAATGTATAAAGTGAATCATCTCTAATTGTGATGTTTATCAATTCCATGACCTTAGTGATTTTAAATTTATAAACCCTATATGCTTTACGAATCGATGAATATCCTATAAATATTCCCTCATCACTTTTACATTTGAATTACTTAAGTTCTCTCTATCTCTAATAATATAGTAAGGACTCTAAAAAATTCATAAGTACAATAGGTTAGGTTTTTTACCAGTCCACAACTCATATGGAGCGTGAAATGTGTGTGGACAAAGATAAACCCTATTCATTGTACGGCATGCGATGTTAACCAACTCCTCCTAAAATTATCTAGATACATTTTTACGAAAGAGAATGGATCTCCCCATCTCTTGAATTGTCCTATTTTTCCTCTCAACAATCCCATTTTATTGAGACGTGCCTATTGCCTAAAACTCATTTTTTATGCATATACCATCACAATATGCACCAACATCGGCATCAATAAAAATCATGCCATTGTCACTTCTCAATCTAGTGATGGAAAAAGTGTGTTGATTTGAAGTAGAAGAGACTTGGTTGTAAGGAACTCACAAGCATAAGAATTTTCCTTAAGAAATCCAATAATGGAATATCTCAAAAAGTCATCGACCACCACCAAAATGTACTTGTTACCACTAATGCTCTCAGTGCACATTGGACCCATAAGATACATGTGTACTAACTCTAATACATTTGTGGTGGAAATAGTATACAACTTCCTATAGGGACTTTTGAGTTGTTTACCATGTTAGAAAGGGACACAAACCAAGGAAGTTGGGTTTCCAAGTGATGGTAAGACACGAACAAGGTCTTTATTATCTAACCTTGTAAGATATCTAAAATTGATGTGACCTAATCATTGATAACAAAAGTCAGTGGTGGAGGCCTTATAACTATAGCATACTAAAGAGAATATGGTATTGATACCATGGCAATTTTCGATAGTCCTCACACCTTGTAAAAAATTTTTACCATATTGATAAAAAAACACTATTTCAATGAGTCAAACTATACCATAAAGTTATCATCGCAAAGTTGGAATTTTATTATTAATTTAGCCTTTAACCCTTTAATATACATCAAATTATCTAGCTTAGGAAAGCCACAAATCTCTATGCAACCTCGTCCTAATACGCTAGACCTACTCCCATCCCCAAAGATGATTTTTTCTTCCTTGCGGTTCATAAGGTTAGTAAACTGTGATTTGTCAGCGATCATGTTCCTAGAATAAACACTATCAAAGTACCACTACGAATTATCTTGATCCTTAAGAGACATGAATAACAAAGGTTCTTTCATCACTTTTTGGTATCCAACTGGTGGTAGCCTTTTGCTTACCATTATCATTATTGGCACTAGTCATAGTGTTGGAAGTTTTCTCAAAGATGCAAACATTCTTTGAAATTATTCAATTAAACTTTTAGAAGTGTCAATTTTAAACTCAACTTGCTCTATAAGAATATCTAGGTCGTTATAGAAGTGTGTGTAAGTATGTGTGTGAGATACTCTTCTTAGCTTGTAGCAAAACTCCCTAAGGTTACATTTTCATTTGCAATGGGTGGAAACATAGATTTGTTTGGGTCGAACTTAGTTAAAACATATAGGATGAGTTCACCTTGTCCGATTATCTGTAGGTCCATAAAAATCTAACAAAAACATGGAAACAGTATTGGTACCATCTTCTGTAAGCTAGATGATATTCCCAGCTTCTTTAGACATGGTACACGTCATGATACGATGAAAATAGTCGAGTGTGAAAGTACCAAAAATAACAATCAAACCAAAGAGTTGAAATTACTCAACCTCAAATAATCTTCAGTCAAAACTGCAGTTGGATTTAGGCTAATGACATTTTCATTAGTCACAATAGGAGGGATCCACCCCTTTTTAACAGCAAGACAAAAGCACTCGTCGATCAATTTTGAAGATAATATTTTTTTAGCATTCTAATAAGTATAATTTTTACCATCAAACAAAGGTGGACTATTATTTGAATTCTCTATATAACCACTAGGATTCATCTAAATAATTTGTATAAACAAGCTCTGATACCAATTTAAAAAACGGGTAGAGTGGTTAGATTATATGACAAAATGTAGAATCCCTAGATTAGGTCATAAACAAGATAAATTCAATTTAAATATAATTTTATCTTGAATAATTATGTGAACCTAAACATGAAATATAATGAATCTAAATAGAATCAAACAAACGACAACACAAGCGATATGAGGAAAAAACCTTTCGGGAAGACACCTTTCTCAACATTGTCATAAATAAGGTATTACAAAACGACACAGATAAACTTAAAAACATAGAACCACTAAGTATCGCACTTATGACTCATTAATTATTGATAAAACAAAATGGTCTAGATCCATAAGTACTCCATAATAATCTCATCCTCAGGAAACTCCTTTCCTATCTCCAGCAGTGAAGAATCAACTCCACAAGGATAAACATGTTATGTGTTCTTCAAGGTTTGATAAAGTGATCACAAAACATCCATGGGATTTGGATTTATAAAACCAAAGTGTTTGATAACAAAATATGTGTAAAAAGCCTTGCAAAGAAGTGAAGTCCATATCTCTTAAATAGGGAGATAAATCTCCAATAGATAAACTTGAAAGTATTGCATTTGAAATAAACTAAAAAACAAATTTTCGAAGGCTCATTTGAATGAAACTGTACCTCGTTTGAATAAACTATATAAATTAATTAGAACTAAATCAAACGATATGTCGAAAACATTCCAAAACAATAAGTAAATTCGATCGTTAGAAGATCCATTCAAATAACGAATATCGAATGAGATAAGGAACCTCAATTGAATGACCTTCAGTACCTCGTTGTAACGAGCAGCCTTAAAAAGAATATTTGATTAAAAAATTTGAAAAAAATATTTTATGTTTTAAAATACTTTTAAAACACACTTGAACATAATGATTGCATAAAATCAACCTCATATATCTTCTCCGTATGTTGTAGTGACAAAATTAGCTTTTTGATCTTTGATTGTCGCATTCGGTTACTAATTTGTCTTCGATTGAAGTCTTGAGAATGTACATTATGGTGAAGTGGGGTGTATCATAAATTCGAAACTAAAACATAATGAGCAATTATAAAACTTGCTCTTATAATGATAATATCAATATATCTCGTAATCGTAGTAAACACGCTACTAGCACAAAATGACAACTCCTCGTTGTCTAATAGGACTTATATGCATGAGACATATATCTAATCGTGCCCTTCCCCCAATGTTATTCTCAATCATACTTGTTACTCTAAGGCATCTACTAACTAAGTGGCCTCATTCGCCAAAGGTGTAATAATTTCCTCTGAAGGAACTATCGAAACTATGACCACACTTGTGACCCTGTTAACCTTGTCATTACAGTTGTTTTACTAAAACTTCCCTCATTGGTCCTACTCTTATTGGTTATGCCCATAGTGGTCATCATTTTTTTAGCTCTACTGGCTGAAACAGATCATATTTTCTACTATTGGAAACCTCTAGGGGTCTACACCCCCATGTGGTTTATTTCATTGGTGAGGCCTTCCCAACTTAGGACAATGTTACACCGTCTTTATTTTTTTGGCCTACTTTATCCTAGGTCTTCATAATCCTAGGAACTCTATCATGTAAATATTTATGGTGGTTCTACTGATGTAGATAAGTAGCTCCCACCATTTGCACATTAGTGGTGATTAACTATTTTCCCGATAAAACTTGACAAACCTTCTCATAATGTATGTGCCAACTCAAAACAAAATCTTCTCTTACTAAAGAAAATAATGTGAACATACGTCTTCACCTCCGTATCAATCTATCCATGTGACAGAAGAGAAAGCTAATTGAAATCCTCCTTTTACTGGCTACCACATGATTACACACATGAGATCTTGAAAACCATAATTCTAATGTCATTATGAATGGTGATAAAAAACATTTCTCCCCCCACTCCATACACTAAGCACTTGTTGAGGTCTCACACCCAAAAGTCCCTAACTCCCACCCAAAGTCAACCTCATTCATGGGACATCTCACAAAGAAAATCCAAACAAGAAACCCTCTCGATATATTATTCTTTCTCAAATCGTTCGTCTAGAACAGCGGTGTAAACCTTCTCTAAGCGATCATATTATACATTGTACAAATCCTGAAAGGTAAAGCTCTGAAGTAATTAGAGAACGTAATGCAGAAAAATGACAAACGCCCTCAATATCCCTAGAACAGTAGAACCTAGAATGCTTGGATACCAACTATAACACCCCGTAAAAATTAATAATAGATTGATCAGTCCTAATAGAACCTCAGGGGGATCAAACAATTGAATTTCAATCTAAGCATAACTCAAATAAAAACTAATTGCATAAAAATAAATAAATCCAATATAATATAGTTGAACAACATAACTCTGATACCAAACCAACCAATAGTACTAGCACCATCGTGTAACTACAACTATATTAATATAAATCAAACTACTAAAATGAACGGCTGCATACATCTGACACAACTGAAACCAAATAGAAGTAATGAGAATGATAATATAGTCTTTAAACATACATACTAATTTAATTGCAACTAGAAGTAGAAAAGGTCTGGATAATTCATAAGGCTAGAACTATGGCCTATATCCTGAAAATAGTAAATCAACAATGTTAACAGCAAGTCTACTTAGTATAAGAATATAATCGAGTTTGGGATACATTATAATTATGAACCTTCCTCTCATCTTTTAGTAAGCAAGCCTACTTAGTGTAAAAATATAATTGAGTTTGAGATACATTATAATTATGCACCTTCCTCTCATTCTTTTAGTGTCTTTTAAGTTATCCTAAGCCCAATAGTCATAGAGATCACAAGCATCTAATCACGGACCCAAGTGAACCCAATGATTGAATATTATTCTATACATCTCAAGTATATACATATAATAACGAAATACAATTTTTATCCATATAAGTATGGTTCGTAGAAAATAATTTATAACTAGTCTCTGGGTACCGAAGATGGATTTTCGTTGCACGGTCCATAGAAAATCTCATCTATATCTGAAGGGATAATGAAAATGGATTTCTATTGCATGGACTAGGGTAGAAATCACCTCTATCTATCATAATTCTGAAATGATCATCGCCGTACGGTCCAAGGTAAACATGTCTTTATCTTCCAGGATAATGAAGATTGATTATCGACTCACGGTCTATAAGAATGTCAGTCTTTGTCGCATAGTTTAGGGTAAACCCGTCTCTATCTACCCTAGATACCGAAGATGTATCCCGTCGCATGGTCCACAAGTACTCATACCCGCTATGTTATACATAATACACAATACATGTCATCTACGTTTCAGTAATATTATAAGTCTTATATCTTTATAATAACTTATCGTCTATCTAATTAATATTACATATATAATTAAGGGTCTAAGATCAGTAGCTTAAAATGTTTAAGTCCCATATTTCCTTTAAATATTTCTTTTTTACCAATTATAAATAAACCCAATTTTTCCCTGGCCATGCACATGACACTAAAACCTAGACATTCAAGATTTAGGAGTATATTTTAAAAATTAAGAGTTAGTTGTCTAGATTTGAACTTCATCCCCAAATCGTATATTTCCAATCTACTCATGATTTATCCAAGGGAATTTTTTTCAATTCGTTAAATATAACACCCTTCTAACATCAATTGATTAAATAGCCCAAATTTATGATAAATTGTACCAAATTTCAAGTCATGGACATATACCTAATTTTACTAATTAAATTAAATCTAAAGTTAGTTATTTAATTACCTAAATCATGTATTTATATGTTTAGATTTAGAATTGAGAGTTTGCTATCATGATCTTAATGGATTATTTATATAATTAAATGTCCAATAAACACAATATCAAAATTTTATATTTTTATCCTAAGACATACATCCAAGTGATAAATTAGATAAAATATAGTACGCAGGAAAATAAGGAAAATTAAGGGAAAAACCCCTTGCGGGTGTAATACCACATAATTTTGATGTTTTTCAAAATGAGATCAATTAGGATTAATTGTGGGTTGAATTAAAATTAATCTGGATTTCAATATTACTTGGGAATAAAGTAATAAGTGATTTATGTGAATATTACTTAGTGTTAAAAGTAATATACGATTATGACTTTAAATATGATTATGATTTAATAAAAATTATCGCGAGTGATGAATACGACAATTACAGGACTTAAGTCGTGATGCGCGTGTGAGACGTGTCAGGGACTAAATTTAAAGGAATTAAAAGTAAAATATTTTTATGTCATTAAAATGGTCATTTTAACTATGCCAAAGTGTCCGAAAGAGTTTAAATAGTCTAAAAAGTCTACTTAGGTGTTTGATTTGGGTCTTGGGACACTTTCGAATCGAATAGACACCCCAGAGGGGTATTTTGGTCATTTGCCAACGTATGTGAACAATACCTACGAATTTTGGAGTTATATTATTTAAATGTAGAGTTTATCTATGTGAGTTTCATTCATCAAAAATCAAAAGACACGTCTACGAGGAAAGGAGCGGTTTTTCTAAGAAAGGAAGAGACACTCTAGGAAGTTAAGAAGCCAAAAGCCGTCCTACACCATCACCGCCACCGAAAGTTGGACAAAAAAGGGAGAGGACCACGAGTAGACTATCATACCCAAAGGTTCAAAACTATAATTTAAAGGCAAGTGACTTAATCTTTGCAAAATTAGCATCTATAATGCCCATGTTAGGATAGTTGTAGAATTCTGAGAAATTGCATGATTTAGAGATAAACCATGATGATGTTAATGGAATCCTTGATATGAAAAATATGTAGAACAAACCTTCTTCTAATTATATATTTTAATCCACGAATTTGGAATCATTTGACAAAGAAAATATGAGTTTTATATGTTATTCTTAGAGAAATGATAAAATAGGGGTTTTCTGGAAATTATGAGAAATAACATGTTTAATCCAAACCTATCGATGTTTTAGGTTGTTTAATGATTGAAATGATTGGAAATCATTTATATGTATTTCTATATCATGTCGAATGAATTATAAGGAGTTTGGGATATTAAAATAGAGGCTTTGAGGATGAACATTGGTTAAACTCGTAGGCCAAAAATGCAGAAACAGTAGGCTAATACCTGTTCGGTCGATTGATCGACCTTAAATGTCGATCGATCGATCAATCCAAGACAATCGATCGACTGACTATCCCAGAATTCATATGTTGATTTTGCTTAAGGCTTGATAAAATTCCCCAATTCCAAGGATGCTTAGTGGAAATTAAATATAGCATAATGGGATTTAGGGAAAGTCGATAGGGTGGTAATTGAGACCCGAAAATTATATATGTGTAAATTAATCCTTGACAATAGAATAATGGATTAAAATTAATTAGAGTTTATCAAAGAATAAATCCATTTGAGGATAATATGAATTTGTGAAAATTCAGGATGTGGGATGACATAGACTAGTAGGGTGTAGACAATTACCTACTAAATTTATTTGAGAAATAATGGTTAACTTTCGAGTGATGGGAATGCTCGGGAAATATTTGTTAATAAGTAAAGTCATAATCTATAAATAAGTAGGATATTAGAGATAAACAAATATACTACATATGGAATTATCATATGGGTTGTATGAATACATTAATGTTATTCTATAGGTGGGGTGAATAACTATATTTTTATCTGTATGACATACCTACGATGCTTGCTATCGTGGTGGAGGTTTCGCATTATAGTTGATCTTATCTTGATGATCCAACATAGGGGGATTTTAGATTTGTACCTTGAGCATAGTACATTGGACACGTTCTATCGGTGTGAATGATAGTTTCGATGGTTGAATGGTAGCTTAGGTAAGTGTGTGACCCATTCGGCTAGGGAGTATGTTTTCCTCCAAATATTTGTGTAATGGCATTTATGGTTTGGGAGAGAGGCCGAGTCAATTGTCCTTTTGATAGCGAGAGATGTAACTGGACATGGTAGCAGAGTATGCATGCACCATAGCAGTGTCTGTGAGGTGCCGTATTTGTATATATAATAGTGTGATATATATATATATATATATATATATATATATATATATATATATATATATATATATACTACGATGTGATTTACTGTGCGAGTTAGTAGATAAAAATGAATAATAAAATCTTAATTGAATTAAGTAAGTGAATTCTTAATCATTGAATTCCTAGTTCATCTTAAAGAGAAATGAACATGTTTAATTAATATAAGTATTGTGTGGAAAATTCGGGATAAGGAGAGGAGATAGAGTAAAAATTAAGAACCTTAATTAGGGATTTAATAAGGTATGTTAGTCGTGCACACT
The DNA here is from genome assembly GCA_949130495.1 of Sambucus nigra. Taxonomy (NCBI): domain Eukaryota; kingdom Viridiplantae; phylum Streptophyta; class Magnoliopsida; order Dipsacales; family Adoxaceae; genus Sambucus; species Sambucus nigra. The sequence continues at coordinate 194,375,951 of OX422208.1, forward strand.
AGATGAGAGGTGATATTCTCACGTGAGAGCCGAGAACTAACATATACATAATACCTGCATAATTGCACTTGTTATGCACTTGCTATTTTTAAAATCTTTTACAATCGGGCTCTAACCCGTTTACTTGCGTATTCTCTTCTCTAATATATCTATTACACCAAGTGCCCAGCATCAGGGATGCCCGACTTAGAGGATGGATATTTTGATGAGTTTCTGGAGATGCAGGTTTGGATTAGGCTCTTTCATTTATCTTTATAGTATTTGGCTCATTTAGGGCATGTCGCCCAAGATTCTAGTAGTTTCAGTTCCATTTCAAATATTGTACTGGTTTTTCTTTATACTATTATTAGAATTTTGTTTTGGATGGTGATATTGAGATACTTCAACTGGAGAGTTTATTCCAGTTACATTTATACTTATTGAATTTTTATCCAGTTGTGTTGGGGTGTTATTTATTTTATTCAGTATGGTGGTATGGATTTACTTATAATAAAATTGGAAATTTTTTGACACTTAGCTTAATTAATTATTAGGTGAATTAAGAAGAAATTGTTTTTGACAGTGATGCTAAGAATGAACCAACTGGATATTCTGATTTAATTTAAATAAGGACTGATCACTAGGTATTTAATTCAGCGGGGTATCAGAGCACCTGGTTCTAGTGTCATTAGGATCTGTACGATTAATTATTCTTTCTGCTTAGCGTCCCTTGATATAGAGCCGTATCATTAGAATGGTTGTATTTATAATTATGCATTTACGACATCAGCTATTTCATGATATTTTGAATGTTTATAAAAGTATTTCTCCCTTGTTTTAGATGCCTCCTTGACGTGTACGACGAGCCCCCGAAGCGGCACAGCCAACCTCATAGCCCACTCCAGTCCAGGGTACTATGAATGCAGTAGAGGTTTCTTCCATTGTTGCTCAAGCCATTAATGCTAATTTAGTTGTTGTTCAACAAGCACCCCCACCAGCACAGTCAGTGCCACCAGCACCCAATGCATGCATTTCCCACTTCTTAGGAGCGTGTCAGGGATGACTTCCAAAAGGCACATCCACAATAATTCCAAGGGGATTCCAATGTCGTGACTGCTAGACAATGTAAAAAAGACGTGCAGCGGCATCTGCGTATGTATGAATGCACGGAGGTTCAGAAACAAATCTTAGTGACATTTAAGCTGGTTGGAGCAGCTCTTTAGTGGTGGGAGTCCACTACTATAGCCAAGGAGAGGGATACGATAGTTATTCAGGACTTTTGGGTGTGATTTGACAACAAATATTTTCCTTCAGCTGTTCAGACCGAAATGAGGAAGAAATTTTTAGACTCACCCAGGAGGGGAAGTCAGTTGCCGAGTATGAAGAGGAGTTTACTATGCAGACTAATTTGGTGCCATCCAAGGTACCCACCGAAGAGAAGAAGATACATATGTTTTGATACGACCTTACATGGAGAATTCACCATCATTTATTGGGTAATCATTCTCTACAGACTTATACCGATGTGTTGAATGCGACATTATTTCATTGCCAGGACTATCATCTTCATAAAGGAAGTAAGCGGGGATCTGAGTCCAGTCAGCAAGGCTAAATTAGAGGAAGCAGTGGTAGTGGATCATCTTCATCCCAAGGGTAACAGAGGCAGAGTGATCAGAACTCGCAGCAAGGGGACTATGCTAAATGACTGATGTCGGGAGGAGTTCTCTTTGGGAAGGGCGGTAATAGATAGGGCCACCAATAAATTTAGCATGACCATCATGGCCAAGGGAAGGGGAAAAATATTCATCAGGTTCATAGCCAATAGGGTCAAAATAGGGGACAGTTTAGAGGTAGATGTTTCACGTGTGGTAAAATTGCCAACAGGAAGCAGGATTGCCAGGATAAGGGCAAGATATGCCAATAGCAGGGTGCGTATTCCGAACTGTGGAGGCCTATGTTTCAAACTTCCCTTCCAGCACCAGCACAAATGTCAGCCTTACCTGACATTGAACCCATAGACCCACCACAACAGGGGTAGTTACAATATGGGCTTGTGTACAACGTTCAGCATCCAGCAGTTCAGCACCCACCACCCGCAGTTGAGGGTATGTTTTCTATTTCTAGGGCTATGGGACGTATTTTGTTTGATATAGGGGCTTCACATTCTTTCATAGCAACTAGATTTGTACGGGCCACATGATTGTTATACACGGCCAGCAACACTTTTACTTATGTAGACTCACCAACGGGTAGTGGGACGCCTATTTTCTTTATATGTCCAAATGTGAGTGTAGAGATTGGGAGTCTGATTTTACCATGTTATATGCTTGTGTTAGACATGTTTGAATATGATGTTATTATTAGGATGGATTGTCTTGTTGCTTATAGAGACACGATTGATTACTTTAGTAGGAGCATTATATTTGTTATCCCAGGTCAGGAATTTTTTTAGTGGCGATGCCTCGCCTCGAGGGAGGAGAATCCACTCATTTGTATTACATATAGGAGGAGATCTCTACAGGAGTTGTGATTCCCCTTAATTTGATTCTGTAAGGACACAAATTTCCAATTGAGTCCTTTGTAGTTTGGCTTAATTCCGGACAAAAACGTTTGAGTCATAGGATAGAGTTATTGACCATCTTTCAAGCCTATGACATTCTAAACTTGAAGACGTAGCGGCCAAGTTTAAAGGTTCATAAAATTGTCGAGTTTATTGTGCCTAGTTTCTACGTCAACAACATGTGTTTCATTTACTCCTAAGGTATGAATGTATTACATATTTATATAGGAGATTGGAAAAATTTGTATTGGGTGTCAGTTTTGTTTAAACTGTTGTTTATTTTCAGAATGTTTCTTTAAAACTTTAAAATAATGTTTCTGGGCTAAAACTGATTTTTTATACATTCTAGATAGTCGTTCGATATTGTCGTTCGAACGAGTTTTTTGTTCAAACGAGAATATCGTTCAAACGAGGTTTGCCAACGATCTTGCCTCTAGAACTTCGTTCGATATTGCCATTCGAACGAGTTGGTTTGTTCAAACGAGAATGTCGTTCGAACGAGTTTGGCAACGAGATTTCCCATTAAGCCACTGGAACACCGTTAGAAGGGTCATTCGAACGAGACTTCATTCGAATGAAAATCTCATTCGAACGAGATTTCTAGCGGGAAATTAAATTGGCAGTTTTGAGAAGTTTTTCCCATTTTTTCCACTACTCTTCCCCACTAAATTTTGACAGTCTTATCAAGTGCGGGAACCAACTTTGGAAAATTAACTTTTTCACATCCTTCCATCTCCAAGAGAGAGTTTGAGAGAAAAAATCCAAAAAGGAAACAGTTCAAGTTTGAGTGCTTATTTTTCATAGAAAAATCTATAAAACACTTCTGTTTTACATCCATAGTTTGTTTATTCCAAGCTTCAATATATATATAATTGCTTGGAGTGTTGGACACCGGTTTATCTCTACACCTTGAAGAAGAGAAGTTTCGGTTTACTTATACATCCCTCAAAGAAGAAGTCTCTTGTTTTGCTGCGGCATTCTCACATGGTGAAAGGCACCATGTGTGGTTGATGGTGTACCTAAAGTTTCATCGGTGAATTCTAAGATTCCGGTGGATCTCCAGGGTTGTAGACTAGGCGGAGGTGTTTACAAGAAGACGTGTCAAGGCTTGAAAGGGGTCGAGTCGAGGAAGTAAGTCATATGTCTTGTAATTGTAAAACCATACTTAGTGGACTTAAGTCTAGGTCCATCCGAGGTTTTTTTCCGTTGTGGGTTTTTCTTCGTATATCGCGGCGTACTGGTTCTTTGTTTATTTTATCTTGTGCAAAATCACCTAGATCGTATGCTTAGGTAAAAGGATAAAATTTGGTTTAAATCAACACTCGTGTTTAATTTGGTGCTACATAATTATTTGGGTAAATGTTAATTTAATTCAAGTCATCATTTAATTTGTTAAAATTGGTTTGGCCTAATTTGGTAATATTGAAAATATGACTTAGGCAAATTTCTAGGACTTGGATTGAATTATGTTGTTAAAGTGAAAAATTCTTTTGTTGATTAATTTAATTTCACTTTGAACTTTGTTTAATTTTAATTTAAAAAGAAATTAAAATTTGTTGTTTGTGTATTTGTTTAATTGAACCATCTCGCTTTTGCATCTCTAAAAATAAATTGAAATTACTTTTTGTAATAAGAATTTAAAAATTGAGGGCCTACCCTTTCCAACAGATTCCTATTGCTAGCGAATTCGCTGATGTGTTTTTGGACACACTAGGGTTACCGCCAATTAGGGAGATTGAGTTTGTGATTAATTTAGCACCATGCACTTGATCGATAGCCCGTGCCCCCTACTGTACGTCTCCTATAGAGATGAGGGAGTTAAGAGATCAGATTACGCAGTTGTTGGGACAGGGTTTCATCCGTCAGACTACCTCACCCTCGGGTGCCCCAGATCTGTTTGTAAAGAAGAAGGATAGATCCCTACGATTAGGTGCGGATTATAGGGAACTTAATAAAGTTACGATCCAGAATAAGTATCCATTACCCCACATTGATGACTTGTTTGATTAGTTAAGAGGAGCAGCGTACTTCTCAAAGATTAACTTGAGGTTCGGGTATCACCAACTGAGGATCAGGGAACAGGATGTGTCGAAGACTGCTTTTCTGACAAGATATGGATCTTATGGGTTCCTGGTTATGCCATTTAGGTTAACCAATGTGCTGGTTGTATTTATGGACTTAGTGAATAGGGAGTTCAAAGAATTCCTGGATGAGTTTGTCATTGTTTATATAAATGTCATCTTAGTTTATTCTCGTACCGAAGAGAAACGTGCTGAACATTTGCGAAGGGTCCTACAGACACTACGAGAGCATCAGTTATATGCCAAGTATAAGAGGTGTGGATTTTGGCTCCGTGAGGTGCAGTTTCTAGGGCATATAGTGTCTAAAAGGGGTATAACAGTGGATCCTAGCAAAGTATCAGCGGTGAGGGAGTGGGGATAACCCACGACACCGACAAAGGTCTGCAGTTTCTTGGGACAAGCTGGTCATTATAGACGGTTTGCAATTCGATGACCAATCTAACCCGTAAAGGTGTACCGTTTGTTTGGGATGATGTGTATCAGTTGGATTTTGATCAACTAAAAAATAAATTAAATTCAACACCCATACTAGCATGACCCAGACCAGGAGTGGAGTACCTAGTGTACACCAACGCATCGTTACAGGGACTTGGTGGGTTTTGCAATAAGAAGAAAAGGCTATAACTTATGCCTCTAGGAAGCTTAAGCCTCATGAGAAGAACTACCCTACCTATGACTTAGACACTACAAGAAATTTGCGTAACGAGGATGTTTTTAAAATGTCGCCAAATCGTAAAAAAAACGTCATTGAAAAGAAATCTAACTTTTTTGAAATACCCGACGTTTTTAAAAAATGTCGGAAACTAATTTCCCAACATTTTTCCTGACGTCCTTTAAACGTCTTCAAATTCTGTCCTTGGGTAAATTACACGACATTTTTAGGAAAAACATCGCTTTGTTACGACGCATGAAAAAATGTCAATAAATTATATGCCAACATTTTTTAATAAGAGCAAAAATTACGACATTTATGCATAAACGTGAGGTTTCATTAGAAGCCACATTGGTCATCTTTAACTATTATTTAACAATAAAAAATCAAAGGTAACTTCTAACGAAGTTAAACATCATTCCCAAAAATATATTATATTCAAGGGACCATCATTAATATCAATGTGTCTCAATAAATATAGAATCGACTAAGCATTGAGTATTTATATAATCAATCTTCCAAAATAAAAATGTATTTTCAATCCAAAACAATATCTACTATGCGTCCAAATTATCCCAACAAAATAAAAAGAGATTGCACATTATCATCCAAAAAGTAACGAAAGTTTCTTATAATTGATCAAAATACACCTCCACGAGCAAGCAATACCAAATTCAAAATCTGCAAAAAAAAAGTGAATGAAATGGTAAAATGAAAATTAGTCAATGGGTTTTTAAAAGAATGAACGGTGTCACATGAATCTTTTTCCTACTTGTTCTTTTTTATCGTCTTAGCCGCCATGTGATTCTGAAATTAAAGAAAAGAGTAATTGTGTTTCAATTTATGTGAGTAATTAAAGAAAAGAAGGCAGCACAAATTTTATTAAATCATCCCACTTAAGATGAATTGCCACACTAGAATATTCAATTTTTTTAAAATGTAAATCCATCGACGATTAATATTAAAAACTAGTTTATTATCCTTAAAATGAATAAAAATTAGTGTAATGCTAGAATGCAAGTTTTTAAGTTGAATAAGTAATGGGGGGTAAGGTTTGCATACATCTACCACTTCCAAACCCTATTAAAGAAGGAGCAATGCATATTGGGTACACCATTTTTTAAGTCGATTTGGATAACGACACATCACAATATTTTTTGATTGGGTGCGGCTATTGCCACTCCACCCAAATCTAGAGGCACTCCATGTTCTAACATAATGACAAAAGTACCCTTATGATTTTTATGTTATTATTTTAAGAGTTCATTATTTAAAAACAAAAAGATAATACAAAGATCCAATTCTCTCTTTCATCTGTAATTAAAATATTTAATACCCCAACAGTAACTAAATATAAATAAATGTAACAACCAGCGTAATTTTTGGGGCATTTTAAATTAATTTCTGGAAAATGGAGGAAAATAAAGTTTTGGATTTAAATATTTGTTGGATTAAAAATGTTGGATTTTATTTGTGAAAACGAGAATTTCAATCGGTTTCGAAATTGGACTTAAAATTGATTTTTAAAGTTTATCCCCTAAGTCATTTTTAAGTCGACAGTTTCAAAATTACTAAGTGATCGATCGATCGAGTCCAGCGGATCGATCGATCGACCCGATCATATTTCGTGCCCAGCAGGTTTCTGTTTTGATGAATTTAGTAATTTTAAAACTCTTCAACGTAATTATATAAATGGACTTCGGGCCTAGGTTTTTAAAACACATGTTCTACAAACCCTTGAGCAGCAGACTCTCTATTTTTCCATGATCTTCCACCTCCAAACCCTGGCCTCCATTTAAAACCACTTTTTTTAATCTCACTTTTAAAAGTGTAGACTAATCTGTCCCAAGTTGATTCAAGAGGAGTCTTTGATTCATTTTTCGAGAGGAACTCAAATCTCTAATCAGTTTTTCTTCATCTAATCACACGCATGTTTATCCTATTCTTTTCCCTTAGCGTTATATGTCTTGATTGTAGCCTCCATTAAATTTATGCTTTCTAAAATAACTTATGAATGTAATTCTTAAAGAAATAAATATTGAGACTGTTTTGCATGAAATATTAATATTACCTCATACTCATAACCTTGTTGTTATTTGGGTAGTGTTTTGGTCGCCGTTTATATTATAGGTATGTGCACGTAGAGGAACCCTTAGAAAGTAAATTCTATTATTTCATGGGAAAACCCTATATTGATTTGGTTACTTGTGTTTGAAAATCATAATCATGATAGGACTTGCGTGTAGTTGTTATTCTAAAAATCACAATATTTATGTGCCCTTGATTTCAACCATTTAATTAAAATTAAGCAACTGGGAATTTAATGTTGTTTTCAATATTGTTATAAATTGTTAATTGTGCCACCCTATGGAAATATTATAATTTTGATGTCTCGGGGACGTTGGGTAATGTAGGTAATTTGTTTTCACCCTTTTTATAACATACTTGCTTGGTATGGGACTAGTAAGTAGGCCTTAGTTGCGATTTATGCTTTCTAGGTATGGGATTAGTTAGTGCGAGTCTATGCGGGTTATATAAATTGGGGTGGGGGCTGATTTTCTAAATTATACCGTCGCTACGTTAGCCTAGGATTGGTGTAAAGGTGGAGTGAAATATTTATCGTCATCCTATACTTAGGATAGGACGAATTGGTGTTAGGGAACTATTAGTTGGGACTAAGGGGGTATTTTGAATATTTTCACATCGCTTTTAACGGTGGGAGAAATTAAATTTGAATAATGAGTCTGAGAAATTTTGGAAATTAATAACGCATGACTAAAACGGGTATTAAAATTTATTGGCAACAAAATGTGTCGGGACCGATAGTTTAAACGGGTCAGAGGACGATTTATATCGTGTTGTGTGTGGAACCTTATCATATCGTGAGGATCGGGGGATAAAAACGGACAAGACGGTCGCCTTGACAAGGGGACGAGTGTGTTAGTGGAACCTTGTCATATCGCGAGGGCCGAAGGTTTAAAACAAGTCAGAAGACGGCTTTGACAAGGGAAAGTATCTCGGTAAATCATCTTCGTGGTTTATTTAATTAAATTTAACATTGTTGGGAATGCGGGTAAATTAAAATAATATTGGTGTGGCATATTTTAAAGAAACCTTGCGGGTAGTTAGAAATTTAGTTTTTGGCAATTAATTATCTTTTTAATTATAATATTCCATTATTATGGTTGATATATATAACACCATTGTCTGGGTTAAAGGAACCTAATTAATAGGAGTAGCCGATATTCATGCTCGGGGCTTTGGCTCTGACACATGCGTTGACTAATCTTTTTTAGGAATTAATTCGGAGTAGCTTCATAGAATTTATTAGAGATCTTTTGGAGATGCAACTGGAGATATTTTTATTCCTTTAGTTATTAGACTTTTTTTCCTCCTATTCCGTCGTATTTATTATGAGACTACATTAGAGTTATATTGGGCCATTCGGTTCCAAAGTTGTCTTGAGATTTCAATTGAATTTTAATTATTTAATTATTGAGACATTTGAAGATTGCATGTGATGGGTTTTTATATCGGATTTTGGTGTTCTATCAGTTGGATGTTATTATTATTTGGGATTGATCAAATTATTTTTCTCGTGGATTAAAATTTTATATGTCTTATATCTATGTCATGCTAAGAATGATATTTAATTTACTCTCACTCGGATTAGTTTTGGTGGCAGCCACCGCCAGAATTTAGCGGAGTGTGACAGATGGTATCAGAGCATGGTCTTAGGTCTCGTTGGTTGTATTTTCATTTTAGCTTACACGTTACTTATCATTGATTCCTTTTGATGATTTGTACTCTTAGTTTTCTGAGTCTGGTGTTGTTTATTCCTATCTTTCAGATGACGAACACTAGGAGAGTTGGTAGTAGGAGAGAGGAGTTCGTTTCTGGTCTTGCAGTTTAGGAGAGGAAGAGACAATTTATTTTGGATGCCGCGGCAGTAGCGGTAATTGTGTGGGAGGCCACAGCGGTCGGTATTGAGATTGGGAGACAAAGAGGGGTGACATTAGAACCGCAACAACAAGGGACTCTCGTCTCAAATTGGGATAGAGTAAGGACCAGTTTTTTAAGGGGAATCCTTATACCTTTATAGTTGGATTCGACCCCATGATCGTTAACTAATGGAAAAGGGACATGGAGAGACATTTGAGATTGGTGGACTGAATGAAGGTGCAGAAATAGATGTTAGCAACATTCAAGTTGATTGGGAATGCCTTACAGTGGTGGGAAAACACCACCAAACTAAAGGAGCGAGATCAATTGATTTATGCAGAGTTTCAAATTAGGTTCAACAACAAGTACTTCCCGTATGCTATAAGGAGTGCAAAGAAAAGAGAGTTTCTAGAGTTGCAGCAAGGTTCAAGATCAATTGTCGAGTATGAATAAGAGTTAACCAATTTATCTATGTTTGTACCAGAGGAGGTAGACATTGAGAGGAAAAAGATGAATTTCTTCATCAAAGGGTTGTCCTGGCCCATTAGGTAAATGGTTTTGGGAAATCCATCATACACTGCTTATGCCTAAGTAGTGGATGTCGCGATGTTACATTGGTAGGAAAAAAGTAGTTATCAGAATAAATTGGGAAAAAGGCAAGAAACAAATGGCCAGGGAGGACACAATAAGGGTCGCAATGACCAAGCATGGAAGAGACAAAGTCCGAACCAAGGAAAACAGAACAAAAATGTTCAATAAGACAACCAGAAATAGGGCCATCAAGGGGAGCAAAATTGGAATATGAATTAGGAGCCTTTTCAGGGTACTTGTTTCTTTTGTGGTAAAGTGGGACACAAAGAAAATAGGTATTTCAAGAGAGAGGGACGTCCAGGTCAAGTTACTTAGGGCCAGTAAGGCCAAGGGCATCCAGCACTAGTAGCACCCGGAGTGTGGGGAGCGCCAACAGCACTGGCGGTGACAGGTGTTCAAGGAGCACCAATAGTGTCGGCAGCATCTGGTGCACAGGGAGTGGCTACAGCACCAACCAACACTGTTTATGGGAGGTGCTACCTACTTCATCCTCGAGAGGATCAGGCACCGTAGGAGCCACGATGTGGCTAGTAGAGGATCGGTACGTAATACTTTTGTTACGTATGTATGGAGGTATTATATAAATAGTATTCATATTTTCTCTTGGGTAGACTTAGGTGTATGGGTGCCTAATTATAGTACGATATGGTAGACTCATGTGAACTTTAGTTTGTTTTGCGCTTTTAGTTTTGATGAATTTTGAGGACAAAATTCTCTTGCTAGTGGGGAAGTATGTAACAACTCGCGTAATTTTTGGGGTATTTTAAATTAATTTCTGGAAAATGGTGGAAAATAAAGTTTTGTATTTAAATATTTTTCTTAATTAAAAATGTTGGATTTTATTTGTGAAAATGAGAATTTCAATCGGTTTCGAAATCGGACTTAAATTTGATTTTTAAAGTTTATCCCTTAAGTCGTTTTTAAGTCGACAATTTCAAAATTACAGAGTGATCGATCGATTGACTCCAAGGGATCGATCGATCCACCTCATCAGATTTCGTGCCCAGTAGGTTTCTGTTTTGACGAATTTTGTTATTTTAAAACTCTCACCTAATTATAAAAATTGACTTCGGGGCTAGGTTTTTAAACATGTTCTACAAATCCTTGAGCAGCATACTCTCTATTTTTCCATCATCTTCCACCTCCAAACCTAAGCCTTCATTTAAAATATTTTTTTTAAGCTCAGTTTTGAAGGCGTAGACTAATCTGTCCCAAGTTGATTCAAGAGGAGTCTTTGATCCATTTTTTGAGAGGAACTCAAATCTCTAATCAGTTTTTTTACATCTAATCACAGGAATGTTTATCCTATTATTTTCCCTTATTGTTATATGTCTTGATTGTATCCTCCATTAAATTCATGCTTTCTAAAATAACTTATGAATATAATTCTTAAAGAAATAAATGTTAGCATTGTTTTGCATTAAATATTAATATTACCTGATACTCATAACCTTGTTGTTCTTTGGGTAGTGTTTGGGTCGCCGATTATGTTATGGGTATGTGCATGTAGAGGATCCCTTAGAAAGTAAATTATGTTATTTCATGGGAAAACCCTGGATTTGTTTGGTTACTTGTGTTGGAAAATAATAATCATGATAGGACTTGCGTGCAGTTGTTATTCTCAAAATCATAATATTTATGTGTCATTGATTTCAACCATTTAATTAAAATTAAGCAATTGGGAATTTAATGTTGTTTTCAATATTGTTATAAATTGTTAATTGTGCCACTTTATGGAAATATTATAATTTTGATATCTCAGGGACGTTGGGTAGTATAGGTAATTTTTTCACCCTTTTTATTGCATACTTGCTAGGTATGGGACTAGTAAGTAGGCCTTAGTTGCGATTTATGCTTTCTACGTATGGGACTAGTTAGTGTGAGTCTATGCGGGTTACATAAATTGGGGTGGGGCCTGATTTTCTAAATTATACTGTTGCTACGTTAGCCTAGGATTGGTGTCTAGGTGGAGTGATATTTTTATCGTCATCCTATACTTAGGATAGGACGAATTGGTATTTGGGAACTATTAGTTGGGACTAAGGGGTATTTTGTGGATTTTCACTTCGCCTTTAAGGGTGGGGGAAATTAAATTTGAATAATCAGTCTGAGAAATTTTGGAAATTAATACCGCAGGACTAAGACGGGTACTAAAATTGATTGTTGACATAACGTGTCGGGGCCGAAAATTTAAATGGGTCAGAGGAAGATTTATGTCGTGTCGTGTGTTGAACATTGTCATATCGCAAGGATCGCAGGATAAAAATGAATCAGACATCGCCCTTAATAAGGGGACGGGTGTGTGGGTGGAACCTTGTCATATCGCGAGGGCCGACAGTTTAAAAAGGGTCAAACGACGGCTTTGACAAGGGGAAGTGTTTCTTGGTAAATCATCTTCGTGGTTCATTTAATTAAATTTAACATTGTTGGGAATGCGGGTAAATTAAAATAATATTGTTGTGTCATATTTCAAAGAAACCTTGCGGATGATTAGAAATTTATTTTTGGGCAATTAACTATCTTTTTCATTAAAATATTCCATTGTTATGGTTGATATATATAACACTATTATCTGGGTTCAAGGACCCTAACTGATAGGAGTAGCCTGTATTGATGATCGGGGCTTTGGCTCTGACACATGCGTTGACAAATCATTTTCTGGAATTAATTTGGAGTAGCTGAATAGGATTTATCGCTGATCTTTTGGAGATGCAGCTGGAGGTATTTTTATGGCCTTAGTAGTTAGATTTTTTTTCTCCTATTCCGTCGTATTTATTATGAGACTACATTTGAGTTATATTGGGCCATTCGGTTCTAAAGTTGTCTTGAGATTTTAGTTGAATTTTAATTATTTAACTATTAAGATATTTGAAGATTGCATGTGATGGGTTTTTATATCGCACTTTGGTATTCTATCAGTTGGATGTTATTAGTATTTGGGATTGATCAAATTATTCATCTTATGGATTAAAATTTTATATTCTCATATCTATCACATGCTAAGAATGATATTTAATTTACTCGCACCCGGCTTAGTTTTGGTGGCGGCCGAGGATAGAATTTAGTGGGGTGTGACAATTACTTCCTTACAGCATATGAAAATAATTATGAATGTGAAATTTGAACCCATTTATTTTTATTTTTTTATCAGACACAAGCACAACCTAATTAAAATGCGATACGACATGATATGACAAGAAATATTATTTTTTAACCTAATACGAACACGACAGAATATGAAATAATACAAACGACACGACACGCGAAATCTCATTTTTCAACCAATTATAAACATGGTCAATTAAAACGAGACACGACACATAAAAACAACACAAATCGACACGATTTTCTTTTTTAACCAAACATGAACACGATTCGAATAAAAGTGACACGACACAACATGAAATATTATTTTTTTAATAAACACGAACACGACCCAAGTAGAAGTGACACGCCATAATATATGTTAATTTTTTTTAACCAAACACAAACCCTACCGAAATAAAAATGACACGACGCACCTCAAAATATTATTTTTTCCTAAAACCAAACACGACTCCTATAAAAGTGATATGGCACAACACAAAATCTCATTTTTCACCAAAGACGAAAGCAACCCACTTAAAACGCAACACGACAATTGGGTCACGTTCGTGTTTGGTAAAAAAAGAGATTTTGTATCGTGCCATGTCACTTTCATATGGTTCATATTCATTTTACTTAAAATTAAGATTTTAAGGTGTGTCACACCATGTGTTATTATTTTAGTTTGGTCGTGTTCGTTTTAATTGTGTCGTATTAAAATTAATATTTTGTGTCGTGACATGTCGCATTCGCGTTCGTGTTTGGTCGCGTTCGTGTTCGTGTTTGAATGCGGCCAAACTAAAGTTAACACGACATGGCACGACACAGCTCATAATCTTAATTTTACATAACATTAATATGTGCCATATCACTTTTATAGGAGTCGTATTTCAATTTAGGAAAAAATAATATTTTGAGGCTTGTCGTGTCATTTTTATTTCGGTCAGCTTCGTGTTTGGTTAAAAAAAATTAACATATATTGTGGCGTGTCACTTTTACTTGGGTCGTGTTCGTGTTTATTAAAAAAATAATAGTTCATGTTGTGTCGTGTCACTTTTATTCGGATCGTGTTCATGTTTGGTTAAAAAAAATAATGTCGAGTTGTGTTGTTTTTATGTGTCGTGTCTCATTTTAATTGACCATGTTTATGATTGGTTGAAAAATGAGATTTCGCGTGTCGTGTCATTTGTATTATTTCATGTTCTGTCGTGCTTGTATTAGGTTAAAAAAATAATATTTCTTGTCATATTATGTTGTAACCCGTTTTAGTTATATATACATTTTTATTGAGACACTAAAAAAAATAGACAATTAAGTTTAGGAAAAAGACATAAGAATATTTAAATTGAAAATCTTAGCTGATCAGAAACAATACGGTTCATATGGACAACATTCATGAATTGAAATAATACGGTTCATACGGATGTTCTAACCTCACAATAATTCTGATGTTGGGATCTTGATATAATTTGTGGTGGTGGTTGTCGCTATTGAGATCAAACCTTTGATGGATATTGTCTCGATAATTCAAGAGTATTAATAGTGGCATCATGGGGAACCTACAGAAAAAGTTACATGGAATCATGGATTTCTGTAGCTCCGTTGCCCTGTCATTGTGTATGAAAGCATCATACATTAAAGACACTAATTATAACTTCATTCGACGATGTCATGGACATTATTCTAATACCAACATTGCCATCATGGGGGGGGGGGGGGGGGGGGGGAGGGGGGGGAGGGAGGGCATAGTTAAAGAAAGACATTTGGGAATAAGAATGAAACCTTAGGTTACCAAAAAAACTAGAACGTTATCCATTAATTTTGAAACTAAAAGAAACATTAAGTTTACATTACCCAAAATCAATATCATTTCTTAAAATTAACTCCATAAATTACACATTAACATAACACAAACAAAAAGATCTAGATTAATGATACCGTAAACAACACCACTAGTATGAGGTGTTGATAAGCTCATGATAACAATAACAATGCCAGCACAAGAGTAAATATCTAGTAGAGGTAGGTGAGGAGAAGAGGAGAAACACTAGTATATAAGTGTTTTAGCTAATCTGGCCCACGGCCACTATGAGTGTGTGAGTAATTTCACTATAATAAGGTCACTAATGGCATGTGATACAGTCTCTCACTTTCTCTCTCTACTGTGTATACCAACAGAGTTTCAACTTGGGTTACAATTATCGATCCCTCTCCAAGGTAGGAGAAGACATGTATTTATAGTGCTTGGGGGGTGTAGTGTACCCCCTAAGCATGCCATGAGCATGTGTGAGTTGAATACATTAATCATAGGTGGACACCTGGCTATGACACATGCAAGGAATGATGACCAAATATTCCCTCATGTGAGGGGAATGATTTGGGTATAACTGATTTGATCACGTGCTCTAAGTCTTCCATGTGCTTGCGTGTGCTCAGACTTGTGATATTATCTATCGTAACCTCGGCCTGGACGATTACGAGGTTAGGGGTGTCCAATAGTTTCTTTGTCCTGTCAATCATTAGTATGACCTAGGCATGGGAGACTGGCCGAGGTTAGGCATGAGGTAAGATGTAACGTCGGCTGAGGCAGAGTACGATGTTAGCAATAGATTGATCTCATAAGATGATGTTGGCCTTGTCTGCTGGTCAGCCGAGGTTGGTCAATGTAGAGCCGACCTTGTAGAATATGCCCTTTTCTGATGGCTGTTGTGAGATTACTATCAACATTAGCTGTGATATAGGCCGAGGTTAGTGACCCTGAGTATGAGGGTACACTTTGGGCATATCAATCACCCCCTATACCTTAGTCTCCTATGTGAGTGGATGACTGAGGGGTGTAATAGTTAGGCTAATGAAGGGACGTTTTGATGTCTTGGGGTTTGGGGTAGTTCATTCGACACATGTCATTCACTGAATTGGCTAGCGTTATCCCAAAGGCATATATCTCTGGTGCCGTCTTTTAGACTTTCTAGGGCAAGGATGAGTGAATCGATACTCGCGCCTCATCATTGCAAGGATATTTAAACCCTTTTGTCTTTTCATTCTCTTTTTAATTTCTTAGCTTCCCGCGTATAGCCTTTCTGCAACTTTCTTCTCAAAACCTCCATACTTCACTACAACTCAAGGTTCTTGCTTCTAACTCCTTCTTACTTCCTTCAAAATCCACCACGTATTGTTCTTCACCTTCAAGGTTTTCATTTTTGGGTGTTAATTGTGACACCCCGCCTAATTAAATACCGGGTGATCAGTCTTTTATTAAATTACAATCAAGGTGACGGTCGGTTCATTCTTAGTATCACTGTCGTAAAAATAACATTTCCAATTTAAACACCCTAAATAATTAAGCTAAGTGTCAAAACAATTTTGAGACATTACTTTCCAAATTTTATTTTATAAACCAACATTTAAAACCTTACATAATTCACAATTAAATAATCACACAACAACTATCCTGGAACATAAAATCCAAAGAATTAAACATTCAACTAATTAATTCCGACATTAAAACTTAAAGGAAAAACATCCTGAAAATAATAAATCCCAAAGTGTAAATACTGGAAATAAACGAATCACAATATCCGATAAAAAAACTGAATAATGGAAAAGGGCGACACATGCCCAACTGGATAAAATAAATGCTAGAAGTGGAATCAAGAAATGAGGTCGTCTAAGCAAGAGGCCTGCAACTCCCACCTAAGCTGCAACAAGTTCCTTCCAAAGGATCCTATGCTAGACGCCCCTCTGGCTGGGCACCTGTAATATATACATATATATACAAGAGAGAAAAGAAAATGGAAATTGGTCAGAGCCCGATTGTAAAAACGATTTAAAATTTGTTTAGCAAGTATTTAAAATGTTTACTGGCCAATGCAACAACATATTAGTGCGACACTCCCTTGAGAAATTCTCACCTCTCTTCTAATGTGCACGCCTATCGCACTAACCTTCCCAACGGTTTTATGTATCCTATCTTATGTCGCTCGTAAGATTTAAACTGACAAATTCAACTGTTTAAGAGGTTGATTTTATTTAATAACAAAGTTGTCATTTAACTTTATTTACTGACAAAGTCTCTCAGCAATATATTATACTTTTCAAACACTTATTCCCAAATTGAAATAATTAATCATATCTTACTTACCATAAACACAGTAGGTAGTTCCCAAATTCCAAAATTTAATATATATATATACATATATATATATATATATATATATATATATATATATATATATATATATATATATATATATATTAAATACTCATATAATATATATATTCTAACAGCACCCCACATAATAATTATGGTGCGGGCATACTCTGCTATCCAATCCCCGTATCACTTGTACTAAGGGAAATACAAGTTCGGAATCACTCTCGAACTGTACTAACACAAACACAAATAATATTGAGGCAAAGCATAGATTCCAGGTCTCTAAGAGGTCAGTACATGCCCTCACGTCTCTTAGGACCGTTTGAACTATCGATTCGATAGCCTGTACCGAAGGATTTCTATCTTCTAGGGTACGAGTCAATATCCCCCATAAAGGTCCCATCGAGATAAGACTGTCCCAGCGCGGTAACCTCAGGGATAGCAAGTAGCGTGGGCATGATTTTCACACGTATATAGTATATGCATAAACACAGTCATATAAATATACTACTATTACCATATCAAATTTAGGTACATCTCATAACCCATAATTATGACATTTGTCCTTATTACTCGTTATTTAGTTATCACGTATAACGTTTGCCTTTTATCTTAATTTGTGGGATTATTCCAACTTATCAAGTGACACTCGTGAATTTCTATACTCCTAAGTGTAATTTCAGTAGGTACTCATTTATTTTCCAACGTAACTATCTTACGCGTCTCCTTATTTAATACATAGTTCCAGCGTCCTTTATATGTAAACATCCCCGAAAATGTGAATCTCATCTTACATTAAAGGTTTCATATTTTTAATAAGTCCTACTGGTCTTCTTTATCTCCCAAAATATTTTAATAAGGATGTCCAAAGATTATTACTCAATTAAATTGAATTCAATAATTTAGAAGGGAAATATGAGTCTACCAGGAGGGGTCGATCGATCGATGGCAGGAGCTCGATCGATCGATGCGTCGATCGATCGATACTCCTGGTTCGATCGATCGATCAAACAATATGACGAATTCTGCAGAAAACCAGTTACGGGTTCTATCATCCAACATCATTCAAATCCAAAGTTTTAACTCCCAAACTCCTAGAAATTTATACCACAAATGTCCTAAACCCAAATGGACAATATTTAACGTAAAGCATGCGAGTTTTCCTCAAGATTCATGGATTAAAAGTGCCTAAATTTATACAATTCTCTTGAACCCTAAAAATTTCTTTAACTTAATTCAAATCATTCTTTCTCCATAAATTCTACTTCTAATTCATCATAAATCCGTGGTTAAACCTCTACATATGAAGGGGATTTCCAGATTATCATTTATATCACTAAAACATGAAATTTTCTAATCTCCAACATGGGTTTTCTTTCATAGAACTCATCCTAATCAACCCTAAACTAACATGAATGAATCATTAACGAAATTAAGCAAGATAAATACTTGCCTGGGGATTTTTGGTCTCTGATTTGTGCTGAAATAAGTGTGGTTATGATCCTTGCGACGTAATCTATCGTTTGGCGGCGATGGCGGCGCAAACGGAGGAGTTTTCGGCCTAGAATTCCTTGGCAAGCTCTCTCTTTCCCTCTCATATGTCCGTCACTTGTCTTTAGTTGTGTTAACCCTAGAAGACAACCCTAGGCATTTGATATAACCCTTGCAAATTCGTGGGTTTAATTACCCAAAATTACAAAATGTCCAAAATGCCCTCCCGGGGTACTAATTAAGCTTAAAAACGCCCTGAGACCCGAACTAAACCCCCGGGTACACTTTTCTGACTATCTCAACCCTTTCGGATACTTTGGCCCACTCAAAATGACCGTAAAAGTGACTTATAATTTATTCACTTTTTATTAATCGATATTTAGTCCCAACACGACACAGGCGCGTCCCGAATTAAATTTTCAAAATTGTCATTTTATTCACTCATGACATTTAATAGAACCAATATCATATATTACTTTGCTCATTAGTAATATTCAACAAGTTTCCCATACTTACTAACTCACATCACGTTAGTAATTATTAAAAACACGGGGTATTACATACTTCCCCCATAATAACTGAATTTCGTCCCAAAATTCGGAAAATAAGGCATACCTGGTAAGAATAAATCTGGGTATCTCTCGCACATATCTGCCTCGCGCTCCTAGGTGGATTCCTCCACATTATGATGCTCCCACTAGACTCGTACAAGCAGAACTACCTTCGACCTCAATCTCCTCTCGTTATGGTCTAGGATAGCCACTGATCTCTCCTCGTAAGAGCTGTCAGGCTGTAAGTCTATCTCTTCTATCGCGATGTGCGTGTGGGCCATATCATCCCGAAGGTATCATCTCAACGATGAGATGTGGAATACATCATGGATGCGATGTAGATGCTCTGGCAGTCCCAATCTGTATGCTACCGGCCCAACCCTCTCGATAATGGGAAATGGTCCCACGTACCTCGGGACCAATTTCCCTTTCTTCCCGAACCTCATCACTCCTTTCATAGGAGATACACGTAGTAATACTTGGTCCCCCACATTAAACTCCCGGAAGAACCGTTTCGCATCGGCGTAGCTTTTCTGCCTGTCCTGGGCTACTCGAATGCGACTCCTGATAATCTCAATCCTCGCGGAGGTTTCCTGAATCACCTCAGGTCCGAGCAACTTGTTATCCCCCACCTATAGCCAACACGTTGGGGAACGACAAGGCCTGCCATACAAAGCCTCGAATGGAGCCATGCCAATCGTGAACAGATAAGAGTTATTATAAGCGAAATCTACCAGTGGAAGATGTGGCTCCCAACCTCCTCCAAAGTCAAGGACACACATGCGTAGCATATCCTCCAACATCTGATTAGTACACTCTGTTTGTCCATCTGTCTGTGGGTGATAAGCTGAACTCAACCTCAACTCTGTACCCATAGCCTCCTGAAAGCTCTCCCAGAAGCGCGACATGAAAATCTTGTCCCTATCTGACACAATATTCAGGGGCACCCCATTTAATCTGACAATCTCAGCAATGAACAACTGAGCATACTGACCCATGGTATAGTCCGTCCGCATCGGCAGAAAATGAGCCACCTTGGTCAAACGGTCCACAATCACCTAGATGGAATCATGGCCCCGCTGTGATGTAGGCAACCTAGTAATAAAATCCATAGAAATACTCTCCCACTTCCACGCGGGTATTTCCAATGGTTGAAGTAACCCTGATGATTTCTGATGGTCCACCTTTACCAGTTGGAAGGTAGAATATTTGGACACGAACTCCGCAATGTCCTTTTTCATTCCACTCCACCAGTATTGCCGCCTCATATCCTGGTACATCTTATCTCCTCTAGTATGTACTGCAAATCGGGACCCGTGAGACTGGGTCATCACTGCATGACGTAAGTCTAATCCTTCTGGTACCACCAATCTCCCATTAAACCTCAAACCCCCATCAGAACTAACAGAATAGGACTCAGCACCCTCGACTAAAAGTCGTACAATCTGCTCCTAGCAAAATGGGTCTGCGATTTATGCTTGTATCACCCTCATAACAATCTCAGGTGTCACTGTCATGACAGATATGAAGGAATGGGCTACTGCATCCTGGTGACCCAACTCTTTCCACTTTTATTTCCAGACATTCGCTACATTATCTATCGGCCTTCGGCTCAACGCATCAGCAACTACGTTGGCCTTCCCCGGATGGTACTGTATGTCGAACTGATAGTCCTTCACAAACTCTAACCACCTGTACTGACGCATATTCATCTCTCGCTGATTGAACAGGAACTGCAGTGACTTGTGGTCTGTAAACAAAAAAAATTTCTCCCCCAATAAATAGTGCCTCCAAATCCTCAATGCAAAAATGACCTCTGCCAACTCTAGGTCATGTGTGGGGTAATTCTTCTTGTGCGATTTAAGCTTACGGGAGGCAAAATCTATAGCCTTCTCCTCATATTGAAGTACTCCCCCAAGTCCCCGTAAAGAATCATTGGTGTAAACCAGGTACTCCACCCCTGGCTTAGGTAAAGCAAGGATCGGTGCTGAAGTAAGCTTGTCTTTCAGCTCGTCGAAAGCCAATTGACAAGCATCTTCCCAAACATATGTCACCCCCTAGTGAGTCAGGTTCGTCAATGGACCCGCTATTTTGGAGAAACCCCGAATGAATCTCCTATAGTATCCGACTAGTCCCAAGAAACTACGCACTTTCGTCAGTGTCGTGGGCTGTCCCCACTCCCTCACCGCTGACACTTTACTCGGGTCAACTACTATCCCTTATTCAGAAACAACATGTCCTAAGAACTGCACTTCACGTAACCAGAACCCACACTTCTCGTACTTAGCATACAACTGATGCTCTCGTAGAGTCTGAAGGACTTGCCTCAAGTGCTCGGCATGCTCCTCCTCGGAGTGTGAATATATCAGATTGCCATCTATGAAAACGATGACAAAATAATCCAAGAACTCTCTGAAAACTCGGTTTATCAAGTCCATGAATACGGCTGGAGCATTTGTGAGTCCAAATGGCATCACTCTGAACTCATAGGACCCATATCTCGTCAAGAAAGCAGTCTTTGAAACATCCTGCTCCCTAATATGTAGCTGATGGTACCCTGACCTTAGATCTATCTTCGAAAAGAAAGTTGCTCCCCTCAGCTGGTCGAACAGATCATCGATTCGAGACAACGGATATTTGTTCCGTATCGTGACCTTGTTCAGCTCCCGATAGTCCACACATAGCCTCAGTGAACCATCTCTCTTTTTCACAAACAAAACTGGAGTGCCCCAAGGTGAGGTACTCCTGCGAATGAAGCCCTGACCTAACAGCTGCTCTATCTGATCTCGTAACTCTTGTATCTCCTCCGGAACCATACGGTATGGAGCGTGCACTATAGGTCGAGTATCCGGTAATTAATCTATGACAAAGTCTATCTCTCGACTGGGGGGTAGGCCTGGTATCTCCTGAAATACATCGAAATACTCACGAACAACTGGGATCAAGTCTAAGGGAATCACAACCTCCTTAGAGAGGTATCCTCCTCTACGTAATACAAATGAGCGGTCGAGCCTCCCTCCGGGAAAGGCATCGCCACTACAAACATCTCTTACCCCGGGATGGCAAAGACAATACTCCCACCGAAACAATCTATCATGGCTCTGTAAGCTGCGAGCCAATCCATACCAATAATAACGTCGTGCTCATGCATATCTAAGACTAACATGTCTGCTGGTAATACCAAGCTACCAATCTCTACCCCCACTCCCCGGCATATAAAGAAAATTAGCGATCCATTTCCCAATGGTGAGTCTACACACGTCACAGTTCTCTCTGCTGTGGCTAATAACCCTAAGGCCTTCCCAAAATGGGTAGCTATAAAAGAGTGCGTCGCCCTAGTATCAAATAAAACCCCACCCATAGTACCATGGATAGGAAATATACCCTCAATTGCGGGCGGTGCCTGTGGAGCTACTGCTTGGTGGACGTTATAGACACGTCCGTACTGTAACTGCCCCTGCTGCACTGGAGCGACTGGAATGGCTGGTAAGGCTGGTACCTGAGCTGGTGCTGGGAGGGAAGCTGGAAAAAGTGGCCTCTATGGCTCATTACGGGCACCCTGCTGCTGTGGGGCCCTATCACCCTCTAGACAATCCTGGCATTTATATCCATGCTTGCCGCACACAAAACATCGGCCTCTGAAATTACCTCCCCTCTAACCCTGCTGACCACGACCCTATTGGCCGTTACCGCCCCGCCACTGGCCCTGTTGGCCTTGCTGCTAACCCTGCTACTGGAGATATTGTCCTTGCTGGCCCTACTGATTAGGTTGGCCCTGTTGACCTTGCCTAAATCCCCAAAATCCCTGCCTGGAATCACCTGATCGAAATCGCTTGGCAGGGTCCCCCTGATGGGAACTCTGCTCATGCTGACGAGTCTACCCCTGAGATGTCGGTGCTCCACTAGTGCCACTACCCCCTGTCCTGCCCTGCTGGCCGGACTCTCCTGCCCGTTTGCTTCCCTGCATATGGAAGCGTTGATCCTGGCAGTGTAGTAAAGAAGCATTGAGTACATCTGTGAAGGTACTCAGAGACATATTCCCTATAAGGTGCTGATGGATCCTCCAAGCTAACCCGCCCACAAAAAATAGCATCTTCTTACCCTCAGTAGGTGCCTCATCTGGCACTATAGTGAGAAATCTCGTGAACTCCTCTTCATACTCAGCAACAGTGGAATTTTCCTGCTTCAAGTGTAGTAACTTTTGCCTCATCTCAGTTTGCACGGCGGATGGAAAATACTTGCTGTCAAACCGCTCCGAGAATGACTGAATCGGAATAGTATCCCTCTTCTCCAAGGTGGTGGTGGAATCCCACCACTGCAAAGCGGTCCCCACTAGCTTAAATGATGCCAACAACTATTTCTGCACGTCCGTGCACTCATACATACGAAGATGCCTCTGGATATCTTTCTTCCATTGGCTGACGATGATGATATCTGAACTACCCGAGAACTCAAAGGGATGTGCCTTCTGAAAGGCATCCCTAACCCACTCCCATGCTGATGGAAGCTGTGCAGGTACTGACGCCACTGCCTGAATCTGGGGTGGAGCCTGCTGTACTACCGCCAATGCGGCATTCACCTCCTGAGCAATAATAGCGGCTACATCATTAGCATCCATCGTTCCCTGAGCTGGAGCTGTTGGATGCTCGGCTTGGGCACGCCTATCCTTTGGTGCACGTCTCGGAGGCATCTAAAATGTGAAGAAATTTATTAGTCTTACAGTTATTATCAAATCTCAAATAGCAGAAGACGTAATTGTAAAAGCAAGAATACAACAATCCTAAAATAAGGCTCTATAAAAAAAATGTTAAGCTGAAATCGAAATAAGCCGTACAGATCCTAAGGACACTAGAACCTGATGCTCTGATACCACCTGTGACACCCCGCCTAATTAAATACCGGGTGATCAGTCCTTTATTAAATTATAATCAAGGTGACGGTCGGTTCATTCTTAGCATCACTGTCGTAAAAATAACATTTCCAATTTAAACACCCTAAATAATTAAGCTAAAGGTCAAAACCATTTTTAGACATTACTTTCCAAATTTTATTTTATTAACCAACATTTAAAACCTTACATAATTCACAATTAAATAATCACACAACAACTATCCTGGAACATAAAATCCAAAGAATTAAACATTCAACTAATTAATTCCGACATTAAAACTTAAAGGAAAAACATCCTGACAATAATAAATCCCGAAGTGTAAATACTGGAAATAAACGAATCACAATATCCGATAAAACAACTGAATAATGGAAAAGGGCGACACATGCCCAACTGGATAAAATAAATGCTAGAAGTGGAATCAAGAAATGAGGTCGTCTAAGCAAGAGGCCTGCAACTCCCACCTAAGCTGCAGCACGTTCCTTCCAAAGGATCCTATGCAAGGTGCCTCTCTGGCTGGGCACCTGTAATATATACATATATATACAAGAGAGAAAAGAAAATGGAAATGGGTCAGAGCCCGATTGTAAAAACGATTTAAAATTTGTTTAGCAAGTATTTAAAATGTTTACTGGCCAATGCAACAACATATTAGTGCGACACTCCCTTGATAAATTCTCACCTCTCTTCTAATGTGCACGCCTATCGCACTAACCTTCCAAACGGTTTTACGTATCCTATCTTTTGTCGCTCGTAAGATTTAAACTTACAAATTCAACTGTTTAAGAGGTTGATTTCATTTAACAACAAAGTTCTCATTTAACTTTATTTACTGACAAAGTCTCTCAACAATATATTATACTTTTCAAACACTTATTCCCAAATTGAAATAATTAATCATATCTTACTTACCATAAACACAGTAGGTAGTTCCCAAATTCCAAAATTTAATATATATATTAAATACTCATATAATATATATATTCTAATAGCACCCCACATAATAATTATGGTGCGGGTATACTCTGCTATCCAATCCCCGTATCACTCGTATTAAGGGAAATACAAGTTTGGAATCACTCTCGAACTGTACTAACACAAACACAAACAATATTGAGGCGAAGCATAGATTCCTGGTCTCTAAAAGGTCAGCACATGCCCTCATGTCTCTTAGGACCGTCTGAACTATCAATTCGATAGCCTGTACCGAAGGATTTCTATCTTCTAGGGTACGAGTCAATATCCCCCATAAAGGTCCCATCGAGATAAGACTGTCCCAGCGCGGTAACCTCAGGGATAGCAAGTAGCGTGGGCATGATTTTCACACGTATATAGTATATGAATAAACACAGTCATATAAATATATTACTATTACCATATCAAATTTAGGTACATCTCATAACCCATAATTATGACATTTATCCTTATTACTCATTATTTAGTTATCACGTATAACGTTTGCCTCTTATCTTAATTTGTGGGATTATTCCAACTTATCAAGTGACACTCATGAATTTCTATACTCCCAAGTGTAATTTCAGTAGGTACTCATTTATTTTTCAACGTAACTATCTTACGCATCTCCTTCTTTAATACATAGTTCCATCGTCCCTTATATGTAAACATCCTCGAAAATGTGAATCTCATCTTACATTAAAGGTTTCATATTTTTAATAAGTCCTACTAGTCTTCTTTATCTCCCAAAATATTTTAATCAAGATATCCAAAGATTATTACTCAATTAAATTGAATTCAACTATTTAGAAGGGAAATATGAGTCTGCCAGGAGGGGTCGATCGATCGATGGTAGGAGCTCGATCGATCGATGAAACAGGTATGACGAATTCTGTAGAAAACCAGTTACGGGTTCTATCATCCAACATCATTCAAATCCAAAGTTTTAACTCTAAAACTCCTAGAAATTTATACCACAAATGTCCTAAACCCAAATGGACAATATTTAACGTAAAGCATGCGAGTTTTCATCAAGATTCATGGATTAAAAGTGCCCGAATTTATATAATTCTCATGAACCCTAAAAATTTCTTTAAGTTAATTCAAATCATTCTTTCTCCATAAATTCTACTTCTAATTCATCATAAATCCGTGGTTAAACCTCTACATATGAAGGGGATTTCCAGATTATCATTTATATCACTAAAACATGAAATTTTCTAATCTCCAACATGGGTTTTCTTTCATAGAACTCATCCTAATGAACCCTAAACTAACATGAATGAAGCATTAACGAAATTAAGCAAGATAAATACTTGCCTGGGGACTTTTGGTCTCTGATTTGTGCTGAAATCAGTGTGGTTATGATCCTTGCGACGTGATCTATCGTTTGGCGGCGACGGCGGCGCAAACAAAGGAGTTTTCGGCCTAGAACTCCTTGGCAAGCGCTCTCTTTCCCTCTCCTATGGATGTAACTTGTCTTTGGTTGTGTTAACCCTAGAAGACAACCCTAGGCATCTGATATAACCCTTGCAAATTCGTGGGTTTAATTATCCAAAATTACAAAATGTCCAAAATGCCCTCCCGGGGTACTAATTAAGCTTAAAAACGCCCCTAGACCCAAACTAAACTCCCGGGTACACTTTTCTGACTATCTCAACCCTTCCGGACACTTTGGCCCACTCAAAACGACCGTACGAGCAACTTATAATTTATTCACTTTTTATTAATCGATATTTAGTCCCGACACGACACAGGCGCGTCCCGACTTAAATTTCCAAAATTGTCATTTTATTCACTCGTGACATTTAATAGAACCAATATCATATATTACTTTGCTCATTAGTAATATTCAACAAGTTTCCCATACTTACTAACTCACATCACGTTAGTAATTATTAAAAATAATTAATTTCCGAATTTATATTAATTTAATAACTCACATTAAATTTAAAAAATCCCCAAATTTAGAAAGCATAAAAATACGGGGTATTACATTAATTTACATTTTTGTTTTTCGGTGACTTATTTCCTTTTTTAGCGAGGGTTTCCACCACTGTTAAGTGGTTGTTGGGTTAGGATTATAGTGGTCCGGTAGCACTGGAGCCATACCGGGTTACTCCAAGGTTGTTTTATCCACGAACTTCCTTCTTGTAGACTTTTTGGTGACCTTTCGATCATCTTATTTGGTGACCTAACTTAGGGTGTTCTTTTTTGAAACCTTTCAACTTCTAACCTTTGAACTTTAGTTTAGGTAGGACAAGTTGTGTACCTGGTTGCAGTTTGAGTTTTTCCCATAAGTGTAGTATCGTCTACCATATGCTCAGACCTTTGTTCAAACTTATTGAAGAGTTCCCGTCTCGGCATGAGAAGACCTTTGAAAAGATTAGGCACATAGAGTTAGACCAGGAGGAGGCTCATAGGGCTGAGGCCTTTCCCCTTAGAATAATCTTTCCTCCACCCTTGAAGGTTATATACCCTGAGTCTACTGAACCTGCTGAAGCTCTTGAGGTTCCTGAGTTAATATCTGAATCATCTTCTTTAGACCCTATGTCCACCTCTGAGGTTGTTGAGTCCATAGACTGTTTCCAAGAGGCTATGGATTGCTCTACCAAGGGGAGTATATTTTCTGAGGAAGTAAAGGTTTATGACCGTTCCTCATCTCACCAAGAGGCTAGCACCTCTCGTAGGTCTTCTTCCATTGAGATCTTAGGGCTTAGTGTGGTAATTCCCCCTACTATTGACATTATTCCTCTATTAGCTTCTACTAGTGTTGAGTTTGCGAAGAGGTTTCCTAGTGGTGCTCATTCTGAGGCTCAGACTAAGATTATTGATGATAATGATGATGATGAAGGGAGTGAACTTAACACTTCTAAGGTTAATGGTCCTGAGACTTTTGTCACTGAATACAACCTTCTCGTCTTTAGACATTTGTATGTAATTCCTTCATCCGTTACTTTAAGGAAACCCCTGAAGGATGAGAGGGCATTCGAAGGACGAGAGGGAGAGCTCTACGTCTATGAGCAGATGTTCAAACTTGGCTTTCATCTTCCAATTCACCCCACGATTTGAGTTGTTCTTTCTTATATCAACCTTTCTCCTTCTCAGTTTTCCCCCAACACCTGGAGGGTCTTCGTTGGGGCTATCATACTTTGGAAAGTGGTTCATTATACCGACCTTCCAGTTAGGGTATTCTTAGCTTGTTACATACCTTCATCCACTAAAAATCATCCTGGATACTACCACTTTGTAGCCAGGAAGTTTGAAAAGAAGATGTTATTGGTGACCCATAACTCTAACCATAACTGGAAGCCTCAGTTCTTCTTTACCTCAGGGGCTTGGGAGTTTGGTCCTAATGAGGCTTGTGGAATATTTGTTCCAAGGACTCCCCTGAGGTGGGCCAAGGTCTCTTTCTCGGCCAAAACTGACCCTGGATTGAGCCAAGATAACCATAAGAATGTTGAGGATCTTAGTAGTCAGGGAGAATATGGTAACCTCATTAAATACAAGAATATGATGAACCCTTACTATTTATCTCAGACGGGTTATGGGAGTGTCCTTTTGGCTGAGCTTCGTAAGTATTCTAGAACAAAACATTTTTATACTAAGTCTAGTCTCGTAGTGTTCATATGTATGATCTTTTAACTCCAATGTTTTCTTTTTACAAAGAGACTAGAAGGAGTTTCTGAAGATCTTTGGAATATGACTGTACCACCCCTACCCATACAAAGAAGGGGAAGGCCCCTGCCAACACTACAAAGAAGAAGAAGGCACCTACAGACCCTTCCTATATGAGGCCTAGCAAAGATCAAAATACTGAGCGTGGTATCTTCATTTCCTCAAAAGATGCTTTAACTGCTCGGCTTTCTCCACTGAAGATTGGTGACAACCTCATTGGCAATAGTGCCCGAGCTTCTGATGCTCTGGACCACACAATGATCGAGGATGATAAACACATTATTCATTCAATGGATGTCCCTCTATTGGCAGAGTTTATAGTTCATAGGGCGATTCGGGTATTTATTTGCTACTTGTGTTACCTCTAATCTTAGCTATTCATTATTACCAATATGTCTAATTCTTTTTTTATAGAGTGCCCTATCTTTTCACTATTTGGCTAATTACACACTGAAGAGGTTGCCTCTAATCTAGAAAAGCAGGGATGCTGAAAATATTGAGGAGGATCTGAATAAGAAAATTGAACATTTGAAGAACAGTTTAAAGGAGAAGGGTAACGATATCTCCCAAATGAAAACTGATCATGCCAAGGCTCTGAAGACAAAAGATGATAACCTTCAGTCCAAGGTTGATGGTGCTGTTAAGGCTGCTGTGGAAGATGCTTCAGAGAAAATCACCAAGGAGTATCAAACATCTGATAAGTTTTTTAGGTTCATCCTTAAGTATCTAGAGAGGGGCATCAAGGAAACCAGCCGATGGGCTGCCATGAACCAAGAAAGTTATGGCAGTCATTCGGTCGAGGACTTTATTGGCCTCGGCTTTAGAAATACTCAGCTTACTAAGGCCCTGTAGTAGGTTGAAGAGGATGGATTGGCCGAGACGAGCCATCCTGAGGTGATTGAGACCTAGGATGGTGGACATCAGGATGATGAGGTTGAAGTTACCAATCAAGTCCGAGAGCTAAACAACCCTGCTCCTCGTGGGTCGACTGAAGCCTGAGTGTCTGAGTGTCTCACCATCATGTTTGTTATTTTTGTGAAGCTTTTGTGTAACCCATTTATTTAATGAACTGTAACCTCTTCCCTTCGAAGGATGTAACACTTTTTGGTTCAAATGAATTCAATTCCATTTCCTTCACTTGTGGTACTTTCCTTTACTTGTTGCTTTGCTATGTCATGTCAATAATGTTTCATTTATCCACCATATCATAAAATTTGAATAATGGGAATCAAAGCAAGTAACAACAGATATATAATTTTCCAAATAAAGGTCTGAGGTCACCAAGTTAATGATGTTTCACCTCATATTTCACCAAATAAATGATGTTAAGGGTCTGAGGTCACTAAGTTAATGATGTTTCACCTCAAATTTCACCAACTAAATGATGTTAAGGGTCTAAGGTCACCAAGTTAATGATGTTTCACCTCATATTTCACTAAATTAATGATGTTAAGGGTCTGAGGTCAACAGGTTAATGATGTTTCACCTTGTATTTCACCAACTAAATGATGTTAAAAACATATATTGTAACAAAAGTATCAGCACAACATTTCTATCTTTTCATTAACAACCTCTGTATAAAATGATACATGTATTACAAGAAGATAAGAACAATTACAACATCATATGTAATATTTCTTTAAGTGATCGGCATTCCAAGGGTTGGAGAAAGGTTATCCTTCAATATTTTTTATCCGATAGGTACCTAGCACAACCTCATCAATGACCCTATAAGGGCCATGCCAGTTGGGATGGGGCTTATTAGTTTTCTTCCCTGTCTTCTTGAGGACTAGATCTCCCATAACTATTGGCCTTGACTTTACCCTCTGATTATAGAATCTCACAGTTCTCTGCTGATAGGCTGCCTTTCTTATCTCTGCATCCTCTCTTGTTTCTTTAATTAAATCAAGATCAAGTCTTCTCTCCTCTAAGGTTTATATGTCTAAACTCTATGAGTGGGAAGACCTATTTCCATTGGGATGACAGTCTCTAAGACATGGGCTAACATAAATGGAGTTTCTCATGTGGGTGTCCTCACTGTTGTCCTCGAAGCCCAAAGCATGGCATATAACTCTTCTACCCACCTTCCTTTGGCCTCTTTTAACTTATTTTTTATCCCATTAAGGATTGTTCGATTTGTGACCTCAATCTGACCATTTTCCTGGGGTCGGCCAGGGGAAGAGAAGAACTATTTGATCCCTACTCTTTCATAGTACTTCTCTAAGGAAACATTCTTGAATTGGGTTCTATTGTCTGAGATGAGGGTGTTTGGAAGGCCATACCTGCATATGATATTCTTCCAGATGAACTGGAAGGTCTTCTGCTTAATGATTATGATTATTTGATCGACCTCTACCCATTTGGAAAAATAATCAATTGCCACGATTAAGTATCAATAGTTGTTTACAGCTATTGCCAAGGGTCCTACCAAATCAATGTCACAGACTGCGAAGGGACAAGGAGAGTTGATAGGAGTCAGAGGCTGATGGGGAATGGTGGAGAACTTCTGGCACTTATCACATCTTTTCATATACGCAGCTATATCTTTGGCCAAGGTCGGCCACCAAAATCCCTGTGTGATTATCTTTTTAGCCAACGATCTTCCTCCAATGTGACTTGAAAGAGAGCCTTCATGCACATCTTTCAATATGTATGGAACCTTTGAAGGATGAACGTATATGAGAAGAGGGATTATGAATCCCTTTTTGTACAGAACATCTCCCACAATGGAGAATTTAGAAGCTCTGAACCTCAACTTTCTCCTCTCTAACTTTGACTTTAGCAGTTCTCCCTCTTTGATGTATCTGATAAGGGGATCCATCCACAAGGCTCCCATGCTTATATTTAGGCAAGGTGTACCAACCTCTTCTTCTTCGATGGCCGGCTTGAGCAGAATCTCCATTGGTACTCTTCTCCTTATCTCTGTTCTTGTTACTGTGGCCAAACTCACAGGTGCATCGACTCAGTTGTTGTCTAGTCGAGGTATCCTCTTCAACTTTACTTCCTTGAAGCTTTCTAGCATCAATCTCACCCTCATCAGGTATCTATCCTTTCTTTCATCTTTGGCTTCATATACCCCCAGGATTTGGTTCACGACTAATCTTGAGTCACTATGGACTAGGAGCTAACTAAAACTGAGGGCTTTTGCCAAAGAGAGACCTGCTATTAATACCTTATACTCTGACTCATTATTGGAATCTTTAAAGTTGAATCTCAATGCATATTCAATATCTATAACATCTGGTGCCGACACTATCAGCCCTGCTCCACTTCCACTTTCACAAGACGACCATCAACGAAGAGGTTCAAATGGTTTCATTTGAAGATGAGTTTCCCTCTGACAAGGTTCCCTTCTTGAAGAGGTATCGCTCTTCCTCATTCTCAACTATTTTTTGTCTGGCTATGCTTGACTCAACCTCATTTGAAGCTCGATCGACGTTTCGGTCATCTCGCTCATTTTTAGCCTCGTGACTCTTATCAATATCGGCCTCATCCCAGGTAAAATCGGCCATAAAATCTACGAGTGGTTGTCCCTTGATGGCAACCCTGGGTTTCTAAATAATATCGTACTCCCCCAACTCGATTGCCCAGGTCATTAGCCTTCCTGACTTCTTAGGCTTATGAAGGACCTGTCTGAGTGGGGAATCAGTGAGGATGACCATGGAGTGGGCCTGGAAGAATGGATTCATTTTCCTAGAACCATGTATCAAATTATAGGCTAACTTTTCAATCCGAGGGTACTTCTGCTCAGACCCTTGGAGTGCTTTGCTATTGAAGTACACTGGTCTCTACACTCCATCCTTTTCTCTTACTATTAGAACAGTGATGGATGACTCTGAGATCGCTAAATATACATACACCTTTTCTCCCTAAATTGGTCGTGATAGGAGAAGGGGGATCCATGGTAGGATTTGAGCTCTTTAAATTATTTATCACACACCTCATTCCATTCCAAGGCCTTTCTAAGAACTTTAAAAAAAGGAAGACATTTATCTGTAACTCTTGAGACAAACCTGTTAAGTGCAGCAACTCGTCCCATTGGCCTCTGAACGTCTTTGATGGTTTTGGGTGTCTTCATTTCCAGAAAAGCCTTAATCTTCTCAGGGTTAGCCTCTATTCTCCCTTGGTTGACGATGAAGACCAAAAACTTCCTTTCTCCCACCTCAAAGACACATTTAGACGGATTGAGCTTTATTCTGTATTTGTCCATGGTGTCAAAAGTTCTTTTATGTTCAGCCATGTTAGTGTCGGCCTTAAGACTCTTCGTCTTCATATCATCCACATAAAATTCTATGGACTTGCCTATCTGGTCCTCGAACATCTTAGTTATAAGACGTTGGTAAGTAACCCCTGTATTATTTAGCCCAAAGGGCATGACCTTGTAATAATAGGTCCCCTAGTCTGTAATGAATGGTGTCTTCTCCGAGTCATTCGAGTCCATGAAGATCTGATTATACCCGGAATATGCATCCATAAAGCTCATGAGCTCATGTCCTGTTGTGGCATCAACCATCTGATCTATACGAGGTAAGGGAAAATTATCCTTTAGGTAAGACTTGTTTAAATCGGTGAAGTCTACACACATACTCCATTTCCCATTAGCTTTAGGCACTATGAAAACATTAGATAACCACTCAAGATATATGACTTCTTTAATAAACTCGACCTCTTCAAGCTTTCGAACCTCATCTCTGATGATTTTGTACTTCTCTCTTGAATATATCCTTCTTCTCTGCTTAATGGGCTTGGCATACTTTACAACATTGAGTTTATGGCACATAATCTCAAGATCAATACCTGGCATGTCTGCATGGCTTTAGGCAAAGATGCTCCGTCTCTTCCTTAATAACTTCACTAGCAACTCCTTCACCTCAGGATTTAGGGCTTTTTCGATTTTGATGGTTTTTTCGGATCATCCTCATTGAGGACGATGTATTATACCTCCTTTGTAACTTCTCCCTTTTTGAGCTTTGTTTCATCTCTGGAATCAAGGGTGTTAATGTTACCCTCTTATGAGTCTCTCTCTCTTCGATAGAGTTGAAGTAGCATTCACATGCTGATGTTTGGTCACCTTGCACTTCCCTTACTCCATAGGGAGTCAGAAATTTTAGCTTCTGGTTGACCGAAGGCATGGCCTCAAATTCCTTAAGGGCTACTCATCCCATGATGAGGTTGTAGGCTGAGAAGATATTTTCATCCATCACAAAGAAATTGACTTTTCTGGTCAACCTCTTAGGCCATTCGCCTCCTATTCTCACATACATTTCATACACACCCAATGGATGAACCTTTTCACTACTGAAGCCAATCAAGGGATGATGATAAGGGACAAGCATAGCTCTACTGAGGCCTAAGTTCTTGAAATCGGGCCAAACATAACGTCTGCAGAACTGCCCCCATCAACAAGGATCCTCTGAACCTCACACCCATGCACACTTGTGGTGATGACTAAATGGTCATCGTGGGGAGCTAAGATACCCTTGAAATCAAGTTATGAGAAGCCTACTACGAGGGTGTCCATATCTATCTTCTTTCTCTTTTCATGTTTAACCTCTATAGAAGCCAAGTTCACAACCTCGCCCTTAGTCACTCCTTTGACCTTTACCACGTAAGACTTGCGATCAGCTACCTCTGAGACATCCCTTGCAAGTCCTCCACATATAGTTCTCACACAAAAAGAGATCATACCGACCCTCTTTACTGAGACATTGTCGTCCTTTGGTGGGAGGTCAGGATCATCGCCATCATCATCTGAGTCATCAACTCTTCTGGCAGGGCGGATCTTCCCAGCATTTATCATTTTTTTTCTTTTTAGGGTCTCTCTTCCCACCTTAGAATCTTTACTATCCACATACTTTCTGATCTTTCCTGGCTTCAACATTTTTTCAATTTTGTCCTTCAGGGCAAAACACTTGTCAGTTAGATGGTCGTGATCCTGATGGAACTCGTACCATAAATTCTTATTTCTCTTATGTGGGGGAGACTTCATCTTCTCTGGCCATCTTAAGGACCTATCATTCTTTATTTCATTAAGGATGTGTTCGCAAGTCACAGTTAAAGGAATATAGTTTGCAAACTTGTCATCTATAGTCCTCTTCTTTCCATCCTTTTTCTTTTGAAATTTCCCACTACTACTTCCATTACCATCCTCATACTTCGCATCCATTTCTTCTTCTGTGTTCATAACCTTTCCAGCTATTGCTAAGAGCTCGGCCATAGACTTATGAGGGTCTTAAGTAAGCTTCCAGAGTATCTTTCCCTTCTAAAGTCCTCCAATAAGGCTGTCATGGCCATACTTTCTTCATAATCTTATACCTCCAACTTTTCCTTCTTGAACCTTGCGATGTAGTCTCTGAGACTTTCATTATTACCCTGCTTTACATAAAACATGTGAGTCGTCTTCTTCTGAGGTCTTACCACAAAACAAAAATTGTGATTAAGCCGCTCGGCCAAACCTTTAAAAGTCTCAACTGAATTTTTAGGAAAAAAAGTGAACAAGATATGTGCATCCCCAGTTAGAGTGCTTGAGAAATCTCGACATCTCATCTCATCAGAGATTGAATAAATGTCTAGTGCTGATTGATACATTTCAATATGATGGACTGGGTTGGTACTTCCATCGTACTTGAGAGACACCACTGGAGGTTTAAATTTGACAGGGTTTGGGAAATTGACAATCCTTTCCACAAATAGTGAACCCTTTGAGTAGCCCCTCTATAATGGGTCTCGACTTTTTATGAGATCCCCTATCTTCTTTTTCATCTTTTGAATGGAGTCGTTCCAGGTCTTAGCAACATCGGCCTGGTTGAGGTTGTCCATGTCCGCCTCCAAAGGGTGGACTGAGGTTTCCCTAGCTGCTTCACAATGTCGGCTTTGACCTCCCCCTAACCACAATCTTGGCCATATGGGGGTCGGCCATTATGGGGATGACAGTCACCTTCTTCTCTTCTAGAGACAGCGAGACTTCATGATATGGACATCCTTTCCCTCAGATCATTAACTGGGTCGAGCCTTTAAAAGGCCAACCCTCTACATAAGTGATCAAAAGTTGATCCTCTTTGGCATGCCTCATAATCTTATCTTTAACACTGACCCCGACTCTGCTAAATAGGACGTACAGTGTTGTTTGAGACCTTATACGTCTCCCAACAGTCTTTCGTGGCATCCTTTGCCTCAATGTCATCGTACCTATCCTCAGGGCAAGGGTTTACTTGCATCCCCATGCGTAAATGCCTAGGGTTAGCAACATCCCTCCTCCGTTGAGGAGTAGGTTGGTCCTTTCACGGTGCCTAGGGTGGTCCCCTGGCCTCATGATGTGGCTGAACAACTATCAGAGTAATCATCTTTGGTGAGACCGTAGGTGGTCTCATTATTATGTTCTAGCTTAGTTGGGCAAATTGATCATGCATCGCTTATTGAGTTGCAGCTAAGGACTTTAAGGTTGCTATTACCTCAGCCATCTCGGACTGAGGTGGTGCTTAGCTGGCACCGGGCCCTCCAACACCAGATGGTGGAGGCAGTAACTCTGGTGACATGTAAAAGACTAGAGAGTTTGCAAATGAAAATAGTAGAGATCTTGATACCTTTAAGGATCTCTTTCAATGGTGAAACAACTCCTTGCATAGGAGAAGATCTGGTTCACCACCAGAGTCTCCGGTGAGGTCAAGCAGCAAAGGAGGAAGAGATGAATCCTCTCCTTCCCAGAGACGGTGCCAAATGATGATATCATAAACAACAACACCAGTATGAAGTGTTGATAAGATCAAGCTACCAATATTAATGGAAGCACAAGAGTAAATATCTAGTAGAGGGAGGTGAGGAGAAGAGGAGAAACACTAGTATATAAGTGGTTCAGCCAATCTAGCCTATGTCCACTGTGAATGTTTGAGTAATTTCACTATAATGAGAGCACTAATGGCCTGCGATACAATATCTCACTTTCTCTCTCTACTGTGTATACCAACAGAGTTTCAACTAGGGTTACAATTATCGTTCCCTCTCCAAGGTAGGAGAAGACATGTATTTACAATGCTTGGGGGGTGTAGTGTACCCCACAAGCATGCCATGACCATGTGTGAGTCGAATACACTAATTATAGGTGCACAATTGGCTATGCCACATGTAAGGAATGATGACCAAATATTCCCTCACGCGAGGGGAATGATTTGTTTATAACTGATTTGCTCACGTGCTCCAAGACTTTCATGTGCTTGCGCTTTCTCGAACTTGTGATATTATCTATCGTAACTTCGGCCTGGTTAAGTACGAGGTTAGGGGTGTGTGATAGTTGCTTTGTCCTGTCAATCATCAGTATGACCTAAGCCTGGGAGACTGTCTGAGGTTAGGCATGAGGTAAGATGTAACGTCGGCTAAGGCAGAGTACAATATTGGCAATAGATTGATCTCATAAGATGCTATTGTCCTCATATGTTGGCCATCCGAGGTTGGTCAATGAAGAGCCGACCTTACAGAAGACGACCTTTCTGATGGCTGTTGTGAGCTTCATGTCAACTCGGCTGTGAGATAGGCCGAGGTTAGTGACCCTGAGTACGAGGGTACACTTTGGGCATATCACACATTAATATGGAAATCAATTCACATGATAAAATAACATAAAAAGAAATCATAAAGACGTCAGTGACATCAGGTAGACATTTAACTAACATCAAGTTCCCATTCAACTACCAGTATAGATTATTAATAGCACACACCCACATATAAAGATCAACTATTTTCATATTTGTATTAATCGTATATAAATACTAATAAAAAAATACATTCATTTATGGGACATTTTAACTTTGGCATCCGCAGTTTGGGTTAAGTCAGAATTGCCACTTTTAGTCTCTCATTATCAGGATATAGTCAAACCATTCAAGAAACAATTGACTAATGAATCCAATGATCAATCGCCTCTGAAAGACAGTTTCACTAACTATTGTGGGTGAAACACAACTATTTGCAATGGTTCTCCCTCGCAAATTTCATGTCATCAGTTGTGTCATTTCATTTGCCTTGAACAAGGATCTATTTTGAGTGGTAAAATATTAAGCCAACTGTCTTTTTAATTTTAAATGCAACTCAAATCTAACTCTAAAAGTGGACACTTTTGGTAGGTGGTGTTGATGCATATTTACTACTATTTCTCCTGATTTGTACAACTATAGTGTATTATTGAGACAAGAAGAGAATTCCTTATGCATAGTCTTCTTTATTTCATAGATCTAATAACCAATTTCTTTTACAAGCAATAGAAAAACAAGCATATATTCAGCCAACCAACATATTCCCTTCAAAAAGAGCAGCAACCAGACTTTTGGTTGACAATTTGTCCTTGAATCTGAACAATTACAGGCCTCGTGTTATAGTCATTCTTGTGATAGTAATGATGGTTTATCCACTACCCTTAATGAAATTGATTCCCACACTTGAAAGAAAAAATATAAACCTATAGGTATGTCTTGAATAAAAAGGAGAACGTGCTTAATAATGTGATATGTAACCATTTTAACCCCATCAAACACAACTTTGTTCATATAATTACATCATCCCCAAACAATACATGATGGAAACACTTCTAATAGAAACTTAAGGGTTAAATGTTTTATAACTTTCAACCACCATTTAATTATCAAAGTATTAAATGATCTAAAAGTCATTTTTAGGTCTATCGGTTCACCAAAATACTACCAGGCTTGCTTGTGGATTGGCTACATTGAACAAAATCCTTCCACAGTGGTGTTATTCTCCCACTCCCAACCCATCACCTTAGGTAGATTGTAGGATGTATGTCTTTGAATGTGACTAGCTTCATCTGTTACCGTGTAGTCTACTAATGGAATAAGTTTAAATTATATGTTTTGTGAAACATAATGTTGATTAGTCCCAACAACATAAACATTTGTAACATTTTTGTGTGTGTGTATATGTGCATGTGAGAGTGTGTTTTCAAGACTTCTTAGGATTGTATTATATAAAACAAATAAGTTGGTTGACCTTAAGTAATCAATTTAAATCTGGAAAAGAGACAAATGATTCGTTCCACTTTGAACATGTTTCTGACCATTGAAGTTGTATTTCTTTATACTTCCCTTGATAATTTGGGCAGCCCAAGACTCTGTCCATATTCCCACTGCCAGGACTCGTCTAGCGTTGGCACCATACCCACCTAATGTGGCCATTGTAGACACCTCAACTCGATGGGACAAAGCAACCAGATGAATTTGTCAAAGAGACAAATTCCATAAACAAAAGAACTAATATGGAAATTTCCCCCCCTAAAATTATAGCATAGGAAAAGAAATTTATTTTCCTTCATCTCCCATCTATATAATTAGTCTAAAATCATACACGTGGAGGACATGCTTAAGGCATGACTAAAAAGATGGACTGATTTGATAAATGAGTCATCTTTATGTCTCTCTCTTTTATACGGATCACGATCGTGTAGCATTCTTATTTCATATGGTCAGAAAGTACAATAGGTTTTCTCCTTTACCGTAGGGAAAAATGGATCAAACAAAATTTTCGATTTGCAAAATAAAAAAAAGTAAATTTATAATCCCTCAAGTTCAAATGAATTTAGATCTCTATGAATGAAGAAGAACACAACTGAGTTCGGGAAAATCATAATATAAATAGTGGAAAATCATAATATAAATAGTGGAAAATTAGAGTATAAATATGAACTACAATTAGCACAATGAGAGCCACAGTTCTTCACATACGACAAAATGGATCAACCAAAGTTTTCGATTTGCAAAATACAAGTAAAAAATAATAATCATTAGGGGTGTATGTTTTATGTAACACATTTCCTCAAACACTTTGTGAGCACTTTTTCTACAGATAAAAGACCATTTCTTCTGATATTATGTGTTATTTGACAAATTTCCTCAAATAATTATTGGGCACTATTTTAAGGGGAAAAAACCTATATCTTCTCAAATAGTACAATGGACATTCATGAAC
The DNA here is from genome assembly GCA_949130495.1 of Sambucus nigra. Taxonomy (NCBI): domain Eukaryota; kingdom Viridiplantae; phylum Streptophyta; class Magnoliopsida; order Dipsacales; family Adoxaceae; genus Sambucus; species Sambucus nigra. The sequence continues at coordinate 194,415,529 of OX422208.1, forward strand.
AAATTAGAACCTACGTCCAATTTAACAAAGCTTAAACCCAAGGAAAGATTCAAACAGTACAATACAGAGAGTAAGATATGGGGAACTCACTTAATTAGATGTCTCAGCTGATTGTGATGGAAAAAATGTGAGAATAGCAAATGATTCACTCGATAATAAATATATTTACCAAAAGACTCTACAAATTCCATTGTCAATTAGTTATATGGATACAGTCTGTGATAGTGTCTTGAGAGGGATACAAAGAGAATGCAAATGAAGGGATGAAAGAAAAATTTGGAACGATCAGATGAGATATTGAAATTATGTGATTGGAGAAAGAGGACTGAGTATACAAATGCCACGTGGGTAGGCTAGGTGATTAGGAAGATTAAATGTGTGTAGTGCATTTTATAATAGTATATAGATAAAGTGCATACATGTTTTAATTAAAGTAATACCTTGACATGAGTCTATGCATCGTTCTTGAACTCTTCGTCCATGTGTCTCCAATCTCGATAAGTCAATGGTAGTAGAATCCCATTTCATGCAAAAACTCCTAGATTTGAAGAAATTTTAGTTGTAGAATTTCAATGGGTTGGCCTAATTCATTCACCTCGGTTTGTAAAGTTCCGTCACCCTTACCCCACCCACTCTGCATCATTGTAGGGCCTCTAGTTCTTACATGTCCCTGCGAGCTAAGATCTAAGTTTCCAAAAGGCAATTGTGAAAAAAAGTGCAAAATAATAATATTTAATTAGTATATGTTGTTATTGCAATTAAAATTACCTGCCCCTTGGCCTTGTTGGATATTTCCAGATAATGGAGGGCTCAATCGTCTAGTAGTAGCAGTGTGAATAGATGGCCAGTTAGGTAGAGGCGCACCCATGATATGATTTTCATCAACCTCCTTTTATCGCTCAGGACTAGGCATAACTGCTCTATCGTGTTGAGTTCAACGTCCATGGACTGACATATTAGTTTACAACGTTACATAACCCTCAAACTGACTTGCAAAATGGAGCATCAATAATACACATATAAATACAAAGGGATGATTATCATCTTAAAGCTCCTAGTTGCATTAATAATACACAGATAAATGCGAAAAAGAGCATTAATGATAATGATATCTTACTTTCAATGATTAGGCTACAACGTCTTAAAAGTAGAAACATATCATTCTTCAAAGAAGGAAATAGTACCTTTAAGTGTCTTAGGATCAAATTCCATGACTTTATTCTTTGATTTACCACTTTAAAATACGTATTTTGGTCTTATATATAGACAAGTACTGATTAACACAGGTACATATATGATCAATTATATCACTCTCTATATACATACACAAATTTATTGTTCACTAGAATTAATTGTTGGATAATGTGGGAATCAATGTCATTATGGGTAACAGTTTAGTTTTATTTCATTCAATCTATTGTAGAAGTTTCCTTCTATGTACCAAAAATTTCTTTTATTTTCCTTTTTTTCTTTTCCAGTACATAAATTTTTCAGTATAAAAATTGTTTGATTGAGTATCATAACCTTGTATTCTTTGATATACCACTTTAAAATGCGTATTTTGGTCTTATATATAGACATGTACTGATTTACACATGTACATATATTATTTGATATACCACTTTAAAATGCATATTTTGGTCTTATATATAGACAGGTACTGATTAACACATGTACATATCATCCTTCAAAGAACAAATAGTATCGTTAAGTGTCTTAAGACTCAAACTAATTTACAAAAGGAGAATCTAGTATGCACATGGCTCTTCGTGAGGAGCAGTTGACCAAGAAGTCCTCAATTACATCTGGTCTAGAGGAAGATTTTTCTCAAGAGTAGTTATCTGATAATGTTCACGTAGAGGTATAAACACATCATCCCAAACTTAATTTCTCTCCCAATCTAAATTATCAAGGTTCTTTTTAGGAATGTTAGAGGGATAGGCAATAAGACTACTGTTCGAAGACTCAAAAAATTAATAAAACTTCACAACATTTCAGTTGTATCTATTATGGAACCAAGAATTGAGGAGATCCATCTCAAAAAATTAATTTTGAGGCTTAACTTCTCCAATGGTATTGGAAATTCTAATAGTACCATCAGGATATTGTGGAAACATACTTAGGATATAAACTTCATTGAAAATTCTATCCAATCCTTAACCTTAGAATTTTATGATCCGACTCTCCCATCCCTAATCAAATATATAGCAGTGTGTGGAATATGCATAGAGAATATCGGAACATGTAATGGGATGATATCGTTACTCAGTGTAACTGTAATTTACCAGTAATAATGGGAGGTAATTTCGATGTAGTATCCATCCCTCTTAAAAATCATGATGGATGTAATGAAATTTTATTAACAGTTTGTTTGGTTTTTAATCAGTGTAACTATAATGTTACATTGAGTAACTGTAATGTAATGTTTTTACTTAGTGTAACTGTAATGTTACATTGAGTAACTGTAATGTAATGTTTTTACATTGGATTTTACTCAGTGTAACTGTAATGTTCACTTTGGTTATTAACAATTTTTTTGGTTTTTACTTTGCAAATGTAATGAAAGGTTTGTGGGACAAAAATATGCAAAAATGAAGAAGAAATAATCAAAATTATCTTACGAGAGTCCAAACATGATGAAGGAGACAGTAGGTTCATGTATTCATACAGCACCAACAACATCCAAACAAGAAAAACACAATGGGGTGAAATTTCTTTATTAACTTTATTTTCCAATATCGGGTGAAGTCAAAGATAATAGTTCATCTTATTCCAATCGAATCTTATACCAAAACAAAAACATAATAAAAATCAAAAGAAAAATAAGTGTCTAGTTAAATGCATCTCCTTAAACCTCCCAGTTATTTTTGAATCAACCTACATACTAGCCTCATCATCCTCATGTGACTCTCCTCGCGTCTCCTTATCAGTAATAGTTACGTCAACGCCTTGTCTTACCCAACTAGCCTCGTCATCATGTGTGAATGTCGGATTACCTAAATTTTGCTCGAACCCAACTCTATTTGATCCGACATGATGTCTTGGGTTGTACATTGCTGTCCAAAAATATCAAAAACGTTTCTAGGCTTTGTCTTCACAGCAATGTGCCGATCCATCTCCACTGGGTCTCACACATAAAAAAACTTAATTTTCTTGAGATCCTAAGATGAAATGCTCATCCGTTATTTGCTTCTTTTATATAACAAATGGTTGAAGTTTACCAGAGTGAAACCAAAATAATATTTCTCGATGAGACCTCTAATATGGTCAACCCAATCACATTTGAACAACACAAACTTGTAAGCTTTAGAATAATGCAACTCAATGATATCTGTTAAAACCCCCATAGAAATTAACATCTATAGATTTAGGATTTCTATCTCTTGCACTTGCATAACTTCCAGTTATTGCCTTCAACATGACTCCACTGTTTTGCATCATTCTTTTCCTCTTACAAGCCTTCGTATGATACCTAACGCCATTTATAATATACCCTGAGAATCTCTTTGAGTTTTTTAATGGACCGCTAGTTAATCTCCTAATTTTTTTCTGATATCTCTATATTAGGTGCCTTAAGCAACTTACGAACCTACTCATTCAAAATAAACAATACCGCTAAACATTATACGTATGTATAACACAATTAAATTTATACTATTATTTTTAATATGTGTATTACTTACATGATCTATAACCCATAAATGAAATGTTTCATTGTGAATGCGGTCCATATCATGTGGTCTGAGACGGGAATTACTCCTAATTTATGCACGGTGAATCCTGCCTTAAAATGTGTCATTGCATTGTATTTCGCGTGACTAAAAAATGAGGTAACTTAATTCAAGAAGATACTTACTCTAGAAATGGAGTAATTGCTTCTGTATTGACGAGCACACATCGATGTGCTTGTGCATATATATTTTCATCAAGCATAAATGTAACACCCCATACCTCAAACCATGATGAGAAACCAACGATCACATCCTCAAGATCAACACACAAGATCTACAAAAGCTTCTCCAAGAACCTCCAACAAAATAGCCCCAAGAACACCTCTAATCTAAGGATAGAACTCACAAATCTCAAGGGCCAATGTGTATATAAAAAGAAGAGGAATATAAAATATATTTGCTGCCAAAATTTGTGCCAAAGTAGGTTAAAAAGGTTTCCCACGACTTCCTTTTATAATGTGAAGAAATGAAGAGTTGGAATCCAAAAGACTCCTTTAAATAAGGCAAAGAAATGAAGAGTTGGAAGTCAAAACAACTCTTGAAAATTACTTGTTGTTCACAAAATATGGAGAGGTCGATCGATCTACTCCCAGGCTTCGATCGATCGATCGTGCCCAAAAATTGATAGTTCGCCGACTTAGAATTCGAAGAGTTAAAAATATTTAAAAATCATTTTAAAATCTATTTTAACTCCGTTTTCGAACCCGTTTCAAATTCTCGCCTTTAAAAATAATATTCAACATATTTGAGCAATAAAAATAATTTTATCTAAAACTTTATTTTCCTCCATTTTCCAGAAATTAATTAAAATAGCCCAAAATTATGCGGGTTGTTACACTTCCCCACTAACAATGGAATTTCGCCCTCGAAATTTTCCGAATGCCTAACTCTCAAAAATCAGGCCAACAATCTCCAAAAATAATCCCGTCTCCAAAAATAATTCCTCACCTCTAATCTCGAAACCTAACACGAATATCACCTACAATTTTCTATCTCCAAAAATTGTTATCCACGCAATGAACCCAAACCCAAGACCTGAGCGTTACCGTATACCTAAGCTCTGATACCATTTGTAACACCCCATACCTCAAACCATGATGAGAAACCAACGATCACATCCTCAAGATCAACACACAAGATCTACAAAAGCTTCTCCAAGAACCTCCAACAAATCTCAAGGGCCAATGTGTATATAAAAAGAAGAGGAATATAAAATATATTTGCTGCCAAAATTTGTACCAAAAGTAGGTTAAAAAGGTTACCCAAGACTTCCTTTTATAATGCAAAGAAATGAAGAGTTGGAATCTAAAAGACTCCTTTAAATAAGGCAAATAAATAAAGAGTTGGAAGTCAAAACAACTCTTGAAAATTACTTGTTGTTCACAAAATCTAGGGAGGTCGATCGATCTACTCCCAGGCTTCGATCGATCGATCGTGCCCAAAAATTGATAGGTCGCCGACTTAGAATTCCAAGAGTTAAAAAAATTTCAAAATCATTCTAAAATCTGTTTTAACTCCGTTCTCGAAATCGTTTCAAATTCTCGCCTTTAAAAATAATAACCAACATATTTGAGCAAAAAAATAATTTTATCTAAAACTTTATTTTCCTCCATTTTCTAGAAATTAATTAAAATTGCCCAAAATTATGCGGGTTGTTACCATAAACCCCTCCGATTTACCCAATTTGCGACCACCGATTTGACCAATAGAATTGTATGTACCATCATCGTTACTTACTGGTCGATTAAACTTGGTTTCAACATCATGCAAGTACATAGAGCAAAATGTCAAGACTTCTTCTACCCAATATCCTTGTGCAATTGAACTTTCTGGATGACTTCGGGTCTTTACATAATTCTTTAGTGTGAACAAGTATCTATTGAGAGGAAAATTCAATTATGTATGGAAAAACATTCACGTTAAAATTAAAAAACAATTAATATTTCAAAAACACTACACCTTTTAGTAGCGTACATTGACCAGTACTGTGATGGTCCTCCGATCTTTGCCTCTTCCGATAAATGGATAACTAAATGCTTCATGACATAAAAAAATGAAGGCAGAAAGATCCTTTCAAGATAGCATAATGTGAGCTCAATGCGAGACTTAACATTATATAAATCACTTACCATTATCACTTTTGAGTACATAATCCTGAAAAAGTTGCTCAATTCAATCAATGGTTCTAGCACATTCTTACACAACACATTTCTTAAAGCAATAGGAAGTAACTCATATATTAATATATGGTTGTCGTGACTCTTGAGTCCTGATATAGTACTCTCTTTAAGATTAACACATCACGATATGTTCGAAGCATAGCCATCTGGAACTTTCACCTCCTTCAAAACTTTTCATACCATATTTTTACCTTTATTGTCTACTATGAAACATGAAGGTGGCAAATAGTTCTTGCCATTTGCTTGTTTTTAAGGATGCAATGGCTTACAAATACCCATTTTATTTAAATCTATGTGAGCAGTCAAATTGTCCTTTTCGTTCCCATCAATATTCAATAATGTCCCAATCACATTATCACACACATTCTTTTCAATATGCATAACATCAAGATTATGGCGTATCAAATTGTCCTTCCAATAATCTAATTCAAAAAATATACTTTGTTTCATCCAATTATATGACAATGTACTTCTCTTTTCATTATTAAACCTTTCCTTTTACGTTCTAACTGTGGATCCTTCCCGAACTTATTATCGAAGTCCTTTACCTCGGCATACACTTCATCTCCAGATAGTCGAGAGCGCTTTGCATCCAATTCAATTGTACCATCAAAAGAGATTTTATACCTTCGAAATATATGATCTTTGAGCAACCATCGATGATGACCCATGTAACAATGCTTACCTCCATTATATAGCCACTGACGAGTATATTTGTGGCAACAAGGACATGCCAATTTACTTTTGGTATTCCATCCTGACAAATTTGCATATGATGGCAAATCACTAATGGTCTATAGAAACCACGCACGCAACTTAAACATCTAATTTTTTTATCCATCATAAGTGTCAACCCCAACCCACAATTCCTTCAACTCGTCAATCAAAAGGCGTAAATAAACATTAATATCATTACTAGGACCTCTAGGACCATCAACAAGTATAGATAATATCATATATGGTTGTTTCATACCCAACCACGGGGCTATGTTTAACGGCATCAAAACTACAGGCCACGTGCTATGGGCAATACTCATGTTGTTGAATGGGTTGAATTCGTTGTAATAACCCGCGTAATTTTGGGCTATTTTAATTAATTTAGGAAAATGGAGGAAAATAAAGTTTTTGATAAAATTATTTTCATTGCTCAAATATGCTGGTTATTATTTTTAAAGGTGAGAATTTCAAACAGTTTCGAAAATGGAGTTAAAACGGATTTTAAAATGATTTTTAAATGTTTTTAACTCTAGGAGTATTTTTGACTTCCAACTCTTCATTTCTTTGCCTTATTTAAAGGAGTCTTTTGGATTCTAACTCTTCATTTCTTTTCATTATAAAAGGAAGTCGTGGGCAACCCTTTTAACATACTTTTGGCACAAATTTTGGCAACAAATATATTTTATATTCCTCTTCTTTTTATATACACATTGGCCCTTGAGATTTGTGAGTTCCAACCTTAGATTAGAAGGTGTTCTTGGGGCTATTTTGTTGGAGGTTCTTGGAGGAGATTTTGTATATCTTTTGAGTTGATCTTTAGGATGTGATCTTTGGTTTCTCATCATGGTTTGAGGTATGGGGTTTTACACAATATGCTCTTTAAATCTCGCGAGTGTCATTCTCTTTGAATTCTTGTTAATTGAACTCATATTTGAATTGATAAATTCATTGAAATCTGGAAAATAATTGTTGAAATTATTTTGATTCATGTGGTATCATTATATTGTTGATGAGCACGTTGTCATGAGATTTTAATATGGCACGGATGTTGGGCACCCGCCAAAATTCCTGTTTCTCGGGCTATGGCTTAATAAAGCATATACGGATGTGGTGAGGCCTTGTGACCCGATCAAAGTGTTGTTGAGAAATTATATTGATACATGCTTTGAGATTTTTATTTTGATTTGAATATTCGTACTCATATTGTTACGTTTTATTCGTTGCTAATGTGTATTTGTTGAGCATAATTCCTGTCGTATTGTGTACTTCCCCATATTTTCTTTTAGTGGCAGGTTTGCGCGGATTTTGGGGCGCTATGGAGATTGATTTTAGCGAGGATTTTTTGGTAAATATTTGTATTATTTTGATGTATAGAGCATTGGAGATTTGTATTTTATTTTCGAGTTAGTTGTTGTATATAATTCGAGAGACTTGGTATTTATTTGAAGAAATTGAGATTTGTAGTTTCTCTTTTGTTGTTGTGGGATTTAGATGCTCTCTACCTTGTCACTTGTAGATTTGGATTTTTTTATCGCATTAGCGCTCCGTTCGGTCTCCCCGGGGGGGCGGGGTGTTACAAATGGTATCAGAGCTTAGGTATACGACAACCCCCGGGGCTTGAGTTTTGGGTTCATTGTGTGGTTAGCAAGTTTTGGAGATAGCAAATTTTAGGTGATATTCGTGATAAGTTTTGAAATTAGAGGTGAGGAATTATTTTTGGAGATTGTTAGCCTGATTTTTGAGAGTTAGGCATTCGGCGAATTTCGAGGGCGAAATTCCATTGTTAGTGGGGAAGTGTAATAACCCGCGTAATTTTGGGATATTTTAATTAATTTAGGAAAATGGAGGAAAATAAAGTTTTTGATAAAATTATTTTCATTGCTCAAATATGTTGGTTATTATTTTTAAAGGCGAGAATTTCAAACGGTTTCGAAAATGGAGTTAAAACGGATTTTAAAATTTTTTTAACTCTAGGAGTATTTTTGACTTCCAACTCTTCATTTCTTTGTCTTATTTAAAGGAGTCTTTTGGATTCCAACTCTTCATTTCTTTGCATTATAAAAGGAAGTCGTGGGCAACCCTTTTAACATACTTTTGGCACAAATTTTGGCAGCAAATATATTTTATATTCCTCTTCTTTTTATAAACACATTGGCCCTTGAGATTTGTGAGTTACAACCTTAGATTAGAAGGTGTTCTTGGGGCTATTTTGTTGGAGGTTCTTGGAGGAGCTTTTGTAGATCTTTTGAGTTGATCTTGAGGATGTGATCTTTGGTTTCTCATCATGGTTTGAGGTATGGGGTTTTACACAATATGCTCCTTAAATATCGCGAGTGTCATTCTCTTTGAATTCTTGTTAATTGAACTCATATTTGAATTGATAAATTCATTGAAATCTGGAAAATAATTGTTGAAATTATTTTTATTCATGTGGTATCATTATATTGTTGATGAGAACGTTGTCATGAGATTTTAATATGGCACGGATGTTGGGCACCTGCCAAAATTCCTGTTTCTCGGGCTATGGCTTGATAAAGCATATACGGATGTGGTGAGGCCTTGTGACCCGGTTAAAGTGTTGTTGAGAAATTATATCGATACATTCTTTGAGATTTGTATTTTGATTTGAATATTCGTACTCGTATTGTTACGTTTTATTCGTTGCTAATGTGTATTTGTTGAGCATAATTCCTGTCGTATTGTGTACTTCCCCATATTTTCTTTTAGTGGCAGGTTAGCGCGGATTTTGGGGCGCTATGGAGATTGATTTTAGCGAGTGTTTTTTGGGAAATATTTGTATTATTTTGATGTATAGAGCATTGGAAATTTGTATTTTATTTTCGAGTTAGTTGTTGTATGTAATTCGAGAGACTTGGTATTTATTTGAAGAAATTGAGATTTGTAGTTTCTCTTTTGTTGTTGTGGGATTTAGATGCTCTATACCTTGTCACTTTTGGATTTGGATTTATTTTATCGCATTAGCGCTCCGTTCGCTCTCCCCGGGCGGGCGGGGTGTTACATTCGTCACTTGATAAAGCAAGCCTGACATTCCTTGGTTCTCCCCCAAAATATGGATATATCTTATCAAAAAAATTCCAACAAGAGAATCGGTTGGATGCCTAGCATTTCCATCATCAATGCGTTCCTCGGTATGACATATTATCTGTGTTGCTGTCTTTGATAACATAAATAGTCTTTGAAGTTTTGGTATTAAAGGTAAGTATCTTACCACCTTGGCAGTAATTTTCCTATCTATAGTAACATCGCCATCTGATTGACCCTTTAACTATTTATATCTTGGGTATGACACTTTGGACATTCTTTCGCATGTTTTGTCTCTTTCTAATACAACATGCAATCATTAGGGCATGCGTGTATCTTTTTGTAATCTAACCCTAAGTTTGCAATCAACTTTCGAGATTTGTAAAAAGACTTTGGCAATGTCTCACCCTCTGGGAATGCATCTTTTAATAACTCAAGAAGCATTGTAAAGGTCTTGTCACTCCACCCGCCTATACACTTTATATGCAATAATCGAACAAAAAACGAGAGTGTAGAATACTTCTTACAATTTGGATACAACTCTCGATCCGATTCTTTTATCAGACTAAAGAATTTCTTGGTTTAAACATCTCGACCCTCTACCTCATGTTTCTCTACACCACTGTCCATAAACTATCGTGGGTCTAGGGCCGGAATTCCAAAGGTATCATGCATCATATCTCTCATTCCATCACTAAAAACAGATTCAGAAGAGGGAGTCGAAGATGAGAAAGATTCCCTGTGAAAGGTCCAACATGTATAACTCTCTAAGAAACGATAAGTATTATATGTTCTACCAAGTTATCTTTCTTTACAATATCATGTTGCGGAATTTCTTACACGGACATAATATTTTTTCATCATTCAGTCTTTTATCAGAGGCAAACTTAACAAAGGCTTATGCTCCTTTCTCGTATAAAGGATGACCTTTATGCTTTATACTAATCCAACTTTTATCCATCAATATATTCAACCTAATGAAAAAGTACAAAAATATTGTTGTTAAATAAGTCAAATAGTTAGTAATGAGAAAACGTATGAGACAAATGAATTATCAATACTTTAAACGTGATTATAAAGTCATGTGTTACATTCATTGAATGATGGTCAAGGTGTAGAAATTTTATTTACTATAAATCCAACTTAAAAAATTTTAATTTTTCATTTTTGTTGCATTAGAAGAAAAGAAAATTGACATTGCATAATTTCAAAATAAATGCATAACAAAGAAAAAGCCTAATGCAGACTTAAACATGTTTAATTGAGAAATCGCATCTCAAAGGGTGCTGAGAAGACATATGTACATAAATAGAGATCATTAGTAATAAAAAAAAGTTATAGTAAAATAATAATGCCAATGTAATGCAACATCATAAAAATGAGTCTAAAACATATAACAAAACAAAGGAGAATACCCCCACCCCCGAAAATAATAATAATAATAATAATAATAATAATAATAATAATAATAATAATAATAATAATAATAATAATAATAATAATAATAATAATAATAATAATAATAATAAGAGTGCTTAATATCCATCATCCTTGTAGAAAAATTAGGGGGGGGGGGGGGGGAACTTAACTTCCATAGAATTATAAAACGTAAGATACAACTTTGAATTCATACATAAAAATTACAATGATAGAGACCTCAATTTTAAAATTGGAATGCATATGTGAAAAGGAACCATGAATTAAAACCTCATACATACGTCATGAAACATTACATAAGATGAATTTAAGAACCATATTAATCCTAAATTTCTCATAATTTCCCATCAGTGGTGAGGTTTAACGTATGTATAAAGTTGTTGGAAACATATTATCAACCAACTACGTAATCACACTCACATGTCCCAGTGTGTCCACAACGTGTCGGAGCACGCACATAATACGTGTTTCGACACGACAAGCGACCCGTGGCTTCCGGGAGAGTGACCATGCTTCATAGGGAATAACCAATTAAAGAATTTTGCAATATCTAAGCACGTAAATTGCAAAAAAATAATTATCTAATTCAAAGGGACATCAAGATGAAGGTATTAAGTATATTACAACTAGCTGTGACCAGTGACGAAACCTAACCACAACTAAAAAAATACTCATTAAGAGGAACATGCCAATAATTTCATAGTGTTCCTTACCCAACAACATATAATTCTAGGTTAACCAAAAATTCTACACATGCACTTTTGTTAATCCACATTTTCTTTATGTATCATGGATCAATTTGATTTGGCAATGATTTGGCACTGATATATTGCCTCTAATATGTTGTTTATACTATATTCACTTTTGATATATACTCCATTATGATATATACTCTTATGGGGTTGATTTGTATAAATTGATTCACATATATACAAATAGTAATGCCTATTAGGAATTTTAGTAATGCCTATTGTCTTGACAAATTCACCAGCTTCATTTCAGGCATTAATGATCTTTGTACTCAAGGAGAATTAAAAAAATTTATCCTTTTTATGTTATATCCTTATTTTATATTGATATATTAGTATACAATATTAAATTACAGAAACATATAAAACATACAACATTCAAGTATCACTCTAGAGCTGATGCAACAACACCATCTCTAGGCAAAAAATGATTAGGTGTTGATTCAGTAAAACCAGATTGGAGTACTTGGATTGTATAATATCATAAGAACGAGTGGCAACTGATAAATCTAAGGTAGAGGCAATGCTGAATTGGCCATTCCCCAAGACTATCAAGGCTTTTATAGGGTTCCCAGGACTCACTAGATACTATAAATGGTTTGTAAGAGATCATGAGTTAATTTGCAGGCATTTGACCAACATTTTGAAGAAAAATTAGTTCACTTGGACTCCCCCATCTTGGGAAGGTTTTGATTCACTCATGGAAGCCCTTACCACCACATATATATTAGCTCTACCCAACTTTAAAAAGACGTTTGCACAATTGCACTAGAGGTAGATGCTAGTAATGAGGGAAATGGAGTTGTTCTTATGTAGGAATGGAGGCTCACTATTTTCTGAAGCAACAATTCTCGCTAGAAAAAATGGGCATTCCACTTAGGATAAGGAATTATAGGCTATAGCTCATGTCTTTGAATGCAAAATAATAATCCTAGTCATATGTAAATTGAGTAAAACATAGATATAAACTGGGTATAAATTGTCTAATATAAACTATCTAATACAAAATCAAAATCAAAACCAGTTCTTGAATGTAAATCAGGTAAACTGTCTAATATAAACAAAGTATAAACTTCCTAATATAAACTGTCTAATATAAACTATCAAAATCAAATGAGTTATCAATTCCAAAGCCATAATATAAACTGACTTGTACAAATGATTTATTGATTGAACAAAAGCATGCAAATGAGTTTTCAACATGAAGCGCATCAAAATTAAAAGAGAATAAAGAGAGGCTACATAAAAACGTTTTTATTGAGTGAAGTCCTACTTGTTCTTTGTCTTTCACACAAAAGTCATCTTTAAAGATAACCAACTGGATACATCTTATATAATTAAGAAATTCACCCACACTTTATCAATTCATTTAGATTTTTAGAAAAATTCATAGAAGTCATGAATGTGACTAAGGGCCAATTTGAAAATGGTAATGTAAACGGTTTAAATGAAAGATGATAGAATCTGGAATATATAGGAAGTAAAGTCCAAAATCAGCGGCAAAAAGATGATTCAACTGTGACACCCCGCCTAATTAAACCTTGGGTGATCAAGCCTTAATTAAATTTAAAACAGGTTTCTTAAATGGTTCATTCTTAGCTTCACTGTCGAAAACCTTTTTAATTACTAGCCACATAAGTGAAATTAAGCTAGAGCCAAATTTTATCTTTATTAAAATGGATACAACTCATACGGAACAATATAAATTAAGCAGTACTAAAACCAACAATCACAAATAACTGAATAAAATAAAGTCTTGCTGAAAACCACGGCTGAAATAAAACCAAATCAAAATCCAACACAACAGAATAACTATAAATGTAACGAGTGGACAACATGTCCAAAAATGAGAGTACTAAAACTGAGTTCCTACACTAGATCCGGAAGGATAAAGGACACGTCAAATCAAATGCCCCGCAACACCCACTTACGCGGAAGCTCCGAAATCCTTGGAATGAAGTCAAGCTTAGCATCCCTGTGGATGGAAACCTAAAAGGTTTTTAAAATATTTTATAGCAAGTGTTAGTACAAAAAATGTTTTGAAAATATTTAGCAAGTAATTTATCGCAATAAATATAAGTTATTGATTACACATGTTAGGATCACGCACACTCTCTTGAGTCTCCTCACCTATCATCTATCGTGCGCATCTAACGTTCCTACCTAGTCTCGCTACCCACTTTATCTAGGTCTCCAATGTCTACACACCTCAGACACTTTAGATCATCAGTACCTCCCATACCGTACGCTACATGCTACCCTTAATTTACATTAAGTCATTAGTTAAGTTTCGCTATAACCATCCCATACCGCCAATACAGTATATATCCGAACGTCTAGTAATTATCATTACTCTTACTATATTATCAATATTTTAAAAATTAAGTTCTCACACTTAATCAAATCTTAGGTAGACACTACCTACCCTTTCTACTAATCACACTCAAGTAGATTTTATATCAATTCTAGCTGCACACTTATATGTTCCAGCCACCCTTACTCATAAGTAGTTTATACAATCTTAGTTATGCACTAATAATTCCCACTACTATCACGCCTGAGTATATTGAAAACAATATTTAGGTATGCCCCACCTAATCTCACTACTATCAGACATAAGTATATTATTCAGACATTATATCTTACATACACACATATAACCAATACAGTATACCCTATCATTGGTCCTATTTCACACATTAAGGACAAATAGTTCAGAATGTCTCCTCGAACCTGGCTCGGAATGTCTCCTCGAGAAATGATCGAAATGTCTCCTCGAACATGGTTTGGAATGTCCCCTCGAACCTGACTCGGAATATCTCATCGAGCATAGTTCGAAATGTCCCATCGAACTTATAAAGCCTATCACAAGGAAACATATAATAGGCATTCACAACCCAAGTAATACTATAGAACAATAGGTATTCACACAACCAAATTATTCCCGTGTATACGTAGTAGTTTTCTCTCGTATACTTACCATACTTATTAATCAACGAATTATCTCACTATCGTACATATTAGAGTATTCACACAACTCTAAGATCTCTCGATACCTCTTTATTTATAACAGTAGTTAAACTATCTCTATCCTACTGATGTACACCTTATATTGACGTCGACTCTCCCGGTAACTCAATTCTCACATTTCCAATGCGTGACTTGATCGGTTTATCCTTATCGGTCCATATTCCAAGCCTTACACTCAACGGCTATAACAGACCTTAGTTATACTCCCTACTGGTCTTTATCACGTCCCTAATAGGTATAATAACATCTCTAGAATTTTCCTTCATCATTGGAATTCAAAGAAAACTTAATCAACACAAATAGCCCAAAATCAGCTTTAGTCGATCGATCGACCAAAGGCTTCCATCGATCGACTCCATCGATCGCTCGACATTATTGAGTCGATCGATTGATCGAACATGTGTAGGTCGTCTTCTTACTTGTTTCACAATGTCTATCCGATCCCACACTCCATTACACCTTATGAAAGTTCTTCCCAACATCACCAATCATCTTATAAATGTTTAGGGATCATTCTCAATGTAAATATATCATCAAATCCTCACTCAATCCATCCAAGAACTATCCCAATCTAAATTTTCTCAATACCCTACATAATTTAGTTCTTCATGGTTATACATCATAAACCCAGATTTAGATTCGTAATTTCCAATATAAATTCATTTGTTATTAGTCCTCTAAAAATGTAAATGCCAACTACATGCAATTCTACTATAATATGTAATCAATCCATTCTTTTTCTCTAAGAACTTTCAATAAAAAAATTATTTAAAAAGCCCTACACATGACTATTATAACTTCATAAATTTGCAATACACCACTTGCCTTATGTCCAGTAGGTCTGATTTCGTGATGGTTGTTTGTGATTTATGCTCTTTCTCCTTCAATCTTTCTTTCCAATGAGTTTGTGGTGAAAGTCTCCTTTGAATCCTTCCCACTTCTTCCTTTTTTCCTTAGAATTGTTTCTCTCTTCTCTCTAGTGGCTATGGTGTGTTTTTCTTCTCTCTAAGCCTAGCCTCCAACTCTTATAATCTGACTTAGAGTTCTAAAATTCGTGGGTCTCCTCACCCGAAAATGTAAAAAGGCCAGAATGCCCTCGTATGGGCCCGGTTTAGCCCAGAAATGTCCCGGCACTCGACTAGTACCCCCGGGTATACTATTTTAACTGTTTCGACCCTTTCAGAATCATCTGTGACCTCTAAATTATCATTCGAGTCACAAAAAATCATTTCATTCCCACCTTGACTTACAACACTCGTGCGGTTAAACCTTTAATCAAATTAATTAAATTTAAATCACCGAATTAAATAATTTCTAAATCTTCAATTTTAATTAACTTCTATATTCCCCAAAAGTACGAGGTGTTACATCAACATCTTTATCAGATGTTGAATGATTGCCATGAGGACGTTTTCAACCATTTTAATCATTGGTAAACTACCACATCTCCTAATCTGTTTTGAATGGCCAAAAGTTTAAATAAAATGTAAAACTTAATAAAAATACCTCAATAACTCCAATACAATCGGGAAAAAAAATGTCCAATGCAGAAATCCTCCACCACAACTTGAAAATCCTTAAAACCAAAGAAATGATAACAAATAAACATTAAGTAGTAAACTAACCATATTTACCTAAACCATTAAATCATAACAACATTAATCATAGGAAAGGGTAAAGTACTATTAGGTCCCTCGTAAACAAATTTAAAATACTAAGGGTATGTTTGGCAACCCAATTCCAAGCCATGAAAATGGAATTCGAAGGCCAATTTCAATTTCAAGGAATTGAAATTGGCCTTTCAATTCCAATTCCAATTCCAATGCTTGGAATTGGGTTGCCAAACAGGTCTTAAAGGAATTTTCACAAATTTTAAACACTTAGGTGCACTAATTCTCTTCTTGTAAAAGTCCACGCTAGTGGCATAACATGTGGATATAATTATAAATTGTCCTAAAATGTTTAAAAATTATCAACAAGGGACCTAATTGTAAATTACCCTAAAAATGTGTAGGCTAAACATTAAATTATAAATATTTACACTCATACAAGCGGTTAGATATAAATTTAATTATTTTTAATTTTTCCCCTACTTTCTTTCGTAATTGTATATTTACCCTAATACAAGATAATTTTTTTCCAGATTTCTGTCCCACCCCTTTACAAAGTCCATCAGCCACTGTTCAAGGCCAATTTTTTTGCCCTAAATTAGATTGAAAATACAAATATGAGAGATAGATATATTACCTTATAGATTTCTTTTGTATAATAAGAAACATATATAGAGAGAGTTCCGATTTCTTCAAGAATCCAAACACGATTTCTTTAGGAATCCAAAAACAGAGATAGAGAGAATTTCGATTTCTTCTGGCCCATTATTTTGCAATGAAAGAAGAGAACTCCGATTCGATATTTAAGAATACAAAAATGATTTGATATGTGGAATCCAATTGAGAATAGCTCCGAATTGATACGCGGAAATATCTCTTACAAATAGAAGAATAGAAAAGAAATAAAAAAGTAGCAGGAAACCGATTCCAAATAAAAAAGGAAAAATTATATCCAACATTTTTCTCCAAAAGCGACTTAAAAATACTCCCTTTCCTGTCGTTTTTACAAAATGACGAAAAATATGGTGACGGTTTTTTGTAAAATAATTGAAAATTTTCCAACGTTTGACAAAAATGTTGGTACAGATAATTATTCGGACGTTTTCATTAAACATCACAAAAAAATATTGGGATAATTACATTTTCTTGTAGTGGGAGCTAGCAGCAATCGTATTTGCCCTTCAAATATGGAGACACTATTTGTTGGGTGAAATTTTTTGCCTATTCATAGATCACAAGTCATTATAGTATTTGTTCACTCAGAGACAGTTGAATATGTGACAAGGTAGGTGGCTTGAATTCTTGAAGGATTATCAATTTGAGATACATTATCAACCAGGGAAGGCTAATGTGGTAGCAGATGCGTTAAGTCGTAGGTGTGAGGGTGAACTAGCCACGAAGTGGAAGGCTAAATGGAAGGAATTGGGACGTCAGGCTGCCGTTACTAGGTTATTTATGTTAGTTATGACCGTTACTCCTTAGATTGTGATGCGGGTAGTACATGCTCAGACAGTGGATCTGCTTTGTCAGGAGAAAATTCGACAACTTTTGTCCGAGAGAGCAGAGTCTTACTCAGTAAGTTTAGAGGGAGTCTTTGGATTAGGCTCTTTAATTTCCTTGATTCCTATCTTTATAATATTTGGCTCATTTAGGGCACGTCACCCAAGATTCTAGTAGTTTCATTTCCATTTCGGATATTTTTTTAGTTTTATATTGATACTATTATTATCATTTTTTTTGGATGGTGATATTGAGATATTTCAACTAGAGAGTTTGTTCCAGTTACATTTATACTTGTTGAATTTTAATTCAATTGTGTTGGGGTGTTACTTATTTTATTCGGTATGGTGGTATGGATTTAATTAAAATGAAATTGGAAAAGTTTTGACACTTAGCTTAATTAATTATTCGGTGAATTAAGAAGAAATTATTTTCGATAGTGATGCTAAGAATGAACCAACTGGATATTATGATTTAATTTAAGTAAGGAATAATCACCTGGTATTTAATTAGGCGGGGTGTCACAATGGGTAAAACCTTTATTTTCAGCATTTTAGAGAGTTTACAAGACTATCGACTTACAGACTACTTGATAACCGCCACAACTATAATGCGCAGTGCCTTCACAAATTTTTAAAGAATACTACTAAGTGAGGAGCAGTCCACACGCGAACTTTCATGCTCGATATCCACCGATCAGCCTTTGTCGTCAGCAGTGAGTTCCCTCAAGAATCATAAGTTCAACTGTGAAGAAAGTCTATCCATAAGAGTTTTGTATGCAAGGATACAAAACTATAGGGTCTAAACTGATTCACTCAAATATATCTTAGGAATGTGATTTCTACTATAAACTCAAAAGGTTGAAAACTCAAAAGGTTGAAAACTTTTGAAATGTAAGTGGAGAAACAATTTTAACAAAAGTCTTAAAAAATCTGAACACAAAACAGGTATTTATATGATGTTCACAAATTCTGATGGGGCGACTCATTCGAATAAATTTGAGGCTCGTTAAAATGAGAATCGTAATTCATTTGAATGAAATAGGATCTCATTCGAACGAATCGGATATATCATTTGAACGAAGTTTAAAATGACCTAAAACAGTACTCCCTCGTTCGATACACGTTCGATGTAAACTTCAAACGAAACTTCGAATGAAAAAAAAAGATCTCATTAGAACAAGAATATCATCTCATTTGAACGAGATGTGCGAAATTTGAAAAAAAAATAAACATAAAAAAATGCCTCAATTTTTTAAAACAAAAATCCTATTTTAGTTTTAATAAAAATAAAACATCCCTAAATAAATTCAAGAAATAAATTTACACTCTTAATAGCATTATACCTTCATAGTGTGGAGATCCTTGAAATTTGAAGATGTTGGATATTCAGTTTTCATGGCAGCTCGAGTCAAATGGTAATGGGATACACCAAAATTTATATAAGTCTAAGCTATTTGAGCAATGACAGAAAATATGTTCTTACAAATCTCTCCCTTTCGAATATTCCGGTACCAATATAAAATCCAAACCCAAATTACATTTAAATCCCCTAACACCATGAACATATCCAAATACCCTCCCAAACCATAAATGGATAGGTACAAGAATAATGATTTCTTCAAATCCCCGCTTCTTCTTGTTCTTCTCTTGGGCACTTTGTCTTCATCGAGTGTAATGTGAATATGACCTTGAAATATTACCTACACACATGAAACAAAGAAAATACATGTGATGCATCGAGTTTAACATATAAAATTCAAAAACATTCTCCCCCATAAATCAAACTCCCATGTAATTTGATCTCCCACTTTTATTTTGTCTCAAATGGACAAGGAGTAGAAAATAAACATGAAATATAGGGAACATAACCAAAAGAATAAGATAACATCACAAAAACATATGAATGACAATATATGCAATGATAATCTCAAAGGCTCCACCAAATATTTTATAAAAAATTTCGATTTTTTGTAATACCCCGTATTTTTATGCAATATTAATTTGGAGATTTATTAAATTTAATGTGAATTAATTATTTAATATAAATTCGGAAATTAACTATGTTAAAATTATTAACGTGATGAGAGTTAGTAATTATGGGAAATTTGTTGAATATTACTAATGAACAAAGTAAAATATAATATTAGTTATATTAAATGTCACGAGTGAATAAAATGACAATTTTAGAAATTTAAGTCGGGACACGCCCGTGTCGCGTCGGGACTAAATATTGATTAATAAAAGTGAATATATTATAAGTTGCTAGTATGGTCATTTTGAGTGCACCAAAGTGTCTGGAAGGGTCGAGATAGTCAGAAAAGTATACCCGGGGCTTTAGTTTGGGTCTCGGGGCATTTTTAGGCCTATTTAGCACCCCGGGAGGGCATTTTGGACATTTTATATTTTTGGGTAATTAAACCCACGAAATTTCAAGGGATATATTAGATGTCTAAGGTTGCCTTCTAGGGTTAAAACAACCAAAGACAAGTGACGGCCATAGGAGAGGGAAGGAGAGAGCTTCCAAAGCAATCCAAGGCCCAAAATCCATCCGTTTGCACCGCCACCACCACCAACGCGTAGATCGCGCGACGGATAACGCAACCACACCAAAATCGTCCGCAAATCAGAACGCCAAAAATCCCGACCAAGTGTTTCTCTTGCTTATTTTCGTTAATGCATCACTCATGTTAGTCTAGGGATGATTATAATGAGTTTTATGGAAGAAAACCCAAATTTGAGATAGGAAATCGCATGTAGTAATGATTTGAATGTAAATCTGGAAACCCCTTCACATGTAGAGGATTAAACCACGAAATTATGATGTTTTAGAAGAAGAAAATTCTTGAAAAGACTGATTAGAACTATGTTAAAGACATTTCTAGGGTTCCTGAGATTTACATGAATTTTGGCCTGTTAATCCATGGTTATTAATGGAAATTTGCATGCTTTACGTAAAAGATGTATGGAATGGGTTTATACTATTAGTAGTACAAATTTTTGGGCGATTGGGAATGAAAAGTTTGGATTTGGATCGGATTATGTGAGAGAACCCGTAACTGGTAACTGCAGAATTCGCCATACCTGCTTAATCGATCGATCGAGCCAAGAGCTGCGATCGATCGAGCCAAGATCTTTGATCGATCGAAGGTTCGATCGATCGAGCCCCAACCCTCGATCGATCGACCCCTTCTGAAAGACTCATATTTTCCCCTTTTTAAATTAGTTGAATTCAATTTAATGAGAAATAATCCTTGGACACCCTTATTAAAATGTTTTGGGAGATAAAGAAGACCAGTAGGACTTATAAATAATTATGGGGCCTTTAATGTAAGACGAGAGTTGTATTTTTGGGATAATTACATATAAGGGACGATGAAATTATGTATTAAGGGGAGAGACGCGTAAGATGGTTACATTGGAAATTAGACGAGTACCTACTGAATTCTACACTTGAGAGGATAGAGTCCATGAGTGCTACGTAATAAGTTAGAATGATCCCTTAAATTAAAGTAAGATATGAACGGTTATACGTGATAACTAAATAATGAGGAATAAGGACAAATGTCGTAATTATAGGATTAGAGATGTACCTAATTTGATATGGTAATAGTAGTATAATTATATGACTGTGTTTATGCATATACTACCTATGTGTGAAAATCGTGCCCGCGCTACTTGCTATCCCTGAGGTTACCGCGCTGGGACAGTATTATCTCGATGGGACCTTTATGGGGAATATTGACTTGTACCCTAGAAGATAGAAATCCTTGGTACAGGCTATCGAATCAATAGTTCAGACGGTCCTAAGAGACGTGGGGCATGTACTATCCTCTTAGAGACTTGGAATCTATGCTTCGCCTCAATATTGTTTGTGTATGTGTTAATACAGTTCGAGAGTGATTCCGAACTTGTATTTCCCTTAGTACGAGTGATACGGGGATTGGATAGCAGAGTATGCATAATTTTTATGTGGGGTGCTGTTAGAATATATATATTATACGAGTATTTAATATATATATATGAAATTCTGAAATTTGGAACTGTCTACTGTGTTATGGTAAGTAAGAAATGAATCTTGACTTCAAATTGGAAATACTTGTTTTAAAAAGTATAATATGACACTGGGAAACTTTATTAATAAATAAAGTTAAAATGAGAGCTTTGTTACTAAATGAAATCACCCTCTGAAACAATTATATTGTTCAGTTTTAGATCTTACGACTAACCTAAGATAAGTTAAACCATTGGGAAGATTAGTGTGATATAAGATAAGATAAACCGTTGGGAAGGTTAGTGCGATAGGTGTGCACATTAGAAGAGAGGTGATAATTTCTCAAGAGAGTGTGGCACTAATATGTTGTTGCATTGGCCTGTAAATATTTTAAATACTTGCTAAACAAATTTTAAATCATTTACACTATCGGGCTCTGACCCGTTTATATTTCTCTTTCTCTCTTGTATATATATATGTATATATTACAGGTGCCGAGCCACAGGGGAGTCTTGCGTAGGATCCTTTGGAAGGAACGCGCTTCAGCTTAGGTGGGAGTTGCAGGCCTCTTGCTTAGACGACTTCATTTATTTGATTCCACTCTTAGTTTATTTATTCAGTTGGGCATGTGTCGCCCGTTTCCATTATCTAGTTGTTTTATTGGACATTGTGATTCATTTTTTTCTAGTATTGTCACCTTGGGATTTATTACTGTCTGGATGTTTTACTTTAAGTTTTAAATGTTGGAATTTAGTAGTTGAATGTTTAAATTATTTGGATTTTATGTTCCAAGATAATTGTGGTGTGATTCTTTAATATTGAATTGTTGTAAATATTTAAATCTTGGTTTATAAAATAAAAAAATTTGGAAAGTAATATTTAAAAATGGTTTTGACACTTAGCTTAATTAATTAGGGTGTTTAAACTGGAAAAGTTATTTTTACGACAATGATGCTAAGAATGAACCAACTGTTCACCTTGATTTTAATTTAATAAAGGAGTGATCGCCTGATATTTAATTAGGCGGGGTGTCACAGGTGGTATCAGAGCATCAGGTTCTAGTGTTCTTAGGATCTGTACGGCTTATTTCGCTTTCAGCTTAACATTTTTTTTTTGCTGCAGAGCCCTAACATTAGGAATGTTGTATTCGTCTTTATGCGTTGGAAATTCGTGCTTCTCTGACTTGTCGATACAAATGTTAAACTTATTCTGATGTAATTTTACAACTTTCAGATGGACCGTCAGGAAGAACAAGCTAATGCCATTGGGGAAGTTAATGAGCAAGGACAACTCACGCCCCAGGTGTCTCCGAAAAGGGTACCAATCGCCGAATTTGCGGACATTGTGGCACAAGCAGTTACCACTGCAGTTTTACAGTACCAAGAACGCAACATACAGCTTAGAGGAGGCAAAAGACCCAGAGACGTTAACCAAATGCATGTGACTAAAGATGACAATTGTGCGAAGGCACTGAAATTGCGACAACAAACCACCCAAGGCCGAGTCAGTTCCAGAAGTAACAAAATTTATGTAAAGGGCCAAAAGTGTCAGGGCCAACGAAGTCAGATTTAGAATGAAATCACAAAGAGGTGTTTCAGTTGTGGAATGGATGGTCACAAATGTCAATCTTATCTGAATCAGACTGGGATAAACTACAATCCGACCAGTGAAGAATTTTGGAACTCTGCTATAAATGTGTACAGCCGGGTCACAAGTGGAGGGATTGTCCTCACCCTGATATAGTTTTTTATAAAATTTCCCCTCAAGGCCAGCAAGACCAGGGAAAAATGAGGCCAGTCAACAACATGATGGAGTGAATCAGTCTCGAGAGAGGTGTTTCCGATGTGGCAGGAAAGACCATAGTTGTCAGAATTGCCCAGAGAGTAATAAAGTCCCAAGTCAGCAAGGCCAGCAAGGCCGACACCGACAGCAATAGGGTCAGAGAGGGAGTAACTTCAGAGGCCGGTGTTTTATGTACGATAAGCATGGCCATAAGCGCCGGGATTGCCTAAAGGTGATAGGGCCCCACAGCAATAGGGCGCCCGTAATAAGCCACCGAGGCCACTTTTTCCAGCCGCCGTCCCAGTACCAGCTCAAGTACCAGCCCTACCAGCCATTCCAGCAACTCCAGTGCAGCAGGGACAGTTACAGTACGGACATATCTATAACGTCCACCAGACAGGATCTCCACATGCACCACCCGCTATTGAGGATATGTTTCCTATCCATGGTACTATGGGTCGGGTTTTATTTGATACTGGGGCAACACACTATTTTATAGCTACGTATTTTGCGAAAGCCTTAGGGTTATTAACCACAGCAGAGAGCACTATAGCGTGTGTAGACTCACCACTGTGGAACGGTTCGCTTATTTTCTTTATATGCCGGGGTGAGGGGGTAGAGATTGGTAGCTTGGTATTACCTGCAGACATGTTAGTCTTTGATATACATGAGCATGATGTTATTATCGGTATGGATTGGCTCGTAGCTTACAGAGCCATGATTGATTATTTCGGTGGGAGTATTGTCTTGGTCATTCCGGGGCAAGAGATGTTTGTAGTGGCGATGTCTCACCCAGAGGGAGGCTCGACCACTCATTTTTATTATATAGAGGAGGATACCTCTAAGGAGGTTGTGATTACCTTAAAATCGATTCCAGTTGTTCATGAGTATTTCGATGTATTTCAGGAGATACCAGGCCTACCCCCCAGTCAAGAGATAGACTTTGTCATAGATTTATTACCAGATACTAGACCGATAGCATGCGCTCCATACCATATGGCTCCAACAGAGATGCGAGAATTACGAGATCAGATAGAGCAGCGGTTAGGTCAGGGCTTCATTCGCAGGAGTACCTCACCTTGGGGCGCTCGAGTATTGTTTGTGAGGAAGCGAGATGGTTCACTGAGGCTATGTGTTGACTACCGAGAGTTGAACAAGGTCACGATACGGAATAAGTATCCATTGCCTCGAATCGATGATCTGTTCGACCAACTGATGGGAGCAACTTTCTTTTTGAAGATAGACCTGAGGTCGGGGTACCATCAGCTACGTATTAGGGAGCAAGATGTTTCAAAGACTGCTTTCTTGATGAGATATGGTTCCTATGAGTTCAGGGTGATACCATTTGGCCTCACAAATGCTCCAGTCGTGTTCATGGACTTAATGAACCGAGTGTTAAGAGAGTTCTTGGATCAGTTTGTCATCGTCTTCATATATGACATTTTAATATATTCACACTCCGAGGAGGAGCATGCCGAGCACTTGAGACAGGTTCTTCAGACTCTACGAGAGCATCAGTGGTATGCTAAGTACGAGAAGTGCGGATTCTAGTTACGAGAAGTACAGTTTTTGGGGCATGTTATTTCTGAGCAGGGGATAGTAGTTGACCCGAGTAAAGTGTCAGCTGTGAGGGAGTGGGGACAGTCCACGACACCGACGGAAGTGCGAAGTTTCTTGGGGTTAGCCGGATATTACAGGAGATTCATTCAAGGATTCTCCAAAATAGCGGGTCCATTGACGAACTTAACTCGCAAAGGGGTACCATATGTTTGGGATGATGCTTGTAAATTGGTTTTCGACGAGCTGAAAGACAAGCTTACTTCAGCACCAGTCCTTGATTTACCGAAGCCGAGTGTGGAGTACCTGGTTTACACCGATGCCTCTTTATGGGGACTTGGGGGAGTACTTCAGTAAGAAGAGAAAGCTATAGCTTTTGCCTCCCACAAGCTTAATCCGCATGAGAAGAATTACCCCACCCACGACCTGGAGTTAGCAGCGGTCGTTTTTGCATTGAGGATATGGAGACACTATTTATTGGGGGAGAAATTCCTCTTGTTCACAGACCACAAGTCACTGCAGTACATGTTCACTCAGCGAGAGCTTTATATGCGTCAGCACAGATGGTTAGAGTTTGTGAAGGACTATCAGTTCGACATACAGTACCATCCGGGGAAGGCCAACGTAGTTGCTCATGCGTTGAGCCGTAGATCGGTAGACAAGGTAGCGGACGTCTGGAAAGCAAAGTGGAAGGAGTTAGGCCACCAGGACGTAGTAGCCCATTCCTTCATATCTGTTATGACAGTGACACCCGAGATTATTATGAGGGTGATACAGGCACAGATCGCAGACCCGTTTTTCCAGGAGCAGGTTGTACGACTCTTAGCTGAGGGTGCTGAGTCCTATTTTTTTTAGTTCTGATGGGGGTTTGAGGTTTAATGGGAGATTGGTGGTTCCAGAAGGAGCAGAATTACGTCATGCAGTGATGACCCAGTCTCACGAGTCCCGATTTGCAGTACATCCTGGAGGAGATAAGATGTACCAGGATATGAGGAGGCAATACTGGTGGAGTGGGATGAAGAAGGACATTGCTGAGTTCATGTCCAAGCGGTCTACCTGCCAGCTGGTAAAGGTGGACCATCAGAAATCATCAGGGTTGCTTCAGCCATTGGAAGTACCCACGTGGAAGTGGGAGAGTATTTCCATGGATTTTATTACAGGGTTGCCTAGATCACAGCGGGGCCACGACTCTATCTGGGTGATTGTAGACCGTTTGACCAAGGTGGCTCACTTTCTATCGGTGCGGATAGACTATACCATGGGTCAGTATGCTCAGTTGTTCATTACTTAGATTGTTAGATTACATGGGGTGCCCCTGAATATTGTGTCAGATAGAGACAAGATTTTCGTGTCGCATTTTTGGGAAAGCTTTCAGGAGGCTATGGGTACTGAGTTGAGGTTGAGTTCAGCTTATCACCCACAGACATATGGACAGACAAAGCATACTAATCAGATGTTGGAGGATATGCTACGCATGTGTGTTCTTGATTTTGGAGGAGGTTGGGAGCCACATCTTCCACTGGTAGAGTTTGCTTATAATAACTCTTATCAGTTCACGATTGACATGGCTCCATTTGAGGATTTGTATGGCAGGCCTTGTCGTTCCCCAACTTGTTGGCTCGAGGTGGGGGATAACAAGTTGCTAGGACAAGAGGTAATTCAGGAAACCTCCGCGAGGATTGAGATGATCAGGATTCGTATTCGAGTAGCCCAGGACAGGCAAAAAAGCTACGCCGATGCAAAACGGTTCTTTCGGGAGTTTAATGTGGGGGACCAAGTGTTACTACGTGTATCTCCTATGAAAGGAGTTATGAGGTTCGGGAAGGAAGGGAAATTGTCCCCGAGGTACGTGGGACCATTTCCCATTATCGAGAGGATTGGACCGGTAGCATACAGATTGGGATTGCCAGAGCATTTACATCGCATTCATGATGTATTCCACATCTCGTCGTTGAGACGATATCTTCGGGATGATATAGCCCATACTCACATCGCGATAGATGAGATAGACTTACATCCTGACAGCTCTTACGAGGAGAGATCGGGTACTATCCTAGATCATAGTGAGAGGAGATTGAGGTCGAAGGTAGTTTCACTTGTACGGGTCCAGTGGGAGCATCATAATGTGGAAGAATCCACTTGGGAGCTCGAGGCAGATATGCGCGAGAGATACCCAGATTTATTCTTACCAGGTATGCCTTATATTTCGAATTTCTAGATGAAATTCCGTTATTAGGGGGGAAGTATGTAATACCCCGTATTTTTATGCAATATTAATTTGGGGATTTATTAAATTTAATGTGAATTAATTATTTAATATAAATCCGAAAATTAATTATGTTAAAATTATTAACGTGATGAGAGTTAGTAATTATGGGAAATTTGTTGAATATTACTAATGAGCAAAGTAATATATAATATTAGTTATATTAAATGTCACGAGTGAATAAAATGACAACTTTGGAAATTTAAGTCGGGACGCACCCGTGTCGCGTCGGGACTAAATATTGATTAATAAAAGTGAGTATATTATAAGTTGCTCATATGGTAGTTTTTAGTGCGCCAAAGTGTCTGGAAGGGTCGAGATAGTCAGAAAAGTATACCCGGGGGTTTAGTTTGTGTCTGGGGGCATTTTTAGGCCTATTTAGCACCCCGGGAGGGCATTTTGGACATTTTACATTTTTGGGTAATTAAACCCACGAAATTTCCAGGGATATATCATATGGCTAAGGTTTACTTCTAGGGTTAAAACAACAAAAGACAAGTGACGGCCATAGGAGAGGGAAGGAGAGAGCTTCCAAAGCAATCCAAGGCCCAAAATCCATCCGTTTGCACCGCCACCACCACCAACGCGTAGATCGCGCGACGGGGAACGCAACCACACCAAAATCGTCCGCAAATCAGAACGCCGAAAATCCCATGCAAGTGTTTATCTTGCTTATTTTCGTTAATGCATCACTCATGTTATTCTAGGGATGATTAGGATGAGTTTTATGGAAGAAAACCCAAATTTGAGATAGGAAATCGCATATAGTGATGATTTGAATGTAAATCTGGAAACCCCATCACATGTAGAGGATTAAACCAAGAAATTATGATGTTTTAGAAAAAGAAAATTCTGGAAAAGACTGATTAGAACCATGCTAAAGACATTTCTAGGGTTCCTGAGATTTACATGAATTTTGGCCTGTTAATCCATGGTTATTAATGGAAATTTGCATGCTTTACGTAAAAGATGTATGGAATGGGTTTATACTATTAGTAGTACAAATTTCTGGGCGATTGGGAATGAAAAGTTTGGATTTGGATGGGGTTATGTGAGAGAACCCGTAACTGGTAACTGCAGAATTCGCCATACCTGCTTGATCGATCGATTGAGCCAAGAGCTTCGATCGATCAAGCCCCAGCCCTCGATCGATCGACCCCTTCTGGCAGACTCGTATTTCCCCCTTTTTAAATTAGTTGAATTCAATTTAATGAGAAATAATCCTTGGACACCCTTATTAAAATGTTTTGGGAGATAAAGAAGACCAGTAGGACTTATAAATAATTATGGGGCCTTTAATGTAAGACGAGAGTTGTATTTTTGGGATAATTACATATAAGGGACGATGAAATTATGTATTAAGGGGAGAGACGCATAAGATGGTTACGTTGGAAATTAGACGAGTACCTACTGAATTCTACACTTGAGAGGATATAGTCCATGAGTGCTACGTAATAAGTTAGAATGATCCCTTAAATTAAAGTAAGATATGAACGGTTATACGTGATAACTAAATAATGAGGAATAAGGACAAATGTCGTAATTATGGGATTAGAGATGTACCTAATTTGATATGGTAATAGCAGTATAGTTATATGACTGTGTTTATGCATATACTACCTATGTGTGAAAATCGTGCCCGCGCTACTTGCTATCCCCGAGGTTACCGCGCTGGGACAGTCTTATCTCAATGGGACCTTTATGGGGGATATTGACTCGTACCCTAGAAGATAGAAATCCTTAGTACAGGCTATCGAATCGATAGTTCAGACGGTCCTAAGAGACATGGGGCATGTATTATCCTCTTAGAGACTTGGAATCTATGCTTCGCCTCAATATTGTTTGTGTATGTGTTAATACAGTTCGAGAGTGATTCCGAACTTGTA
Source organism: Sambucus nigra (assembly GCA_949130495.1). NCBI lineage: Eukaryota > Viridiplantae > Streptophyta > Magnoliopsida > Dipsacales > Adoxaceae > Sambucus > Sambucus nigra. The sequence continues at coordinate 194,445,009 of OX422208.1, forward strand.
TTTCCCTTAGTATGAGTGATACGGGGATTGGATAGCAAAGTATGCACGCACCATAATTTTTTATGTGGGGTGCTGTTAGAATATATATATATATTATACGAGTATTTAATATATATATGAAATTCTGAAATTTGGAACTGCCTACTGTGTAATGGTAAGTAAGAAATGAATCTTGACTTCAAATTGGAAATACTTGTTTTAAAAAGTATAATATGACACTGGAAAACTTTATTAATAAATAAAGTTAAAATGAGAGCTTTGTTACTAAATGAAATCATCCTCTGAAACAATTATATTGTTCAGTTTTAGATCTTACGACTAACCTAAGATAAGTTAAACCATTGGGAAGATTAGTGCGATAAAAGATAAAATAAACTGTTGGGAAGGTTAGTGTGATAGGTGTGCACATTAGAAGAGAGGTGAGAATTTCTCAAGAGAGTGTCGCACTAATATGTTGTTGCATTGGCCTATAAACATTTTAAATACTTGCTAAACAAATTTTAAATCATTTACACTATTGGGCTCTGACCCGTTTCTATTTCTCTTTCTCTTATATATATATATATATATATATATATATATATGTATATATTACAGGTTCCCAGCCACAGGGGCGTCTTGCGTAGGATCCTTTGGAAGGAACACGCTGCAGCTTAGGTGGGAGTTGCAGGCCTCTTGCTTAGACGACTTCATTTATTTGATTCCACTCTTAGTTTATTTATTCAGTTGGGCATTTGTCGCCCGTTTCCATTATCTAGTTGTTTTATTGGACATTGTGATTCATTTATTTCTACTATTTTCACCTTGGGATTTATTACTGCCTGGATGTTTTACTTTAAGTTTTAAATGTTGGAATTTAGTTGCTGAATGTTTAAATTATTTGGATTTTATGTTCCAGGATAATTATGGTGTGATTCTTTAATATTGAATTGTTGTAAATATTTAAATCTTGGTTTATAAAATAAAAAAATTTGGAAAGTAATGTTTAAAAATGGTTTTGACACTTAGCTTAATTAATTAGGGTGTTTAAACTGGAAAAGTTATTTTTACGACAGTGATGCTAAGAATGAACCAACTGTTCACCTTGATTTTAATTTAATAAAGGAGTGATCGCCCGGTATTTAATTAGGCGGGGTGTCACATTTTTTTCATGTATAAAATTTTACAAATACAACACACCATTGAGAAACACAAAAATACCTGAATCATGGAACCGGGATGTAGGGGTATGAACATATTCCATAGGTTAATCAACACAGATAATCATATCACGTTTGCATGATGGATTTAGACACTACTAACGAATAATCTCAAAACCTACCTTAGGTGTAAAAATAGTGAACTCAAGTGAAATTGACTTAACATAATCAACTAATCAAGACTGAAGTGATTTTCACGCCAATAACACCCAAAACTATGTAATGCTTTACGAGATTTTTATCGGATGAGCAAACCCATTGGTTTTTTTACTAAACTCCCTCAAAATCTCACATCTAGCAATAACACTCGCAATTTTGAAAAAATCAATGCTCATATGTAGCGAAGCATCAATGTTCAAAAAAATGGCCTGTCACTTTTGTTTTTGTGTGCCTTTAATCTTTTTGACACTTTTCTTGCAAATGGTCACTTTTCACGTAAAGTCAAACATGTCTCTTTCATAGCCCCTTTCCATTAAAATAAAAAAATTACCACGAAAATAATTTTAAATCCGGGCAATGGTTCTTACATGCACAACTTTTATTATCTCATTTTTAACATTTGGTTCATTTTAAAAGCATAATTAAGACGAAAAGACTACAATCTACACGTGATAGGTTAGTACAACATTCAAGTATGTCTATGCTCATGTGCATTAAAGATGACAAGGAGTCAAACATGTAGCAAGTTGTCATCATATCACATCTTAAGTGTCTCCACATATTATAAAGCATATAAATGAAATGATGTCATGTATCCAAACATTATAAAATAGTCACGTGAATATGGAATGAATTGGTGACTCGGACATCTTTAATGTTCATCCACATATGGTGAAAAAAATACAAAACTCTTTTTGAATTCTTCAAAAAAATGATCAAAAATAAAATAGTTTTTACCTTTTCACCATTTTAAAAATGAAACCGAAAATTGTTTTGTATTTTTCAAAAAAATTCAAGAAAAAAAATCTTTTTTGGATTTTTCGAAAAATATATCAAAATGAAAAATATAAGGACAATGGTAGTACAATCTAGCAATAGGGATATATGATATGAACATGAAAAACACCTTATTCTAATAAAAAGTCTCAATCTCAATCATTAATCCCGGAGGAGCTCTCAAAAGGAGATGACATCCTAAGAATTCCTCCACCAAATTTTGTGATGTTTTGACTAAATACACAATTTGCTCTCGAAAACTCTCAAAATCTCTCATGCAATGTGCAGGAGAATGCAGAGTAACAGGTGTGGGAGTGTATGAGGGAACACGTATAGGAACACAAGTGCACGCATAATATGAAAAATACCTATGAGACACTCTACCCAACTTAATGAAAAATTCCCTAAAGTTGCATCTTTGCTTGCAATGAGAACAAACATACACGAGCTTAGTTCCACCTCTCTCTAAACGTATATGACGATCTTTATGAGGTGGGTTAGGATGACTAGGTGTGGTTAGGTAGAGGGCCATATGGATCTAACACAAACTCAAGAATCACCTCGGGTGCAACATGAGAAGTGGACACACCGCTATAACCTATTCCTAGCCTCTCTATGTTACCTAAAGTGGGACCAATAAGCATCTTTCCAACCTTATTAGATGTCTCCTCTAAAGTAACCTTAACCTCTCGGGAATGTTTGAGATCTCTTTCAAGTTGGGATACACAGGCTTCAAGTTTCTCACGAGTCTCTAATGAAGATTGAAGATCTCCAGTAAGACTATCCACAGTGTTGGTCAAATCACTCTTTTTCGCTTAAGATGATCAACTACTCATATAAACAAACCTTCACCTTCTCGAGTTGACTCACCGATGCCTCACGCACCCTCAAAACTTTCATCTCTCTCTCTCTCTCTCTCTCCAAATTTAGCACCCTAAGAGACAAATTCGTATTAATTTTTTTTGTCCTCAATGTCTCGATGTACAAATCACAAAAAGCTTTTTAGAAACACACTTTTTCCTCACTTGCAATCTCATCCTCACTCTCACTAGAATTGCCCGAAACATCATCGAGTCTTTCACGTTTAGATAAGTCCTCATCAGCGTGCGATAAACTCGAAGTGCTAATGTGACTAGACATGAATGCAATGGATATTTCATGTAGTTATTCTCTTTTGAATCAATTAACTTGATGTCACTATCGCTAAAAGTGTCTTTATTTGCAATCTCTCTGCCCTTTCTCTATAGACTAGTAGGACACTCATGTCCCTTGTGCCCTTTGTCGTCACACTCATAACACCTTATTTTTTCCTCTTTCTCATTGCCATCCTTGACCTCATTATTATTTTTGTCTTTCCCAAAAATCTTTTTATTGGAAGAATTTTCTTTGAAAAATTTGAGAAACTTTTTAAAATTTTTAGCAAACAAGGACAAGTCATCAAAATCACACCCACCCTCATATTCAGACTGACAAACTCTCCCCTTTTTCTTCTTCTTAGTTTGAGTCTTTAAAGAGATCCCTATATCCTTGGGTTTAATGGTTGTAGGTAACATATTTATCTCACAATTCTGAAAGTCTCCTACCGCTACAAAAAAAGTACTTTTTAAGATGAAACCTTTTGAGACGGTTAAAATTTAGGTATCGAAAACTAACCTTTTGAGACGTCTAAAATTAACCGTCTTAAAAACTACTCTTTTTAAGATAACTTTTATTCCCCGTCTCAAAAAGTAGTATGTAAAGAGAAATCAAATTAGTAGTTGTCTCAAAAGATATACTTTATGAGACAACCATAAAATATTTCGGTTCCTGGTTCTCACATTTTAGGTTCCCGCTTCTTGTAAGCCTAAGAACAAAAAAGAAAGTAAAAAAGACATAAAAAACAACCCACACCTCGGTTCTTCTTCTCTTCTTCACCCGTCGCACACACCATCCCTATCCCTAGTCGTGCACATCATCCCTAGCTTAGCCTCGCTGCTCTAGCCCTAGCCTCATTGTCCTAATCACCAGCTATCCCCATCAACCTAGGTAAGTCACATATGGCTTCATATGTGTTTTTTACTCAAGTTACATATAGATCCGTGTTAGGTGCAATTTCTGATTATTTAAGATAATTTTTAGTGGTGATAGGAGGTAGAGGGTGAGCCAATTGAAAACCCGGATTGTCAATTGGTTGTTGTAGTATATATTTAAGATTAATTTCTGAAAATATTTGTGAGAATTTTAGTTAGAGTTATTGATATGTTTGTTTGTGTTATTTAATTCATGGCATTTGCAAGTAGTTCATGCTATTAATTTGATTTACTGTTCGATTATGATTTTATTTTGTGATATATGTCATCGACCCAAATTAATTCAAACATGCATCACCGTTGAAAAAATCACCAATGTTATCCAATACCATATTTTTTTTTGGTTACATCTAATACCATATCAAAAGCTAAATCTTTAACATAAAAACCACTAAGGTTGTGTTTGATTACAAAGTTGGAAAATGGTTGAGAAATAGTTCATTTTTATTAGAGGTAGGAAAATGTGTGGAAAAGATAAGAGGGATTTGGCCTTTCTTTTGAAGTTTTTCATGGAAATCAAGTGGGTGAGATTTTTTTTTCATGAAAAATGATAAAAACATGGAACACTTTTCATATTTATAAGTAGTGTTTTAATAGAATGCATAAAAAATCAAGAACCTCAAAAGTAAAAAAATGAGTTAAAATGACTATATTCTAAGGAAAACCATCCAATGCCAATCAAACATACCCTAAGTATTGGGACACAAGCTCCAACATATGAGGTGATACTCGAAAGAAAGAATTAGTTAAAATTCTAGTTTACGCAACAAATTAGTACACACAAAAAAGTAATATCACGATCTTTAAAGAATCTAAAAAGATAAACTTGATTTTTCATTCTCTCGCTGCCTCATTTACTATCTAATTATATATCTTTTATCAAAAAATGTTTACAAGATTAAAGGAGTATGAGAGGTTGAGGTTGAAGAAAATAGAAGAGAATAAATCAAAATTGATAGAATTGGGAGTCCATAAATTGTATTCGACAATGCGAGATTGTGCTAAAAGTAAGAAAAGTAAATCAAAGAGTAATAAAAAATTGGTTAATGATGATGAAGTGTACGTTCCATACAAAGGAGAAGATGAACATAGTGATTCGAGCGGGGACGAAAATGGGTATGTTGGTTGGGTTTTTTTACGCATAAATGTTTAATGATGTAGATGTTAAAATGTTGATTGTGTGACTTTTTAATTGCGTTGGATGCTATCATTTCTTAAGATTTCGTGCGTTAGTACTAAAATGTTGATTGTGTCAATTTTTAATTGCGTAACATGCTTTCCTCTCTTGACGTTTTATGTTGATTGTGACTTTTTAATGATGTAGATATGAATATTTACGCGTTGAATTGTTGGGTTATATTATTATTATTATTATTATTATTGTTATTATTATTATTATTATTGTTATTATTATTATTATTATTATTATTATTATTATTATTATTATTTCAATTAGTTTTCTATCATAGTTGTTAAATCATGATACATATTGTATATCGAAAACCCTATGTATCGTGAAGCGTGAATCGTATCGCGACATGTATCGTATGATACAACACAAAAAACAAATAAAAATTTAAAAATTAAATAAAAATATGGAGAACACTTTACAATAAATTATATAACATAATATCATATCAACTTCTAATTTCTCTACAAGTCATATCAAAAAGAGAATCCACAAGTCATATCTACTTGAACCATATTCTCTTTCCCTGTCTCCTCAACAAGCGAATCAAGTAATTCACATAGTTTGTCCCATCCTTTACAAAGGAGGAAGTATCCAATGATTTGAAAAAATCGTTCCACGAGGACTATTCACGTGGAAATTAGTTAAGAACCTTGATTTCCCTATTAGTCCATCCATCCGACATAAGAGTGTACCCCGTCTTCTTCCATTCTTGTTTATATTTATCCAAATTTACTTCTATATTTTCAACTTCCTTATTTAAGTAAGTAACTCTTGTCTCATAGTAAGACGATGGCTTTAGCCCCTTCCCATAATAAGAAATTCATTTTACCATCTTTATGAATAAGGGACTTTTTACTACATTAAAACTATACCATTTCCATATTAAAATCTACCAACTTTTTTCTCACATCTTCGGGGCATTGCATAAACTTTTTTGCAATTTTCCTCGTACCGGCAAGATGGTGCTTCATTATGAAATTACCACCCCATTTTGCATCCTTACAAAAATTGAATCTTACATGCAATCTATTATCATTCACATTTTCAAAATAATCCAATGTGGGTTCAAACATAACATTTCTCTTTTTTTAGTCATTTCCTAAATAAATAAAGAGAAAATATCAAAGATCAAAGCTACCAAAATAATAAATAATTAAAGACAACATAATAAATAAGTAGGAAGACATTAAATAGGTTGAAAAAGTGAGAAACAATAAATAAATAAACTAGGTTACTGACCAAAGTACCAAAAGAAAGGATATTAAATAGGGTGGAAGCTTCTCTTTGCAAAAACTTAAGGAAAAAGACAAGAAAGTGTTGTTTGAAAGAGGTGGAAAAAATATTAATGGTGAGGAGGACAAGAAAAATAAGAATGGGGTCTTTCATACCTAAGGTTTTGTTCCTTTATGGGTTTAAAATTCTTTAAACATTATTATAATCATTTTTAGCCAGGAAAAAATGTTTTTCTTCAGTTTTTTAAGTCCTGGTGCCTAAATAACCCAACTCCACCCGACTTCACTGAATCGCAATTGAATCGCGAATCGCCCGATTCATGTATCAAATCACGATTCAGCCTCGATACCAACGATAAATTGACATTTTCGATATAGTCATGCGATACATATCTTTTTATGCCGATATCGAACCGAATTCGTCGATACGTATCGCGAATCGGGCGATACTAACAACAGAGTATGCTATTGAAATTTTTGACTTTATGTATCAAATTATTGGGAATCATTTGTTTTGTAATTATTAGGTATAATGGAAAAGTGTTGTATTAATTTAGGTAATCTGTGTTCAAAAGAATACATTGACGGGATTGAAGGATTTCTTAACTATGCATACGGAAACAAGGACATTGGGACAACATAAATATATTGCTCTTGTTAGAGATTCGCAAATCAAGTATACCACACCCGACAAATGGAGAGAAATCACCTTGAGATGTATGGTTTTGACAAGACTTAAAAGGTTTGGGTTTTCCTTGGAGAGACTTTTAGTGGGGTAGGAAGCAATATGAATTCTTCACGGGATGATATGCTAGTTGATGATAGTTCAAGAGGGAAGGGGTATTCCTCACAAATATGTAAATATGAGTAATGATGAGGAATGTAGAACCGAAGAAGTCTTCGAATCGGACAAAAATATTCCAGAGTATTCTAGACTTTTAAAGTAGGCGCAGTGCAATTTGTATAAAAATTGTCCAGAGGGGGTTACGAAATTGTCATTTATTGTTGAACTCTTGCACATGAAGAAACTTTATGGATGGACAAATCGCTCTTTCACTAAGTTGTTGGGTTTTTGGGGGCGGGTATTTTTGAGTGCTAGAATTCCGAAGTCTTACTATCAGGCCAACAAGCTAACGAAGGACTTGGGATTTAAGTACGAGACATGGGATGCATTCCCAAACAATTGTATGTTATTTCGAAATCAAACTGAGAATTATGAAAAGTGTGATATTCTTCTCCATATAAAGATGATGATTCAAGTGTGGGTGTCCAAGGACTGAAGGTAGCCTTAAAAAAAGTAAGGTATTTCCCTTTGAAACCAAGATTGTAGAAATTATTTTGGTCATCCCATTCATCTCCTCTAATGAAATGGCATGTCGAGTAACGGATTGATGATGGTGTCTTGAGGCATCCAGTAGATTCTCGTGCTTGGAAAACATTTGATGAGCAAAACCCATTGTGTCCATCCCCGGATATATCCCCTCGCGGCGGGAGAGGATCCCTCTAGGTCTCACGCATCCCTCTCGGGAGTACTTCAGCCAACATCAATGAATGAGGTGAAAAATGTAGAGAGATAGAGTTGCCAGCCTATTTTACTCAAAACAGACAAAATAAAAGGGATCCATCCCGAAGGACAACATCCAAAGACATACTGATACATACGAAACCGAAATGATTCGAAAAGGGTCCAGAGGCTAAGTTACGAAATGGGAAGGTGTTAGTCACCCAATCCGCCCTTATGGTCTCTCATGGGTTGTTGCTATTTTCCTTTATTTCCCCATGATATGTGTGCATGTGTATACATAGTGGAGATGGGAATCATCTAGTTTTATCATGGAAGAGATAAAGCGAGTCATCCATAGCAATGTTCCAAAAAGTAATATTAGAAAATATGATTTATGCGATTATCCTAGCATCGATCATTATAAGGGAATGATAATGCATGTGGAATAATATGATATTAAGAACACACACACACACACACACACACACACACATACATATATAGATATATATATATACAAAGAATTTAAGAGAGTTAAGTTTAAAGAATATAGAAAAATAGGAAAAAAGTAGAAAAATAACTCGAGTCTCGGGTTTTACCCCGAAATGCCTACATAGCCTATAGAGGCATCAAAGTCCACGTAGTTCGTATGAAAAATGAGGGGTGGGATTTATCCCAAAAATCCAATCGGGGACTTCTCTTATATGGGTGTGTGTGTGTAAAAAAAGTGTTTTAGTTGTGAGAAAAGTATGAGAATTCCCGTTTGGAATTTATGAGAAATTCTCTTTTTCTTATTTTTCTTGGGTTTGATTTATATGAAAATAAAAGATGGGTGATAATACTAGATAAAAAGTATATTAGGATATATGAGATAAGAGAATAAAAGTACTTAGTAACAAAACAAACTAATGAGAATTTAGGCAAATTTAAGGAGAGAGTGGAGAAAGTTGGACCTTTTTGAAGATCTTGAGCTTGATCTTGGATGTTGAAGAGTGGATCTTGCACTTTGATGATGATGATGGAGAGTACTTAACTCATGGTTTTTGATGAAAAGGGTGATGAAGGTTGAAGGTTGAAAAGGGATTTGAATGTGGAAATCACATTGACTTCTTTAGGGGTTTTCTAAGCTTGCCGAGAGTGATGGATCTCTGATTTTTCTCTTTTTCGAATGAGGTTAGGCCCTACTTTTTATAGGCCCAAGGCATTAATGATCATCACAACCCTGGTCCTGCCAATCGGTAGGTGTGGTTAGGCACACTGCCGATAGGAAAGGTTTGGAACCTGTCATTTGGTAGTGTCTTTCAGGTTCTTTTAAAAAATCGATCATAGAGAGCGAACTGTTGATCTGAATTATGAATGGGGTGAACCATTGGAAAGGTATTTTAGAGACATTCGAAATCCTTTGGACTGCTCCCGGGTTCGGGAGTTGACTTTGGGTCAATTATGGCTCGAAAGCGCTCGTCGATCCTTTGGATAAGGAAACTTCAAACGCAAACGAATCGTTCGTCCATATGGTAAGTCAGAATCTCACATTGGGAGGACCATTAGAAAGGTTAGGATATGTACTTCGACAGTCCAAAGAGTTTGACCTGGTTCGGGGAGTTGACTTTGGTAAACCACGGCCTGGAAGCGTTCGGTGACCTTTCGGAGTAAAACGGATCATTCGTTCGTACCATTAGTCAGAATCGTGCACGGGGAGGACCGTTGGAAAGGGGTTTCAGTGCCCTTTAAAGATTCATTCAGTCTCAATCGAGTTGAAGAGTTTAACTTTTGGTCAAATGGAGCCTAGGAGTGGCCGATGGCTTTTAGGTTAGTACCTGGGGTATGACTTGGGTTTGCAATAATGAAGGCAGGTGCTAGGGAACTAAGGAGAGGTTAGGGGGTATTAGAATGGGGTGTCTATGGAGCCCCTTGACGAGGGAGTTTGGAGCAAATGATAGTCGTCGAATTGACACCACATGATGCCTTTGAAATAGGATGATGTAATACCCCGTATTTCTGAGTATTTCTATTTAATTAAATTGGAGAATTAAATGAGAAAATATGATTTGATTTAAATTACGCCTTAAAAGTAATTTTGTGAGATTTATTAATAATTGTGATTATGGAGTATTAATCGAGAGATATATACTGATTAATATTGCCTCTTTCTATTTAGTTAGTGCGAGTACTAAATAGTTACTTAGCATGTGTTGACCATTTTGGGGTGAGAACGAGTAATATATGTTTAAGTGACTGAAATGATAATTTAGAGGTCACAAATGAGTCCCAAAGGGTCGAATTAGTCAAAATAGTATACCCGGGGGTACTAATTGAGTCCCGGGGTAATTTTGGACTAACTCGAGACTGTTCGGGGGCATTTTGGTCTTTTAACATGCGAGGGTATTGAAACTTATGAATTTGAGAGTCTCTTATCAGCCATATAAAAGAGGGGTTAGGGTTAGAACATCCATGTAAACACCAAGACCATTAGATTAAAGGAGAAAATCATTCTCAAGGCTTAGAAGATGCTTTTGAAGAGGTTGGGTTTGGATCTTGCATCCTAGGAGCTAAAGGAGGAAGGATTGAAGAAGAGAAGCATCAGTCCATCATGAACTCCACGAAATCAGAACCTCTCTATCAAGGCAAGTTGTTTGTTACAAAAATTATAAAGTTATAATACCCATGTGTAAGGTTTTTGAATGCTTTTGTTAAATCCCTATCTTGGTAAGAAAGGAATGATATTTATGCATATTGGGATAGGAGTCGCATGTAGAATGATTTAACATATGTAGAGGAATAATATTCAGAGCTGATTTGATAATTATTTCAGAATAAAATCTGGGTTTTGAATGAATATATGGGAAGAACACCATAACTAGGGTTTTAAGAAATTCTGAGTTTAATTCATTATTTCTTTAAATGAATTGAGGTTTTGATGTATTTGAAACGTTGGAAATTGTCCTAGTATATGTGGGAACATGTTGGGATAATTGGTTTGAAGTCTAGTGTATTATAATGAAGTTTTGAGATTTGTTAAGGGAAGAAGAAACTAACATAGAAGACGAACTGCTGCTGCCCTTAATCGATCTTGAATGTCGATCGATCGACTGGGTCGATCGATCGAGACCAGGAGTCGATCGATCGACTTAAGCTATTTTTCTCAAATCCTTCCTTGGTTAAGGTTTATTTGATTCTAGGGAATGAATGGGAATTCTAGGATTTATATTATACTTATATGGGAATGAGAATAAGACCAATAGGTATATTTTTTAGGTTCTATAAGGCCATTGGATGTTGGACATGGATTATGGACCAATGAGGATAAACCAATTGAGTAAAGCATCGGGGAATTTGGAATTGAGTTACGAGGCGAGGTAAAGTCAATTCAAGTGAGAGACGAGTAGGGTAAGTAATAACTACTGAAATTATATGTGAGGGGTAACTATGGCCCTTAGAGTGAGTGAATACTCAAATAAATGCGATAGTGAGAAATCGTAAATTGACGGATACGGTTAAAATAAGAGAATACTATATTACGTACAAGTATGATTGATAGGTCGGGTGTGTACCTACTAAATTGTATGGACGATTAGGTTGAGAGATGTATACTTAAATTAACTACGTTGGGGTCGATGATGTATTCCGAACTAACGTAGGGTTATTATATATTTGGGTCGATGGAGTATTCCGAACTAACATTGTGTCATCATATGTTTGGGGTCAATATAAAATACCGAACCAAACCTTCGAACTGGTGGTGTGATGAAATATTCTGAGCCAGAATATGTGTATATAAATAATTGGGGTCGAGGTATCATTCTGAACCAATTCTTACTTGGGGTCGATGAATCATTCCAAGCAAAGAGTCCTTTGTGACAACCCGCCTAAATAAACACCGGGTGATCAGTCCTTTACTAAATTAAAATCAAGGTGAACGGTTGCCTCATTCTTAGCATCAGTGTCGCAGAAATAAAATTTCTAGTTTAAACACCCTAAATAATTAAGCTAAGTGTCAAAACAATTTAAACCTTTTATCCATTTTATTAAATTCCAATATGAAAACCTTTTTAATAATCAATAGTTAAGAATCGCATAAATTTTACGGATGACAATTGACACACAAGAATTTAACTATTCTGATAAACCAATACCAAGTTTAAAAACTACAAATGAATCATTCTGACAAGAATTAAATCCCAAAGAATCCCAAATATAGAAAATAAAAGAACATAAATCTCTGAGAAATCTTGAACTGAATAGAGAAACGGGTGACACATGCCCAAACTAAGTAGAACTAATATAAGAGAAGAATTAATAAAGTGGTCGTCTAAAGCAAGGGCCTGCAACTCCCACATAAGCTGCAACACGTCCGGTCCAAAGAATCAAAGCATGAAGCCCTTGTGGTTGGGCACCTATAATATATACATATATATACAAGAGAAAAGAAATAATAGGAAACGGGTCAGAGCCCGAGTGTAAAAAAGTTTAAGAATAGTTTAGAAAGTATTTAGAATGCTTACTGGATAATGTAATAACCATGTTAGTGTGGGACACTCTCTTGAGATTTCTCACCTCTCATATAGTGTGTACGCCTACCATACTATTAACCTCAGAAGTTCATTTTAACTTACTCTCCCATACGATTCATCCCAAGAAAATACTATGGCTAAGATAATTAATTTTTAAAAATTAAACTATCTCATATATTTTATATTACTTAGAATACTCAGTATTGTGACCAAAATTCTCAAACACTTATAATAAAGTTGGAGTATTTATTCATTACTTAACTATTCTTGTGCACAGTAGAAAGTTCCCATATTTTAGTCACTCAAATAAGATATATACTATCGGCACCTCATATAAAATCTACGGTGCTGGCATACTCTGCTATCAAGTCCCCGTATCACTCGTACTAAGGGAAATACTAGCTAGGAATCACTCTCGAACTGTATTAATACAAAACACATACAAATGGAGGAGAAGTATAGTTCCAAGTCACTAAGAGGTCAGCACACACCCTGACATCTCTTAGGACCATCTGACTATCACTCAAATAGCCTGTATCAAGGATACTATCTTCTAGGGTACAAGTCATTATTCCTCATAAAGGACCAATCGAGATAAGACTGTCCTGGCGCGAAAACCTCCATGATAGAAAGTATCTCGGGTATGATTTTTACACAGATACATAATATATCCATAATCATACAGTCATATATATATAAATATTCACATTTCCTAAATTAGGTGCGCCCACGACCCATGATTATAATTATTCGTTCTTAGCACATTGTTCTCGATTATCTCGCATAATGAATTCGTCACTATTATTCTCATATATAATTTTCTTCATACTTACTTCTCATCTCTCGAAGTATTCTATCTCCCTAAGTATAATTTCAGTAGGCATACTCTCACTTATCTTCTGGTCTAACTCCCTTACGAGTCTCGATCTTTTATTAAACATAGGCATGATTTCTTATGTGTGAATAACTTTCCGTTAACCCATAATTTCATCCTACATTAAATTTCACTCAACGGGGTCTCCCTAAACCCTATTGGTCCTCTTTATAACCCACTATGCTCTATCAATAATAATTCAGGGTTCCTACACATTTTAACCGGATTAAACATAAAGAAGGAAAATACACAGTTTTCCAGGAGGGATCGATCGATCGATGAACGAGGTCGATCGATCGATCGTCGATCAATCGATGTTCTTGATTGATCGTTCGATCAAGCAGTTATGATGAATTCTGCAATTGTCAAGTTACGGGTTTGCCTCTCCAACCTCAACCAAATATCCATTAACGATCCCCAAACTCCCAAACAACATTACTACTGGTACTATATACCTAACTGCATGATTTCGTACATGAAACATGTTCAAATTCATCGACGGTATCGAAATAACAGGGTAAAATTTACATCAACTTCAAGAACCCTAATTTTGGAAGAAACATTCATTCTTCTAATTATTTCCCAGATTTTCTTGCTTCTAAATCAATACTAATTCGTGGGTAATCCTATACATATGAAGGGAATGTCTAGAATATATAAAATTTCTCTAAACATGAGACTTAGGATCTCTAAATTATTAATTTATTCCATAAAACATGTTCTTGATAATCCTAAACTAACATGGGTGAGACATTAACTAAAAACAAAGCAAGATAGAGACTTGCCTGGAATTCAAGTTTCTGATTTGTGGATGAAAATGGTACGGTTGCTTTCCTCATTGCGCGATTTACGTTTTAGTGGTGGTGGCGGTGCAAACGGATGAGTCTTTGGCCTTGGGTTGCTTGGAAAGTTCTCCAACTTCTTCTCTAATGTCCGTTCTTTGGTTTTGTGTTTGTTAACCCTAGAAGAAAACTCATAAAGGCTGATATATCCTTAGGAAATTCGTGGGTTTATTTACCCAAAAATATAAAATGTCCATAATACCCTCCCGAGATGCCAATTTGGCTTAAAAATGCCTCGAGACCCAAACAAAACCCCCCGAGTACATTATCTTGACTATCTCGACCCTTTCGGACACATTGGCGCACTCAAAATGACCATACGGGTGACTTAGAATTTAATCACTTTTAATCATAATAATTATTCTCGACACGACACAGGCGCATCCCGATTTAATTTCCATAATTGTCAAATTATACACTCGTGATAATTTTAATAAATTCGATTATACATATTACTTTACCCCTTAGGAAATATTCAACAAATTTCCAATAATTACTAACTCTCATCACGCTGGTAAATATTTAAAATAACTTTCGGATGAATATTAAATAAATAATTCAATTTAAATTTAATAAATCCCCAAACTTAAAAGCCATAAAAATACGGGGTATTACATACTTCCCCATAATAACGGAATTTTGTCCCGAAATTCGAAAAATAAGGCATACCTAGTAAGAATATATTTGGGTATCTCTCGTGTATATCTACCTCGCGTTCCCAAGTGGATTCCTCCACATTATCATGATTCCACTGGACTCGTACAAGTGGAACTACCTTCGACCTCAATTTCCTCTCGTTATGGTCTAGGATAGCCATTGGTCTCTCCCTGTAAGAGCTGTGGGGATGTAATTCAATCTCCTCTATCACGATGTGGGTGTGGGCCATATCATCTCGAAGGTATTGTCTCAATGATAAAATGTGGAATACATCATGAATGCGGTGCAAGTGTTCTGGCAGCCCCAATCTTTATACCACCGTACCAATCCTCTCGATAATGGGAAATGGTCCCACGTACCTCGGAGTCAAATTCCCCTTCTTCCCAAACCTCATCACTCCTCTCATAGGAGACACACGCAGTAATACTTGGTCCCCCATGCTAAACTCTAGAAAAAACTATTTTGCATCGGCGTAGCTTCTCTGCCTATCCTAGGCTACCCGAATGCGACTCTTGATAAGCTCGATCCTAGCTGAAGTTTCCCGAATCACCTATGGTCCGAGCAACTTGTTTTCCCCCACCTCTATCCAACAAGCTGGAGAACGACAAGGCCTGCCATACAATGCCTCAAATGGGGTCATGCCGATCGTGAACTGGTAGGAGTTATTATAAGAGAACTCCACCAGTGGAAGATACGGCTCCCAACTTCCTCCAAAATCAAGGACACACATGCGTAGCATATCTTCCAGTATCTGATTGGTACGCTCTATTTGTCCATCCGTCTGTGGGTGATAAGCTGAACTCAATCTCAAATCTGTACCCATGGCCTCCTGAAAGCTCTCCTAGAAGCGCGACTCAAAAATCTTGTCTCTATCAGACACAATATCCAGGGCCACCAAATATAGCCTAACAATCTCGGTTATTAATAACTATGCATACTAGCTCGTGGTATAGTCTGTCCGTACTGGCAGGAAATGAGCTACCTTGGCCAATCGATCCACTATAACCCATATAGAGTCGTGACCTCGCTGTGATGTAGGCAGCCCAGTAATGAAGTCCATGGAAATACTCTCCCACTTCCACATAGGTATCTCCAACGGCTGAAGTAACCCCGACGGACTCTCATGGTTTACCTTTACCATTTGGCAAGTAAAACACTTGGGCACGAACTTGGTAATGTCCTTCTTCATTCCACTCCACCAGTACGGTCGCCTCATATCCTGGTACATCTTATCCCCTCCGAGATGTACCGCAAATCTGGACTCGTGAGACTGTGTCATCACTGCATGACGTAAGTCTTCTCCTTCTGAGACCACCTCCCATTAAACCTCAAACCCCCATCAGAACTTACTGAATAGGACTCAACACCCTCAACTAAAAGTTGTGCAATCTTCTCCTGACAAAACGTATCCATTGACTGTGCCTGTATCACCCTCATAACAATCTCGAGCGTGACTGGCATGACAAATATAAAGGAATGGGCTACCGCGTACTGGTGACCCAACTCTTTCCACTTCTCTTTCCATATGTCCGCTATGTCGCCTACCAGTCTACGGCTTAACACATTAGCAACCACGTTAGCCTTTCCCGAATGGTACTGTATCTTGAACTGTTAGTCTTTCACAAACTCCAACCATCTGCGCTGACGCATGTTCAACTCTCGTTGAGTGAACAAGTACTGTAGTGACTTGTGGTCTGTGAACTAGGGAAACTTCTCCCCCAACAATTAATGTCTCAAAATCCTCAATGCAAGAACAACCACTAGTAGCTTTAGGTTATGGGTGGGGTAATTCCTTTCGTGAGGCTTAAGCTTGCGAGAGACAAAAGCTATACCCTTCTCCCCCTGTTGAATTACTCGCTCGAGTCCCCATAAAGAGGCGTCATTGTACACCAGATACTCCACTCCCAGCTTGGACAAAGCAATAACTGGTGCTGAAGTCAACTTATCCTTCAGCTCATCGAAAGCCAATTAACAAGCATCGTCCCAAATATACGGTAGTCCCTTATGAGTAAGATTCGTCAATGGACCCATAATCATTGAAAAGCCTCGAATGAATCTCCTGTAGTACCCGGCTAACCCTAAGAAACTACGCACTTCTGTCGGTGTCATGGGCTATCCCCACTCCCTCACTGCCGACACTTTACTCAGGTAAACTGATATTCCCAATTCCAACACAACATGTCCTAAAAACTGTACCTCCCGTAGCCAGATCTATACTTCTCATACTTAGCATACAACTGATGCTCTCGTAGGGTCTAAAGAACCTGCCTCAAGTGCTCGGCATGCTCCTCCTTAGTGTGTGAATATATCAGGATGTCATCTATGAAGACGATGACAAACTAATCCAAGAACTCTCTGAACACTCGGTTCATTAAGTCCATGAATACGACTGAAGCATTTGTGAGCCTAAATGGCATGACTCTGAACTCATAGGAGCCATATCTCGTTAAGAAAGTAATATTCGACACATCATGTTCCCTAATCCGTAGCTGATGGTATCCGATCTCAAATCTATCTTTGAAAAGAAGGTTGCTCCTCTCAGTTGGTCAAACAGGTCATCCATTCGAGGCAACGAATATTTATTCTGTATCGTGACCTTATTCAGCTCCTGATAATCCACGTATAACCTCAGCGAACCATCTCTCTTCTTCACAAACAAAACTGGAGCCCCCCAAGGTGAGGTTCTCCTAGGAATGAAGCCCTGAGCTAATAACTTCTCTATTTGGTCCCGCAACTCCCTCATCTCCGCTGTAGCCATACGGTGTACGGTGCACGTGCTATCGATCGAGTGCCTGACATCAAGTCTATGACGAAATCTATCTCTTGACTAGGGGTAGGCCCGGTATTTACTAGAATACATCTGAATACTCACAAATAACTGGAATCGAATCCAGGGGAATCACAATCTCCTTAGAGGTATCCTCCTCTATGTAGTACAAATGGGTGGAAGATCCTCCCTATGGGAAAGGAATCACCACCAAAAACATCTCCTGCCCCAGAATGGCAAAAATAATTCTCCTACTGAAACAATCTATCACAACTCTGTATGCGGTGAGCCAATACATGCCAATAATAACATCGTGCTCATGCATTTTTAATACTAGCATGTCTGTCGAAAAAATCAAGCTACCAATCTCTATCCCTACACCCCGGCATATAAAGAAAATCAAAGACCCATTCTCTAGTGGTGAGTCTATGCATGTCACAGTGCTCTCCGTCGTGTCTAATAATTCTAAGGCCTGTGCAAAATGAGTATCTATAAAATAGTATGATGCCCCAGTATCAAATAAGACCCGACCCATATTTCCATGGATAGGAAATGTACCCTCAATCACAGGCGGTGCCTAAGGTGCTGCTGCTTGGAGGACGTTATAGACACGTCTGTACTGCAATTTCCCCTACTGAACTGGAGCTGCTGAGATGGTGGGTAAGGCTGGCACCTGAGCTGGCGCTGGGAGGGAGGCTGGAAAGAGTGGCCTTTGTAGCTCATTACGGGCACCTTGTTGCTGTGGGGCCCTATCCCCCTTTGGGAAATCCTATCACCTATGGACATTCTTGCCACATCTGAAACATCTACCCCTGAAGTTACCTCCCCTCTGCCCTTACTAACTACGACCTTGTTGGCCGTTACCACCCCGCCAATGACCCTGCTGAAAACGTTACTGGCCCTGATGGCCCTACTGCTGTCCCTGCTACTAACGGTGTTGACCCTGTTGGCCATGCTGATTAGACTGGCCTTGCTGGCCATGACTAAATCCCCCAAACACCTATCTGGAGTCACCTGATCGGAATCACTTGGCAGGGTCCCCCTGATGGGAACTCTTCTCACTGTGACGGGTCTGCCCCTGGGCTATTGGTGCCCCACCAGTATTACTTCCCCATGTCCTTCCCTGCTAGCTAGACTCCCCTGCTTGTTTGCTCCCCTACATATGGAAGCGATGATCCTGACAGTGTAACAAAGAAGCGTTGAGTACATCAGTGTAGGTACTCAATGATAGATTGCCTATAAGGTGCTGACGGATCCTCCAGGCTAATCCATCTACAAATAGCAGTATCTTCTTCTCCTCAGTGGGTGAATCATTTGTAACTATAGTGAGAAGCCTAGTAAACTCCTACTTCTACTCAGTAACGATCATACTCTCCTTCTTAAGATTCAGTAACTTTTGCCTCATCTCAGTTTGCACGGCGGATGGGAAATACTTACAGTTAAACCGCGCCCAGAATGACTAAATCATGATGTTATCCCTCTCCTCCAAGGTGGTGGTGGACTCTCACCACTACAAAGAGGCCCCCACTAGCTTGAAGGAAGCCAAAAGCTGTCACTACACGTCATTGCACTCGTACATGCGCAGATGCCTCTGGATATCCTTCTTACATTGGCTGGCGACTACGATGTTCGAACTACCTGAGAACTTTAGGGGATGCACCTTCTAGAAGGTATCCCTAACCTGCTCCCATGCATATGGAAGTTGTACTAGTACTGGCGTCACTGCCTGAATCTAGGGTGGAGCCTGCTGCACCACCGCTAATGCGGCATTTACCGCCTGAGCAACAATAGCGGCTACTTCAGTTGCGTTCATCATTCCCTGAGCCGAAGCTACTAGATGCTTGGCCTGGGCATTCCTATCTAGGGGTGCGCGTCTCGAAGGCATCTGAAATGAGAAGGAAATCTTTTAGTCTACAGTTATTAACAAATCTCAAATAACTGAAGACGTAAGCGTAAATACAAGAATACAACAGTCCTAAAAATAGGGCTCTATATCAAAGATGCTTAGCTGGAAGCAAAATAAACCGTACAGATCCTAAAGGACACTAAAACCTGATGCTCTTGTACCTCCCGTGACACCCCGCCTAATTAAACACCGAGTGATCAGTCCTTTATTAAATTAAAATCAAGGTGAACGGTTGGATCATTCTAAGCATCACTGTCACAAAATAAAATTTTCAGTTTAAACACCCTAAATAATTAAGCTAAGTGTCAAAACAATTTAAACCTTATATCCATTTTATTAAATTCCAATATGAAAACCTTTTTAATAACCAATAGTTAAGAATCGCATAAATGTTACGGATGGCAATTAACACACAAGAATTTAACCTTTATGATAAACCAATACCAAGTTTGAAAACTACAAATGAATCATTCTGACAAGAATTATATCCCAAAGAATACCAAATATTGAAAATAAAAGAACATAAATCTCTAAAAAATTTAGAACTGAATAGAGAAATGGGCGACACATGCCCTAACTAAGCATAACTAAAATAAAAGCATAATCAACAAAGAGGTCGTTTAAAGCCAGGGCCTGCAACTCCTACATAAGCTGCATCACGTTTGGTTCAATGAATCTAAGCATGACGCCCTGTGGCTGGGCACCTAGAATATATACATATATATACAAGAGAAAAGAAATAACCGGAAACGGGACAAAGACCAAGTGTAAAACAGTTTAAGAATAGTTTACCAAGTATTTAGAATGCTTCTCGGCTAATGTAACAACCATGTTAGTGTGCAACACTCTCCTGAGAATTCTCACCTCTCATCTAGTGTGTACACCTACCGTATTATTAACCTCATAAGTTCATTTTAACTTACTCTCCCATACGGTTCAACCCAAGAAAATACTATGGCTAAGATAATTAATTTTTAAAAATTAAACTCTCTCATATATTTTATATTACTTAGAATACTCAGAATTGTGACCAAAATTCACAAACATTTATAATAAAGTTGGAGTATTTATTCATTACTTAACTATTCTTATGCACAATAGAAAGTTCCCATATTTAAATTAGTCACTCAAATAAGATATATACTATCGTCACCTCACATAAAATCTATGGTGCTGGCATACTCTACTATCAAGTCCCCATATCATTCGTACTAAGGGAAATACTAGTTCAGAATCACTCTCGAATTGTATTAACACAAAACACATACAAATGGAGGCGAAGTATAGTTCCAAGTCACTAAGAGGCCAGCACATACCCTCACGTCTCTTAGGACCATCTGACTATCACTCAAATAGCCTGTATCAAGGATACTATCTTCTAGGGTATAAGTCGTTATCCCCCATAATGGCCCAATCGAGATAAGAATGTCCCGGTGCGAAAAGCTCCATGATAGCAAGTAGTTCGGGTATGATTTTTACACAGATACATAATATATCCATAATCACACAGTCATATATATATATATATATATATTCACATTTCCTAAATTAGGTGCGCCCACGACCCATGATTATAATTATCCATTCTTAGCACATTGTTCTCGATTATCTCGCATAACGGATTCGTCACTATTATTCTCATATATAATTTTCTTCATACTTACTTCTCATCTCTCGAAGTATTCTATCTCCCTAAATATAATTTCAGTAGGCATACTCCCACTTTCCTTCTGGTCTAACTCCCTTACAAGTCTCGATCTTTTATTAAACGTAGGCATGATTTCTTATGTGTGAATAACTTCCTGTTAACCCATAGTTTCATCCTACATTAAATTTCACTCAACGGGGTGTGCTTAAACCCTACTAGTCCTCTTTATAACCCATTATTCTCTATCAATAATAATCAAGGGTTCCTATGCATTTTTAACTAGATTAAATATAAAGAAGGAAAATACGCAGTTTTCCGGGACAAATCAATTGATCGACGAATGGGGTCAATCGATCGATCGATCAAGAAGTTATGACGAATTTTGCCTTTGTCAAGTTACGAGTTTGCCTCTCCAACCTCAACCAAATCTCCATTAACGATCCCCAAACTCCTAAACAACATTACTAATGGTACTATATACCTAACTACATGATTTCCTACGTGAAACATGTTCAAATTCATCTACGGTATCGAAATAACAGGGTAAAATTTACATCAACTTCAAGAACCCTAATTTTGGAAGAAACATTAATTCTTCTAATTATTTTCCAGATTTTCTTACTTCTAAATCAATACTAATTTGTGGGTAATCCTCTACATATGAAGGGTATGTCCAGAATATATTAAATTTCTCTTAACATGTGATTTAGGATCTCTAAATTATTAATTTATTCCATAAAACATGTTCTTGATAATCCTAAACTAACATGGGTGAGACATTAACTAAAAACAAAGCAAGATAGATACTTGCCTGGAATTCAAGTTTCTGATTTGTTGACGAAAAAGGTACCGTTGCTTTCCTCGTTGCGTGATCTATGTTTTGGTGGTGGTGGCGGTGCAAACGGATGAGTCTTTGGCCTTGGGTTGCTTGGAAAGTTCTCCAACTTCTTCTCTAATGTCCGTTCTTTGGTTTTGTGTTTGTTAACCCTAGAAGACAACTCCTAAATGCTGATATATCCTTAGGAAAATCGTGGGTTTACTTACCCAAAAATATAAAATGACTATAATACCCTCCCGGGATGCCAATTAGGCTTAAAAATGCCCCGAGACCCAAACTAAACCTCTGGGTACATTATTTTGACTATATCGACCCTTACGGACACATTGGCTCACTCAAAATGACCATACGGGTGACTTGGAATTTAATCACTTTTAATCATAATAATTATTCCTGACACGACACAGGCGTGCCCTAATTTAATTTCCACAATTGTCAAATTATACGCTCGTGATAATTTTAATAAATTCGATTATACATATTACTTTACCCCTTAAGTAATATTCAACAAATTCCCAATAATGACTTACTCTCATCACGCTAGTAAATATTTAAAATAATTTCCGGATTAATATTAAATAAATAATTTAATTTAAATTTAATAAATCCCCAAACTTAAAAGCCATAAAAATATGAGGTATTACATCCTTTACGTGTGTCAAAAGGACATAATAGTAATGACTAATATTTAGTATATATTGTGTGTGAAATATATGCTTAATGATATTCTAGTTATGTGTGTCGGTAGATTGATATATGACGTGTTTAATGATACACGTCAAACTGGTAAGTTAAGTAGTGAAACTTAATTATGAAAAGTAACGTTAGATAGAGAATATCTAATTAGTAATTCAAGTAGTGAAACTTAATTTCAAAAGTGGGAAGATATAAATTGTGAGAATTGTAGAAATTTAGTAGTGAAACTAAATGAGAAGTTTTGAAGCATAACATAGGTGAAATGTTACTTGAGAACTAATTAACCTTCCCGAGATGTTAATGAAATGGATGTACTGTATGGGCAATAAGAGAACTTAGGTATAGATAAGTTCAGATGATTACTTTAGTCCTAGTTAGCTTGGGAGATATGGCTAGGAAGGTTAAGTGTAGAACGTTAGGTGTGCCCAATAAATGAGGAGTGAGTAAACTCAAGAGAGTGTACGAGAACCTAACATGTGTAATCAATAACCACATTTTATATTGTGATAAACGCTAGCTAAATATTTTCAAAATGTTTTAAGTACTAAATTTTGCTATAAAATATTTTCAAAACCTTTTAGGTGTCCAGCCACAGGGACGCCATGTATGCTGATTTCATTTCAAGGACTCGCAGCAGTAGCATAGTGCATGCTTACAGGATTTTGATTAGACGATATCTCTCTTTCAGATCTAGTGCAAGATCTCACACTATTCTATGTATGGACTTGTAGTCCGGTATCAGTCTCAGATGTTTAGTTTCAGACTAGTGGTTGTTCTATTGTTGTTTTGGGTATTTTTTACCGATGGTTATTCGGTAATACTCTTGTTCTCTTGTACTTATATTTTTCTGGTTGGGTTGTAGTACATGGTGATTGTTATACTTTGTTCCGCATGGTTAATTATATTTTAAGAAAGATAAAATTTGGCACCGGTCTAATTTTTTTCACTTAGGTGATTAGTAAATAAAAGGTTTTCGACAGTGATGCTAAGAATGAAGCATTTGAGAAAGCTGTTTTAATTTAATAAAGGCTTGATCACCCGATGTTTAATTAGGTGGGGTGTCACAGATGACCAGAGGGTCGAGGTCGATTCTGAGGACCTAAGGAAGATGATGACCGATTCTGTGGGCCAAAGCCAATTCTGAGGGCTTGGTGATGGGGGTGATCGATTCTGCAGGTCGAAGCCAATTCTGGTGGCTTAGGTTATGATGACCGATTCTGCGGATCGAAGCCAATTCTGCGGGCTTAAGGATGAGATGACCAATTCTGCGGGTCGAATCCAATTCTACGAGCTTAAGGATGAGATGACCAATTATTCGGGTCGAAGCCAATTCTGCGGGCTTAAGGTGAGATGACCAATTCTGCGGATCGAAGTCAATTATGTGGGCTTAAGGTGAGATGACCAATTCTGCAGGTCGAAGCCAATTCTGCGGGATTAAGGTGACATGACCAATTCTACGGGTCGAAACCAATTCTGCGGCCTTAAGGTGAGATGACCAATTCTGTGGGTGGAAGCCAATTCTGTAGTCTTTAGGTGAGATGACCAATTCGGCAGGTCGAAGCTAATTCTGTGGGCTTTAGGTGAGATGACCAATTCGGCGGGTCGATGCCAATTCTATGGGCTTAAGGATGAGATGACCAATTCTGCGGGTCAAAGATAATTCTACGCTTTTAAGGTGAGATGACCAATTCTGCGGGACAAAGCCAATTATGCGAGCTTAAGGTGAGATGACCAATTCTTCGGGTCGAAGCCAATTCTGTGAGCTTACGGTGACATGACAAATTCTACGGGTTGAAGCTAATCCTGCGGGCTTTAGGTGAGATGACCAATTCTACAGGTTGAAGCTAATTTTGCGAGCTTTAGGTGAGAAGTTCTTGGGGAAAACTATCAGGAAAATTACCTTATGATTTTGATTTGAGCTGGGGAGCTGATTGTTGGGGAAATCCTTGTGTCTTTTGGAGACTTTACCTAGGGAACAACCAATCTGATGCTGGGGAAGTGATTAAGTGGTCCAGGGTTTAGACGTATTTCTCGGGGAGATTTGAGACCTTTGGGAAATAGGATATGATCATGAAGTTTTGGATATTTTGGAGGTCCTCTAGGGACGTCGTCGGGGAGAGATTTGCTTGGCTTTTGAGAGGTTCGCTGGGTAAATAGGGGTTCCTCTTGAGGAAGTGCAAAATTTTCTTGGTGAAAATGCTTTAAATCCCTTCTGGGATTTTTAGGAAATTTTTGAGGATTTTTCAGGGCTTTCTGGTATTTTCTGGGAATTTTCGTACGGAAATTTAAGGGAGGTGTCGGTCGGCATGGTGTGGAGGGTGCCATTCGGCAGTGGCACAGACTTTTTGGTTTCCTCGAGAAGGCAAAGGGTTAGTGCCGATCGGTAGGTGGGGGGTCAATGTCGATCGGCATGACCCTTGGCATCCTATATAAAGGGGGCGAATTCCCCTTATTTTTCACAGCTTCTTGCCTTCTCTCTTTCTACGATTTTCTTTTGCAAATCATTCTAGCATTACGATCTCTAAAATATGGTCGCTTTTGTGAGCACTGCAGTACACCGGGAATGGTTGGTTGTTGATGACTGGGAAAACGTGGAGTGGAGGGATATGGCGCCTTTTGCTTTGGGGAGCGAGAACTCTTTTAATACATTCGAGCCGGTTGCGGATGAGCGGGCCTTTCTGTGGGAGTCATCGCGTCATCGTTCTTCAAGGGTGGTTAACCCTGGCGGTTATGTAAGTAAAATGACTTTTGGCATTCTCTTTTTTTTGTGGTTTTCCTTTTTTTCTTGGATTCTGACAAGGTTTTTCTCTTTTGGCAGTCTGATGTTTCTCTGTCGAATATGCGTGCTCGCGGGATGATGGGGCTTAAGAATGTCTGGGAGCATCTTCCACCTATGGTACGTTGGGTGGTATCCTCAGCAGGCTTTGGGAGGTTGGCGTCTGTCCTAGATGAGACACCTCGTTCGACGGCAATCTTATGCGCTCTGGGGGAGAGTGGTGGGACACTACCCACACCCTTGGTTTTGGATTTAGGGGAGCTGACTCTGACTCCCATAGATTGTGATGGAGAGAAGATAGAGGTGGATCGCTCTTTACAGGTGAGGCCGAAGGTGGTGCGCGCGACACTTGGTGATGTGGGGAGGATAGTGTCTGGGGACTCCATTCATATGTCGCTACTGAAGGACGTTTTATTGGGGATCGATATGGAGGACGGGCTGCAGGTGAGGCAGATGACCCGATTGTTCATTTTACTAGTGTTGGGCGGATTTCTGGTGGCGTCGAGCGGCAAAATTATCCACTTATGGTTTTTACCATACATGAGGACATTTTTTTAACATCCCTCTCTATGATTGGGGGAGCCTGACTTTGGAGACCCTTTATTTTTCCTTGGATGCATTCAGCGGGTGCGGCCGTAAGTCTTTCACTGGAGCCATGTATCTTCTTGAGGCATTCTTTAATTTTGTGCATTTTCCTTTCATGCATTCGCATTTTCTTTATTCATCTCTTTTTAATTGCAAAATTTTTTTCTTTCGCAGACATGGTTCTATGAGATGATCGGGTGTAATACCCAACTGATTGTTTTGAAGAACGAGACCATTGAGGATTTTTGCTGGTTGAATCGATTGCATAAGGCCAATCGGCAGTCGAGGAGGTCTCTCTCTAGAGGCGGTGCGTCAGGTCTTGAATGGCATAACCAGTGATAGGGTAAGACTTTTTTCTTCTTCAGTCTAAGACCTTTGTGTGCTCTAATTTTGTATTTGTCTCATATCTATTGGGGATTTTTCAGGTGACATTTTACCCTTGGGGACAACCGTTCAGGACACGGGATTGACTGGAGTAAATGCGCAAATGAGGTGTTTGCTAGCGCATGAGTTTGGCCATACTTTATATCTTATGGAGAAGGTGGTCCGACAGATTGTTGAGGGAGAGGTGGTGGTGCCACCTGTGAGGCCCCCTATATCTATGAGGTGGGAGCGACTGTTATTAGAGGATACGAGGATCACGGCGATGATTGGTGAGTCCTACCTACTGTACACTGATACTGTTGTGCCGTATGATTATATGGACTTTGTCACGAGCTGGATGATGGTGCCCAGCATATATGACGCACTTCCCTTCCCTCCTACGAGTTAGAGTCGGCCAATGGGGTCCTCCCACAGTGGTGGTGGTCCTTCGACATCTGCGGCAGCAACGGCTTCAGAGGTTCCCTTTGTGTGGATGCATACTCCTTCATACAATATTCGGCGGGCTGATGGAGGGATGGTGCCTATGCTTCACCGTCCTCATGCGATGGACCCGGAGGAGTTGGTCTTGACAGAGGAGGTTCTTCGCCCTGAGGTATATCTTTTTTGTCCTTTTCCTTCTTTTTGGGTTCTTTTGATATTTTGTGCTTGATACTGATTTTGCCTTTTCTTGCAGCATGTCCGGGTGTCCACCACTTGGCTGAGGGATATTAAGGACTGGATATCTTCGGCGAGTGCCCATATTCGGGATGCAGTTCCTATTCCTTCTTGCTTGGTGCCGTCTGCCTCATCTGGGGAGGAGTATAGTTTAAGTTGCAGTGGTGCGTCATCTCGCTGTCAGGGAAAGAGAGCGCATCGCAGGGGTGGAAGTTCTTAGGAGAGAGAGAGAGAGAGAGAGAGAGAGAATGTGGGTTCGGGCTGAGCCCCATTTATTTTTTTGATTTTCTTTGCTTTCCTGTAAAATGATGTAACACAGAAACATATCTATGCAATGCAATGAAGTTTTTTTATTATCTTCTGTTAATAATGAATGAATGAATGCACATGCACTTTTTACTTTGCTGCTGAGACCATAAAAAGAAATATTTTTGGGATTTTGAAAGAAATTTTTATTCAAAATGAGAATTTATATAAAGATGAAAAGGGAATTTTTGAAATTTTGTTGAGAATATCAATTTATTTTGAGTTTTCTGAATTTTGACAAAAGAGGAAAAAGGAAAATTTCCAAAAGTAGGGGGTTGTCGATCGACAGGCACCTTGTCTTGCCTATCAGCATGTCAGTCCAGTCCCATCAATTCAAAGCTTTGATTGGTACCCTCTTCCGCCTTTGGTACCTTATGGGGTAGGATTTCCTCCGATTTCTATAGAGATTATGTCCTTTGTGGGGATTTTCAAGTATAAAAGAGGGGTAAGAGTGAAGTGTTTTCTTCACA
This sequence comes from Sambucus nigra, assembly GCA_949130495.1. NCBI lineage: Eukaryota > Viridiplantae > Streptophyta > Magnoliopsida > Dipsacales > Adoxaceae > Sambucus > Sambucus nigra. The sequence continues at coordinate 194,473,055 of OX422208.1, forward strand.
CCCTCATATTCCTAGTTTCTTATTCTGTGAGATGGTCCTCGTTGGTAGCGTTGAGTTTTCCAACTACCTCGAGACTTTGGAGGCGATGTGCTCCTATAACGTCGACTACAATGCTTATAACATGCGTCGAGTTTTTTATGGCGTAATTGGCTCGTAGAGTGGAACATGCTGATGGTGGCGATACAATTCTGGTACCCTGAAGACCATGTATTCCGCTTTGTCTTGGAAGAAGTCTGTCCGACTTATGAGCAATTTTCTTCCATATTGGGGATAAATCCTAACGTTGTTGTGGCTCTGTCTAAGTTTTCTCGTTCTCCCCGGGAGTTATTGGCTGGGTTTCTTTGTATTTCATCCTCAGCGGCAAGATCACTTGTGGATGAAGGTAAGATTTCTCTTCTATCGGTGTTGCGATCCGTGCATTTGCAGGAGGTTGGTGATGTTGGATATGTCGGAGATGTAGTTCTAAGATTGGTTTCAAAATTGTTGCTGGTGACCGGGGAGCTTCTCGTGGAACCACAACTTACAGCTATTACTTCATGGATGTCCTACCGTCACAGTCCTACGGCGATGATACTGGCGGAGACTTTGAATGGCCTGGATGCCTAGCGAGAAGGTTGTTCTGATTTTCTGAGGGGTTGCCCTGTGATGCTGTTCATGTGGTTGCCTGAAAGATTCCACCTGGTGACTCCTCCGGAATACTCTTTGTCGGTTGTACCCAACTTCCTTTCGGAGTCACTTTCCTCAGTCTCTTTGGTATCTTTGATGAGCGGTTGTACATGGTGTTGGGAACTTTCGTCCCATGCGTAGCTGTCTTTGAAAAAGATCTCCATTCCGAGTTTCATCTTTTTGTCTGTATATGCCATGGTTCCGAAAAGCCATAAAAAGGGGAAGTCCTCACCCTCTTTGAAGAATCTTCCATTCAAGGAGTCACCTGGGATAGTCCAGATGCATTCTAATCTTCTCTTTGGTCGATACTGGCGAATCATTCTGAGCTCTTATTTCGATGGTCGATACCCTAAACCACAAGGAGGGAAAGCTTTCTTCAGTTCAATGGGATCAAGTATCCCTTATTGTCTTTGTCCTAGCCCCAGTCTGGGCATAAAGTGCATGTTTCTGAACATCTGAATCACATTAACATTGCCATGGGGTCGTATTTTGAACAAACCCTTTCTTTGAAATCATACTTTACCGGGAGTAGGAGTGGCTCAACTCAAAATCCTGATAGGAGCATATCATTTGACCCGTGTTGTGTCTCAAGGATTGGATTATTGGTGCTTGCACCCTCGATATTATTATCGTCACCCAAAATGGTGATGACTCATTTGTCGACGAAGAACTACAATTTCTGATGGAGTGAGGAAGACACAACTTTGATATTGTGGAGCTAAGGTCGTCCGAGTAACAAGTTAAAATAAGCTGGAATGTTAATAACTTGGAACTCAACGATGGGGTTTATAGGGCCAACCCCTATTACAAGTTTTATAGATCCCATCACCTCCCGACGGGTATTATCGTAGGCATGCATAGCAGCGGAAGTTGGAGCGAGGTCACATTCTTTCAGTCCTAAGCATTTGAAGGTTCTTAATGGGCAGACATTCGAGGCGAATCCATTATCGATAAAGAGAGTGGTACGATTTTCTCCATAACTTCTACGGAGATGTTGAGTGCATGATTGTGGTTTGGCCCAATTCTGGGGATTTCTTCTTCAAAAATGGATAGCATTCGGGTAGAGGTCAAGGATTCGACCAAATTTACTACTTCTTCTGGTGTGGTAGAAGGAGGAACTATGGGTCCAGTGAGCAACTTGATCAAAGTGTATCTTAATAGTTGGGAAGATATGAAAATCCCCCATACGGTGATGTTAGCTTGAGTTTTCTTCAGTTGATCGAGGATCTTGCTTTCCTCGAGGGTCATTTCTGGCATAGGAAGGTATTTAATGCCCTTCCCTTTATCATTGGTTGGTAGTGAGCTTGGGATCTGGTAATGCCTTCCTGATCTGGTCATGTGATTTACTAAAGAAGGGAAGAACATGAACCTCATTTCCTTAGCAATCTCGAGTTGTTCTACCATATTGTTTATTTCTTCGAGGAGTTCTTCAAATGATATCATCCCACACATGTCGACTACCGGTCCAGTTTTCTCAAAATCTTGTTTTTCATTCGAATCTCTGAATTCTTCCCCCCATCCGGTGGTAACAATTTTGTTTTTCCATGCAAAATCAATGCATTCCACAACTTCAATGGCTTCTTCATACAAGTATTCCCATTCTGTGGGGATATGTAAAGGTGAGGGGACCACGAGCCCTTGCAATTTCTGAGTATCAAGTAAGTCGTTCATAATGCCGATGTCAATGGTTTGCCTGATTAATTCTGCCATGATGTGGACAACGTCATCTAGGCTGACTTCATCGGTGGGTACCACCCAACTGTCTGACTCTCGGGACCATTTTTGTGCTTCCAAGAACAGTGTGTTGAACCTATAGTAGTCAATGATCATCTATGAGGGTAATTTCAGCCTGAACTCTAGGAGTTGGTTTAACATTTCTGATAATTCCATACCTTCATTTTCATAACGGGTACGAACAGCGATGCTTTCTCTGGTAAGGAGTGATCAGCGGGGCTAGTAGGGTGTAAGAGGAAATATGGGCAGGTTTGGAGAGGTTTGGGAGAGTGTATGGGTGTGATTTGAGTTGACGGATCAAATCCTAGGTTCATTTCTAGGAAGATAGAATTGGTATGATTTGGGAGTGGGTTGTGAGTAGTGTTTGGCATAGGATTGGCTGGTGGGGGTAATGGTAGCCCGGTCTATTAGACCTTGGATTACGTTTCGAAGGTGAAATCATTGGCCGGTGGTATGACTAGCGATTTGGTGAAAGGAACAATGGGCATCTTCCTTGAACTTTCTCAGAAGTGGATTGGGCAATGGACGGGGATCTAAGGGTTTGATGAGGTTTCAGCTTAACAGGGCCTAATAAACTTTGGAGAGGGGAGCATGGAGCTCGATGGATTCCTTTCGAACTGGGACAGGGCGGCTCTCTGGTGCCCACGAAGTGGTTGGTTGAGAGATGTTATTGATGGTTGAGACTGCAACACAGACAGGTTTGCCATATTTTCTGGGGGTGAACTGTTCTGATAGTTTCTTTGGTTCAACCTCTGTTTTAGCAAGACCTTCCTCGATTTCTACTCCTGTTTCTCTGAGAGCTCGAAAGTGGGGATAGTGTTGTCCTCCCATGGTTGCACGGACATGGGGAAAGAAGTTTTTCTTCACTATGCTGACTTGTTCTTCCTCGGAAGGCCGATTGGTCATGGTAGCTGCTTTTTCCCTCTATCGGGCTATGAAGTTACTGACTGATTCCCCAGAGTTATATTTGAGTCTCTTTAAATCACGGTGAGTGACCTCAAGATCTTCGTTATATTTATACTACGACATGAATTCACGGGCTACATCTTCCCAGTTACGGATTCTGGACTCCTCGAGAGACAAAAACCATCGGAGGGACCTATCCTTCAAAGTTTGCTGAAACAATTGGGCCATCACTTCTTCTGAATCCCCTAGGAGAGTCATGGAACAATTATAACTACGAAGATGAACAATCGGTGGTCCACTTCTTTCGAATTTCTCAATATTCGGCATCTTGAACTTCTCGGGTAACCTTGCCTTAGGATAAGGAGACACGTGGGTGTAGTCCATGTAATTTCTAGAGATTATGACTTGGTTAAACTTCTTAGTTAGCCTCTTGAGATATTCTTTGACCTTTTTCAACTCTTCCTCTTTCGGATTAACGATCATAGGCAAGTTAGACCCAGGCTGGGCAAGGTTTGGCATAGGAAGCTGGGCAGGTGGTGGACCATTAACAGGCGGGGCACGTGAAGCGTGCTGATACTCTTCGGGAACCCAAATAGGCTCGGGTGGAACCATAGGGCAAGAGAATAGGGCCTCAAGCACTTAAGGAATAGGAACCTAGCTTCGTTGCATCTCTCGAACCTCAGTCTGAAGGTTGTCAATCTTGGACACGATCTGAGCTAAAACTGCCGTCAGATCTGGCTACACAACTGGTACTTGGTATGTGTTATCCATGCAAAATGGATGGATACCGGACTTAAAAGAGGTAACAGGGGAACGGACGAAACTCCGGGGTGATTTGACTGAAGACCGAAGCCAATAAGGTGCCAGGCCAAGGACATGCGATCAACCTTAAAGGGCGTAAAATTGGATTTATTTTTGATAAAAAAAAAAGGATGCAAATATTTTTAACATTTTTTATTCTTAAGATTGAAAGACAAAATATTTTTGGATTTTTGGTAAAGAAATGAGAAATGTTTTTGGATTTTTGATAATTAAAGGGGAAGTTTTTTTGGAAGACGGGTCTCAGCATGATTATTATTATTATTATGTTCTCACTTGTATTAAATTCTCCTAAATGCAAAATAAAATGAGGGACGGGACCCTAGCCTAGAAAAGTTGGGTTTGTAACATGTGCAAAGTTGTGGCTAGACTTGTAACCAGGCTCACGGGCATGGTCCCATTTTAAAAATGCGCGAGAATTTGGGCGGCAAGCCGACCCGAAATTTCGGCAGAGTTTTGGATTGAAACCGATAATCTAATATGTGTGTCCTAGGGTTGACACCTATATGCAGATATGCAGCTTGGTTGGGTGAACTGGAAATGGTTCCCCCTTTGGCGTGGATTCCACGATATACATCTTGCTTTTGAGGGAAATCGGTACGTGTGGACAAGCCATTTGATATACCTGAGTGTACATGAATTGTCTCACTATATACCTCATGGGGACCGTATGTGTGAGAGTGAATTCGATCTACTTGGCGTAAGTGAATGAGTTCACTGCAATATACCTCCTGTCATGACTTCGGTCAAGAGGTATGATGGTGGGAACCGTTCGATATACGTCGAAGTTACTTGGCCAATTTAAGGTGAGAGTCATATCGCTTAGGCTAATTACGCCCTACCGGACCAGTGCCCATCACGAAGTGACCCTCCAGTTACTGGACAAAATTTGGTCAATCACAATGCTCTTAGATGATATCGTGTGAATCATGCATGATCCTCTTATTAGTATTTTATGATGAGAGTATCCTTCTTGATTATGCCCAACAGGGAGCAAAGTATAAGTACCAATGGTATACCAAGTATGGGTGATGCATGCAACATGAGGATAAATGTGATCCTAGGTACACATGGTGTGAAGTGTACATGGAGAATTTTCTACAAGTGTGTGAGTAGAAGCATAAGTATGAGGTACACATGAATCGTAAAGGGAAAATAGGGGGATATATAATAAATTAAAATACCCATGTAAATAGAGTCTAGCCCTAAAAAATAATATCCCCAGTAGAGTCTCCACTGTGGTCATCCCTGGATATATCCCCTCGCGGCGGGAGATGATCCCTCTAGGTCTCGTGCATCCCTCTCATGAGCGCTTCAGCCGGCGTCGATCAATGAGGTGAAAATTTAGAGAGAGAGAGTCGCCAGTCTATTTTACTCAAAACACACAAAAGAAAAGGGAGCCTCCCGAAGGACAACATCCAAAGACATACTGATACATATGGAACGAAAATGATTCGAAAAGGGTCCGAAGGCTAAGTTACGAAATGGGAAGGTGTTAGGAACCCATTCCGCCCTTATGGTCTCTCATGGGTTGTTGTTATTTTCCTTTATTTCCCCATGATATGTGTGCATATGTATAAGTAGTGGAGATGGGAATCATCGACTTGTATCATGGAAGAGATAAAGCGAGTCATCCATAGGAATATTCCTAAAGTAATATTAGAAAATAGGATTTATGCGATTATCCTAGCATCGATCATTATAAGGGAATGATAACGCATGTGGAATAATACACCATTAAGAATATATATATATATATATATATATATATATATATATATATATATATATATATATATATATATATATATATATATATAGAGAGAGAGAGAGAGAGAGAATTTAAGAGAGTTAAGTTTAAAGAATATAGAAAAATAGGAAAAAAGTAGAAAAAGGACTTGAGTCTCGGGTTTTACCACAAGACGCCTATGTAGCCTATAGAGGCATCAAATTCCACGTAGTTTGGATGCAAAATGAGGGGTGGAATTTATTCCATAAATCCAATCGGGGACTTCTCTTAATTGGGTGTGTGTAAAAAAAAGTGTTTTAGTTGTGAGAAAAGTGTGAGAATTTCCGCTTGGAATTTATGAGCTAATCCTCTTTTTCTTGTTTTTCTTGGGTTTTATTTATATGAAAATAAGAGATGTGAAATAATACTAGATAAAAAGTATATTAGGTTATGTGAGATAAAGGAATAAAAGTACTAAGTAACAAAACAAACTAATGAGAATTTAGGCGAATTTAAGGAGAGAGTGGAGAAAGTTGGACCTTCGTGAAGATCTTGAGCTTGATCTTGGAGAGAAGCCCTTCCACTTGGATGATGATGAAGAGTACTTAATTCATCAAGTTTTATGAAAAAGGTGATGAAAGGTGAAAGTTGAAAAGGGATTTGGATGTGGAAATAATGCTGACTTCGAGAGGGGTTTTCTGAGCTTGCTGAGAGTGCTGGATCTCTGATTTTTCTCTTTTTTGAATGAGGTTAGGCCCTACTTTTTATAGGCCCAGGGCATTGTTGACTGGCATAGCCCTGGTCCTGCGAATTGGCAGTTGTGTTTAGGCACACTGCCAATAGGCAGGGCTTGGAACTTGCCGTTTGGGAGTATCTTTCAAGTACCTTCAGAAAATCGATCGAAGAGCGCGAACCGTTGATCTTAATCGTGCACGGGGAAAATCATTGGAAACGTATTTCAGAGACCTTTAAAAGTCCTTTGGACTACTACCGGGTTCGGGAGTTGACTTTGGGTCAAATGCTCAGAAGCGCTCGTCGATCCTTTGGATGAGGAAACTTTAGACGCAAACGGATTGTTCAACCGTGTGGAAAGTTAGAATCGCGCACAAGGTGGACCGTTAGAAAGGTTAGGAGATGTACTTCGACATTCCAAAGAGTTTGACCTAGTTTGAGGAGTTGACTTTGGTCAACTGGGGCCTGGAAGCATTCGGTGACCTTTCGGAGTAAAACGAATCGTTCGTCCGTACCGTAAGTCAGAATCGCGCATGGGTTGGACCATTGGAAAGGGGTTTCAATGCCCTTTGAAGATTCATTAAGTCTCAATTGAGATGAATAGTTTGACTTTTGGTCAAATGGAGCCTAGGAGTGCCTGATGGCTTTTAGGTCAGTACCTGGGGTGTGACTTGGGTTTACAATGATGAAGGGAGGTGCTAGGGACCTAAGGAGAGGTTAGGGGTATTAGAATGGGGTGTATACACCCATAGTTTACAAGAGAAAGTTATAATGTTAGACTTGGTTTAGCTTATGATGGATGTAATCTGTTTGGTAAAATGAGCATTAAGCACAGTACATGGTTTGTTATCCTCATTATTTAAAATTTAGCTCTTTGGTTATGCATGAAGCAACCTAATTTGATTTTGTCTATACTTATGGATGGACCAAAAGAACCTGGAGATAAGATTGATGCATTTTTACAACCATTAATTGATGAGTTGATTGAGCTATGAAATGATGGTTTGAGAACTTACAATGCATCTAGTAAGGAGTTCTTTCAGTTGCATGCATATTTGATGTGGACATTTAAGGATTTACCCGCATATGCCATGTTATTAGGATAAAGCACAAAACGTACATTTTCTTGTCCTTATTGTAATGAAGACCATCAGGAAATGTGATTAAATCATGGTCAGAAGTTCTGTCATTGGATTCATCATCGATTCTTAGACCCCCGTCATAGGTTTCGTAGGTAGAATACAACATTTAATGGGAGGGTAGAATTATGATCGGCCCCATTACAACTTTCGGGCCTATAAGTGTTGCAATAATTGAATGATCTTGACATTGAAACTGAATATAAATGGAAGATGTATTTAGAAGGAGGGGAAAGAGAGCCACTAGAAAAGAAAACAAAGAAAGTGTTGAAAACTAGAATGGGTTGGAAGAAGAAAAGTATTTATTTTATTTGTCATACTGGAAGGATAATCTTACTAGGCACAATCTCGATGTCATGCATAATGAGAAGAACATGTGTGATAATGTCCTATTTATACTTTTGGGTACCAAAGGTAAGACAAAGGATAATTTAAAGTCTCGAAAAGACCTCAAAGAATTGAATATTAGATTTGAGTTACATCTTCAACCACAGGGGTCAAATTTAGAGTACATTCCCCCAACAGAGTTCACAATGAATAACAAGGAGAAGGAATTTTTTTTAATGTGTTGTGGGATGTTAAAACTCCTGATGATCACTCATTTAATATTTCACGGTGCGTGAACATGAAAGAAAGGAATATTTTAGGATTTAAGAGCCATGATAATCACATTTTATTTCAAAAATTACTTCCCATATCAGCGCAAAGGCTATTGCCAAAGCATATTATCAAAGCCTTAATTGAATTAAGAAATTTCTTCGTGATATTGTGCTCAAGTGCAATTACCACAACTGATTTGGAAAAGTTTGACGATCGGATGTCTCTTACATTTTGTAGCCTTGAGAAGATATTCCTGACGAGTTTTTTTATGTGATGGAACACTTGCCTATACATTTTCCCAATGAATTCCTAATTTTTGGTTGTGTCCTTCATCATTAGATGTATCCAATTAAAAGATATCTACACACCTTAAACTTATACGTTCATAATCGAGTTCATCCAGATGCCTCGATCGCCAACTCTATTCTCTTGAAGGAATGCATGACTTTTTGCTCGCGGTACATTGGTGTGGAAGACAAGTCTAACCTACCTCCTAGAAATGATGATAACTGTGATATGGATGGTCGTGTACTTGGGGAAAAAATTCCATTTGAACTTGATCAAGTAATGTATACGCAGGCTCATCAGTATGTTCTTATCAACACTGAGTCAATGACACCATTCATTTAGTAAGTTTCATTATACCTATTTGGATTTTGTAAAAACTTTTCTTATATTTTGTATGAAATAGATATATGATTGCTTGTGTTGGGAAGTATAATCACATGTAACTTAAAAGCTCTTGACCTATATTTTACTGAAAACTAGTTCAACATTGAAGCCCCCCTTTCGCTCATTAAATAACTATCTTTTCAGATACAAGCTCAGAATATCTAGACACAAGAAAGCCATTGAGTATAGGAACTTTTATATATTTATACACAAGAAGAATATGTATTTTATTGAGTCAAGAGTCTTTTTGGGAGGATTGAGGGTTGCTATTGTGTGAATAGGAATAGATTCCAGCACTAATTTCATTAGAGTCCTCCTCCCTTCCATATTTATAATATTTTGAGTATTTTCTCTAAAAGTAGAGCTGTTGGATTTTATTCAAAACATTTCCTTTGTCCACGAATACGTGATGTCCACGAATTATTAGTGTTTAGAACTACATTCTGAACTACTTTTGAGAGTAATTATTCCATGTTTCGCAAAATCCTGCCTCTCATTTCTATCTTTGAGATTGCAAAATTTCTTCAAAACAACAAATTTCCATATAACAAGTACAATTTCTTCAGAATTATTTTTATCTTTTGAACCGAACTGAGGTTTTCAGCTACTGCCCATTTTCTTTTTGAACCGAACCGATGTTCTTAGTTATATATTTTTACCAATCTTCAACAGTTTAAATTTTACATCATACTTTATTTTTTCTTATTTAAAATTTATAAAAGATCATTCTACTAGTTTTGTATTCGAACAGTAACCACTCATATAAATGAGCCTTAAAGGAACACAAATATTTTGTATCATCTCCTATAAAGGGGCTGCTCTAATTCGTGATAGGGGGCTTCTCTAAACCATTACATTTTGTATTCACCGTTGATTTATCTGTTTTAATTTCACTCTACTTCATAAAATCCATCGTCTATTTTGATCTCACTCTACTTCATTATAGTTGTTTATGCTCATGTCTTATTACACCTATTATGTACATATGCAGATCCATGACAGCGAAGCATCGACATCGATTGAATAAGTATGATCTCATACTTGAGGAAAGACAACCACTCACACCCCCATTGGAAGACGATTTAGAGAGGTATGGATCAATAACCCAATTAAAAATTCATGTTTGTTTCATGTAGAATTAATGTGATTGCTCCTTCTCTCAATTTTATTATTGTGTAATTCAATTGGTTATGTATGTTATATGTATGTATACAGATCCATGGTAGGAAAGCGTCAATGTCGTTTGAATATGTGCGATATCATTGCCGAGGAAAGATCACTTGAGAAATAACCATTCATAACACTAGAGGAAGATGATTTAGAGACCCATATCTTAATATCTCACCCGAGTGAGTTATTGGAACCCCAACAAATGACCCTAATGGCACCCCATTCAGACACGTCACATCGTAACTCAAGGGTTCATGTTTCTTTATTTTTGAGACCTACATGCCAACAAACCCAATATATCGAGCAAATTAATGATCTACGAGAAAATTTTGATCCTTCATACAATGACTCGACTTTAGATATTGAGGATCCCGCGGGTATATCATATGTTAGCAATGAACTTTTTTATCACACTTGTTTGGTATTATATTTCACATAATAATAGTTTATCGAATATTTGTTTTGGTATGGAGTGTACCCCTACTAATGCGAAAAATGTTAGAAAATCTTCCAAGCCTTGGATTGAATGGAATAATAATAAAAAGAAGATACTATAATGGAATGAGATTTGTCAGCTAGTGTGTAGGCTTGAATGCAAATTGATGTCGCAATTAGCCTACTATACTAGGAGTGGAAATTTCTTTCCATTGATAATGTTATATTGGACCGAGGAGAAAAAGGACACTCTTGAGGGGACTTAGAATGAAGTGAAGGTAGTTCATTAATTCAATTTTATTTATTTATTTTGTTATATATGAGTTTATTAAATTTCTAACCAATTTATTAATTCAATTTAATTTATTTGTTTCGTTGTAAATTTTAAGGAAGACACAAATGCACCAAAGGTTTTACACCAATTTTCTTTGCAAGGATGGTAGCTGCTTGGGGGAAATGTAAGTACCGATTGAAGATAGATCACTATCAAAAGATTCAAATTGATGAAGAGGGTTGAAAATACCCCCCCCCCCCCCCCCCCCGAGTCGACAAAGTTCAATGGCATACTTAAGTGAAGTATTGGGGTTTAAAGAAGATAATTTTATGATAACTCATTAAGTTTAAGATGATTCTATTTGCATCTACTTCATTAGTAACATCAAATTTATTAATTTTTCTAACTTTTTTATAGGATATAACGAAGCAAAACTCCAAGAACCATGAAGGTGAATGTGCTTACTCAAGGACTGGGTGAAAGCCACATTCAAAAATTACTAAGGAGGTTAGAATTTGGATATTATAAACACTTACAATTTTTAGTTTAATAAATATTAATATACACATTATTTTTATTAGAGGGTAGAGACAAGAGAGTTTGTTGACGAAATCAGCATGTGGCAAGCCACTCAGGCTCCGAATAATAAGCCTTTAAATGCTGAAGATGGGTCATAAGATAGAGCGGTATGTATATATGCTAACTAAAGCCATTCATTAATTTCTAATATATGTTTAATTGGTAGGAAATGCTCGAAAGACGACTAAATGACCTACCAGAAGAGAAGCGAAATGATCGGGAAGCAAGGAATGAGATGTTTAAGTATGTGGTAGGACAATGAGGCCATGGTTATACATTACTAAAAGGGTAGGTATTAGAATAAGATCTACATGAACAAGTTCCTCTCTTGCATTATTGGAGGATATTAATCAACGTAAGAAAGATGCTGGAGATCGAGAGGGTAGAGCTAGACAAGACGCTGAAGATCGAGAGGCTAGACATTGGCATGATCCCAGAGAATTAGAATTTTGCCACTAACAAGCGCTACTACAGATGACAACTGACATAAAAAGTGAAATGCAGAGTTTGTTTGAGAGTATTATCCATAATCATGCTTCCATTACCTCAACAGCCCATACCCACTAGGTAATAACACATCTTTATTTTATTTTTATATATGTATGTGATGGAGTGTTAGGTAGGATATATGTTGTGGCTATTTCGTTCTTAGTTTTTTACAATGTTGTGGTTATTTATATTGTTGTTTTTCAGCTAATATTTATGTTTAAATAGGTTGGTTTTCGTGAATAAACAAAGGAGAATGCCAAATTTTTTTCCAAAATATTAAGTGTTTAAAAGTAAATAAAATGAAGATATGCAAATTTGATATGGTTTTTAAATATTCTCATCAATAGGAAATACTAAAAAAAGATTAACTCTTTGTTTACAATAACTGACACTGAATAAATTTTATTGCAAGTCGAAATTTTTGTAGATAAGGAAAGACACGCTTTGATGGAGATCGTTTGCTTCAAGATTGTGAGTCTTTATTCTAATGAGACGAGTTAAATTTTGTAGAGATATTTAGTTTGGTGGGAAGAATGTTGAAATTGTCTATTTTATCTTTGTATGGACTCTAATTTTAGTTGAATGGAAAATTATGTGTTAAATTTGTTGAAATGGGATGCCAAATATGTTATATATTATTTTTTAGAATTTTTGTTTAAAAGTATATTGAGCATATTATGGAATGGATGAAATTTTAATTTTGGGGCAAAAAATATTAAGGACGACTTCATTACCATCTCAAAAGGATTCCATAAATGAGGACCTTTTGAGACGGTTAAGTTACCGTATAAAAAAAACTCTTTTGAGACGGCATACACCGTCTCTAAAAAAAACTTTAAAAGATGGATTTTTCGCCGTCTTAAAAGGGTCCTATAAGAAATGACATTTTGAGACGGCGTATTTCCCATATCGAAAAAACTTTTTTAGACGGCTATTACTGTCTCAAAAAGCTTTTAAAATGGGGGTCTAATATGATTCCCCTTTACCGTCTCAAATGGCATCACAAAAGGCTTTTGAGATGGCTAGAGAACTTTTTGAGATGACTGGAGCACCGTCTCAAAAAGAAGTTTTTTTGTAGTGTACGAGTTCTTCTAAGCTAAGAATGTCTAAAATCTCTAATGAGTTAAGCACGGTGATCTTAGAAATAAAGCGGGCCAGGAGTGACCCTAAAATCTTTTTCTTCAAAAATTTCTCATCCAAATTAAAACTCGAATTAACAATGTCCGATAAATGCGCATAAAAATCAACACAAATGACTCGGAGTTTGACATAGTCAGGGTCTTAAATTGGGTGGTCAAATTAGGAATCTTTTATGCTTTTACAACATTGGCACGTAGTGCACATCATGATGTAACGAAACTCGTCAAGTGTAACGGCTCTAGAAAATAGCACCAAGCCTATGAATTTTAAAATTACTTAAATTCCTCATCAGTCCAGGAAGAAACATGCTTAGGGACAACAATATTATCAACAGTGATCGTGGGAGGAGTCCACCCTCTTTCACAAACTAACCAGACTCTCGCATCTATGGCTTTTAAGACATACCTCATCCTAGCCTTCCAGTATGCATAATTCGTACCATCAAAGATGGAAACTCAATTATACAAAATTATCCATTAAAATCCGATTATTCAAAGATCAATAATTTTTCAAAAAAAATCAATATCAAAGAAAAAAATTGCATAAAAAAGGATCACACAGTATTTTTGTGTAACTGTCTACGATTCCAATTGGTAGGCTAAAAGTGCTTTGATACCAATTTGAGAGTGCGCAATTGGGATGTTAATGGATTATTTATATAATTAAATGTTTAATACACACAATATCAAAATTTTATCTTTTTATCCTAAGACAACATCTAAGTGATAAATCAAATAAATTAAAGCTTGCAGACAAATAAGGGAAATTAAGAAGAAAAAACTTGCGGGTAAAACCCTTATTTTCAGCACTTTAGAGAGTTTACATGACTATCGATTTACAGACTACTTGATAACCACCACAAGTATAATGCACAGTTCCTTCTAAAATCTCTTAAGAATACTACTCGGTGAGGAGCAGTCCACATGTGGTATTCCATGCTCGATTTCCACCGATCAGCCTTTGTCGTCAGCAGTGAGTTCCTCGAGATCACAAGTTCACTCGTGAAGAAACTCTCTCCAAAATAGTTATGCATGAAAGTATACAAAACTATAGGGTTTAAACTGATTCACTCAAATATATCTTGGGGATGTGATTTGTGAATCTAAAAGGTTTTCTAAACTCAAACGGTTGAAAACTTTTGCAAAATATGTGCAGAGACTGTTTTGAAAAAAGTCTGAAAAAATCTGAACACGAAATAGGTATTTATATGACGTTCACAAATTTTGAGGTGACGACTTGTTAGAATGAGAATGGAAATTTGTTTAAATGAAATAGGATTTTGTTCAAACAAATCAGCCACCTCGTTTGAACGAAGTTCAAAAGACCTTCAAATGACCTAAAATAGTACACTCTCGTTCGATACACATTTGATTTAAACTTCAAATGAGACTGCAAACAAAATACATATGCCGTTATAACGAGAATCCCATCTTGTTTGAACGAGATGCCCGAACTTTGAAAAAAAATAAACATAAAAATGCCTCAATTTTTTAAAACAAGAATCTAGTTTCAGTTTTAATAAAAATAAAACATCCTAAAATAAATTGAAGAATAAATTTAAACTCTTAATAGCATGATATCTTCATAATGTAAATATCCTTTAAAGTTGAAGATGTTGGATATTCGATCTTCGTGACGGCTCAAGTCGAATAGCAACTGGATATGCCAAAATCTATGTAAGCGTAACCTATTGGAGCAATGGCAAAAATATTCTCTTACAAGAATCCAATTAATAATTATATTATAACACCAAAAACAATCATATGAATATATTAAGTAAAATTCCTTTAGTGGAGAGGAATCCGATTGCTCCCAGTTCTCTTCTTTTCGTCCTTGAGTAGAGACGAATCTAATTGCTCCCAATTCTCTTATTTTCCAAGTTTAATTGCTCCCAATTCTCTTATTCTCTACGTTGATTTCTCTCTCTAGCCTTGGGGCTTCTTCTCAAGTGTTTTAGTGTTATTTAGACCAACCATAATCTTCATTTTGTTATGTTAACTATGAAAGGATTGGTCCCCATATGGGCCTTAACATTATGCCCAAAACTATATCCAATTAGTCATTAACTCAACCCAAGTTATATACCAACCCATAGCGATTAAAACCCGTTATTTAAAGTCATAACCAAACATTATATATGTCCCAAAAATCAACCCAAAGTATAAAACCAACTTCTTAATATTCTAATTAGTATGAGTCCCAAAACTATTATTAAATTAGTTATTAATTCAATACCGTGTATTAAGTTTGATTTAAATTTTGAATAATATAAACCCTACCCAACACATATGGCAATATGAATAGTGACATCAAATTTCATTGTAGACACATATAGTCATAAATAATAAATTTCACTATTTAATTAACATATCAAAATTACAAGATATTACAATATGACTCAGTGTATCATCGCGGGGAGCAGGAGCATTGTTCGTGAAGAAGAAAAACTTTATAACACCCTAAAATTGATATAGGTATTACCCGTGGGTCAATCCAATTTGGACCGTTCACGTTAGGTGTGAAGTGACATGAAACAACCAAAGTAAATTTTCTAGTCCTTTTTAATTGATTAAAATTACCAAATGCACATGCAATTCCATTTTCAAGATATATATCATAGTAATAAATAGCGTGGCACCAATTAAGTAATGTCCTAGGTGTTGTGTATATTCATAATTATCGCATGTGCATAGTTTATTATAGTATAGCTAATGAAAATACAGGACGAACCCATGAGTATATGTTAAATTTTACAAACATTATATTTCCAACTAGAATAAATTTTCTTTCAAAAGCAATATATAATTGTAAGAACAATTTTTCTAGGATTGTTCATAGTATAGGTCTTTTAATATTTTAGGCTAGTTCGGTGTATCCCGTTACAAAATGTCATGCACCGTCCAGACGAATCAAACTCAACCATCTCCACGATTGAAGACTTCCTAACATCCCGTAAAGGTATAAAGAAATTTAGAGTTTAAATTAATTTACAGAATTATTTTTGTGATGTTTATTTTTATGAAAAATGAACAGGACGTTTTTGTTTTCAAAAAGAAATTTTATATTTTTGAATCTCTTTCAAACGAGATGGACATCTCTTTAAAACGATATTGTCATTTTGTTAGAAAGGTTATTCAAAAAAAATTCTAATGTCCTTCGATCGAGCGCGTACTGTTTTAGGTTGTTTTAAGTTCATTTGAAGCGTGTTCGAATGAAATTTCTTCTTCTTTCAAACAAGATTTCATTTCGTTCAAACGAGATTCACTGGTTGTTTGAATGATATCCTATATATACTTGTTTCAAGTTCAGGTAATTTCTAATTAAATTAGTTTCTCATAATCTAATGAACGTGGTAAATGGATCAGAAAATCCAATAATTTATCCCATATACTTTTATAAACTTTTTTCCTTGGTCATTTATTAATGTTTATTTTACTTTATAATTATTGTAAAGGCAGTACGAATGCTCTGACACCACTTAAAGAGAGTGGACGACATTGGTACCTCTATAAGAATGTGAAAACAAATGTGCTCAACCGATATTCCAATTAGAGAGTGCGCAATTATCTAATTGTGTTTACTTATTAAATTCAAATGATAATCCACATTCAATTTTAATCCTTTAACAATAGAACATGAAAGTATGTGATTCAAAACATAAATCAAACCAGCCATTCAATAAAGGCAAAGTGTTAGAAAAAAAACCTTTCGGGTAAAACTTTTATTCAGCACTTTAGAAATATTACAAGACAGTCAACTTACAGTCTAATTAATAATCACCATAAGTATAACATGCTAAAATTTTTACATCTCTAAAGAAAACTACTCAGTTTAGAGCAGCCCAAACGCGGCCTTCCATGCTCGGTATCGACTAATCAGCCTTTCCTTTTAGCAGTGAGTTCCTTCGGGTATCACAAATCAACTATGGAGATGACTTCTCCACAAAGGTGTATGAAAGGATACAAAACTTTTTAGGGCTTAAACCGATACACAAACAATATTTTCAAGATATATATTATCAATCAAAAGTGTTTTGGAGCACTAAACAATGAAGAACGATCGCAAAAGATATGCATAAATGATTCTAGCAAAAGTTTTAGAAAAATTGAACATGAAATAGGTATTTATAGGACGTTCACAAATTTCGAGACAATAAACTCGTTTGAACGACTTTCAAGTCTCATTCGAACGACAAGTACGTCTCGTTTGAACAAAAAAACAATCTCGTTTGAACATGCTTCAAACGACCTAAAATAGTACGTCGTCGATCGAAGCACGTTAGAAAAAATTTTGAATGACCTTTATAATGAAATGACAATCTTGTTTGAACAAGATGTCCATATCGTTTGAACAAGATTTTAATATATTTTTTTCAAAAATAAAAAAGTCCTATTTGTTTTTTATAAAAATAAACATCCCAAAAATAATTCTCCAAATTAATATAAACTCTAAATTTATTTGCACCTTTATGGGATGTCGAGAAGTCTTTAATCCTGGAGATGATTGAGTTTGGTTCGTCTTGACAGTGCATAATGATTTATAATGGGTTATGCCAAACTAGCCTAAAATATAAATAGGTCCATACTATGAACGATCATAGAAATTCTTTTCTTACAAATCTTCTCCTTTGGCTATTCCGATAGAAAACAATCAAACATAACCAAACACCAAATTAAAATAAAAAATATTCTACGACAAAAATCCTAACGCCCTTCCTAACTCTAGAACGGAATGGCATAACTCTCTTTGCCTTCAAAATTCTTCTTCTTTGCCTTCATCTGTGTGTCTTAAAATTCCTCTTTAAGTACCTACATACATGAGACAAAAACATATATCTTGTGACACATTGAGTTTGAAATAAAGTGAAACTCATAAATAAATAAAGCTCATCAAAAATCATTTCTTTAATTTGCCCCCCCCCCCCCCCTTTGTTTTTATCCAAAATAGATAAAGAAGTAGAAACATAGGGATAAAGTGTGAAGCATCACGTAGAAGATAAGATATCGTCACAAAAAGATATAAATTAATCACGTGTAATGATAATCTCACAGGCAAACACAACTACCTATTTTTGAAAATTTTCAATTTTTCAATATTTTTTTCTACAAAAACAACATACCATACCATAAATAATATATGCAAAATATATCAAAGAAAATCTGGCATATATATATAGGTATAAACGACTAGAAAACATGACACAAAACGCATAAGTTTTATACAATAGCATAGTATCGTTGTGTCTAAACATGTGAGATGGAATGAATGGGTGTGAACTAGATACAAATGAATTATAACCCAAACACTCAAATATATTCAAGAAGTTATCATTGACCGTAAAACTTTATCAAACTAAGCTTTAGCCTCAAGTGACAAATAAATTTGAAGTTAATGAACAAAAACAAGCATAATCCACACAAGCCTATATTATTGACAATGCTATAAATCAATAGCGTCATGACAAAATAAGCATACTAGGATTCATTGTGCAAACCTGTATATCTTCAACTAAACTCCCTCAAAAGATAAACCAATTCATATATTCTATTTTTCCTTTTCTTTTGAAGTTATTTCTTTGCAAGATCAAATAAACTAAACAATGTTGGCCTCTTTTTGGAATTTTTTTCTCTTTTTATTGCCTTAATTTTTTCTTGGGCTGTTTTAAACTGTGGATTTTATGCAAAGTCAACCTGTCTTTCATAACCTTTTCCCATGTACACTCATATTTTTTCAATACTAAATAGAATCTCATGGTCAACAGTTCGTACATGCACAAATCTCCCCTAATCACACTGATCGAGTCGGAAACCGAGCGTTCGTGTAAATACGCTAGTCGTTGTTATCGGCTTCCAACCACAATACAAAAACCTAAACTATAACTACACTCTTGTGGAGTATAGTGGCTAGTCTGGGTATCGAATCCTCAGGGAACTAGGACGAGTGAACGTGACGACAAATGTAAGACTGTTAACCCTAACTTGACTCTAAAAAGAAATAAAAAATAAGATGATTGAGTGAGAAAGGAAAAAGGGAAAAATAAAGAAGTTAACTAAAACTAATTGGAAAAATTAAGGTAGAGACACAATCCCCCAACCCTAGAGTATTGATGGTATAAAACTAATCGTAAATATAACTGATTAATTTGCCCCGGAATTTAGTACTCCCAAGCATTACGTATACGAGGTTCAAGCCCGCGTCATACTTAATCTGAGGATGAGTAAATCAGTATCGCGATAGTAGCACTCGAATTGCACTCTAAATCATCACGAGTACCCAGAGGCAAACGAGATATAAAGATCTACAATTGTTGTGTAACTACGCAATACGGTCATAATCAATCATTAAATTAAGAGGACTAATATTATACACATGCAATTAAAACTTCAGGTTGGGTTCATGAATCCCAACCTTTAAAAACCTAGCCTAACATGGTAAATAATAATAAAAGTACTGGAAATTAAAGTTACCACGATTGAAGAACAAGAACATGCAAGAAGAAATCAAAGATTGAAGAAAAATCGGAAAAGCTCTTGAATTAATGGTGCAAAATATGTGAATCTTTCTCCTAGATGTTCCTACTTGTTATGGAGCTTTTACATGAATGAAATCTGAATAAAAAGAGTCCTAATGACTAAATATATAGGCTAAGGGTCGTTTAGAAGAGTCACCAAAACATAAAACTCTTTTGGCTAAAAGATAAGCACAAAATAAAAATCCCGTATCTGCCAATTTGTCACACTTAGAAAGCTTGACTAATTTTGTAACGGATCTTGTGCGTGGCAAATGGGCAGACTGGTTCTTTTTTCTCAGCTTCGGTTCGGTTCGGCTCTGACAGCTTTTTTTCTTGGATTTCTTCTCAACTTCAAATGGGCATAACTTCTTCATCGTAGCTCGGATTGAGGTGCCGTTTTTTCCAGTGTTCTTGTAATTGAAAGCTCTTCAACTTTATAGTTGGCCCCACCTCCAGACTATGGCTGAAAAATTACGAAAATACCCTTTAACTTCCCGATTCTTGGTTTCTTTCACTATTTTGAGTTCTCTTTGGCACTAACTTGCATGAACTATCTGTAAAACACATAGGAGATACACAAAATACGAAATACTTGCCAAAAAGGGTTAGTAGCATAGATATGAGATAAATCCAAGCTATTTATACCGAACGGTATCATAAAAATACCGAAATTAAGGGGATAAATATGAAGAATTTATGCCTAATCACACACAATCATGTAGATGACAAAATTGGTTGTAGAACATCTCACCAAGATCAAATATACATAGTGAAGTCAAAGTCCATTAAGCTCATGCATGTGTGTGTGGAGGCATATACAAAGCCAAATTAGTAAAGAAAATCAAGTTTGAAACAACTCCATAAACATGGTTAAGATCAATCTAAGTATTTAAAGTCATAACCAAATGTCCTATACATATGGAAATTACGGAGTGAATTGTATTCATACACACCAATATGCCACACCAAATGTGTAAAACTAAAATAAACAAAAACCAAAAATCTTTTTATATTTTTCAAAAATTTTATCAAAATAAATTCTTTTTGTATTTTTCAAAATTTTGATCAAAATAAAATCTTTGTCTATTTTTCAATATGAATCAATAAAAGAAAAATATAATACAAAAGATACACATGTTATAACACTATCAAACATATGTCATATAGCACAAGTAGAGTATGACAAACAAAATCACGAAAGAAATCATCCATAAGATATAGAAAGAAAAGAATCATGTGCAAGTATGCGAGAATCAACATGTCTAACATCTAGATCCTCCAAAACGGATATACTAACCCAAACAGGGTATACTTAACACGTCGAGTTTCGAGAACCAAAGGAACACTAGTCTTAAACTTTCTAGGACCTCTTCCAAGATCATAACAAAAACGCCTAAGGTACTTTCTTACCACAATGTGAACATGTGTGAACATGAGGAATGCTACGTATGGGTAGACCTTTTTGTAACGTCCTTGGATGTGGTTGACCTTATAAAATAAGAAATAGCATTGTCTTTGACACTGGAAGCATTAGATACATTTGATCCAGTACCATCACTATTAAAACTACTCGAGTCTTTTAAAATCCTCTTTTAACTTCAAAATTTTAGACTCGAGCAAATAATTTGACTCTTCTAATTTTAGGGACTCCTTCTTCGTATAATTAATCTTTTCTATAAGGTTATATCGTTCCCCCTCAATGTGATCAAACTTATCCCTAAGATTCTCCTCGCATGCCTTAAAATCATTAATCAAAACACTATCTTCAAGGCACAAACATTAATCCTAGAATTTTTAAAGTTCTCTAATCATTTTTCTAAAATCGGACTCTATCATCACTCTTTTTTTTTGGACAATTATAAAATTTTAATATCTCAGTCCATGTCCATAAGTTTATCACAAAAGAAATCTCTTTGATTTTGAATTGTTTGCAAAAAATCCATAGCAGATTTAAAATGAAAATTTTCTTTTTCAATAATTTCAATCTTTTAGCAAACTTCAAATTCAAATGATTTAAGTCGTCAAAACTATGGGAATCAATCATGAGAAAAAATAAATCACCTAAAAATCAATTAATAAGGATCTATCATAATAACTTAGTGCAACATGCTCTGATAATAATTTGTAAAGGCAGTACGAATGCTCTGACACCACCTAGAGAAAGTAAAGGGCACTGATACCACTATGAGAATGTGGAAAGAAATGTGATCAACAAAGATTCCAATTTGAGAGTGTGAAATTATCTAATGGTGTTAAATTATTAAATTCAAATGGAAATCCACACCAAATTTTAATCATTTAATCCTATAATATCCAACTATGTGATTCAAAACATAAAACAAACCAAGCATTCAACAAAGGCAAAGTGTCAGGAAAAAAAACCTTGAGGGTAAAACCTTTATTCAGCACTTTAAAATATTACAAGACAATTGACTTACAGACTACTTGATAACCTCCACAAGTATAAATCTCTAATTTTCATAAATCTCTAAAGAAAACTACGCAGTCCAGGGCAACGCGGCCTTCCACGCTCGGTATCCACAAATCATAATTTATCTTCGGCAGTGAGTTCCCCCGGGTATCACAAGTTAACCATGGAGATGACTTCTCCACAAAGGTGTATGAAAGGGTTTAAAACATTTTAGGGTTTAAACCGATTCACAAAAACTATATTCAGGATGTATGTTATGAATCAAAAGTGTTTTGTAACACTAAACATTGAATAACGTTCACAAAAGATATGCAGAAATGATTCTAGCAAAATTCTTAGAAAAAATTAACATGAAATAGGTATTTATAGCCTTTTTAGTGTAGTGATAGTTCTAATGCAAACCATATAAGAAAATAAAGAGATATACATAAAAATAGAAGGCCTAAATTATTTAACTAATCTAATGGAAGGAAGATCTTGTTTGTCCAAGTTAAAACATCCTCTAAAAGTGCTTGAATGATCTTTGACTTGAGTAAAATAGGAGAGAGTTTGAGAATAAATCCCATGGTTAGTAACACTATCAGCTATAGTGATTGATTCTCTAATGTAATGACAATATTAATCTTTAATAATAGAGCTTTGGACCTCTTTAATTAAATTAAAAAGAGTCCAAGGATCTTTAAGAATGTTACTTGAGATAATATCAATAACAAATTTGAAGTCTGATTGCACAATTATGCTATTGATGTGCAGACAGGCACATATCTTAATCCCCCTTAAGATAGCTAAACATCCAGCTCTATTATTAGAGTTTACACCTTCAAAAGATGAAAAGGCTTGAACAAGGCAACGTCTATGATCTCTAATAATTACCCTTGATAAAAAGATGCCTAGATTCTTCTTGGAAGTCCTATTAGTATTAAGTTCAAAAAATTCAGCCTTTGAGTTGATCCATTTGACATTCGAAAATGAAGTTGGAACTGATTATACTTTGAAGTTAAGTAGTCTGATGATATCCCCATGAGTATGACCTTGAGATTGAAAAGTGCATTAGCAAGAGCAATCTTTAATGAGATGAATAACCTTTGTAATTATCTTCCTACTATCCATTTTAACTCCTTCATGGAAACTTTCATTTCTATTGATCCAAATTGCCCACATAATGATGCTAAGAATTATATTGAGCAAGTATTGGATGAAGTCCTTCTTATGATTCCTAAGACACCATGACATCATTATTTGGTTCATATAATTGAAACATACATTGAGACCAATCAGATTTGCAAAGTGATTCCATATCATAGAAGCTATAGGACCATCTAGGAATAAGTGATTGAAAGATTCCAAGTTTTTGTGATATCACTAAAATATTGAAGCCAATTGAACTCCTCTAAGTTGAACAGTTTCTTCTATAGGCACAATATTATGGTAGCATTTCCATAGGAACATGGAAATTTTGAGAGGAAATACATCCTTCCACAATTTATTTCATGGAAAAGAAATAGGATTAGAAGCTCTAATAAGGTTCCAAGTAGATTTAGAAGAAAATGTACCTTTAGTAGTAAGCATCCAATACTGAGAGCCATGAATATCAGTGATCAGATACTCAGTCTCCTCTTTGATCAGTTGGATTATTTTGAAACTACTTGTGCCTCCATTTTTATTTCATTCTTTGTATTTGGCCAGGAAGAAATCAGATCATAAGGTTTTTTAGGATCTAAGATTCCACCATAAATTCACATTGAATGACTTGCATACATCTTTAATACATTTGAATCCCAAGCCTCCTACATGAACAGGAACACATAATTTCCCTCATTTAAACTAGTGGAGTTTTAGGCCAAACTCTTTAGATGATCCCCATAAGAAGGTACTAAAGAGTTTATGAACATAAGATACAGTCCTTTTAGGGGTATTTAAAGTTGCCACAGTATGAATTGGAATTGATACAAGCATTGAATTAATTAAGGTTCTCCTCCCTACTATATATAAGAATTTATTTTTCCATCCCTCTAGCTTATTTTTTATTTTTTGACTCATCTATATTTGGACACCGAAACTTAAGAATCATTGGTGTATGGAGGCATCCCCCACCAACAAAGGTGGTCTAAAGGGGATGATATGCATTCCATGCTTGAAATTGCACCATAACAAAATTTTCCTCTACATTTCCCCCTCAAGACTCCACTAAAATTACCTCCCAAATCATCCTCCAACTCACACACATGTTGTGTTTTATTTCTGTAGAGGACTTAGGAGAAAATGTGTTTCTCTCCCTAAATTTATTTGCTCGAATGATATTTTTGTGAGGGGAAGGTAACATATATGATAGGATAGTGAGAACCCCTAAAATATTGACACACAAGGGTCACTTGGATAATGTTTGAAAGGTATGGAAGTGCGTTGTCATATGTTCTCAAAATAAGGTCAATGTACCAAGTGGAAGAGAGAAACACCATTTAAATCTTAACAATAAAACCCTTTACATCTGAAATCTGACAAATTACCCGAGACTATGCAGTGATCATGGACTCCATCGTCTCTATCATGGACCAACTTGCCTCTATCGCATGTAATGATTCTTTACCTCTTCTCATATAATTAGACTTCTATTAAGATCGCGTCCTGGGGGTGCTGCCATAACGGCTAACCCCTGACTTTCTCCCCCTATTCTTTAATTGCTATATTCTACAAGTATTTTCCAATACCACTTAACTAAAGCCTCTCTAATTCTTTTCTACATGCATGTTTAGTTTTGGAATAATTTCTCTTCATTCCCACTTAATCATTATTTTCACATCAATTAATTTCCTCACATAACTAATTAATTTGTGCATAATCCACCATTTATATACATTTCAAAAATTAGGCTCTTTAATGAATAATACTCAAAATAATTACCTCGTATTATTAAATCTCAACTTTAATATCATTCTAAAAATTGTCCACAAAATTATAATATTCACATTCATAGATCCATGATAATGAAACATTCAAACCAATATTAAAACAATTAGCCCTATTAAATGGCACAATGTTTAATAATAACAAGACTATATTATAATATCCCACTAATTAATTATTACTTTTTGGGTTATAATAAGAAGTCGAGATTTTACATGGATGATCGTCGGTTGAACCGTGTCATAACTCCCTAAATATATGATATTTTTTATCATTTGTGTGGTCTTGGAAGTTTCTGAAAGATTTATATTTGGTTTGGGTATCATCACCTTTGGGTTCGTGAGGAAGACATACAAAATATAGTCTTTTACACACAGTATGGAAACTTCGAGTTTCTATTCATGCCATTTAGGTTGACAAATTCTCCTTCTGCATTCATGGACTTGATGAACCATATATACAATACAATGATTGGTTTACTGTAGTATTTTTGGAGGAAAATTTAATATAGTCACTGTAAGAGAGAACTTCTCTTTAGGTAATGAGAGGAAATGATAATTTTTCTTATCACCTAGGTGTTTATGGTAAACTGAGGCGTAATCCTTATTGATGGTAATGCGAAAATATATTTTTTTAAGAGTGATGATAAACAAACTTAATAATGAGGGGAAAATATGCTTAAGAGAGGAAATGAAGTTCAATGAACACAATAAATAATGTGGTTCACCTAACTTAGGCTTCATCCATAGGAGCTAGAGTTTTATTTTCACTTAGAATGGAAATCAATGTTTACAAATGCTCAATCTCAATAAAACTTCACCTATCTAATTGTTTACAGTGTTAAAACACTATGGGAATTTTTTCAAGTCTATTTAAGTCTTTTTCGAAATCTTTTTTCTCTCTGTGTATACTCTATGTCTGAGTGTTTTTTTTCTTTTATCAGTTTTGGGTGTTGTTTTCAATGAAATAATGTAGTATATATAGTCTTAGTCTCCATTCTGTGGGACCATGAAACCCTTTTTCTCTTTTTTGGACGCCTCTGCTGGTAAATCACCATCAGTCTTGTAATGGGAGACAAAACCATTAAGCATGATTTAAAGTTATATCCAACCATGGACAAAAGTATTAATTTAATAAAACATATTGATCGCACTTCCCAATACATTATATAAATTCCTCCGACATGGGATTACGTGTAAAAGGTGTAGGAGGGGCTTATTTGTATAACTACCTACTTAGAGATAAGTTACTTCGAAAAGGCAAAAAGAGAGTTCATTCGATGCTATATGGAAGAGGCCAGAACCGAAGAATCTCAAAGCACCACCAATTAACTTAGCTGGGAAGGTTCTCGTTGAAACATCTTTAGAGAACATAGAGACCTAAACAACATCAGACAATCAATTATTTTTCGATAAACCTCAACCAAGGAGCATGTTGCGAGCAACCACCGGTTTTCTGAACAAAACTGATCATGAGATATAAAAGCAGGCTAACACAATAAGCATAATCTGGCATGAAGGAATATTCTTACACATGATCCCATCCGACAAAATTTATATAATGTATTGTGTAGTGCCATCATCACGCTTTGTTAAAGAATACATTCGTACTTATTTTGAGACAAATTTATAGAACGCTTAATGATTTTGTCCACCATTACATGGTTGATGGTTGTTTACCCGAAGAAGCGTCCAAAAATAGAAAAATAGGTTCAAGGTCCCATGAGCTTGTACTGAGACTATATATGGTATATTATTCCATTGAAGACAAAAACAAGACTAATAGAAGGAGAAAATAACAAAACATAGGCGCAAAGCATACACGACGAGAAGAGAGATTTTGTAATAGACTTCAATGGACTTGAAGAGATTCAAAGAGTTTTTCAAAAGTTGTAAACACTTGGAGAGGAGAATTTTAATTTCGATTGAGCATTTCTAAATATTGAGTACCATTATAAGTGAAATAAAACTCGAGATCCTGGGGACGTAGATTATGTTTTGTGAACCAAGTTATTTGTTATGTTGAATGCTAAACACATCATTTCAAAACTCCAGAAACTATAATTAGTTAAAAGAATGAGAGATCTAAATATTAGGGGTTTCAAAGCCCCTAATCGTGTAGCAACCGTATGAGAATAGCCACCTTGATCTTGTGCCAATAAATTCTTGCACCAATATATGTGACAAACCATTAAAAATCCAAATTAATGTTAATACCTCAACGTTAGGATGTTAAATCATCACAAATAGTCCTCGACATCATTTCTTCCAGACAACGTTGTTAGCGAACGCCAAGACAACATTGAAACAGATGTTAATATCATATCAAATAGTCCAAGACATCATTGCTTCAAATCGTGTATTATTCAAGTACAAATATTCAAAGAGAACTTAATATCTTTGTAAGATGTAACAAGACAGTTGACATAGAATAGTTTCAGAAGCATAAAATCACCAAACAGTTAGAAATCCTTAAGCTGCAATTACAATAAGAATGAAACTATTTAGATAATAACATCCCCCAAAATTGTCATAAAAAATTCAAATTATAATTGGAAAAAATGTGAAACACTTAATTTTTCAAACACATTACCATATGTGAAGAAAAATATATGAAATAAGTCATTAAAATCACATGGCATGATAATAAACGAGTCCCAAAACATTAAAGAGACATTAATCTTACATGAAACATATAACCAAATTTTGAATAACAGTAGCCGCATAAATCTTAATTGTCGACTTCCTTACAAAGCTTCAAATTTGATATATCTGCAATCACTTGAATATAAATTTGAAGCACTCCAGATCTGGTGATAATGATGTCAAATATATAGTGTAGGAGAACCATGATTTGCGAGCGACATTGTATCAATTTATCTTGCACCTGGAAAGAATAAAAAATATAGTAGATTTAGTGGCACCCAAAGCCAACTTAGATATGTGGCATTTCAACAAATGTCTAAAAGCTCACTCCGGTGTTCTTTCAAACAATTATCATGCAAACAATCAACGTACACCTAATATTAAAATAAGACCCATAGTAAAATGATGAAGGAATGCAGAAGTTCCCAAATACAGACATAATGAACACAAAAATATGTATATAGATTCCAGGTCAACCGTAAGTTCCATTTCATAGACCAATCATTGATATATTAAGCACAACCACAGAGTATAAATTACTTTGTGTATTGATTATGTTTAGTGTAAACAATGGCATGAAGCATTTTAATGCTAAAAGAAAGAATGTGAACTCGTAAAAATACCTCCCAAACTATAAACAATACTCTGAAATGAAATAATGATTCCAAACAAAAAAAATAACCAAAGTATAGTGAAAACTATGAAACCAGTAAAAATACCTACGAAACTATGAAATTCAACACTCATTCTAAAGTATGAACTTCCAGAGTGTGAACAGCACTCATTCCAATGCGCGACATGGTGTTTTAACTAACAAAATGCGAATGCAAACTTGATAAGAGACTCAAAATACGAATGAGCTTCAATGTGTTTAAAACGGTACCCAAATGAAAAAAAAACTACTCGATGTTTGAGTATTAAAAAAGGATGGAAACAATACAAATAATAGAACATTTGGAAATACTGACCCACTAATACAAAATAAAAACAAAATTTTAATATAAAGAAGAATGATACCACAACTTCAATGGAAATATGAAACCCAAATAACCTGAAAGAGGTAATTAAATCAAAATTAGGAATAATGTCACCCCATCAGAAAGTTCATAACCCGATTTTATCATAAATCATAAAAATATTTAAAACCGCATAATAACAACCCAACCATGTCCTAACCACGGTATTTCGTTGAACCCACATAAAAATAGAGTGTGTAAAGAAAAAAAACAAACACCAACATACATATAACCAACATGAATATAAAGGTGTCCTATATTAAAGTTTGAATATCCTTGTAAATTAGATACTTGTAACCCATGCAACTCCTACAAAAACAAAAAAAAATTACGAAGAGGCTAAACAATGAAGCTGAAACCAAAATAATCAAAAATCAAACAACAACAAAGTTTTTACACATCAAATATAGATCATTAAAAATAAATACACTATAACCCAAATAACCCAAGACTATAAAAATCCTTGAAATTTACCATTAAAAGTCTCAAAAAAGAAATAAAAGAAGAGATACCATAGGATCTTGAGATTTTGGGTCCATCACGACCAAAGTTTCTAACATCTACAATACATAAATCAAGAAACCACATTAAAATAAAACAAAATTTTAATTCAAAACCCTGACCCCAAAATTTAAAATCAATGTTTCATAGTCTTAAAATCCTAAACCTCATACCTGAAAACTCACTACAAGATGGAGAGGTTTGGTGCTTTGAAGTGTGTATAGGTGCTGGACAAGAGTGAGGGATTGCATTTGGGGTTATGGGGCTAAACTGAAGGAATGAAGGAACAGGGGTAAAACAAACCTCTCTGAAATGTGTAATTTACTACTTTACCCATACTTTTGGATTTTGGGTAAGAGATAGAAAGGAAATCAAGTGCTAAAAAAGAGGGGGAAATTAAATAATAAAGGGACAAAAGAGGAAAAGAGGGTCTTTTAATCTCCATTCTTTATTTTTTTCCTTGGTGGCTTTAATCTTAACCGTTAAGTATCTTATCCCACTTAAGGAATAGTAAAAACATTCTACTCCTTATTATATATATATATATCGTAACTTGGGTTTGGGGGTTTCGGTGGGTATGGGTACATTAATGTATGTCATATCCTATTTTTGAACTATGATATGTGTATGTATGTATTATACATGGAGCTACTTAGATACTCGACGGGAGTGCATAGTTTAGGTGGGGTAGTTCGAGTGTGTTTGGTTGCATTGTATATATATATATATATATATATATGTGTGTGTGTGTGTGTGTGTGTGTGTGTGTTTGTGTGTGTGTGGATATTTTGTTTGGTTGTGAGGGAAAGGCATGAGTGTTATATACATATGTGTTGGGATAGTGGGTAGTTTAATATTGGGTATAGTATACTTTGGTAGCCATGGATACAAGGTATAATTATTGGTATACGCGTATAGTTATACCTAGAATTCGACTATAGTTACGTGGTTAATTCGGAAATACAATGATTTATGTAAAACTTAGGTAACAAAGGTGTAAGTAACTAATGAAAACGTTAGAATGTACCATGAATGGGTTAATCTTAATGACTAATTGGTGGTTAATAATATATGACTATGGTTTAACTTTCGGATGGATTTATTTAGAGTAATGAGACTCTAATCCATATGTGGGGCCTGAGTTGGGAATTCACTTTGTCATTGGACTCTTGTATTTTGGATATATCCATTGGGATAATAGATGATATGCATGAGATGAATACTATTTGTTAAATTATATTGGTTTGATGATAAATGCTCTAATTTGGATTAATAATATTTGTTGTGGGTCGATCTGGGATGGTTAATTTCTCTGGGCCAACATAATATATGTATTATAGCTTGTATATAGATATATGGCTTTTGGGTATTTTCTTAGGGATTCTCTTAACACTAACTCTAACGAGCGGTCCGTCTACAGAAAAGTGTATCAGGGGGTCCCTTGTTTGGATTTTGTTGCGATATGTCCCATGTGTATAGTCTATATTGGTCGGGAGTTTAAGAGATTTGGGTATGGGATCCTTGGGATTTACCTCGTAATGGATATTTGGTTTGTATGGATATTACTGTGTTATATGTGGATCCATGAAACAACGGATATTAATAACCAACTTATCTAATTAGTGATTTATTGGGGGGTTCCTTGTTAGATTTTTCTTGCAAAACGTCCCATGCACAAAACTTAGTAAGGCTCGAGAGTTGAGAGGCAGTGGGGTGCTAGTGTTGTTTGTTTACTACTTTGTACATTACTTATGTGGATTAGTAACCATAGTATATTATGGTATGGATTTGGTACGATTAGTTTAGAACTCTATCACGATAGATGAGAGGCGAGGTATACCTTACATGATTTTCGCAGGGTGACAGCATGGGGCGTAAATGGGTTGCATTTAATACTTTCGAGCAACATAAAATTTCTTGCAAATTTAGGGCATTGGCCCAAATATATAAAGTCTTTCCCCCATGTACCATTATTTTACCGGAATAGTAATACTGAGCAATTAGAGTAGGACTGGGATGCCATAGTTCTATTTCATCATCCTTAGTGTAGGAATTGATTTCGTTTTAATTATTATTCTAGTAATATTTGTATTAAGGAGTTTCATTTACATTTTTGTTGGATACTTTTATATTATGGAAACTTGTATTAGTGAATTCAATTTTATTAGAGATTTATTTTATTTATTTATTTATTTATATTATTGTTCTTTATTATAATTATGTCGTGAATGGTTTTTATTTACTGTCAGTTTTACTTATGTTGATGCTTAGAATGATATAAATTATATAACAATCCATGTATTTGACATTTCTACCTGATCAACTATGCGTGAAAAATTGGTGGTGTTACAATATTGTGACATGAGATATTCACATGTTTACCTTACCATTAGGACATCATGATGATATAACTGTTATAGTGTTCCTCTGATTGAGATCATGTGGAGAGTTTTTTCTATAGGCCTCTCCATGTTGCATTGAAAACATTTTAGGTCCTAGGCAACTGAATTATTAGTTGTGTTCAAATCTATCCCATTTTATCGAGTTTCTTCTTATTATCGAGGTAAGTGTCAGAGTGTCCTCCATCTTTATTTTCATGTATTTACTTATGAGAGTTTATATATAGGCCCGTGTTCGGTGCGACCATTATGTGACCTGCGTATCCTCCTGAGGATTTATTTATTTTATGTTGTGTTATTGAGTTAGTTTATGATGGAAATATTATTAGATGATTTCAATATTGGTTTCAGACTTAACTATTATTTTTATGATTCTCTTAGTTATTTATTCATGTTATTTAATTAAATCGTATGCTTCGAATGAAGTAACTTTTAGAAAACCATACTTGAGAATGGTCACCTTGATTATGGAAAATGGAGGGAGGTGGTCATAGGTTGTAGGTTTAACACCATAATGTGCAAAACAACCGTAAATAGATTTTTACTACACTAAATTGATATAAAGAAATAAGGGAGAAATAAATTGTAATGAGAAAATACATGGACTAATAATTAAACTAGAATTTCATTATTAAATTTATTCATTAAAATGCTTCAACAATGAATTACACATAACCTAACAATCTATGGGTGCAAATAATCACAATTGATAATTCTAAAAGCAAATTAATTGAAGAGTAATTAAAGTCACATTATATAGAATTTACGTGGTTCGGCAACTACTTACATCCACGGAGGGTCTCTCAATTTTTAATAATTCTTACAGAGTTCCAGAATTACATTCTCCCTTACCTTGGGGGTGAGGGTTTTATTTACAGTGATAAGAGTTATTGACTTATGCCCGAACTCTTCTAGTTTCTCATTGGCTCGTTGGTTGATCCTTGTTTATCAACTCTAAGAAATTAGGTAATAATATTGAGTATCCATAATTATCCACATGATATATCTCCATAATTATCCACGTGATGCAAAATTTGACTTGGATAGCACGTTGAGCCTATATGGGCTACCAAATATTGGGCGGGCCGTTGTGATTTTGCAGCCACAATTGCCCCTAAAATTCTTTGTCAATGATGGGCCAGAGGATTTTACATATTTTTGTTTGCCCAAATTATAAGTCCAAAGACTGAGTTATGCACTTGGGCGTTTCCAATAATTTCTTGAATAAGGCAGGAGTACACTGGTCCGATGCAAAAAATGAACCGCTAATTTCAATCTCGAGTCCAATTCCATATGATTAACCTCTTAAAATTTGACCTTTGATTGTTTCAAACTCTGTACCGTCATTTTGTATACTTCTTATATTACTAAAAAAGACTTCTTGGAGCTCCTGTTCTCACAATCCACTTTTAAGTCTTTTCATTCTAGCTTGTTTCTTCCATCTCCACAATTCCTTCTATTTATTTTCATTGCATAGTCTCTTCCTGCTCATTTATTCTTTAAAAATGGTTGATAGTGAAATGAGAGTAGCTTAGGGAATTTTAGAGAAACATACCTAATTCCACCTTAGGTTACGTTTGAATGTGCTGCAGTGACTAGAAACTACATCTCTATTGAGTGTGATATTTGATTCAAACCCTCTCAGTGTTGGGGGGATAACATTTCCTTCAAACCAACTTTTTTTAAAAAAAATTTATGAGTTCTTTGATATCGTTCCCACCCATTGTGCCCCAAATAGATAGGGAATTCTAAATGGAGTCCATTTAATAAACAAACTTTTTGGGACCAATATAGGGATACAAAAAATTAGATATTGTTGTCCCCGATCCCATACAACAGACGGTGTTTTGTACCTGATGGAAAGGAAAGCTGATAGGGTTTTAGTAGTTAATATCCCTTATTACAACAAAGGGGATTGGTATCAGGGTTTTATTTCTTGGAATTGGCAACATCCACCTACTCTAGAGGGAGAGAAATATCATGGGTTTTTATGCCCAGAGTGGGGGAGCGATATAGGTTAATACTCTATTTTTTTCTCTTGAACTTTTATTTGATTATACGAATACCGATGAAAATTTTCTTTTTCCTGACCAGCTCGATCGAAGAACAAGTAACCTTATAGTGCCCTCATCAACTTGAGGGAAGTGTTCAAAGTCTATAAGTTTAGGAAGCCCTTGGTCCAAGGTGGTTAGGATCCCTATTCTTCCTCATTTCTTCTTAAGTACTAGAATTATACCAGGAGCTTCATAGCTCACCGGGTAGACAACCTTCCATTTCCTTAAGTAAATGAGGAAGCTTCACTTCTTCCTCGTACGAATCTTTAAATTTTAAGTCCATCCTTGTCAAGGAAGAAGACTTAATGTCTCCTAGAAAGAGAATTATGTTGACTGATGATGACGATGTCAATCCCTCCTCCCCCAAGGCCAATCCCTCCAAGATGTCTGAATAAGAGGTCCTTTCTGCCACTGAATCAAACTTGTTATTCCGAGAAAAGGGCGGGAAGGAAAAGTCCCCTTCCCCCATGCCCTTGCATCCCTCCAAGAAGGGTGATGCCTCCACCTTTGGGAGAATTCGATTGGTGATGTTGGTTGCCAAGAACCCCTCATTGGCCTTTAGTCTGCTAAAGGGGATGTGTTCATATCTCATCATGAGCAGGTTAGACAGCTAGCATATGATCAACTATTAACTCACTTAAACATTGTCTTTGGTAAGACAAATTTCTTTTCATTCTGCCTGAAGTTATTGGAATCTTCATTATTTGTTTTGAGATATTTTTTGTTTATCTATTTACAATTTATGGAAGACTTTGTCACCATTTTGGAGAGTCGCTCTGATAATACAAAATAAAAAATGATCTAATGATGGCCCTCGATAAGTCCAATAAAGACCTTACTACTGCTAAAAGGGCATATGACGAGGATAAGAAGTCCACCAGTGATGTCATGAGTGCACTGAAGGATGATCGTGACTAACTGAAGGTTTCTCATGATTAGCTTGTGGTTGAACGTGATCATTTGAAGAAAGATTGTGACGATCTTTCTTTGACCAAGGAGTCCAGCTATGATAAGGGCTACATTGAAGCCTTTAAAGGAGCCAAACGCCAATCGAATTTCATCAGAAAGTCTAACTTCAAGAAGGGTTGGGTTTCTGTGTTGGCGAAGGTAAAAGTCCCCGCTGATTCCAATCTCTTTAGCCATTATAACCTTGGTTCCCTTCCAAAGGTTGATGAAGAGGCTTCCACAGATGGCCCTGCCAACTTAACTTCCTTCGCAGCTGTTAAGGGTAAAGCCTTAGAGACCAAAGAGAAAGTGAAGATCAAGGAGACTAGTTATAAATTAGCCTACACACCCTTGTATTTTTCATTTAGTCTCTATTTGCAAGGGCCTTGCACATTTTGGTCATTAATGAAAGATTTTACTATGAATTTTAATTTTTTCTTGAATTATTATTGAGATTCCTCATTTTTATTCTTACTTTCTCGTAGTATAAAAATGTTACTGAAGATATTCCTTCTTTTTCTATAAATCTTAATGCTATTCTTGGTTGGGAGGCTAGTGAACAGCTCACTGGGCATTTGTTTTTATTCGAAAAACTCTCTAGAGGATAAGAAATGGCTATAAAAGAAAGACTGCCTTAGTGGTCAAGCTGAAGGACAACATGAAGGACTTGAGAGATTTGTCACACTCATTAAGGAAGAGGTAAACACCTTGAAGAAGCCACTTATTGAAGATAAGGACACTGGGGATGTCAGGGAAATTTTTCAATTCGACAATGATTCCCTCAAGAAAAATCTTTCTAAGGAAGAAGATGATTATAGAAGGTCTCATGTTGTGATGATGGGCCTTCATCATGACATACTCAAGATATGTTATCTCTTTAGGATGAGTCCTTAGGCATCGTGGTCTGCTGGCTATGAAGAAGAGTGAATGGATGCTCCTAGTAAGCTGGACGTGGCAAAGCAATAGGCTTACAAGAATGGTTGGCTAAATGTATTAGGGATAATAAAAGTTTCCAAGGACTCTTAGCTTTGGTATATGTACCAAGTTGATTGTCTGGCTTAGGGAATCCACCCTTTGGAAGTGAAGAAAGTTAGGTTCCATTGGATTTCGTCCATCTCAAGTTGGCAAAGAACTACCCGACTTCTCATGAGAGTGATGATAAAGTTCGACTAGATATGGTTGTAAATGGAAATTTTGTAACTTATGACTTTTCGTAACAAGTTCTTTATATAATGTCATTATTATGCATTTTTCCATTCCATGTTGAGCATGTATTTTATTTTCTTGTCTTACCTTTTAGGTTATGTTGTTACACCAGCTTAGGCCTAGCAAAGACTATGGTAAAAATGCCCCTTATTTTAGGGCCATCCACTCATTTAGGATTTTTATCCGACCAAATTTGGGTTCATTTAGTGCCTAGGGATCCCCGGAAGTCTTTTGTTTGCCTAAGAAATTCATGAGGCTTTCGTGTTTTTCATGACGAAGATCTTGAGACCTTATGTTTAATTGTGATTAAACAATTTTTCATTGTAATTATACTAAGGTGATGTTAATCAATACGATGATCATTAATTAAAAGTAAGCATATTATTTTGGAATAATGTAAAGTAACTAATTGAATCACGTGGGCTTTTATTAATAATGTTAGATCTAACTGCTAGCATCATAAGTTCTTAAATAAAAACTTGCAAAAATTATTCAATCTAGAAATAACCTGAACAAGAGAAAATTCAAAAGTAAAACTTCTTGAGATTGACTGTATTCCAAGACCTGAGTATATCTGCCCTCCATTATTTCCAAATGATATGATCCTTCCAAATCGTCTTTGATGACTTTGAATGGTTCCTCCCTGTTAGGACCCAACTTTCCATCTGAAGATTTTTTGGCACTGCCAATGACTTTTTTAGGACATAATCGTCGATGTGGAATCCTTGGATTGACACTCTTATTGTATTTCTTAGCTAACTATTACTGGTAGGAGGCGACTTTTATCTTGTCGTATTCCCTTTGTTCAAGTTTAATGCTCACAGATTCGTTATTGAAACCTTGCTAAAAAATAGTGGTCCTCATGGTTGGCAGACCAGCTTTCAGAGAAATGATGGTCCTCATGGTGGTCCATATCTTAGAGTGAATGATTTTTCCCCAATAGGCCTTTCTAGGTGTAGTACGATATGCCCACTGAACACGAGCAATCTTTTCCACCCAAGCTCCCTTTTCCTTCTCTAATCTCTTTTTCATGTTGTTAATCATCATTTTTTTAAAGCCTCTACTTGACCATTTCTTTGGGTATAGGCCATAGAGCTAAAATTCCATTTGATGTCATGGTTATTGCAGAAACCTTGGAAAGGTCCACTTTCAAAATGTGTGCCATTGTCCATGATGATTGTCATGGGTACTCCAATGCATGTTATGATGTTCCTCCAGATGGAACTTATCATATCAATGTCCCTGATGTTCACTAGTGGCTCTGCTTCAATCCAATTTGGGAAGTAATCTGTGTCGACCAATCGATAATTACAATTACTAGTGTTAATGGGAGTGGTCCTACGATATCTAAACCCCACTAGGTGAATAACCATGGACTAGTTAGTGACTTTAAGTCACTAATTGGTTATTGAATCATGGGTGATAAGTGTGGGCACTTTTCACAGTTTTGGACATAAGAGGTCATGACTTTATGAATATATGGCCACCAATACTCTTCTTTAATTGCTCGAAAGTCAAGAGACCTTCCTTCCATGTGGCTTCCATAGATCCCATCATGTAGTTCATAAGGAACTTGGTCGGCGTCATTTGGATGCACGCATTGGAGGTCAGGACCTGCGAAAGACCTTATGTAAAGTTTTCCTTTGTCCCCCAACTAAAACTGTATAGCTTTAAATCTGACCTGATGGGCTTATTTTTTTAATCGATCGACAAGATATCCTTCTGAAGACAAACAATTATTGGGTCCATCGAGCTAGGACTTTTTTACAGGATGAAAAGATGATCGGTGACCACTAGCTTCATAATTCTAGGTTTAGTGAGGAATTCCATTTTAATTGTTCTCTTTAGGTTAGAGTCCACTGCTAAGCTTGGGGATGTTAAGGTATCGGCATGCCCCCGGGGGAACTTTTGAATGTGTACTTCCTCAAATTTTGGTATCAAATTTTGAGCCACCTGTAGGTACGCTGCCATCTGTTCATTATTGGCATTGAAGTCCCTCTTACTTTGTTAGATACCATCTTTGAATTGAAATATATATGAAGGTGACTTGCTCCCAACAAGTGAGACTTACATAGTCCAGTTATGACCACTTCGTACTCAATTTCATTATTGGATGATTTAAAGCCTAAATCAATTCCTTGCTCGATTATGGCATTCTTCATCATGATGAACACAATTCCTACTCCAGCCCCCTTAGAGTTAGAGGATCCATCCAAATACAGTGTCCATTTTTTGAATTGGTCAATTACATGGAATTTCAATTGATCGATAATCTGTTGGTCACTAGGTGCTTCTTCCCCTATAAATTCTATAATAAAATCATCCAACACTTATTCCTATCATTATTTTTGGTTAGTAGTGTATATCAAACCTCCCAAGTTCGATCAACTGTTTTGACATATGCCCAGATAGGTCAACCTTATGAAGAACAACTTTGATGGGAAAGGATGTGATTATTATAAATGAATGAGCTTCAAAGTAGTGTTTTAGTTTGCAAAACGTGATGAACAAAGAGTATGTCAATTTCTCCAATGGGAGATATCGCCGCTCGGCATAAACGAGCGTCTTACTGACATAGTAAATGGGGGATTATCATCCTTATTTTTCTCAAACTAAGGCTGAACTTACAGCATGGATCGAAACCTCTAGGGACCGTGAAGAGGATATCCCAGGTCTGGGATTGCTAACAGAGGGGGTTTTCTTAGATAGAATTTGATTTTCTTAAGGGCCTTTGAGCAATCTCCATCCCAGACGAGTCCTTTCTCTTTCTTTAGAAGTTGAAAGAATTGTCAGCAGCGTTCGGAGGACTTGGAGACAAAATGGTTCAGAGTTGTCAGCATCCTAGTTAGCTTTTAAATTTCATGTAGGATTTTGGAAATTGAACGTTGTTAATCACGACTATTTGGTCAGAGTTTGCCTCAATCCCTCTTTGTTGAACAAGTAGACTAGGAACTCTCGAGGTTGGACCCAAAGGAGCATTTCCACGCATTCAGCTTCATTTGGCAACATTTGAGGATTTCAAATGTCTCCTTTAAGTAATTCAAGTAATCAGCTTTGCATTTACTTTTGATGAGCATATCATCCACATACACCTCTGTTGTTTCTCCCAACTTTTTCTTGAACATTTTAATGACAAATATTCCGTATGTGGCGCCAATATTTATTAGGGAAAAAGGCATCAACCTATAAAAGTACGACCCAAAAGAGTGATAAATGAAGTTTTATCTTATTCGAGGCCAAGCAGCGGAATCTGGTGGTACTCTAAGTAGGCATCCAGATGCTCATCCGCTCGTGGGCTGTTGTGGTGTCAACCAATTAATATATATTTGATAGAGGGAATCTTTCTTTGGAACAAGACTTATTAAGGTCGATAAAATCCACGCATACTCTCCAGCTACATTTGCTCTTTCGTACCACTAGTAACACCTCGTGTTTTATAACATTTTAAATTGGTAAAATTTAAAATAAATAAACTATTTGAATAAACTGCTTAAATATGATATTCATGATTATGTGATTCAATTATGCTGAATATGTATATTGGTAAATAATTAAATTGCATGTTACTTGAATTATTATTATATCGTGATTAAACATAATAAAATATGTAATTGGTAGTAGACATTGCTTAAGTGCGTTCTCAAGTGTGTTGGGAGCTTGTTTAAGCATTTTAAACATCTTAAGTTAGGCCCGTAGGTTATTGATACCCTTAAGTGAGATTTTGGACCAATCTGAGTGTTATTTTGGGCTTATTTGGGGGTCCAAAAGTGGATATGAAGGGGATACACGGGATTAGGGGTTTAACTGGGTTAGTAGCCTAACCTAATCACATATCCCATCCACATTAGAGTTAACCTAGAAGCCCTACACCCTCTTAAGGAAGTTATTAAGGTTAGAGAAGAAGGGATGATCAAGACTCAAGAGAGGAGGTCCATATCATCCTAATAAGGCAATAATTTTCTTGCTAACCTAGTTATAATGCAACGTAAAATACATAATGCGATGAAATGATATCTCCTATGAGTAGTATTGTGGGGTTAATTCTTGGGACTGAAATAATATGTGTAGATGTTTAGCTCCCATTTAATATATGTCCTAGATGCCTTCGATATTGTCATGTTAGTGTAGATGCCAAATTTCACATTTAGACTTTGGTTGAAAATGCGTGTAGTACTACATTTAGATGAGGGTGAGATACTTACTGCATACGAGTGCCAATGGTTGGTGTCTAATGTGAATTGACATCATAATTATACATTAGTTTTGTAAGTTAATTCTTGCAACTTTAGGGCGTTGACCTAAATTATAAAATGTTTTTCCCCAAATTTTCCAAGATAGGGATAAAAGGGCTGACCGAAGCTCAGATTTGCAGTTGCATTTGATTAGTAGCAGATCAGCTCATTAATTGTAGCATAGGTCACTACTCTTTATTTCAGTTGTTTTTTATTATTTCAGAGATTGTATGGGCATAGGCCCCAGATTTATTTATTCTCGTCATTTAATTTCCAGTTACATTTGGGATGGATGTTTTATGACTTATGGGAGTTGAAACTCATTTATTGTCAGTTTATTACTTCGTATGATTTTATTGAGGGTGTATTTTATTGCATGTGTATTTTATTGTTTGTCAATGTTTTAAATTAGAACTTCATTTTCACGGTTTGATTATAAGAATTGTATAAACTGTTAGATAAGCCCCATCTTCGGCATATTGTGTTTGGAAAACCTTTACGTGGAAAATGGGGGTTGTTACAGTTGGTGTCAGAGCATCCAGGTTCTAGCCTCCTTATGATCTGTGTGCGTTCATTACGTTCTACGTTACATTTATTTAATATGTAGAGCCCTGTGATTAATAATCGTTGTACTCTTTACGATCTGTTACTAATACAAATCATGTTTGATTTCAGTTGGCAAACACTAGATGCGGAATATCACAACATGTTACCATCGAGGTTACAGAGGATAGGGCTCAGCAGGACGTTCAGCCACTCCCACAACCACCACCAAAACCATCCATGGTTACTCCAGCAGACATTTCCATGATAGTTATGCAGGCAGTCTCTACGGTGATATCCGCTATGTTCTAACACTTTCAGCCACAGTATCACCACCCCCCCCCCCACAGTAGGTGTTGCTAGCCATTCAGGCACAGGGCTTAGTTCAGTAGAGAATGGGGAGGACTTCACTAAAGGCTACCCGCTACAGTTTGCTGGGAGTACAAATATCTTAGTGGTCATTGAGTGGAAGAAATAAATTCAGTCCAGAAGTAGATGTTAACTTTGCTTTGACTAGTAGGTGCATATCTACACTGGAGGGAGTATGTCACCACCCTGGAGGAGCGGGACCGGTTGACCATTGATGAGTTATGGGTAAAGTTTGAGGGAAAGTATTTCCCATCCGTAATGAAATCAGAGACGAGGAGGAAATTATGGAACTTAATCAGGAGGGTCATACCATACTAGAGTATGAGGAGGATTTTACCGTATTATCCTTACTCGTTAAAGATGAGGTGAACACTGAAGAAAAGAAAATGGAGAAGTTTGTGTAAGGGACAGTTTCACACATTAGGAAATCCTTATTAAGGAAGCCGAATTTTACCACCTACACTTAGATAGTGAATGTCGCCTTCTTCCATTATCAAAATCACCTATCGTTCCAAAAAAATAAGTGGAAAAGAGATCTAGTTCAGAGACGTCGATACAGAAGGGAAAGACATGTGGAAATAGTAATCAGAGGGCCCAACTATTTAAGGGGTCTCAAGAAGGAGATCAGTATAAAAGGCACGGGGATTCCAATGACCGGAACAAGCAGGGACAATATGGCCAAGGCCGAGGCCAGTAGGACCAACAGGGGAAATAACATGATATGCATCAGTTCTAGAGAAACTACTACGCCTGTGGAGAGAAGGGACACATAGTGACGAAGTTCCCTCAGGGCAGTTGGGGGGAACATGAGTAGGGAGGAAAGTGTGGGTATCGGGCACTTCAGGAGAAGCATCAGCAGTTTCCAGTCCCAATAATGATTGCAGTGCTAACACTACCAACTCCTGCCGCCCCACCTCAAGGGAATCAGTCGTAGTTATAATATGGACATGTGTATCACGTCGCATCTAGAGAAGGACTATCACCAGAACAGGCAGTGGAGGGCATGTTCCCTATTTTTGGACATGTATGGCATATTTAATTTGATACTAGTGCATCACACTAATTTGTTAGTACTATCTTTACTTGAGTATCGGGGATGGTAGACTTAGCTTCTGGCATAGTACTTTACATTGATTCACCCATGGGTAAAGGGTAACCTATACGTTCCATGTGAAGAGGTATATGGATTGACATGGAGAGACTTAGGTTTGTGGCAGACCTACTTTTGTTAGATATATCAAAGTACGACGTTACCCTAGGTATGGATTGGTAAGCTACATATAGGGCTTTTGTTAATTGTAATGGGAGGTCCTTCGTCTTTTCCATTATGGGGTAAGAGATGTACTTGGTTACGATTTTGTACCCAAAGGGAAAGTCGAAAAAGCATTTGTATTACATTGAGGAGGAGACTTCTGATGAGGTCATTGTAGGCACCTTTTTCAAAGTGTGCTTTAAGGTGACAACAATTTTTCTTTCGGAAAAAAAAATCCCAATTTTATTACGCATCATGTTTGTGAACTAATTTTACTTAAGCCTTATTTTATCTTGGTTAATCCTAAACATTCATCTAGGTGATTAAATCAAGTAAAATAAATTAAAGTTCACAACGTTGGATGTATGAGAAAACCACTAAGGAAAAAAACCCCAGATGACCCATGCCAGACAATCACTATGATATAAAATTTACAAAGGAAGACATATAGGCTTACACAATGGCTTGATACTCCACAAGTCTTGAATCTCTTATTCTTTTTAACCACTCCTCCATAGTGCCCACGTAGAAATCATTCCACGATACTTGTCCACAACACACGAGTCCACGTGTACCTCGATATCTATTTATGCAGCTTTGTCAACCGCCTACAATTAGGAACACAACCTTCACCGTTTCTTCTTTGCAAAACTCCAATGAAATAAATGTTCAATAGATATGAACAAACCAATGATGCAAACAAGACCACTAAAGCATATGCGTATGAAAGCTCGGGTCTTTTAAACACTAAGGATGGTTTTAGTCTTTCAAAACCTTAGAAAACAAGTGCAGAAAAATGAAACTATTCTAAACTGTATTTTGGTCCTGTACACCTCGAAATTCTGAGAGAAAAACACTTAATTAAAAATAATTAATTTGGTAGCTCATTCTATCGATATTCCTATGTCGTTTAAATGACCTGGCCACATTGTTTAAATGACATTAAGTAGTCATTTGAATGACTGTTCATGTCATTTGATGTCTCCAAACACAAGGAGAGAAT
Organism: Sambucus nigra; assembly: GCA_949130495.1. Lineage (NCBI taxonomy): Eukaryota > Viridiplantae > Streptophyta > Magnoliopsida > Dipsacales > Adoxaceae > Sambucus > Sambucus nigra. Next base: position 194,516,150 of record OX422208.1, read on the forward strand.
TGATACAACTCTAAATAATACTTACCACAGAATAAATGAACCGTAAATATTTTTAAATCATTTTTGACATTTTAACAATATTTATTAATAAAATAACATCCTTATGCGTTCATACCTGAGAGTATCTCGGAATGTAATATGATATGAAGACGTGAAAGGTGCACCATTAAACACGGAATAATTTATCTTTGAAACTTGGTTGATTCATCTTCTAAATCAACACGTCATAAACTATATGGAATCGTGACATGTAAAATCTATCAATAACTCAAATAAGTTTTGTATGGAAATAAGTCAATAACATACAAGTTGAAACACTTGGAAATTTTTCCTTACACATATCCCCTTTTGACTATTTTGGGACAAAATCAAAATAGTGAATGCTAAGTCGAGACGTCAAGCCGTATGTCACCTAAATCCCATCCCATAAAACCCAAAATAAAAAATATATGACAAGACTAGTATACGTAGGTCCGACAAACATGAGTTGTCTGAATGTGATGTTGTCTCCAAATCTTGAATCGTTGAAGCATACCTACACACAAGAAACAGATAAATACCTAGTGAAATATGGAAGAAGAAATGATATAAATTATTAAGATACCAATGAGTAAATTAAACCATTTGTTAAACATGTGAGCAAAACATGATACCAATTTGTGCAAGGCAACATGATACCAATATATAATAATCAAACATCATACCAATTTGCAAAAAGAACATAAGTTCTCATCAAATACAAACTCACCCTACATCACACACCATCTCTCCCCATTTATGTCTCCAATAGACAATCAGTGAAAAAGATAAACAAAAAATCATTATATCTATAATGAAAGAATCATATGAAGCATATCTAGATAAATAAAGCTAAAAATAATCAGATAATACCAACCTGTAGCTAGCAAACAGTCACAAATAATGAATCACCAATATAAGCTAAGATGTGACTAAACGAGATCTATGCAGTGTAAGAATAAAATCATGAATAATCAATACCAACTGCATATAAACTGTCCAAACAACCCAGAAATACCAAAATATAATGAAATCATCACATATACAAAGCATGTACTAATACTGAAAGAAAAACAACATATCATCTCTGGGTCATACGAACGAATATGCCATGTTATTTGAACGACACAGGCATGTCATTTGAATGAGGTTAAAAATGACGTAAAATAGTAAGGTGTCGTTCGAAGCATCTATCTAATGAACCTTATAACGACCATACCTGACATTTTTAACATCTCGTTTCTTAGGTCACTTGATCTAATCTTCAAATGACTTGGACATGTCATTCAAATAATATCCATAAGTTGTTTAAACGACTTCAAAAACTTCGTATTCCAGTTCTAAAAATGTTTATCTTTTTCCCACTGAATAAAATTCCTCAAAACAGTAACTGGAAATACTAAATAGTAGAAAAATATACTCAAAACATAAAATAAAACAAGTATGAGTTACACGCTAACATAGTATAGATGTGCTCAAACATGGATATGTAATGAATGGGTGTGAATTATAACAAACGAATCACAATTTGGACACATCAAAAAAATCAAGAAGCTCTAATTTGAAAGCTAAATGTCATAAAACTAAGTTTTTTCCATAAGTGACAATTAATTTATTGAGTTTAATGAACTAAACGAACAACATGCACACAAATCCCGAATTTTGATGATTCTATAAACAATAGCCTCATGACACGATCTTTCAACATTAGGATTCGTGGTGCAAACCCATTTTAATTTTCCATCCAAACACGCTCATATACTCATATTTTTTTAAACTCTTTTGAGGTTTCTATTTTCTCACCTTAGAGAAATTTATTGGCCCTATTTTGGCATATGTTTCTTTTTATTGCCTTAATTTTTTCTCGAGCTCTTTTAAACAGCGGCTTTCACGACGAGATTATTATTTTTTCCCAATCATTTCCCATGAACACTCATCATTTTTTTCAATTTAAGCAACATCTATCCTCACGGCAAACGGTTCTTACATGCACACTCCTTCAAATTCTTATTACGCACAGATGAAAAAATTGATAGGAGAACGTCTCACCAAAGTCACATATGCATGAGAAGTCAAGCATTCATATAAACTAGTGCATGTGTGTGCTATGATGGTATATATACAAAGTCGAATACAAATGCAAATCAACTTCGAAACAACCCCATTGCCAATGGTTAATATCATTCCACGCATCTATAATCATGAACAAATGTCCTAGCCACATGGATAATGAAATGATGGGGGTCCAAGCACACCAATATGCCATATCAAACATGTAAACTCATGAGACACAAAATAAACCGAAAATCTTTTATGTTTTTCAAAATATATTTTTAACTCAAAAATAAAATCTTTTTGTATTTTTCAAAAATATATGAAACCAAAAATATTTTTGTATTTTCAAATAAGACTTGATAAAAGAGAAATATAATACAAAGAGACACACATGTCATAACACTAGCAACATATATATCATGAAGAAAAAGCTAGCATATGACAAACATGGCTAACACAATCATCCTTTAGATTTAGCATGAGTAGCATCATGTGCAACTAAACGAGAGTTATGAAGTTTAATTCCTAAAGCCTCTAAGTCTGATTTCCTAACCCCCAAGTAGGTGTGAAACGACGCATGGGCATTTTTAGAACTAAAATGAATTTATTCTTAAACTCCCTATGAGTATTTTTAAGGTCATGGCAATAATGCCTAAGGTGACCCTTCCTACCGTAATGATTGAAAGTGTAAAAACGGCGAGGAATGTGACCTAAATGTGGACCTCTCCTAACTTTCCTAGTTGGATCTCTCACACGATTGGTATTGTCTTTGGTAATAGGTTCAATACGATCATCGAAGCCTATACCACACTTATCATCCTTGATTTGGACAGTGCTTAAATTCCTATCCTACTTTTTCGACCTTGCCTCCAAATCAAACTTCACCTTACTCGAGTCTCTCAATCTCTCCTCAAGTCACTAAACCTAGACTCAAGAAAATGCCTAGACTCCTCAAACTCTAAAATTTCTTTCTTCAAAGCCTCCATTAAACCATAAAAATTATCTCTCTCACCTTCAATGTATTATAGTTTATCCCAAAGAGTCTTCTCCCGCGCCCTAAGATCCTCAATCAAACCATCATTATTTTCTATGGCATGCTCTTTCAATTTATCTTACAATTTCAAGTTTGTCTTTTTCAGCTTTACCTCTTCCTCATTCAAATCATTAAAGGCAACTTGCAACTCTCCCACATCTATCTCCTCCTCCTCACTAGTTTCATCCTCACTCACTTGGGATTCACACAAAACAAACTCAGAAGTGTCATTCACATGAGTATCTTCATGAGAAGATTTACCTTCATCGCTCACATGACATGCCATAAATGCTACAAAGTTGCTCTCAATGGAGGAACTCTCTCCCTCTTCCGGTTCACTATCACTTAAGGCGACATTATATGTTATCGATTTCTTGACCTCCTTCTTAAGTCTAGTGGGTCACTCCTCTACCTTATGGCCATAACCCTCATAACCAAAACACCTATCCGACTCATCCCCCTTATTATTCTCACTTCGATTCTTACGGACGTGATTGTAACACCCCGTATTTTTGTACATTTAATATTTAATTAATTCGGGAATTTTAAATTACTGGTGTGTTGTAATTTTAATTGAATTAATTATGGTAATATAAATATTTAAATATTAATTGGGGAGTGAATGGTTAATGTTTAGGGAAATTTATTTACTAAGTGAATAGTAATAATTTAATTACGTCATTTCGAGTATTAATGACAAGGTATACACTTATCCCAGCTGGGAGTCGGTATAGACTAAATTGGGTGTGAGATAAGGATTTTTATAAATTAATTTGGACGCTAATTTTGAGTGCGCGGTTGAGTCCGGATGGGTCGAGATAGTCTGAAAAGAGTACCCGGGTGTAGTAATTGGGTCTCGGGGTATTTTTGGGCATAGCCGGGCCCACACAGGGTGAGTTGGGCCACTTTAATTAAGCCCATTAGGTGAAAAACGGGATTAAGGGTTTTTAACCTAATGAGGAGATTAAAGAATGGCAGCCAACATAACTTAAACCTAGGGTTTGAGAGGAGATTTGGGGGAAAGCAAATGAAGAACAAATTGGAGGTTATTGGAGCCAAATTGAGGGACTACGCCAACGGATCAGACACTACGAACACTTACAGGCAAGTGGTTAACTGTTGTAATTTCAAAATTTATGATAATCAATTCATATCATAGTGATGTGTAAACCAAAATTCGTTTTTGGGATAAATGGGTACAAAATGGGATTTTTGTTCATGAAACTATTGAATGAGATTCATAGTAAAAATTGTTGTGTTGAACATATCTGAGTATAGATATTTGATTGGAATAAGAATTCAGAATATAAACTGAGGGGAAATCTGGATTTGGAAATTGGTTTGTAGAACAAGATTTATGAATTTTAATTGGAATACCCATCTTTAAATATAGTGAGATATTGTATGAATTAGAAGGCTAAAACAGTTATAGATGATTGAGACTTATTTTGGGAGTAATTGATTGGTTAAGAATCATCATTTAAGGTTGGAAAATGGAGAGGAAAAACCTTGGAAATTCGGTCATGGCTGAAATAGCAAGCCGAGGAAGACAACCAACTGCTCGATCGATCGATCGACCCAGGGGCTCGATCGATCGAGGGTCCCGGGAATTTGGCAGTTCGGCCAGTTTGTTTATAATGAGGGTTTAATTTAAGTTTTAATTCCCTTACTTTTATTTGGTAATAAATTTATATGGGACATATGTTTCCTTAACAATTATAGGGTGATATAATTGGGTTTAGGAGGGTGTGAACGGTATGTCATGAGATGAACGAATTTGGAGAAATAATTCAATTATTGATATTGGGCCGAAGAATGATATTCGGGAATTATAGTTGGGTGACACTACATTATTAAAGGAATTTAGGTGAAATATTTAATTATGGACCAAGTGGGTGAGTCCGGGTGTGCTAACAATTATAGGTAAATATAATTGGGGAAATTATGGAAATAAATGTGTGACACATTGTGGGCGAAAAATGTGGAAAAGAAATTATGAGATGTAAAAATGGACCAAGTGAGTGAGTCCGGGTATGTTGGTTATGTGACACCAAAGTATCAAATTTATTTTGAGAAAGAGTAATTAATTTGGAGTCGGAACATAGACTCGGGAAATATTAAGATACAGGCCAAGTAAGTGAGGCCGGGGATAATGGTTGGGTGACACCAAGTTATTAAATTAATAAATGCGTTAATTAATTTAGTTAGAGTTGGATTGTAGACTCGGGTAATATTAAATTAATAAGAGTGATAATTAATTTAATAAGAGTCGGATTGTAGACTCGGGTAGTATTAAATTAATAAGTGTATTAATTAATTTAATTAGAGTCGGTTTGTAGACTCGGGTAGGATTAAATTAATAAGGGTGTTAATTAATTTAATTAAAGTCGGTTTGTAGACTCGGGTATGATTAAATTAATGGGTGGGATAATTAGTTTAATCATAATCGGATTGTAGCGTGAAGGGTACTTATTAATTAATGTGATAATTAATTATATTAGAGTCGGACCACAGACTCGAAATTTGGGTTGATTAATTAATTTATAAATTAATTATATTAGAGTCGAACCACAGACTCAGATTGGTATTAAATTAAAATGTGTGTTAATTAATTTAATTAGAGTCGGGCGATAGACTCGGGGAGGTATTAAATTAAAATGTGTGGTAATTAATTTAAGGAGAGTCGGACCATAGACTCGGGGAAAGTATTATATTAATTGCGGTGTGAATTAATTATATTAGAGTCGGACCATAGACTCGAGAAGAGGATAAGTTATTAAGTGAGAAAATTAATTACATTGAGTCGGGCCACAGACTCAGGAAATTACAGGCAGTGTATGGGATGTCGAGTACATGGTAAAGTCGGGGTTATTAATATATATATACGGTGTAGTGATAGTATATATATATATATATATATATATATATATATATATATATATATATATATATATACGTGTATGTATTGTGTGTGACATTAAATTACAGGCAGTGTACGGGAACTATAGGCAGTGTACAGGATGTTGAGTACAGGGTAAAACCGGGGTTCATAATATATATATACTGGTAGTGATAGTATATATATATATATATGTGTGTATATATTGTGTGTGATAGTAAATATCAGTGACTAGATATTTATTCAATTTAAATACTCTAATGCTATCAAGGGAGGTTGCGCGATGTGGGTGAATCCCCTACCTTAAGGAGTAGGGCGAGTATATCCCCAGGTCATAGCGTCCGGTATATATGGGTGAGGGATTTATCTCACTTTCAGGGAAGGAATATGACCGCCTCCACTTCGTTTATATTTTGGTCCAAGTTGGTGAGCGATTCTAACTTGGGGAAACTAGGTTTTGTGAGCACACCTAGTGAGATAGCATTCTAGAGGGAATCATCCGGTGAGGGTATACTCGGAAGGATGGATACACGTATGATATATGTGTGGATGTTAGTAAAGGTACGTATAATATGGTAGTAAATATTATATGTAGGTGATAATACAGTGTGTGATGTATTTACCTTATATAACTCGGGTTACAGTTATATGCTGTTAATTAATGAGAATTTAATTAAGTTAATCATTTATGGGAATAATACAGTGTGTGATGTATTTACTTAATATAACTTGTGACACGGTTATATGCTATTATTTAAGAGGAATTAATTAAGTTAATTGTGAAATAACTTATAATTCAAGAATCATTATACTCGGGTTAGAGTAGTACAGCAAGGGAAGGTTATACCAGGACTAGTTGGACGGGGTAGTACAACTAGGTGGGGTTAAGGTAACCAGTAGGTGTGCACAATAGTGGAGGGGTGAGAATGTCCTCAAGGGAGTGCGACACTAACTTAAATATGAAGCGCATTCATGCATTTTAAATTACTGCAGTTAATTTACTTGCTAAATATTTTCAAAATGTTTTGGGTTCTAACCTTTGCTATAAAACTATTTTCAAAACATTTTAGGTGTCCAGCCACATGGACGCCAGGATTGATATTCTATTCCAGGGACACGGAGCTGCGGCATATGTGGATGCTAGAAGGAGTTTGGATTAGACGCATCATTCATTCATTCCTAGACTAGGAATCTTGTATTAGTCTCAGTTTTATTTAGGGCTTGTCGCCCAGGCTTCTCGGTACAGTTTTCAGGTGTAATTCATTCAGGTGTTGAATAATTGTATTGGATTATTTATTTGGTGGCCGGTGATTTATTCGGCAAGTTGTGTAATTATGATTCAGTTTATTTTCATTCAGTTGTGTGAATGGTTTATATTTTAATTCCGCATGTACTGTTTTGTTAAATAAAAAAGTTAAAATTGGCACCAACTTTTGGAATACTAGGTGGTTAGTAAGTTTTAAAAAGTTTTCGACAGTGATGCTAAGGATGATCCAACTGGGATTCCTGTTTTAATTTGGTATAGGGCTGATCACCCGGTATTTTATTAGGCGGGGTGTCACAGATGGTATCAGAGCATCAGGTTCTAGTGTCCTCAGGATCTGTGCGACTTTTCATGCTTCGGCTTAGCAATCTTTGATATAGAGCCCTATCATAGGATTGTTGTATTCTCATACGTATGCGCATATATGTTCTTCTGCGAGATTTACATTTGAAAGTGAACTCATACAATTCGATTTTCATTCATGATGATGCCCAGGAGAGGGAGAGCAGCTAGGGCAGCATGAGGAAGTGAGACGAGGGAGGCTTGTCAGGAGAAAGAGTTACGGCAGCAACTGCCGAAGATAATTTTGGCAGCACAAGTAACCGAACTAATGGCGTGATCGATTGAAACGACGGTAGTCGCAAACGACAAGGTACTTTCCACGGGATCTGCCACAAGTGTTAGTGGCGTCGGATGTTCAGACTCAAGCGGGGTCATTGGGGTGCAAACAAGAAAGAGAAGTTATTTTTAGTGGGAACTCACTAGAGTTGTGAGAAAGTTCAGGTGTAGTACTAGCGTGTCAAGGAAGAGAGGTATCCAGCGTCACCTACGCATGGGAGATTGCGATGGGGTGCGAAAATAAATGCTAACCACTTTTAGTTAGTGGGAGCGGCGCTACAGTGGTGGGGGTCGATCACCACAGTTGAGGAAAGGGACACACTAGCTACTGCAGAGTTTTGGGTGCGGTTCGACCGCAAGTATTTTTCCTTCAGCGGTCGAGACCGAAATGAGGAGAAAATTTTGTGAGGTGCCTCAAATGACGACCGTTCAGTGGCCGATTACGAGGAAGATTTCACTCGTTGGCAAAAATTTTACCGGATGATGGTAAGCGAGGAAAAGGGAAAGAAAGCAAAGTTTATGGATGGGTTAGTTTGGAGAATCAGACAACATTTAATTGATAATTCCGCATTAGTAGGTTATATTGATGTCATTAATGCAACACTCCGGCACTGTTGGGAATATCGCTTCCACGCGAAAGGAAGCGGGAAGGGAGTGTGGATTAACCAGTCGGATGAGGCAGAAGGGAATAATACCAGTGGGGTATACCAGCAGTAGACTGGGGGAGATCAGGGGCAGGATTTTCGGCAAGGAAATCATTCCAAACGATCTAGAACTGGAGGCTATTGGCGGGACGGCCAGGAATTCCAACAAGGTTGGCATGGAAGGGATCAGTGGCAGGGTGAACATATTAGAAAGTGTTTCGTTTGTGGGAAAAGAGAGACACGTGAAGAGATATTGCCTTAAGAGAGGCATGGGTCAACTACAGGACGAGGTCCTGGATGTACTGCCACTAAAGCAAGTCACGGGTGCATTCGGGCAGGGAGAAGCAGCTCCGAAAATCGAGAACCAGCCGTTGCAGCTGGAGTATAGAATTAATTATTTTACCCTAGGGCATGGGGTATATTGTTGAGTGACAAAGAGGATGTCACAGTATAAGACTTATTTTTCACTAGAGTTCACAGGTGAGTCGAACTTAGTGGGTGCGTTGGCGGTAGCAGCCATAGCATGTGGGTAAACTTTCCGTAGGGTAGCGGAGTTCCCTAGTGTTCTTCATGGGAGAGTGGAGGCGTACACTGAGTGATTGGTTGAATTATTCAAGGAATTACTACTTTCGAGAATTATGGGAGTAGGGTTGATAATACTTTTTAAACATCGGCTAGATAGCGATGAAATTTAACATTATGGATAGTGGAGTTAAATTTTGGTGTCCGCGACACCAGGGTATGGTTGGTACTAGGTATCACCAGAGAGGGCGTATAGCCTATATATATGTGGATATATATGTTGTATTGCGTGGTGCGATGGCACATAGTGAGGTTTTGTTTTCTCACATTTTATCCCGGTAAGTGGGGATGTTTACTGAAGTGAATCAGGGTGGTTAAATTGAATTTTCGAGCAAAGAGAGATAGCTCGGGGTTTATTTTGCGCAAGGACTAGTGGTAGTAAGGGCGCGGTATTATGTTGTCTTTGGTTGCATAAGGGTAAGCGTATATTCTTTTGTGTTGAGAGATAAGTATTTATGGGGAGATAGTTGGACGTAGCATGGGTTGAGTACCCGGGCAGTAATTATATATATATATATATATATATATATATATATATATATATATATATATATGTATGTGTGATATGACTACGGGTTTGAAGTTATATTACGGGTTACGACTAGCATAGTTGGGTAACTTTCGTGTGGTAGGGCACGGGGATAAGGTGTATGGGCACCCGGGTTAATTAAGGCAAAAAAAAATTGTGTGGTTAAGCACGGGAAGAGGTTGTATGGGCGCCCTGGTTAATTTTAAATGCATAATTGTGCAACGTCGTTAGAAACAGACTGGGGGGACATGACTAGTGAGAAACATGTGAATATCGGAATACTAGGTTTATCTTAATTTCGAGGGCGAAATTCCTTTATAAGGGGGGAAGTATGTAACACCCCGTATTTTTGTACATTTAATATTTAATTAATTCGGCAATTTTAAATTACTAGTGTGTTGCAATTTTAATTGAATTAATTATGGTAATATATATATTTAAATATTAATCGGGGAGTGAATGGTTAATGTTTAGGGAAATTTATTTACTAAGTGAATAGTAATATAATTTAATTACGTCCTTTCGAGTATTAATGACAAGGTATACACTTATCCCAGCCGGGAGTCGGTATAGACTAAATTGGGTGTGAGATAAGAATTTTTATAAATTAATTCGGACGCCAATTCTTAGTGCGCGGTTGAGTCCGGATGGGTCGAGATAGTCAGAAAAGAGTACCCGGGTGTAGTAATTGGATCTCGGGGTATGTTTGGGCATAGTCGGGCCCACACGGGGTGAGTTGGGCCACTTTAATTAAGCCCATTAGGTGAAAAACGGGATTAAGGGTTTTTAACCTAATGAGGAGATTAAAGAATGGCAGCCAACATAACTCTAAACCTAGGGTTTGAGAGGAGATTTAGGGGAAAGCAAATCAAAAACAAATTGGAGGTTATTGGAGCCAAATTGAGGGACTACGCCAACGGATCAGACACTACGAACACTTACAGGCAAGTGGTTAACTGTTGTAATTTTGAAATTTATGATAATCATTTCATATCATAGTGATGTGTAAACCAAAATTCGTTTTTGGGATAAATGGGTACAAAATGGGATTTTTGTTCATGAAACTATTGAATGAGATTCATAGTAAAAATTATTGTGTTGAACATATCTGAGTATAGATATTTGATTGGGATAAGAATTCAGAATATAAACTGAGGGGAAATCTGGATTTGGTAATTGGTTTGTAGAACGAGATTTATGAATTTTAATGGGAATACCCATCTTTAAATATAGTGAGATATTGTATGAATTAGGAAGGCTAAAACAGTTATAGATGATTGAGACTTGTTTTGGGAGTAATTGATTGGTTAAGAATCATCATTTAAGGATGGAAAATGGAGAGGAAAAACCTTGGAAATTCGGTCATGGCTGAAACAGCAAGCCGAGGAAGACAACCACCTGCTCGATCGATCGATCGACCCAGGGGGCTCGATCGATCGAGGGTCCCAGGAATTTGGCAGTTCGGCCAGTTTGTTTATAATGAGGGTTTAATTTAAGTTTTAATTCCCTTACTTTTATTTGGTAATAAATTTATATGGGACATATGTTTCCTTAACAATTATAGGGTGATATAATTGGGTTTAGGAGGGTGTGAACGGTATGTCATGAGATGAACGAATTTGGAGAAATAATTCAATTGTTGATATTGGGCCGAAGAATGATATTCGGGAATTATAGTTGGGTGACACTACATTATTAAAGGAATTTAGGTGAAATATTTAATTATGGACCAAGTGGGTGAGTCCGGGTGTGCTAACAATTATAGGTAAATATAATTGGGGAAATTATGGAAATAAATGTGTGACACATTGTGGGCGAAAAATGTGAAAAATAAATTATGAGATGTAAAAATGGACCAAGTGAGTGAGTCCGAGTATGTTGGTTATGTGACACCAAAGTATCAAATTTATTTTGAGAAAGAGTAATTAATTTGGAGTCGGAACATAGCCTCGGGAAATATTAAGATACGGGCCAAGTAAGTGAGTCCGGGGATAATGGTTGGGTGACACCAATTTATTAAATTAATAAATGCGTTAATTAATTTGGTTAGAGTCGGATTGTAGACTCGGGTAATATTAAATTAATAAGAGTGATAATTTATTTAATAAGAGTCGAATTGTAGACTCGGGTAGTATTAAATTAATAAGTGTATTAATTAATTTAATTAGAGTCGGTTTGTAGACTCGGGTAGGATTAAATTAATAAGGGTGTTAATTAATTTAATTAAAGTCGGTTTGTAGACTCGGGTATGATTAAATTAATGGGTGGGATAATTAGTTTAATCAGAATCGGATTGTAGACTCGTGAAGGGTACTTATTAATTAATGTGATAATTAATTATATTAGAGTCGGACCACAGACTCGGAATTTGGGTTGATTAATTAATTTGTTAATTAATTGTATTAGAGTCGAACCACAGACTCGAATTGGTATTAAATTAAAATGTGCGTTAATTAATTTAATTAGAGTCGGGCGATAGACTCGGGGAGGTATTAAATTAAAATGTGTGTTAATTAATTTAAGGAAAGTCGGACCGTAGACTCGGGGAAAGTATTATATTAATTGAGGTGTGAATTAATTTTATTAGAGTCGGACCATAGACTCGGGAAGAGGATAAGTTATTAAGTGAGAAAATTAATTACATTGAGTCGGGCCACAGACTCAGGAAATTATAGGCAGTGTATGGGATGTTGAGTACATGGTAAAGCCGGGGTTATTAATATATATATATATATATATATATACGGTGTAGTGATAGTATATATATATATACGTGTATGTATTATGTGTGACATTAAATTACAGGCAGTGTACGGGAACTACAGGAAGTGTACGGGATTTTGAGTACAAGGTAAAATCGGGGTTCATAATATATATATACGGGTAGTGATAGTATATATATATGTGGATATATTGTGTGTGATAGTAAATATCAGTGACTAGATATTTATTCAATTTAAATACTCTAAGTTATCAAGGGAGGTTGCGCGATGTGGGTGAATCCCATAGCTTGAGGAGTAGGGCGAGTATATCCCCAGGTCATAGTGTCCGGTATATATGGGTGAGGGATTTATCTCACTTTCAGGGAAGGAATATGACCGCCTCCACTTCGTTTATATTTTGGTCCAAGTTGGTGAGCGATTCTAACTTGGGGAAACTAGGTTTTGTGAGCACACCTAGTGAGATAGCATTCTAGAGGGAATCATCCGGTGAGGGTATACTCGGAAGGATGGATACACGTATGATATATGTGTGGATGTTAGTAAAGGTACGTATAATATGGTAGTAAATATTATATGTAGGTGATAATACAGTGTGTGATGTATTTACCTTATATAACTCGGGTTAAAGTTATATGCTGTTAATTAATGAGAATCTAATTAAGTTAATCATTTATGGGAATAATACAGTGTGTGATGTATTTACTTAATATAACTTGTGACACGGTTATATGCTATTATTTAAGAGGAATTAATTAAGTTAATTGTGAAATAACTTATTATTCAAGAATCATTATACTCGGGTTAGAGTAGTACAGCAAGGGAAGGTTATACCAGGACTAGTTGGACGGGGTAGTACAACTAGGAGGGGTTAAGGTAACCGGTAGGTGTGCACAATAGTGGAGGGGTGAGAATGTCCTCAAGGGAGTGCGACACTAACTTAAATATGAAGCGCATTCATGCATTTTAAATTACTGCAGTTAATTTACTTGCTAAATATTTTCAAAATGTTATGGGTTCTAACCCTTGCTATAAAACAATTTTCAAAACCTTTTAGGTGTCCAGCCACAGGGATGCCAGGATTGATATTCTATTCCAGGGACACAGAGCTGCGGCATATGTGGATGCTAGCAGGAGTTTGGATTAGACGCATCATTCATTCATTCCTAGAGTAGGAATCTTGTATTAGTCTCAGTTTTATTTAGGGCTTGTCGCCCAGGCTTCTCAGTACAGTTTTCAGGTGTAATTCATTCAGGTGTTGAATAATTGTTTTGGATTATTTATTTGGTGGCCAGTGATTTATTCGGCAAGTTGTGTAATTATGATTCAGTTTATTTTCATTCAGTTGTGTGAATGGTTTATATTTTAATTCCGCATGTACTGTTTTGTTAAATAAAAAAGTTAAAACTGGCACCAACTTTTGGAATACTAGGTGGTTAGTAAGTTTTAAAAAGTTTTCGACAGTGATGCTAAGGATGATCCAACTGGGATTCCTGTTTTAATTTGGTATAGGACTGATCACCCGGTATTTTATTAGGCGGGGTGTCACAGTGATCTTCCTTATTATTCTTGAATTTCTCAAGTCTTTTGGCATCTTTCGATTGCTCTTGGAACTTAAGAAACTTCTTTAACTTCTTTGCCAACAAAGCTACATCTTCGAAATCGGGGTGAGAATAATCATTCAAAACTTTAGTCTCCTTATTCTGGGCTTTCAAAGCAATGCCCTTTTCTTTCTTTGGCATTTTCTTGGAGGTAAACATGTCAAGTTCATAGGTTTGTAAGTCACCTACAATCTGTTCTAGTTTCATTGACTCAAGAATACCCAAGGAGTTTAAAACGTTCACTTTGGGATCAAATCTACTAGTCAACGACCTTAAGATTTTCTTTATGAATAGGTTATCGGGTATTTTTTTCTCCCAAGTTAAATGATGAGTTGAAAATAGTGGACAATCTAGCATAAAACTCATCAAATGACTCACTCTTTAACATCTTAATCATTGCAAATTGGGTTGTGAGGTTTTGAAGTTTAGATTCCCTAATCGTGCTAGTGCTCTCATGAGTAAGTGAAAGAATATCCCAAGCTTCTTTTGAGGTTTCACACGTCATGATTCGATAATACTCTTCTGGTGTTACATGCGAGGAAATAACGTGTTGACCTTTAGAATTGTAAAGCGTAAGTCTATGTTCAACTTCGGTCTATGGATCAACAGGTTTTAAACTAGTTTCCTCTCCATATCTTGTGATCGGTGGTGACGAACCTTTTTCAATTGCTAACTAAATGCGCTCATCAATTGATTTTAAATCACTTCGCATTCGTATTTTCCAATAAGCATAATTTGTGCCATAAAAAATAGGAGTTCTAAAACTATCAAAATTTTCGAAATTCATCCTTAAAGACACACGGGATCATTCACACAATAAACATGTTTCTAGCTCTGACACCAATTTGTAGGGCCCTTTTTCAAGTGTCTTTAAGGTGACAAAATTTTTTCTTTCAAAAATCTTATTCCAATTTTATTACGCACCAAGTTTTTGAACCAATATTACTTACGCCCAATTTTATCTTGTTCAATCCTAAACATGCATCTAGGTGATTAAAGCAAGTAAAATAAAGTAAAGTTCACAATGTTGGATGTATGAGGAAACCAATAAGGGAAAAAAACCTCCGACAACCCAAGCCATAAAATCACTATGATACGGAATTTACAAAGGAAGATAGACGGATTTACACAACGATTCAATACCCCACAAGTCTTGAAGCTCTTCTTCTCTTTAACCTATCCTCCATAGTTCCCATGTAGAAATCCTTCCATGATACTTGTCCATAGCACATAAGTCAACGCGCATCTTGGTATCCACCTGTATAGCTTTGGCAACCGCCTACCATTAGGAAAATGACCTTCACCATTTTTTTCACTGTAAAACTCCAATGAAACAAATGTTAAATACATATGAACAAACCAATGGTGTAAATAAGATATGTAAAGCATATGTGTATGAAATCTCGGATATTTTAAATAGTAAGGATGGTTTTAGGGTTTGAAAACCTTAGAAAACAAGTGCAGAAAGACGAAACTGTTCTAAACTGTATTTTGGTTTTACACATCTCGAAATTCTAAGAGAAAAAACTCCTTAAATAAAAAATTTAAGTCGACATCTTGTCCATGTCGCTTGAACGACAGTGAGATGTCGTTTGAACGACAATTCATGTCATTTGAAGTCTCTAAGCACAAGGAGAGAATTCATGCGACTTTAAATACATATCTCAGAATAAATGAAGTGTAAACCTTTAAAATCATTTTTGACATTTTAAAAACATTTATTAATAAAATAACATCCTTAAAACATTTTTTGAGTCCCATAAGCATTTTGTGTTCATACCTGAGAGTTTCTCGGAATACGATATGATAAGAAGAGGTGAAATGTGCACCAATAAACACGACATGATTTATCTTTGAAGCTTGGCCGCTACGTCTTCTAAATTAACACATCATGGCTATATGGGAATCGTGATAAGTAAAATCTATCTATGACTCAAATAAGTTTTGTACAAAAATAAGTATATAAGAGGGTAGCCCCCTTGAAGCCTGGGAGTATAGTCATACCACCCCTATTGATATGGTGATAAACGATAACCTGTAACTCTTTAACAAAGATAAGTTAACACACAATATTCTATATAATTAACACTCAGATTGGACTCACAAGTCTTTCGTGTATAACTCAATAATAATAAAGGAAACTCGGAAGCAACTCATTCGAAGGGAGAGAGAAGTAAGCACCATAGATACACCTTGGCAGGCCGCCAACACACCAACAACCTCTGAAGGACCTCTAGTTAGCTATTAACAGCTTCACAATAAGTGACAACGGTGGGTGAGTAAAACTATCTGTTTTGCAATAAATTCTCTCTAATATGTTTTCTCTCAAGCAATAAATCTCTAGTAATAATCTCTTATCAAAAGTTGTTGAGGCCAATAAATAACCCCTACATTATTCCCAATATGCCTCAGTCCTTCACAGCTGTGAAAGACATCCCCTTCACACTTTACGTCACAAACATTAATGCATAATGGGCCAGCCTACCCTACGTCATAAACATTAAATGTTAAAACATGCCTTTTACCTAACCACTACACGTCAGAGGACTGTCACAATAGAGGTGGCTCACCAATTGTATTCAGCCCCAATACCACAGTGGTTTACTCAAGTTCAGATTGGACGGTGTTTAGTTAGCTGGTGACATTACCTAAAGTAAATGTATGGTAGATGGTTGTTTGGTTCAAAACTCAACATACAATGGAACTCAAGGTTAATCTGCACAAGCTTCTATGATGAAAGATCTCTTGGTGTTTTACCATGTGTATATAATATGGTCATGGCAAGCCTTAATGTTGCCTCACTTATCAATCCTCCAAACTAAGTCCCTCTGAAGTTCACATGGTGAGGTTATTCGATAGATAATGTAAGCTCTCCCTAACCTTGTCATGTTTGTTCTCTTATAAGTACCGTTTGACCTCACACTCAATATAACGATCATTGTATCATAATAATCAATGTATTTAAAAGATATAATTCGACTAATTAGTAACGAAAAATAAAGAAGAGCTTTCTCGGTAAGTTTCCTCACTCAATTGTATCACTGAGATGCCTCGATGTCTTCATGCTACTTTCTTATCTTGAGTCTCTTCTATTAATTGGGGAAGCTTTCTCTAATTCATAGATTACCTTCAAGCCCCCTACATTTGCCCCGTCGTGTAGAGATTTGTTTTGAGAACAAGAAATGTTTGCACGGAAACTTCTCAATCCGATGGACCATCTTATTTTACCAATTGAAATTCTTCATTATTCTCCTTCGTTGCGACTATGGTCGTTATTGTTGTTAGAAAAAAGTTAAATTCTCCATGATATACCTAAACAAAAGCTCTGCAAAATGTGGGCATATGGCGAGGGGACATCATAAATTTTTCCTATTTTTATATCCCAGCCATTCTATCTTCTTCACTGCTTGTTAGAATTCTCCCAAAGAACCTGTGAATCCTTCCCTTCGTCATTTTAACTTCTTAAAAGAGGCATCAAAATTATCCCCAATCTTTTTCCTTCCATTTCATCATTGAGTGATCTTGTAGTGAGGGGACATTTTCATTTAGACGGCCCCTAATAACATGAATTCTCTTTATTTGCTCTGAGTTTTGGCCATCCTCGGTTCATCTTGTTCAAAAAAGGAAAAAAAATCTCCCCGATGTACCTCATTTTCTTAGAAGGTAAAAAATTCTCCCTGACGTAACCTTATTTGCTATCGTCTTCTCCAGAACTTGTAGGGAGAGAAAGGGCTATTACGCCATTGTTGTTCAATCTTTTCACCTGCTTCTTTCTCCCTTGGTCATTTTCATCCTCTATTACTCCATCATTTCCAGTCTGTTATCTCTTCCTTCAAGCTTTATCACTCCAGACTTCTCCCATGGCTACTTCCAGTACACCCCATGCTTCGATTTTTCCCACCACAACTGCTCCGCCTGCTGCCTCCACCACTTATGACCCTACTTTGGATGCCACTACCTTAATGGAATCTCGTCAGGAGAAACTCCATTTTTACCTCCACTCCCCTATTTTTAGCAAAGGTGACGATTTCTTGGGTGCCTGCAATACTTGCACTTTCAGTGCCAAGTGTGACCATTTTCTCGTGGGTGACAAAGATAAAGATTCTACCATCTGGGGTTTCCTTCCCTCAGAGGTAACTATGAGGTTTTGTATTAATCTAGGTGACTTCCTCCATTCCCACATTGATTTTGAAGATCCTGGTGGTTCCCCATTACACTTTGCTGCTTAGAACACTTATATGCAGTCCACCTATTCTGATGTCCTTACTAAGGCTAGACTTCATCGTTCCACATGGTTTGGAGAGTTCACTATGTCTAAGCATAATTCTACACTATGAGTCCTGGAAACCTATTAGAATATTACAACCCACACCTTTGTTTCTCTATGGGGGGAATTCACCGTTACCCTTGAGATGTTTTTGAGTTACTTAGGCTTGAGCCCATAGGTACTTCACCCTATCATGATGAGGCTTTGGATGCCAAAGAAATAAAGGCCCGAGCAGACTTGGATAAGATCTGGAGGAAATGTATTGGTACTTCGATCAAAGCTACCCTTTCCCCCCTCATTATTTACTTTTACTGTGCTTCCACTTCTACTGAGTTTGGCCCAGGCAAAGGTACACCCCTCAAGATTCCTACGTAGATAATCGTGATTTTTTCCTATTTTGTCTTACCTGGTAAGCCCAACGATCAACCTCGTAGGGATCTTATCAATATATCCATCTGATTGGTCAGGGGGAACAAGCTCTCTCTGGCAGCCATGGCTTTGGGATCCCTTTACACTTGGCTGGATAGGACCCACTTAGACATGGAACAGTCTTTAGGTCGATACAACTTTTCCAATTTTTCCAATGCTATAGTCCTAACGGGTTTCCTGTACACCCGTTTTCTTGGGGTTGCAGCCAACAGAATCCCACTTCCAACTGGGGAACCCATCGCTTATTTCATTTCCATGAAAAACAGAGTCGTAAGGACATTCTTTCCATTTTTAACAAAACAAGTTGTTTCATCATAAGGCCCTACCAGGAGGAAATATTTGTCCACACTTGGAATGTCTTTGGTTATGAGCCTAGGGTGGTGCAACCCACCAATGAGTCAATTAAATACAAATAGACACACAAAATGTCACAATTAGAAATTTATCCTTATAGTCGTTATTTCTCTAGACTCCATCTCTATTGTTAGGGAGTTTTCAAATGTGTTTAGAGAGATTCCAGAATTACCACCGAGTAGGGTATTGAGTGTTAATCGATTTGATTTTGGGTATAAGACCCATCGCATGTGCACCATATCGCATGGCTCCTTTGGAGATGAGAAATCTTAGGGATCAGATTCAGTAATTACTGAGTCAAGGATTTATTCGGAGGAGTACTTCACCTTGGGTAACTCCCTCGTGAAGAAGAAGGATGGATCATTGAGGCTTTGCATTGATAATAGGGAGTTGAAAAAGGTCACAATACAGAATAAGTATATGTTGCCTCACCAGTTGAGCGGTGTATCGTATTTTTCTAAGATCAATTTGATATTGGGGTACCATAAGATGAGGATTCGGGAGCAGGATGTTTTGAAGATAGCATTCTTGACGAGATATGGGTCGTATGATTTCTTGGTTATGCCCTTTGGCCTGACCAATGCACCAATAATGTTTACGAACCTGATGAATAGGGTATTCAAGGACTTTAAAGTTCAATTTGTTATCATGTTCATAGATGACATATTAATTTATTCTGAAATTATGGATGACTGCATACATCACATGTGGATAGTCTTATATACATTACGGGACCATCATCTCTATGCTAAGTTAGAGAAATGAAATTTTTGTTGAAGGAGGTTAAGTTTTTGGTCCACATTATATCTGAGGGGGAGATATCAGTGGATCCAGGAAAGGTTTTAGCATTGATGAAATGGGAACAACCCACTGTACCTACGAAGGTGTGCAATTTTCTGGGTTTGGCAAGGTACTACCGTCGATTCATTTAGGGGTTCTTGTAGATTGTCAAACCTCTAAAGAATTTAGCGCGAAAGGATGTACCATCTTTTTGGGATGATACATGTCAGCAGACATTTAATGAGATGGAGGTCAGGTTGATTTCGGATGCTATACTTTCTTTGCCTCGTGGAAGGGTAGATTATAAGGTCTTTACTGATGTGTCCTTGCGAGGACTTGGAGGGGTATTGAAGCAGTAGGAGAGGCCAATAGCTTATTCTTTTCAAAAGGTTAATCCTCATAAGGGGAATTACCCCACCCAAGATTTGGGCATCCGTAGTGTCTGCATTACGCATTTGGAGGCATTATCTATTGGGGATAAATTTTAGTTATCCACATACCACAAAAGTTTACAATAGTTGTTCACACAGAGGAAGTTAAACATGAGGCAACGACAAAGGATTGAGTTTGTGAAAGACTACTAGTTTGTTATCTAGTATCATCGAGTCAAGGCAAATATAATGGCAGATGCCTTAAGCCGTAAGCTGACAGTCGAGTTAGCAACGATGTGGAAGGAGAAGTTAGGCTCACTGCGTACTGATGATGAGTTGTCAATTGCTTTTATGGAAGTTCTTACCATCACACCTGAGATCATCATTTAGGTTATGAAGGCACATGCATGAGATTATATTTTATAGTAGAAGGTAAGGCAGTTATTGGTGGAGGGAACAAAGCATTATTCGATTAGTTCGGATGGCGGATTAAGATTCCACAACAGGTTAGTAGTCCCAGAGGATGAGGAATTATGATGAGAAGTTACTATGGAGGAATATGGATCACATTTTTTAATACATTCCAATGGGGATAAGATGTACCAAGATATGAGATTCCAATATTGGTGGACAGGCATGATGAAGGACATAGTTATTTTGTGTCTAAGTGTGCCACGTGCCAATTGGCGAAGGTGCTCCATGAGGAACAAGTAAGTGTTTTACATCCTATCAAGACTCTGATGTGAAAATGGGAGAACATTTCCACGGACATTATAACAGGGTTACCTACGTCACATTGGAAACACGATGCCATCTGGGCGATCGTTGACCGTTTGACAAATGTGTCTCACTTTTTACCAATTTGCATAGACTGTACTTTAGATTAGTACGCCAAGATTTTTCTTACAGATATTATAAAGTTTCATAGTGTACCACTCAATATTTTATTGGATAGGGACAACACGTTTGCGTCCCACTCTTGGAGGAGTTTTTAGCAGACATTGGGGGCAAAATTGTGGTTGAGTATCTCGTATCACCCACATATGGATGGTCAGATGTAGAGGGTAAATCTGATATTCAAAGACATGTTACGAATGTGAATTTTGAAATTCAAAGGTAGTTGGAATAAATACTTACCATTAGTGGAGTTTTGTACAAGAACAGTTACCAGTTTACAATCAGGATACCATCTTTTGAGGCATTGTACGTGAGACCTTGGCATTCTCCCTCTTGTTGGTTAAAAGTTTGGGAGAACAAGCTTTTTGTATTGGAGTTTATCAAGGATACTTAAAAGAAATTGGAGATGATCCGAACTAGGATTCGGATTGCCCAAGATCGATAGAAGAGTTATACTAGTGTAAATAGGAGGCATTAGAATTTTGAGGTGGGTAATTGGGTTCTACGCAAGTTGTCTCCCATGAAGGGTGATGCGATTTGGGAAGAAAGGGAAGCTGGCTCACCAGTATGTGGGACCATTAACTATTATAAAGAATATTGGACTAGTGGCGCATTGGTTAGTTTTACCAGAGGATCCACAATGTTTTCCATTTTTGGCGTTATGGAGATTTCATAGAGATGAGATAGCTTAACAACACATAGATCTTAACGAAATA
Organism: Sambucus nigra; assembly: GCA_949130495.1. Lineage (NCBI taxonomy): Eukaryota > Viridiplantae > Streptophyta > Magnoliopsida > Dipsacales > Adoxaceae > Sambucus > Sambucus nigra. The sequence continues at coordinate 194,537,927 of OX422208.1, forward strand.
GAGCTCTAACCTAACGAGAATTACGAGGAGAGGCCTGTAGTTATTCTAGCCCATAGGGAACGTAGAGTTCGTTTTAAGGTTGTTCTGTTGGTACGCATGAATTCCGAGGGCGGAATTCCTTTATTAGGAAGGGAGAATGTAACACCCCATGTTCTTATAACATTTAAATTGGTAAAATTTTAAATAAATAAATTACATGAATAAACTGCTTGAAAGTGATATGCATGATTATGTGATTCAATTATGTTGAATGTGTATATTGGTAAATAATTGATGTACATGTTACTTGAATTATTATTATGTCGTGATTAAAAATAATAAAATGTGTAATTGGTAGTAGACATTGTTTGGGTAAGATTCAGAGTGATTTGGGAACTCGTTTAGGCATTCTAAACATCTAAAGTTGGGCTCGGGGGATAAGTATGCACTTAAGAGTGACTTTGGACAAATTCGAGTATTATTCTGTGCTTATTTGGGGGCCCAAAAGTGGGTATTAACGGGATGATATGGGATTAGAAGATTAATTAGGTTAATAACCCAAACTAATCACATATCCCATTCATATTAGAGTTAACCTAGCAGTACTACACCCTCTTGAGGAAGTTATCAAGGTTGGAGAAGAAGGGATGAACAGGGCTTAAGAGAGGAGGCTCATATCATCCCAATAAGGCAAGAATTTTCTTGATAAACTAATTATAATTTGTTTCTTGATTCATATGCATATTTATTCAAACCAATTCTAGGTTAAAACTTGATTTGGAGATTGAAAATAAATGGATTTTAATCTACGTTCGTTTAGAATTAATCTAAAATTAGTTGTGTTTTGAGAATTAAACACTTTGGTGACAAATCCAAAATTGATATCATTTTATTAGGATGTAACATGATTTATGTTTATAGCTGATTTCAAATTATATGTTGATCTCAATATTCTAAAAAATTTTAGCTAAGAATTATGATCTTGATTGGGTTAAACAACTTCTAATGCTTTAGATCCAATTTCTTGCATTTATGGGGGGTTACCATATGTAGACTGGATATATAATGATGTTATCATTTTTTTTTACCATATTAAGATTACAGTTCTTGGAATTGAAGAATGTAATAAAACCTTTGAAATGAAATTATATTTTTGAGGGTGAAACCCGTATAGGAAAAACATAGCAGATCTGATCTACTCCCTTAAATCGAATCGATTCGGCTACTGGACTTGGGTTAGGGTTGGACTGTGGAAACATTCAGGGAATTATTTATGAGTGCAAATGAGTACGTGGGAGGTTATCCAAGTGAGTGGATATTTAATTAAAAATATGTTTGTGTCGTTATTCATTAATTAGGGGATTTGATTATTAACCAGGGTATTACTTCTTAAGACAATGGTGTTATCTTGAGACTGATGAATCCTAGTTACGGTAATTATGGGGATAATTACCTATAGATATTGTATTTTACAATTATGTAATTGTAAATTATGTGAACATACCCATGTTCGTGGACAGCCTATCAGTTGGGGTTGCATATATCTTTGAACCCTATCATGCGCCGACTCAGGTGGGCTAGGTGTAGTGTAGGTTGTTATTTTAGGTCCTACATTCAGCACCACTGCTTGTCATGAGAAAAGTGGAATAGTCGGATCGATTTTCATCGTCGAGGGTATGAACCATGTAATGGTTTACTGCATAGCGATCGCATCAGCTTATAATACTTTGTTTACGTCTATTTGGTGAGGGACTCCTCCGGACTCACCGATAACTTATTTAATTAAATGCCTCAAACGCAATACCAATTTTATCTTTTTATCCTAAGACATGCATCTAGGTGATAAAATAGATAAGTAAAACATGCAATCACATGACAAATAAGGAAAAATCCATTTTCAGGGAAAAACCTATATTTCAGCACTTTAGATAGTTTTACAAGACCGTCGAATTACAAACTACTTGATAACCCACAAGTACGACGCACAATCTTCGTAAAACCTCTAAAGAATACTACTCAATCTAGAGCAGTCCACATGTGGCATTCCACCCTTAGTATCCACCGATCAGCCTTTCTCCCTTCTTCTCAATCGTGATCCCTCGGGTCATAAGGTCAATAATATAGATCTCTCTGAATAAGAATATATCAGGTATGGAACCATCAGGGTTTCAAATGGATTCACAATTATATTGGGGAGGATGATTTATGAATCAAAAAGGTGTTTAGACTTTAAAAGTTTGAGGGATTTTGCAGTAGATATGTTAGTTACATTTTTTCAAATATCTCTTTAAAAATATTTTAAAATAGCTATATATAGGTTGCGCACAAAATTCGAGGTGGTGATCTCGTTCAAATGGAAATATAAGTCATTTAAACGAGAATAGATTTCATTTGAACCGAAATCAATTTCGTTCGAACAAGATTCCAATCTCGTTTGAATAAGTTTCTAACGAGATTAAAATGAATTTTAACAGAACACCCTCGGTGGATGTTTGTTCGATGTTGTAATAAAATGACCCTTCTAATGAAATTTCCATTTCGTTCGATCGAGATGGTCATCTCATTTGAATGAGGTCAAAAATATTAATTTTTAACTTTGAAATCTCGACTTTTTATAAAAATACATCTCCCAAATATCAATGTAAATAAATTGAACTTGGAGATGTTGAGGTTCGGTTTATCGTGTTTGTTTGTAACGGGATATGATAAATATGCCATAGTGCAAATAAAATAAATAAACAGTCTAAGCTAAATTATTTGCCCTTACATAATGTAGTCTAATGATGTTAATGAACACAATGCTACGTAAAATACATAATGCGATGAAATGATATTTCTTATGGGGAGAATTGTGGGGATTATTATTGGGACTGAAATTATATGTGTAGATATTTAGTTCCCAATTAATATATTGTTTAATTCCTTTAATATTGTCACGTTAGTGTAAATACTGGATTTCATATTTGGGCTAGGGTTGAAAATGGGTATAGTATTACTTATAGATGAGGGGTGAGATACTTATTACAGGCGAGTGTCGATAAGTGATGTGTAATGTGAATTGATTGAATAATTATATTTTGGTTTTGTAAGTTAATTCTTGTAACTTTAGGTTGATGATCTAAATTATAAAATATTTTTCCCCAAGGTTATCCTAGATACAGCAGGGCTGGAAGAGGATCAGACTTGTGATTGCATTTGATTAGTAATGGAATCAGTTCATTAATTCAAGTATAGGTTTCTACTCTCTATTTCAGTTGGTTTCTATTATTTCAAAAATTGTATAGGCATAATCCCGAGATTTATTTATTCCAGTTATTTACTTTTCAGTTATATTTGGTATGGATGTTTTATGACTTATGAGATTTGAAACTTATTTAATGTTAGTTTATCACTTCATATGGTTTTATTGTCCGTGTAAGTTTTAAATTAAAACTTAATCTTCATGGTTTGATGCTAAGAATGGTATAAATTGTTAAACAGGCCCCATCTTCAGTGTAATGTGTCTGGCTAACCTTTACGTGGAAAATGGGGATTATTACACCACTAGTGGGGTGAGAGCCATTTTAGGAAATGAATTTCTCTGTTGTACTTTGCCTCAAGAAGTTTTCTTACCTCATTTTCCACTGCTTTGGCCTTTTTCGGGGCAGTGCAACGAGCCTTTTGTGTGATCGGAGGAATTATTGGATTAATGTGAAGTTGATGGCAGGTGACTTTTGGATTGATCCCAGTCATATCATACGATTCACATGTGAACACGTCTATGTTTTGCTTTAGAAAAGTATATAATTCCTTCCTTTAATGTTTTAACAGTGTGATGCCAATTAACAATTTCCTATCTGGTCGGCTTTCATAAAAAGCTACTTCCTCCAGTCTTTCCACGACTTTGTAAACGGGGTTAACTTTTGTCTCTTCTTCCCCCGGCCTACCATACTTTAGTTATTATTTATATGGAAAGGATCCTTCGTGAGATGTTTTGGGGATGACATTATTCTCTTTCTTCTTTTCTTACTTGGTCTTGATGATAAAGATGAAACGCTTTCGAGCGATGGCCTAATCACCCTTGATCTCCATTATTCCTCCCCGATAATGCACTTGAATTTTTACTGATAGGTTCAGGGCATTTTCCTCATGGCGCGCATCCGTCCTCTTCCAAGGATGGCATGGTAGAGCGATTAAATGTCTACCACCAAAAAATCAATGAATTTAAAAATGTTTCCTGCCCTTACTGACATAACTACTTTCCCTAATGGCATGGTCATATTTCCAGAAAATTGACATGATTTAAAAATTGTTCTAAATTGCGTGCTTATCTAGGCTCAAGTGCAAGACTGTCACTCAAGTAATAATCCCCGTAAGTCGGGGTCGAATTCACAGGGAAATAGGACGAGAAAATCGTGAAGACGTTTGGAGAGACGGGGAACCCTAACTTGACTCTAAAAGAAGTGAAAATGTGCTTTGAATGGGAAATTAATTATGAACTAAAATGCAATATTAACAATGAACTGACTAAATACTAATGAAATGCAGCTAAACAAATTAATCTAAGCGCAGATAACAAATGTATGAAACACTTAACTATGAATGAGAACATATGTTAGGATACAATCCTCTAACCCTAGTGCATTTATTGATGTTAAAATCAACTCTCGAATTGAAATAAATGATTAAATCATGTCTTTATTAACCTCAAGCATTATATATATTAGGTTCAAGCCCGCAGTATATATAATCAAAAGTAAGAATAAAGCGGTGTCGAGATAGCTACACGCGCATTGCATTCTTAAGAATCCTGGTTACCTAGGACAAACGAGATCAAAAGTCCTACAACGGTTGTGATCACCATACAACACGATTTGACCAATTATTTAATTCGAAAACTTCATTTCATCTCCCAACCCTTGGAAACTTAGCCGGGCATAACTAAACCAAATAAAAACACAATTTTTGAAAAACAAAACATCATACTATATGGAGAATGGTGAAGGAGAACGTGCTGAATCAAAACAAATAACTAATCGAAGTAAACACTCAAGGATTAAAGGAAAAATATTACTTGTATTGAAGAAATCCCAGAAATAAAACTTCAATCTTCACTCAAAATTCACTCTTTGACAAAACTAGGGTTTTTGATTACAAAACCCTTCTACTACTACTAGAAATCTAATTTTTTGAACCCCTAATATTGTGTAACAACCTTGAATAAATAATCTCCTGAATTTACAAGAGATCGAGCCAACATAAAACTCGATGAAAGAAAATAAAATTTTGAGAAAATCCAAAACGGTCGGGATCGGCGGGACGGGGAAGTTGGGATCCCTCCCTTATTTGAGTCAGGCATCTCCACAGGGGCAGTCTGGATCCTTTAATTTTAATAGGTCCGTATCTCCCTTTTTTTTCATTCAGAACTTTTGTTTCCAACCGGTCTGGATCATTTATTTTTAATAGGTCCGGATTGCCCTTGAAATTCCTCCAGAACTTTTTTTCTTAACTTCTCTCATCTTCAACTGATCACAACTTCTTCACCGTAGCTTGGATTGAGGTGTCGTTTTTCTAGTGTTCTTGTAATTGAAAGATCTTAAACTTTCTAGTTGACCCCACCTCTAGACTTAGGCTAAAAAATTACAAAAATGCCCTTCAACTCCCCGTTTCTTGGTTTCATTCACTATTTTGAGTTCTCTCTCACACTTTCTTGCATGAAATACCTGTAAACCATATGAAAAATACATAAAACATGAAATACTTGCCAAAAGGGGTTAATATCATAAGTATGAGATAATTCCAAGCTATTTACACCGCACGAGATCATAAAAATACCGAAATTAAGGGGATAAATATGAAGAATTTCTGCCTAAACAACCCCTCCTAACTTAGCACTTTGCGTGTCCCGAACAATGCAAACAAGAATCTTAAACTCATCTCAATTATCGAATTTCACTTATTGAGGTAAACTACCACTTTCGCGGGCAAGCGATTGCATTTAGTATATGCAACAAGTCTTTAACCCCTAGGTTACCCTTGTTGGACTAGTTGTGTCTCGTGATTGCAGTGAATATACCCATAAAATTGTCTTGTGACACAAAGAAAATTCAAAATACCTAAAAATTGTACAACTCAAACTTTTCTAAAAATAGTCACAATAAATTTGTATTCTCAAGTCTCAATTCATAGTGCGTGTGTGTGCGAAGCCAGAAATTTAACCGCTAATTTCCACTGATTGATCATTACGTTACTTTTTTGAAAATTCATTTTGATTCAAATGCTCGTGGAATACTCTCACAAACGAATCACTCAGAATGTGTCTATTCTCTCAGTATGTGTGATATAAAGAGAAAATATAATGGAACACAAGTTCACGCACCCAAATTTAGAAGACGGAATATTTATGGTGAAAAGATCTCATCATCGGAATACGGTTATTGAAAAATGGAAACATCGCCTCATACTCACACATTTAATCTCATTTATTATCCTTTGTGCCTTAACTCTCCATGAAGTAACCAAATTTCGTAATTCGGACTCGGTTAGGACTTTTTCGGGTTATTAGGTATAATGGGAAAAAGGAGATGGTTGGATATTTTTGGAATTGGAAAATTTTCTTGTGATGTTTGTTAGTGATTTTCGGGCATTTGCTCATCTTCTCTTCTTTTTCTATTTTTTTTCTATTTATCTTTTCTTGCTATTTTTATTGAGCATTTTCTATTTTTTCTCTCGCCCCTTTTTATTCCACCTTTTTGGACGAAATTTCTGAATTTTTCATTTTCACAATTTTTGGCTAATTTGGTGTTTTGGGTTAATCAAATGAAAAGGGAAACATTTACTCGGCTCAATTGGGTTTCCAAACGGGATGATTTTTCACAATTTTTGTGGATAATATTTTGGGTGTCAAACGAGGGCCTGCTTCATTGTCAAAATGCGAGTTGCTTTACCGTATGCATCTCAAGATTAATTTATTTTAGAGATATTATACTGCGCTTTTCGAGACAACATCTCACATATTTCCCATAACCGATCAAAGAAAAGGAATAGAGATCATCAATGACTTTTGTAAACGCTAAATAGAACTTTGAGTTAACAATTAACTCGGATTGATTCATAAACTCACAAAAATGATAGGCTCGAAATCTCACCGGGTTTGTTAATCTCCACACTTATTCGTTAAGTCGTCAACTTTCTCTCAATTTCCATCTTTGGTCAATTTTGATATAGTGCTCTTGATTTTTACAATTTGAGGCTTCAAACAAAATTTTGGTGATATTTTTGAAATATTTAAATTCCATTCTTTATTTATTTTGAAGAAAAATATTTTTGGCTTTTTCAAATTTTTTTGGAAAATTTTTGGAATTTTTCAATTTTTTTTTGAATTTTTTTGAAAATTTCTAATTTTTTTTTAAAAAATAGGGATTTTAAAATTTGTGAAGTTTTTAAAAGACGCACTTGTTACCCCCCCCCCCCCCTAACTTAGACTTTTGGATTGTCCTCAACGAAAAGGACTAAAAATCGAAAGAAGAGCAAATAACAAGTGAGACAAATAAAATAAGCAAATATTTAAAATGCAAAAAGACACTAAACGACACTAACACATGACTCAATAATATAACAAAAATCACCCCATATGCGTCGGGGGTGCGACGACCTCTCATTTTTCCACAAACTCACCCGACCCCATGAACGGGGTCCAATGCTCTCCTCGTCTCTCTCGTCTTCATGTCGTAAACTAATAATCGGAACAAGTTAGGACCTCGCCCATAGATAAGGAAAAGACTGGGAGACTCGTCGTGACTAATTGGAAAGGGATCCTCGTGATGCTTACTCAAAGTGTGGTCTGCTTGCACCGACTCGGAGGGAACACCTAGGTTTCTTTCACTTTTTTGAACGCATGGGTCGGGCTCTAAGTCAGACAAAACACAACTTTTCTCCTCAATCGCCTCCGAGACCTCAAGTGGTATGGGTGGATGGTCATGAAGAAGGAATTAATCTATTTTATCTTTCCACTCGTTTTCTTCTAAGTGACTACAAGAGTCCAATAGGGATTGGACTTCAACAGTAAGGCTCTCTTCCACCGGCCCGAATTCTTTTTCAAAGTCTTCAAGACTTATATCTCCTAATTCGCTCTCTTGAGTGTGTTTCGACCATTCTCTTTCATTCTCTTCTAAAGACTTCTGTGATGTGGAGTGTTGATACCAAAATTAGTATGCTGATGTGGATAAATAATAAGAAGACACGTGTCAATCTACGAGGCACAATAGCAATGAGGAAGATCATTCCCCCGATCAACATACTCGCTCCGAGCAATAGGTATACTCCGAGGAACACCAGTCTTCCGAGGAACACCAACCCTCTGAGGAACTCTTATCCTCCGAGGAACTCCAATGCTCCGAGGAACTCTTGGACGACGAGCAACTAAGGCGGTTCGAGCTGCATCTCGACCGCAGCATTAATTGCCAGATAATCAACAGTTCAACTATTCATTGAATGCTTATCATCTTGACGCGCACGTTTGAAGAGCATTAAATGAATTACCCTCTCATATGTGTATCATTTAATGTATCACCCTTTCATGTACAGCCTAAGGGCTATAAATACCTTGTATCACCCTCATTCAGGGGGACCGGAATTTCTTGATAGTACTTGTAATCGAGAATTTCCAAACACTCAGCAATAACATAATAGTGGACGTAGGCCATTCATATAAGGCTGAACCACTTTAAAATCTTTTGTCTCATTTATTTATCTGTGATTAAATAATTAGAGTAATCTAGTTTTTTACATCAACAGATTGGTGCCGTCTGTGGGAACGATTATTATTATCGTTTTTCACCAAAAATCATTCATCATCAATGGCAGATAATCCGGAATCCAGCAATCGAAACGCTGGAAATGCTGGAAATCCTTCAAATCCCTCTGCACCTCCAGATCTGGCTGGGATTATGACGAATCTGGCTCAAGGATAAACCGCCATGCAAGAAACAATAAGGCAACTCATACAAACCCTTCATGGCGGTGCACCTGCACGTTCAGGACAGCGAAGTGGTCAGAGGCAAACTTATTTACTTTCTTCACGATCCAGGCGTACTGAGTCATATTGTAATGAGGAGTCTGATGATTTCTCTTATCAACCTGGGCAAACTTCGTCAATAAGGGCTACCGATACTGATCAACGTATCACTCTCTCTCCAGAAAGACCCAGTGCCTTAGAAAAACTGAGTAGGGTCTCTCCTTTCAGTCGATTAGGCCCTAGGAGGAATAGGAGTCCACCTAAGACCATGTCGAGGAGTTTTCGACGACCATCAGATTTAAGAGAAGGATCAGCACAATCACGACCAATTGCTCGTCAAGATAGATCTCAGGAGGCCACATCAGAACAATCAATTGCTCGAACTAATAAGCCCGAGGAAGGAAACGATGCGTGGAAAGGTTCCATTCAGCGGTTGGAGGATAGATTGGGAGAAATGGCTAAGGCGAAGAATCCCCTACAACGAACTTTTGTTCAAGGGACACCTTTTGTCCAGGCCATTGTGAATTTTCCTACACCGTCAAAATTTAAAGCCCCTGATGTGACCCCCAAATACGATGGAAAGACAGATCATATTCTTCATATAGAGCAATATCAAGCTGCCGCCGATATCTATGCTGTCCCCGACGAGATGAGATGCAGAGCATTCTCAGGAACTCTTACTGGAGCTGCCCAGATATGGTACAACAATCTTCCTCGGGGTAAGATTTCAACTTTCTTTCAGGTTGCCGAGTTGTTCATCGGCAATTTCTATTTTAGAGCAAAGCCAGTAAAACGAGTAGCACACTTGTTAAGTGTTAGACAAAAATCTGGTGAGAGTACTAGAGATTACATAACTCGTTTCAATAACGAGAAGCTGGAAGTCATAGATTATGAGGAGAAGACAGCAATCACCGCCTTGATGAGTGGGTTGTTGCCTAATAAGTTGTATTACACTTTGGCAAAAGATCCACCTAAAACTATGTCAGAGTTGATGGAAAAAGAGGCCAAAATCATGAATGCCGAGGAAGCTATGGCTGCAAAGAAGAATATGGATAAAGACACCAAGGTGGAAGTCGACAAGTCTAAAAATAAAGAGCATAAGGGAAATGGCGGTGACAAGCGTTCCAGAAATAATAAGTCATCATGGGAAGTCCTGAAGAAATTCAATAATTATACTCCCTTGAAAATGGGTATTAATCATGTCTTGGAAGAAATCAAGAATAGCGAGGAGGTAAAGTGGCCGAAGAAACTGAGGTCAGACCCTGATGCGAGGAACAGGGATAAATATTGCGAGTTCCACAAAGATCATGGCCATATGACTAAAAATTGCATAGCTCTTCAGAACGAGATTGAAACACTCATCCGAAGAGGAAAGCTAGCAAAGTATGTTGATCGGGGACGTGAAAGAAGAAATAATGATCGAACTAGAGAGAGATCTAGATCTCCTCATCGAGCAGAGGAGAAAAAGAAGAGAGGCCATGAAGATGATACCGAGGATGACCCCGATCTTCCCAAGAAACCAAGGTAGCCAGAACGAGAGGTATTTTCCATACGTTTTGGGTCATTTGATTGTAATGTTATTACAGGAGGAGATGCAGGAGGAGGAGATCTTACTGCAGAAAGAAAAGCTTACCTCGGAGAGGCACAAGCTTGCTCGTGCATTCAGAGAATAAATTTGGCCGAGGAGGATCGTCCGAGGAAGGTAAACAAAGAGAAGTTGGTTATTGGCTTTTCAAAAAATGACCTGGCAGGTGTTCTTTACCCTCACGACGACCCTTTGGTGATCAAAATGAGGATGAAAGAAGTAGTGATTTCAAGGGTGCTGGTAGACAATGGCAGTTCGGTAGACATCATGTACTATTTATGCTTTGACAGTTTAAATTTGAAATTATCTCAATTGGAACCTTATCACAGACCTCTTCTGGGTTTCGCTGGAGAGAAAGTTTTTCCACTTGGGACGATCAAGTTGGATATATTCATTGGAACTTGGCCTGCTTGTCGAACAGAGAGAATACGCTTCTTTGTGATGGATAAGAATGTGCAGTCAGCCTACAACATCATCATGGGAAGAGTTGGTTTGAAGAAGTTAGAAGCAGTCCCATCTACAGTACATCAATGTTTAAAATTCCCAACAAATTTCGGAGTGGGAGTGGTGAAAGGTGACCAAAAAGTAGCTCGAGAATGCTATTATTCATTTGCCGAGCAAGAGGAACTTGAGGAGTCAAGGAAAAAGACTACTACTTACCAGGTGGATGAAAGTATAGATATTGAAACACTTGATCCGAGAGATGAATCCCAACTCTTAAAAGGACAGGTGGTGGAATCTACAGAAAATGTTATTCTGGACGACGAATACCCTAAACGAACAACTCAGATAGGTTCGTCGTTGGATGCTTTAATAAAATAGGAGTTGATAACTTTCTTGAGAAACAAAAAGAAAACTTTTGTGTGGAGTCATGAAGACATGCCAGGAAAAGATCCAAACTTCTTATGGCATGAGCTAAATGTGAATAAGGAGATCAAGCCCGTAAAGCAGAGAAGAAGGGTATTTAGCCCCGAGAAGAATCAAGCTATTCAAGAGGAGGTCGACAAGCTCCAGAAAGCCCAATTCATTGAAGATGTGAGGTATCCAGACTGGTTGGCAAATGTGGTGATGGTAAAGAAGAAAAACAATAAATGGAGAATGTGTGTTGATTTCACTGATCTCAACAAGGCCTGCCCAAAGGATCACTTCCCATTGCCCAGAATTGACCAACTAGTGGATGCTACTTTGGGGCATGAGCTGCTCAGCTTCATGGATGCTTACTCTGGTTACGACCAGATCAAAATGAAACCTGAAGATAGGGAAAACACTTCTTTTATTACCCCTAGGGGAACTTATTGTTATAATGTTATGCCTTTTGGTTTGAAAAATGCAGGAGCGACATATCAGCGGCTGATGAACAAGGTTTTTGCCGAACAAATCAGTTGCAACATGGAAGTCTATGTCGACGATATGCTGACAAAGAGCAAGAAAGTTGCTGAGCATCTAGATGATTTAGGTCAGACCTTTGATCAACTGGATAAATACCAGATGAAGCTCAACCCGACGAAGTGCACCTTTGGAGTACGAGAAGGAATGTTCCTCGGGTACATCGTCAACCAGCGAGGCATTGAGGCAAATCCAGCAAAGATCAAAGCTCTTTTAGGATTGCGATCTCCAACGACGAAGAAAGAAGTGCAGAGTCTTACAGGACGAGTTGCAGTGCTCAATAGATTTATATCTCGAGCAACTGATAGGTGCCTTCCATTCTTCAAAACACTCCAAAAAACTTTCGAGTGGAATGATGAATGTGAAAAAGCCTTTCAAGACTTGAAGAAATATCTAGGAACACCTCCACTGCTGTCCAGGCTAGTGATGGGAGAAAAGTTATACTTATACCTGGCAGTATCAGAGAATGCAGTCAGCTCGGCATTGATCAGATTGGAAAATGGAGTCCAGAAGCCAATTTATTACACAAGTAAGGCTTTTCGAGGTGCAGAGATCAGGTACCCAAAGTTGGAAAAATTGGCATTAGCATTAATTGAAGCAAGTAGAAGAATGAGGCCTTATTTCCAGGCCCATACCATCATCGTATACACCGACATGCCATTGAGACAAGCCCTTTATAAGCCTGAAAAATTAGGAAGACTGATGTATTGGGCAATAGTGCTTGGTGAATATGATATTGTATATGAACCCAGATCGTCATTAAAAGGACAGGCTGTAGCAGACTTTATAGCAGAATTTACATATCCTGATACCCCCGAGGAGCAAAAGTTTCTCGCTAACCAACCTGTGGATGTTACACGATCAACAAACATGAGTCCAGATCAACTCTGGTTGGTAAAAGGGCTTGTGGATGTAGAAAGATCATCAAATTCAAACCCAGACCAACTCCGGTTGGTAAAAGGGCGAGAAGAGATGGTCAACGTAGAACAAAAAGTACCAGGGGAGGATGAAAGGAAACAGCAGATATTTCACCGAGGAACTCTGTCAGAAAAGAAATTTGAAGACGAGTTACCTACATGGAAATTATATGTAGATGGGTCATCTTGCACAACAGGTTGTGGGGCAGGGATTGTTTTGAACACCCCAGACGAGATTGACGTGGAATATTCCTTACGATTCCAATTCAAAGCTTCCAATAATGAGGCTGAGTATGAGGCCATAATAGCAGGTCTTAATTTAGCAAAGATTATGGAAGCGCAACAAGTGATGGTATTCAGTGATTCTCAATTAATTGTGAACCAGATGATGGGAACGTATGCAGTTAAAGGAGAATTAATGGTCAAGTATCATGCAAAGGTGATGGAGTTGTTGGCAGAATTTGATGCCATTCAGTTAATCAGAATACCAAGAATGGAGAATGCACAAGCAGACGCACTGGCCCGACTAGCATCAGCTACTCGTACCGAGTTGCGAAGAACGATACCAATTGAGGTGTTAGAAAGTCGAAGCATAGATGAAGGCCTGACGATGAATGTTATTTCCCTTGATTTAGGACCATCTTGGATGGATCCCATCAGGGCATATGTCGAGGAAGGAGAATTACCGGAGGATAAGATCGCTGCCAAGAAATTGAAGTTTAAAGTTGCTCGGTATGTACTAACTAATGGTGTTTTATATAGACGAGGAATTATGGAAGGTTTGCAAAGATGTCTACATCCCTTCGAGGTGAAATAATTGATTAAAGAGATCCATGAAGGGTCTTGTGGAGCCCATGTAGCAGGGAGAACACTGTTGCAAAGGGTGATGACGCAGGGATACTACTGGCCAACGATGAGGGATGATTGTATAGCCTATGCTAAGAGATGTGATAAATGCCAATATTTTTCTTTCGTCCGACGAACTCCACAAGCATTGTTGACACCCATAACTTCCCCTTGGCCTTTTTCTATGTGGGGAATTGATTTGGTTGGACCACTACCAACGACCCGAGGAAGATTCAAGTACCTCGTCGTCGCAGTAGATTATTTTACTAAATGGGTAGAAGCTGAGCCTCTGATTGATATGACATACGAGAAGGTGTACCAATTCGTTTGGAAGAATATCATCTGCCGATATGGTCTCCCTCATGCCTTCATCACAGACCATGGAACACAGTTTGATAACGAGGAGTTTGCCGCCTATTGTCATCAGTCAAACATTTTGAAGGTTCATTCAGCACCAGGTCATCCTCAAAGCAATGGACAGACTGAAGTGACGAACAGAACATTATTAAATGGTTTGAAGAAGAGGTTAAGTGAGGCTAAAGCTAATTGGATTAATGAGCTACAGTCAGTATTATGGGCTTACCGAACAACTCCCCGAGCAGCAACTGGAGAATCATCATATATGCTGGCGTTTGGAAGTGAGGCTGTAATACCTGCTGAGTTGGGTCTCCCAACACACAGAGTGTTGAATTTCAATTCCCCAGTCAGTGACTTGATGAGAAGATTAGATTTGGACATGCTCGAGGAGGTTAGAGAAAAAGCAGCCATTAGGAATGCTGCATATCAACAACGAACAGCTCTGTTCTACAACAAGAGGGTGAAGAAATGCGATTTAAAAGAAGGAGATTACGTGATAAAGAAGGTCATTCAGAAGCACAATAAATTGGAAGCAAATTAGCATGGACCTTACCGAGTTACAGAAGTTGTTCGACCAGGAACTTACCGAATAGCAACTCTAGAAGGAGAGGAATTCAAGAATGCATGGAATGCTGAACACCTACGCAAGTATTAACAGTAATGTAAAATGTAAAGCAGTTCTATCAATATGAATAAAACGATGATGTTTCACCATCTTCTCTCCTTTTATTGAAAGTTTTTCGGGGAATACTAGTGTACAACACTACGCTGCTCGACAGCAAAAAGAAGACGATTGTTCAGACCCACGACCAACTTCGGTTGGTAAAAGGGCGAGAACAAACTATACTCCTTTGGTTAGGAGGCATACACTAGCGTGACCAACTCCGGTTGGTAAAATAACTAGTGGACACTGATAGTTCAGACCCACGACCAACTCTGGTTGGTAAAAGGGCGAGAACAAACTATACTCCTTTAGTTAGGAGGCATACACTAGCGTGACCAACTCCGGTTGGTAAAATAACTAGTGGACACTGATAGTTCAGACCCACGACCAACTCCGGTTGGTAAAAGGGCGAGAACAAACTATACTCCTTTGGTTAGGAGGCATACACTAGAGTGACCAACTCCGGTTGGTAAAATAACTAGTGGACACTGATAGTTCGAACTCAGACCAACTCCGGTGGGTAAAAGAGCAAGAACATGTAATTCCTAAAAATGCCAATCTCGGTTGGTTAAGAAACAAAATATGCCAACTTATGTTGGTCGGAAGGTAAAACTATTCCAGAAAATACAAAATATTCCAAACTGAACCAAGTATGGTTGGTCGGGATCAAAATCCACTAATTGTAGTTGGTCGACAAGGATAAAATTATCGACCTTGGTTGGTCATACACATTTTATGAAAAAATTTACCAAGTATGGTTAGTCGGGAATAAAAACTCTCACTAATTATAATTGGTCGACGAACACAATTTAACAACCTTGGTTGGTTGGAAAAATTTTAAACATTTTTATACTCATTACTTTATTATTAAGTGATCGAGCAACATTACTGATACTTGTAACTTTTTATTACTAGATTGGTCGATGAACCACAAAGTATTGTTATGCAATCACAAATATAAAATTGTTAGATAAGTACAAAATAATAGCAATACAGATTTGCAAACAGAAAATGAAAGTCTTTCATTAAAATTGAAAACGAATTACAAATTACATGTATACTAACTATTACATTGAGATCCCTACTCTATTGGTTTCTTTTCCTCAGCTTTTGAAATAGGTTCCTCGCCAGCAAGTGGATCATTTAAAGTCTGAGGAGAATTAATAAAATTCAAGTCCTTCAGCATTCTGACATTCATTATTGAAGGTGTGTCCAATAGATGCTCGGGACGAGATACCTCAATCTGAGAATGAAGATTGTAGTCACCGAGGTATTGTGCAATTAAGCTCTGAGGAATGGCACGAGCTGGGATCCATTCCTTGTCCAAATTGAACGGTGTCACAGGCAAGTCAAGTACCCCAGGGTCATAATAGTCCCACAAGTAATGTCCCTGTTCAAGTTTCAACACGCATAAGGCATTCAACCAGCCTTGTTTATAGCCCTCATTAGTGGCATTCTGGATACGAGCATCTAAATGGAATAGTGACTCATTGTACCTAGCCATCCAAAATTCCCTGGGCTGTTTATGGAATTGGAAAGTTAGTCTCTCCAACTGCTCGTGAAGGTTTTTTGCAAAAATGTCCTTATTCTCTAAAGCAGACTTCGTCGCAGTAAGTTGATCCTCCAAAGTTAGGATTTTCTTGGACATTTCAGATAAAGCCCAATCTTTTGCATTCAACTGGTACGCTTGAGTTTCCAATCTTGACAGAGTACAAGCTTCTTCAATACTACGAGGAGTTCTTGATCGACTCCGAGCAGGTGGAGTACTTCGTTCCTCGATAACATCCTGGGCAACTCTTCCTCGCCCAGGAGAACCTCTTACTCATCCCCGAGTAGAAGTAGAAGTACCAGATCTTCTCAGGATATCCAACTCTTACCTTAGTTTGGCATTCTCAACCTCTAAGAAGGAAAATCCCTCATCGATCACTGGGATTACCGCTGTTGAAGAAGAGGCTGCAAACTTATATTGTGCAGCTCTTTCTGCAAATTATTATTCTCTTGCTCCAGTAGTTCAGCAATTTGTCTACAAGCTTCAACTTCTCCCTTTAGGGTCCTCTCCCTGACATCATACCCAGTAAGGAGTTTGTCGTAGCCCTTCTCAGCAGAAAGCTGTTGATATTTCTTTTCATACCCCTAATGTAACAAGGCATTTGACTCCTTGTACTGAGTCTGAAGATCTTCTAGAGTATATTGAAGCTCCTCGATCATATCATAGTAAGCCACGTTATTGGCCACAGCTCGATCAAGTAAGCCCTTCAGGTATTGATAAGCGTCTACTACTTGCTCTGAAGCACCATGGCCAAGGATGTCGGCAACTTCTGATGCACTTAGGTCTGTGTGACCAGCTTTATAATATTCATGGCATTGCTGCATCAACTTTGTGTCATTAGCAGACAGAATATCCATCCTGGCCAGAAACTAATAGAGAAAGAAAAAGAAGATCAAGACAGAGTACAGATAGAGAAGAGGCAATCATATGGAAGAAAAGAACTCAAATTTTATTAGATCATAAGGAAAAGTTACAAAGATCTGGGATACAAAGTACAAGTAAGAAGAAAAACAGAAAGAGAATACCGAACAACTTCACACCATTTCCTTGTCTACCAAGACTTTCTCGGGAGGCTGGGACGAGGAGCTTGGTTGCTCGGTGGAAATAATGAGTTGGTCGGCGAGAGCTGGAACTTGTTCTGGAGGAGCTGCATAGATGAAAGCTCCTCGTTAGCAGGATGGGTAAGGATGAGATCACCCACTACCAGTGAAGATTCTTCTGAGACAGCTTCGTCCTCTTCTTCATCCTCTATGGCTGGGGGAGGACCGGGGAGATGCTGTTGAAATAACTCGGAGTCCTCGCTCACCTTCAATTCTTGCAAAGCAGTAACCCAGCCATCTCGGAAGTATTTCAAACTTCCATATTGCACCTGAGTCATCATGGCAGCTACTCCCTTGTTCCACCCTTTGTCCCAACCTGTGTTGAAAGACTTCTTTATTGCCATATTTCTTTTCATTTTCTCCGAGGAGAGCTTCTCGAATAGAAGGTCCTCGGAGGCTTTCAGCTTGGCCTCTAACTCCTCCTTCTGACGATTTGCTTCGCGCAGAAGGGTCAGCTCTTCCTCAGCTGATTTCAGCTTATTTTTAAGCTCCCCGAAGGTAGTGAGCTTCTCGGCGTATTTCTTATTCTCTCTTTCCAAGTCCTTTACTTTATTTCCCAACTGCACCTTCTCTACTTCAGATACATCCAATTTCTTCTCCCATTCACCTTTATCCTCGTCGTACTTTTGACGGGATTCCTTCAGAGATTGGGCCAAACCCTGGAATGCATCCTCTACTCCAGACGAGGAGCTTGAAGCCTTGAGCGCTTCATCTTTCTTCACAATGGTGTTAAAGCAACTCACCAGCTGAAAAAAGAAGGTAGTGATGAGTTAGTGCCGAGATACATATATTGATAGAAGGAAAGAAGGAAAGAAGAATTCAAGATAAGAAGAAACTTACTGAAGCAATGTGACGAGTAGCTAGGGATGTCAGCATATCCCTAGACATGTTTTCCTCGATGCCTTGGACTTCAGGAATAGTCTAAGTCTTTACCGAGATCATTGCAGAGCTCGGGGGAATAATGGTTGGAACACCAGCTCCACTAGTTTGGAGCTGGGGAATGACTTCAGAAAAACTAACCGAGGAGGACTTCTTCAATCTCCTCGGTGTCTTCTCAACAACCTCAACCAAAGAAGAATTTTTGGTTAGAGAGATAGTGATTACTTCCACAGGCGCATCCTTCTGTACAGGAGCCACTGGGGGCTTCTCGGCGGCCTTCTGAGGAGCAGCAGAACGGGCAACATCCATTTTCTTTGTCCCCTTTGGGACATCAGCTTTATTTCTCTTTCCATCTCCAGCAGAGGAGGTCTCTTCAAAGAGAGCAGGAATTCTTCTATTGCCCATCTTCTGACTCAAAGGAATGTGAGAGTCTGGTGAAGAGTCTTCAGAAGCTGGCAATGGTTCGCTAATGCTAGCCACAGGACGAGCAGTAAGAGAGGACGTATAGCTCCTGTACTGCAGCAAGTATGAAGCAGACCTAATGTGCTCGTCTACAACCTTCTGATGCAAACTCCAGATATGTTTTAAATGCTTGATATTAACTTCTGTTTCTTTTGGAGTTTTTCTCTTGCTGTCAACTGCAAATAAAAACATAGTGAAATATCAGTCATACATTTTGTCAAACACAATGAAATCATAATTTCAAAAAACAAAATAAGATGAAAATAACTTATCCCATTTCCATATGGAGGGCATCTGGGACCCTCATATACTGCATCTCCAACCAAAGGGGCATGTTGCCAATTTTTTATAACTACTGCATGTTCAAAATAATCCCTGTTAGCATCAGGGAGGTTGACTACTAGAGCCCTATTCAAAAATCTAGTTTTTAAATAATAAACATTGTCTAAAATAGCCCATCTATAACAGTACATAATCTCAGGAATTCCTATACGAGTTCCATGAGTTTGATTTAACCTATACACCTCATTAACTATTCTCCATGTGTTGGGGGCTATTTTTGTAGGGACAACATCGAAATACTGACAGAACTCTAAACACAAAGGGTTTGGTGGAAAAGAAAATCCACATTCAGCAATAAAGAGGCTAGGGAACCAATGTCCCTTAGCCAAATCAAAATAACTTGAAGGCTCAGAAAGACTTTCCAAAGTTACCCAAGAAGGAATAGAAAAGTCAGAACGGAATTTCTCAAGAGATTCGATAATATAAACCATGGTGAATAAAAAGAAATAAAGGAGAAGGAAGAAAATCTTACAGGAAAAAGGAGATTTGTTGATAAACAAACGAAGAAAGGGATGAACGCACAGAAGAGAGAAAAGCTATAGAAAACTCGAAAGCAGAAATTGAAAAGGTAGAAGAGGATGGGATTGCCTCTAAGGCTTAAATACTTTGCCTTGGGAAACGGCGAAAGAAATGATTACAAAAAAGAAACTATTACGCTACTGGCGGCTAAAAGGATAAAAAAAAAAGGCACGAAGATCGAAGCGCTTATAAAAATGCAAAAAGGCGAATTCTGCGAATTTGGAAGGAAATTCAAATACGAAGAAAAGGCTCCTAAAACCCAGGAAGGTCATTTCATATTTCCATATACCGAGAAAGAATGTTCCATACTCCTCAAAGTTCGAAATATGAAACATTGGGGGCTTCTGTTGATACCAAAATTAGTATGCTGATGTGGACAAATAATAAGAAGACACGTGTCAATCTACGAGGCACAATAGCAACGAGGAAGATCATTCCCCCGACCAACATACTCGCTCCGAGCAACAGGTATACTCCGAGGAACACCAGTCTTCCGAGGAACACCAACCCTCCGAGGAACTCTTATCCTCCGAGGAACTCCAATGCTCCTAGGAACTCTTGGACGACGAGCAACTAAGGCGGTTCGAGCTGCATCTCGACCGCAACATTAATTGCCAGATAATCAACAGTTCAACTATTCATTGAATGCTTATCATCTTAACGCGCACGTTTGAAGAGCATTAAATGAATTACCCTTTCATATGTGTATCATTTAATGTATCACCCTTTCATGTACAACCTAAGGGCTATAAATACCTTGTATCACCCTCATTCAGAGGGACCGGAATTTCTTGATAGTACTTGTAATCGAGATTTCCCAAACACTCAGCAATAACATAATAGTGGACGTAGGCCATTCATATAAGGCTGAACCACTTTAAAATCTTTTGTCTCATTTATTTATCTGTGATTAAATAATTAGAGTAATCTAGTTTTTTACATCAACATGGAGGGGTGGTCATTACGATGGAATTCATCTATTGTATCTTGCCATTCGCTCTCATCCAAGTAATTAAACGAGTCCAATAAAGGTTCGACTTCTACATTCAGGCTCTCATCCACATGCCCAAATTCTTTTTCAAAATCTTCCATGCTCATATCCCCTAACTCTCTCTCACGAGTAATGCCTACGTCCTCGCTTACTTGCTCGATCTCTAACTCCACTATTTTTCTCTCCTCTAACCACTCTCTCTTTCTCTCAATCGCGGTCACTACACACACCTCCCCCACCTTTCTCTCATCGTCAAAACTACCATGGTCACTTAATGAAATAAGTCACACCCCTAACGACTCTTTCTTATAGGACCTCTCATGTTAGTGTACCATCTCTTCTATAAGATCTATTTCTCATGATTTTCCCTCATCACCCTTGGGATTGGTAATGTTAAAGATATTTGTTTCGAGGGTCATATTCCTGAGGGTAAGTTGCATGCGCCCATTTCGAGTGTTGATCAAGGCATTAGCCATAGCTAAGAATGGGCGACCTAAAATGACGGGGACATGATTACTCGGTACAATGGAGGGCTTCTTGTCCCAAACGACAAAATCAACCGGGAAGTAGAATGTATCAATTTGGACAATCACTTCCTCAATGATTCCCCGAGGTATCTTTACGGAACTATCTGCAAGTCAGAGAGTCATGTTTGTGGGCTTAAGGTCCCCCAAACCTAATTGCTTATAGATGGAATAGGGGAGAATGTTGACACTCACCCCTAAATCTATGAGCACTCTCTTAATTCGATTTCCCCCCATGATGCACTAAATAATGGGTGCACCCGGATCTTTGAATTTGTGTAGAAGGTCACTTGATAGTATTGAGCTTATGTTATGTGCTAGGAACATGTTTTTCTTTAGTTTTATCTTTTGTTTCATCATAAGTAAGTCCTTAAGAAACTTAGCGTACGCGGGAATCTGCTTTATGTTATCAAGAAAAGGTAAATTAATCTTGCTTAAGAACGTCTAACACATCTTCACGAGAGGACTCTTTGGCATGAGATACTAACCGTTGGGGAAACGGTACGACTGTGGGGGGGTTTCACTACGACTTCAAGCTCAATAGTGTTCTCGTTATCTTCGACCTCTTTTGTGTTCGGTAAAACCTCCTTGCCTTTAGGTGCGTCGTGCGGGAAAGGTGATAAATCAACAACTTTCCCACTACGTAGAGTGGTTATCGCACAACATTGCTCTTGATTTTCATTAAAAATAGAGCTTACACTAGTTTAACCTTAGGGAGGTCTTTGGCCTTGGGCCGGAAACTTACCCTTTTCTTGGATAATTAAAGACGATTGCAACCTAGAGATAATCGCATTTATGTTGGTGACAATGGGCTCAAATCTAGCATTGGTTTCATTTTGGGATTGGATAAATTGATTCAAATTATCCTCAAGAGATCTCCGCGGTGGGGTAATGTATGGGCCTGGAGGTGGTGCTTGCTGAAATTGAGGAGGGGGTGAAGGTAGGGAAACGTATGAATTAGGATTCAACGCAACATGTTATTTCCCATAGCTAAAACCATGATGGTTTTTCAAGAGGGGTTGTAAGAATTTTTGTGCAGGGTACCGAAATTACCCTTAAACTCTCCTACACCACTCACTTGATCTTGAAGCATGACCTTTTAGGCGGGTATCATCGGGCATTCTTCTGTTGAATATCCCGCCTCACAAATAGCACACGCCTTTTTAATGGGGGTATGGATGGGGCCGGTTGGTTCTCTCACACGTGCAGCGAGTAACTCTCTCATGCTTTTCTCAATTTGATCGAGTCGACGGTCCATCAGGATATCTTCGCCTATGTTAAATAAATCGGATGCCGATGGAGTGGTGGCCGCTTGGAGAGTTCGATTCTAAGCGCTAGGGTCACATGTATCCCATGCTTGAGTGGTGTCGGAGACATACCTCAAGTGGAGCTCAGCATCATTAGTGTCTAATTCTATAAAAGGGGTCATCACACATTGTTTTAACAAGTTGTTTGGAGTTGATGTTCAGTCCATGATGGAAGAACGTAATGATTTGCTGTTTATCAAGTCCGTGATGAGGGCATGATGTAACTAACAAGTTGAAATGCTCAAAACATCGATCAAACGGCTCATTTTCTAATTGTCAAAAGGTTTGAATTTTAGCCTTAATGTAGTTCATTCTATGTGGAGGAAAGAACTTCTTGAGAAACTTGAGTTGTAACTCGTTCCACGACGTAATCGAATTAGGGGGTAAAGACCATAGCCAGGTCTTAGATTTACCCTTGAGAGAAAAAGGGAAGAGCTTGAGGCGGATCATATCTTTTGTGCATGTTTGATCACTGAAGGTCTCACACGCCTCTTCAAACTCCCTAATGTGAAGATAGGGCTTTTTCGATTCCATTCCATGATATGTGGGAAGGAATTAGATCATTCAATTCTGAAAGCGTAAATTCCCTGTATTATATGGGAGCAAAATGCATCCCGGAGTGACTGACCGCTCAGGGTATAGGAATTATCTCAAAGGTTGATATGGTACTGCTTCCTCACCTGCGCCCGCGTTATCGTGCTGTGACATGGTTCTCTCGCTAACTGACTCAGTATCCTCACTCGGTGCGCTAGGAGTGTAACCTGATGGGTTACTAACTGTTGAGTTTGGAGGTGTGGGAGCTGGAACCCAAAATTGAGGATTGTTAGGCATGTGTGGGCTATCTGGGTAATACTCGACAATCGGGATTTCATGAATGCGCGTAGGAGTGCTTTGAGGAGCTTGGTGTGGATTTTGCATTAACCGGCTTTTGAGAGATGTTGTATCTTTTTCTTTATTTTCTTTTAACTTTTTCTTTTCTTTTCTTTTTTTTTGGATTTTTAATGATTTTTTGGTCAAGGTTATGGATTAACTCAATATAACCTACAGTCTACCTAATTCCCCGGCAATTGCGTCAAAAACTTAACGTGACTTAAAAAGTGTTCTAAATTGTGTGCTTATCTAGGATCAAGTACAATCCTGTCACTCAAGTAATAATCTCGGTAAGTCGGGGCCGAATCTATAGGGAAGTTGGACAAGAAAATCGTGACGACGTTTGGAGGGATGGAGAACCCTAACTTGGCTCTAAAAGAAGTGAAAAGATGCTTTGAATGGGAGATTAATTATGAACTAAATGCAATATTAACAATTAACTGACTAAATACTAATGAAATGTAGCTACACCAATTAATCTAAGAGCAGATAACAAATGTATGAAATACTTAACTATGAATGAGAACAATAGGTTAGGATATAATCCTCCAACACTAGTGCATTTACCAATGCTAAAATCAACTCTAGAATTGAAATAAATGATTAAATCCAGTCTTTATTAATCTCAAGCATTATATATATGAGGTTCAAGGCCGCATCATATATAATCAAAAGTAAGAATAAAGCGGTGTCGAGATAGTTACATGTGCGTTGCATTCTTAAGCATTCCGGTTACCTAGGGCAAAGGAGATTAAAAGTCCTACAACGGTTATGATTACCACACAACACGATTTGACCAATTATTTAATTCAAAAACTTAATTTCATACATATGTAAAGAACATCGGGTTGGATTCATGCATCCCAACCCTTAGAAACTTAGTCGTACATAACTAAACTATATAAAAACACAATTTTTGAAAAACAAAACATCATACTATATGGAGAATGGGGAAGAAGAACATGCTAAATCAAAACAAATAACTAATCTAAGTAAACACTGAAGGATTAAAGGAAAAATATTACTTGTATTGAAGAAATCCAAGAAATAAAACTTCAATCTTCACTCAAAATTCACTCTTTGACAAAACTAGGGTTTTTGGTTACAAAACCCTTCTACTACTACTGGAAATCAAATTTTTTGAACCCATAATATTGTGTAACAACCTTGAATAAATAGTCTCCAAAATTTACAAGAGATTAAGACAACATAAAACTCGATGAAAGAAAATGAAATTCTGAGAAAATCCAAAATGGTCGGGATCGGCGAGACTGGGCGGTCCTGATCCCTCCCTTATTTGAGTCAGGCATCTGCACAGAGGCGATCCATATCCTTTAATTTCAATAGGTCTAGATCGCCCTTGTTTTTTGTTCAGAAATATTATTGCCAACCGGTCCGAAACTTTTATTTTTAATAGGTCCGGATCGCCCTTAAAATTCCTCCAGAACCTTTTTCTTGACTTCTCTCATCTTCAACTGATAATAACTTCTTCATCGTAGCTCGGATTGAGGTGTCATTTTTCTAGAGTTCTTGTAATTGAAAGATTTTCAACTTTCCAATCGGCACCACCTCCAGACTAAGGCTGCAAAATTACGAAAAAGCCCTTCAACTCTCCATTTCTTAGTTTCTTTCATTATTTTGAGTTCTCTCTTGCACTTTCTTACATGAAATACCTGTAAAACACATAATAAATACAAAAAACAAAAAATACTTGCCAAAAGGGGTTAGTAGCATAAATATGAGACAAATCCAAGCTATTTACATCGCAGAGGATCATAAAAACACCAAAATTATGGGATAAATGTGAAAAATTTATACCTAATCACAGATCCAACCAGAAGGTCGGTCACTTCTTTCAGGTCTTTCATTTTTATTTTGAGCGTGAGCACAGGGTTTAGGTACATTACTTCAGAAGTTCTTTCTTGATCCACTAGTTGCTTATCCACATCCTAGTTTTTAATCCTGAGAGTAATTACTAGTGCATCATGGCATAGGGTCCTCACTCCGATCAAATCGTCTTTCGAGAAGACTATGTGATTATTGTAGTTCACATCCTTTAGTCGCCTGTGTTTGTCAGCTTGACTTTTGGTGAGGTCAATTTGGTAGGCCTCTATCACTATCGACACCTTCTTGAGTTCTATCCAAACCGTGTTGTCGTGGATCCAAACTGTGTTGTCGTGGATCTGTTTAGGGTCTGATGCCCTATGAATAATGCAAAACTTGTGCCCTACATCGTCGTCCCAAACGTTATCTAGTTTTGCGTCAGTGTTGGTGGAGACCTAATTAATATTCTTTTCTATGTACTCATTCAAGTGCCCCGCCTAGTCTAACTCCTCCAGATGGGACTTGAGGGCCATGAAATTCTCTATCTTATGTCCGTTTTCCTTGTTGTATGTCCATCAAAGTGTATTGTTACTCTTACTCGAATCACCGCCCATCTTCTTCGGACACTTGAGTAATTATTGGTACTTGATCTTGCTTAAGATTTTATAAATCAAATCCTTAAAAACGGTATTAACTTCCTGAAATTCCTCAGATGAGTCGTCTTTGTTCCCCTTTTTGGATCCTCCATCCTTCTTTTTGCTCCACTTCTTTAGGGTGTTTCCGTTGTCATTTCCTTTGGTAATCTTCGTGCGACTAGTCTCTCCTTGGTTGTGGGTGACCACATATTCAACTTTGGCATACTTCTCAATGTATGCCATGACATCATCGATGGTGTATGCCTCCTTCTTGGTGAGGTAATGATGCAATATGGATTAGGGGGTAGGCAAATCTTGAACAATGTTGCGGTAAACTTCTCTGAATAGTCTTCAACCTCATCAAATGTTTCTCAATACCGTTTGTCATATTCTCGTAGCATTTACTGTAAGTTTTTTTTCATGGTGAGGAAAGAATCCATCCTCTTCGGATGTGAGATATCAGTTATAAAGCTAGCTATGAAGGCCTTTACGAGGGACTTGAAGCTTTTAACCGACATGTGGGGTAGACTTTCGAACCATTTCTAGGTGACGTCTTCTTGGTTAGATGGGAATATACTACACATGAGAGCGTCATTATGGTATCACAAAGTCACCTCTTGCCTATACGGGCACACATAATATATGGGGTCAGTCTTTCCATCGTATATATTGAACCTTGGGGCTGTGAACTTCTTTGGAGTCTCCTCCACCTCAATTTCCCTTAAAATGAGGGATTACATGTGAGTGATTGGTGTCTTCCTTGCCATCTCTTTAGTGGATCTATCCTCATGATTAGATGGGTGTTAATCCATTTCTCTTCGTACCAGAATTCATATATCTTTCTTATAGCGTTCTTCATCTCGATTTCATCTTATCAGACGACTCACATGCTTAGAACGATCCTTCTCGCGGCTAGTACTCCTTCTTCAGCTACGAGTTTTGCTCGCCTATGGACTAGGCATCTGATCACGACTTTTATAATTTCTCCCATGGAGTTCTATATTCATCATTACCAAACGTGTTTGAAGACGTGCATTCTCTTCCATTTGGAGGCATTGATAGACAGGGTTTTGCCGCGGCACGAGAGTCACCTATGCGCCGGTCGTTATATATTCGGCTCACCTGAACTATACAAAAACCTAAATTATGACTACACTCAACGGGTGAGTATAGCGATAAGTCGGGTATGACGAGTTGCTAGAATTTAAGTGATTTAATACTCTGAAATAAAAGTGTAAAAGATGAATATGAACAAAAAGGAAAAGATGCATAAAAGGGAAATGTTAATCTAGGCAATGTATTGAAACTAGATTATGAAAGCGAGTAAAACTATAGGTTGCGTCGAATATCCCTCACCCGAGTTAATTAGTATAAAATGGTTACATGGATCGACGAGTTATTACGAATGCGTCTCGTTTCGACAGTTAATTAAATCAAGGGTTGTTACGCCCTAAATCATCATAAAAGCCTAATAAGATTTTGGCGTCAACAAATATCCCGAAAACTACGTGCGAAAGGTCGTAAGCACGGGACATACATGATATGCCCTGTCAAATCTCCTAGGCGTAATAACTAGGACAACGCACCTAAAATAGACCCATAAACACCATCACCAAAGCAAAGCAACGCGTCAACCCGAGTGAGTTCAATTCAAACACAACCTAATTTAAATTACCTATAAAGTATGTTAAAAACGCAATAAATAAAAGCGATAAATATATACTAGAAAGCAAGTAAATCAAATATAGAAAGCATGTAAATTATACTACAACAATGGAAAAAAAGGAAATACAACTATATTAATGGAGAGGATGAATGAATAGTCAACTTACACAACAAATGCGGTGTCAAACCAAGTATAAATGAAGAAGAACCATCCAAAAACCCTAACCTATTCTATCTTCTAAAACTATCTAAAAACGTTCACCCTAATTATTACAACAAAATTGGCTTATATACCAAGTGGGAATTAAAAGAGAAAAGAAAAGAAATACAAAATATCTGCCGAAAAACAGGGGATCGATTGACCCCTTTGGTCGATCGATCGATCAAGGCCAAAATTCGACAATTCAGAATGGTCGATCGATCGACCATAAGGGTCGATCGATCGATCAAGCAAGTATCAGCCAGGCAGCAGTGGCCTGCATTCTTTCCTTCCTCTTTTCTTTTCCTCTTTTGCTTCCTTGTTTTTCCCTCCGCTGAAATCGCCGTAACTTCTTCATACGGACTCGGAATCGTTCATCGTTCGTGGCCATACGAAGCTAGCGAGGAGGGATACAACTTCCGTGAGATGTAGGTCCAGGTACCCAAGATGTGAAAAGACTTAATGCCCTTGAACGTGCGATTGCGTACGAAACTTCACCAAAATGCGTCCGAACTCCATACTTAGTACCTAAATACCTACAAAAGCCCAATTATACCTCATATAGCATGTTAACAATATAAACCGAGGTTTCCTGGTTGACGGGATTAAATATAGAGATTAAGGCACCCGAGGGGGTTAAAATGCGTAGGTTTGACGGATGAAATATGGGATATTTGCGTATTATCACACCACCTAACTTACACATTGCTAGTCCCTAGCAATGAAATAGGATGCAACAATAACTACAAGCAAAACAAAAGCAGGAGATAGTACAAAAGTATGTTATAAAAGCATAAGGCCACTTTCGCGGGCGATTCGATTGCATTTAGCGTATGCAATAAGCCGTTGAACCCCTAGGTTACCCTAGTGGACGAGTGTCGTGTCGTGAGGGTTTTCAGAGATGGTACCCACAAACATCACATGGTTTCCTCAAAATATGCCCAACCCAACATGCAACAAGCCTAACAATAGCGAAAAGGATTTCATACGCATTATTAGCAAAATGAATGAATTCAAACAAAAGTCCAAATCATTAACATTATAGAATGCACCTCATAGAATTGAAACCTTAAAATGTGGGAGGGGAGCGAGCACATGCAAAGTATGATTTGACGAAAAACTTAAATAAACCGGATAAACATTAAAGCAAACATATATTCAATCATCACGGGCATTACGCTCATCAAGTGAATTCACTCGAAACAGGGAGGTAACACACGGAATATGCGGGCTAAAGAGTAAATGTAAATGTAAAATAGGCCGCACACATGTCACAAATGAAGAACGCTATATATAAAATGAAAAATTGTAATCTCAATGAAAGGATACCACACATTAAAGGAGGCGAAATGCATTTTCACAGATTATCAAAACTATTATGACTTTTAAATTACATCAACCTAAGATCACATAGGACTTTAATAGGGTTGTAATGTAGGTATGGCTAGGGTTCGAAGCGAAGGAATGTATGTACGGATTCAAAGTGTTCGGAATAAAAACTCGGGATAATGGGAAAATGTGGGCAATATCAAAATTGAAAACAAGTTCCAAAATGGCATTAGATATATCATCGGGGATAGTAATCAAAGCTCATTCGAACTATATACACAACATATACAACTTTCTCTTTTCTTTCTCTTTTCTTCTTTTTCTCATTTTCTCTTTTGTTTTCTTTTGCTTTTTTGCTTTCTCTTTTTCTTCACTTTTTTCACTACTTTCTTTTCTTTACTTATCAAACTCTCATATGCCTAAATTGCAACCGACATCATAAAAACATCATTCAATCCCATGTAACAAACCAAACAGAGGTATGGAAAGTGTATGTATGGTTTAAAACTCCAATTTGGAGTTGGTTATGGGATTTGGGTTATGAAACGAAAGGCTATATTTAACTCAAAGGGATTAACGAGGGTAAACATATAAGGGTGAGGTCAAGGTCAATATGGGTGATATAACAAAGATGGACTATGATCATTTCACAAAGTTTACGCAATTCTCGAATCAAAACAATATACGAAAATCATGATCAAGGAACACATTTCAAGTATGAACTCAATTAATGAACGGTAAAATGAAAGAATAATGAGATTACCAACGAATTCAACGTTTTCAATGAGATAAGAATAGTGTATACACTCACAAACGACGAAAGGTACAAAGCTTACTCGGTGTAAGTATATACAATGCAACAAAAGATTACCGAGTTATAAAAATCTTAAACCAAATCAATAGAACAATAAAAATGCATGTGCTCATGGTATTAAAGTTTAATTCATGAAGTTATTCATAATATCAATAAGTGAGACTAAAGTCTAATAACTTCTAAAATCGAGAACATGCATCATTGGGTTGTCTATTGGATTGGACAATTATTGAAATTTATCATCGGAAACAAGGGCAAAATGCCCAATAAAGGAGAAAAAAAAAAGAAAATATTTTTGAAATTTACAATTTTTCTAAGAAAAGCATACTAAGTAACTAACATGTGAGCAAAAATATGGACTAAATACAGAAATGGATAGAATATCCCACACCCCTAACTTAAAACTTGACGTTGTCCTCAATGTGAATTAAGAATCAAGTTAAAGGGAGGAAAAGAGCAATATTATCCAAAATTGGAACGATCCCCATAAGAACAAGTTCAAAGAATCTACAAAACAAATTAGTACCGAGCATAGCAAAAACAAATAATAAAAAGTTAACTAATTACACTAAACTAAAATAAAAAGAAAGAAAGAATAAAAAGCTAACTATATACAACCTACTATTTAGGCTTCACACTAACTGTACACTAGAAGTCTAAATAATTGAGGGTCCACCGCAAAAAGAGGATAACCGATGTACCCTCACATACAAGCATGCCCTTTGAAAAATATGAATTCCGTTTGAACAACGGAAGGCATGTGTAAGGCGTAAGAAAGGAACCATCACCAATTAAAAGTTTTGGTGGGACGATGGGGGGTTTGGATTGCACGGGTGACAAAAACATGTGGGGACCGAGAAAAGCAGAATATTCTCCCAATGATTTTGAAGTTGGAATGGGAGGCAGCGCACAAAAAGGCAAAGATGTGATCGTGGAGGGCGACTCGAGCAAGTACTCCTCATCGGCGATAGGATTTAAACATTAAAGTTTGAAACCGAATCATCGGGTACTTGTTCCGGTGGGATAATAGAGAATGAAAATGGGTATGAAAGAAATTCAAACTCATGAGATGAATCATCATCGCATGAAGTTGGAATTTCAAAGGAAATAATATCATTTTCAATGAAATGTTCTTCTTTGGGGGCCAAAGAAGAAATCATTTCATTGCAAATAGATATTACGTCATTGTCATCCTCACTTTCAATATCTATTACGCAATGGGAAAAGTCTAGAATGGCTTGTTCCAAAGTAGGCACAAGTACTTCATTTGGTTCAAAACATTCGTCGACCTCGAAAGTTTCGGAAGCAAAATCGTCGTCGGACTCAAATAATAAATCCAACTCATGTTCCCACGAACGATTTTCTTCCCGATAACGAGTTTAAATTTTCTTATTTTCATACATACGCAAACCCTCCCCGAATGTCATGGGTCGAGGTGCGGATGCATGAAAATGGGAACTTTGAAAATTACCATCGGACTTAAATGCAAACTCATTATTATTGGAATTTTGAAAACTATTCGAATTCGTTTCAAAATTCCTATTATAAGGAGGTAAAGGCCCAAAATCATTATCATCATCATCGAACTTCCAATAACCCAAATTTTGACTTTGGTTATACTCGCCCAAAGTAATATGTGAATTTGCAAATTTTTTGGATTTTAAGTATTGACCAAAAGTCATAGGCTTACAAGAATTTTGAGATTTATAACAATGATTACCGAAAGAATTGGAATAAGACATGCTTACCCCAAAAATGGCTCGAAATGGCGAATTCCACAAAGTAAGTGCGCACGAAAAATTCAAGCGTTTCTAAGTGCTCAAATGTGGAAGTCCAGCAAAATATTAGCAAATAATAAAAATAGAAAGAAAATACTATGAAATACTAAATCAAATAAAGTCTAAAACAAACTCATCCCCGGCAACGATGCCATTTGATAGACAAGGTTTTACCACGGCGCGAGAGTCACCTACGTGCCGGTCGTTTTATATTTGGCTCACCTGAACTATACAAAAACCTAAATTATGACTGCACTCAACGGGTGAGTACAACGGTAAGTAGGGTATCAAAAAACCATAGAGACGGGTTGCTAGAATTTAAGT
Source organism: Sambucus nigra (assembly GCA_949130495.1). NCBI lineage: Eukaryota > Viridiplantae > Streptophyta > Magnoliopsida > Dipsacales > Adoxaceae > Sambucus > Sambucus nigra. The sequence goes on from OX422208.1 coordinate 194,569,767, forward strand.
GATTTAATACTCCGAAATAAAAGTGTAAAAGATGAATATGAACAAAAAGGAAAAGATGCAAAAAAGGGAAATGTTAATCTAGGCAATGTATTGAAACTAGATTTTGAAAGCGAGTAAAACTATAGGTTGCGTCGAATATCCCTCACCCGAGTTAATTAGTATAAAATGGTTACATGGGTCGACGAGTTATTACGAATGTGTCTCGTTTCGACAGTTAATTAAATCAAGGGTTGTTACGCCCTAAATCATCATAAAAACCTAATAAGATTTTGGCGTCAACAAATAGCCCAGAAACTACGCACGAAAGGTCATAAGCACGGGACATACATGATATGCCCCGTCAAATCTCCTAGGCGTAATAACTAGGACAACGCACCCGAAATAGACCCGTAAACACCATCACCAAAGCAAAGCAACGCGTCAACCCGAGTGAGTTCAATTCAAACACAACCTAATTTAAATTACCTATAATGCATGTTAAAAATGCAATAAAGAAACACATAGGAAACAAAGGAAATACTACAATGGAAACAAAGGAAATACAACTATATTAATGGAGAGGATGAATGAATAGTCAACTTACACGACAAATGGGGTGTCAAACCAAGTATAAATGAAGAAGAACCATCCAAAAACCCAAACCCTAACCTATTCTATCTTCTAAAACTATCTAAAAACGTTCACCCTATTTATTACATCAAAATTAGCTTATATAACAAGTGGGAATTAAATTAGAAAACAAAAGAGAAAAGAAAAGAAATACAAAATATCTGTTGAAAAACAAGGGATCGATCGATTGACCCCTTTGGTTTATCGATCAATCAAAGCCAAAATTCGACAATTCAGAATGGTCAATCGATCTACCATAAGGGCCGATCGATCGATCAAGCAGGTATCAGCCAGGCAGCAGCAGCCTGCATTCTTTCCTTCCTCTTTTCTTTTCCTCTTTTGCTTCCTTGTTTTTCCCTCCGCTGAAATCGCTGTAACTTCTTCATACGGACTCGGAATCGTTCATAGTTCATGGCCACACGAAGCTAACGAGGAGGGATACAACTTCCGTGGGATGTCGGGCTAGGTACCCAAGCTATGAAAAGACTTAAATGCCCTTGAACGTGCGATTGCATACGGAACTTCACCGAAATGCGTCTGAACTCCATACTTAGTACCTAAATACCTACAAAAGCCCAATTATACCTCATATAGCATGTTAACAATATAAACCAAGGTTGTCTAATTAACGGGCTTAAATATAGAGATTAAGGCACCCGAGGGGGCTAAAATGCGTAGGTTCGACGGATGAAATACGCGATATTTGCGTATTATCAGGAATGTTGCCTCCTCTTGCTGATGGATTCGTTCCTCATAAGCGTCGACCAGTCGTGAGATCTGTGTTGATCGAGGTTGCCCATTGCTTAGGTAATAAAGCTTCTCTTACAAGCGAAACCATGGATTTCTATCTCGTTGAACCTCAAATTTGACTATAAGTAAGGAAAACTCAGCTCGTAGGTGAGACATTATTTTCACTCTTTGGTTTCAAGATGCTTTTAGAAAAGATAATCCGTTCACACATGCGGCACCAATTGTGAGTGCAATTAATCACAATTAATAATTTTAAAAGAAAAGGAATTAAAGAGAAATTAAAGTAAAAAACATAGAATTTATGTTGTTTGTCAAGTGCCTACATCCACAGAGGGTCTCTCAATTTTTATTAATTCTTTCAGAGTTTCAGAATTACATGACACCTTGCCCCAGGTTGAGGGTTTTATTTATAGTGATAAGAGTGGTTGAGTTGTGCACAACCTATTCCAACTGCTCATTGGCTCATTGGTTGATCTCTATTTATCTCCTCCGAGAATGTATGTAACAAGGTTGATCCTCCATAATTATCCACATTTTATGTCTCTAATAATTATCGACAAGATGTTAAATTTGACTTGGACTGCACATTGGGCTTGTTTGGGCTGCCGAATAATGGGACGTTATAGTTTTACACTCTCACAATCCTACTACGACTAAAATATTTAAGATAAATGCTAAAGGATATTTACTAATAGGGTTGTCAGTCGAGCTGGGTGAGCCGGGGTTAGCTACGCTCAAGTTCGACTCACAATTATCTCAGGCTTTAGGACCTCGGGTTGGGAGGACCTAGGCTCAAACTCGGCCCACACTTGACAGAGGGCTTCGAGCCTTATTCGGATCTACCCGAATAAATATTTTTTATTTTGTTGCCCCATGAAATATTTACAACATCCATCTTATAAATAATAAGTAAAGGAAATAAAATTTACGTATTTATTTAGAGAGCCAGTCGGGATCAAAGGATTATTCTATAATTTGAACTCAAAATGGTGATTTATTTATTGTTCTCAAAATCAATACTTGCATTATAATGGCGTTATTACAATAAATAATATAAAGTTATTGGTAAAAGGTTAAAAAGAAAATGATAATGTATTAGCATGTACTTGGATATAACTATTTGGTTTAAAACTTAAACATGTTTTAATAAATTACTTATAACCCTTTTATTTTTATCGAGTTAAAATGTAGATAATATAATATATATATAAAAACATATAATAATAATAATAATAATAATAATAATAATAATAATAATAATAATAATAATAATAATAATAATAATAATAATAATAATAATAATAATAATAATATGTATATGTATATGTATATGTATATTCTTATTTAGGTTTGGGCCTAATTCGGGCTTTACCACATATGGCTCAAGCTCAGCCCAAATATAATTCGGGTTTGAAAGATTGACTCAAGCTCAATCCAACTTAAGCTCACTTACAGATCAAACCATATTAATCGGGCCGAACTAGAGGGCTTCGAGCTTGTTCGTCCCAATTGACAGCCCTATATCCCAGTAGGGTTGTCAATCAGGCTGGGTGAGCTGAACTTAGCTACCCTTAAGCTCGGCTCACAATTATTTCGGGCTTCGGGCCTCGAGCTTTCAAGCTTCGGGTTGGGTGGACCTAGGCTCAAACTTGGCTCACGCTTGATAGCGGGCTTAGGGCCTTATTCGGGCCTACCGGAATAATTTTTTTTTATTTTGTTACCCCATGAAAGATTTACAACATATATATTATAAATAATATTATAAAGTTGGCTTGGAGATATAAACAAGGCATAGGCTTGTGGGATATATTTATGAGATAAAAGTATCCTCAATTGAAAGGTCTTAATGGATCTATGACTTACAAGAGAATCAACTCAGTTTGGGAAGTTTTGGAGGCAAACACAAAATGGTTAAAAGAGGAACTAGTCTGGAAACCAACTCAAATTGGCTCTTTTAGTTTTGGCTCACCATATGACCTGATTAGAGATTGTAAACTATCCTCTTTGACTTATAAATCAATATGGAATCCTCAATTACCTTCAAAAATATCAGTCTTCTCTTGGAAAGCTTTTCAAATAGTGTTCCTATTGAAAAGAATGTCCAGAGGGTTGGGATTAGACTTGCATCCAGATACCAGTGTTCTAAAGCCTCAGAAGAATCTCTCAATCACCTTTTTGTCTCTTGTCCAATTGCTAATAGAGTTTCCGAAGTTTTTATAGGATTAATGGGAATCAGTCAGCAGGCAAATTCAATTAATGGAATCATCATTTAGTGCTGGTTACATTCAGGCAGTTCAGGTCTATCCAAATGGTTGCATCAAATCATTCCAGTTAGCATACTCTAGGAAATTTAGCTTAACAAGAATAGGTCAGTATATGAGGGTAAAAATATGAATTCAATAATCATCATTCAAATAGTGATTTCCAGTATTTCAGAAATAACAAACCAAATTAATTTGAAATATGAGAGAATGGGGGACTGTTCAGAGGCCATAGTCGTTTTCAATATTAAACATCCTCAGAATTAGTCTAAATTCTGGAACTTAGTGAGATGGAAGAAACCTACAAGTGAAGATTCAAGATCAATTCAAAAGGTGGTTGTGATCAAAATGGAAATATGGGAATATGTTCAATCCTTAGAGATGATCAAGACAGATTTAAATGGGCCTACTCAAACATAATGACAGGGGGAACAAGTTTATTGGCAGAGGCTCTATCTCTTAAAGAAGGATTATTGTACTGTCATGAAGAAGAATTGATTGTATAGATGTTGAAATAGACAAAATAGTGGGAGCTATTTGATTACATAATTCGTAAATGTGATAAATTTATAAAAATCTTGTAAGTTAATTCTTTTGAATTAATATGGTGCAACTCAGAAATATTGGTTTGGGTCAATTCCTGGGAATTGACCCTTTCCAATGAGCATCTCTTCTTGCATCGCAATTTCCTTCAAAGAGTATTACGAAACTTATCATTGTTAAATTCATAGCTAGCCAAAACCCTAAAAATGAGATTCAACTTTTAAGTAAATTCTCTACATCAACAGTAAAATTATATAATTGCGCATTTGTGTGATACATTTTGTGAGTTGGTTAAGTTTTTGTTCTTTTAAAAATTAGAATAAAATAATAAATTCAAATGCAGCGTGACATCATTCGTTTTAAAAGCATAAAAATAATGTCAAATTAATTCCTAAAACTCAAACTTGATATGTTAATAAACTAATTTAGAATTTAAAGAAAAAACAAATTCCAACTAACCTGGAATTTAGAGTAGCGTGTGATATGACTCAACTAAACCCTTGAAAGTTCAATAGTATGTTCAATTCCATAGCGTCGTTAATGAAAGTTCAAGAGTCAAGACTTTATGAACACGTCAATTTGGTTTGACTGCATTGAGGAATGTATGTAAACGCTAAAAGCTGTATGTGAATGCATGAATCTAGCGATACTATGACGGAGACATCTCTCAAACTCTCACTATATACCACATAAAGCCTTGTGGAAATGCATGCATTTCAAAGATGAGGAATAAACTCATTTTCCCTCTCAACTTTTGTCTCTCTCTTTGGATTTTGTCCACAAAAGTGGCAGGTAGTACAAAAATCCCAGTTAACGTGGGAGTGGTTCTGGACATGGACACATGGGCAGGGAAGATGGGGTCGAGGTGTATCTCAATGGCTCTCGATGATTTTTACGAGTCTCATGGCTACTACAAGACTAGGTTGGTTCTAAACACCAGGGACTCTAATAATAGTGTGGTTGGTGCAGCTAGAGCAGGTACTCTTTACAACTGTACTTCGACATTTTTGTACACTCAAACATTCGTTCTCAATAAGAAGAAATATTAGAGTGGAAATATTTTCCGATAATAAAAAGGTTGGGGATGTTTTGAAGTAGTATAGTCATTTTACTCAAGTTCAAGAATTTTAATTTTGGACTATGATTCTCATTTAAAAATTACAAATGTAATATGTCGTGTTGAACTTTCAATAGGATAAAGAAAATAAATGTGTATATTCTTTTCATGAATACTTAGTATATCTTTATTTTCATTAACTTTGGAATATGAGTACACCTTACTACATACATACACCTTTTTAAATGTCATAATAGCTTGCTGAAATTCACATACAACTTATCAATTGATAAATGCATTTATGAATTGCAAAAGCATATTTTATTTAGGGAGCTTCCCAATTTAGTTCCTAGCCTTCCACTCTAGTCCATTAATATATGACTTCTTTGCCCTTAGAATTCAAAATAGTAGAGATATAGTTCTGACATATAATTAATATGCTACAAATACTCATGTAAAGTTTCATACTATTTTGAGGCTCAAAACATTTGCTCTTGTAAAAGTGGTGATCGCTTAAATAAGCTCTGATACCAATTTGTAAAATATGACGACGGTGTGTGATACTAATTAAATTCGTAAATTTTTACTTTGGCACACTTATTTAATTAGAGTCTTTTTTAAACCAAATGAATTTAGCTCCTAAACATGCAGCTACGTGTGTGCGTGTGTCAACTCATAAATAAATAAAGCACGCGACACAAATTTCAGAAAAAATTCCCGAAGGAAAAAACCTTTTATTTCTAGAACTTTGACAAGTTTACAAGACCATTGACTTACATACCATCTTGCTTTCGCCCACAAGAGTAACGCATGATGCCTTCGTCAAACCTTCAAAGTAATGGCTAGAAATTAGTAGTGGTTCACACGCAGCTATACCACAAGGACGCACAGTCCAGACACGTAGTCTTCACGGTGTAGGTTATCCTCCCCACAAGAGTAACTTCATAGAGATTCTCCCCACAAAGAATGAACAAAAGCAAAGTGTGCTCTCGAACACCAAAACAATTCACCAAAGCATATGGAATTTTTGTGAATTGAAAAAAAAAGGATTAAACCCTAAAAGAAGAAGTCAAAAGGATTCTGCAGTTTCGCAGCTTTCTGTCTTTCAAAATGTTGGGACTTCTTGAAGAAAACGAAACCATTTAATAAGTATTTATAGAAAATCGCGTCGCCTTGATTGTCAAGCTCGTTCGAACGAGAAAGAGATCTCGCGCAAACGAGATACGCGTGTCGTTTAAGCGACATCGCATGACAATGCAATGTTGTTCGAACGACAGAGCAAAGTCGTTTAAACGACTGTTACGTTAGAAAATATTATTTTAATGTCCGCTCCAATACTTAGAAAAAATACTCATTCTCAAATTTTGACAAAAAAGTCGGCTCCAACACTTAGAAAATATTTTGTAAAAATATCTCAAAGCTCTAAGTGCAAAGTTAAGGTATTTAAAACATAACCTTACCAAAGTAAACTTTGCGGAGTCTTTTTTATGAAGAAACTTGATATATTCGGATCCGTCTTGATGTAGATTGCTCTTGAATTTCTTCGACGGTTGTAACGGTATACGACATAATTAATTGACACGGACATTTATAAAAATATGTCCTTACAGCTCTTAATGTATACGTTAACATTTTTCGTAATATATATCTTTGACACTAAAAATCTCCCACCCTCAATGTATACGTTATATGATATCGTATACACAAACCTAACACATATGCTTTATGAAGATTAACGTATACACCACTAAAATTCACGTATACACTTCCATAAAAAATATGTATACATTACAACACAAGGACTAGATTGAAAATACGTACAGTACTGCTGGACTTTGTCTTTAAATCTTCAAATCATGTTTTAAACCGAAAAAGAAAATCTATGAGGTAGCAAAGACTAATTTTTCTTTGTATATGTTACTATTGAACCATTGTACTATAATGAATGTACTACTCAACTCAACTCAACAAAGCCTTTTTCCAATTATTTGAGATTGGCTACATGAATCCTATTTTTCTATTCCATTCTGTCCAGTGCAATATCTTCGGTTAAATCACATGATATCATGTCCCTTTTTTATAATATCCCACCAAGTCAATTTAGGCCTACCTCTACCCCTTCTATTACCATCAATACTAACTAAATAACTCTTCCTTACATGAACATCCATTAGTCTATGCTTGACATATCCAAACCATCTAAGTCGATTTTCTCTCAATTTATCTTCTATAGGAGCTACTTTTACCGTTTCACGAATTTGTTCATTTTTAATTTTATCCTTTCGAGTTTTACCACAAATACATCTTAGCATTCGCATCTCCGCCACACTCATTTTCTGTACATTTTGTTTCATGGTTGCCCAACATTCTGTCCAATATAACATGGCGGGTCTAATGGTCATCCTATAAAATTATCCTTTTAACTTCAAAGGTATACGCCTATCACACAAAACGTCGGTAGAACTTTTCCACTTAACCCAGCCTACTATAATCCTATGAGTAGCATCATCACTAATATCTCCATCTTTTCGGTTAATCGATCCTAAATAACGAAAATGATCATTTCTAGGTATCTCTTGACCCTCTAATTTCACCACATCTCCATTTGTCCTCCTATTACTACTAAAATTGCACTCCACATATTCTATTTTAGTTCTGCTTATTTTAAATCCTCTTGTTTCTAAAGTTTCTCTCCACAATTCCAACTTAGTATTAATCCTCGTCTTAGTCTCATCCACTAAAACAATATCATCTTCAAATAGCATACACCATGGCACCTCATCTTGTATTTGTCCACTCAACTCATCCATAACAAGAGCAAAGAGATAAGGACTTAATATTGAAACTTGGTGTAGACCTACCGTAATTGAAAATTCGCTACTCTCTTCGGCTAATGTTCTTACTGTAGTCATCGCAACATCATACATATCCTTGATCAAATCAATGTATCTGCGAGTCACTCCTCATTTATGTAGAACCCACCATATTATATCTATGGGTATCCTATCATATGCCTTCTCCAAATCTATAAAAATTATATGAAGATCATTTTTTTCTCCCTATACCTCTCCATTAATCTCCTTAATAAATAGATTACTTCCATTGTTGACCTCTCAGGCATAAACCCAAATTGATTCTCAGATAATGTTATATTGAATCTCAATCTATATTCAATCACTCTCTCCTAAAGTTTCATTGTATGACTCATTAATTTAATACCACAATAATTTGAACAACTTTGTATGTCCCCTTTATATTTATAAATAGGTACTAAAACACTTTTTCTCCATTCATCGGGATCCTATTATTCATTAAAATTCTATTAAATAATTTTGTAAGCTGTGATACTCCATCCTCTCCTAAGCACTTTCAAACCTCAATAGCGGTACCATCTAGTCCTAAAGCCTTCCCTGTTTTCATCTTTTGTAGAGCAATCCTGACCTCTGTTGTCCTAATTCTGTGGAAAAATATATTTTCTCGACTCTCTCTAAGTTCCTTTATATCTAATCTACTCCCATTATCTCCATTTAATAATCTCTCAAAGTAATTTTTCCATTTGATACACTTAACGTTATTAATATCTTTTGTTTTCCTGTCCCTAAGTTTAGCAAGCTTATAAATACTTTTTTTCCCTTCTTGTGTTCCTATTTTTGTATAAAGATCATCATGCACTTTTAACTTAGCATCTCTTACCACTTTCTTAACTTCCTTTTTAGCCCATTTATATTTCTTAAAATTTTCTTCTTTTCTATTTATTTGTCATGTTTTAAAGCACTCCCTTTTAATTTTTACTATATTTTGTACTTCTTCATTCCACCACCAAGTTTCTTTAGATTTTATCCATGTGCCTTTTAATTCTTCAAGAATTTCTTTCGATATTCTCCTAATGCATTTGGTCATCTTATTCCAGTCTCTTCTTTAGTATTCCATGTTACTTCATTTAATGTTTTATCTTTAAATAGTTCTAATTTCTCTCCTTTTAAGCTCCACCACCTAGCTCGTGGGTTAATCTTCACTTTTCACACTCGTGATTAATTTTTAATATTTATATCCAACACCATTATCCTATGTTGTGAGGTTAAGCTCTCTACCGGGATAACATTACAATCTTTACACGTTAATCAGACTCCTTTTCTAGTAATGAAAAAATTTATTTAGCTCTTACGTGTTCCACTTTTATAAGTTATTAAGTGTTCAAGCCTCTTTTTAAAACATGTGTTTACTAGTACAAAATCATAAGCCATCGCAAAATCTAATAGAGACTCTCCACCGTCGTTCCTATCTCCAAAACCATATCCTCCATGCACTATCTCATATCCTACACGATCTTCTCCTATGTGGCCATTAAAATATTTTCCTATATAGATTTTCTCACCTACGAGTATTTCTTGAATTAGTTCATCCATTTGTTCCCAAAATTGTACTACTATTATAATGAATGTATATATCATAAATCCAAACATTCAAAATAATAATCCTTTGATCCCTCCTCCGTATAAATATTACACTACTACTTTCTTTACTATAATAAGACCCATTATCTTAAATAAATGTAAATTTTTAGGAAATGAAAACAACAATATATTGAACATTTTTTAAAAAAAAATAAATTTTACAACCTAAATATGAAATATCAAGTGAACCTGCTAATTACTATAATTTAATAAATACAATTTTAAACATAATCCAAACATGACATGAAATAAATAGCATATACAAAATGCGTAATACCTTAGTTTGAATTATTGTCATTTTAACATAAACCGATAACAACCCATTCAGCCCAACCGAGACACAACACGAATGCATCTAATTAGCACTTTCGTTTTTCCTTCCCTCTCTTTTTCTCTCATAGAACTCATCTATAATAAAATTTAATCATCGTTCAATCTCACGTATTGGTTTGAACAGAAAGTGGGACTCTAGTCAAACTTTAAGTTGGGGCCCTTAATATTGTTAATATAATGCTTTTATCAATATTTCACTTATAATTTCATTTGGTTCAAATTAGGAAAATAATCTAAATTTTCATTTATCATGTTAAAATTTGAAGTATTTGTTCCATTTTTATTATTATCAAATAATTTTTTCAACCCGTCATTTTGAGATAGAACAAATTCATTTTGGATGAACAAAAAATATCAAGTACAATCTAAAACATAAATAGAATGAAACAAATATAAAAAATTGATCGAACCTCACAGCATAGCACAATGTGTTCCTCGAAATCAACTCAAATTCACTTTACTATCAAAGTAAAATTCAAAATATAAATGACAAATCTGCAAGTTTGAAGTATTTTTTTTTGTAAGAAATATAAATTAGCTAAGGAAGATAATAAAATTAACAACGTGAAAGATTAGTAGAATTATATGAAAAAAATAGAGGAATGTACGGGAGATATTTTTGGCCAGTCAGCAGAGGAGTCCCCTGTGGATACAACTTTTCAATATCAAAAGATATAATTGTTCAATATCACGAATAGCTAAAATGTGGTATTTTTAGGTCAATTTGGTTAGGGATAAATATTTTTCACCCCGGTAAAAAGTAAAATGGTAAAATATGTTTTTAACCATTTAGAGTTATAGTTTGTTAACTATTTTTATTTAAAGTTTCATAATTATAGGGTGTGAACTTATTCACAACTTTAAACTAACAAAAATTAAATTTTAAATGGGTCTTTTTATTTACACGCACATTTTTAGTTTAAAAGCCCTGGTAATAAGTTCTTGTTATTTAAGGGTTAAATTGAATAAATAATTTTTTTGGGTTTAGTCTCATTTTCAATATCTGGTTAGGCTTTCATAACATATATTTTTTAATTTGTATTAAGTTTCATAACCACCCAAAACCTCCTTCAATCTCATTTAAACCGTCTCTAACCGCCTCTCTTCTTTTTCACATAGAATTACACTTGTCTCATAGTTGTTACAACATGACCAACAGCTAAAAAAAATAAAAAATGAAAGTGACTAGAAATGAGTTTTTAAAATTTGTATTAAATACTTGTGATCACATAGATAAAATGACAATAGAATCCCATTAGAGCCACCCCGCCTAGTAAAAACCAATGCATATGAGGTAACTAGATTTCTTATTCCAACAGAAGTTGCACGACATCAACTCTGGTGAGTATGTAATTAGTACGACTTATTTTTAGGGCCTTTCTACATGGACACAGAAAAATACACACACTATAGACACACACACCCAAAAGACAAAAATAGCCCCGTCACTTGTCAACAAAAACAAGAGGAAAAAAACATAAAAAACATTCCAACAATAAAATGGACATAATGTTCCTCCCTCCCTAACATAACTCTAACCTCAAAATTTAAAATTTCCATCCCACTCCAACATTACGCAACTATCCTTGTATTTTCTACCAATAAAAATAACAAACAAAGACTAAAATGAAAACCCGATATTACTCCTAACAAGAGTAAATAAACATATACAGAAGTTTCAATTGTAACATATTTAACAAGGCTGGTATTTTTTTCTTAGAAAATATGTTTTTATTTAAAAAAGTTATTGTAATTAATTTACACTAATTATACCCTAATTAAAAGACCATTTTGACACTTTATATGACATTCTTTATTTATAAAAAAAATATTTTTAAATTAAAAAAAAACTATCTTATCAAAATAAAAAAATAACTTTTTTATATTAATGTAACAACTCCCATGTTCTCACATAAAGATTGGCCAGACAGAGTACGATGAAGATGGGGCTTGTTATACAAGCTATATCATTCTCAGCATCAAGACCATAAAAAAATATTTATTTGCAAACCACATTCGAATTAAAACTAAATTAATATCCAAGACAATGATGAAATCCAACATCCACATAATATGAACAAAACCCAACATAAGCATAAGTATCTCAAACCAGCTGAAATAAAATAGAATCTGGGCTTATGCCCATACAATAATCCTAAAAATAATAAAACTGAAATAGAGAAGCAATCTAGTCTAGAATCAATAATATGAAGTCGATGCGCATGGTGCGACTGGAAGGCTGATCTCTCAATAATTCTGCTATACCTGTCTAGGAACACCTAGGGGTGGAGGGAACATGTATAATTTGGGTTAGCGCCCTAGAGAGAATTAACTTACTAAATTTAGAGCGCAAAAAACGTATATTAAAAATCTCCCCCTTATCTGAGAGCAATGTTAAATGTACAACCGCCCAATTTCAAAAGTAAATAGTGGATAAATGTGCCAACGTAAATATAAGGATACATCTAGCATAATTAACGTACTGAAATAGAATCATTTACCTCACATTTATTACTACGCAAGGTACCCCAGTCACTACCCATAAAGTGACATAACAAAATATCATGCATACTACATAGTTGGCTCTATAATTTTGTTATGCACATCATTAGACTAAAAACTTATCTGATTTACTTTTATTTGTTTATATGTATATATGTCCTTATATATATTTGACAGTAAGGCATCTACCAATAGCGTCTCGTTCGTGCTCTATCGGTAAGTCCGGAGGAGTCTTCTATCCAACTCGGACATCACAATACACATACAAGTGGGGCGATACCTACGCAGTAAACTATTGCATGACCCATATTTAGCGGTGACATATGAATCCCAGCATCAACACTTATCTCTCATAAGTGGCACTGCTACGTAGTATCCATAATAATGACTTATACTACCCCTAGCCCATATGTTTCGATGTGTGCTACGGTCTCGAACGCGCGTAACCCCAACTGATAGGGCCGTTCATGAACATAGGTATGTCCACACAAAATATAAATACATATTATTCTCTTACAATATGTAAAGGTAATTACTCTATAATTACCCTTAGTTGCCCCATAAAGATTATCCATAACTTCGTATGTTGATAAATGATCATCCCGTTAATTATTAAATTCTATTCCTTTGAATAATACTTTAAACTATATAGTTAGTTTATTACGATATTTACTCTATAAATTCCCCCTAGGTGCCCCGTAAACATCCTATGTTTAAGATTTACCAACCCATAAATTATTAAATTTCCTTTGGTTATAAAATACAATTAACAATCGAGTTAATTTTATTCTCACAATTTATGAGTAACATCACAAATCTATTTTTAATAATTACTCGATTATTCAAACATCGTCCCATCACCTCACATGGTTATTTAAAATTTCCCCGGATATAACCCTAGGACCCACTCAAAATTCCCCAGTGGTCAAAACGGTTCGTCCCTGGGCGACTGCAGGTGTCTGCCAAATATGCAAGAACGAGAATTTTAATCTTCAACCTAAGCGTGATTCCAATGGTTTAAACCTTAAAGTAATCATTAAAACAGGTCCCCATGACTTAATCCTCCCTCTTAGAATAATTTATTACGTGTTTTAATGTTGGATTCAAGTCCCGAATTTCAAAATTTCATGTTATTGGTGTGTTGCCAAATCAGATTTATACATATAAATCCCCTATTATCATACCATTATGCAAGGGTTACAATCAATATAAACTCCAGATCTTTAACATAAACAATAGTCCACTTCACGTGAATAATTATATCGATTACAATAAGGGTTCAAAAGCATAAATTTTCTATCAAAATAACCCACGATTAATACCCATCCAAATTTCTAGATTTACTAATCTATTATCAGATTCAAGTCCTTCACAAACATGATTTAAATCCCTACATAATTCAGAATACTACATGGGGCGATAAATCACAATGAACTAAGAAAGATATTTTGGACAAATAAAGTCAGCATGAAAATTGTTGCTTGACTTTCTTGAGGATTTCTTGGTGAGTTCTTTAGCCTTCTTTCTTAAATTCTTCCTCTCCTTAGCCCTTTGCATCCTCTCTCTTTCCAAGGTGTCTGCTAGGGTTTTTGGTCACTAGTAGGGTATTTCTTAACCTCATTAATCTATTTGTATTAACATAATTCCCGAGACCCCCAAATGGGTCCAACCCCAAAATATAAAGTCCCATAGCCTCCCAACTTATGTACATATACCCCGGGACTATTTCTAAAGGTCCAAAACGCCTAAACGAGCTCATAAAACCTCCTAAAATGCGTCCCGATTATTTTTATTCAACATAGATATTTTTATTATGTTTAAACAACATGTACCCATAAGTAAATTACTATTCAAATTATTTTCCATGGGAGAACCCATCATACCCCATTTGAATCCTATAATTATGAAATCATGGATAAACACTTGTTCTCAATTTAAATTTAGGGGCTTTGTAAATTTATGACCTATTGTAATTTGTATTTTGAAAATAGTACAACAAACATTTTATTTATAGTTTTACTCCCTATTTTTTAATAAAGCCGATGGCGCGGACCTATGTTCATAAAAGATCAACCAATCAGAGTATGTCGTGTGTCCCCTTAATTTGAAAATAGGGACTAAAAATTGAAACGAAATGTTTGTTGTCCTGTATCCATAATTAATATTATTTTAAGTCCTAAAATTACATAATCTATTAAATTTAAATCCCTCTGATTTAATTTATTCTCAAATTTAATCCAAAATTATTAAATTAATTTTCATCATAATATTTTATTATGAAAATACGGGGTATTACAATTAAAAATAAACCTTTTTGACTATCTAAATAAAAAATCATTTTATAGTTTATTTAAATATTAAAAAAACTTGTGATGATTATCTAAAAATGTTGTTTATAAAAAGATGTTTTAAAAAAATGATGTTAGAAAATGTTTTTTTATATTATAATTACACATTATTAAACTTTTACCCAATTTTTATTTATAGAAAACAGTTAAAAAGTTTTTTTATACAAATAAAGTTCAATTTTTTTAACTAACATACATTTTTATTGAAAAAAAAGTAAAAAACAGTCGTTTAATTAGGGTACAATTTTAAACAAACATTATATATATATTTCAAAAATTTGTATAAAGCAGTGTATTTCATTTCAAAAATTTGTACTACATTTATAAAGAAATTAAAATTTTTTATATAAACAAAAATTGCAAAAAAACTGTTAAACATTATTTTACACAATTAAAAAATTGTTGGAAACTTTTTTTTCAAGATTTTTTTTATTTCTTAAAAATCGTTTCTTTTAAAAATCAGTTTTTTATTAAAATAAAATGAAAACTTTCAGTTAAAATAAAAATCAATTACAGTTTTTTTAACTAGCACAGTCTTTTTAATAAAAAGATAGTCTAATAATGTAAAGTTATTTATAATAAAAATAATTTTTTTATATAAAATAGTATCTAAGAAAAATGTCTTTTATTATAAAAAAATAGTTTTTAGATAGAAAAAACAATTTTTTAATTAGAGGCTATGAAATAATTTTTTGTAAAAAAAAAAGCTTTTTAAATAGTCGACATATTTTTTTATTTATAAAAAAAACTTTATTTTTAATTTTATTAAAATATTGGTGCCAATAAGGGAGAGTTAGCAATCAACTAATGGAAATTGTTAGTTTGAAGGTTAACCCTAAGAATAAAAAATAAGTAGTGTTTGACTCAATAACTAATAATAAATGGGTTCAAGACCCAAATAACCCAAACAGATATTGTACACTGTTTTTAAACTATTTGATAAAAATAGTTTAAAATTTTACCTTGTTTGCTCCTTCTTATAACTCTGTAGCTTTTTTTTTAACATTTAATTCATCATTACAAGTCTCATAATTTGTAGCACGATCCTTGTTAGGATTAGGGATAACTCAAGGTTAGTTCTATTTATTTGGTCAAAGATGCATCAAATTCTATTGACTTATTTTTAATGCACGAAATCCTTTTTCATTATAGACTACATATATTTAGACAAATGTACCCTCACATATACCCATTTTAAACCTACTTGCTCTCTCTCTCTAAAAACAAACACATAATTCCACACTCTTTCTCTCTCTAGCAGCTCTACCCCACCTCCACCTCCAACCTCACCCCCCCCCCCCCACCCCATTGGATACTCGCCAAAAATAGTCCACCGAAAAATCTCGCCGGAGGCCCCCAGAATTTTCGCCGAAGTGTTTCTCTATCGCATCCACAAATTCTATGTTTTAATAGTATGCAAAGAGTACAATGAATATAACAAATAAATTAAAGGCAACAGAAATTAAAAGATTTTTTATTAGTGAGATGCCTATCATCTTATTACATAAGTGAGTCTGAAATAAACGAAAATACATAATTATTCATGCATGCCATATATAAGGTAAAACTGGCAAAAAATATTTGGGAATCATAAGAGCTGATAAGTTGCGGTATAGATATTCCAACGGGGACTACCATCCATAGCTGCTACCACCTATACATACGTAACCGAAAAGATTTTTCGAGATAATATAGAATAAAATCCTAACGTGGGAAAATAATTACGAAGACATGCCAAGTAGATAATTTTTATTTTTATACAAGGTACGGGAGAAAACGTATTGTTAGAGTAATTGTATTTAATATTGATATCATAAAATTGGGAGGCAAACTGAAATATCATAGAACTATCATGGTTTTGCTTGTGTTTAATGATATATAAATGAATAACATGGTGGAGTGTAACCGGATAAGTTGTGTATCAAGTTATCAATATAAGGGTTCAGGCTATAACAAGATAACCCATACATTATCAATTATAGGGGCTTAAATTGCGTAGACATATCATTACAATATCGTCTAAAGTATAACATATACTTGGACAAGCAATCCCAAAATATTGGGGAATAATAATCATAATACAGGCGTGGCACACTTAGCTAGAGTGACACTCATACGTACGTAGCAAATAAAAACTAGGCACTCAACATCTGAGTCCTACAGGCCAATTTGAACAGTCATGGTATCAAGGGGTCTAATCCCTAAATCGTAAGGTATGCTACTAGGAGTTTCACTGATAATGGTCATAAATTGTAGGGTAATATGCAATCATTATAGTAGGTTGCAAGGCTATACCACAGTTAAGGGTAAACAAAAGATTTCAGTGACTTTTACTGAAGTCATAGGCTGTAACGGTTTATCGATTTTAGGGTAACTAAAATATCGAGAGAATCAATATACGGAATAAACATGAATTGAACAAATGAGTTCATAT
The DNA here is from genome assembly GCA_949130495.1 of Sambucus nigra. Taxonomy (NCBI): domain Eukaryota; kingdom Viridiplantae; phylum Streptophyta; class Magnoliopsida; order Dipsacales; family Adoxaceae; genus Sambucus; species Sambucus nigra. The sequence continues at coordinate 194,587,058 of OX422208.1, forward strand.
TTAAAATATGAGTTCGACATTATTACACAGTGATATAACAATTAGTAATTGTGAAAGACATAAGATCAATTTGTTTAATACTGAAATTAAAATCACCTACTGTGAATTTTTTAATTTCGAGTTTGTGCATCTAATTCATTGCGGTTGACTGGATAGTCTAAAATTATGGAGAGTGAAAGTAGGCCATATAGGCCTAAAAGAATGCTTTATATGCTCTAGTAGGATACTAACTTGTAAGAAGTTTCAGTGTAAAAATAACTTAAAGGATATAGTGTGTAATTTTTAAAAGTTAATAGAACAATTTTTTTCTTTATTTCTAGTTGGAATTGGATTTAGTGACACGAGAGAAAATATCTTTATTTGAACTAAGGAATTGGTAGAAAAAGTTTGGGGGTGTTTTGAAATACTGGTCAGGGGGTTATGTGTAAAATTAAAACTTAATTTTAAACATTAAAACTGGTTTTTTAAAGAAAATATTTTCCTGAGATCCAAAGAGGGTGACGTAATATACCATTTTGTTCAGAATTAAAAAATATTTTTTTTAAAAAAGTCAGATTTTTCTGATTGGAGACACGCCCTCACGCACTAAGTCAAATATTTTATGAACTTGATTTGACTCTCACTCGCGCGCGTGTAATCCACTCATATTCAACCTTCGACCATTTGACTTTAGGGTTTTGAAACTTTGACCTTAAATTTGAAACGTTTTAAGAATCCATTTGAGTTGGTTCCCGAATGAAAATTTCATAATTTTTGAAGGAATTCAACCATATTAGTTTCAAGAATTTTGGTGGGCTAAATTGAGCTATTGAGTTTCTGTAAAAATGACGAAAAATTGACTAAACATAAGTGACTGAAAGTTATGATTCTTATTCTGACAGTATAATGGTTTTATTCTATGTTAAAAATATAGAAAACAAGCCTGGTTCTTGAGAACCTAAGCTCAACTTACCTCACTTTTAAACTGGTTCAAAATCAAGGGAGAAAAATCCACCATTGAAGTTGAGGCTCTAATAGATCTTTCTTATTTTTGAGCTATTTCGATGCATACGGACGTTAACTATCGCTTGTAAATACATAAATCCATTATATATACATGCAAAAACAGAACCAAATTGAAGAAACAAACATTCAAGCATAAAATAATATAAATGCAAAAACCCTCAAATTTTTACAGTGGAAAAGCACTCATGTGGGGTGAGTTTTAACTGAGGTGAGGGAGGGTATTTATAGGGTGCGTAAGGAGGATTTGATTGGTCGCTTTGGAGGTGGAGATGGTGCTTAAATGACACAAGTTTCATCAAGGCTTATATGTATGGTAAATGGGTACTATGGGTACCCCACATGGTACAACCTATGCTGGCAGTCTGGCTAGTGAAATGTCATCAGGGGAATAGAGTGACTAGGTTTAGGTTTTAGTTTGGGTTCTTGGATAGTTTTTGAATAGGTTTTAGGTCTTTTAATTCATTTTATGAAATTTTAGGAATTATGTGCAATTATTCAAATCAAATGGATTAGTTCCTAATATTTCTAGAAAATATAAGCCATTTGATTAAACTTTGAGTGAAAGTTGGGGCTCAATTGATATAGGAAAGTGTAAGTTAATCTAAATTTTCATTGAGGGGTATTTTGATAATTTAGTAAAAGTCTAGGGTTTATTTGGAATTTTTCATCTATTCAAAGGACTAAAGGCATGTTTAGGGTATATTTAGGGTGGCTTGTTACATTTTCTCTCATTGTTTCTCTCTCTCTCTCTCTCTCTCTCTCTCTCTCTTTGTTTATTTCTTTGTTTCGTCTATTTCTTTGTTTTTTCTAGTCCACGCAAGCGGCACCATTGTCCGAGCTGGAGAAGAAGAGTTTTTGTTGTAAAACATGAATTTTTTCGCCCGAAAAATTTAGGTTTTACAGAAACAGTAAATTTATTTGTTTCGATTTCCTCGTAAAAAAAATATTGAATATGGGTGTTGTTTGATAGATCTTGATGAGTAGATTCCATATATATAAATTTGTGAATTTGGAATTTGTAAATTTGATGTTATGGACCTTTAAGGATTCGATGGTTTTTCTTTTGCAAAAAATTAGGTAACTGTTGCCAAAGATATTTTGAGGGTGTATTTGTCACTTTAATGTGCTGAGTTGGCAAAATAGGACATTTGATACTATTGACTCAATAAGGATCTTTTGCCTCATTGACTAAGTGAATAGAACTTGCTAACTATTACCCCTTAGAATAATTAACATCTCCAACACCCATCTGTGTAATATAGTTGATAAACAAAATTTATCCATTAAAAAATCATGACTTGCAAAGTAAATCATTAACACAAGGAACAAACATGATAAAAAATATAAAGAATGGTTAATAACATTAACTAGACTCTATAATGTTTGTTAAAAAAATGTACAATTAATAAAAAACCAAAAAATATTTTAGTGGTTAATAAAAACTATTTTTACGATTAATAAAAAATAATTTTTATAATTACCCAATTTTCATATTCAACCAATCTATTAAACAAAACAACTATTCTCTTTTTTCTATTCTTTTTACCGGGTGAAGGAGTCTTTAGCTATTTTTGTCCTTTAGTGTGCGTCTCTAGAGTGTCTATTTTTATGTGCGGGTGTATCTTTTCTCTATAAACAACACCAAATCAATTATGAATCCTTTTTGTCTTGATTTCTTTAAGACTTTTTATGGTAAGGCTTCATTACTTTTAGACTTTCTAACATGTCTCTATAATTTTTTTTTTATAAAATTACACAAGAAACTATTCAAGATGGAAGAAAAATTAATTAGTTTATAAAAGTACATATTTACTCCAATGAAAGAATAACGAAGTTACTCAGCTATCAATATTAACATATTAATACATTTAAATAAGTATTCTTTGGTACTTCATATGTTTTAAGAATTTAAAAAATGGTTTGTGGACACAAAAGGGTTTAACATTACAACATTGACAATTTACAGGTAGGCATGGAAATCCTTATAATGCAGATAGATGTTAGATGTTTTGAGTTTATTAGAATAAATATGAGAACCCCATACTCTGAAATGCAAAAAAAGGTGCTAGTGCAACAAATTGGAGAATGAACTTATGTTCCTCCATATTGTCGAAGAAATGACCCTGCAATTAAGAGAGAAGAATATTTTTAGGTAAAGTCCCAAGCTCTCACCTCTCTCTAAAAAAAGTACATAGCCGACCCTAAATCTCCATCCCTCCCCCTTTGCTTCGGCCACACCTCCCCCCTCTCACTTTCGATGAGAGTGGGGGAGACCCACATAAGTCCCTCAAATCCAAAAGGTTTATAAGGTGTGACCCCAAAAAATTCAAGCCTGTCTCGTGGGTCTTCCCCGGTTTGGTCAGTCGTAGCGGTGACTTATGTGTATCAGTCTCCTCGGCTGTGAAATATCCGCTCAAAGAACAGATCAGAGTGGTTGCGATAAGAACTACCCTTCTAGTGGTAGATCGGCCTTGTGATTTTGAAGATATGTTGTTTCACTATGTTTTTTGTTTTTGCTATTTTTTGTTGTATTTGCAAGATCTGTTTGGAGTTCTTTCTTTCGTCTCCTTTGTGAGAAACCTATCCTATTTTGTTATAACTGTCGGGTTCTGGGGGGCTGTGGTTCAACTATCCCAGCGGTTGTTCCTCTTGGGTTGAGACTCAAAAGGTCTCCGTGGCTTTTTGGGTTTCTTTCACTTTAACTAAGGTCTACCTTTTATTAAGTCCCTTAGAGTTTGAGTCTTCCTCCTTGGTGCTGGTGTTTTTGACGTGTTTGTCTGACATTATTCTATCGTCTGTTTGCCTTGTGCACAGACTTTGTTCGGAGAAGCTCACCCTCTGGTGCCTTCGATACCAATTTCTTAATTTTACTACCGTGATATGTCATGTGCAGACCCAAAAACTTGTCGATTATAGTAAAAGTCTTTGTCTAGTCTTTGTCTTAGTTTTTCTGTTTTTCCTACTCTTTTTTTCTCTTCTCTCCCTTCTACTTAACTCGAGCCTGTTTGGGTTAAGTTGTTCTTCTTTTTTGTTACCCTTGTTACATTAATGAAATCCCCTTGGGACAATTAAAAAAATAAATATTGTCAAAGCAGTCAGGGATGGGAGGCTTCTTAAACTTTCACAACAGTGTTGGGACACAACAAAAATTAAATTGTGTGTGACTTTATCCTAATGCAAAAAACTTAAGGGTGCTTCTAAAAAATAAAAACGCAGGTCAGGACAAATAGAAACGAAACTTCAGAACTCAATATATAATATTAAAATTTTCATAATAAAAACGTAGAAACGAAAGTTACATATTAATTATTACATGGTTTACTGGTCAACCACGAATCGCAACAAAATGCATTCCCACCAACATGTTTGGTAGATGTTCTACAAAATCCATGTCGAAATCGTCCCATTTGTAGTCTGGAAGTTCCAGATCCGATGCATACTCCGAATAGTTAAGTTTCGTATTTATTAAATGTTTACAATGCTAGCGCTGTAATCTTTTTTCCATCTGTGCAATTTCCCGTTGTAGTATACGGATACATTTCTCACTATCTTTGGTTGGATCTTTGCAATATTTAGTACATCTTGCTTATGGCACAGGTAAGCCATGCTAATTACAGTAGCACTCTAAATCATATCGTCTATCATATAATCTAGAGCATTTCAAATGATCATCGCAATGAATATTTTCTTTTGTTGGAGGTAACCATTTCATCACATGGCCAACATCACCTAAAGAATGTAGTGTGCATATAGGAATATTTTGAAAAACCCTTTTCTCCCCAAATAAACTCCCTCCATGGGGATCTTCGTAGATTCTTGGGTTAGTCAAAACGGGTGAAACATCCTTAACATGGCCAAAATCAAATGATGTTGATGCTTTAGATTTACGCTTGACCTCCATGGGCTCTTTGGGAAATATATTTTTCTTAGGCTCATTAGCAGTATATTTATAGTATGTGAGGTGAAGATGTGCACCAATAGATGATGTGACGGGTCATTTATTATTAATGCAAACCCACACACCATTAATTAGTGGCGTGACAACAAAAACCCACCTGCCATTTATTACTGATGTGACAACACAAACCCACCCACCATTAATTAGTGATGTGACAACACAAACCCACCAACAATTTATTACTGACCCGACAACACAATGTCAACCATCATTAATTAGTGATGTGATAACACAAAACCACCATCCATTTATTATTAATGTGACAACACTTACCCACCCTTTATTAGTGTGGAACATTAATTAACATTTCAATTATTAGTGTGGAATAATTAATTACCGTTGATTAGTGTAAAAATATTTTGTTTGAGTATGATCAATAATAAAGGGAGTAATTATTACATTGCAAACTATCAATAATAAATGAACAAGATTTTGAACAAGATTTTATTATCACAACAACTAATTACATTGCAAACTTAACTTTACATTGGATCGTCACCCAAAAAATGTGTTGAAGATTCTAAGAGGGTCATCGACAGTAGATGGTCGTGTAGTCGATCATCCGGGATCTTGTGAGGGTGGATGTGAAATATTAGGAGAAGCAATATGATATTCATCTCCATATATGTAAGGTGGTGTATGTTGCGGAATGGGGTAGTGTCCCGGAGCCGACCTCGGCCCCGCGCCTCGCAGATGCATAATCTCTTCATCCTTCTCTCTCAACAACCTCTGAAACATAAGCTCTCGTTCTAACATTTTGGATTTCATTTTCTGGATGTAGTCCTCTATAAAAAAATACCATATCACACCATTGTGGGTATGAGTAAAATTCACCCGACGGTAAATGATTTGGTGTACTGGGTAGATCTAATTGAATGAATGTTGTGCCATTCCGACTTAAATCTACAACTTAAAATTTCTGTGTTAAGGGTAGAAAATCTGAAGAGGAAGATTGTCCCTGTGTGTTGTATGTATGTGGAACCTCCCATCTATCTGATAGTCCGATGGGTACCCGTACATTAGTTGGTACAATCGAGGCAAACCCAAACCCGTCGTGGTTTTGCCACCGAAATACCGCAGGTAGAATTGCACCCTTACTTGCAACCTTCCATTATGTAAGTAATACCTCCTACGACGACATTATGACACGAGCAATTGCAGGTTCCCAATTTCCAATGTGTTGCATATATATGTTTCTAGGAATGAATGCCAATGTATTGGGTGGGTTATTGGGAATAACAATATGGCTTGTCAATTGACGGTAGCAGCGGTCTCCGAGATACCAAGTTCCACCTAACTCAGGATCGAAAAGCATATACCGTCTCTGAGCCAAATCATACGCAGCTCCATGGACTTCTAACTGGTTTTCAGTCAATTCCATAAACGATTTTCGTATAATTGGCTCCGGAGATCGCATATCTAGTTGCTCCTGCATGGAAGCATGGCTAAATCGCAGTTTTCCGATTAGAGCACCACGTTTATTTGTCACCCATCGTAACATATGCAATCACCTTTGCACTGCGTGGGCATGCAAGATTGGAGCCATCGTGTGGAGAAACTCATAGCCGAGGTACTGCGAGTTAAAGTAACAACTCATTAATAATTAGTATATTGAAAAAATAAGTATATATATATATATTATTGACAAAATTGTAATGTTCAATTCGAGAAGACTTTACCTCTACAATTTGTCAGAAATAATTAGTTGTTTTTTGCTCATTTGTAGTGCATGCATCAAGGGTGTAGTAAACTCGTGAAAGAATGGCAGAGCCCCAATCTCTAGCAACAATGTTGTTTAGGTCGTATAATAATGGGGCTCAATCCAAAAACACTAAATAAACGCTTGTCGAAAAAAATAGGGAGCCCATCACAAAAATAATAAAAGATTGAGCGATTTGTTCTGTGATCATTAATCTATGCTCCGGAGCTTGCGTAGGCCACTGTAACATGTATGTTTTTAGCGTTCTGCACGATATACTCCGTCATTTGTGCTCTAGGTGGCCTATTCCGGGAAAATATTATTCGAATATTTCATCCACAGTATAAGGACTACTCGTAGGAAAGCAGGGGAAAATTGGATGGATTCCAATTTGAATTCCTAAAATCAGAAAAATTTATGAAGTATTAAGTACCGAAAATTTCATAAATAGTATAGAAAAATTAAATAAATTGTGTAGCATGATATTCAAATATTACCGGATAAATGCACAAAATCGAAAGGAGTAATCCCCAATTCCACACACGGTAGGTGAAATGTACGTATTATCTCCGATCACCTACTAATTAGAGCTCCCATCATTTGATTGTCCGAGTTAGGAAAAGTTTTCCTAAACAAATGACTGAACCCGAAATTGTCAATAACACCTTGCATTTCCGGAACATCGGCTAATCTGTCATACACATCAATCGGACCTTAGACACTACCGCGCATGTGAAATTGACTCTCGTTTGTATATGCATTAGGATCAACTGTTGTGTCTCTCGCATGTGGTGTACTATCATCATACACCCAAATTAAATTTCTATACACGATTAGGAAATTTGATGGTGGAGGTGGATTTTCATTTGGTTTTGCGGTTTTGCCAGACCATTTCCTTTGAATCGCATGCATTTTGAATAATAAAATTGACTGTATAAAAAAAAAGGTTATTGTAATTAGTATCAAAATTGGGATTTTGGTTTGAAAAATATGAATGTGGAGGTAAGTAATTTGGTATGATAATATGAGGTAATAAGTGGTTTGGTATGGAAATATGAATGCGGAGGTTTGGTATTTATTGGGCTTAATTTATAATTATCTAGGTTATAACGGATATAATGAAACGGATACATTTTAACGTTCGAAAAAATATAATGGTTACCTAGACGACTGTTAGTCGTCCGTCCAGGCCTTGGACGGTTGACGGTCGCCCCTCCAATGATGCCACCTCACCACTTACCTTCCGAACTCTATTCTCCCATTGCGTATAATCTTCGAAAAATCTAACCTAGAAAATGTAAACTTACATCTTCTAAGCCTCTCTCCCAATGGAGATGGCCTTATGATTTGAGATATGGATGTGCGAAGCTATTATAGTAAAATTAGTGACTGCCATGCCCTCTGTTTGTGAGTTGGTCTCAAAGAACTCTGCTAGTAGGTGGCGTTCATTTCGATTTATCTTTATATTGCAGCTGGGTCATTGAGATACCCTTGTTTTGGCAGCTTGTTCTTCTCTCACTATTTGACATTGTAAATCTCTATTACTATATACATTAACAATACCCTTTAAAGATCGGAATAATGCTCCCAAATCCTGCTCCATCCGTGTCCAACATTCTTCTCATTGGGGTCGATCAAAGATGGCTCTTTCAAAATGTTGTAAATATGTTCCTGTAACAAATTACACATTGTGGAATGTTTAATTTGTGTTACCCTTATTTTAAGCAAATGGTAAACATAATCCTTTTTAAACGTCCATCCATGACATTGTTAGATGTTTTAATTTCCTTGTGATATTACACTTTCCCAGAGTCAAAATTTGAGTTTTGTATGGCTTTCAATGCAGCTTTAAACCTACTGGAAAATGTTGATGTCCAGGCCATAATTGGACCTGTAACATCCATGCAAGCCAACTTTGTAATTAATCTGGGAGACCATGCTCAGGTACCAATTATTTCATTTTCTGCTACAAGTCCTTCCCTTTCGTCTCTGCGAAGTGATTATTTTCTCCGAGCTACCCTAAATGACTCATCTCAAGTAAAAGCCATAGGTGCCCTCATCCAAGCCTTCGGATGGAAGGCAGCTGTTCCAATATATGCAGACACTGAGTTCGGGGAAGGAATTATTCCCTCCTTGACCGATGCCTTGCAAGAAGTTGACACCCATGTTCCTTACCGAAGTGTCATTAATCCTTGGGCCACTGATAATGAAATTGTTGCTGAGCTATACAAGCTAATGACAATGCAAACTAGAGTTTTCATTGTGCACATGCCACCTACTCTGGGTCGTCGGCTTTTTACTAAAGCAGAAGAGGTTGGAATGATGAGTGAAGGATATGTCTGGATTATAACTACTGGAATAACTAATCACTTCAGTCTGATTGACCCTAGACCCATTATTTCAATGCAAGGGGTACTAGGTGTCAAACCTCATGTTCCCAGAAGAAAGAGGCTAGAACATTTTATCTCAAGATGGAGAAGGAAATCCCAAAAAGATTATTTTAATGTCGACCTAAATATATTTGGGTTATGGGCATATGATGCTGCCACTGCCCTTGCCATAGCAGTTGAGCGAGTTGGTTTAAAAATGACGAATGCCTCCCAAATCGGCAAGGATCTTCCTCAAGCACTATTGGATACCAAATTTCGTGGACTTGGAGGAGACTTCCAAATTGTTAATGGCCAACTACAATCATCATCATTTCAGATAGTTAACTTGATTGGTAATGGGGAGAGAGGGATTGGATTTTGGACACCTGAGCTTGGAATTGCAAAAAAGCTGAATGTTACGGTTACAGAGGCAGAGCTCTACTCTTCTGCTAAGGCCAATCTTAAAGCTATTATATGGCCAGGTGACTCTATATCCGCTCCAAAAGGTTGGGTGATACCCACTAATGGGAAAAAGTTGAAAATAGGAGTTCCAATGAGGAATGGTGTTAATGCCTTTGTAAATGTGGTAAGAGATCCTAGTACCAATATAAACAGGTTTTCCGGGTATTGCATAGATGTTTTCAATGCTGTAATGGAAAATTTGTCATATCATGTTCCTTATGAGTACATTCCCTTTGCAAATTCCGATGGAAAGATTGCTGGTACTTACGACGACTTGGTCTATCAAGTTTTTCTTGGGGTCAGTTAATTTCCTCTACTTTTTTCATTAAAAAAAATATGATTCTTACTCTTTACTTTGTGGTTTTAAAATATAGAAGTATATTTGGAATGCAGAACAATTGATTCCCCCTAAATTCAATGAGATAATGACAAATGTGTCATAAAAGTAATATATACCTCTTTATATCTTGAGCAGAATTATGATGCTGTGGTTGGAGATATTACTATTATAGCCAACAGATCCCAATACGTGGACTTTACACTACCATACACTGAATCTGGCATAACAATGGTCGTGCCTACTAGAGACAAGAGAAGAAAAAATGCATGGGCTTTCTTAAAGCCATTGACTTGGGACCTTTGGTTGACAACCGCTTTTTTCTTTGTTTTCATTGGCCTTGTCATATGGATTCTCGAACATCAAGTCAATGAAGATTTCGGTGGGTCTCGTCGACAACAATGTGGTACCGGCTTCTGGTTCTCTTTCTCAACCATGGTTTTTTCTCACAGTAATACCTCTTTCACTTTATTATACATACAAGAATTATATGATTTTCTTAAAGCGTCGCAATTCTATTATTATTCAAATTTCTCAAAAAGGGTACATTACAGGATTTGTGGATCTTGAGCCATTTGTATCACTCCTTTATTTTTGTTTTTTTAGTTATGGTCGGGATTTGAGTTTGGGCGGGATACAAATCATTGACGTGGATACAGGGTGGTGGTCCTCTAATTTTTTTTAGAGTTATTTTTATATTTTTACAAATATTTAATTGATAATTTTCATTTTTAGACAATTATAACTCAAATTTTTAGGGTTATTTTTACGTTTTTATAAATATTTTATTCCTAATTTGAATTTTTAGACAATTCTAATTTGTATTTTAGACAATTATAACTCAAATTTTTAGATAATTTGTATTTAATTAATAATTTATATTTTTTTAAGAATAATTGGTCTTTGTTTTAAAGGGTGCGGGAGATATAAAATAGTATAGTTTAGATTAGATTTTAAGATTAACGAATTCTATTTGTGACCTATATAAACAACAACAATACTAGAGAACAAAAAAACATTACAAAACAAATTAATTCATACCTAAACCGTTTAATCAAAGTATCATATTAATCAAAACATCATAATAAATTAAATCAAACACTTATTGGACAAAAAAGTGGTTCAAACATTTACCTTAAAGAGAGTGCTTTTTTAATGTGATCTCCTACCAATCCAAGCTTAAAAATCCAAGTCTGCAATTAAAGTAATGAGAAGAAGTTTTTTTTTTTGTGTGTGTGGGATATGTTGAATCAAGTGGGTTTAGGAGAAGAAGTGGGCGGAAGAGATATTGGGAAAATGGGGAAAGAATGTAGTAGGTTTAGTATTGTATTTAGATGGCTGGAATGTAAAAAGGTTATCCCTTTATTTATTTATTTTAATTTGCCCACTCAACCCCAAAACATTACATTTTCAGCGTTATTTTTTTTTTTTTCAAACTGCCCCAAAACATTAAAAAAAAATCAAAATTCCATATTTTCTAGCCGGGGCACTTGCTCCCTCGCCACTAGGTGTTATAACAACTATGGGACATGTGTCCTCTGCGAAAATGAAAAATGACGATTACAGGGCGGTTTTGCGTGGTTATGGGACTTAATACAATTTAAAAAATACTTGGGAGGGGAGCCTAACAAAACTTTGAAAATGGGATTAAAAAAAAAAAAACTATTCTTATATTTAATAATCAAAGGACATCTAAAACATATTGAATTAATAAAAATTATCAAGTATACTTAACTAAAATGTATGATTTTCGACATAAAATATTTAACAAACATTTTCTTGCATATTTTTAGTCCTTAACAATTAAATAAATATTCTACTCAAGAAGGTTTGTAGTCTTTCATTTCTTCACGTCTTATTGAAGCAATATCGAATTTTAAACCTTACTATGGTACAAAGGTGGCTCCTCATCAATCTATCAATTAACATAATTCTTAAATTACTAAATATTAATTAATAGGCCACCAATCGTCTATGATACTGATGTTCATGCTGATTGAAACACCTAAAAAATAAATTTACTAAGAACTTACAAATGGTGCAATGGACCATGTGAGCTCCTTGAGAATGCATACACTGTAGTTGATTAACATACCTAAGTTAATTTTAGAACTATGTTTAAACCTAACCTGGTTTGCTCCAACGGTAAGGGATGGATTTGGATTGTGTGGGAAAAACGTACGGTGCTGGGTTTGAATCCCCCTGGGTAGGCCTGTAAATTGAGCGTCCGAGGCCCGAAGCCCGCCCGTTTGGCCCGCTATTTTCGGGCCGAGCTTTATTTGAGTTTGAGCCGAGCGGAGCCTGAGCCAAAATTTCAACCCCGAATGAATTTCGGGCCGAGCTTGAGCCGAACCTTGGCAAGCCCGAATTGGGCCCGAAGCCCGAACTTCATATTTCCAAATAAATAAATAAATAATTTATATAATTGCTCAAGTCACAATAGGCCTTTGTTAGTGATCAAATTTTGCTAAATGTATGAAATTTAATAGGCATTTGTAGGTTTTCACTCTTATTTCCCTTGTTTTAATTTAATACATTTCATAATTATATATTTTATTTCATGAAATATCAATTAGATTTTAATGTGTAATTTTTTTCATGATGGAAATACAAGAAAAAAAATTAATTCAAACTTTTTTAGCAAAAAAATTGAAATCGGGCCCGAAGCCCGTAATATATATGAGCCAAGTTCGGGCTTAGGTGGGAAAAAATAATTCGGGCCGAGCTCGGGCTTGAGCATGGGTAAGTGAGTTCGGGCCGAGCCTGAGCAACCCCAAGCCCGGCTCACCCAGCCCGATTTACAGCCCTACCCCTGGGTAATAGTTATAAGTGGGACATGTGTGGTGTTGGGTTCTTGCATAGTGTCCCCCCCCCCCCCCCCCCAATTTAACTTGCATGTAGGTGTCCAAAGGGCACGTTTGTCTAGAGATACTGGGTATAAAAAACTATGCTTATCAATAGCCAATATGGTGCAATGACTAGGGCTGTAAATCGGGCTGGGTGAGCCGGGTTTGGGGTTGCTCAGGCTCGGCCCGAACTCACTTACCCATGCTCAAGCCCGAGCTCGGCCCGAATTATTTTTTCCCACCTAAGCCCGAACTTGGCTCATATATATTACGGGCTTCGGGCCCGATTTCAATTTTTTTGCTAAAAAAGTTTGAATTAATTTTTTTTCTTGTATTTCCATCATGAAAAAAATTACACATTAAAATCTAATTGATATTTCATGAAATAAAATATATAATTATGAAATGTATTAAATTAAAACAAGGGAAATAAGAGTGAAAACCTACAAATGCCTATTAAATTTCATACATTTAGCAAAATTTGATCACTAACAAAGGCCTATTGTGACTTGAGCAATTATATAAATTATTTATTTATTTATTTGGAAATATGAAGTTCGGGCTTCGGGCCCAATTCGGGCTTGCCAAGGTTCGGCTCAAGCTCGGTCCGAAATTCATTCGGGCTTGAAATTTTGGCTCAGGCTCGGCTCGGCTCAAACTCAAATAAAGCTCGGCCCGAAAATAGCGGGCCAAACGGGCGGGCTTCGGGCCTCGGACGCTCAATTTACAGGCCTAGCAATGACAAGTACCCTCGCTCAAGCTACGGTTGGTCTCGGGTTCGAGACATGGAAGCAGCCTCTCCATATATGGGGGTAAGGTTAGCCGACATCGGTCTCTCCCATACCCTGCAGTTAAGTAGGAGCCTTGTGCACTCGGTACGAGATTTTAGATTTAATCATTAGTAAGAATTAATTATTTTTCTTTTTTGTGTCTATATTGTGTAGAGGAGAAAGTGGTGAGCAACTTGGCTAGATTTGTGGTGATCATATGGTGTTTTGTTGTTCTAATTTTGACCCAAAGTTACACGGCCTGCTTCACATCAATGTTAACCGTTCAACAACTTGAGCCGACTGTGACTAATTTACATGAGCTTATACAAAAGGGAGAGAATGTTGGGTACCCAAAGGGCTCTTTTGTTTTGTCTCTGTTGAAGCAATTGAACATTCACGAGTCAAAGCTTAAAGTATTTGATACATTTGACGACTTAGATGTAGCATTTTCGAGAGGAACTGCCAATGGGGGTATTGCTGCGGCTTTTGATGAAATTCCCTACATGAAGTTGTTTTTGGAAAAACATTGCTCCAAGTATACTATGGTAGCACCAACCGTAAAGGCTGATGGATTTGGCTTTGTATGCTCTCTCTCTCTCTCTCTCTCTCTATATATATATATATATATACACACACACACACAGACATACATATAAGTAATAATGATTTTTTTTAATGGTGACGATCATAGTAAAAGATAATGGTTGGTGTTTTTATAAATCTCATGTAAGTTTCATATACCACCATAACCAAGGTATGGTTGACATATTAGGGAGAAAGGTAAAAGGGTAACTATAGAATTACTTATAATCTTGTATTTCGATGTGCAGGTTTTCCCAATAGGTTCACCATTGGTATCTGACGTATCACGAGCAATCTTGAATGTAATCGAAGGAAGTATAATGGTAGAAATCGAGAAAGCATGGTTTGCCCCAGATTCTAGTTGTCCCGACACAAGCAATTCATTATCATCAGATAGCCTCAAGCTTAGCAGTTTTTGGGGCCTCTTTCTCATCGTTGGAGCTTCATCGTCTTTGGCGCTCATAATTTTTTTCTCCATGTTACTTTATGAGCATAGAAATTTCTTGATTATTAAATACTTCAAGAAGAGTAAACATGAGAAAAATGGCGTCGGCAATATTTCTACTAACAACATGCCCAACCAATCTAGCATTTGAGACAACATGTATAGAATTGTCATTCATGTCGGTTACTACATTTATAATATATATAGATAAAATAGTCAAGATATTATTTTTATTATTGAGGAAAACAATCCAATTAACGAACACAAATAGCTTATGAACCGATAGATAACATTCATTGTTATTTAACTAAAAATTGTAATATTTTGTACATTTCTTATTGAGAAAGCAACACAATATAATACACAAGAGAAAAATAAAGGACCATATGTCACACCCTGATTTCTCGGGGACGAATGTTATGTTATAATAATGTTAAATCATAATTGAGCCATGCATATTAAGCTAACCACGAATTTATAAAAGCTAAACTACCTTATAGTTCAAAAGCTTACTCTTATATGATTTATATGCATATCTCAAACTGCTGCACTATAATTTCTGAAGTATTTGACATTACCTATTGGTACCTATGCAAAATAACTAGAAGGAAAAGAATCAACAAAATTGTTGAATAGGTTCTACCAGTTCTATGACAAGTATTAATATAAAGAGAGTTTGGAATATATATGGAATTCTAGTGTTTAAATTAAGTAGAAACAATTATTTTTCATAATCACTAAAGAAAAGTAAGTAGTCTGAACTGATAATCCCATACTTACCATCTCATTAAGGATCACACAAGAAAATCAAGGATCTTTGAACTAACAATCCCATACTTACGAGTTCACTAAGGGGTATAGAAAGAATTAAGCCATCAGTAAAACCAAATAATAATTAACCTAAAACCTTTGGGAAAAAGTAACCGGCTAGGCATATAATTAAAGTGGCACTCATACGTATGTAACAATAACTCAAATATCTGAGACCATTAGGCCAAGCAGAAAGTTTCGTGGAACAGCACGTCAGTTGACTCCCTATGATGATACCAAAAATTATCTATCCACGTGGATCAATCAGAAATGGACACCTGGCCCCTTACGTGGCAACAAATGCAGTCATCACTCACTTGGTCGGCCCAGAAGATAGTTGATCGGCCAGAAGGCCGACCAACTTGAAGAATACAAACCATCAATGTAGACAAATAATCATCACTTGGGACAAAACTAAGAGTTATTGTACACGTGTTCAAGACTATTAACAGTCACATTCATTATGTACGGGTATAAATGCTTAATATATAAAGACATTATAATCCTTGATCTCCGGGTCACTATAAATACATGATATCCCTTTCACAAAATGGACAAGACGCAACTATCAGTATTAAGTTATTCTTATTGACAAGAGTACTTAGTTTTCTGTATCATCAACAACAATACAAAATACAGTGGACGTAGGTTTATACATAGCTGAACCACTTAAAAACTCTTGTGTGACATTTATTTTATTTTATTATTTTTCTGTGATTATATATTTGTCGTGACATAAATCACTACCAAATTTAAGCATCAACATATTGGCTTCGTCCGTGGGAACGTGTGTCAAGCCTCGTTCTCTACCATATCTTTATTTTTTCTATATCTTCAATAGATAACGAAAATGAATGATTCAAAAGTAGTGTGAGGAATGAAGGCAATCCTCCCATCCCATCTTCTCCACCCACCGCATCAAATTTGAATGGAATTTAGGTTAATCTCGCGAGGGGCAGGAAGCGATGCGGGAAATAATAAGACAACTGTCTAAGTCTCTATAAGCCAGATCTACTATTCCATATACGAAAACTACTGCACCTTCTCACTGAAGAAAAATGCCACCTCCCCCTCAAAGAAATAATTAACGCAGTTATTCCCGGCCTTCATGAGATCGGTCTTATCTTCCTAGAGTAAGTTCATCAATTAGATCCTCAAAATTCTATAATGGCCTTTCTTTTGTTTCAGTGCGACCAAGTTCTTTGGAAAGATTAATCAGAGGATCGACTTATGATCTTCTGGGCCCCCGAGCAGATATGAGTCATCATAGAGAACCATCCCGATCACATAGACGTCCTGCTGAGCAGCGTGAGGGTTCAACCAGAACAAGAACAAGATCATAAGGATGAGAAGAGTGATCAAATAAGGAAGTTTGATGGATACACTCCACTCAACAGAGTTGTTCACCATGTTCTGGAAGAGATAAAGGGAAGTCGAGATTTAAATTGGCCCGTGAAATTAAAGACACCCTCCAATAAGAGGGATAGGTTTAAAAATTGTGAGTTTCAAAGGGACAATGGGAACACAACTGATGATTGTATTGCCTTGAAGAATGAGGTTGAAACCCTTATTCTTCGAGAGAAGTTGAACGAATTCATTAATCGGGATGATAGTCGAAGAACTAGAAGAAGGTCAAAATCCCCCCTCAAACCGAGAGATGACAAAAAAAGAGATCACAAAGACACTTATGCAGATGGTCCGGACTTGCCAAAAAAACCAAAATAACCAAAAATTAAAGTAGGGATGATATCTTTTGGTTATTTTAATTATCTTATCATCTCAAGACGAAACGCAGGAGGAGGAGATGAGGTAGTTGAGAGAAAGGCTTACTTGAATGATATCCAGGCTTGCTCTTATATACAACGCATAAATTTGAATGACGAAGATGATGGTCGAACTCAGAAGGTTAATAAAGACAAGCTTGTTATTGACTTTTTAAAAAACGACCTGTTCGGAGTGTTATATCCTCATGATGACGCTTTAGTTATCACATTTAGAATCCAGGAAGCTAAAATTGTCAGAGTTTTAATTGATAATAGAAGTTATACGAATATTATGTTTTACAATTACTTTGCGAGTTTGGGATTGAAGCCGAGTTAATTGGAGCCATACCATAGATCCTTGATCGATTTTTTCGAGGGAAAAGTTTATCCATTGGGGACTGTTATCTTAGAAGTTTTGCTTGGCACCAGGCCGATCAACCGAATTGAGAAGGTATAATTCTTTATCCTTGATAAGAATGTCTAGTCAGCATACAATATGATTCTCGATAGGGTAGGACTAAAGAAATTTAAAACTATACCATCCACTTTCCATCAATGCTTAAAGTTCCCTACCCACTTTGGGGTCGGTGTAGTCAAAGGAGATCAAAACGTAGCTAAGGAATGCTATTACACCTCAACCGAGTAGAAAGACATTACATATTTAAAGAAAAAACCCATCACGTACCAAGTTGATACTTTGGATCCCCGAGAGGAAATAGAGCTGGTCAAATAGCAGGTGGTTGAAATCACTGAAAGTATCATCCTTGACGATGAGAAGTTGAAGAGAACAACATAAATTGGATCCACATTAACACAATTCCTCAAACAGGAATTAATTACATTCTTAAAAAAAAGAAAAAGGTGTATTTGCTTGGATTCATGAAGACATGCCCGAAATTTATCCCAGTTTTATTTTCCATGAGCTCAACATTAGCGAGGATTCCAAGTCGATCAAATAAAGGCACAGGGTATTTATTCCCAAGAATAATATGGACGTCCAGGAGGAAGTGGACAAGCTATAAAAGGCACAGTTCATTGATGATGTCAAGTATCTTGACTGTTCAGCAAATGTAGTGATGGTTAAAAAGAAAAATAACAAGTGCAGGATGTGTGTGGATTTTACGGATCTAAACAAAGCATGCCCAAAAGATCATATCCCTTTACCTACAATTGATTAATTAGTCGATGCAACATCGGGTCATGAACTTCTCAGTTTTATGGATGCCTACATTGGTTATAACAAGATAAAAATAAAGCTTGAAGACAGGGAAATTACTTCTTTCATTATGAGCTAAGGAACATGTTGCTATAATGTTATGCCCTTTAGGTTGAAAAGTGGAGTTGCCACTTATCAGAGGTTAGTCAACAAAGTGTTTGAGGAACAAATTGGGAAGAATATGGAGGTGTACGTTGGTGATATGCTCACCAAGAGCAAGAAAGCATTAGATCACATCACAGATCTCAGTCAAACGTTTGACCAACTAGAAAAACATCAAATGAAGCTTAACTCGACCAAGTGTGTGTTCGGCGTATAAGAGGGAATGTTCCTTGGTTTTTATAGCAAATCAGAGAGGTATAGAAGCAAACCCCATAAAGATCAAAGCCTTAATTGAGATCAAATCCCTAACTTGCAGAAAAGATGTTCAAAAACACACTAGAATAGTGGATGCTCTCAACTAATTTATGTCCCGAGCAACGGATAAATGATTACCTTTTTTCAAGGTGATTAGAAAGACCTTCGAATGGAATGAGGACCGTGAAGAGGAATTTTAGGAGCTCAAAAAGTACTTGGGCTCTCCATCATTATTGTCTCGCCCAATTTTGGGAGAGAGGCCATATTTGTACTTAGCTATTTTCGAGTCTGCAGTTAGCTCAGCATTAATCAGACTGGAGGAAGGAATTCAAAAACTCGTCTATTATACTATCAAGGCGTTCAGAGGAGCTGAAATCCGATATCCTCACTTAAAAAAGACGGCCTTAGCTCTCATTGAAGACTCAAAATGAATGAAGCCTTACTTCCAAGCACATACATAGTGGCAAACACTTCACAAGCCAGAGAAGTGAGGAAAATTGATGTGTTGGGCCATATAATTAGGAGAGTATGATATCATTTATGAACCCCGATCATCACTAAAGGGTCAAGCTATAGAATACTTCATCATAGAATTTACCTACCTAGAGGTGATTGAGCAGCTAAATTTTCCTGCCAAGCAGGCCTCTTTGAAAGAGAGCTCAACTCCTAAGCAAATCGAAACTATCACCGACCAACCCGAATTAGTTTTTCTACAAAAACTAGTAAAGAAGTATGAGAAAGAAATCAAAAAGGTATTCCAGCAAGGGATATTATCTACAAAAAGATTTAACAAAGAAATTCCATTATGGAAACTACATGTGGATGGATCTTCGTGCTCAACTAGTAGTGACACTGGTATTATACTCAATACTTTTGATGATATCCTCGTGCCAAAACCATTAAAGATATCTCCAAAATTCTAGCAGTCCAAATGGTTCGTATACCTAGGTTCGAGAACACCCGAGAAAATGCACTTGCTCGGTTAGCCTTAACCACTAGAACTAAGCTCATGAAAAGTATTCCTGTGGAAATTTTAGCATCCATAAGCATAGAAGAAGATCTCATGATTGATTTTGTTACCATAAACTTAGGTCCATCTTGGATGGGTCCAATCAAAGATTACATTTAAAAGGGAATTCTCCCATACGACCAAAAAAACACCAGGAAGCTAAGATACAAAGTTGTTGGGTATGTGTTATAAAAGGGAGTCCTGTACAAAAGGGGATATAATGTCTCCTTATTGCGATGTGCTCATCCCATGGAAGTTAGTGAATTGGTCAAAGAGGTCCATGAAGGCTCTTGTGGGGATTATTCAGCTGGTCGGTCATTAGTCTGAAGAATCAATATGAAAGGATATTATTGGCCAACTATGCAAGAAGACTGTAAAAGCTTCGCTAGAAAGTGTAAGAAGTTCTAGGCCATTTATAAAAAGCCTAGAGCTGTACTAACACCAATCACTTCTCCTTGGCCTTTTTCCATTTGCGGAATCGATCTGGTCGGCCCACTACCGATGACTAAAGGAGGGTTTAAATACTTGGTGATAGCTGTGGATTACTTTTCAAAATGAGTGAAAGCTGAACCACTGATAGATTCGCCCTACGAGAGGGTATTTCAATTCATATGGAAGTATAATATCTGTAGGTATGAAATGTCTTATTATTTTATCACTGACCATGGCACCCAGTTTGACAATGATGATTTTGAGTCCTACTGTGTTCAATCTAAGATCCAAAAACTTCATACTGCCCCTGGACATCCATAATGAAATGGTCAAATAGAGATCACTAATAAAACCTTGCTTGATGGGTTGAAAAAAAACTGGATGATGCCAAAGGGAATTGGATAAATGAATTGTACTTAGTTCTTTGGGCATATAGAACCACTCCTAGGACAACCACTAGAGAAACTCCTTATATGCTTGCTTTTGGCACATAAGTTATGGCTCCTACTGAGATAGGCCTACCAACTCATAGAGTGTTGAACTTTGATTCTCTTGAAAGCAATATCATGAGAAGACTTAATTTGGATTTGGTGGAAGAGGTCAGAGAAGATGCAACCCTTAGAGTTGTTTCCTTTCAACAAAGAACTGCACGGGTTTATAACAAAAAGGTCAAGCCGATGAACTTGAAATAAGGAGATTATGTCCTTAAGAAGGTCATCTAGAAGGGCAACATGTTGGAGGCAAATTGGAATGTTCCTTATCGTATTTCAGCAGTCATCCGACTAGGAACTTTTCAGATGGAAACCCTTGATGGGGAAGAATTCAAGAATCCTTGGAACGCCAATCACCTTTGCAAATACTATCAGTAAAAATAAATACTTTATGTACTCTTTTTTTCAAATTCAATAAAATTTGGATTGTTGTTCCATCTGTACTTCTGTTTTTCAATTTTTTCCAGAGTACGGTGATATATATCCCCAATAAAAGACAAGCTTCAATATTTTTCTTCTCTTGGTCTTCAGCCCTTGCCGATCAACAAATAATAGATACTTAATCAGGTTGAATATATCCCCAAGAAAAGATAAGATTCAATATGTTACTTCTCTTGGTATTCAACCCTTGCTGATCAAGAAATAACATATACTTAATCAGGTTGAATTTATCAAATTCCAGGTGAACCAACAGCTTTTAGCACAATTGATACTTATACTTCATGTACATGACTTCGTCCTTGACAAGTCATCAATAAGAAGCCCTGTTGATTTTTAAATTTGGTAGTGATTTATGTCACGGTAAATTCATAATCACAAATAAATAATAAAATGAAATAATTGTGACACGAGAGTTTTTAAGTGGTTCAACTATGGGAAAGCCTATGTCCATTGTAGTTTGTATTGTTGTTGATGATACAGAAAACTATGTACTCTTATCAATAAGAATAACCCAATACTCATGGTTGCATCTTGTCCCTTTTGTGAAAGGGATATCATGTATTTATAGTGACCTGGAGATCAAGGGTTAAAATGCCTTTATATATTGAGCATTTATACATGTACATGATGAATGTGACGGTTAATAGTCTTGAACACATGTACAATAACTCTTAGTTTTGTCCCAAGTGATGACTATTCATCTACATTGATGGTTCGTATTCTTCAGGTTGGTTAGCCTTCTGGACGATTAACTATCTTCTATAGTTATTGCCATGTAAGGAGCCAGGTGTCCATTTTTTATCGGTCCATATGGATAGATAATTTGTGGTATCAATAGAAACCCCCAATACTCCATTCTTGATATTTTGTTGAAAGGATGGAGTATGAATCATGTAGAGTTGCTCGGCAGTCTTCTATTATTTTAATCGGCTGACGAGTTGCAGGACTTTGTAGAAAATTTTGATCATGTGATGGAAATTTCGTGAATAATTTGAAATTTCACGAACCGATAAAGGACATATCAGTAATTTTACCATCTTTGAAGCTGTCCAGCCATAAGAATGTCAATCGTCGATATAGTTTAATCATTATTTGCACTATTTTCTAGGTGAGATATAAAAGACGAATTTTGTACTGGTTTTTTCCCCACACATTTTTAAAGTTTTTCAAACTCTTCTTTCATCTCCAAGCTTTCTTTCTACGTCTATCTTCACCATCATTCTTGCTTCTACCATTACTCTCTCTATAATCTCTCTTTTTCCATTGACCATGATTTCTTTCTTTGCTGTAATTATGGTTTACATTGTTCATAGGGAATCCTTAGATGATTTTAAGTGGGAAAGAAATATCCTTGACTGGGTAGATTTAGAAATCGTTGTGCCTCGAGTTTACGTTTTAGCATTAGATATAGGTCATTGGATACCCTCCCTATTCATAGCTGAGTGTGGTGTTACTTTTCCTCCCAATCTCTTTTTCCTTGAGTTTTGTCAATACTTTGATATCGTTCCTGCTAGAATAGTCCCCAATACATATAGGATAGTGAATGGGATTCATAGGATCAAACAAATTCATGGGACCCATATTGGTATACCTTAATTGATGTTTTGCTATAAGTGGTCCACTACTAATGACACTTATTATTTGAAAATCAGGTTTGCCGATAGGGCTTTGGTAGTTAACCTTCCAGAATCCAATAAAGACTATTTTAATTATAGAGTCATAGTTAATAGTTATCAATATCTTCCTCTTCCAAGAGGAGAAGTGTATGATGGGCTCAGATGTACCCAGTAGGGACAATGCATAGGTTGTAGAACACTTTTATACTTTTCTCTTTGGATTGATTAACTATTTGACGATTTTTTGAGTAACATTTTTGCGTAATTTTTCTACAGTTGATAGTAAGAAGAAGTGCCCTAAGGATAGTGATATCAGATTTAATGAACTCAAGTTCTTCTGGGCTATTTATCAAAAGATTGGTGAAGAACATACAAGATCAGCTTCTTATTTGTTGAGATATAGGATCTCTATTACATCCTTTATTGCAAGGTCAACTGCTATTGTGCCTTCAATTCCTGTCAATTTGGAGGAGGAGCCAGTTCCTACTTCCTCGGCTGAAGAGTTTATAGGAGTAAGGAGAGATTTTCGTACTTCTTCTTCTTTTGAGTCTGTAGACATCTCTCTTATTCCCACTTCTCCATCA
Organism: Sambucus nigra; assembly: GCA_949130495.1. NCBI lineage: Eukaryota > Viridiplantae > Streptophyta > Magnoliopsida > Dipsacales > Adoxaceae > Sambucus > Sambucus nigra. The sequence continues at coordinate 194,610,250 of OX422208.1, forward strand.
TCTACTATGGGTAAAAGAAAGTTTCCCAAATTGATGGATATGCCTCTTTCTCGCACTTCCAAAAAGAATGTTGAGAAATCTGTGGTTGTTGCTGGCAACCAGAAGTCCAAAACGATTGAGAAGACTGCTAAGATTTCTAAGAAAATGCCTCAGGTCACCAATACCGAGGAAATTGAGACTGCCAATCCTTAATACAAGAGGTTAAAAAAAGGGCTTCCTGAGAAGTAAACCAAGAAAGCTTCTGCCGACCAACTAAAGTTGGCTAAGAAAATCCAAGCTGGCATGGATGATCTTGGGTCATCTTTTGTCACTGGTAATATTGGTCTGGCTAGGAAATTTCTGAGAGAAAGTATACTCCCTGCTAATAGGGAAGGTGTTGTGCATGTGCCCCGATCAAAATTATCAGTGAGGGCTTATCAATCTTTGGCATTGGCAATCATTTTCTTTTTATTTCTCATATTTAATACCTTATTTTTCTTCTTCTGACCTGCTATATTTAATTGTTGCAGTTTTTGGCTTACTTTGATCAAATCATGGAGAGGGACAAGCGTCTGTGTTATTCTTCTTTAGAAGTTGAAGAGGCCTTTGAAGGTCTGAGAAAATATCTAGAAGAATCCCGACGAGCTCTGAAGTCAAAGAAAAAGTTTTAGGAGAATGATTTGAAGGTGGCTAATGAGAAAGCTAGTATTGTTAAAGGGAAAGCAAAAATTGCTAAAGCCAGCCTGAGTGTTGCTGAGAACAGGGCCAGGGTGGCCAAAGATAAATTGTTAGAAAATAACACTCTCCTTACATCTGTCGAGGAGAAAGTTAAAAGTGTGACTGTTGATTTGGTTGTTGAGAAGGCAAAAAATAAAGGTATAAAAGAGACTTATTTTGACAAAGACTGGGAGAGAGCACTCTTGGCTGCTTCAAATAAAATCAATGATGCTAAGAAAAAAATCTTTCAAAGATTGTTAGTCACAATAAACTTATAGAGGTTGGAACTACTGATACCTCTGAACTATTCCAAAGGCATGATCCAGGTACCCCTACAAACATAGAGGAAGAATTTAATGATGTAGAAGTCTCAGGGGAATCCTCTCTAGTAGCTATTGAATCCACCTTGGTGCTTGTGATACCCTACGACCAGGCGAATCAAGTTAATCCCAAGGATAAGGATAAGGTCCATCCTTTTCTAATTTTCCATTTTTGTCCTTGTAGTCTTTATGAATCTTTATCTTCATATTGTAATAGGAATGAACTCTTGTAATCCCTTTTTCTTCATTAATGAAAAGATTCCCTTTTGAGTAATTGCATTTTATCTGGTTGACTTTCTTTTTCCTGCTTGGTTGAAGTTATATTTCTTATGTGCTTTTACTTGGATTGCATTCTTACACTTGTGAATTTATCTGTGATTAATGAAGAAAAGAGAGCTATTGGTGCCCTGATGAGCAGATTATTACCCAAAGATATCTATTATTCCCTAGCCAAAAACCCAATAAAAAATATGATTGAATTGATGTCTAATGCTGGGAAGATTATAAATGCCTAGAAGGCCATAGTAGCCAAGGGTATTTCTGAGGCTAAAGGGGAAAGTAAAAAAACAACTCCAATTCATTCAAAAAAAGATCAGAACGACAGAAAGAGTGATTAAATCAAGAAGTTTGATAAATATAATCAACTCAGCAGAGATGTTCACCAATTTGTGGAAGAGATAAAGGGAAGTTGAGATTTAAATTGGTCTGTGAAATTAAAGACACCCTCCAATAAGAGGGATAGGTCTAAATATTGTGAGTTTCATAGGGATCATAGGCACACAACTGATGATTGCATTGCCTTGAATAACGAGGTTGAAACCCTTATTTGCCGAGGGAAGTTAAACAAATTCTTTGACCAAGATGATAGTCGAAGAACTAGAAGAAGGTCAAAATCCCTCAGCAAACCCAGAGATGACAAAAAAAGATTAGAAAGAAACTTATGCAGATGATCCGAACTTGTCGAAAAAAGAAAAATAACTAGGGTATGATAAATTTTGGTTCTTGTAATTGTCATGTCATCTCAGGAGGAGATGCAGGAGGACGAGATGAGGTAGCTGAGCGGAAGGCTCACTTAAATGATATCCAGGCTAACTCTTACATACAACGAATCAATTTGAACGACGAAGATAATGGTTAGCCCCAGAAGGTTAATAAAGACAAACTTGTTATTGGATTCTCAAAAAATGACCTCTCCGGAGTGTTATATCCTCATGATGACCTTTCGGTTATCACATTCAGAATCCAATAATCTAGAATTGCCAGAGTTTTGATTGATAAAGAAAATTCTGCAGTTATTATGTTTTACAATTGCTTCGACGGTCTCGAATTGAATCCAAGTCAATTGGAGCCACACCATAGAAAGTTGATCAATTTTTCAAGGGAAGAAGTTTATCCACTAGGGACTATTATCTTAGAAGTTTTACTCGGCACCTGGCCGATCATCCGCGCTGAGAAGGTATAATTCTTTATCCTTGATAAGAATGTCCAGTAAGCATATAATATGATTCTCGACCGGGTAGGACTGGAAAAATTTGAAGTTATACCATCCAGTGCCCATTAATACTTAAAGATCCCTACCCACTTTAGGGTCGACTTAGTAAAAGGAGATCAAAAGGTAGCCAGGGAATGCTTCTATACCTCAGTCAAGCAGAAAGACCTGACAGATTTAAAGAAAAAACCCATCACGTACCAAGTTGATATTTTGGATCCTCGGGAGGAAACAGAGTTGGTCAAAGGACAGGTAGTTGAAATCACACAAAGTATCATCCTTGACGATGAGAAGCCAGAGAGAACTACATAAATTAGCTCCACATTAACACTATCACTCAAACAAAGATTAATCACATTCCTAAAAGAGTGAAAAGGTGTATTTTCTTGCAATCATGAAGACATGCCCGAAATTGATCCCAGTTTCATTTTCCATGAGCTTGACATCAGCGATGATGCCAAGATGACCAAACAAAGGCCCAGGGTATTTAGTCCTGAGAAAAATATGGCCATCCAGGAGGAAATGGACAAGCTACAAAAGGCACAGTTCATTGATGACGTTAAGTATCTTGACTGGTTAGCAAATGTAGTGATGGTTAAAAAGAAAAATAACAAGTGGCGGTTGTGTGTGAATTTTATGGATCTAAACAAAGCATGTCCAAAATATCATTTCCCTTTACCTAGGATTGATCAGTTGGTCAATAAAATAGTAGGTCATGAACTGCTTAGTTTTATGGATGCCTACTCTAGTTATAACCAGATCAAAATGAAGCATGAAGACAGGGAAAATACTTCTTTCATTACGAGCCGAGGAATATATTGCTATAATGTTATGCCATTTGGGTTGAAAAATACAGGGGCCACTTACGAGAGGTTATTCAACAAAGTGTTTGAGTAACAGATTGGGAAGAATATGGAGGTGTATGTTGATGATATGCTCACCAAGAGCAAGAAAGCATCAGATCACATCACGGATCTTAGTCAAACGCTCGACCAAATAAAAAAATATCAAATGAAGCTTATCCCGACCAAGTGTGTATTCGGGGTACAAGAGGGAATGTTCCTTGGTTTTGTAGTAAATCAACGAGGGATAAAAGCAAACCCCATCAAGATCAAAGACTTTATTAAGATGAAATCCCCAACTTGCAAAAAAGATGTTCAAAACTCACAAGAAGAGTGGCTGCTCTCAACCGGTTTTTGTCCCGAGCAAGAGATAAATGCTTACCTTTCTTCAAGGTGATTAGAAAGACCTTCGAATGGAATGAGGAGTGTGAAGAGGCATTTTAGGATCTCAAAAAGTACTTGGGATCTCCACTATTATTGTCCCGATCAATTCTAGGAGAGAGGCTATATTTGTCCTTAGTTGTTTCTGAGTCCGTAGTTAGCTCGGCATTAATTAGACTGGAAGAAGGGATTCAAAAACCAATCTATTATACTAGTAAGGCATTTAGAGGTGCTGAAATTAGAAATCTTCACTTGGAAAAGCTGGACTTAGCTCTCATTCAAGCCTCAAGACAGATGGAGTCTTACTTCCAAGCACATACCATAGTAGTATACTCTGATTTAGCCCTCAGATAAACACTTCACAAGACAGAGAAGTGAGGAAGATTGATGTGTTAGGTAGTAGAGTTGGGAGAGTACGATGTCATTTATGAACCCCGATCATCACTAAAGGGTCAATATATGGTAGATTGCATTGCAAAATTAACCTACCCAAAGGTGATTGTCCAGCCAAATTTGTTTGTCGTGCAGACCTCTTTGAAAGAGACCTCAGCTCCCAAGCAAACCGAAGTTGTTATTGACCAACCCGAATTATATGTTGTATAAAAAATAGTACATAAGTATGCACAACAGAAAGCTTTAATACAAAAATTCCATTATGGAAACAACATGTGGATGGATCTTCGTGCTCAACTCGCAATGGCACTGGAATTATACTCAAAACTCTTGAAGATATTGATGTGGAATATGCTCTTTATTTTAAAGTTTAGTCCTCAAATAATAAAGCAGAGTATGAAGCCTTAATCACAGGCCTTAAATTATCCTTCTCATTAGGTGTTGAGCAAGTAGTGGCACACAATGATTCACAATTGATTATCAACCAAGTACTTAAGATATATGGAGTAAAGCGGGATTTGAAGATCAAATATTTAGTCAAAACCATAAAATTCATATCCAAAATTCCAATTGCCCAAATGTTTCATATATTGAGGTTGAAGAACGCTCGAGCAGATGCACTAGATCGGCTATCCTCAACCACTAGAACTGAGCTCAGGAGAAGTATCCTTGTGGAAATTTTAGCATTTATAAGCATAAAAGAAGAACTCATGATCGATTTTGTTAATATAGACTTGGGTCCATCTTGGATGGATCCAATCAAATATTACATTGAAAAAGGAATCCTCCCATCCGACCAAGTTAAGATACAAAGGTTATAGGTGTATGTTAGAAAAGGGAGTCATGTACAAAAGGGAGTATGATGTCTCCTTATTGCGATGTGTTCATCCCATGAAAGTCATTAAATTAATCATAGAGGTCCATGAAGGCTCTTGTGCATTTAGCTGGTCGGTCATTGGTATAAAGAATTAATATGCGAAGATATTATTGGCCAACTATACAAGCAGACTGTAAAATCTCCGCTAGAAAGTGTAAGAAGTGTCAGAAGTTCGTAACTATTCATAAAAGCACTGGAGCTGCACTAACACCAATAACTTCTCCTGTCCTTTTGCCATTTGTGGAATTGATCTGGTCGGCCCACTATCGATGATTAAAGGCGAGTTCAAATACTTGGTGGTAGCTATTGATTACTTTACAACATGGTTGGAAGCTGAACCACAGATAAATTTGGCCTTTGAGAGGGTATTTCATTTCATATAGAAGTATATCATCTGTAGGTATGGTATGCCTTATGCTTTTATCACTGACCATGGCACCCAGTTTGAGAATGATGATTTTGAGGCCTACTATGTTCAATCTAAGATCCGTAAACTTTATGCTTCCCATGGACATCCATCGTGAAATGGTCAAATAGAGATCACAAATAAAACCTTACTTGATGGGTTGGAAAAAAGACTGGATGATTCCAAATGGAATTGGATAAATGAGTTGCACTCAGTTCTTTGGGCATATAGAACCACTCCAAGGATAACCACTAAACAAACTCCTTATATGCTTTCTTTTGGCACATAAGCCATGGTGCCAGCTGAGATAGGCCTACTAACTCATAGAGTGTTGAAGTTTGATTCTCCCGAAAGCAATCTCATGAGAAGAATGGATTTGGATTTGGTGGAAGAGGTCAGAGAAGATGCAACCCTCAAACTTGTTGCCTATCATAAAAGAACTACACGATTTTATAACAAAAAGGTCAAAGTGACCAACTTTAAAGAAGGAGACTATGTTCTTAAGAAGGTCATCCATAAGCGCAACAATTTGGAGGAAAACTAGCATGGTCCTTATTATATTTCAGTACCAAGAGCTTTTCGATTAGAATCTCTTAATGGGGAAGAATTCAATAATCCTTGGAATGTCGATCACCTCCGCAAATACTATCAGTAAAAATAAAGACTTTATGTACTCTTTTATTCAAATTCAATAAAATTTGGATTGTGGTTTCGTTCGTGCTTCGATTTTTCGATTTTTTTAGTACGGTGATATATATCCCTAACAAAAGACAAGATTCAATATTTTTCTTCTCTTGGTCTTCAGCCCTTGCCAATCAAGAAATAACAGATACTTAATCAGTTTGAATATATCCCTAACAAAAGACAAGCTTCAATCTACTACTTCTCTTGGTCTTCTACCCTTACCGATCAAGAAATAATAGATACCTAATCAGGTTGAATTTATCAAATTCTAAGTGAACCAACAACTTTCATCATAACCGATATATATACTTCATGTACATGACTTAATCCTTTACTAGTCATAAACAATAAGTCCGTAATTCTTCATGTACAAGATACAAGAAGATTTACCTGACTAAGTGAAATACTAGAATACATATATGCATGTATAATACACTTGGTCGCCATTGATAATTAATGTAAACACTTAGCTTAAAACTATTTACAGTTTTATCTAAGAAACAACATTAGTAGAACCTAAGGCCTTGCAATCATCTTAATCGCCAATGATAACTAATGTAAACACTTAGTTTAAAACTATTTACGATTTTATCTAAGAATTAACATTAGTAAAATCTATAAGGCTGCACAATCGTCACTGACCCGACTAATTAAACCTGGTCGGCAAGTTATATTAATACTTTAAACTTGTTCGCCATCGATAGTTAATGGCAACACTTAGTTAAAAACTATTTACATTTTTATCTAAGAAACAACATTAATAAAATATAAGGCTATACAGTTCAAAGTCATGTATTAAGCTTATAACTTATTATATAAGCTGATTACTTAGCGGCTACCCGATTAACTAATCAAAAGCTTCCTAAATAGGTATCAGATCAAATACATAAACAAAACATGTATGAGGGTTAAAATCTTTTTATTTTCATAAAGAGGTGTTACGATCAGAATTGAACAAATACAAGAAAATAAATTATTCTGCTGAACGTTTCCCTTGTGCCTTGTCCATTTTCGTAGGAGCTTCTTGCACTTTGTCCATTCCGACAGGAGGATCATCTAGTGTATAAGGAGAATTTATATAATTAAAATCCCTCAACATTTGTCTATTGCTACAACTCGGCTGATTGATCAGATATGGAGGACGGATTATCTTAAGTTCATCACGGAGATCACAATCACGTAAATACTTGCTTATTAAACACTAGGGAATAGAATCAGAAGGAATTCATGTGGTATCTAGATTGAATGGAGGTTTATCGCAATCCAAGAAACTAGGATCATTCCAATGCCATAACTCACTATTCTGATCATACTTCAGCAAGGTTTTTAAATTGGTCCATCCCCATTTATAGCCTTCACGGTGACTCTGTGCAAGAAGATCATCCACATGACCTAAAGCCTCATTATAGCCTTCTATCCAAGGCTCCCTAGGCTGTTTGTGGAACTAGAAGATCAGCAGATCAACTTGATTCTTAAGCTTCTTAAGAACTTCATTCTTAATCTTTAGTAGAATAACTTTATCAGTAAGGGCTTTATCTTTGGTCTTCAACTGAGTGGAAAAATTAGCAATAGTATTACTCTTAGCTCTTAACTAGGTAGCTTAGTCAACTAGAGTTTTCTTAGTTCTCTCCTCATTTATAGTTAGTCAAATGCTTATCCTCTGCCTGGAAGTTTGCCCATATTTAGTCTTTATCTTTTGCAACGTCTCTAACTCATCCAATAGTCTGGAACTCTCAAGCTCTAAAAAGGTAGCTCCATCACTTAGAAATGACTCATAAGATTTCTTCTACCTCTCCAGCTCATTTCTAAGACAATTATTCTCCTCTTCAAGCATCTTGCCAACCTTTCGAACTTTTTCAACTTCTCGTTTTAGCAGAAATTCCTTCCTTTTGTATGCAGAAGCATACTCTTCGAGTTTCTTATCAAAACCTCAGCCTTCACTCAATGCTTTATATTTGGCCTCATAGTCAAAATGCAGTAATGCTAAAGATAGTTTATAGTATTCTTGCAGCTGCTCAATCATTTCATAATAAGCTGCGTTATTGACCACAACTCGGTCCAACAAATAATGGATGTGTATTTATGATTCTGTAACTTGGTCGGATGAATCAGGGCTACGTAATTGACCAAGTCTTCTTCAGATAGAGGAACATGGCTAGCTTCCAGAAGGTTTCTACTCCTCCCGAATAGGTCGGATTCAACATAAACTATAGCTCTTTTCCTAGCATCAAATTGAAATCCACAAGTGTAAGAATGCAAGCCAAGCAAAAGCACACAAGAAATATAAATTCGACCAATTTGACCAAGAAGGAAAAAGCAAGTATACCAAATAAAATGCAATTAATCAAAAGAGAATATTTTCAATAATAATGAAAAATTGATTACAAGAGTTCATTCCTATTAAAATACGAAGAGAAAGATTCAGGAAGACTACAAGGACAAAAAGGGCAAGCTAGAAAAGTCTAGACCTTATCCTTATCGTGGGGATTAACTTGATCCGACTGGTCCGGGGGGGAGGGGATCATAAGTACCAAGGTGGATTCAACAGCTATTACAGAGAATTCCCCTGAGCCTTCTTCATCATCAAATTCTTCCTCGAAGTTTGGAAGGGTACCTAGATCATGCCTCTGGCATAGTTCAAAGGTATCAATAGTTCCAACCTCTTTAAGTGCCTCTAACTAACTGTCTTTGAAAGATTTCTTCTTGTCATAATTGATTTGATTGGAATTAGCTAAGAGTGCTCTCTCCGAGACTTTATCAAAAGCAGTCTCTTTTATGACTTTATTTATGGCCTTTTCGGCAATCAAATCAGCAATCAAACCTTTAACTTTCTCCTCGACAGCTATAAGGCGAGTGTTCTTTTCCAACAGTTTATCTTCGGCCACCTTGGCCCTTTTTTCAGCAACACTCAGGTTAGCTTCATCAGTTTTTGCTTTCATTTCAACAATAGTAGCTTTCTCCGTAGCCACCTTCAAATTATTCTCCCAAGACTTTTTCTTGGACTCCAGAGCTCGTCGGGATTCTTCCAGAGATTTTCTCAAACCTTCAAAGGCCTCTTTATCTTCTCCAGAAGAAGAACACGGACGCTCGTCCCTCTCCATGAGTTGATCAAAGTCAGCCAAAAACTGTAACAGTTGAAAATAACAGGTCAGAAGAAGAAACATAAGGTATTAATTATGAGAAATAAGAAGAAAATGATTCCCAAAGCCAAAGACTGATAAGCCCTCTCTAACAATTTTGATCGGGGTACATGTATAACAGCTTCCCTATTAGCAGGGAGTATACTTTCTCTCAAAAATTTCCTAGCCAGACCAATATTTCCAGTCACAGAAGATGACCCATCACAATCTAGGTCAGTTTGGATTTTCTTAGCTAACTCCAATTAGTCGGTAAAAGCTTTCTTGTTTTGCTTCTTAGGAAGCCATTTTTCAACCTCTTGTATTGAGGATTGGCAGTCTCAATTTCCTTAGTATTGGTGACCCGAGGCACTTTTTCAGCAATCTTAGTAGTCATTTATGTCATTTTGGACTTCTGGTTGCCAACAAAAGCCACAGATTTCTCCGCATTCTTTTTGGAAGTAGGAGAAAGAGGTCTATCCATCAAGTTGGGAAGCTTTCTTTTACCCATAACAGATGATGGAGAAGTGGGAATAGCAGAAATGTCTATAAACTCAAAAGAAGAAGAAGTACCAAAATCTATCCATACTCTAACAAACTCTTCAGCCGAGGAAGTAGGAACATGATCCTCCTCCAAATTGACAGGAATTGAAGGCTCTACAACAGTTGGCATTGCAACAAAGGATGTAACAGAGCTCTTATATCTCAACAAATAAGAATTCGATCTTGTATGTTCTTCACCAACGTTCTAATGAATATCCCACAAGAACTTGAGTTCATCAAGTCTGATATCACTTCCCTTAGGGCAGTTCTTCTTACTATCAACTGCAGAAAAACAAGGCAAAAATTTTACTCGGCATATCGTCAAAGCGTTAATCAACACAAAGAGAAAAGTATAAAAATGTTCTACAACCTATGCCTTATCGCTTATACGGACATCTGGGCCTATCATACACTTCTCCTATTCAAAGAGGAAGATATTTTCAATTCTTAACTATGACCCCATAATCAAAATAGTCTTTATTGGAGTCTGGAAGGTTAATTACCAAAGCCCTATTGGAAAAGATGATTTTCAAATAATAAGTGTCATTGGTAGTGAACTAATTATAGCAAAGCATCAATTCAGGTATGCCAATACGGGTCCCATGAATTTTGTTGAGCCTATGAATCCCATTCACTATCCTACGTGTATTGGGGGCTATTCTAGCAGGAACGATATCAAAGTATCGACAAAACTCAAGGAAAAAGAATTTGGGAGGAAAAGTAACACCACACTCTGCTATAAACAAGGAGGGGATCCAATGACCATGAGCTCATGCTAAAATTTCAACCGGAGGCACAACGATTTCTAAATCTACTCAGTCAGGGATATTTCTTTACCGCCTAAAATCATCTAAGGAATCCCCATGAACAATGTAAACCATAATTACAGCAAAGAAAGAAATCAAGGTCAAGGAAAAAATAAAGCTTATAGAAAGAGTAATAACGGAAGCAATAATGACGGTGAAGGTAGACACAAAAAGAAAGATTGGAGATAAATGACGAGTTCAAAAAGTTTGAAAATGTGTGGGGAAAAAATAGTACATAATTCGTCATTTATAGATAACCTAGAAAACAGTGTAAATAATGATTAAACTGATCGATGATTGACATTCTGACGACTGCACAGCTTCAAAGATGGTAAAATTACTGATATATCCTTTGGCGGTTCGCAAAATTTCAAATTATTCACAAAATTTCCATTACATGATTAAAATTTTCTACAAAGTCCTGCAACTCATCAATCGATTAAAATAATAAAAAACTGTCGAGCAACTCTACATGATTCATACTCTATCCTTTCAATAAAAAATCAAGAATGGAGTAATAGGGCCCTCTCATGATACCAAAAATGATCTATCCATGTGGACCAATAAGATAGGGACACTTGGCTCCTTATGTGGCAACAACTACAATAATCACTCACTTGGTTAGTTCAGAAGATAGTTGATCGTCCAGAAGGCTAACCAACCTGAAGAATACAAACCATCAGTGTGGATGAACAGTCATCACTTGGGATAAAACCAATAGTTATTGTACATGTGTTCAAGACTATTAACCATCACATTCATTATGTATGGTTATAAATGCTTAATATATAAAGGCAATCTGACCCTTGATCTTCGGGTCAATATAAATACATGATATCCATTTCACAAAAGGGATAACATGCAACCATCAGTATAAGGTTATTCTTATTGACAAGAGTACTTAGTTTTATGTATCATCAACAACAATACAAACTACAGTGGACGTAGATTTATTCATAGTTAAACCACTTAAAAACTCTTATGTCACATTTATTTCATTTTATTATTTGTCTATGATTATATATTTGCCGTGACATAAGTCACTATCAAATTTAAACATCAACAGATTGGCGTCGTCTGTGGGAACGTGTGTCAAGCCTCGTTCTCTACCATATCTTTGTTTTTTCTGTATCTTCAACAAATAACGAAAATGAATGATTTAAAAGTAGTGTGAGGAATGAAGGCAATCCTCCCATCCCATCTGCTCACCCCACCGCTTCAGATTTGAATGGAATTTTTGTTAATCTCCCCAGAGGGAAGGAAGTGATGCAGGAAATAATTAGATAATTGGCTCAGTCGCTATAAGCCAGATCTACTGTTCCATCTAGGCAAACTATGACACCTTCTCACCTAAGAGAAATGCCACCTCTCCCTCCAAGTAACAATCAACAAAATTATTCTCGATCTTTACGAGATTAGTTTTATTTTCCCAGAGAAAGTTCGTCAATCAGATCCTCAGAATGCTATGATGGCCATTCTTTTGTTTCAGAGAGACCAAGTTCTTTAGAAAGAATAAGCAGAGGATTGTCTTTTGATCTTCTGGGCTCCCGAGCAGATAAAAGTCATTATAGAGAACCGTCCCGATCATATGGACGTCCAGCCAAGCAGCGCGAGGGGTCAACCAGAATAAGATCAAGCGTCCGATGATCTATGCAAGCCGAGCAAACCTCCCATGAAGAAAGATCAGCACAATCAGATGGAAGAGACATCCGAGATGCTTCAAAAAAGTCTAAAGCAGAAAATCATTCATGGAAGGGATCAATCCAACATTTTGAAGATCGATTGGGAGAGATGGCTAAAAGCAAAAAATTCCTTGCAAAGAAGCTTTGTCAAAGGATCACCTTTTATCCAGACCATTATGGATTATCCCATGCCTTCCATGTTCAAACCACATGTTGTTACCCCTAAGTATGATGGAAAGACTGACCCAGTTCTCCATATTGAGCAATATCAGTCTGCAACCGATATATATTCTGTCCTCGGCGAAATGAGGTGCAAGGTTTTTTTAGTTCCATCACGGGTCCAACACAACTATTGTACAACAAGCTTCTCAGAGGTATAATTTCCAATTTCCATCAATTGGCCGAATTATTTATTGATAACGTTTCCTTTGGGGCCAAGCCAATTAAGGGTGTTACTCTTCTCTTGAGCGTACGTTAAAAACCGAGAGACAGTACGAGAGAATACATCACCCGTTTCAACAATGAGAAGTTAGAAGTGGTGAATTATGAAGAAAAGACAACCATTACTGCCCTGATGAACAAATTATTGCCCAAAGATCTCTATTATTCCCTAGCCAAAACCCCACCAAAAATCGTGACTAAATTGATGGCTTAAGCTGGGAAGATTATGAATGCCGAGGAGACCATGGCGACCGAGGTTGTTTCCAAGGCTAAAGGGGAAAGTTACAAAAATAATTCAAATTTGTTCAAAAAATATCAAAATGATAAGAAGAGTGATCAAATCAATATGTTTGATGAATACACTGCACTCAACAAAGTTGTTCACCAAGTTATCAAAGAGATAAAGGGAAGTCGAGATTTAAAATTGCCTACAAAATTAAAGACACCCTCCAACAAGAGGGATAGGTCTAAATATTACGAGTTTCACAGGGACAATAGGCACAAAACTGATGATTGCAATGCCTTGAAGAATGAGGTTGAAACCCTTATTCGCCAAGGGAAGTTAAATAAATACAAGAACTAGAAGAAGGTTAAAATCCCCCAAACCTAGAGGTGACAAAAAAAAGAGATCACGAAGACACTTATGCAGATGATCTAGACAAACCGAATAAACCAAAACAACCAAAAATTAAAGTAGGTATGATAACTTTTGGTTATTTTAATTGTCATGTCATCTCTGGAGGATACATATGAGGAGGATATGAGGTAGTTGAGGGGAAGGCTTACTTAAATGAGATCCAAGCTTGCTCTTACATACGATGCATAAATTTGAATGACGAAGGTGATGGTTGGCCCTAAAAGGTTAATAAAGACAAGTTTGTTATTGGATTCTCCAAAAATGACCTGTCCGGAGTGTTATATCCTCATCATGCCCCTTTGGTTATCACATTCAGAATCTAGGAAGTCAGAATTTCCAGAGTTTTGATTGATAATGGAAGTTCTGGAGATATTTTGTTTTAAAATTGCTTCGATAGTCGTAACACCCCGTCCACCCAAGGAGAGCGGAGAGAAGTTCTACTACGATAAAAGTAAACTAAAACCATCAATAATGAGTATAGAGCATCTAAAAGAAACCCCCCAAAATAAGAGAAACCACTAATCTCAATTCTTCAAATTAAATACAACAAATGTCTCTCGAAATAATACAACTATTTATCTCGAAATAAAACAAATCGCCAATGCTCTATACATAAAAAATAAATACAAATCATCTCATTTTGTATTCTAGCATATTTTTCCCAAAATATCCAAGCTAAAATCAATCTCCAATTAATTCATAGCGTCCAAATCCGCGCTAACCTACCACTAAGAAAAAAAATATGGGGAAGTACACAATACGATAGGAAAGATGCTCAACAAATATTAGCAGTGAATAAAGCGTAACAATACGAGGACCAATATTCAAATCAAATGCAAATTTCAATAGCATTTTATCAATATAATTTCTCAACAACACAATAATCCGAGTCACCAGGCCTCACCATACCGCTCTACTTTATCAAGTAGCCGAAACAGGAATCTTGGCGGGTACCCAACATGAGTGCCATATTAAAATCTCATGACAACATGCTCAACACAATAATAATACTACATGAATCAAAATCAGATTCCAACAATAATTTCCCGATTTTTAAATGAATTTAGCAATTCAAATAAGAGTTCAATAATCACATGAAATCAAAGGGAATAACTCTCGAGAGATTTGAGACCATATTATGTAAAACCCCATACCTCAAACCACCAAAAGGAACCAACATGAATCTGCCCAGAAACCTCAGATTACACCATAAAAATCAGTCCACAAAGATCCACAAATCATCTCCAAGCTCCACATCAAAACAACCCCAAGAACACCTACAAAAGCATAAATATAAGGGGTTAAGTGTATATAAAAATAAGAGGAATAAAAATGTTTGTTGCATATTTTTGTGCCAAAAGTTGTTTCTCAAATGATCACCCATGACCTCATTTTATAAGGCAAAAAGAATAGAGTTTAAACCAAAATAAACTCCTCAAAAACTTGCAGTGCACAAAATCAGCTGGGGTCGATCGATCAACCTCTAGCGTCGATCGATCGATCGCCAAGTTATTTCACTCCATCGCCTTAAAATTTTTACAAGGGATAAAATATTTAAAAAATCCATTAAAAATTCGTGTTAACTCCGTTTTCGAAACCGTTTGAAATTATCGCCTTTAATATTTAAAATCCAACATTTTCGAGCAATAAAAATAATTTTATCAAAAACTTTATTTTCCTCTATATTTTGAAAATACCCCAAAATTACGCGGGTTGTTACACTTCCCCATTAACAATGTAATTTCTCCCTCGAAATTCGCCAAAAGACTAACTCTCAAAATCAGACCACTACAACAATCTCCAAAAATAATCTCGTCACCCAAAAATAAATTCCTCACATCTAATCTTAGAACCTAACACGAATATCTCAAAAAATACTCTATCTACCAAAATTGCTAACCACACAATAAAACCAAAATCAAGCCCCGAGAGTTGCCGTAAACTTAAGCTCTGATACCATTCTATAACACCTCGCCCGCCC
Organism: Sambucus nigra; assembly: GCA_949130495.1. Lineage (NCBI taxonomy): Eukaryota > Viridiplantae > Streptophyta > Magnoliopsida > Dipsacales > Adoxaceae > Sambucus > Sambucus nigra. The sequence goes on from OX422208.1 coordinate 194,625,544, forward strand.
GGGGAGAGCGGAGCGGAGTGCTACTATGATAAAACTAAACTAAAACCATCAATAGTCAGTATAGAGCATCTAAAAGAAACCCACAAAACAAGAGAAACCCCTAATCTCAATTCTTCAAATTAAATACAACAAACGTCTCTCAAAATACTACTACTATCTATCTCCAAATAAAATAAATCGCCAATGCTCTATGCAAAAAAAATAAATACAAATCTCCTCATTTTGTATTCTTGAATATTCTTCCCAAAATATCCAAGCTGAAATCAATCTCCAATTAATCCACAGTGTCCAAATCCGCGCTAACCTGCCACAAAGAAAAAAAAAATGGTGAAGTACACAATACGACAGGAAAGATGCTCAACAAATATTAGCGGTGAGTAAAGCATAACAATACGAGTAAAAATATTCAAATCAAATTCAAATCTCAATAGCATTTTATCAATATAATTTCTCAACAACACATTAATTCGAGTCACCAGGCCTCGCCATACCGCGCCATACTTTATCAAGTAGCCGGAACAGGAATCTTGGCGGGTGCCCAACATCAGTCCCATATTAAAATCTCATGAAAACATGCCCAACACAATAATAATACCACATGAATCAAAGTCAAATTTCAACAATAATTTCTAGATTTCCAAAAGAATTTAGCAATTCAAATAAGAGTTCAATAATCACATGAAATCAAATGGAATAACTCTTGAGACATTTAAGAGCATATTGTATAAAACCCCATACCTCAAACCACCAAAAGGAACCAACATGAATCTGCCCAGAAACCTTAGATTACTCCTTAAAAATCAGTCCACAAAGATCCACAAATCATCTCCAAACTCCACATCAAAACATCCCCAAGAACACCTCCAAAAACTAGGGTTGAAAGCATAAATATAAGGGGTTAAGTGTATATAAAAAGAAGAGGAATAAAAATATATTTGCTGCATATTTTTGTGCCAAAAGTTGTTTCTCCAATGGTCACCCATGACCTCATTTTATAAGGCAAAAAGAATAGAGTTTAAACCAAAACAAATTCCTCAAAAACTTACAGTGCACGAAATCAGCTGGGGTCGATCGATCGACCTCTGGCGTCGATCGATCGATCGCCCAGTTATTTCACTCCGTCGCCTTAAAATTTTTACAAGGAATAAAATATTTTAAAAATCCATTAAAAATCCATTTTAACTCTATTTTTGAAACCGTTTGAAATTCTCACCTTTAAAAATTAAAATCCAACATTTTCGAGCAATAAAAATAATTTTATCAAACACTTTATTTTCTTCTATATTTTGAAAATACCCCAGAATTACGCGGGTTGTTACAATAGTCTGGGATGGAAGGCAAGTCTATTGGAGCCATAACATATACCTTCGATCGGTTTTTCAGGGGAAAAAGTTTATCCATTGGGGACTATTATCTTACAAGTTTTGCTCAGCACCTGGCCGATACCCCGAACAGAGAAGGTACGATTCTTTATCCTTGATAAGAATATCCAGTCAGCATACAATATGATTCTCGATAGGGTAGGACTAAAGAAATTTGAAGTTTTACCATCCACTATCCATCAATGCTTGAAGTTCCCTACCCACTTTGGGGTTGATGTAGTCAAAGGAGATCAAAAGGTAGTCAGGGAATGATACTATACCTCAACCGAGTAGAAAGACCTGACAAATTTAAAGAAAAAACCCATCACGTACCAAGTTGATACTTTGGATCCTCGAGAGGTGATAAACACCCAAAAATGTACAATTTATACCCCGAATAGACGTACTTTAATTGCTAATTCTCGACAATATGGGTCTTATGCGCTTAATTGTTCAATATGCATGTTTAATTTCAGTTGCAGTGTCAAAAGTTATATTTCAAGGCAATTTGCAACAATATGGAGCTAATTACCAAATTCCCCGAGCCTAAGCCTAGCCTAAACCTACCATAAACCGTGTGTGTGTTGAGTTTGCGCCCTTTTATTAATTTTTAGATTTTTAGTTTGTGTCATTTTAATTTTAGGATTATTTTAGAATTTTTAGGTTTTATTTTCTATTTTTCTATTTTATTTTTATTAGTATAATTTTATTTTATTTTGATTTTTATTCTATTAGTTTTTAGTTTTAGTTTTATTTTATTTTATTAGGATTTTAATTTTTAGGATTTTAATTTATTTATTAGTTTTTACATTTTCTTTTTAGGATTTTAATTTTAAGTTTTATTAGATTTTATTTTGATTTTGATTTTATTTCTTTTTAGTTTCATTTTTTTATTGAGTCTTTATTTTATTTTATTTTGTATAGAAATTTAATTTTTAGATTTTTAGTTTTTATAGTTTTATTTTATTAGTTAGTTTGAGTGCTATTTTTAGGGATTCAAATTAAACACACACACAACCCCCTTATCCTACACTCTCATACACCCATTTACACCTAAACTAACATCCTCACCCTCACACACCTACTCTACACCCTCACACACACAACCCTCACCTATGCCATCTCCTACCTCCAACCACCTTCTCTCTCCTCTCACCTAACCTAACCTCCATTAACACAAACAACAAAACCTATTTCTCTCTCCACAAACCCATCTCTCATCACTTCCACACCAACCCAACAACTTCTCTACCCTGCATCCTCATCTCTGCCGTCCGACCACCTAGCCTAACCTGAAACCTGCCGGGCCCCACCTGCGACACCACCTCCGGTGACCTGCTAGCACCCAAACCTCCTACGATCGCGACCCTGCAGACCCCAAACCCTAACTCCGGCACTCTGGCTGGCGTTCCTTCCCTCCGACGTTCCTATCAGCGTTCCTCCTAGCCCCAAACCCAATCCGGCCTCTCTCTCTCTCCTCGATCCACCTGAGCCCATACCCGCCGGCGAACCATCTGCTCGCCGGACCTCAAACCAGCCACCGGTGACTACCGGAGCAACCCAAACCCGAGTCCTACCCTGGCTTAGACCCGCGATTATCATCACACAATCACCAACCCATTTTGAGCCTTCAACCCAAACTCGCGTTTGACCTGCCACTTCTTCAAACCCCATACCCATTTACCTAGACCCATCTCTCATTTCAACCCAAAACCCATTTATCATCTCAATCCATTTCCCAAGCCTCACATGATTTCTCCATCTGCTTGCAAACCAAAGCCGAAACCAAAATAACAAATAAACCTCATCTCATAAAGAACCCACATGTGCCATAAAACCCAACTTATTCCCTTAAAACCAATTTACCCAAATACCCTTAAAAACACCCCAACTACCTACTTTAAGCCACTTCCAAAAATAACCCCTAACCAAATAAGATTATATCCTCACACCTCACCTTTCCACATGACCTCAGCATAACCACATGCACTCTTCTAACGCCTAAATTACCCTCACCTTGATTCCAAAACCTCTCCCTATTTTATCCTACACCATGAACCTTCCAAAAATACCCCTAGCTCCATGCCTATTATAAATTGAAGATGAAGACCCAATAGGGGGGAGCTTTTTAGAGAAGAAGACTAGAGAGAGAAAGTTAGGGAAAGATAGAAAAATTAGTGAATTCTAGAGAGAAAAATTAGTAGAGAAAAATTGTACACACTTGAGTGCATATTGGATTGAATATAAGTGCAATTGCTTCTCTCCTATATGTTGGTTTGAATATCTTCTATCTTTCTCTTTAAGTTTTTAGTAAGTTTTATTAGATTGTTAATAATTGAATTGTTACTATGGTTGGCTAATCACTCCATTCAAGGAGTGAAATGAAGCCCCATATAATTAATTGATTGCATTAATTAATCTAGTTTACTTAGTTTCATTTAGTTAATTTTTCTTTTCATTCCTACTTGAGTTTATGCATTGAGAAATGGTAAACTATCCTTGAAAAAGGATTAAAATATAATATATTCTTAATTTGTGGATTCAAACTAGAGATAGTTTCACCCACTAATTAGATTATATTAAATTTTATATTACTCATACATTAAAATTTTGTTTGATTTAAGATTTATTATATGGATCTATTCTAGCGAGTGATTGATATAATACTTCTAAGTCAATTATTCAATTGAGTTGTGGGAATGAAGATTAGATTAACTAAATTATATTAGTTTGTTTTGTCAATTGATGAAAATTAATTGATAAGATGATAAAATATTTCGAAACTTAGTATACTAGAATAATTAACACATTTAATTGATAAAGTGGTGGTTAAGTTTCACTCCTTGAATATTTCTAAACATTTAAGTTCATCTCAATTGTTATTACTTAGTTCTTATTTGGCACACTAGTTAGTTTGTTAATTTCATCTCTTATATTAGTTTATAGTTAATTCACCTCACCTCACCTACTTGTTTTAATATTTGAAAAACATAAAAAATTAGAAAAACCCAAAAGTAAAAAAAAAAGGATCAAGTGAATAATATTCTTAATACTCTCATGTTTAGCATGTTCACTCCTTAGATTATGATTGACATCCTTACTTACCACTCTACACTTGAGTTTGATATAATTTTTTTAGGTATTTTAAGGACTTTGATTGTAGGAGCTTTTCAAGCAACGACGAAAAGAAAATAATACACCGAAAAGTTCTTTCTATCAGGAGGCAACATAGTTAGTCAAAGGATAGGTAGTTTAAATAACATAAAGTATCATCCTTGATAATGAGAATCCTGGGAGAACTACATAAATTAGCTCCACACTAACACCATCCCTCAAACAAAAATTAATCGCATTCTTCAAAAAGCGAAAAGGTGTATTTTCCTGGAGTCATGAAGACATGACCATAATTGATCCTAGTTTCATTTTCCATGAGCTTAACATCAGAGAGGATGCCAAGATGATCAAATAAAGGTGTAGGGTATTTAGCCCTGAAAAAAATATGGCCATCCGGGAGGAAGTGGACAAGCTATAAAAGGAACATTTCATTGTTGATGTCAAGTATCCTGATTGGTTAACAAATGTAGTGATAGTTAAAAGGAAAAATAACAAGTGGAGCATGTGTGTGGATTTTATGGATCTAAACAAAGCATGTCTAGAAGATCATTTCCCTTTCCCTAGGATTGATTAATTGGTTAATGCAACAACGGGTCATGAACTGCGCAGTTTTATGAATGACTTCTCTAGTTATAACCAGACTAAAATGAATCCTGAAGATAGGGAAAGTAATTCTTTCATTACGAGCCGAGGAACATATTGCTATAATGTTATACCCTTTGGGTTGAAAAATGCAGGGGACACTTACCAGAGGTTAGTAAAAAATGTGTTATGCCCTTGTGCCTTATCCATTTTTGCAGGAGATTCTTGCATTTTATTTATACCATCAGGAGGATCATCTAGTGTACAAGGAGAATTTATATAATTATAATCCCTCAGTATTTGTCTATTGCTACTACTCGACTGATTGATTAGATGTGGAGGACGAATTATCTCAAGTTCTTCATGGAGATCATAATCACCTAAATACTTGCTTATTAAACACTGGGGAATAACATAAGGAGGAATCCATTTGGTTTCTAGCTTGAATGGAGCCTTATCGCAAACTAAGAAATTGGGATCATTCCATTGTCATAACTCACTATTTTGATCATACTGTAGCAAGGTTAGCAAATTGATCCATCCCTATTTATAGCATTCACGGTGACTCTGTGCAAGAAGATTATCCACATGACCTAAAGACTCATTATAACCTTCCATCCAAAGCTCCTTTGGCTGTTTATGGAATTGAAAGGTCAACCGATTAACTTGATTCTTAAAATTCTTGAGAACATCATTCTTGATCTTTAGTTGAATAGATTTATCAGCAAGGGATTTATCTTTGGGCTTCAACTAAGTGGAAAAATTACCAATAATAGTAATCTTAGCTCTTAATTGGTAAGCTTGGTCGTCTAGAGTTTTCTTAGTCCTCTCCTCATCTATAGTTGGTCAAATGATTATCCTCTGCCTGGAAGTTTTCCCAGATTTAGTCTTGGTCTTTAGTAATGTCTCCAACTCATCCAGAAGTCTAGCATTCGCAAGCTCTAAAAAGGAAGTTCCTTCACTTGACAATGACTCAGAAGATTTCTTTTGACTCTCCAACTTATTTTTTAGACGATTATTCTCCTCTTCAAGTAGATTGCCAACCTCCCAAGCTTCTTTAACTTCTCGCTATAGAATAAATTCCTTCCTTTTGTACACGGAAGTATAATCTTCGAGTTTCTTGTCGAAACCCCAACCTTCACTCAATGCTTTATATTTAGCCTCATAGTTAGAATGTAGTAATGCCAAAAACAATTTATGGTCTTCTTGCAGTTGCTCAGTCATTTTATAATAAGCTGCATGATTAGCAACAACCCGGTCTAATAAATAATGGATGTGTATATATGATTCTCTAACTTGGTCGGATGCATCAGGTCCAAGTAATTCGACCAAGTATTCTTCAGATAGGGGAACATGGCTAGCTTTCAGAAGGTTTCTACTCCTCCCGAACAAGTCGAATTCAATAAAAAATATAGCTCTTTCCCTAACATCAAATTGAAACTATAGATCTTTTCCTAAGAATTTAGTGTTAGTAAACAATGTGTTTGAGGAACATATTGGGAAGAATATGGAAGTGTACTTTGATGATATGCTCACTAAGATCAAGAAATCAATGGATGTGTATGTTGATGATATGCCCACCAAGAGCAAGAAATCATTAGATCACATCACAGATCTTCGTAAAACGTTTGACCAACTAGAAAAATATAAAATGAAGCTTAACCCAACCAAGTGTGTGTTCGGCATACAAGAAGGAATGTTCCTCGGTTTTATAGTAAATCAGCGAGGGATAGAAGCAAACCCCATCAAGATCAAAGCCTTGATTGAGATGAAATCCCTAACTTGCAAAAAAGATGTTCAAAAACTCACTTGAGCAACCGATTTGTGTCTTGAGCAATGTATAAATGCTTACCTTTATTTAAGGTGCTTAGAAAGGCCTTCGAATGGAATGAGGGGTGTGAAGAGGCATTTCACGAGCTCAAAAGTTCGTGGGATCTCCACCATTATTGTTCCAACCAATTCTGGGAGAGAGGCTATATTTGTACTTAGCTATTGAAGCTCACTATATAGTTGACTCACTTGAGTCTATACTATATAGGAGCTCAACTAGTTTGGAAAAGAAGACAAAATTAAGTCGAGTCACTCCTACTTCATTGCATCTTCATGGAACGTTAGATAATTTTACATATGACTCTCCATATATAGTTGATCCTTTACCAATTGAGACACCAGAAGTACCTCAACGTGTTTCTAAAGATCATCCCTTAGATAATATTGTTGGTAACCCTAAAGAGCCAGTGTGTACAAGATCCCAATTACGTAATGGTTCTCATTATGCATGCTTTGTTTTTTAATCGAACCAAAGAATGTAAATGAAGCACTCAATGAATCATTTTGGATAGGCGATATGCAAGAAGAGCTAGTCCAATTTAAAATTCATAACGTGTGGTATCTCGTGCCTAGACTAGAAAATAAAAAGGTTATTGGCACTCGTTGGATTTATAAAAACAAAACAGAAGAGTCAGGGATGATAATTAGAAATACAGCTAGATTAGTTGACTAAGGTTACTCTCAAGTTGAAGGAATAAATTTCGAGGAAACTTTTACCCCTCTCACAGGCCATAAATCTGTTCGCTTGCTCTTAGCCATATCTTGTCACTCACAATTCACACTTTATCAAATGGATGTGAAATCCACCTTTTTAAATGGTATTTTGGTAGAGGAGACTTATGCTGAACAACCGAAAGGCTTTAATAATCCTTATTACCCAAACCATGTTTATAGATTTAAAAAGGCTCTATACGGTTGAAAGAAAGCCCATCGGGTCTAGTACGAATGCTTGCCCACCTTTTTAATCAATAAAGGTTTCAACGAGGTGGAAATGACCAGACATTATTTGTTAAACGCTTTAACAAATAGGTCTTAATAGCTCAAGTCTATTTTGATGACATAATATTTAGTTCCACTTCCCAATCTGAGGTTAAAGAGTTTTCTAAAATTATGCTTGGATAATTCCAAATGTCTCTTATGGGGGAGCTACAATATTTCTTAGGACCTCGAGTCAAACAAAATGATAATGGGTAATTCATATTGCAATCTAAGTACGCAATAGAGTTACTAAAGAAATTTGGTTTAGATAATTCCAAAATTTCTACGACTCCTCTGAATACTTCTACAAATCTATCCAAATATGAACTTGGGAAACCTATAGATCCTACCCTATATAGAAGCATGGTAGGCAACCTGTTATACTTAACATCCTCTCAACCTGATATAATGTATGCTATTTGTATTTATGCCCATTACCAAAGTGCGCCTAAAGAAAGTCACCTTCTATGTGTTAAATGTATAATTAAGTATGTTAGAGGAACAATAAACCAAGGTATATGGTACACAAAAGATACATCTAGCATAATTGTAAGATACACCGATGCTTATTGGGTTGGGTGTTCTGATGACAGTAAAATCACATCAGGTGCTTGTTATTATAAAGGTTATAATTTGGTAGGATGGAGTTGTAAAAATCAAAATTGCACTTCACTTTCCACATTAGAATTTGAATATATAGCATCAGGAAGTTGGTACGCTCAATTAATGTGGATAAAACAAATGCTTAGTGATTATGGCATTGAAGATGAAAAGGTAACCCTATACTCCGATAATTAAAGTGCGATAATACAGTTGAACGTTCTCGTACTAAACACATTAACATAGGACATCATTTTATACGAGAATTAGTTGAATCTACAGAATTAGAGATAAATTATTTATCCACTGAATATTAACTAGCTGATTTGTTCACTAAACTATTAGATAATATACAGTTTGAATCCTTAAGAAAATCCATTTTTATGATAATGCCTGAATAAAATCCTATCACCTATTATTATATCCTCCAATAGCTTTCTTGTTTAGAATTCATCTTTGAGGATATAAGGCACGGTCGTTTCAAAAATCATAAAAGCCACCTTTATCTCTATTTTATATAGAGACCCTTGAAGTGACCTGTTGTCTAATTTAGGTTGATAGATTTATTTCATACTTCATATTTGGTTCTTGTGATTATTCACCCCTTGCCCATTTGAGACAAAACGGGAGAGAGATATTTGAGTCCGTCTTGGACATTTTATTTTATAAATTCAACTAAAATTCTTGATCTTTGCCATGAGCTACTTTATTTTTTCAGGAATCAGTACCATTACTACCATCGGATACATTTAGGGTATTGGTCTGTATATAGTTGAGTTATGTACTTTTCATTTTCTAGGAAATGGGGTAGATAGACTTTATGTATAGGATTAAGTTTTTCTTATCTTTTATTATCCCTATGAGTCCTAGATGACTCAAAGGAGATTTTTTCTCTCATTTCGAATTGGGGAGATTGAAACACGCTATATAGTTGACTCACTTGAGTCTATACTATATAGGAGCTCAACTAGTTTGGAAAAAAAATAAAAATTAGGCTGAGTCACTCCTACTTCATTGCATCTTCAAGTAACTTCAAGAATATCAACATCAGCAAAGATAAATGGTTTTCAGGTAGAAAATCAACACAATACACACTCTAGGATTGCACATTTTCATATTTCATTTCATATATGAGGTGTGTTTGTTTATTTGGATTAAAAAGAATATTTTGCATTTATCAAGAATTTTTAGGATTTTTTAATCATTTAAAATCTATTTTAAAGAATTAAATTTAGGGTTTTAAAATGTATGGGATTAATTTTCATATATTGAAACTTCCTAAAAAATGCATTGGGTAGAATTCGAAATCTCTAGAGATATTTGTGTATGCAAATGATATTTTTAAAAGATAAAAAACACTCATTTTTCAACCATTGATAACCGTACACGTGTTGGCTTGTTGATGGATGGATTTGTGTTTCTTTTGTGTCTAAGATAAGAGTTTCAATCTTCACCGTTCGATCACATGTAATCTAAGGTCTGCATGTTATCTTGATCGATCGTTGTGACATTAAAAATAACCAATCAAAATATTAGCTTGAGCAGTGCATTGTTAGCCACAAGATTAAGAGTTGGAACAGTCGAATTAATCTGAACCCTTGATTTGCCTCAGGCTTCTAGACCTTTCCATCACCAGTATAAATAAGTGCCTTCGTCTTCACAATTTTACTCTATGAAAGGCTAAGGGTTTGAGAGAAAAAAGAGAGAGAAAAGAGAAGAAAAATAAAAAGAGAGAAAACATATAAAACACAAACGAAACTCTACCTAATTTTCTTTAGAATTTTTTTTGAGAGTTTAGGGTTTTCTGGTTTACTTTTTAGATCCTCTTGGGTCTAAATCTCTCACTCAATAGCTTCATACGAACTAGATCTCAAGGTGTAAAGACCTTCATGGATGTTTTCCCAATTTGGGTGGGGCTTTACAATGTAAAAAATCTTTGGCTCTTATGTGTGCTGCTTTATTTTCCATAGCTATAATATGCTACATAGACTTAGGATTTAAACTAAAAACCTATTTCCAACAATCTTGAATAATTTCTTCTAACAAACAGTTTTTATCACACCTTGTGTACTAATCAAGAATTTTATAAGAGTCTCTTCAAAAAGTAGTTCAAAACTTATTAAACCTTTTTAACACAAGTTAAAATAACCTAGTGAGGATTTTTCAATTTGTATCACAACTGAGTATTTTGATTTCTCAAAAAAATTTCATCCTGTACTTTGAGCCTGTTTACAAAATCTTTTTAATGGATGAAAAATTTGAGCGTCTTGGAAATCAATCCTCCCCTCTTTGATGGAACTAATTTCCCTTATTGGAAGGTAAGGATGATTGCTTTCATCTAAGTTACATTGGGAGATGATGTCTCGTAAGCTATTAAAAATGGTTATTCTCATCCAACCAAGCCTATAACAGAAGGTATCAATGAGAGGATAAAGAAGCTCCTCAGTGAGTTTACTAAAGAAGAAAAACATGCCTATTTAAGTAATAATTAAGGAAAGAAAGCAATTTTTATGTCTGTCAATGAACATGAGTTTAAATGAATCTCTATCTGCTCAACATTTAAGGAAGCTTGGGATGCGCTAGTCACAACCCATGAAGGGGATGAACGTGTTAAGGCTACCAAAACACAAATATTGATACATGAGTATAACACCTTTCTTATGCATGAGTCTGAGACCTTTGATGAATTTTACATTAGATTGACTAATATCATAATGAAATTTCATGTTAATGGTGTAATGCACAATAGGAAATAAATTATATCTAAAATCTTAAGATCCTTTCCCCCTTTACTTTAATAATAAAAGGTATGCAATTGAGGAGATAGACGATCCATACCTGACCACTGAACTCCTCACTAGCAAACTTAGGAATGTAAAAATGGAACTTGAATTTAAAAAACATATCTCCAATAATCAGAAAAGGCAGTCTAGTTATAATGTTGTATTTCAGTCCAAAATGACTTCACCTCAATTAATTACGCCTAATATTAAATTTGACTCTAATAAGGAATGTGATTTGGAAACCTTGAATAACCAGATAGCCCTTATGTCAAAACACTTTAAGAAAATTATATAGTTTAGAAACAACGTTACTTCTAAACAAGGGAAACCTACTTATCCTAACCATTCCAATAACAAGCCTCATGAGAGGAATCAGGATAAACACAATACTGAGACCAACCATTGAACTCAAAGAGACCTTAAAAAATACTCAGTGTTTCAGATGTGGTAAAATGGGTCACTTAGCTACTAATTGTAGGGTAAAACTGAATAACACTACTAGAGCACATATCAGTAAGACTTGGGATGATTCAAGCGATTCAGAAGAAGATGAGCCTGAATCATGCAATAATTTTGACCCTTGCATGTCCTTTATTGATAAAATTATATATGCTGATGATATGTCTACTAGTAATAATGAACTTGATGCTATCCTGCTTAGTTCTGTTATGTCCTATGATGTCTTTCCTATTTCTGGATTATTCTCACTCTTCATAGATAATGTTAATGTCGTTGATACTACTATTAGTAACTCTACAACGATGTGTGTGAGTCAAAGTGAACGCAACAAAGACAAATTAAATGTGTGTGTGAGTATGAAAAATGAAATGTTAGGGGACAATTCACACACTACACTTAATGTGTCCGATAATGATGATCTCCCTAACATTCACACACTATACACTAAAACACTTAGGAAGAGAGGCAAACTCGAAAACAATGTCAAGGACCTAATTGAAAGAATTGAAGCCTTAAGCCTAATGGTGATGTAGAACACTGAGGATTATACAAATCAATGTTTGGCCTATGAATCCAAACCCAAATATTTTGTTGAAAAAATTAAAGAACTTTCTGAATCAAATGAAGTTTTGGAAAGAAATATAAAGCAACCTTGATATAATTGGAACAATCTAAAGAAATGGTTTCAACTGTCTTAAAAAAAATTAAGTTTGAAAATAAATCCAATTGTTTTAAAGATTGTGTTGCCTTTAGTAAAACAATTTATGAAGACAAAACAGGCATAGGTTTTGATAAAAAAATTAAGACACAAACTAAACCTTTACAAACTATAAAATTTGTGTCTTTTGGAAAAAGACCTACTGATCTATGTCCTGATTTTCAATCTTTAAAATTTTATTTTGAGAATAAACAAAAAGGGCTAGATAACTTGATGAAAAATTGTCCAAAGCCTACTAATGAACCTAAGGCCAAATATGTTTGCCCCCTTATTAGGAGATTTGAACCTGAATGGAAAACTGTTGAAGTTAGACCTAAGATTAATGTCCAGCAAATGGATAAACCTATTTTCAAAGATTTTAGAAATCAAAGAAAATCGTTTAGCCACCAATATTGTTCATACATTGATGTTTATGGATAGTGTCTCGATGAATATTTTCAAAAATGATTGTATAAGCTTGTCTATAAATCACGTGTTTATAAAAACTTTAAGTCGAGAACATTGAACATAATAGAGGAATGGTATGTTCAATTACTGAAAAAGAAGTAGATATTTAATAAGGAAAATGGGAAAATAAAGAGGTTGGCTCGGATAAAATACCCACAGAGGTGTGGAGAACCCTTTGAAGTCTAGGGGTAGATGGTTAACAGGCTTTTTAATAAAATTTTAAGAGAAGAAAACATGCCAGATGAGTGGAGGAAAAGCACCATAATATCTTTGTATAAAAATAAAGGGGATATACAAAACTGTGATAATTATAGAGGAATCAAATTGATGAGTCACACTATGAAATTATGGAAAAATGTTATAGAATAAAGATTAAGAAATGAGTCTACTATCTCAGAAAATCAATTTGGAATTATGCTAGGGAGATCCACTACAGAAGTTATTTACTTATTAAGACAGTTAATGGAGAAATGTAGAAGTAAGAGTAAAATGTTATATATGGTATTTATATATCTAGAAAAAAGCTTATGATAGAGTACCTAGGGATATAATTTGGTTGGATGTAAGGAGGAAAAAATACCTATGAGTTATATTAAAGTTATTGAAGATATGTATGGTAACACAAAGACTAGACTAAGGACCATATGTAGAGAAACTAATGACTTTGCAATTAAAGTGGGTTTACATCAAGTATCCGCCTTAAGTACTTATGTATTTGCCATAGTTTTGGATAAGATTACTAAGGACATTCAAGAAGATGTCCAATGGTGTATGTTGTTTGCGGATGATATAGTTTTAATAAACACTTTAAAAAAAAGCTTAGCGATGAGAGTAGATATTTGGAGAAAAGCCTTAGAGTCGAAGGGACTAAAAATCAGTAAAATAAAATGGAATTTATGGAATGTAAATTTAATAACGAGGAGTCGAGTAATATAATGTTAAAGATTGAAGAAAAAGTGATCAACCAAACTAATAAATTTTGTTATCTAGGTTCAACGTTACAAAGTGATGGGGATATTGATAGGGATGTATGAGTAGAATATCAACTGGTTGGATGACAAGGAGACAAGCGAGTGGAATGTTATACGATAAAAGCATAACTAATAAATTAAAAGGAAAATTTTATAGAACAGTTGTTAGGCCAGCGACCTTGTATATAGCGGAGTGTTGGGCGTTAAAGAAGAAATATGAACAAAGTCTCGATGTTAGTGAGATGAGGAAGCTCCGGTGGATGATGGGATTTACTAGAAAGGACAAAATTAAAAACCAATACGTGAGAGAAAATTTAGAAGTAACCCCCATTAACGATAAATTAAGAGAGAGTAGACTTAGGTGGTACGAACATGTGTTGTGTAGACCAGTAGATGCCCATATAAGAAGAGGAAGATTGTTGGAAATAGAGGGTAAAAGAAAAAGAGGTCGCCCTAAGATATCGTGGGAAGAAATCATTAGGAGAGACCTTAAGGAATTCAACTTAAGTGATAATATGCATATAATAGATTAGAATGGAAAAGGAGAATCTATGTGGCCGACCCCATATGATGGGATTAAGGCTAGGTGGATGATGATGAGACAAAGAAGAAATAATTATATACTTCGTAAGAAGCCCAACAAAAACTCTAACTATAGGAATAGGAAGAAACTATCTCATAAATAAGAAGAAATTTAAGGGGAAGAGTCCTAAATCTATTACTAAACCAAAAGCTCACAAACCTTTTAAAACTAGATCTATATGGGTTAGAAAAGATCTAATACCCCAGTTGAAGTGAAATATAGTGATTAGTGCTTTAAAAGATGAACACACTGCTTCTGGTTGGTACTTAGACTCTGAATGTTCCAAACATATGACCGAAGATGATACTAAATTAATCCACAAAATTGACTTCTTAGGAGGAAATGTTTTATCAGTTCAGATCATAGGCAAAGGAACACTCTAAGAAAAATAAATCCTTATTCTCAAAGATGTCCTATTAGTGGTCTTAAAGCTAATTTGTTAAGCATGTCACAATTTTGTGACTCTAATCATACAGTCACATTCTCAAAAACTAATTATAAAATCTTAAATGAGAATGGTGATTGCATCCTTATTGGTCACAGGACCTCAGATAATCGTGACACAGTAAATCCAGTTAATGAGACTTGTAGGTTAGCCATAATTAAAGACACTCAAATCTGGTATAATCGTTTGGGTCACAAAAATTATAATAATCTTAGAAAATTAAGCTCACAAGATATAGTTAGAGGTTTGCCAAAAATAAAACATATTTCATCTATTGTTTGTGGTCCATGTTCGGAAGAAAAAATAGTTAAATATGCTCATAAGAAAGTTAAAGAAACTTTAACAATAAAACCTCTAGAGCTAATCCACATGGATCTCATGGGTCCTTCCCGAACTGTAGGCCTTTGTGGTAAAATTTATATTTTGGTTATGGTGGATGATTTTACTCGATTCACTTGGGTAGCATTTTTAAAGAAAAAATCTAATACATTCAGAGAATTTTTAAAAATTCTTGTAAGAATCGAGAATGAAAAGGATACCCAAGTCAATCGAATTTGTAGTGATAGAGGAGGTGAATTTAAAGAGTTAGGCATAAAAAAAATGCTGTAACTATAATGGTTACCTACACGAGTTCAGTGCACCTAAAATACCTCAGCAGAATGGTGTTGCCGAGCATAAAAATTGCACAATCAAGGAAATGGCTAGGGTAATGATACATGCTAAGAACTTGCCATAATACTTTTGGGTTGAGGCAGTTCAAATAGAGTGTCATATTATCAACAAAGTATTCCTCGTAAAAACACCAAACAAACGTCTTATGAACTTTGGTATGGCAAAAACCCAACTTAAAATATTTTCGAACTTTTGGGAGTATTTGCTACATTTGCAAAGAGAGAGAACACCTGTCTAAATTTGAAACCCGTGGTGATAAAGAAGTATTTTTGGGTTACTCCCCTAATAGTTAGGCTTATTGTATTTATAATTTGCGTACCAAAATCATAATAGAATCGATAAATGTGATAGTGAGTGACAGTAATGTCGAGAGTAAAGAATAAGGGTCAATTATAGTGAACGAGTCTGAAAATAGTTTTACCTATGACTCTCCAGAGATAGTTGATCCTTTACCAACTGAGACACCAGAAGTACCTCAATGGGTTTCTAAAGATCATCCCTTAGATAATATTTTTGGTAACCCTAAAGAAACAGTGTGTACAAGATCCCAATTACATAATGGTTCTCATTATGCATGATTTGTTTTTTAATCTAACCAAAGAATGTAAATGAAGCACTCAATGAATCATTTTGGATAGGCGATATGCAAGAAGAGCTAGTCCAATTTAAAATTCATAACGTGTGGTATCTCGTGCCTAGACTAGAAAATAAAAAGGTTATTGGCACTCGTTGGATTTATAAAAACAAAACATAAGAGTCAAGGATGATAATTAGAAATACAACTAGATTAGTTGCCTAAGGTTACTCTCAAGTTGAAGGAATAGATTTCGAGGAAACTTTTACCCCTCTCACAGTCCTTAAATCTGTTCACTTGCTCATAGCTTGTCACTCATAATTCACACTTTATCAAATGGATGTGAAATCCACCTTTTAAAATGAATTTTGGTAGAGGAGACTTATGTTGAACAAACGAAAGGATTTATTAATCCTCATTACCCAAACCATATTTATAGATTTAAAAAGGCTCTATACGGTTGAAATCAAGCCCCTCGGGTCTGGTACGAATGCTTGTCCACCTTTTTAATCAATAAAGGTTTTAATGAGGTGGAAATGACCAGACATTATTTGTTAAACACTTTAACAAATAGGTCTTAATAGCTTAGGTCTATTTTGATGACATAATATTTGGTTACACTTCCCCATCTGAGGTTAAATAGTTTTTTAAAATTATGCTTGGATAATTCCAAATATCTCTTATGCGGGAGCTACAATATTTCTTAAGACCTCAAGTCAAACAAAATGATAATGGGTTATTAATATTGCAATCTAAGTACGCAATAGAGTTACTAAAGAAATTTGGTTTAGATAATTCCAAAATTTTTAGGACTCCCCTGAATACTTCTACAAATCTATCCAAATATGAGCTTGGGAAACCTATAGATCCTACCCTATATTAGGGGTGGCCGTGGGCCGGGCCTGGGCAGGCCCGGTCGGGCTCGGGCCGGGCTTGAAAAATTAAGTGTTATCCCAAGCCCGCTCGGGCCTAGATCGGGCCTTATTATGTAATCCCAAGCCCGCCCAGATTTGAAAGCTCTTTACCCAGGCCCGCCCGATCGAGCCCTATTATGTTAATTAAAAGATTTTTTTAAAAATTAAAATACCTATTTTTTTATTTAAAGACCAATTTTTTTAATTAAAAATCTGTTTTAAACTCTATATATTTCAAAGTCCATATAGAAAGTTTCTCACTTTACATGAAAAGACTTGGTATACGTTTTTATATTTATAGAAGTCCCCCCCCCCACACACATATATATATATATATATATATATATATATATATTTCGGGCCTCGGGCCGGGCCGGGCCTCATCGGGCTTAAGAACTCATGCCCAAGCCCGCCCGAAAAAAAATTGGGCCTATAAAATTTTGCCAAGCCCGCTTTGCGGGCCTATTTACCTTACCCAAGCGCTATTTTTTTATTGGGCGGGTTGGGCGGGCTTGGCGGGCCTATGGCCACCCTTACCCTATATAGAAGCATTATAGGCAGCCTGTTATACTTAACATCGTCTCAACCCGATATCATGTATGATGTTTGTATTTGTGCCCATTACCAAAGTGCGCCTAAAGAAAGCCACCTTCTATGTGTTAAACGTATAATTAAGTATGTTAGAGGAACAATAAACCAAGGTATATGGTACACAAAAGATACATCTTGCATAATTGTAGGATACACCGATGTTGATTGGGCTGGGTGTTCTGATGACAGTAAAAGCACATCAGGTGATTGTTATTATAAAGGTAATAATTTGGTAGGAGGGAGTAGTAAAAATTAAAATTGCACTTCACTTTCCACATTAAAATTAGAATATATAGCATTAGGAAGTTGGTGCGCTCAATTAATGTGGATAAAACAAATGCTTAGTGATTATGGCATTGAAGAAAAAAAGATAACCCTATACTCCTATAATTAAAGTGCGATAATCCAGTTCAACATTCCTGTACTAAACACATTAAGATAAGACATCATTTTATACAAGAATTAGTTGAATCTACATAATTAGAGATAAATTATTTATCCGCTGAATATTAACTAGCCGATTTGATCACTAAACTATTAGATAATATACGATTTGAATCCTTAAGAAAATCCATTTGTATGATAATGCCTGAATAAAATCCTATCACCTATTATTATATCCTCCAATAGATTTCTTGTTTATAATTCGTCTTTGAGGATATAAGGCACGGTCGTTTCAAAAATCATAAAAGCCACCTTTATCTCTACTTTATATAGAGACCCTTGAAGTGACCTGTTGTATAATTTAGGTTGATAGATTTATTTCATACTTCATATTTGCTTATTGTGATTATTCACCCCTTTCCCATTTGAGACAAAACGGGAGAGAGATATTTGAGTCCGTCTTGGACATTTTATTTTATAAATTCAACTAAAATTCTTGATCTTTGCCATGAGCTACTTTATTTTTTTAGGAATCAGTACCATTACTACCATCGGATACATTTAGGGTATTGGTCTGTATATAGTTGAGTTATGTACTTTTCATTTTCTAGGAAATGGGGTAGATAGACTTTATGTATAGGATTAAGTTTTTCTTATCTTTTATTATCCCTACGAGTCCTAGATGACTCAAAGGAGATTTTTTCTCTCATTTCGAATTGGGTAGATTGAAACACGCTATATAGTTGACTCACTTGAGTCTATACTATATAGGAGCTCAACTAGTTTGGAAAAAAATACAAAATTAGGCTGAGTCACTCCTACTTCATTGCATCTTCAAGTAACTTCAAGAATATCAACATCAGCAAAGATAAATGGTTTTCAAGTAGAAAATAAACACAATACACACTCTAGGATTGCACATTTGCATATTTCATTTCATATATGAGGTGTGTGTGTTTATTTGGATTAAAAAGAATTTTCTACATTTATCAAGAATTTTTAAACATTTAAAATCTATTTAAAGAATTAAATTTTGGGTTTTAAAATGTATGGGATTAATTTTCATATATTAAAACTTCCTAAAAACTGCCTTGGGTAGAATCCGAAAGCGCTAGAGATATTTGTGGATGCAAATGATATTTTTAAAAGGATAAAAACACTCATTTTTCAGCCATTGATAACCGTACATGTGTTGGCTTGTTGATGGATGGATTTGTGTTTCTTTTGTGTCTAAGATAAGAGTTTCAATTCTCATCGTTTAATCATATGTAATCTAAGGTCTGCATGTTATCTTGATCGATCCTTAAGACAATAAAAAGAACCAATCAAAATATTAGCTTGAGCGGTGCATTGTTAGCCACAAGATTATGAGTTGGAATAGTCGAATTAATTTGAACCCTTGATTTGCCTCAGGCTTCCAGACCCTTCCATCACCAGTATAAATAAGTGCCTTCATCTTCACAATTTCAATCTTTGAAAGGCTGAGGGTTTGAGATAAGAGGGAAGAAAAATAAAAAGAGAGAAAAACTAGAAAACACAAACGGAACTCTACCAAATTTTCTTCAGAAAATATTTTTGAGAGTTTAAGTTTTTCTGGTTTACTTTTTATATCCTCTTAGGTCTAAATCTCTCACTAAATATCCTCACACAAACCAAATCTCGTTTCTAATTTTAGAAACGTGAAGATCTATTTCAGTGATACGATCACTTAGATCGTAGTTTTTTTTTTATTTCTTTATTAAGAAACCATTCTCTCATGTTGGAACTGTTTTGTAACTATTGTAATTCTATTTATCCAAGATTTCTCTATTTTTTACAAACCTGAAATAAAGACTTCTATATTTCAGATCTGCTAAATTTTTCAGTTCGATTTTTTTTATATATAAATAATTTCTAAAGAATCTCTTTTTTAAAGATTCTAAAGATTTATAGATTTGAAACCTTTCTGAGAAAAAAGTCTAAGTCTAATTTCAGTAGTGTGAAAAAGAGGATTCATACTTAGACGTTTTGTAATTTGTAGGTGTTGCTTGTAATTAAGTGTGTGTGAGTGCATGCATGTGATTTGGGGATAACACTCACAATAAATTCACCCACCATCACTTAAGAGTGTTGTTGGTTGAGATATTCTGGCCGTTTAAGTTGATGTAAAGCTAATGGAGCAAAGGAGGCAAGATAAAGAACGAAGAGGACAACATTAGATCCTTAAAGAAGTCATAAAATAACCAAGGAGTTTAGTTATATTTATGATATAGAATAGGTATGTTTTATGTGTGTATCTCGTTGAATGCTTGTAAAAATTAAACTGTTTTAGCAAATTTTTGTTTCGAGGTGTAGAGACCTCCATGGATGTTTCCCCAATTTGGGTGGGGTTTTACCACGTAAAAAATCTTTGACTCTTATGTTTGCTTCTTTATTTTTCGTAGCTACAATCTGCTACATAAACTTAGGTTTTAAACTAAAAACCTATTTCCAAAAATCTTGAATAATTTGTTCGAACAAACTATTAAAGTCTCTGTGGATGCTCAGACTAACTTCTCTCTCGATCCTAAAGTCTCGGTGACAGGGAACGTTTGAAGTTTGTTCAGTATTGGGGTATATCGAGTAAGCTTTCATAGCTATTAAACACTAGGGTAAAGTGGTTTGATACGTACCTTAAAGGTTACTAAGTCTGAGCATCCCAGTATATCATGATCCATGGCAATGAAAAGCATTCCACCTATCACCGAGTTGCATCTCCTTTTTGCATATAGAAAAAATCTTTAGGAACACAACACAAAAATAATAGATACTTACGAGGCATTCGCTTTGACCAATTTTTCTAAAATTGTCAAATGGCCCGAGGCTGGTCCAAAATCCCTTAGATTCTAGGATGAATGTATTCCCCTTTTTACTTAAGATAAAATAATATCAATACACAAGTCATCGCCAAAACAGAATTCCCTTACGTTTGATTCCCCCAACCATATTTTATTTTAAGAAAATAATAGACCACAGTCTGATACTTCCTTGCTCCTCGCATGAAAAATGAGAGCTCTCGCCTGCTTACCCGAATCCAATGAAAGTTTGTTCAGTTCTTCGTTTTTAAAGATACTACCAAACAAAAAATATAAAAAATGCCGTCCACATAGGTAAATATAGATAAAATAATTTTATTAGAAAAATCATGCATATATGAGTCCTTATCCCCCCATGTATTGTCCTTCTGCCAGTCCTTCCATCTATAAAAACCTAAGTGAAAGTGCCCCGACTATTTTTGTAGTTACTGTTATTAGTAGAGAGGTCACACTAAGTTCTTACAAGAGAAACTCAACTTCTCGCTCTATGAAGACGTTTAGTTTTGATCAGTGAGCACCCTACCCATGATTGTCAAATTTGTTATGTCTTACATTTTGTGTCTATTGAACAAGACTAGTCCTCCTTATATCTCCCAGTCCTAGTCCTCCTTATATCTCTCAGTGCCCCCACTTCCATGTACCTTTTCCCCCTCATGGATACTATGAAACCTACAAGAAGTATCTCGAGTACCCACAAACCACCTTCTAAGTCCCCTAGGGGAAAAAATCTGTAGCTCCATATTGGTTGATGAGTTTATGCCCCTACCTCATAACCATAAGATAACGCTTTTCTATGAACTGCATCTCCTCTAGAAAGGCAACAGGAAAATGCAAACCACAAATGAGCTTACCAACATCAATAAGATGGCTCTCTATCCCGAATCTCATTTTTTGAAAAAATTCAAGATGCCAATATTCAAAATAAATAAAGGACTAGGCTCCCCATCCACTAACTTATCCAACTACCACCTCCAGATGTAGGTTCGAGGTATAGGCCTTAGAATGCTAGAGGATCTTCTCCTCCACTCTATTCGATGGATCCCTTACCTGGTATATGGGTCTAAAATGGGAGGGAACCGCCAAAACTTAGGATGATGTATTTCATGCTTTTCTTAAGTATTATGAACACAATGAAGAGCTTGTCATCACACGTAAAGACTTGAAAATGCTGAAGTAAGATCAGGGAGAGACAGTTCGTACTTTCATCACTCGTCGAAGAGAGATAGATGGTCAGATGATCAATATCCCCCAGGAAATTGATCATATCAAAATCATGATCAGAAACTTTCAGAATGGGGTACTGATTGAACTCAGGATCAACTAGTTCCCAGATTTTATGGCCCTAAACCACATAAGGTGTAATATTGAGGAACATTTTGATTCTATAGATACCAAATCTACTGAGGAACCTTGCTGAGCTGCAAATCACTTTTATGCTTGTAAGGACTCACTTGGAGCTTCCACACCTCACATTACCACTCTCGATGCCAATCCATAATCATAATCGTTCCTAGTTGTCTGGTTGAATCTAGAGAATGTTATTATACCTCAACCGACAAAGAGGTGTAAAATAAAATGACCACGACCTACAAGATTGAGAGAGTGGATCCTGGGGATGAGGATACGTTAGTCAAGGGGAAAGTCACAGAGGATATTGAGTCAATTATCCTGCATGACGAATGACCGAGCGTAAATTCTTCCGAATTTAGCCCCTTAAGTTAGTGATTTTAATATATCGAACAACGTAATTGAATCATTTTTAGTCCCTATCATTCTATTGTTCGTTTCTAACAAAATTCCGTAGTTTTTGTGTAATTGTGATAAAGATTTCAGGAATGGAATACAATAAAAGAAAAGAAGAAAATTAGAAGAAATGTAAAAGGACAAAAGTGTAAATTCCATTCAGAATTTAGAAGTAACGTCAAAAGTGAAGTTGAAGAGCATGAGTTCACAAGAGCATAGGAAGAAACGACATTCAAATTGGAGTTCTAGATCAAAAGATATGGTCAGTCAAAGTTTCAAGGAAAAAGTCAAACTAGAAGAATTTCGGACCGATCCGGTTTGGATCCGGATCCATCCGAATTGACAAAGTCTAGTAGCCCCCGGATTGATGACGAATCGATGAAAGAAAAAACTTCGGACCCATCCGACTAGGCCCAGACCGATCCGGTAAAAAGAAAAGAACCGATCCGGTGTATTCGGACCGATCAGAGGTTGAGCCGGACCGATCCGGTCGTGTGAAATGCTGACAATTAATTATTCAATTAAAACAGAGCAACTCTTGGAAAAACGTACCAACAAGCATTATTGGCTATCAATTTCGATACTTGGTGTTATAAAAGCTAGTGCCCTATATCATTCGAGAAAAAAAAAACCAAGAAAGTAGAGAGAGAATGGTAGCAAATTGTTAGTTATTGGTAGATTACAAATTAGCTAAAGAATTTGAGAGTTAGTTTTTGAGAGAAATATTCAGAAGTTTAAATTTCTTTCATAAGAACCTTAGTTTGTACTGCTGATTAAGGAGAAGTTATCTGGATTTCAATTTCAATTACTTCCCTGTTGCTGAATTCAAGTAATATCATTCTATTCTCTGTTACTTTATTATTTGCAGATTTATTTCCCATGTATTGTAGTTCCATAATTCTGAATATGAATTTGTTCTTCAATCCAATCATGAGTAGCTAAATTTCCCAAGGGTTGGGGTACATGAACTCAATCCAAGGAAGATTATCTATGTAGAAAACAGAGGTTAAATTACAATATTGATTGAATCGTGAAAGAAAATTATACAAAAACTGTCAATCTTTTAATCTCTCTTGCCCTAGGTACTTGAGATGTTTAAGAAAGCTTTGCTAGTATAATTTATCATTCACTGCTTTATACCTATTTTTGATTTCATATGATGCGGGCTTGAACCTCATATATGTAATGCTTAGAAGTTATAAAGGATGGATCTAATCAATTATTTTAATTTACAAATCTAGTATTCTCAATGATAATTTGCTAAGGATTGAGGGATTGTATTCTACCCTGTTTTCTCCTATTTGATTAAAAGTTTTTCCTGCAATTTTTAGTCTGTTTTCATTAAAATTTCCAGTTTGCTTTTGTTAAGAAAAGTTTTATTTCGCTAGAAATCTTCCAAAATCATTAATCATCTTTTTGTTTTATTTTAAAAAATCATTTTCAGATCTAATAAGTTTCCTGATTACTAGTTGACATTTTCTTTCCGTGTGGATTTGATCCCGACTTACCGGGTTATTACTTGAGCGATAGGTTTGCACTTGAACCTAGAGTGAACGCACTTTTAAGACAAATTCTAAGTCGCGTCAAGTTTTTGGCGCCGTTGCCAGGGAATTAAAAATTGTTAAATTTTCCAGAAAGTTATTTGTAACTACAAGTGATTTCTATATAAAAAAAAAACTTCATTTCATCTCTTATGTGCTTATGCTGAATTCATCCCCCACCCAAGTTCGCGAAAATCCTATAGCCGAAGCAAGTTCTGAAAATTCTGTGTCTTTTCCTTTTTGGGTTCCACCTCCTTCGCCTAATAATTCCATTACTAGTCGTACATTGAGTCAAACCCGGAGTGAGAATTCTGAACCTTTTGGTAGCGATATGTCGGAACATGGTAGTGTTGGTGTTGGTGCTGGAGAGGATGAGATACCTTATCTTCCTATGAAAGATTTGTTATTTCCGGAGCGAACTGTTACCCCTGGTTGCATTTTACTCCCGTATAATGCCGGTCAGTTCCATTTTCGGAATGGCATGATCCAAATCCTTCCTACATTTCATGGGATGGATTCTGAAAAACCATATCTCCATATTCGAGAGTTCGAAGATACATGTGAGACTTTTGGAGACCAAGCTTGTCCACAAGATGTAGTCCGGTTGAAGCTCTTCCCTTTTTCCTTAAAGGATAAAGCTAAAACTTGGTTATGGTCCCTACCCCCAAATTCTGTGTTATCTTGGAGAGATATGCAAAACAAGTTTATATCAAAAAATTTCCCACAACACAAAACTAATTCTGTTAAAGCCCAAATTCAAGCTTTTAGACAAAATGAGAATGAGGCTTTTGATAAATGTTGGGAGAGATTTCAGGAGTTAGTGAGTGCGTGCTCACATCACCGTTTTGAAAAGCATCATTTAATTTCATTTTTCCATCAAGGCCTTACATTAGCATCGAAACAACTTGTTCAAACCATGTGTGAAAGACCTTTTTGGGAGTTAAATTCGAGCGATGTTGAAGCTCATTTGAAATATATCGCTGAAACTACCCAAGCATGGGATACTTCTGATCCCAATAGTCAAAATAGAAATCGACAAGTGTCCAACTTGCCTGCTGCGTCCGGTATTTTTCACTTGGACAAGGACACTTTGTTGGATAAAAAATTTGACCATTTAGAAAAGAGTTTCAGAGATATGATTGAAGTGCGTTTGAGAGATGTGACTGGATCCGTACAAACTGGAAAGGAGAAAGTGTGTGCCATCTGTAATGCCGGTCATTCTACCAAAGGATGTCCTACCATTCCTGCATAGAAAGCAATGTATACTGAACAGGTTGAGGCAATAGGGGGTTTTCGAGGAAATTATAATGCACAGCAAGGGAATGCATATAATCAGTCATGGAGGAATCCTGGATTCAATTATGGACAACCTCAAGGTGGGATGGTTCATAATCCACAAATGACTCTACCACTACCTCCTCAATTTCAGCAAGTGGCTCCTCCAATGCAAAATTCTATGCAAGTACCACCTCCTGGTCCTTATGTAGCTCCACCTAGGAGAACTCTTGAGGATAATTTCAATCAATTCATTCAATCCCAAAAAGAGAGAGATGCTAAATATGATCGAATGTTTACTGAAATGCATACTAGCATTTCTAGGTTGCAAGCTGCGGCAAATACTCAAGAGAAAGGTAAACTTCTAGCCCAAGGCCAAAGACCTCCTCTTCAAGGTCAAACCACGGTTGGATCCACATCATCGGAGTTGCAAGAACATTTTCAAGCTATTACGACTCTTCGTAGTGGCCGCGTGATTGATCTATCACCAAAGCTTCCAAAGGTGAACGATGATGGAGTTGAACCCGAAATTTCTAAGGAATCTGAAATTCCCGAGTATGAAGAACCTTCCTTAGAAAAGGAATTGAAAGATAAGGAAGTTCGACCTGAAATTGAAGTCAAGTTGCCTATTGTTTCTCCATTTCCTCAACGCTTAGAGCCACCCAAGAAAGGGGCTTCACGTACCGAGGTGTTGGATGTGTTGAAGCAAGTAAAATTGAATTTACCATTCCTTGATGCTATTCAACAAATTCCAGTATATGCTAAGGTTATCAAAGATCTTTTGACTGTCAAAAGACGGCTTAAGGTAAAGAAAAATGTTTTCTTGGCACAAAATGTGAGCTCGATTCTTCTTAACGATCTTCCTCCTAAATTCAAAGATCCAGGTGCACCTACCATTTCGTGTGTCATAGGAGAGAGAAGAGTGGAAAAAGCATTGCTTGATTTAGGTGCAAGTGTCAATATTCTTCCATACTCCATTTATAAGCAACTTGAATTAGGTGATTTAAAACCTACCCGAATCACTCTACAGTTAGCGGATAGAACAGTGAAAGTGCCTCGAGGGATTGTAGAAGACGTGATAGTTCAAGTGGACACGTTCTACTTTCCTATTGATTTTGTCATTTGGGACACTGAGCCTGTACCCCATACGAGAAATCATGTTCCAATAATATTGGGCCGTCCATTCTTAGCTACTGCTAATGCTTTGATCAATACACGGAATGGCCAAATGCAACTCACTTTTGGAAACATGACTCTCGAGACTAATATTTTCAATGTCGCTAACCAAATGGGAGATGAGGATGAAATTCTTGAGGTTGATCTTATTGAAGAGGTAGTGGATGAAAACATTGAGAACATTATAGGAGGAGATGCATTGGAAGTGTGTTTAGTGCAAAGTGGTGAGAAAAAGAGGTCTTATACTGAGTTTGAGTGTGAGGTGAAGGAGTTTGAAACTTGGTTACAAGAGAGAGAGCTAGAGGAGTTGAGCCTAGCAGAGTTTGAGCGCGAGTTCGGACCGGAGGATGCAAGCCTCAATGATGAAGTCCAATCTTTCTGGGCCTCATTTCGTCATTTAGACGAAAGCGAGTGCGAAAATAGAATTGATGAATTTATCCTTCCCAAACCTCCACCCATACCATTTGAGTCTTCGGAGGTACTTGAAGATACGACTCAAATCTCGTCCGACTTAGAGACCAACCCACGTGCTATGCAACAAGAGGATCCTTTTCCGGTTTATCATAATACATCTCCCAGTCTTTCCTTTATCTATGGGCACGGGCACAATTTGTTCCGGCTATTCACTTATGATGGTAAGACGGGAGAGACGAGGAGCGCATCGTACCCAAAGAAAGGGGTCGGGTAATTTGTGGAGAGAGATGAGAGGTCGTCGCACCCCCTACATGTATGGGGTGATTTTAGTACATAGGAGTCTTAGGAACTAGGAGTCTTAGGTTTGAGTCAGTCCCGGGGTTGAGAAACCGAAGGGTAAGGGATGGTTCATTTTCGATGAGCATTGAGGATAGTCTGAAGTGTGAGGAGTGGAAAATTCATGTTTGGAAGAGAGAATAGAAGCATTTTTGAAGAAAAGAAGAGAGAGGAAGAATTTAGAAAATTAGCAGACCGGATCGGTCCGGCTGATATTAAAAGAATCGATCCGGTTAGGCGGATCGGTCCGAGTGAATTAAAGAACCGATCCGGTAAGGCGGATCGGTCCGGTTCCAAACCGGATCGGTCCGGTGGTCTACAGAATTCATTTCCCAAGATCCACCTCTTTGATCCACACCTCTTCACTTTCCCCAATTCCTTCACTTCCTTTAAAAATTCGTCCAAATTCATC
This sequence comes from Sambucus nigra, assembly GCA_949130495.1. Taxonomy (NCBI): domain Eukaryota; kingdom Viridiplantae; phylum Streptophyta; class Magnoliopsida; order Dipsacales; family Adoxaceae; genus Sambucus; species Sambucus nigra. The sequence continues at coordinate 194,653,281 of OX422208.1, forward strand.
CACCCTTTCATTCCCTCCAAACTCCTACACACCCACTATAAATACACCCATCACCCTACCCATTTTCTTCACACCTTCACCTACACTTACCTTCTCTTCTCCATTACTATTTCTATCCTCCATATCCATGGCTGCTCCTCAGAAGTATACCTCCATTGAAGTCCTTCCCGACGGACATGGAGAGTACCGTTCCCGTCGTGAAGCAAATTGGTGCCGTAAGTTTTTCAGCCCTACGCGAAAGATTCATATCGAACGTCAAGTGTTGTGGAATCAAATGCCCAATTCTGTCACAGCCCTTTTCCTGTCCCGGGGCTGGTTCCGTTTCTTCAATGAACCTTATGAGGCAGTTTGGGAGAATGAAGTGCGACAGTTTTATGGATCTCTTGTTCGTACCGCTGAATTTGAATCCTAAGCCTATGTGGATTCCATCCCTATCCCATTCTCACTTGACCTTGTGGCACAGAAGCTAGAGTCTTTTGGTGTGATCACTCCGGCCCAATTTTATTATCCGAGTCCCGATCCCGTTCTATCTAAGGAGGTTTGTATCTCGCGAATCCAGCCCGGTGCGGTTTGGAATACCGAGACCTTTCCCGTTGGTCGCTTATCCGACAAGGCACGCTTCACCTTTCATATCGTTTGTGCCAATATCTTGCAAACCTCCAATGATTCGGCGATGAGGCCTCACCAAGCCACTATGATGTATCATCTGTTCGACCCTACAACCGTGATCAATTTGGCTCGGACATTTTACACCGATATCCTTTTTGTGGCTTATGATAAAAAGGGTCGCGCTCCTCTTCCTTATGGTTGACTCATTACATCCATGCTTCGGGATGCCGGGATTGCACCACCTCAAGATCTTATCAACTTGCCTAAGCCTTTAGGTCAAGAGTCCTGCACTCGAAGTGATCGTCAAATTCAGCTAGTCCGTGCAAGGCGCGGTGGCGATTCGAGTGACGAAGAGAGTGACGAGGAGGATGTTGAGATGGGGGAAGGTGACGAGGAAGAGTATGATGAGACGGCTGATCCGGATTATGTTCCGGTTGGTACAGGCTTAACTGAGCGCGTTCTCTCTCTTGAAACGCGTTTTGACGCTCATGTGTCCTCCTACGAAAGGGACATGAGTTTGGTCCTGCGTATGCAGGCCGACTTGTATCGTCTCCAGACGGGACCCGTGGCCCCTCTTCCTCCTTACTATTATAATCCATATGATCCTACTACTCCCAGTACTTCCCATCACCCACCCTCCCCTTAGGATGCCCTCTCCCCTTTTAGGATTTTTCTACCTATGTTTGTTTTTTTTCTTTTATTTGTTTCCACTGTGTTGTCACCGTTTGTAATATACAGTTTTAGTCTATTATTGGCTTGTTTTAGTTCTCGCACTCTTTCTGTTATCTTCTTTATCTCTTATCCTTTGATTGAGGACAATGCAAATCATTAAGTTAGGGGGGATGACAGGTGCGTATTCATAAAACTTCGCCTATTAAAAAAAATATTTTTCTTCAAAATTGGAATTTAAATTTTTCAAAAATATCACCTTTATTCTATTTAAAGTCTCAAATTGTTAACAATCAAAATGCACTAAGCCAAAATTGACCGAAGATGGAAATTGAAAGAAAATTGACGACTTAACGAATAAGTGTGGAGATTAGTCCAACCCGGTGAGATTTCGAGCCTTTCAATTTTTTATGAGTTTTTAAATCAATCCGAGTTTATGATTAACTCAAAGTTCTTTTCAGCGTTTTAATAAGTCGTTGATGATATCAATCCTTTATTTTGATCAGTTATGTGAAATGTGTGATATGTTGTCTCGAAATTCGTGCTAAATGTATCTCTAAACTTAATTAATCTCAAGATGCATATGGTAATGTGATTAGAAATTTGCACAATGAAGTAGGCCCTCGTTTGTTACCCAAAAATATTAGCTATAAAAAGTTGTGAAAAACAAAATTATCCCTTTGCAACCCAATTTGAGCCTAATAAATTTTTTCCTTTTCGTTTAATAACCCGAAAAACCCAAATAACCCGGAATTGTGAAAATTGAGAAAATTCATCAAGTAAGTCAAATTGTGCAACAAAAAGGGGCAAGAGAAAAACAGAAAAAAAAGAAGAAAAAAAAAAAGAAAAAGAGAAAAATTAGCAAATGCCCGAAAAAAAGCACTAATGGACGTCATAAGGATATTTTCCAATTCCGAACATTCCGTTTATTCCTGTTTTTACCCTTTACACTTTTTAACCCGAAAAGTCCTAACCGAGTCCGAATGGCGAAATTAATTACCGCATGGAGAGCTAAGGCATGAAAAGATAATATGAGAGATTAAATGGTGTGAAATAGAGGTGATGCTCCCATTTCCCTATAACCGTACTCCGATGATGAGATCTTTTCACCACATATTTCCTTCTTTTCAATTTTGTATGCATGAATTTGTGTCCATTATATTTACTCTTTATATCATGCATATCGAGAGAAAATAGCCACAATCCGAGTGATTCGTTTGTGAGTGCATCCGTAAGAATTTGAATTAAAACGAATTTTCGGAAAGTAACGTAATGCTCAATCGGTGGAAATTTGAGGTTTAATTTTTGGCTTTGCACACACACACTATGGTTTGAGACAGTTGAATGTGAATTTATGGTGATTATTTTTTGAAAAGTTTAAATTGTATAATTTTTTAAGTATTTTGATATTTATTTGAGTCAATAAAGAATTTTGTGGGTGTATTCACTGCAAACCCTCACGAGACAAAACTCGTCCTACTAGGGTAACCTAGGGGTTTAAAGGCTTGTTGCATATGCTCAATGCAATTGCGTGCCTGTGAAAGTGGAATTTTATTTTAATAAAGGAATTTTCAAGAGTTGAGTTTTGGTTAGATTCAGATACATTTCCCGGGACGTGCAAAGTCCTAAGTTAGGGGGATTTGACCGAGCGTAAATTCTTCCGAATTTAGCCCCTTAAGTTAGTGATTTTAATATCTCGAACAAGGTAATTGAATCATTTTTAGTCCCTATCATTCTATTGTTCATTTCTAACAAAATTCCCTAGTTTTTGTGTAATTGTGATAAAGATTTCAGGAATGGAATGCAATAAAAGAAAAGAAGAAAATTAGAAGAAATGTAAAAGGGCAAAAGTGTAAATTCCATTCAGAATTTAGAAGCAATGTCAAAAGTGAAGTTGAAGAGCATGAGTTCACAAGAGCATAGGAATAAACGGCATTTAAATTGGAGTTCTAGATCAAAAGATATGGTCAGTCAAAGTTTCAAGGAAAAAGTCAAACTAGAAGAATTTCGGACCGATCCGGAGCCATCCGAATTGACAAAGTCCAGTAGCCCCCGGATTGATGACGAACCGATGAAAGAAAAAACTTCGGACCCATCCGACTAGGCCCAGACCGATCCAGTAAAAAGAAAAGAACCGATCCGGTGTATTCGGACCGATCCGAGGTTGAGCCAGACCGATCCGGTCGTGTGAAATGCTGACAATTAATTATTCAATTAAAACAGAGCAACTCTTGGAAAAACGTACCAACAAGCATTATTGGCTATCAATTTCGATACTTGGTGTTATAAAAGCTAGTACCCTATATCATTTGAGAAAAAAAACCAAGAAAGTAGAGAGAGAATGGTAGCAAATTGTTAGTTGTTGGTAGATTACAAATTAGCTAAAGAATTTGAGAGTTAGTTTTTGAGAAAAATATTCAGAAGTTTAAATTTCTTTCATAAGAACCTTAGTTTGTACTGCTGATTAAGGAGAAGTTATCTGGATTTCAATTTCAATTAGTTCCCTGTTGCTGAATTCAAGTAATATCATTCTATTCTCTGTTACTTTATTATTTGCAGATTTATTTCCCATGTATTGTAGTTCCATAATTCTGAATATGAATTTGTTCTTCAATCCAATCATGAGTAGCTAAATTTCCCAAGGGTTGGGGTACATGAACTCAATCCAAGGCAGATTATCTATGTAGAAAACAAAGGTTAAATTACAATATTGATTGAATCGTGAAAGAAAATTATACAAAAACTGTTAATCTTTTAATCTCTCTTGCCTTAGGTACTTGAGATGTTTAAGAAAGCTTTGCTAGTATAATTTATCATTCACTGCTTTATACCTATTTTTGATTTCATATGATGTGGGCTTGAACCTCATATATGTAATGCTTAGAAGTTATAAAGGCTGGATCTAATCAATTATTTTAATTTACAAATCTAGTATTCTCTATGATAATTTGCTAAGGATTGAGGGATTGTATTCTACCCTGTTTTCTCCCATTTGATTAAAAGTTTTTCCTGCAATTTTTAGTCTGTTTTCATTAAAATTTCCAGTTTGCTTTTGTTAAGAAAAGTTTTATTTCGCTAGAAATCTTCCAAAATCATTAATCATCTTTTTGTTTATTTTAAGAAATCATTTTCAGATCTAATAAGTTTCCTGATTACTAGTTGACATTTTCTTTCCCTGTGGATTCGATCCCGACTTACCGGGTTATTACTTGAGCGATAGGTTTGCACTTGAACCTAGAGTGAACGCACTTTTAAGACAAATTCTAAGTCGCGTCAACGAACACCGATAGAGGATGTCTCGGATCGTCTCATCACCTGATTCTACCCTTAATAAAAAATTGGTTGATTTTATTAGGTAACAAAGGGATGTGTTTTCCTGGACTCATAAGGACATGTCGGGTATTAATCCAGAGTTTATTTGTCACTAGCTAAGCATAGTCAAGGATACTAAGCCAATCAATAGAAACGATGGGTCTTTGATCAGGAGACGAACATGGTTAAGTAGGAAAAAGTGGAGAAGTTGCAGAAAGAGAACTTCATAAAAGACATTAATTACCCAGAATGGATCTTCAACGTGGTGGTGGTTAAGAAAAATAATAGTAAGTGGTGTATGTGTGTCTACTTCACCGACCTAAACAAAGCATATCTAAAACATCACTATCCCTTTCCTAGGATTGACCTGTTAGACTATAGACACCCTATCCTAGTACCCCCTAAGTACCTCCATAGGTCCCTAACACTCTTCCTCCTTATGAGTACTCATTTGGAGGCCACTGAGCACTTATGACTACTATTTGACCTCAGTCAACTATTCAAACCAAGAAAAGCTTAATTAAACCTTGTAGGTATCTTAATCCCCTTTCCAATGGTCCATACCATGCGCGAATAGGCTTTATAGTTCACATGAACAATCCTTTTTACATCGAGAACTGATCTGGAGGTCATTGATCACTTTTGTGCCAAGTTTAACTTTAATTAACTATCCAAACTAAGCTAATCTTAAAAAAATCTCATAGGTATTTGAATCCCATTTCCAATGGTTCGTACAATGCGTGAATCGATCTCACGGTTCACACGAATGACCCTTTTTACTCTGAAAGACCATCGGGCGCTTTTAAGCCCCGTTTGACCTCAATCAACTCTCCAACCCGAGCAAAGCTCAATGAAATATCTTAGGTCTTTGAATTCCCCTTCAAATGTCCCAACCGTGTGTGAGTCTAACTTACGATTTGCATTTTATGCCCATCTTTCTGAAAAAGTCTGTTTTATATTTCCTATAGGCACCCCAGACCCCCGCCTATTAGCAGGCTGTACTTTCCTTGGCCAACAAGGTAGGTGCTAAACTGATATCCAAACCAGGTTCCATGCTAATAATCAACCCCAATCCCTAATTTGTCACTATTTAAGGAGGCCATGACCTCACTCCTAGAGACCCTTTTTCCAACAATAAAAACAATCTCTCGAAATCAGATCGTCATCATTCCTAAAATATCCAATTTTCCAAGATTCCATCGATTTATTTTACCCCACTTTCATACCACCTTTGTCCACTTACATCCACTTACTTCACCACCATTACATCACCATAAAATCAACGTCCTCTCCTTAAAAAATCAAGAGCAATGTCATCTAGGAGGTCTATTCCTACTCCTTCGTAGCTAATCTTTTTAGTGTTGTTTGTTCACTTTTATTTCCATTTTTGATATCATTTAGTCTTACTTTATTATCTCACATCAACTAATATCCTTTTTTTATTACTAATCTTCACGTAAAATATTTTCATAAAATCCAAAAGACAAAAAAAAGGTATACTTGTAAGATCCAAAAGTAAGATTTCCTCATTTTTCACACTTTTACACTTGGGCGTGGCTTCTTTAAAAATAATTAAAGAGGAGTCTTAAACTTGGGTTTATGGGTTAAACCCCATTCTTAAGACATATCGAACTATGTGGACTTTGATGCCCCTAGGTCTATGTAGGCATCCCGGCCAAATCTTGGGATTCGAGTCCTATTTTCCTATTTTATGCTCTCTTGTATTTATTAGTATTTGTGAGTCATGAACTCCTAGATATTTGTGTCCCGCTTGACATACACATTCACTTATTAATATTGATTTGTAATTTGACGAACACGCACATTATACTTATTTTTATGTCATTTTTGGGTACACTCCTTAGGATGATTCCGTTCCATCTTTCCCTTGACTTGAGTCAGATGATTTCTTTCTCCCGTTATTCACATTACACACATGTACACACACGTATCACACTTTGAAAAAAGGATAATATTAACAAAACCCATGAGAGACTGAAAGGGTGAACTGGGTGCCTAACACCTCCCATTTCGTAACTTAGTTCCTGGACACTTGACTCATTTGGTTTCGTATTTATCAATATGACCTTAGTGTCGTTCTCTTCAAACGACTACATTTTTTTCACCTATTTTTAGCAAAATAGGTTGGCGACTCTATTTCTTGGTGTTTATCCCCTTTTGATGACGACAGATTTATATCCGAGGCATCCCGTGAAGATACCAACGCGAGTGAAGAAAAGAGGAGCCCCATATCCTCAAATCACCTGCACGCGCACATGGAGGGGACTTCTCCATTTTTCCCTCCCATCCCAAATTTTAGGGCCAACCTATGCCGAAGGAATATGACTCTGATGGACATAGTGGCGACTCTGCTGGGGACTTTTTAAGAGGACTAGATTTTATTTTCACATTGATGTTATTTCTTTGCTCTCTTATTTTTCTATTTGGGTACATAAGCCTCCATTTGTATGTTCTCCTTACTCTAATACTTACATCTTGTATATATAACTCATTATCATCCTGATGATTATCTCTACCATGCTCTTTTATCACCACATGTATATATCGCCTTCTTATCATATGCTTCACCTTTTACTCACTTGTATATATCCACCATGTTCACTTCACACACTCACACTCTTATATAGTCTCACTCTTACTTACATGTTTCACACACCACCTGTAGATTATCCATGCTTAGTCTCACTAGCACACATTTAATATCTCTCTCACTTGTATATATTCACATGCTTTTTTCACTCACACTATTCGCATGTCACTCTCTCACCTTAGACATATTTTCACCTATTTTCATATTCACATGCTTCATACTCTATCTCTCTCACCATGCCTTGTATAGTCTCCATGCTTCATGTATATACTTGCTAGTTTTGATCTCCATGATTATCCCCCTTTATCTCACGTTACTTGTATATTATCCCTCATAGGGGTAGTATTTCCTTTATTTAGCATACATAAAACTCTCCATAAGATAGTAATTAAGACTCATGCTTTTTTGCACACTACATCATCTGATCATGGAAATATTGACCAAAATTTGTCCCGTACTGGGGGGTCACTTCGTGACGGGTATCATTCCTGCTGGGAGCGGTATGATTCCCACTTTTCATTGGCCCAACACTTTCTACATATATCGAATGAATCCCCCCGCATCGTACCGCTTGACCAAACTCATGATGGGAGGTATATAGTAGGGAAACTATTCAAGTACATCAAGTATATCGAATTCACTCTCATACATATAGTCATTGCATGGAAATTTAGGTACACTGAGGTATATCAAATGGCTTATCATCACTTACCGATGAATGATTGCCCTTATAGGTAAAAGGTATATCGTGGAAGTCATTCTAAAGAGGGGAACCCTTCCGCTAACCCACCAAATGCATCAACCTCATATAGTCTTCTACTCTAGGACACTCATATCTAGTTTTCTGATTATAATGCAAAACTCAATCTAAATTTTGGGATGCCTTACCTCCTGAATTTTCACGCTATTTCACCCATTTTTGAAATAGGACCCTGTCCGTGAGTCTTGAAACAAGTCAAACCATGTCTTACATCGTGTACCCTATCTTTTCCCCAAACTGGGGTCCTGTTCGACATTTTACTTGCATTTTACGCAAACATAATACAAGTGGAACCTAATAATAATAACCACACTGAGGATTTTACATTTTTCCCTCCTTTTAAAAAATACCAAAAACATTTTCTCATTTTTTTCAAAAGAAAAACAAAATGCTAAAAATATTCTTCTTCCCCTCAAAATAAACCAAAATCATTTTTCCTCTCAGGTGTGATCATGTACCCTAATTTTGTCATGGCTCCATATTGGCTCCAATCTTTTTAATAAACCACCTCGAAAATCTACTATTGCCTTTGCTGCTTTGACTAAGTTTGACATTTCCCTCTACATGTTATTCATGGAGAATGTACACCATGTTGCAAATGTTCAACTAGATTTGATGACCATTATAGCCCAGCTCAGTGCCAAGATTAATAACCTACCAGATGGAAACCCAAAATTTGACCTCTCTACCCAAATCATGCCTGTCAAAACACCCAATATACCTATAATCTCACCAAAACCCCTCAAGGTTTGCCCATACTTTCTCATGCATACCACGAGATTCACCGATCAAGATTTGTTACTCCTCACCCAAGCTTGCATTGTCAATCATATCCGATCATAAGGAGGAGCCATGGAATTACCTACACTTTTAGACCAACTTCGTAAGTTTGGGATGAAATTGCCCACAGAAATGACTATTGATTGAAAAAGATTCAACGATTTATTCATGGAAGCCCGAAAGTAGGCTTGAGAGTCAGATGAATAGGTTGTGCCCATAGAAGAATTCAGCTTAGAGAACATCGTATAGATCATATCAGATGTATTCCTTCAAAATTGGGATACATTCAATGTCTCCGAGTTTCTTATAATCCTGGAGCTCTAGGGGCGTCTGGTCCCTTCATTCCTTCAGTTCCCCAATGAGTGGAAAGACTTGTATGATTAAGCCGTGGAAGTTGTTGAGTGTATTGACTTCGCATGGAAGGATAATATTGTTGCCACGAGATGGGGAAATGACTTCATTAGCTCAGATGATGAATTAGACTATGGAGAAGCCAACTCAATTACCTTTTTATATGGAATGTTCTCTTTCGAAGAATTATTATGGGAAGTCAATAATGTATCTATTTAGCCCAAAGTAGATAAAGCCACAGGGTTCTTGTTCTTTCCTGCCTCTATTAACCACATGACTCAATTCGAGCGACATTATAAAGATCTAATTTCTTAGTCAATCAGAACAGATAAAGGGAAGGGAGTCGTCGAAGAGCTCCCAATGAAAAAAATGACAGTTAAAGAAAGCAAGGTTCTTAACCAACTCAAGAAGACCCAGACCAACATCATTTTATTAGGGCTCTTCATGTCCTCCTAGCTGTAACGAAATTCTTTGATAAAAATCCTCAGAGTACCCATAATTTATCCCTCTATTACTCTTGAAGAAGCAGTGACTATAATTGGAATTTTGACCTCTACCAAACACTTTTCCTTCTCTGAAGAAGAAATTCCCAAAATCGATCTTGATCACAACTATGCCCTCAACATATCCATCAAAGTAATGCGGAAAACATTGCTATTAGAACTAGTAGACAATTGGTCAGCCAAACTCTCAATTGCCTACTAATAAAATTCAATGATCTCACTCCCACATCTGTCGTTGTGCATGACTATGACAACACCCACCGAGAAGTTATGTGTTCCATAAAGCTTACACTAGGGACTAGCCATATCCACCCGTTGACATAATTTTAGGTCATTGATATACGTACTCATTTCAACCTACTCCTTATTCGCCCATGGATCCATAGTATCTGAGGGGCATCTTCCTCCATCCATCAGAAATTGAAGTCTTTTTGCTAATGGTCAGGCCATAAAAATTCTTGGGGATGATGACAGTTCTGACGATGCTAGCACTAGCAACACAAAACTAGAAATTCAACACAAGGCCAATGATATGCTCCTCCCCGATCTTAAGATCAATCCACTCCCTATCCCAGCTACGAACAATTTTAAAGACCGAGTGTGTCCAAAACAAAACCCTCATGGAAATGTGTACGTGATTCATATGTTTAAAAACATACACTTAATGATCGAAATGGGGGCAAGGACGATGCCAACAAGGGATCCTTAAAATGATAGTCCTAAAGGAAAACTTTCCCTTTTGCATCTTGGGCTACCAACCATCACCAGTCGAACTCAAAGAACTCTTTTGGATACCACAAAAAAGAAGCCTACGTGGTAAGAAAATGATCTCAAGAGACTTTTCGAAGGGAAGATTTATCAAAGAAGGTGAATATTTCCCCTTTTGTGTATTCCCTGAACCGTGGTATGACCTTGTTGACAAGAAGATGAAATCGGGGATGTAAATCTTCTTTAAAGATGACATTGATTGGGACAAAGAATCAAAATATGAGGTGGAGCCTCCGACAGACAAATCCATGAAAAGCATTAAAATTTTTGAGTATGGTGATACCGATGAGTCTTCGATCTACACATACTAGGGCTGAACCTATGTATGATCTGCCAGGAAGTTGCGCTATCTGACCTGTCTCAGAAGATCACAACTAGTGAAACACCCCTCCTCAACTGGCACGCCATTCTGGTTCAACATACTTAAGTCAACCTAAGGCCCTCTCTCAAGTCGTTTGACGAAAATTTTGCCAATTACAATAAGATTGAGATGCATCCTGACCACCAGGAGAAGACCACCTTCATCACCCCATGGGGAACTTTTTACTACACAGTCATGCCATTTAGGCCTCCACAACCATCCTGCACGACTTCATCCACAAAGAAGATGAGGTATATGTCAATGACATGATTATGAATTCCAAGACTCAATAAGGTCACACTCATGCCTTTAAAAAAATCTTCGAGCGACTATGATAGTACCAGGTGTGACTCAACCCATAAAAATGTGTCTTTGGCATCATTAAAGTAAAGCTCCTTGGGTTCATGGTTAGTGAAAAGGGATTGAGGAAGATCCCACCAAACTAAATTCCATACTCCAGATACCACCACTAAGGACTGGGAAAGAAATATGAGGATTCCTGTGCAAGATAGAATATATCCGCTGGTTCATCAGCCAACTAACCATTTTTTGCAAACCCATTTTCAAACTTCTCTGAAAGGATTCATCTAAAGTTTAGAACGAGGTGTTCCAAGAGGCCTTTGATAAAATCAAACGATATCTTACCCGCCCCCTGATGCTCATGCCTTCGTATTAAGGTCTCCCCCTCCTATGCTTGACTATCACTGATACTATGGAAGGGGCTTTGTTGGCCCAATACATTGAGGAATATCGTAAGGATAGATCAATCTACTATGCTAGTCAAAAGATAGATGGGTATGAAGTTAACTACACTGCATTGGAGAAGGCCTATGTAGGCCTAGTCTGGGTCATGTAGAAGCCCCATCACTATATGATTGTATTCCTCATAAGACTAGTGTCCTGAATGGATCCCATAAAATACTTGTCAGAGAAGCTTCTTATGTCTAGCCGCATAGCCAGCTGGTTGATGGTACTGGCCGAGTTCGACATCATTTGTATCATTTGAGAAGCTATAAAAGGGAGAGCCATCTTCGATTATATTTTCGATCACCCCATGGAGGGACTAAAGTTTGGATCTCCGATTTCATAGACGAAGACATCATTTACACCTCTTAAGAGGACCTTAGGTGGAAGATGTTCTTCGATGGAGCTACCATTAAGAAAAAGGTATGATATTCGGATACTACTGATTGATCTCCATGACTCTCACACACCCATTGACATTAAGTTGGATTTCCCTTGCACTAACAATATGACAGAATATGAGGCGTGAACTATAGGGCTCAAGATTTCCCTTGAAAAAGGAATAAAATAGATGGTCATTTATGGAGACTCAACCCTCATTGCCAGGAAAATTCTCAAGAAATGGAATATCCTTGCTCGAAGAATAGCCCAGATGATGCCCTAGCCACTTTGGCCTTTATGGGTGATATGCCTGAGGGAATAATAATGGCCCCTTTTCTGGTCCAAAAATAAGCCGCAACCACCCACTGATATCACACCGAGCTCGTTACAGAAGAAGATTTTGAATTGGAAGGATTATGGTACTACGACATTTGGCGTATTCTCAAATATGGTAGGTATACCCAAGATTCAGACGAGAAAGATCGTGAACCCTTCGCAAGGTGGATGCCCAGTACATTATCTGCGATAAAGTGCGTATCAAGAGATACTTTGATGGAACCCATTTTCATTTCATAGCATGTACTGGGATTGAAGATATGATGCAAAAAATCCACAGTGGGGAATGCAGAACCAATATGAAAGGTCACATGCTTGATAAGAAAATCATCCGTCAAGGGTACTACTGAACCACCATAATCCAAGTCTGCATTGCTTATGTTCAAAGATGCCTCAAATGCCAACAGTTTTCCAACCTTGAATACTTGACTCCCTAAGATTTATACAACATGATATCCCCATAACCTTCTCTACCTGGGGCATAAACATCATAGGGAAGGTGACTCCCAAACCTTCCAATGGGAATGAACTTATCCTGGTCGTCATTGATTACATCATAAAATGGGTCAAAGTCGAGTCATACATGGCACTGAGTGGGAATAAAGTGGTCAAGTTCATCACGAAGAACATCATCTACCTCTATGGAGTTCCCTGTGAGTTGGTGTCAGACAGTGGACTCCACTTTGAGGCCGAGATCGCTGAGTTAGTGAATGAATATGGAATTAAAAGACACAAGTCTTCTTCCCTACCGACCATAAACTAATGGCGTTGTCGAAGCCGATAATAAGAGCCTCAAGACCATCATCAACAAGATGACTAAACGCTATAGAGACTAGGCCGACCAAATCGAACATGCCCTATGGGTCTATTGTACCTCTATTAAGATACCCACTGGGGCTATTACTTATTCTCTGGTATACGACATGGAAGCGATTCTCCCCGTGGAACTAGAAGTGACTTCTCTACCAGTTTTGCTCGAAAGTAAGGTCATTGAAGAAGACTGGTATTGAAGACGGTACGACGAACTCTCGCTCCTAGGTTAAAAGAGATTAAAAGATTTGTACCACATACAAGTGTACCATATTCGGATCGTGTGATCATTCAATAGGAAAGTCAAGGTCCGCGGTGTCCGAGAAGGCGATCTTTCCCTCAAGGAAATTTTGGAACCCGTTTGGGATCTGAGAGGAAAATTCAAACCTAATTGGAGTGGCCTCTACATTGTGAAGCAAATCTTATTCCGTGGCACCACTATCCTCACAGACCTCGACGGTGAAGAAATGGTGCATCCAATCAACTTGGACAGCCTAAAAGAGTTTTATCCATAGTCCGAACTCTCGTTATGCTACGACTCTTTTCCATTTTAAAAAAATTTCCTCTCCCTCCTACTCAGAACTACATCGGAGTGATCCTCTTAAATCAACACTTTTAAAGAAGAAGCTCAAAAATTTTCAAACCCACAAAGATACGTAGGCAGCCCATAAGATATACATGGGTGCGGTCCTTTCTCTCTCACAAAATTCTATTCTTTTCTTCCATGCTCATCATTTAAATGAGCAAAAGGATTATGTATGCATTAATGATTGGTATACACAGTTTAAATAAAAAATCCATCAAAGACACAAGAAAATATGTCAAAATCACTGTTCTTTTAATTAAAATCAGGAATATGACTAATACATATAGTATATGTGATGGGAGTAACACAAAACACTCCCTTACAAATTCTCATAAAAAAACCATGCCATTAACATCTTCACAAAATATCTAAATACCTACCCAAAACTAAACACAACCTTCCAAAAATCTACACCAACTTCTCAAACCTTGTCTTTAACTACCAGATGCTCCAACTTCGTCATCATTTCCCGTCCCTGGGGCCCCCCAAGAATCCTACTCCTAATTATGGCTCCGGATGCGCTACATGCGACGATAGCCATTAATAGGCTTAGATGGGACTAAGACATAATCTTCCAAGGTGTCGTACATCACGAGGCATCTCTATCTAGTCTCATCCACCAGAATCTTCTCAATTATCCATTTCCACTGCCACTCCCCAGATATGAACCCAACCTCTCCAACAGATTCTGACAAACGGGTAGACGACCGACGACATTGCCTTAAGGGTCTTAGTATCATCCTCAAAGACTCGATCAAATCCCCTAGTGAAAAGAAGTTAGTTATGAGGGGAAGAATAATTTGTTCCCATCCTACCTGGTGTAAGAGCATAATGGAAAGTAGAAAGAGGTTTGGTGAAGACCTACCAACCGCATGTACCTATAGTCCCTGAACTACAAAACAAACTGCAAACTCCCCCACCATGGTACAGAGTAAAGATGGTATTGAGCCCCTTCCTCCACAAGCCAGTTAATCCCATTTTTCACTGATGGGCTGAAGATGAAGAAGGTTATAGAAAAGAAGTTGGGAACACTTGACAGAGGTTACTCGGGAGGGTTCACCAGGAACAGTATCTCGAATAACCACATAACAACATAACTGGGTCCCCCACAAGAATCCAGCCCAACCCTCATTCAAGGCATCTAGGCCATTAAGAGTGTTTGCTAGTACCATCTCAACTGGACTACTGTGGTAGGACATCCACAATGCTATTGTGGCTACTTGAGGGTTATCCGTTAGATCACTCATCACCAACAGAAGCCTAGTAGTCAATACCATGGCTACAACACCGAAAAATCCATTATCAATAAAATCCCTTTGACATATGGAATTCATGACTACCAAGAAGGCGATGTTTCCTCCATACACCAATGGCCAGGCCACTGAAGGGGATATGTGGAGCAACTTCGCAAATAACATCCGAAGAGAACGTGGTAAATATGGCATAGCTGCTACTACACTAGGATTGACACGTAGTATTGCAGATAATTCCTCATAGGTGGGACACACCTCATGTAAGCAAAACTGAAATCCATGGTCTACAAGGTACAAGAATTGTACCGCTGCTTCCAAGAGGTTTTAGTCTATGGGAAGATTCCTCCACAACAAACTCTAGTGAAAACCAAAATCTTCGTAGTTCACGTTGTAAAGGCACGTGGCCTCTAAACCATCAAGGTAAGCTAAAAAGGATTCAAACATTAGAAGAGACATTACAGAAAAGAAGCAAAAGGTTATAAAGAAGAGAAAATGGGATGTGGTGATGAAAGACACCTCCAAATGCCTCCTTTTATACTACAAAAATTAACAAAAGACAAACCATTCAAAATGCTACCAGGCTTCCTATTCCAAAAGTACCCAGAACTACGTAAAAAGTGCAATCAAAGCTAAGGAAGTGATTTGGACTTGACCGTTATGTCGATATTCACCCAAGGGATATGCCGATTGACAACCCCCTCTTTGGGAAATTCTTCACTTTCCTCTTTTGTACATATAATTTCCAAAATAGGCATTCACATTAAAAAATTCAATCTTCGAGTTTTCCATGTGAAAATTTTTTATTTTTTACTTGTGAAAAAATTGAAATAGAAATAGAAAATTTTTCTTTTACTTGTGCAAAATTGATCTTAGAGTCCCTTTTTTATTTATTTTTATCTTATCTCCATCTTTGCCAATAATTAAAGACTTCAACATCAAATTAAAATGTATGTATGAGTAAGACATTAAATCAAGATAACACAAAAAAATACATTTCTTACATTTAAATTGTTTAGAATAATTATATCTTCTTAAATGTACGAGCAGAAAAAAGGAAAAAAAAGAGAGAAACGATATATTATGACGCAGCTCGGATCCTTTCAAAATCTCTCTCAAAACCCCCACCTTCAACCACCTCGGCGGATGAACTTTCCCAGACGACGAGCACTGGACCCCTACTCTCAGAACCAGATATCTCCTCAGACATGGTCGATGGCACCAAGCAAGCATTGATAGACTTCCTAACGTAGTCCGATATCGATGCCATCCAATCCCGAATATCCCTCAACTATGTTGTCGACACACAGACAGACTGTAGAAAGAAAAAAAGTACCAAAATAAAAGCAAGTCAATAAAGAGGAAAAGAAAACAAGAACTGAAAAAAAGAAATAGATGGTCGTACTTCTCCCCGAAGAACCTCCTATGGAAGACCTGACAACCCATATATCGTCGCATGACGGCAATGAGGCACCAATATCTTATCCCCATTGTGCATCCGAATGTGATAATAAAGGGTGGAAACATAAAGAAGTAGAGCCTCCACCGCTGCCGTCATCATGCCTCTTCCGGTACTATAGGTCATCGTCGTCGATACGCCAGTACCTCTCCCCAATCCTGCCATAGGTGGAGGGACATTCTCCACATCATATAAGCACGACGACATCAACTAGTTGTTCATAAATCTAGGTAGTCATACCTCATCATCAAATTAGGGTAATGCACATAGGGCTCACCCTCCATCCTTGCCTCCCTGCCCTCATCAGTCATCTCTTTTTCCCACCTCATGTAATCAGGGGTGCCAATGGTGGGACCTCCACCTCTACCTCCATAATCTATCGCACCACCCTCTCTCCAAAGTACCAGACATGCCCAAACTCATGCGCCAGCAGCCTCCTTATCTACACATGCATACTCGTATCCCCTATGGCCCTTGACGATAGGTGATAGACAGGGTTTTGGCGCGACGCGAGAGTCACCTACGCGCCGGTCATTTTGTGTTCGGCTCACCTAAACTATACAAAAACCTAACCTACGACTACACTCAACGGGTGAGTATAGCGGTAAGTCGGGTATCGAAAATCCACAGAGACAAGTTGCTAGAACTTAAGTGATTTAATACTCCGAAATAAAAGTGTAAAAGATGATTACAAACTAAAAGGAAAAGTTAATCTAGGCAATGTGTTGAAACTAGATTATGAAAGCGAGTAAAACTATAGATTGCGTCGAATATCCCTCACCCGAGTTAATTTGTATAAAATGGTTACATGGGTCGACGAGTTATTATAAGTGTGTCTCGTTTCGACAATTAATTAAATCAAGGGTTGTTACGCCCTAAATCATCATAAAAGCCTAATAAGATTTTGGCATCAACAAATATCCCGGAAATTACGCGCGAAAGGTCGTAAGCATGGGACATACATGATATGCCCCGTCAAATCTCCTAGGCGTAATAACTAGGACAACGCACCCGAAATAGACCCGTAAACTCCATCACCAAAGCAAAGCAACACGTCAACTCGAGTGAGATCAATTCAAACACAACCTAATTTAAATTACCTAGAAAGCATGTTAAAAACGCGATAAATGGAAAGCGATAAATAAATGCGGTAAATCTATACTGGAAAGCGTGTAAATCAAAGCATGTAAATAAAGAAAGAAAACCTAAATTAGAAAGCTTGTAAATTATACTACAACAATGGAAACAAAGGAAATACAACTTAAATTAAATGGAGAGGATGATGAATAGTCAACTTACACCACAAATGGGGTGTCAGACCAAGTATAAATGAAGAAGAACCATCCAAAACCACCCAAACCCTAACTACCACTCTCTACAATCTATTCTAATTAAGTATATATGAATTAAAACCAAAAAATGGGTTTATATAGTAAGTGGGAAAAAGTAAGGGAAAAAGGAAGAAAGAGGAAAGAGCCCAAAATATCTGGCACTACCGGTCGACCGGTCGCAGGGGCGCGGTCGACCGGCCCCTTAGGCAAAAGCATATTGTCTCCTTCCCACGGCAAAAGTTGAAACCACGGTCGACCGGTCCCAGGGACGCGGTCGACCGATACTCTGTTTTCAGGCTGCATTTGGTACATGATGAGGGGGAAAAGGTCCATTACGGAAACAAGCCTAGCTTCTTCGTCCGAACACTAAACGACGCACCGTTTGCGGCCACGCGATTCTAACTCAATGAACTACGCATCCGTGGAATTTCCATGAGCTGGATAAGAAATGTGAATTGACTAAAATGCCCTTGAAGTAGCGTCCAGCGATGGAATTTCTCCGAAATGCAACCGAACCTCACTTTTAGCGTTCCAATACCTACAAAAGCAAAAATAACCCCTACAAAGCATGTATATATCCAAATCCAAGGTTGTCTGGTTAATGAGCATAATTATAGGCATTTAGGACCGTAAAAGTGCTAGAATGCATAAAGATAATGGGCGGAAATATGCAATATTCGATACGAATCACACCCCCTAACTTAAACATTGCTAGTCCCTAGTGATGAAACAAACAAAACTAGTCCACAGAAGGAAATACAAAACGCATATATGCATCAAAATATAATTGCCACTTTCGTAGGGAACACGATTTCATTTAGCATATGCAATAAGCCGTTAAACCCCTAGGTTACCCTAGTGGACAAGTGTCGTCTCGTGAGGGTTTTCAGAGATGGTATACACAAACATCATATGGTTTCCTCAAAATATGCCCAAACCAACGTGCGACAAGCCCAACAAAAGTGAAAAGGATTTCATACACATTATTAGCACATTGAATGAATTCAAACAAAAGTCCAAATCATTAAAATTATAGAATGCACCTCATAGAATTGAAACCTTAAAATGTGGGAGGGGAGTGAGCACAAGCAAAGTGTGATTTGGTAAAAACTTATATAAATCGGATAAACATTAAAGCAAGCATATATTCAATCCTTACGGGCATTACACTCATCAAGCGAATTCACTCGAAATAGGGAGCTAACACACGGAACATGCGGGCTAACGAGTAAATGTAAATGGAAACTAGGCCGCACACATGTCACAGATGAAGAACGCTATATATAAACTGAAAAACTGTAATCTCAATGAAAGGATACCAGTCACTAAAAGAGGCGAAATGCATTTTCACAGATTATCACAACTATTATGACATTTAAATTACATCAACCTAAGATCACATAGGACTTTAATAGGGTTATAATGTAGGTATGGCTAAGGTACGAAATGAAGGAATATATGTATGAATTCAAAGTGTTCGGAATGAAAACTCGGGATAATGGGATAATGTGGGCAATATCAAAATTGGAAAACAAGTTCCAAAAAGGCATTAGATATATCATCGGGGAGAGTAATCAAAGCTTATTGAACTATATACAACATATACAAACTTCTCTTTCTTTTTCTTTTCTTCTTTTTCTCATTTTCTCTTTTGTTTTCTTTTGCTTTTTGCTTTCTCTTTTTCTTCACCTTTTTTTCACTACTTTCTTTTCTTTACTTATCCAACTCTCATATGCCTAAATTGCAACCGGCATCATAACAACATCATTCAATCCCAAGTAACATTCCAAACAAAGGTATGGAAAGTGTATGTGTGGTCTAAAACTCAAATTTAGAGTTAGTTATGGTAATGGGGTTATGAAACGAAGGGCTAATATTTAGGCTCAAAGGGGTTAACTAAACATATAAGGGTGAGGTCAAGGCTAATATGGGTGATATATCAAAGAGGGCCTATGATCATTTCACAAAGTTTATGCAATTCTCGAGTCAAAACAATATATGAAAATCATGCTCAAGTAACACATCTCAAGTATGAACTCAATTAATGAACGGTGAAATGAAAGAATGGTGAGATTACCAACGAACTCAACGTTTTCAATGAGGAAAGAATAGTGTATAACACTCACAAACGACTAAAGGTACAAAGCTTACTCGGTGTAAGTATATACAATGCAACAAAAGATTACCGAGTTATAAAAATCTTAAACCAAATCAATAAAGCAAGGAAAGTGCATGTGCTCATGGGATTAAAGTTTAATTCATGAAGTTATTCATCATATCAATAATTGAGACTAAAGTCTAATAACTTCTAAAATCGAGAACATGCATCATTGGGTTGTCTATTGGATCGGGTAATTATTGAAATTTATCACCAAAAACAAAGGCAAAATGCCCCAAAAAGGAGAAAAAATAAAGAAAATCTTTTTGAAATTTTTGAATTTTTCTAAGAAAAGCATACTAAGTAACTAACATGTGAGCAAAAACATGGACTAAATGAAGAAATAGATAGAATATCCCACACCCCCTAACTTAAAACTTGACATTGTCCTCAATGTAAATTAAGAACCAAGTCAAAGAGAGGAAAAGAGTGATATTACCCAAAATTGGAGCGATCCCCATAAGAACAAGTCCAAAGAATCTACAAAACAAGTTAGTACCGAGCATAGAAAAAATAAATAACAAAAAGTTAACTAATTACACTAAACTAAATTAACAAGGAAAGAAAAAAATAAATATAAAGAAAGAATAAAAAGCTAACTATATACAACCTACTATTTAGGCTTCACACTAACTATACACTAGAAGTCTAAATAGCTGAGGGTCCACCATAAGAACGATTTGACTTTGGAGGATAACCAGTGTACCCTCACATACAAGCATGCCCTCCGAAAAATATGGATTCCGTTTGAACAACGGAAGGCATGTGTAAGGCGGAAGAAATGAACCATCGCCAATTAAAAGTTTTGGTGGGACGATGGGGGGTTTGGATTGAACGGGTGCCAAAAACAAGTGGGGACCGAGAAAAGCCGAAAATCCTCCCAAGGATTTTGAAGTTGGAATGGGAGGCGGCACACACAAAGGCAAATATGCGATTGTGGAGGGCGACTCGAGCAAGTACTTCTCATCGGCGGTAGGGTTTAAAACATTAAAGTTCGAAATCGAATCATCGGGTACTTGTTCCGGTGGGGTAATAGAGAATGAAAATGGGGATGAAAAAAATTCAAACTCATGAGATGAATCATCATCGCATGAAGTTGGAGTTTCAAAGGAAATAATATCATTTTCAATGAAATGTTCTTCTTTGGGGCCAAAGAAGAAATCATTTCATTGCAAATAGATATTACGTCATTTTCATCCTCGCTTTCAATATCTATTACGCAATGGGCAAAGTCTAGAATGGCTTGTTCCAAAGTAGGCACAAGTACCTCATTTGGTTCAAAACATTCGTCGACCTCGAAAGTCTCGAAAGCAAAATCTTCTTCGGACTCAAATAATAAATCCAACTCATGTTCCCACGAACAATTTTCTTCCCGATAACGATTTTCAAGTTTCTCATTCTCATACATACGCAAACCCTCACCGAATGTCATGGGTCGAGGTGTGTATGCATGAAAATGGGAACTTTGAAAGTTGCCATCGGACTTAAACGAAAACTCATTATTATAGGAATTTTGAAAACTATTGCAATTCGTTTCAAAATTCCTATTATAAGGAGGTAAAGGCCCAAAATCATTATCATCATCATCATCAAAATTCCAATAACCTAAGTTTTGACTTTCGTTATACTCGCCCAAAGTAATATTTGAATTTGCAAATTTTTGGGATTCTAAGTATTCACCGAAAGTCATAGGTTTGCGAGAATTTTGAGAATTATAACAAGGATTACCGAAAGAATTGAAATAAGACATGCTTACCCCAAAAATGGCTCGAAGTGGCGGATTCCACAAAGTAAGTGCGCGTGGGATGGATTCAAGCGTTTCTTGATTCTCAAGTGTAAAAGTCCTACAAAAATGTTAGGCAAAAAATACAAATAGAAAGAAAATACTATGAAATACTAAATCAAATAAAGTTTAAAACAAACTCGTCCCCGACAACGGCACCATTTGATAGACAGGGTTTTGCCGCGGCGCGAGAGTCACCTACACGCCGGTCATTTTGTGTTCGGCTCACCTGAACTATAAAAAAACCTAAACTACGACTACACTCAACGGGTGAGTATAGCGGTAAGTCGGGTATCGAAAATCCACCGAGACAAGTTGCTAGAATTTAAGTGATTTAATACTCCGAAATAAAAGTGTAAAAGATGATTACAAGCTAAAAGGAAAAGTTAATCTAGGGAATGTGTTGAAACTAGATTATGAAAGCGAGTAAAGCTATAGGTTGCGTCGAATATCCCTCACCCGAGTTAATTTGTATAAAATGGTTACATGGGTCGACGAGTTATTACAAGTGCGTCTCGTTTTGACAATTAATTAAATCAAGGGTTGTTACGCCCTAAATCATCATAAAAGCCTAATAAGATTTTGGCGTCAACAAATATCCCGAAAATTACTCGCGAAAGGTCGTAAGCACGGGACATACATGATATGCCCCGTCAAATCTCCTAGGCGTAATAACTAGGACAACGCACCCGAAATAGACCTGTAAACTCCATCACCAAAGAAAAGCAACGCGTCAACTCGAGTGAGTTCAATTCAAACACAACCTAATTTAAATTACCTAGAAAGCATGTTAAAAATGCGATAAATGGAAAGCGGTAAATCTATACTGGAAAGCGTGTAAATCAAAGCATGTAAATAAAGCAAGAAAACCTAAATTAGAAAGCTTGTAAATTATACTACAATAATGGAAACAAAGGAAATACAACTTAAATTAAATGGAGAGGATGATGAATAGTCAACTTACACCACAAATGGGGTGTCAAACCAAGTATAAATGAAAAAGAACCATCCAAAACCACCCAAACCCTAACTACCACTCTCTACAATCTATTCTAACTAAGTATATATGAATTAAAACCAAAAAATGGGTTTATATAGTAAGTGGGAAAAAGTAAGGGAAAAAGGAAAGAAAGAGGAAAGAGCCTAAAATATCTGGCATTACCGGTCGACCGGTCGCAGGGGCGCGGTCGACCGGCCCCTTAGGCAAAAACATACTATCTCCTCCCCACGACAAAAGTTGAAACCATGGTCGACCGGTCCCAGGGACGCGGTCGACTAGTACTCTATTTTTAGGCTGCATTTGGTCCATGATGATGGGGGAAAGGTCCATTACGGAAACGAGCCTAGCTTCTTCGTCCGAACTCCAAATGACGCACCGTTTACGGCCACGCGATTCTAACTCAATGAACTACTCATCCGTGGAATTTCCATGATCTGGATAAGAAATGTGGATTGACTAAAATGCCCTTAAAATAGCATCCAGCGATGGAACTTCTCCGAAATGCAACCGAACCTCACTTTTAGCGTTCCAATACCTACAAAAGCACAAATAACCCCTACAAAGCATGTATATATCCAAATCGAAGGTTGTCTGGTTAATGAGCATAATTATAGGCATTTAGGACCGTAAAAGTGCTAGAATGCCTAAAGATAATGGGCGGAAATATGCAATATTCGATACGAATCAATAGGCGCAATGGGTAGAATGTCACCTGTTTTCCTAGCAAGGAGTCAGTAGTATACCCAGAAGGAATGTTCTAAAAATTCCAAAGAGGTAGGGATAAAAATCCCAACTTGGTTACTCGTCAGGGTGTTCATCACCACCCGCACATCCTTCATAGAAAGGGATTAGTTCGAATTCTGTGACACCCCGACTAATTAAATACCGGGTAGCTACTCCTTTATACAATTAATTCAAAATGCCAAGTTGGCTCAGTTAATAGCATCACTGTCGAAAACATTTTATTATTTCTAACCACCTAGTATTTAAAAAGCAAGTCCAAATTTTAATTTAAGTCTGATTAACATGCAACAAGAGTAATGAAGAAATAGATAACACCATTCACCATGCTGAAGTAAAATGAATAACCATCACAATAGAGTAAATAGAGTCTGGAGGAAAACTCCTCACTACAATCCCATAACTGAAATGAATAACCGAAACTGAAATAAAACATGCTAAAGTCTGAAATTGAAATGTAAAAGATGTTTCTAAAGAAATGGCAACATGCCCTACAGCTGATAAATAGTGACTCTGGAATCCAAAGAGATAGAAGCGTCTACATTCAAATCCCTGTAGCTTCCAAAAGAAGCTACAACTCGTCACCTGAATGAGTATCCTATGCTTGGTGTCCTTGTGGCTGGGCACCTAAAATGGTTTTACAAAGAAAAAGATTTGAAAAGCAAATGGGTCAGAGCCTGAATGTGGAGTTATATTTTAAAAACCTGCAAGTGCTTTAACAACATTTAAAATATTAAATGCAAAGTACATGTTAGGACGTGCACTCACATGATATTCTCACCTCTCGTCTAATTGTGCACTCCTAACGCAAGTACCCATCTATATTGACCCATACTACTAGCTAACTGACAACATAACTAGCTAGACTGCCAAAGATTCTACCCATTTTACTCGGTTCCATTTAACATAACAACGCTCGTAATTAAATAGAGGTTTAACGTAAACTCAGTTACTAAATATGCCATTGATATAACTATCAGTTAACTCATTATATAACTCGAAACAATACCGTAATATTTTTACAACAATAACATGAGGATTCCCATTAATATAATGTATATTATTCATATCATAAATATACAATACAAGCACCCCGCAATCTAAGCTGTAGTGCACACATACTCTGCTATCCATCCCGGTACATCACGTACATAAGGATTACATATTCCGAATCTCTCAGGAATAGTTCAGATAACACAAATCACAAATAGTGGAGGCGAACATAGTCACCATCACATGGGTCACGCACATACCTACGCTCCCATGGTCAGCGGACTTATTAATATCACAATAAGTCTTTCTATGACCTATGTTCATCAAGGTACCAGTCTATATCCCCCCCGTAGGCACACAAGGATTAGAGGGTCCTAAGCGAACGCAAACCTCCCGTGATAGCAAGTATGGTAGGTATGTCATACACACAATCCATATACTAATACTAAGTAAACACACATCTTAGTAATACCATATTTTAATCGTAGTACATATCGAATTCTCGTACTAGTTATAATTATCACAATTCGTACTATTTCGGTTTGTAATTATACGTGCCATAATTCATCCTCACATCGTAGTAAACACTCACGTCTCAACCCAAATGGTTCATTGAATATAACTCTAGTGTATAATACTCCTCTCAATAACCCAAAAGTCCCAAATCTATCCTCACATCAATAAAGGAAGGTCTTCTATATCCTCGAACAAGTTTACGGGACTCTAAAAATCAAAACAGTCCAAAAAGGATCACACTGTCAACTCATTAGAAGTCTCGTTCGAACGAGACTTCGAACGAGTTTGGACTGTCAGGTCGTTAGAAGTCTCGTTCGAACGAGGCTGTTCGAACGAGATCCCAGTTCGTTCGAACGAACTGACCCTTCTAACGATATCTCGTTCGAACGAGATATCGAACGAAAATCCGTACTCGTTAATAACGACTGGTCAACTCGTTAGAAGCTCGTTCGAACGAGTTCGTTTGAACGACCTGGGGGCTGCTTCTAACGAGGTACCAGTTTCGGCCCAGATTTTTCCCCAATTCGTTTTTCACCATTTTTACTCCTCAAATCTTCTCCAAAATACGTCCCAATGATTGATTTAAGATATCTAAACAATTCTAAACACAATATAACCACATCCTATCACGTTTTTATGGATTAACTCATCCTAATCATCCATCAAATTTGCAAATATTAAACTTTCCCCCCAAATTATTCATGAACAAGAACCCTAATTTTTAAACCCTCAATTCATCAAATTAAATCCGTTTTTTGTTTCACCCAATCATGTATAATCATCATATAATTTCGTCTCCATACTATTCTACGTGCAAATGGTCCTCAATAATCAAATTCTAAGTCCAATTAACATGGGTTTTCATTTATCTTCCAAGAACAATTTGTAAAACATCAATTTTCTAACATGGAAAGAACATCCTTTGAAATTAAACATAGTTAAACCACTTGCCTTGTTTGTCTCTGAATTTGGTGTGGATTCGGTGTAGAATTTCTGCAGAATTCCTCTCTCTCTCTCTCTCCTTCTCCAAGCTTTCTTCTCCAAAAGGCTATGGTGGCTAGGGTTTGCTTTGGGGGAACTTGTGAAAACCTAATTTAATAAACCTCCGTAGCTTGTTGGGTTAATAAGGGTTGGTTGGGTCAATTCCTTATCAGATTACAACTCTCAATTTTCGTCACTTTTACTTCCTAAAAATGTAAAATTACCAAAATACCCTTTAAGTTACCGGTATGGCCTAAAAATACCCCGGGACCCAAACTATACCCCCGGCTAGTGTTTTCTGACTATCTCGACCCTTCCGGACGCGTTGGCGCGCTCAAAACTACCATACGGATTACAGATTTTAAATTCACTTTTATTATCAAAATATTATACCGTGACGCGACGGTCCCACGCGTCTCAACAAAATTTCTAAAATACCGTATATAAATCCCACGACAAATTTTATAATACCAAGTTCATATATAATCATATATGCACATAATCAAATACCAATTCGCATCTTATTAGTATTTATAACCCGGATTAATTTCCAATTAATACGCATTTAATTAATTAATCCCAAAAAATAAATATAGCCAAAAGTACGGGGTATTTCATACTTCCCCCCTAATAACTGAATTTCGTCCCGAAATTCGAAACTAGAAAGTACCTGCTAAAAATAGCTCTGGATAACGTTCGCGCATCTCATCCTCGCGCTCCCATGTGGACTCCTCGACATTATGATGTCGCCACTGAACACGCACTAACGGAACTATCTTTGACCGCAGTTTCCTCTCGCTTCGGTCCAAAATAGCAATTGGCCCCTCCTCGTAGGAGCTATCCGGCTGGAGATCGATGTCCTCCACAGCAATGTGAGAATGAGCCAAATCATCTCTAAGGTATTTCCTCAGCGAGGAAATATGGAACACGTCGTGAATCCGATGCAAGTGCTCCGGTAGTCCAAGTCTATACGCAACCGGTCCGATCCGCTCAATAATAGGAAACGGCCCCACATACCTCGGTGCCAATTTCCCCTTCTTCCCGAATCGCATAATCCCCTTCATCGGAGAAACCCTGAGCAAAACCTGGTCCCCCACTTGGAATTCCCTGAAAAACCTCTTTGCATCAGCATAACTCTTCTGCCTGTCTTGAGCTACCCGAATGCGACTCCGAATCAACTCAATCCTTACCGAAGTATCCTGAATCACTTCCGGCCCAAGTAGTTTGTTGTCCCCCACCTCCAACCAACATGCTGGGGAACGACAAGGCCTACCGTACAATGCCTCAAACGGAGCCATGCCAATAGTGAACTGATAGGAGTTGTTGTAAGCAAACTCCACCAGTGGAAGATACTGCTCCCATCCACCCCCGAAATCAATAATGCACATGCGTAGCATGTCCTCCAACATCTGATTGGTGCGCTCTGTCTGCCCATCGGTCTGCGGATGATAAGCCGTACTCAACCGCAATTCTGTGCCCATGGCCTCCTGGAAACTCTCCCAAAACCTCGAAACAAATATCTTGTCTCTGTCAGACACGATATTTAGGGGCACACCGTGAAGTCTCACAATCTCTGAAATGAAGAGCTGGGCATACTGTCCCGTAGTGTAGTCAGTCCTTACGGGTAAGAAGTGAGCGACCTTGGACAACCTGTCCACAATTACCCAAACGGAGTCGTGACCCCTCTGCGACGTAGGCAACCCCGTGACAAAATCCATGGATATGCTCTCCCACATCCACACCGGAACCTCCAACGGCTGTAGCAATCCTGCTGGTCTCTGATGATCCACTTTTAAAAGCTGACAAGTGGCGCATTTCGAGACAAACTCAGCGATATCTCTCTTCATACCGCTCCACCAATATTGCCGTCTCATGTCTTGGTACATTTTGTCCCCTCCAGGATGTACCGCGAACCGTGAGCCGTGCGACTCTACCATCACATCGTGCCGCAATTCTTCCCCTTTCGAAACTACCAATCTCCCATTGAAGCGCAATCCCCCGTCTGAGCTAACGGTATAGGACTCGGCTCCCTCTGCTAGCAATCAAACTATCTGTTCCTGACAGAATGGGTCATTAGCCTGTGCCCGTACTATCCTCGTGACAATTTATGGGGTAACGGTCATCACAGACATGAAAGATCAGGCCACTGCATCCTGGTGTCCCAATTCCTTCCACTTAGCTTTCCACACCTCTGCCACCTCATCTGCTGGCCTGCGGCTCAACGCGTCTGCTACCACGTTAGCCTTACCCGGGTGGTACTGGATGTCGAACTGGTAGTCCTTCACAAATTCAAGCCACCTACGCTGCCTCATATTCAATTCCTTTTGCGTGAACAGATACTGTAGTGACTTGTGGTCCGTGAACAGCTGAAACTTCTCCCCCAAAAGATAGTGCCTCCAAATCCGTAAGGCAAATACTACCGCTGCCAACTCCAAATCATGCGTGGGGTAATTCTTCTCATGAGGCGTAAGCTTACGGGAAGCATAAGCTATGGCCTGTCTCTCCTGCTACAATACACCTCCCAGTCCTTGCAAAGACGCGTCGGTGTAAACCAAATACTCAACTCCCGGTCTCGGCAATGCTAACACAGGTGCTGAGGTCAACTTGTCCTTCAACTCATCGAATGCCAACTGACAGGCATCACTCCAAATGAACGGCACACCTTTACGAGTAAGATGTGTCAAAGGACCTGCTATCTCTGAGAAACCCCGAATAAACCTCCTGTAGTATCCTGCTAGACCCAAGAAACTACGAATCTCCGTTGGTGTCGTGGGCTGTCCCCACTCTCTCACCGCTGATACCTTCCTCGGATCAACTGATATTCCCTGGTCAGAAATAATGTGACCCAAGAACTGGACTTCCTTCAACCAAAACCCGCACTTCTCGTATTTTGCATACAACTCGTTCTGACGAAGTGTCTGCAAAACCTGCCTCAAATGCTCGGTGTGCTCCTCCTCTGTCTGAGAGTAAACCAGAATGTCATCAATGAAGACAATGACAAACTGATCTAGAAAATCTCTGAACACCCTGTTCATCAAGTCCATAAACACTGCTGGAGCGTTGGTCAAGCCGAAAGGCATAACCCGAAACTCATAAGAACCATATCTCGACAAGAACGCAGTCTTCGAGACATCCTCCTCCCTGATACGCAACTGATGGTATCCCGATCTCAAATCAATCTTCGAGAAGAAAGAAGCTCCTCTCAACTGGTCGAATAAGTCATCGATTCGAGGCAACGGATACTTATTCCGTATCGTGACCTTATTCAACTCTCGGTAGTCCACGCACAATCTCAGTGAACCATCCCTTTTCTTCACAAACAAAACTGGAGCGCCCCAAGGTGAGGTACTCCTGCGAATAAAGCCTTGTCCCAACAGCTGCTCTATCTGATCCCGTAGCTCTCTCATCTCAGCTGGAGCCATACGGTATGGTGCGCGTGCTATAGGTCTCATGCCCGGTAGCAAATCTATAACAAAGTCTATCTCCCGACTGGGCGGTAAGCCTGGTATCTCCTGAAACACATCTGAATACTCCCTGACAATCGGGATCGAATCTAAAGGAATCACAACCTCCTTAGAGGTATCCTCCTCTATGTAATACAGATGAGCGGTCGATCCTCCCTCTGGGCGAGGCATCACCACTATAAACATCTCTTGCCCCGGAATGGCAAAAACAATGCTCCCGCTGAAGCAATCAATCATGGCCCTATATGCTACGAGCCAATCCATACCGATGATCACATCGTGAACATGCATGTCTAACACTAACATGTCTGCAGGCAATACCAAACCACCAATCTCTACCCCCACTCCCCGGCATATAAAGAAAATAAGTGACCCACTCCCTAATGGTGAGTCGACACACGTCACTGTGCTCTCTGCCGTAGCTAACAATCCTAAAGCTTTCGCGAAGTGTGTAGCTATGAAACAATGTGTAGCACCCGTATCAAATAACACCCGACCCATAGTGCCATGGATAGGAAACGTACCCTCGATCACAGGCGGTGCCTGTGGAACTGCAGCCTGGTGAACGTTGTAGACACGTCCATACTGTAGCTGCCCCTGCTGAGCTGGGACTGCTGGAATGGGTGGCAATGCTGCCATCTGTGGCGGTGCGGGAAGAGCGGCGGGAAATATAGGTCTCTGTGGCTCCTGGCGAGCACCCTGCTGCTGCTGCTGTGGGGCCCTGCCCCTATCAGGACAATCCTGCTTCTTATGGCCAGTCTTGCCACAAGTAAAGCACTTCCCTGGGAAGTTCCCTCCCCTCTGCCCCTGCTGTCCCCGGCCCTGGTGGCCGTTACCATTCCTCCCTTGGCCCTGCTAGCCCTGATGAAACTGCTGCCCATTCTGTCCCTGTTGGCCCTAATGGCCGTTTGGGCCCTGATGGCCCTAACGGAAACCTCCCTGACCCTGCCTGTAGTTCCCTGATCGGAACCTCTTATTATCTCCCTGCTGGGTACCCTGCTCATTCTGTCTCTGCCCCTGACCCGATTGTGCCCCGCTGGCACTATGTCCTCCAGTCCTGCCCTGATGGCTAGACTCCCCCGACCGCTTGCCCTCGGCCATATGAAAACGGTGGTCCTGGCAGTGCAATAATGCAGCGTTAACCACATCAGAATACGTGGCCAACGATAGGTTCCCTAGCAGATGCTGACGGATCCTCCAATTCAACCCGTCGGTTAACTTCTCTATCTTCTTCTTCTCTGTTGGAATCTCGTCTGGAACGATATTCAACAGGTTAGTAAACTCGGCCTCATACTCGGCCACTGTCTTGCCCTCCTGCTTCAAACTCATCAACTTTCTCCTCATCTCTGTATGAACTGCGGACGGAAAGTACTTGCGGTCGAACCGCACCCAGAACTCCTGAATTGTGAGGGTATCCCTCTCCTCCGCGGTGGTAATAGACTCCCACCACTGTAGTGCAGATCCCACTAGCTTGAAAGTAGCTAGCACCTGTTTCTGAACATCAGTGCACTCATGCATCCTCAAATGCCTCTGTATGTCCTTCCTCCATTGGCTCGAGACTACCACATCCGAGCTACCTGCGAACTCTGGCGGATGCGCTTTCTGAAAAGCGTCTCGTACACGCTCCCAAGCAGACAAAAATGCATTAACCTGTGCTGGCGCGACAACCGGCGCCTGAGGCGGTGCCTGCTGAATCACGGCAATCGCGGCATTTACCGCTTGGGCTACTATAGTAGCAACCTCAGCGGCGTTCATCATGCCCTGAACTGGAGCGGGCTGGGGTTCGGGCATTGCATTCCTGGGAACTCGTCGTGCACGTCGTGGAGGCATCTGAAATAAGAACAAAGTTTATAAGTTCGCAGTTTATAAACTTAAAATAGCTGAAGAACGAAGCATACACAAAAAGAGTACAACAGTCCTAAAATATAGGGCTCTATATCAAAGAAAACGTAGCGGAAACATAATAGCCGTACAGA
Source organism: Sambucus nigra (assembly GCA_949130495.1). NCBI lineage: Eukaryota > Viridiplantae > Streptophyta > Magnoliopsida > Dipsacales > Adoxaceae > Sambucus > Sambucus nigra. The sequence goes on from OX422208.1 coordinate 194,684,514, forward strand.
TCCTAAAGGACACTAGAACCTGATGCTCTGATACCACCTGTGACACCCCGACTAATTAAATACCGGGTAGCTACTCCTTTATACAATTAATTCAAAATGCCAAGTTGGCTCAGTTAATAGCATCACTGTCGAAAACATTTTATTATTTCTAACCACCTAGTATTTAAAAAGCAAGTCCAAATTTTAATTTAAGTCTAATTAACATGCAACAAGAGTAATGAAGAAATAGATAACACCATTCACCATGCTGAAGTAAAATGAATAACCATCACAATAGAGTAAATAGAGTCTGGAGGAAAACTCCTCACTACAATCCCATAACTGAAATGAATAACCGAAACTGAAATAAAACATGCTAAAGTCTGAAACTGAAATGTAAAAGATGTCTCTAAAGAAATGGCAACATGCCCTACAGCTGATAGATAGTGACTCTGGAATCCAAAGAGATAGAAGCGTCTACATGCAAATTCCTGTAGCTTCCAAAAGCAGCTACAGCTCGTCACCTGAATGAGTATCCTATGATTGGTGTCCTTGTGGATGGGCACCTAAAATGGTTTTACAAAGAAAAAGATTTGAAAAGCAAACGGGTCAGAGCCCGAATGTGGAGTTATATTTTAAAAACCAGCAAGTGCTTTAACAACATTTAAAACATTAAATGCAAAGTACATGTTAGGACGTGCACTCACATGATATTCTCACCTCTCGTCTAATTGTGCACTCCTAACGCAAGTACCCATCTATATCGACCCATACTACTAGCTAACTGACAACATAACTAGCTAGACTGCCAAAGGTTCTACCCATTTTACTCGGTTCCATTTAACATAACAACGCTCGTAATTAAATAGAGGTTTAACGTAAACTCAGTTACTAAATATGCCATTGATATAACTATCAGTTAACTCATTATATAACTCGAAACAATACCGTAATATTTTTACAACAATAACATGAGGATTCCCATTAATATAATGTATATTATTCATATCATAAATATACAATACAAGCACCCCGCAATCTAAGCAGTAGTGCACACATACTCTGCTATCCATCCCGGTACATCACGTACATAAGGATTACATATTCCGAATCTCTCAGGAATAGTTCAGATAACACAAATCACAAATAGTGGAGGCGAACATAGTCACCATCACATGGGTCACGCACATACCTACGCTCCCATGGTCAGCGGACTTATTAATATCACAATAAGTCTTTCTATGACCTATGTTCATCAAGGTACCAGTCTATATCCCCCCCGTAGGCACACAAGGATTAGAGGGTCCTAAGCGAACGCAAACCTCCCGTGATAGCAAGTATGGTAGGTATGTCATACACACAATCCATATACTAATACTAAGTAAACACACATCTTAGTAATACCATATTTTAATCGTAGTACATATCGAATTCTCGTACTAGTTATAATTATCACAATTCGTACTATTCCGGTTTGTAATTATAAGTGCCATAATTCATCCTCACATCGTAGTAAACACTCACGTCTCAACCCAAATGGTTCATTGAATATAACTCTAGTGTATAATACTCCTCTCAATAACCCAAAAGTCCCAAATCTATCCTCACATCAATAAAGGAAGGTCTTCTATATCCTCGAACAAGTTTACGGGACTCTAAAAATCAAAACAGTCCAAAAAGGATCACACTGTCAACTCGTTAGAAGTCTCGTTCGAACGAGACTTCGAACGAGTTTGGACTGTCAGGTCGTTAGAAGTCTCGTTCGAACGAGGCTGTTCGAACGAGATCCCAGTTCGTTCGAACGAACTGACCCTTCTAACGATATCTCGTTCGAACTAGATATCGAACGAAAATCCGTACTCGTTAATAACGACTGGTCAACTCGTTAGAAGCTCATTCGAACGAGTTCGTTCGAACGACCTAGGGGCTGCTTCTAACGAGGTACCAGTTTCGGCCCAGATTTTTCCCCAATTCCTTTTTCACCATTTTTACTCCTCAAATCTTCTCCAAAATACTTCCCAATGATTGATTTAAGATATCTAAACAATTCTAAACACAATATAACCACATCCTATCACGTTTTTATGGATTAACTCATCCTAATCATCCATCAAATTTGCAAATATTAAACTTTCCCCCCAAATTATTCATGAACAAGAACCCTAATTTTTAAACCCTCAATTCATCAAATTAAATCCGTTTTTTGTTTCACCCAATCATGTATAATCATCATATAATTTCGTCTCCATACTATTCTACGTGCAAATGGTCCTCAATAATCAAATTCTAAGTCCAATTAACATGGGTTTTCATTTATCTTCCAAGAACAATTTGTAAAACATCAATTTTCTAACATGGAAAGAACATCCTTTGAAATTAAACATAGTTAAACCACTTGCCTTGTTTGTATATGAATTTGGTGTGGATTCGGTGTAGAATTTCTGCAGAATTCCTCTCTCTCTCTCCTTCTCCAAGCTTTCTTCTCCAAAAGGCTATGGTGGCTAGGGTTTGCTTTGGGGGAACTTGTGAAAACCTAATTTAATAAACCTCCGTAGCTTGTTGGGTTAATAAGGGTTGGTTGGGTCAATTCCTTATCAGATTACAACTCTCAATTTTCGTCACCTTTACTTCCTAAAAATGTAAAATTACCAAAATACCCTTTAAGTTACCGGTATGGCCTAAAATACCCCGGGACCCAAACTATACCCCCGGCTAGTGTTTTCTGACTATCTCGACCCTTCCGGACGCGTTGGCGCACTCAAAACTACCATACAGATTACAGATTTTAAATTTACTTTTATTATCAAAATATTATACCGTGACGCGGCGGTCCCACGCGTCTCAACAAAATTTCTAAAATACCGTATATAAATCCCACGGCAAATTTTATAATACCAAGTTCATATATAATCATATATGCACATAATCAAATACCAATTCGCATCTTATTAGTATTTATAACCCGGATTAATTTCCAATTAATACGCATTTAATTAATTAATCCCAAAAAATAAATATAGCCAAAAGTACGGGGTATTACAAATTCCTATTTGACTTCCTCCATCTATACATCCTGCATAAGTCTCCCAACTCCCTCACCTTTAAGGAAACCAACCCCACGTTGTGCCCTATCACCTCATAAATCCACATCTACAAAAGTCAACACCAAGAGTCAAAAGAAAGAAAGCACAATAAGAAAATAAAAGGGAAATTGAACATAAAGTTTGCCTCCAAGAGATACGTAGGTCATGTAAAAGTCTGTCAGCAGCACCGACTAAAAAAATCCAAGGAAGCATAAAGGGATGCCAGTGTAAAGCTCCTCAAATCATATAAATGGATCTCTAAAATGATACTCAAGAACAACAAAAATCACAGATGGACAACGTCTCCACTCATTGCCACCACGAATCCCCTAACAAAAGCAAAATGAATAAACGAGATGCGTGCCTCACCTGCCAGCCATCAGTCTCGTCAATCTGCTGGGATAATAAAGTCTCCTTCAAAATGGATATTCAGACAGAATCCCTTTACACGGTTCTTCCTTTATCCCCCAAATCATTCGGCACTGCCACCTCCGTAACCTCTAAAGTGCGATCCACTAAAATTTGTTGACCTACACTCTAACCCTGATAGTTGCTGAACATCCAAGGGAGTGACTGTCACCTCCCTAACTCCCAAGTGAAATGGATGGGTCGTGTCCACTACCTCTCGCCCATAACAAATCATACTGTTTAAGGACGTGGTGTTTAATATAATTCCACTATCAATGGGAAAAACCCAGTAGACCATACCATCCACCGTATCGCCTTAGGAAGATGGTTCCAAACCTCTTTCATCCCAGTCAACCCCCGTGACCAAATGCTCGAAGCAGCTATGTCAATATGCGCAAAAATCAAGAAAAAAACTTCATTTTCCCAAAGCTAAGAAGAAAAATAAGGAGGAAAACAAAAGGACAAACACTTACACAACCATTAGGGTTCTTCACCCTAGCAAAATTGTGATGTGAAGGCTCCCATAGCAGAATCCTCTTATCCAACACCAACTCGAAGTTGTCATACACATTATCGTTGCCTAACGCCAGTGGAACCGTAACCCGCCATTCCAAGCCCTCACAATCATCAATAATAGTCCAGTTATTATTCCCAAAAATACCCCCGTGAGTTCTTATGAAGAAAATAGACTCGAAATTGACCTTTAGAGAGATAAAGTAAGATATTCAATCACTTAAAGGTGCAAAAAAATGAAGAGGGCCACTCCTTTTTATAAGAGGCTAAGGGGAATGTCGATCGGCAGTCCCCTGGACCTGCCTATCGGTAGTGACCTTTACCCTCCCACAAGAAGACCAAGAGTCCATGACCTATGCTGAAAGGCACATCCCCATCCCTACCTACCGGTAGTCTCCTCAAATTTTTGTTACAAAAATGCCAAAAAAAATCAAAATTTTCCATAAAAATTCACAAAAATTACCGAAAAATCCCCTCAAAGTCAAGAACGTCATTACTTCCAGAGAAATCCATTATGGCACAACCAATTATAAGACCTAGTTAATCCCCATCAGGATCATAAACAAATGGATCAACACTTACTCTCATCACCAACATACTCCCCAACAGAACTAAAATCCAAAGTGCGCCTACACCCACGATAATCTACACCTTCCCCAGTAGAGCCACAATTAGAATTATTCCCCGTAAACAAATCTTAGGTCCACAAAATTGACCTTAAGCCATTAAATCGATCATTTCAAACCTTAGGTCCACATAATCAACCTCGACCCGCTGAATCGTTCACTGCAAACCTTAGGTCCACAAAATCAACCTTGACCCATTGAATCAGTCACTTCACACCTTAGGTCCATATAATCGACCTTGACATGCTGAATAGGTTATTTCAACCTTAGGTCTATATAATCGACATCACCCCGCTGAATGAGTCATTTCAAAACTTTGGTCCACAGAATCGATCTCGATCCACTAAATTAATCACTTCATTCTTTAGGTTTATATAACTGGTATTAACCCGCTAAATTAGTTGTTTTATCCTTATGTCCACATAATAGACCTTGACCTGCTGAGTTGGTAATTTCAAACCTTAGGTCCATAGAATTGACCTTGACCCATTGAATCAGTCATTTCACTCTTTTAGTCCTCGGAATAGACCTCAAACCACTGAAATGGTCATTTCAAGTGAAGGTCCACAGAATCGACCTTGACCCGCTAAATAGTTCATTTCAAACCTTAGGTTAACAAAATCAACCTTGACCTGTTGAATCGATCATTTCAATCCTTAGGTCCACAAAATTGACCTCGACCTGCTGAATTCGTCAGTTCACCTCTTTAGGTTCACAAAATTAACCTTGACCCACCGAACTGGTCATCTTAAATCTTTAGGTTTGAAAACGTGACCTCGACCCATTGAAATGGTCATTTCAATCTCTAAGTCGACATAATTGATCTCAACCCTCCGAATCAATCATCGACATCCCCTAAGTCTGCAAAATCGATCTCAATCCTTTAATCAACCATCTTCTCAAACATCGATGGTGTGTCTATCTTTTGATGACCTTCGCTCGTTCCAAGTTCACCTATCGAGGGGATCTACAAACACCCCATCCTAGTACCCCCTAAGTACCTCCTTAGGTCCTAACACTCCTCATCCCTCTGAGTACCAATCTAGAGGCCATCGAGTGCTTCTGGGCTCCGTCTGACCTCAGTCAATTGTCCAAATAAATATAATGTTAATTAATCCTCGTATGGATTTGAATTCCCTTTCCAACGGTCCATATCGTGCATAAATCGGCCTCACGATTCACACGAATGATCCTTTTTACTCCGAGAACTAGTTTGGAGGCCACTAGGCATTTCGATACATATTCAACTTTGGTCAACTCTCTAAACTAAGAAAAGATCAATGAAACCTCGTCTGTCTCTGAATCCCATTTCCAATGGTCCGTACCAAGCACGAATTGTCCTCACGATTCGCACGAACCACCCTTTTTACTTCAAAAGGCCACCAGACTTTTCCAAGTCCTCTTTAACATAGGTCAACTCTCCAACCCGAGTGAAGCTCAATGAAATATCACAGGCCTCTGAATCCCCTTTCCAATGGTCCATACCGTATGTGAATCATCCTCACGGTTCACATGAACAACCCTTTTTACTCTCAAAACCCCACCATTTAGAGAATATCGTATGCTTCTAAGCCCCATTTGACATCAGTCAACTTCTAAACCCGAAAGTGTATCAATGGATTCCTGAAGATCTTTGAATACCCTTTCCAATGGTCCCGACAGTGCATGATTCAAACTTACAGTTTGCATTTTATGGCCTTTTTTTAAAATGTTCGTTTCAGACTACCTATAGGTACCCCAGACCCCCTGCCTATCGAAAGGGTGTAATTTCCTTGGCTAGTAAGGAAGGTTCTATGCCGATAGGCAGGCCAGAGATCATGCCTATCGGCACCCCCTAAACCCTAATTTGATACTCTTTAAGAAGGCCATAGCCTCACCCACAGAGACCCAATTTCTATCAATGAAAAATATTCTCTCGAAATCAGAGCGTCGCCATTCCCAACATATCCAATTTCAACCATTTCTTCCATTTCTCTTACCTCACTTTCATACCACCTTTGAGAACTTATCTCACCGTACTTCACCACCATTACATCACCATAAAATCAGCCTATTCTCCTTCAAAAATCAATAGCAAAGTCTACTAGGAGGTCTATTCCTAATACTTTCTAGCTTCTCTTTTTGGTGTTGTTTGTTCACTTTATTTCCATTTTTTATACATTTTAGTTCTACTTTATGATCTCACATCAACTAATATCTTTTTCATTACTAATATTTATATAACATATTTTCATAAAATCCAAAAGACAAAAAATAGGGTTTATTTGTAAGCTCCAAAACTAAGATTTCCTCAATTTTCACACTTTTATACTTGAGCACACTTTCTCTAAAGGGATCTTGACAAATAAGTCATATTTACATAAGACAATTCCTAGTAGGCCCTATCATATATTCTTTTTCTAATCGTTCCTATTTATACATATAGTGAATTTTCGATATATGTCTATAAATAGGACCTATTGGACCAAAAATCATTTTTTAGGACCTATTGGAGCAAAAAAAAAGATGATACGACCAATTAAACTACATACTTAGTAATTGGGACTAATTGGTAAAAAAACCATTGTTAAAAACTAATTAAAGATGAGTCTTAAATCTGGGTTTATGGGTTAAACCTTACCCCTATGACATATCGAACTTCGTGGACTTTGATGCCTCTTGGGCTACGTAGGCATCCCAGGCCAATCCTGGGATTCGAGTCCTATTTTCCTAATTTATGCTCTCATGTATTTATTAGTATTTATGAGTCATGAACTCCTAGATATTTGTGCCCTGCTCGACATACACTTTCACTTATTTATAATAATTCATGATTCGATGAACACGTACATTATACTTATTTTTATGTCATTTTTGGGTACACTCCTTTGGATGATTCCGCTCCGTCTTTCCCATGATGTGAGTTAGATGATTTATTTTTCCCATTATTCACACTACACACATGTACACACATATCAGACTTTGAAAAAAGGAGAATATTAACATAGGCCATGAGAGATCGAAAGGGTAAAATGGGTGCCAAACACCTTCCAATTTCATAATTTTGTCCCCGAGCCCTTGATTCAGTTGGTTTCATATGCATTAGTATGACCTTAGTGTCATTCTCTCGAGATGACTACATTTCTTCATATTTTAATTAAAATAGGTTGCCAACTTCATTTCTTCATTTCTATCCCCTTTTGATGACGACCGATTTATAGCGGAGGCAATCCACAAAGATATCAGCGCGAGTGGCGAAAAAGGCCCCCCATAACCCCGATTCACCCGTATGCACATGGGGGGAGAGGGACTTCTTCAATTTTCCCTCCCATTCCAATTTCAGGGCCGACCCATGCCAAAGGAATCCGACTCGGATGGCCACAATGACGACTCCACTAGGGACTTTTTTAGAGGACTAGACAATTTTCATATGGTTGTTATTTCGAGAGAAAACTATGTTTAACACTAATCGAGGTACCTGCTGCTACAGTGTTATGGATTTTAGACTAAAGATTGATAGAGCAATAAACCCAAGACTGGTAAAAAAGTATTTGAGGATCATATCAATAAAATCATGGAGGTGTACGTCGATGATATGCCCATGAAGAGTAATATAGTAGCCGACCACATCAGGGACTTCGGACAGATGTTCGACCAGTTGGAGAAATAAAAAATGAAGCTCAACTCGATAAAATATGTCTTCGAGGCCAAGGAAGTTATAGTCAATTAGAGGAGCATTAAGTCCAACCCAAATAAAATTCAGGCAGATTGACATGTAGTCCCAATTGAATAAAAAACAAGTGTAAAGGTCCACTAGGCGAGTGACTGCGTTTGTTTCATGATTTATCGACAAATGCCTAACCTTTTTAAGGTATTAGGAAAATCATTTTAATGGAATGATGAATGTGAGGCTGTATCCCTAGAATTGAAGAAGTATTTGGGGTCTCCGCCCATACTTTTTAGACCTATCATTAGAGAGAAACTTTATCTGTACTTTCACGTGTATGAATAAGCAGTCATCTCAGCATTAGTCTGACAAGAAAATGGAGTGAAAATTCATGTTTACTATCCTAAAAAGGCATACAGAGGGGCCGAGATCCGATACCCAAGGCTAGAAAAACAAGCGTTGGCCCTAATTGAAGCTTCCTGAAGGATAAATCCATACTTTCAGGCTCATACCTAATTGTTTACACAGACCTACCTTTAAGCCAAGCTGCTAATAAGCATGAGAAATTGGGCAGATTAATGACTTGGGTTATAAAGCTAGGATAGTATGACATCTAATATGAACTTAGGATGGCCATTAAGGGCCAAGCCATGGCATATTTTATAGCCAAATTTACTTACAAAGAGAGACCAGTCGAGAAGACTTCTACAAAAGAGAGTTCACAGGAAAAATTAAAAAAGCAGACTTCTATGAAAAAAACCTCATCCCCAGAGAAGATCGAGCAGACTTCTTCGAAAGAGAGCTCGCCAATTCAACCAATCAAGTAGACTCCTATGGCAGATAGCTCTGCCTTCAATCCCTTTGACCATAGCACTGATGTACCGGAGACATCATCCAAAAAAGAAGGCGTTGCTTATAACTTCGAGAAAATAAAGGAGGTATTCAAATATGGTCATCTGGTCGACAGAAATTTTATAGAAGAGATACTTGTGTAGAAGATGTTTATATATGACTCATCTTGCACTAGAGGCAGCTGAGCAAGCCCAATAATCATGATGACGGATGATATTGATGTGGAATTCGCTCTCATATTCCAATTTTACGCCTCAAATAATGAAGCTGAATATGTAACACATATAGTAGGCATTGGCCTGGCCTCATTCCTTGATGTCGAGAAAATACGAGCACATAGTGACTCTCAGCTCATAGTTAACCAAGTTTTAAGGATTTATGAGGAAAGATAGGATTCTATGGAAAAATACCTAGATAAAGCTAAGGGTTTATTAGAAAAATTTCCCGTTGTTAGGATGGTGAGAATTCCAAAGGCAGAGCATGCTTGAGTAGACACACTTGCTCAGCTTTCATTAGCCAAAAGTACAAAACTAAGGAGAAAATTTCATGTAAAAATCATCAGGCACTAAATATCCAATAAATAGTGTACTAGCTTCATAGAGTTGGAATGAGAACCATCCTGGATGGATTATGTACGAGCATATTAGGAGCATGGCATAGTAGCAGCAGATCTAAAAGATACAAGAAGACTCTGATATAAGGCGTCAAGGTACGTAATAGAAAGGGGAATCCTCTACATAAGAGGTTTCATTATTCCATTGCTCAAAAAGTCCAACCAAACAAATTTAGTGATTTAATAAAAGAGCTACATGAAGGTTCTTGTGGAGAACATTCAGTAGGTAGATCATTAGTGAAGTGAGTGTCCACACAGGGATACTACTGACCCACTATCAAAGCAGACAACACATGTTATGTGAAGATGTGTGTTAAGTGCTAGAAATATGCCACTATCCATAAAAGTCTGGGGGCTTATCTTACGCTGATCACATTCCTTTGGTCATTCATAATGTGGGGAATGGTTCTGGTCGAACCCATACCCAAGACCAAAAGAAGGTTCAAGTTCTTGGTCATTGTAGTAGATTGCTTCACCAAATAGGTGAAAGATGGTGGAGATTCCATACGATAAGGTCTTCCATTTTATCTGAACGACCATTATTTTCCCCTATGGGATGTCGTATGCCTTCATCACCGACCATGGCACCCAATTTGACAATCAGAAGTTCGAAGACTATTAAATACGATCTAAAATCCAAAAGTTGCATTCTACACTTGGTCATCCATAATGTAACGGGCAAATATAAATAACAAATAAAACCCTTCTCGACAGAATGAAGAAGAGACTGGACAATGTCAAAGAAAACTAAATCAATGAGCTGCAAAGTATCATATGAACATACAAAAAAATGCCTAGAATAACAATGAGCGAGGCTCCTTAAATGATAGCCTTCAGAACAGAGGTAGTGGTCCCAACACAAATTGGTCTACTAAGTCATCGTGTACTTAATTTTGAATCCATAATGAGTGAGCTAATGAGAGGACTAGACCTAGACTTAGTGGAGGAAGTTAGAGGACACGTAGCACTTAGGGCAGCAGCCTACCAGCAAGAAGTGCTCGGTTTTATAATAATCGAGCTCTCTGAAGGAGGAAGCCTACGTGCTGATAAAGGTCATTCGGAAAGGGAACAAGTTGGAGCCTAACTGGCATGGTCTGTACATAATATATTCCATTGTCCAACCAGGAGCTTACAAAATTGAAACAATGGAAGGAGGACAGTTCAAGAATCCATGGAATGCCAAACACCTAAGGAAATACTATCAATAATGGAAAACGTGTAATGTCTTTTAATTCAAAGTCTTATCATTTCTTGTGACCCAATTTCAGTTATAAATAAAATTCGTTAACGAATCCTTTTTTTATGTTTTTCATTGGTATAGGGGAGATGTGCTAAAAATTGTTCCAAAAGCCAAGTCAAAGACATCTTAGCCACACATGATACTGCAACACAAATAATAAAACACAACTAAAAAAACAAACTTACTTCGTGTATGACCCCATAATCACACAAGCAGAAGTTTCACTTCATGTATGATCTCACCCTAACACAAGTCAAGAACAAAAATTTTACCAAATTTTAGGAAATTCGTTATAGCCATATGGACGATAAGATCCAACCATAGCTAGGTAAACTCAAGGATAAATCCTAACACATTTGGTTATCTCAGGTAACTAACACTAACACTTAGTTAGGATGACAAGATCCGTCCACGCTATCAGTAATAAGCGTTAGTAGAATCCAAGACTGGATAACCCAGGTTCGCCCAACATTGGTAAATAGTAAGGTAGATCATACAAGTAATAATCGACCACATTCTCATAAGACTAAACTACTAGTAGACCCATTTTTACACATGGCACTCATCAAGATGACGTGTCTTAAGGTCCATAATTGTCATCAAACATTTGGATACGGCTACTGATCTGAAAGAAAAACACATAAAGAGAAGTAAGTGAAGAAAAACATGAATATAAATTTCCATAATGATTTGCAAAAAAACCATTACAAAGAGATAAAAAACAGATTAAATAAAGTCATTCATAAGGATGAGTTTACTTACTCGCCAAGCTCTTAAAACTTGTAGGAGGAATATCTAACACTTGCAGAGTGGTGGTCATCCTCAAGTCTTTGATCCTAGATTGAATGCCAGAACTGACCCTATCTACTGGATGTAGAGGTTAGTGTAGATCTTTATCCCGATCAAGGATATAATCCCCAAGGTATTTTCTCATTAGACTCACTGGGATGACATCTGGAGGAATCCATGAAACATCGATCTTATAAGGAGGATATCGGTGTTCCAAACAACCTGGATCATGATAATACCACAACTCATCCTCCTTGGGAACCTTTGTCACAATAAGTGCGTTGACACAACCGTGCTTATAACCGACCTTCATAGCATGGTCAAGTTATTCCTCCATGTGTATGAGGACCTCATCATAACCATTCATCTAGACATTATGAAATATGCTTATTAAATTGATATGTAAGGTGATATGCCTTCTCACTTAGCCTCTTGATAGTGGACAATTGATTTTTTTATGGTCACAGCCTGGGTCTTCTTGGTCCTTTGTTCCTCTATTAACTATAAAATTCTTCACTATTGATGGGAAGACTGACCCTTGACTTTCTTTATTTTCTCTAACCCCTACCTTAGGTAAGCATTCTCTTCTTTTAAAAATGATGCACCCTCATTTGGATCAACAGTCCTGGACTTCTTAAGATGTTTCAAGCTTAACCCGTAAAGGATTATTTTCCTGTTCAAACATTGTGGTGACTTCTCTAGCAGTAGTCAGTTTAGCAGTGAGAATGAACTCTTTCTTAGAATAAGTTTAAGCTTAAAAAAGTAGCTTCTGGTCAAACCCACTATTCTTTAGTAGGTTGGTCAACTTCTTCTCATGATCGGCCTAAAGACTTGCTATTTATTCCTTATGTCTCTTTTGTATAGTGAAAATATGTCATGATAGGTAGCATTATCTGTAACCGCCTGATGAAAAAGACAATGAATATTTAAGTATGACTGTTTGGCCACATAAGATGCATCATGCCAAATTATCTCCTCAAGTTCATTTTCACCAATATCACTGTGACTAGTGTTAAACAACCGATTACGTCTTTCCTGAAAGTCTCTCTAGACAGTGACCTGCGATACCTGTCTTGCATTAAACTTTAAAGAAGGTGGTTGGATTTAAGTACTTGCCAAGAAAAAGAACTTGCAAGCATCTAACTAGAGAAATAATAAATGGAATATAAGTTTCATTTCATTATAAAGAGGAGTTACATCCGGGCAAACCCCATACATTGATATGGTATAAAAAAGAAATAAATTAAATTAAACAGTGCTAGCCTAACTATAAGGATTTATTTCCCCATATTCTCCTTATCAATAGTGGCATGACCTTCACCCTGCTCAGTGACTAACAATTGCTCCTTATCAGTGGCAGAACCAACTTCCTTTTCATTATCATCAATTTTGTCATAGACCTGAAGAGGAGTTCTAAGAGGGTGTAGTTGGAAGAGGTCAGACTCCTTGGAAGAACCAACCTTAACCAGGGCTGCATCCTAACCAGTTTTATTAATCTGCATGGAAGCATTAGCAAAAGCCTTGTCCCATCCCTTTGTGAATGTGTTTTTCTTGGCTTTGGTAACAGATGCCAAAACTTTATTGACCTTGGTCTTTACCATCTCGACCGTTACTTTAGCATCCTTAGCCTTCTTTTTAGATTTTTCAGCGGTAGCAATGACATTATACACCACTACCTTCTCCTCTTACAACTTTTGGATCCTCTCTTATAGCTTTGTATTCTCCCTCATTTGGGCTTCATCAGCATGAAGATAAGTGTCCAAGGACATTTGCGTCTTATTAAAGGAAACCTTAACATTATAGAAGGATTCCTTCATCTTATCATTCTTTCTTCATAATCAATCAAGAACTGCAAAGAAAAATAGGGAAAAGAGGACATTATAAGAGGAAATGGAGGAAGTATAAATGAAAGTTAAATAATGAGAGACCAACTTACAAGGGATACATTTTGATTCGCTTGATCCAATAATATGGAGTGAGGAAGGGAAGATGTAGTTGCCAAGTCAGTAGGTAGAACTCCAAAATTAATTAAGTCGCGTGAAAGCTCAGGGCAAGTGATAACAGATTGGGTAACACCATTGTCCTTATCAACAGATTTCTTTCTAAAAATCTCAGTTGGAGGAGGTGGAACTTTCCTATACCTCTTAGATAGGGGCTCATAGTACTTTGCAGGATATGTGTCCAAAATTAGGGGGTTGCTAGAACCTCAAGCTTCATATTTCTTCCTTGCCGGATGAGCATGTGGGGGCGACCTCGCGCCAACATGGGTAGAAATAAGATTGGTGATATTACGTTTTCCCATATATCATTGGGAGACACTAGCTAGCATCGAAACAACGTCTAAAGGTTAAAATGATGAAGAGGTGCTCTATTTAGAAAAATTATCTCTTGTTTAATGGGAGAACTCGAAACCAAGCAAAAAAGAGTCAGAGGTTGATGCTTCTAGGTCATCTAGGGGAATGGGTGCAAGTGCCTCAATAGGTCTGTCCATAAAAGAGGTTGTAGTAACCCGTATTTTTTAGGGATTTTATTTTAATTATGGAATTAGGACTAATTAATTTAAATGGAGAAAATTTAGTTATAATTAATCCGAATTTAAATGTAATAATTACCAGTGTGATGAGAGTTAGTATTTAGCGGTGATAATTATGTTGAATATTACGTAGCAAGTAAAGTAATATATGATTACAAAAATATTATTATGGTCGGGTGTGAAAAATACGGCAGTTGCAATATGCTTAGTTGGGACGCGCATGTGAGTCATATCGGTATTACTTTATTGGGTTTAAAAGATAATTTATTTTTAAGTAACTCGTATGACCATTTTGAGTGTGTCAATGAGTCTGAAAGGATCTAGATAGTCAGAAAACTCTACTCGTGTGTTTAATTTGGATTTCGGGATAATTTAGGCCAAAACGACACCCCGGAGGGATATTTTGGTCTTTTGAGATTTGTGGGAATTAAAATGGACGGAAATGGAAAATTAAAAAGGAAGAGTACGTGGGTAATAGGCTATCTATCATTTTCTAAACCTACGTGAGAGGGAGAGAGAGAACCAAAGAGGAAGAAGAACAACTCCATAGGAGCCTTGGGATAAAGACTCAAGCTCTCACACCAAAAATTAAACCAACACGTAGATTGTGAAGAGAGGATCACCCATATACCAATTTCATCCAGCGAATCAGAAGTTAACAAAAAGGCAAGTGTTTATCTTTCTAAATTTTTAGATCATATATGATTCATGTTAATTTAGCTGATGGAATAACCATGATATTATCAATTTGGGATTGAAATTGGCGATTTATATTTAATTGGGAGTATAGGTTTTCTTGTAGTTAAATAACCATGTTATGGGTATGATAAATCTGGGTTTAATATGTTTATTTCACGAAATTAAATCTGGGATTAAATTGTTGTTAATAGAAGTTATGTGAAATTTGGGCTTGTAGAAGATTTGAGAAATTTATCGAAATTCATGTTATAATTTTAAGGATTTGATGTTAAAAATGGATGAGGAAGTGTTCTAATACTAGGGGACATAATCTAGAGTTGTTAAACTTGGATTAGAATGAGTTTGAAGTGATTTTATTGTTGACTGATTTGGGAAAATGAATTTTCAGAAGACATGGAACCTCTCGGAATTCTCGTTTTAAGACCTGCCCAGGTCAATTCCAATGAGATTACTAACGATATTTTAGAGTTCATTCGAAGTGAGAATCTCGTTCGAATTGCCTCGTTCGAACGAGAATCCCCAGGTTCTAACGAGATTTTAAAAACTCTAATTTTTGCCTAAACGAGTTAAAAAGCCTTCAAGGTTCATTTAAGTGAGAGAATAAGACCTACACTATTCGGGAGTAGCTCCGTTTTCATAATTTAGTAGTGAGAGGAATTGTGTAACTACTAAGGGAATGGGTTGGAGTGAGAGAACCTTAAAGAGTATATACGATGGAGAGGTAAATCGTACGGTTAAAGAATTGTGGGTAGTAAGGACGAATATACTATATATGAATTTGGGGACTTAGGTTCCGTGAATACCTAACGAATATAATAAGTTGTGTGTATACTTCTTGATTGAACTATTATGTGTACGACATACCTACATTGCTTGCTATCGAGTAGAGGTTGCGGGATGTGGACAATCATTCCTTGAGGAGCCTTTGGGAGGGATTTTGATTTGTACCACTAGAGCATATAACTTGGGTACGGGCTATCTGTGAGAATGATAGTGATGATGGTCGTATGGGTTCGTAGGTATGTACATAGCCCATTGGCTTGGAACTATGTTCGCCTCTAATATGTGTATTTGTTTTGATGGTTTGTGAGAGATTGAACCTGTAGTCCTTTATGCAATGAGCGATAAACCAGGACATGATAGCAGAGTATACATGCACCGCAGCTGTGTCTCGGGGTGATGTATTGTGTATATATATATATATATATATATATATATATATATATAATAGAGTGTATGTATATATATACTTGTGATACAATCTACTGTGTGAATTAAGTAGACATGAATAATAGTGAAATCTGAAATGAATTAAGTTGGTGAACACTTTATCTATATTAAGTTAAAAAGGCACTTATCCATACTAAGGAGGAATTAATTATAGATATTATGTATATTGCGAGGGAAATACATGGGGACAATATTGGGCTATGATTAGATGTTAGACGGGAAAGAACTATCTAGCAAGGGAATTGAAACTAGTAGGGTTTGATGGAACGTTAGGCATGCATATTAGATGAGAGGTGAGCATCTCAAATGAGTACGATAATATAACATGATTAATATATGTGATATTAACTCATTTTAAGCACTTGCTGATTTTTAAACTATTTTCAACCCGGGCTCTAACCCATTTTTTGCAAATCTCTTTTCTTGTCAAATTATTTTTAGGTGCCTAGCCACAGGGACAAAAAGCTTAGGTGATCCATTCACTCGACGAGCTGTAGCTGCTGTGGAAGTTACATGACTTTGGTAGTAGATGCCTATATTTCTATCATTTCTTCCTTTTGGAGTTATTTCATCAGTTAGGGCATGTTGCCCCTTTTCTATTAAGATATTTAGAGATTTCGGATTTAGTTATTTACTTCATTAAGTTGTTGGGTTTATTTCTGTTGGATTATTATAATTGGGACTTGGACTGGAAATGTTTTCTCCAGTCTCATTTATTATTGTAGTATTTCCTATCATATGAGATTTATGTGAATGGTGAATGTTTAATTATTTGTTAACCTAGTTTTATTAATTAAAAGATAAAATTTTGACATCAACCTTTTTAAATATTAGGTGGTTAGTATTTAATAATAAATTTTTCGACAGTGATGTATAATTTGAACCAAGTGGATATTCTGATTTAATTTAATAAAGGACTTATCACCCGGTATTTAATTAGGTGGTGTGTCAGAGAGGTCATCGTACTCTTATACCGAAGCAAAAAGGATGCAGATATAGGGTGTTCCACGGTACCTAGCCTTTCCTGAATCGACCACAGAGTTGCAAGATCAGCAAAATTAATGTTAGCGACACGGGGAATATTCTTCTTACTCTTCATTGTAAAATAGAAAATAAGATCATAAAATCAACAGAAATTAGAAAATACAACTTAGACAAGAAGTGTTTTCCATTCCCTAAATTATTCCCCTACCTTCCTTATATACTGCCAATCAGGCCATAGACAATAATTATAAAATCAAACCATGATCCCAATAATCCTTATTGGAATCAGGCAGCTTCATCACTAAGGCTCCGTTTGAAAATCTTGTCTTCATATAATAAATTTTTACATTGGTGGTAACGTAATTATAATAGTGCATCAACTCCATAATTCCAATATGATTCCCATACAATTCATTAATACGGTGTACCCCATTAACAGTCCTCCAAGCGTTTGGGGCAACTTGGGCCGGGACCACATAAAAATGTTAGAAAAATTCCAAAAACAAGAAATTGGGGGGAAAAATGACCCCACACTCAGCAATAAAAATTAAAGGTTGAAGCACACTATATAGTTGACTCACTTGAGTCTGCACTATATAGAATCCTAAACTATTTTGGAAATGTAGACAAAATTGAGTCCTTCCTTCAAGTACATCATGTCTTCTTCATGTTCTACATCATCACCAGCAAAGATCAAAGTCATAAAGGTAGATGATACACCATATATGTACCCAACAATCCAGAGGCATCAACCTCGTCCACGGAGATGGCCGAGGTCAGAAGGGCCCTAGAACGACAACTAGCGGCCTCGTCCCCAGCAAGGTCGGCCATGGCCGACGTTACTAGTTTCCTCATAGCCATGCAACAGTTGAGGCCTTCATGATCCATGATGATAGTTAGAGATCAAGCCATTCAGGGTTGACAACCTCGGATGGGTGCAAGCCGAGGTTAAATAACCTATACCATCATCATAACCAACCTCGCCAGTGAATCAACCGAT
This sequence comes from Sambucus nigra, assembly GCA_949130495.1. Classification (NCBI taxonomy): domain Eukaryota; kingdom Viridiplantae; phylum Streptophyta; class Magnoliopsida; order Dipsacales; family Adoxaceae; genus Sambucus; species Sambucus nigra. The sequence goes on from OX422208.1 coordinate 194,702,709, forward strand.
GTTCCTAATCTGCGCTGCTTAACCTCGGCCCCGGCCGACCTTATGACCTCATACGCATTACCTCGGCTTCATATGAGCCGAGGCCATCACGAGTAAACTCGGGTTGGGAAGCAGCGACTTCACCAACCTCGTACTCTTCTAGGCTGAGGTTGGTATCAATCACATATGGTCGAGTCTTTATTCGCGCATGTGTGGTTGAGAACACGTGTACACAATAAGTTATAACAGATCGATCCCCTCACGTGGGGGAATATTTCATCATCATTCTCTACATGTGACAGTGATAAGTGTCTTCATCAGATTGGCTATATCAACACACACATGCTCATTGCATGAATAGGGGGTACATTACCCCCCCCACCCCACACTATATATACTTGTTTTCTCCTTCTTGGAGGGACCTGAAATTAGCAACTCTAGTCGAAACTCTGTCTAAATATATAGTAGAGAGAGAAATCTTAAGAGTTTGTATCTATGGCCATTAGAGCCCTCATACAGTGATATTAATCACACACTTGCACAGTGGACGTAGTCCTGATTGGCTGAACCACTTATATTTCGGTGTTTATCCTCTTCTTCTCACCTCCTTCTACTATATACCCTCACACTGCCATTGTTAACATTGAATTGAGCTTACAAACACCTTAAAGGGTGGTGTTGTTTCCAGAATCATCATTTTGGCGCCGTCTGTGGGAAGGAGAAGCTGTCTCTTCCTTATTTTTTGCTTAACCTAACCGGAGACTCTGGTGGTAAACCAGGCCTTACCCCTTGCGTGGAGATGTTTCACCATTGAAAGAGGTCCTGTAAGGTATTAAGCTCATCTACTACACTAGCTCTTTAGTGCTAACACATGGCACCGGAATTACCACCACCTCTTCCGCCGCCTGGGGCTGCTGCACCTAGCTCCATCTAGGCACCACCTCAATCCAAAATGGTGGAGGTGGCCGCAGCCTTGAGATCTTTGGCTGCAACGCAACAGGAATATACATGAGCAATTTTCAAAGCTCAGTCAAAATATGATGAGGCCACCTGGAGTCTCACCGGAGATGATTACTCCGACAGCTGTCCAGGCTCACCCTGAAGACAAGGGACCACCCCAGGCACCGCGTAAGGATCACCCTACACCCCAGCGAAGGAGGGACGTTGCTGACCCTAGGCGCTTGCGCCTGGGGAGGCAAGGACACCCTTGCCCTGAGGATAGGTATGATGATCTAGAGGCGAGAGATGTCTCAGAAGATTGTTGGGAGCCATATGAGGTTTCGAATAACACAATTCGTCCTATCCAGCGAAGCCAAGGTTGTGGAGGCCAAAGGGGTGGAGAAGCCCAACAACGAGGATCAACTTTTGATCGATTGAGCAGAGTGTCGTCCTTTGAAAGGATCAGCCCCATAAATAACCTTAGACAGAGGTTGTCAAGGTCGAGAAGTGCAACCAGCTCACAAAGGGAAGAGAGGCAACATCGGCCTCATTAAGAACGAGGAAGAGATCAGGAAGAGGTCAACAACCGATGTTGTGTTGCGACTGGGGAACCCTCAGTCTACCCCTTGGAGGTGGCAGGGGATAAACTCGGCCAGGATGACGTTGCAAGACAATGGAATGACTTCATCCAACATCTTGAGGAAAAGATAGGAGACCTCATCAAAAGTCGGGATCCACTGCAAAGAGGTTTCTCAGAAGGCTCTCCGTTCGTGGCTAAGATAGTGAGCTTCCCTACCCCAACCAAGTTCAAACTGCCCACGGTGTCTCCTAAGTATGACGGTAGCACCAATCATGTACATCACATTGAGATGTACCAGTCAACGAAGGACATTTATTCAATACCGGATGAGATGAAGTGTCGGGCCTTTTTTGAGAATTTGACGGGAACGGTACACATCTGGTTTACTTATCTTCCGAAGAATTCAATTGAGAACTTTAAGGGCTTGGCTGAACGATTCATTCATAATTTCTGTTTTGGGGTAAGACCTCAAAAAAAGACCACCCATATGTTGTATGTCAAGAAAGGCAAGCACGAGAGCCTAAGAGATTACATCGCTAGGTTCAATAAAGAAAAACTTCAAGTTGAAGATTATGAAGAGAATATAGCCATGACCGCCCTCATAGGAGGTCTTCAAAAAGGTAAGATGTTATGGAAGCTTGTAGAAGACCCTCCCAAGTCCATGGCAGAGCTGTTGGCAACTACGGGCAGGGTCATGAACGCTGAAGAGGCCATGGTTGCAAAATACGAGGATGAGAATGGCGATAGCAGTGGAAAGTTCCAAAGAAAGAAAGATGGAAAGAAGAGGTCAGTTGATGACAAGTTTGCATGTTATACCCCTCTTATTGTAAGCTGCAAACACATCCTCAATGAGATCAAGAATGACCGGTCCCTAAGATGGCCAGAGAAGTTGAAGGCTTCTCCACATAAGAGGAACCAGAACTTATGGTGTGAATTCCACCAAGACCATGGCCATGTCATAGACAAGTGCTTCGCCTTAAAGGATGAGATCGAGAAGATGTTGAATTCAGGAAAGTTGAGAAAATATATTGATGGCAAATCTCCCAAAAGGGGAAGAGATGAGACCAAAAAGAAGAGAAATGACAGGTGTCGTGATGATACCTCAGCAAGAATAAATGGTGACTCAGATGGTGACGACGAAGAAAATCTACACCTCCCACCAAAAGATGACAACACCCTAGTAAAGAGGGTTGGTATGATCTCCTTTGGTGTTAACACCATATGCGGAGGACTTGCAGGAGGTGATTCTGAAGTGGCTGACCGGAAAGCTCATGTGGCAGAGGCCAAGTCAGTGGCCAAACTTGAAGTTGTAAATCTGACGTCTTCCGAGAAAACGCAAAAGAGAAAGAAAGTGGACATGGACACTCTTATAGTTGGGTTCTCCCGACTCGGCTTTAAAGGCATCCTAGCTCCACATGATGACCCTTTGGTAATCACAACAAGAGTTCATGGATGTGAGGTGCAGAGAATCCTCGTAGATGGAGGAAGTTTAGCAGATGTGATGTTCTAGACCTGTTTTAAAAGCCTAGGCCTTAGCAAAGCTAGGATGGTACCCTATCATCATTCATTAATGGGTTTCAGCGGTGAAAAGGTCCATCCGTTGGGCATTATGAGATGGACGTATGAATGGGCGACGAGTGGCCTAAGAGGTTAACCCGAAAGATCAACTTTTTTTATGGACGAAAACATCTTCTCGGCCTATAATCTCATCATAGGAAGAGTAGCCCTTAAGGAGTTTGAGGCCGTACCATCGATGGTCCACCAGATGCTAAAATTCCTGACCCCCTATGGGGTAAGGGAAGTGCAGGGTGACCAGACCATAGCACGAGAATTCTACTTCAACTCGGCTGAATAGAGAGAGTCCCATAAGAGAGAAACTACCACTTATAACATTGATACACTTGACCCTAGAGATGAAACAAAGTTGAAGAAAGGAGAGGCCGCGTAAGAGGTAGAATCCATCTTCCTCAATGAGGACGAACCGAAAAAAATCATCCAGGTCAGCAAATCCTTAAAAGCAGAAATCAAGGAAGAGTTGATAAACTTCCTGAGGAAGAGGCAAAATGTCTTTTCTTAGATTCACGCGGACATGCTGGGCATCAGCCCTGAGGTTATATGCCACAAGTTGAATGTGTCCAAGGATGCTAAGCCTATCAAATAAATACGAAGAGTTTACTCTAGGGAGAAGTACGACATCATCCGGGAAGAAGTCAAAAACTTGGAAGAGGCTGAGTTTATCAGGGAAGTCATATATCCAGAGTGGCTATCGAATGCAGTCATTGTGCCCAAAGCAAATAAAAAATGGAGGATGTGCGTAGAATTCACCGACCTGAACAAGTCTTGCCCGAAAGACAACTATCCCTTACCTCGGATCGATCAGATGGTAGATGCAACTGCAGGACATGAGCTCATGAGATTTATGGATGCGTACTCATGCTATAACCAGATCTTCATAAATGCTGAAGACTCAGAGAAGACAGCCTTTATCACTGACAAAGAAATATATTGCTACAAGGTTATGCCCTTCGGATTGAAAAATGCAGGGGCAACATACTAATATCTTGTGAATAAGATGTTTGAAGACCAAATAGGCAAGACTATGGAGGTGTATGTAGACGACATGTTAACGAAGAGCTTAAAAGCCTGCACTCATATAGCAGACCTGGAAAAGACATTCGACACCATGGACTTGTATAAAATGAAACTCAACACTGTGAAGTGTGTCTTCGGGGTAAGAGCTGAGAAATTTCTTGGATTCATTGTCAATCACAGGGGAATAGAGGCGAACCCTGAGAAAATCAAGGCTTTGCTCGACATGAAGACACTAAGAAGTATCAAAGATGTTCAGAGGCTCACTAGAAGAGTAGCTGCACTCAACAGATTTGTCTCTAGGGCGACGGACAAGTGCCTTCCATTCTTTAAGGTGCTTAGAAAGGCCTCCGAGTGGGACAAAGAGTGTGACAAGGCTTTTAATTAACTCAAGTCCTACCTCGGATCCCCTTACTCTTATCTCGGCGCATTGTATGGGAGAAGCTATTTGTTTATCTAGCAGTCTCTGAATCGGCTATAAGTGCGGCGATTGTACGGGAAGACGTTGGGGTTCAAAGGTGAACAAAATTATCCTCGAATGGAAAAGTTAGCCTACGCCTTGATACATGCTTTTAGGAAGATGAAACCCTACTTCCAGGCCCCATTCCATGGTCATCCTCAGCGACTGCCCACTAAGACAGGTCCTCCATAAACCTGAGAAGTCGGGTAGATTGATGACACGGGTCATTGAGTTAGGGGATTATGACCTTACTTATCAGTCCAGGGTGGCCATCAAAGGGAAGTCTCTTACGGATTTTGTTACAGAATTCACATGGGAAGAGGCCGAGGTTGAGAATAACTTAGAAACTGCTAATGGGTCAAACAGAAACGTCTTCTGAGATTTGGAAGAGGTTATATCCAAGAGAATTGGATGTAGAATAGTCGAGAATGAGGAAGATCGATACCTCTTCAAGCAAGGAATCATGTCAGAAGGGAGCTTCTCATCAGGTAAAGACGTCTGGAACCCCTTTATTGACGAGTCTTCTTGCGATAGTGGAAGCGACGCATGGCTAATACTTTTAGCTCCGGATGGTACAAATGTTGAATACGCCTTGAGGTTTAACTTCAAGGCATCAAACAATGAGTCAGAATATGAGGCCATGATAGCAGTTCTCACATTAGCAAAGACCCTAGAGGTAAGATGACTCCTACTTCACAACGACTCGAGGTTGGTGTTTAACCAAGTGTTGGGGGTTTATGAGGCCAAGGATGAAAGGATGGCCAAATAACTGAAGAGGGTGAGAATGATATTGGAAGGGTTCGAAGAGGCAAAGATGAAGAGAGTACCTCATCAAAACAACAGCCATGCAGATGCACTAGCAAGGTTGGCTTCAACAACAAGGACTGACATCCAAAGGACAGTTCCCGTCGAGATCCTACCTAATGCAACCATTGAGGATGAAGAGGTTAGTAACCCTTGCCTCAATTTGAACTTAGGGGACTCATGGATGGACCCCCTTATCAGATATATTAGAGTGGGAGAATTGTCAGAGTCAAAGCTAGAGAGGAGGAAATTAAGGTACAGAGCTACAAAGTTCTCAATAATAGGAGACGTCCTATATAAGAAGGGATTTCTGATACCTCTCCTCAGATGTGTTCATCCCACTGAAGTTCCCCGCATACTGCAAGAGGTGCATGAGGGTTCTTGCTCCAGTCACATAGGAGGAAGACCTTTAGCTAAGAGGATTATTACGCAAGGATACTGGTGGCCGACCTTGGCCAAAGATGCTGCAGCTTACGTGAAGAGGTGCGATAAATATCAGAGATTCTCCACTATTCCCCATCAACCACATCAGCCTATGATGTCAATCAGTTCCCCTTGGCCATTTGCAGTATGGGGAATTGACCTAGTGGGTCCCCTGCCAAGGGCTGCAAATAATTATCGATTTCTGATAGTCACCATTGATTACTTCTCCAAGTGGGTAGAGGCAGAGCCAATGATAACAATTACAGAGAAGAAGACCTTCCAATTTATTTGGAAGGACATCATATACAGACATGGCCTCCCAAACAACCTCATCTCGGACAACGAAACCCAGTTCAAAAATTCTTCCTTAGAGAAATATTATAAAAGAGTTGGGATAAAGCAGTTTTTCTCTTCTCCTGGTCAACCTCAGGCAAACGGTCAGACCGAAGTCACAAACAGAACAATCCTCGATGGTATCAAGAAGAGGTTAGAAGAGGCTAAGGGAAGATGGACTGAAGAGGTTTATGTTGTATTATGGGCCTATAGAACAACGGCTAGGACACCGACGGGGGAAACCCCATTTATGCTTGCACATGGCTCAGAGGCGTCATACCAACATAAATAGTACTCCCTACTCATAGGGTTCAAACCTATGACCCTAAAAATAATGGAGAGGAGAGAAGACTAGACCTAGATTTGATTAAAGAGATAAGGGAAGACGCAGAAATCAGGTAAGCAACTTACCAGCAGAGAACAATAAAGTTCTACAATCAGAGGGTAAAATCAAGACCCATAACTGTGGGAGACCTAGTGATGAAGAAGATGTTACAAAAGGCAAATAATCTTCACCTAAATTGGCATGGTCCTTATAAAGTGAGTGAGGAGGTTGTACCCGGGACCTACAGGCTAGAAAACCTCGAAGGGGAACATTTCTCCAATCCTTGGAACGCTGATCATCTAAAAAAGTATTACATATGGTATTGCAAGAGTTTTTATAAAAATATATCATCTTATGAAGAGATTATTAATGAGAATATCAGTTCCTATGTCAATTCTTGGTTCATCATGCTCTTGTGTTAGAATTTATGGGGATAACATCTTAGTTGACGACCTCAAACCTTATAACATCATAATTTGGTGACAAGGTCTGAGGTAACACATCATACTTGGATGACCTCAGACCTTATAACATCATAATTTGGTGAAATTTTTTTATGGGGATAACATCTTATGTGATGGCTTCAGACCTTATAACATCATAATTTGGTGACAAGGTATGAGGTAACACATCATATTTGGATGACCTCAGACCCTTAACATCATTAATTTGTTGAAAAATTATGCACGGGGATAACATCTTAGTTGATGACCTCAAACCTTATAACATCATAATTTGGTGACAAGGTCTAAGGTAAGACATCATACTTGGATAACCTCAGACCTATAACATCATAATTTGGTGAATTTTTTTTTATGGGGATAACATCTTAGTTGATGACCTCAGACCTTATACCATCATAATCTGGTGATAATATCTGAGGTAAGACATCATATTTGGATGACCTCAGACCCTTAACATCATTAATTTGGTGAAAAATTATGCATGGGGATAACATCTTAGTTGATGACCTCAGACCTTATAACATCATAATTGGTGACAAGGTCTGAGGTAAGACATCATACTTGGATGACCTCAGACCTTTACATAATTAATTTGGTGAAAAAAATTTATGGGGATAACGACTTAGTTGATGACCTCAGACCTTATAACATCATAATTTGGTGACAAGGTCTGAGGTAAGACATCATACTTGGATGACCTCAGACCTTTGACATCATTAATTTGGTGAAAATTTTGCATGGGGATAACATCTTATGTGATGTCTTCAGACTTTATAACATCATAATTTAGTGACAAGGTCTGAGGTAACACATCATATTTGGATGACCTCAGACCCTTAACATCATTAATTTGGTGAAAAATTATGCATGAGGATAACATCTTATGTGATGACCTCATACCTTATAACATCATAATTTGGTGACAAGGTCTGACGTAAGACATCTTATTTGGATGACCTCAGACCTTAGACACCATTCATTTGGTTTACAAAGACATCATTGTACTGAGATTTCAGACATGAACACATATTGCATGGAAAAGAAAATCATACAAAGAACATTCAATAAATAAAGAAATAAGGCCCTCCTCAGAGGTTGATATAGATTAAAAGAGTTATAAGCTACTAGGTAATTGAGTTTGCAATCAGAGGTTACAGTTGAAATGCATAATGAAAAGTTACAAAAATCTTCACAAAAATGGCCTAAGGATCTGCAGCTATATTATTGGCGCCCTCAGCCTCATTCCCTTGGCCGATGTTGGTCACCTCGGCCCCATCATCTCTGAGGTTGGTACCCTCAATCTCTATAACATCCAGCGGCGCAGTCTCTGTAGGAGCAACATCTTCCTCTTCAACCTCTTGAAGGGTCTGGGAAAATTGAGGATTGGTAAAACCCAGACCAATGAAGTCAGAGGCTTTCAAGTTACCCGACTCCTTCTCCTTTGCGGCCGCCCATTTACCAGTTGCCTTAATACCTCTTTTGAGGTATTCAAAGCCAAAGCTGATGAATTCATTAGAGACTTTATAATCAGCTAGGATCCCCTCAGAAGCATCCTCAAGGGCTGCCTTCACTGTAGCATCAACCTTATGTTAGAGAACGTCGTCCTTGGCCTTCAGAGCAGAGGTGTGATCATTTTTAAGCTTGGAGATCTCTTTCTCTAACTGCTTGACCTTCTTGTCAGACCCTTCAAAGGCAGACTTCAGATGATCTACCTCTGCATTCAGAGAGTCCTGCACCTTCTCGGCCTCTTTGCCTTTCTCAATAAGGGGCAACTTCTTCAGAGTCGAGTTGGCAAGATGAAGCATAACAACGATGCCCTGCAAATTAAGAGTTAAGTGTCTAAGTCCAAATTTAAAGCAGAGGTAACACTAGGAATCAAATTGAAATTCGAATCTTACCTGGATGGACCTATGAAGGCCAGACTCAACTAGCAGAAGCGTATTCATGGAGCGACAAAAGCGTTTGTTAGTATCGGTCATAGCAGAGCCGATGGCATCCAACGCCTGTACGCTGTGGCCTATCAGACTATCATTGATTTTCAACTGCTCCAAACGAGCAACCAGTGCATCTTTAGAAGATATGGGGATGGCCTTTTGGGCCTTACTTTTCCTCTGATCCTCAAGGGTAGTGGTTGTGGTCTTTATCTTATTTGTGGCATCGTCCTTAGATGTGTCGACACCCTACTTCGATGGGGGAGGAAGAGGTACATTCAGGCCCGCCTTCTTTACAAGATTCGTCAGACTTGGGACAGATATCTCCTTCGGGGCGTTCTGCAGATAGAAAAGGCCTAAGTTAGAAGATCAGAGACATAAGAACTCAGAGGTTTAACTTGATTGAAATAACAAAATAAGCACTTACAGAGCTGAGTGAAAGGACTCCCCCCAAGGCCAGTCTCAGAGAGATAATAAAGGGTCATAAAATGTTTGAACTTGACCAACAGACCATGATCCCCCTGATCTTGAAGGTCTTTTACTCTCTGAAGATTATTTTGGCTTAGACTAGGGTCGACCCTGGCATCCATTGACACCTTGCCCCATCTCAGGGGAATCCTCGGCTCTAAGTTCGAAGAAGGGACACAAGGGCCAAATTACTATGACCCTGAGGAAAAGAAATACTACGGATTCTAATTATGATTACTAGTTTGGGTGACCTGCAACATCTTCTTAGTTGACTTCCGAGCTAAGAAATGGTAATAGCTCGGATAATTCCTGGTAGAGGAAGGGATGTAGCATCCGATGAAGACCTGAACAGGAAGGTCTGAATGATGGACTGCCCTTCATAAGACAATAGTTTTAATTATCACCCTCCAGGCATTGGGTGACAACTGGTAAGGAGATAAATTGATGTAGGAAAGTATCGCCCTAATGGTGGGATGAATGGGCAAATGAAATCCCAACTTAAACATCTGCTCGTACAAGTATATATCACCATCTCGATCGCCAAAAGACCTCTATTCCCTCAGAGGTCTCCTGAGTTTTATGGAGGGGCTAATGGAATATAGATGCCTAAAGGCAAGAAGGTCAAGCTTGGTGATAGTGCTTTCTATATTGGCTGCCTCCAAAGTTTCAACATCACTCTCATCCGCATCATCATCTTCTGGTTCAACGTCATCCTGAGCAGACGATGGGGCACCACCTGGGAACCTCTGAGCGAACTCGGCTCCTGTGATGGCCAATAGGGGAATGGCTTCAAGGATTGGAGGAACAACCACGCTAGGTCCTACAATCTCAACGTCGGAGGAAGAGGGCAATGTGCTTGAACTCATATGAGAAGAGGCCCGACTAGAAACCTAGGCTTGATCAGGGACCCGATCCTGCTGAACAAAAAAGTCCATGGCCTCTTGAAAGGAGTCCACAGACATAGGGTCTGAGGTTGACGACTCAGACTCGGATTGGGAGTAGGTCCAATTGGGACCTCTGCTGACTTAACTGGTTCGGCTGGCTCAGGGTATATGACCTTCAGAGGGGGTGAAAAGATAGGCTGAGGGGGAATGCCTCTGCCCTACGAGCTTCCTCTTGGGCTCTTTTTATTTGCCTAATTTTATCTAAGGTCTTCTCCCTAAGAGAGGGGAATTCCTCTAAGAGTTGATAAAGGGTCCTGAGCATATGAGTCAGACCTTAAACTTGTGACTCTTCTAAATAAACAGGATTGGCAATTTTACTAAGGATCAAACTAGGTTTTTAAATAAGAACGTTCAAGAACAGTTCACCGAAAATTGCATAACCTCGTCAGAAAACTCATAAACTCGCCGAAAAATGAAAAAAACAGGAATTAAAGGTTGGAAAAATGGATAAGAAAAGATGGTAGATGATACCTGATGGAATGCGATGAGAAGAAAGGAAAGGTTAGCAGGAAAATCCACTTAATGCACTTCTAACCAAGCTCTTGTAGAGAGAGAGAGAGAGAGAGAGAGAAAATCGAGAATTTCATGTGAGAAAATAAAGAAGTGAGGAAGAAAGAGAAAGGAAGGGGGTATAACCCTCAAAACCTAATGCACGCGTCCCAAGGCCCATCATTGCCTTGGGATCCTAAAGGACGGCTGACATCACACACTTGCCAGGAACTCTACCCACTTCAGCAATTGACAAGTGTCAAAGGAATATTGGTACCAAGCAGGAAGACCTCGGAGCAGTACACCCCATAGTCACTTATTACCATATGTAACTAAGGGCTAGGGGTAACTGATACTCCATATATGTACCCAACAGTTGAGAGGCATCAACCTCAGCCAGGGAGATGGCCGAGGTCAAAAGGGCCCTAGAATGACAACCAGCGGCCTCATCCCCAACAAGGTCGGCCATGACCGACGTTACTAGTTTCCTCATAGCCATGCAACTGTTGAGGACTTCATGATCCATGATGGCAATTAGAGATCAGGCCATCCAGGGTTGACAACCTCGGCTGGGTGTAAGCCGAGGTTAATGAAGCTATACCATCATCATAACCAACCTCGGTAGAGAATCAGCCGATGTTCCTAATCTGCACTGCTTAAACTCGGTCCAGGCCGACTTTATGACCTCATATGGATTACCTCGGCTTCATATGAGCCGAGGCCATCGTGAGTAATCTTGGGTTGGGCAGCAGTGACTTCACCAACCTCGTACTTCCAGGCTGAGGTTGGTATCAATCACATATGGCCGAGTCTTTATTCGCGTATGTGTGGTTGAGAACACGTGTACACAATCAGTTATAACAAATCGATCCCCTCACGTGGGGTAATATTTCATCATCATTCTCTACATGTAACAGTGACATGTGTCTTTATCAGATTGGCTAGATCAACACACACATGCTCATTGCGTGAATAGGGGGTACATTACACCCCCCACACACTATATATACTTGTCTTCTCCTTCTTAGAGAAGGACCTGAAATTAGCAACCCTATTTGAAACTCTGTCTAAATATACAGTAGAGAGAGAACGCTTGAGAGTTTGTATCTATGGCCATTAGAGCCCTCATACACTGAAATTAATCACACACTTGCATAATGGACGTAGGCCTGATTGGCTGAACCACTTATATTCCGGTGTTATCCTCTTCTCCTCACCTCCTTCTACTATATACCCTTACACTGCCATTGTTAACATTGAATTGAGCTTACAAACACCTTGAAGGGTGGTGCTGTTTCCAACATCATCAGTAGAAAACTAACACACTCAACACATAGGATTGCAGTTCGTCTCGTATTTGATTGGTGTGTGTTAGTTGGAAATTTTTTACAATTTTTAGAAATTTTGAAATAATTATAATCCATCTTTAAATAATTAAAATAGGGTTTAAATTGTTTTGAGGTTAAATTATGTATTTTAAAAAGTTCCTAAAAAAGCCTTGGGTAGAATCCAAAATCGGCACTAACGATTGTAGTTCAAAGTTGAATTATTAATAAACTCAAAAGCACACATTTTTCAACCGTTGTTATGTCTACATGTGTTGGTTTATCATTGGTTTAAATTGTGATTGTTTGCTCTCACAATCAAGCGCATTGTTTATAACTGTTAGATCAAATCTTATCAATGTTCTAAATGTGTTCTTTAGTAATACTTGTTCTGTTGTGGTTAAACAATCAGAGAGAAGCTTTGTGCGATCATCTTCCAAAATTTTTATTTTAATTCGAAACGTTGCACTAATCTCATCCGTCCATTCCTTTCGATGTACCAGACCCTTCCATGCTTAGTATAAATAGATACCTTATGGTCCCCATTAGAAGACTTTGGCATTTCGTTTAGTTAAGAGAAAAAAGAGAGAAGAGATAAAATAAAAAGAGAGAAAAAAAGAAAAACGTAGAAAAATTATGTTATAATTTTTTAAGAGTTAAGGTTTCATATTCCTCATAGTTTCAATCTCCCTCTCTCAACAGCCTCACAATTAATGATCTCGTTTCTTTCTAGAAAGTTGAAGATCTAAAGAGTGATACAATGACATTTAGATTTCTAGGTTGTTTTTTATTTCTTATTTTAGAAATCATATTCTCTTGTTGGATACTGATTTTAAAGAGTTTTAAAAACCATTTTCATCCAACATCCTTATTTTTACAAAACTTAAATCATAACTTGCATATTTCAGATCTGAGAAATTTTTCACTTCAAAAAATTTTGTTTATAAATAAGTTCTAAGGATTAGAGTTTTAAAGATCTAAAGATAGTCAGATTTTGAAATATTTTTATGAAAAGAATGAGTCTAAATTTCAAAAGTGTAAAAGCGAATCTCATATTTACATCATTTGTAATTCATAGGATCCGTATGTAATTAAGTGTGTGTGAGTACATACATAGCCTTTTAGGCACATCACTCATTACACAATCACCCACAAACACTAAAGTATGTTATTGGTTGAGATATTTTTACTACTGAGTCGACATCGTGAAAAAGGAGAAAGGGAGCAGAGCAAGGAACAGAGAAATGACAGCTCAGGTTCTTAAACAAGTCAGAAAGGAGTGGAATCTTGGTTAGGTATATTTCTGGGCTTAGAATAGGAATTGATTTTATGATTTGTTGTATGCTTGTAACCTAAAACCATTTTTGGTGAATTTTATTTTTGTGGCTTAGAGGTCACCGTGGATGTTTCCCCAATTGGGTGGGGTTTTACCACATAAAAAATTCTTGTCTCTTGTGTGTGGTTTTTAGTTCTTCATTTCTACACTCTGCAAATCATACTCAGGTTTATTCTAAAAACTATTTCCATGAAACTTAAATAATTTTTTTGTTAAACTATTTTTAACACATCTTGTGTTCTTATAAAGATTTTTTGTAATAGTTTCTTCCAAAAGTATTTTCGAAACTTATTAAACTTTTTAACTTTTGTTAAAATCACATTGATTCGTCCCGAATCATTGCACTTATTACCCTCGAAAGTTATGCATTTTAGCCCACTCGGGTACTTTAATTTCTATAATTATGATCATTAACCAGATAACCTCCGTTTTATATGATAACATGTTATTTGAGGTTTTATTGAGTGGTTGTATGTATTACGGTGCTTAGTATGAAGTTTGGGTACAATGCGGTAAAGTTCCATTGACTATCGCACGTTCAGGGGAAATATCGTCATTTCACACTTTAGGAGTTTTGCCCAAAGTCTTCACGGAAGTTGTGTCCCTCAGAACATGCTTCGCGTGACCGCAAATGGTGCACGAATCTGAGCCCTAATGAATATTGTACGGGCCTTTGAATGGAGGAAAATTATATGAGAATCAATACAAAACACAAACAATTTAATAATTGGAAAATGTATCCTGACTCCAAAAATTGCAGCAAACTGATCCATTACACATGCATGTCTAAATACCAATTGGATCTTTGTTGGTTGTTATTGTAACTAGTAAAAATTTGAGATGGATTTGGCCATTAATAAGAAAACACGATTTTGGCTTGGGTTTCGAGTTAACTAAATGAACTAATGGAGTCATCGACTTATTTCAGCAATATAGTGCAGGCACACACATCCATGGGTGGATGGTCTTGTGTGATTAGTGGCTGGTTTCTTGTGATAACACATGGATAGCAGGACTCGGCTAGGGGATAATAGCATACCAGTTCTGGTGTGACCGGTTGACCGGACCTGCCCCACTGGTCGACCAGTGAATGGGAAATTGGCCTGGACGATCTGCAATAGGTTTTCCCCTCTTACCAGGTCGACCGGTCTTGTGTAAATTTCTGGTGCAGCTTCCTTTACCTGTTACCTTCTTTTTATTATTTCTTTTTTTTCTTTTTCGTTATTTTAATTCCTACTTAGTATAAAAGAAAGACTTGGTTTATTTATATGGTTCTTTTTATCCCCTTTTTAGTTAGTAACCTAGGGTTAGAGAATATTTGGGGTTTATTTTTGGAGACCACCCCTCTCCCCCATTTTTTTGTGGGTAATACCCACTTAATGTAAGCCTTCATTACTATTCATCTACTTCCTTCTCTTATTTATGCTTTGTCCTTTATTTTTATGTTTTATTAATTTATTCCATGCCTAGATAATTTGTGTAGTTAATTTATTAATTGGTTGCTTTAATTAATTAGTTTCTTTATTTATCTAGTTCATCATGTTTAGTGCCTAGTTTAAATTAGGTTATGTTCTATTGAACTCATCTAGGGTTGTTTGGTTGCTTTTCTATGGTTATTGGTTTTTATGAGTTTATTTTGATTGCATTTTCCTTGTTATTACGCCTACGAGATTTAGCAGTGTATATCATGTATGATCCATATTTACAACCTTACGTGTGTAATTTTCGGGGTATTTGTTGACGTCAAAATCATAGTTGGCTTTTATGCGAATTTAAGGGTGTGACAACTCTTGATTTAATTAATTTACGAAATGAGATTCGATCTTAATAACTTGTAAACCCATGAAACCATTTATACCAATTAACTCGGGGTGAGGGATATCTGTCGCAACCTATAGTTTTTATTCCTTTTGTTAATCTTGTTTAAATACACTCGCATAGTTATCTTTTACTTTTTGTTAATATTTACCTTTTACACTTTTATTTTAGAAATATTAAACTGATTAAATTCTAGAAACTTGTCTCTATGGATTTTTGATACCCGTACTGGCCGTTATACTCCCTTAAAAGAGTATGGTCAATAGTTTAGGTTTTTGTATTGAGGAGGTGAAACGAAAACAACGATCAGCGTACTGCCACTGTGTTACTTTTCACCCTTAATCAAAATAGCGTCGTTGTCGGGGACATGTTTGTTTTAGACTTTATTTGATTTAGTATTTTGTAGTATTTTCTTTCTTTTTGTATTTTTTGCTAACATTTTTCTAGCTTCTTAATTTGAGTGCTAAGAAATGCTTGAATTGTTCGGACGCACATCACATTGTGGAATTTTCCATCTCGGGCCTTCTTTGGGGTAAGCATGTCTTATTCCAATCCTTTCGGTAATCGTAATGATAATTCTCAAAATCCTCCTACCCTTATGACTTTTGATCAATACTTACAAGCCCAAAAAATTTCAAATTCTAAAATGTCATCGGGTGAGTATAACGAAAGTCAAGTTATGGGTTATGGAAATTTTGGGAATTATTATTCCGATGTTGGGCCTCAAAATTCTTATGATATAAAATTTGAAACAAATTACAATATCTTTCAAATTCTTATAATGATGATTTTGATTGTAGTTCCGACGATAGATTTCAAACTTCTCATTTGCAAGAATCCGTGCCTCCACCTATGACATTCGGCGAGGGCTTGCGCATGCTTGAAGATGAGAAATTTAAAAACCTTTATCGAGAAGAAAATCATTATTCAGAGCTAAAATTAGATTTATTTTTTGAATTCAACGATGATTTTTCTTTCGAGACTTTCGAAGTCGAGGAAATGAGGAATCGATGCCTAGTTTGGAACAAATCATTCTTCACTAGTCCCATGACTTAACTGTGAATGCAAGTGAGTATGAAATGGATGTACTATCCATTTTCAATGAAATAATTTTATCTTTGGTTCCCAAAGAAGAAAGTTTCATTGAAAATGATCTTATCTCCTTCGAAATTCAGGGTTTGAGCGATGATAACTCATATCTTGATATTAAATTCCTCTCCTCCCCCTTTTCATTCTCCATTATCGAACCGTTACAAGTATCCGATGAATCGGTTCAAAACTTTAAAATGTTTAACCCTTTCACCGATGAGGATTACTTGCTCGAGTTGCTTTCCGTTAAGGCATCTTTGCCTCTATGTGCACCCCTTCCCATTCCAATTGCAAAATATTTGGGAGAAAATTATATTTTTCCTTACCCCCACGTGTTTTTTTCCCTCGTTTTATCCAAATCCCCCATCCTCCCTCCAAAATTTTTAATTGGGGATGGTTCATTTCTTCCACCTTACACATGCCTTCCATTGTTTGAACGGAATTCCTATTTTTCGGAAGGTATACATAAAAGGGAGGGTCCCCCGTTGATCCTCCAAAGTCAAATCGTAGTTTGGGTGGACCCTCAAAAATTTCAACTTTTAGTGTTTAGTTAGTTAGAAGTTAAAATTACAGGTTGTAAATAGTTAGTTTTGTTTTATTTTTCTAATTTTTCTTTTTTTTACGTAGTCTAGTGCATTTGGTTAAGTTTTTCTTATTTGTTTTTGATATGTGTGGTACTAACATTTTTTGTTAGAATCATTGGAATTGTATTTTCACGAGATCGCTCCATTTTGGGTAATATCACTATGTTCCTCTCTTTTGCTTGGTTCTTAATGCACATTAAGGACAATGTCAGGTTTTAAGTTAGGGGATGTGGGATATTCAATCGATTTATTGCTAGTTTCTTTCATTTGATTATATGTTATTCCCAAGAATGCTTTTCTTCTAAAATATTAAAAATTTCAGAAAGATTTTCTTTCTTTTTTTCTCCTTCATTGGGCATTTTGCCTTTGTTTCTTATGATAATTTTAATAATTGCTCGATTCAATAGACAACTCAATGATGCATGTTCTCAATTTTAGAAGTTATTAGACTTTTGTCCTCAATTATTGATATTATGAATAACTTCATGAATGAAACTTTAATCCCATGAGAACATGCACTTTTCTTGCTTTACTGATTTGGTTTAAGATTTTTTTAACTCGGTAATCTTTTGTTGCATTGTATATACTTACATCTAGTGAGCTTTGGGGTTTTCTTCGTTTGTGAGTGCTATACACTTCTCTTTCCTCTTTGATAATGCTGCAGTCATTGGTAATCTCACTATTATTTCATCTGATCATTCATTAATTGAGTTCACATCTTGAAATGTGTTACTTGAGCATGATTCTCAAAGCTTATTTTTACTCGAGAATTGCATAAGCTTTAGAAAATGGTCATAGACCCTCTTTGTTATATCACCCGTATTGACCATGACCTCACCTTAAATGTTTTCCCTTGTCAACCCCTTTTAGCCTTAATATTGCCTTTCGTTTCATAATCCAAAATCCCATAACCAACTCCACATCAGAGTTATAAGCCATATATATCACCTTCCATACCTTTGATTGGAATGATACTTTGGATTTAATGAATGTCGTGTTATGTGGTTGCATTTAAGCATGTGAGAGTGAGAAAAGAAAATAATAGAAAGAAGTGAAAAAGAGAAGAAAAAGAGAAAGTAGAAAGTAGAAAACAAAATAAAAGAAAAGAAAAGAAAAAGTGGTAAAAGGAAGAAAAGAAAAGAAAATAAAAGAAAGAGAAATTTTTATACGTTGTGTATAGTGTTCAATAAGGTTTGTTTACTCTCTCCATTGTTATACGGAATCATATTCCAATTTTGATTTTTCCAGTAATTTTCCATTATCCCGAGTTTTCATCCCCGAACACTTTTGAATCCATACATAGTCCTTTCATTTCATAACCTCAACCCCAAACCTACATTACAACCATATAAAGTCCTATGTGATCCTAAGGTGATTCAATTCAAAAGTTTAAATAGTTTCGATAATCTGTTAAAATACATTTTGCATCCTTTAATGAGTGGCGTCTTTCATTGAGATTACATGTTTTTCATTTATATATAGCATTCTTCATTTGTGACACGTGTGTGGCCTTGTTTCCATTTATATTTACTCTTTATGCCCTCATGTCCCGTGTATTACCTCCCTTTTCATTGTGATTTCATTTGTTGAGCGTAATGCCCGGTGAGGATTGACATATATGCACGCTTTAATGTTTATTAACCGGTTTATATAATTTTTTGCCAAATCATACTTTGCATGTTCTCGCTCCCCTCCCATATTATAAGGTTTCAATTCTACGAAGTTCATTCCATAATGTCAATAATACGAACTTTTGTGCGAATTCATTCACTTTGCTAATAATGTTCTTGAAATCTTTTTCCTTATTATTGGACTTGTTGCATGTGATTGGGCATACATTTTGATGAAACCATATGATGTTTGTGGGTTTCATCACTGAAATCCCTCATGAGACGACACTCGTCCACTAGGGTAAATTAGGGGTTTAACGACTTACTGCATACGCTAAATGCAATCGTTCACCCACAAAAATGGCTTTTATCTCTTTTGTATATATCTCTTATCTTGTGGTTTTCTTATAGTTCTTCTTCCTTTGAATTTCATTGCTATGGACTAGGAATGTTTAAGTTAGGGGGAGTGATTTTTCACGAATCATTGCACTTATTACCCTCGAAACTTATGCATTTTAGCCCCCTCGGGTACTTTGATGTCTATTATTATGCTCATTAACCATACAACCTCCGGTTTTATATACTAACATGTTATTTGAGGTTTTATTGAGAGTTTGTAGGTATTAAGGTGCTCAGTATGAAGTTTGGGTGTAATCTGGTAAATTTCCATTGACTACAGCACATTCAGGGGCATTATCATCATTTCACACTTTCCCAAAACCTTGACGGATGTTGTGGCCCTCAAAACATGCTTCGCGTGGCCGTGACAAGTGCTCAAATCCGAGCCCTAATGAATATTGTACGGGCCTTTGAACAGAGGAGAATTATAAGGGAATTAATACAAAACACAAACAATTTAATAAACGACAAATGTGTCCTGGTTCCAAAAATTACAGCAAACTGTTCCATTACACAAGAAGGTCTACATGCCAATTGGAGCTTTGTTGGATACTATTGTAACTAGTAAAATTGTGAGATGGATTTGGTCATTAACGAGAAAACACGATTTTGGATCGGGTCTCGGGTTAGCCAAATGAACTAAAAAAGTCATCGACTTGTTCCAGCAATATAGTGTAGGCCACACACATCCATGGGTGGATGGTCTTATGCGATTGGTGGATGGTTTCTTATGATAGCACATGGAAAGAAGGTCTCGGCTAGGGGATAGCAGCATACCAGTTCTAGCGTGACCTGTCAACCTACCCCGCCCCGCCGGTCGACCGGTGAATGGGAAATTGGCCGGGACGCTTTGCAGTAGGTTTTCCCCTCTTTCCCGATTAACCCCCCCTAGCCAACCGGTCGACCAGTCCTGTGTAAATTTTTGGCGCAACTTCCTTTACCTGTTACCTTCTTTTTATTATTTCTTTTTTTTCTTTTCTTTTATTTTAATTCCTACTTTTTATAAAAGAAAGAACTGGTTTATTTTTATGGATCTTCTTTTTATCCCCTTTTTAGTTGGTAACCTAGGGTTGGAGAATATTTCGGGTTTATTTGTGGAGACCACCCCTCTCCTCCATTTTTTGTGGGTAATACCCATTTAATTTAATCCTCTTTTACTATTCATCTTCTTCCCTCTCTTATTTATGCTCTGTCCTTTATTTTCATGATTTATTAATTTATTCCATGCCTAGATAATTGGTGTAGTTAATTTATTTATTGGTTGCTTTAATTAATTAGTTGCTTTATTTAAGTAGTTCATCATGTTTAGGGTTGTTTTGTTGCTTTTCTATGGTGATGGATTTTCATGAGTTTATTTCGATTGGGTTGTCCTAGTTATTACGCCTAGGAGATTTAACGAGGTATATGATGTATGCTCCGTATTTATGACCTTTCATGTGTAATTTCCGGGGTATTTATTGACGCGAAAATCGTAGTTGGCTTTTATACGAATTTAGGGGTGTGACAACTCTTGATTTAATTAATTTACGAAACGAGATTCGATCTTAATAACTTGTAAACCCATGTAACCAGTTATACTAATTAACTCGGGGTGAGGGATATCTGTCGCAACCTATAGTTTTTATTCCTTTTGTTAATCTAGTTTAAATACATTCGCCTAGTTATCTTTTACTTTTTGTTAACATTTACCTTTTACACTTTTATAACAGTTGTAGTCACTTGCGAAATTTGCAAGTGTCCATGCCTGATACAAACTTGTTAACATAACACACAAAAGGTAATATAGAACACATGATAGTCACGTGTATCCCATCCTAAAACTTGAAACTGTTAAAAATAATTCCCTTCCCTCTAATCTATTTTCAACCTTCCCTCTTGAGATAGACACCCTCGCCGCTCAGCTGTTCTCTTCCAGTCGCACGGGCTTCATCTGGGTTCTCCCTCTCTATCGCAGGTAACTCTCTATCCTCTCTCTCGTACCCATATCGATTATATGCATTTTGGGAGAAACCTAGGATTTGAAGATTTGGGTATATGTTACAATGATAACTCCATCGTTTTTCTTCATACTAATACTATGGAGAAACTCCATCTTTTTCTCAGCAATACGATCTTAATCAAGGTAGTTTATCTTGTTATTCGTTTGATTCTGTTCTTTATTAGGTTGAATTTTTATTTGTGGTTAGCATGATTGTTTAAAGTTGCTCAAGTTAGGGTTTTGGAAGTGTTTGTTTCTTACGAGTTATTGATTGGAAGTTTTATATGTATATTATCAAATTAAGATTTGAATTACTATAGGTTAGAGCTTTAGGTGTGAATTGTTTAATATTTCTATGATTACGTAATAACGAATGTGAGAGAGGGAAAATTATGGATTGTGTTGTTGACGAGGCGATTAACTTCATCTTTTTTGTGGGGATATGATCTTAATCAAGGTTTTTATTGTTGTTGGTGCTTATTTGTTGTGTGTTCTTTTTATTCTGTTTCCTTTTAATGTTGAATTTTTATTGATGGTTAGTGTGATTATTGAAAGTTGTTGAAGTTAGGGTTTTGGAATTTTTTATTTGCTGGGAGTTGTTGATTGGAGGTTTTATTTGTATATCGTGAAATTAAGATAGGAATTACTACATGTTAGAGCTTTAGGTTTGAATATTAACATATGTGGCAAACAACTCTAATATACAATGACCTAATATAACATAGGGAATACACACAAGGTTATTTTAGTTTTTAAGGACAAGAAGAGAGATTTTGTTCTATTTAATGTTATAATTGAAGATAAAAGTGGATAGTTAATGAAATAGGTTAGGATATGTGGTAATTAGTGGCATAGTTATTTTGGACTTCTAAATAATAATGTCCTTTTGTAATGAATGAGTTATTAGGAGTCACACTTTATTAGGAATTATAAATTCAAATCGTAGTAGGATTACAATTTAATACTGTATAATTAAGGATGTATTTCATTCATTACAGAGTTGAGTAGTTAGTAATTAGTTATCCTAATACTCCCTCACTCCAAAATTAAGAGTCTCGATTACTTTTTTATGTAGATACGATGGGGTGCCTTTAGCAGCCCCCATCGTATATAAATATCAAGAAGTTTTGGTACACTAATTTATGAAATGCGACTTTAAGCTGAAACATCCCAAAAAGGAGAGTACGCCTTTTAGGCCAAGTGAGTAATGAATTTGGATGCTATTGATACTTCCGTATATACCATTTTTTCTTTCTTTTCGTTTTTCATTTAAAATGGAGAATAGTGAACTCTGCAGAATAGCTTATATTTTTATGCTCCTAATCGTTATGTAGTGTTCCAACTTCTATTACTGCTCGCAAGCCTATTTCTTAACTTCTACATCGGGATTCACTAATCTGCTCATATATTGAAGATTCGTGAACTTGAGTCATTGGTTGCATATATTGAAGATTCTTGAACTTGAGTCGTTTGTTGCATATATTGAAGATTCGTTAAATTTAGTCATTTGGATTTCTTTGCATTTTGTTACAATTGTTCAACTTCATACGCCGTAAATTTTAAGTGTACATAGTATTGGTTGTTATTCTCTCTGCAGAACTGTTAAGTTATGTGGATTAGTTCATGTTTATTTGAATTTCATTACTCATTGATTGGATAAATTTTATTCCGCTAGCTAAATTCCTTAGAGATTGTGGTACTTTACCCAAGACTCCTGTTGAAATTCTAAAAACGTCCTTGAAATTTAAAGATTTAATGCCTCATGATGGAGATTCTGAGTTTCATTCTTGGTTTCCAAACACATCAATTCAGAAGCTCAATTTGGATAAGTTACCTGATGCTTATCAGCCTCCTACTCCTATCAAACTTTCTGAAGACTGGGTAAACGGGTCAGGTTATTCCGATCAAACACCTAGCAGGTAGAACCTCTAACAACTCTGAATGCTTCCAAATCTCTTGGATTTTATCAGTTTTGTTATTTTTAGCATACCTAGCAATCACTATTAACTACTTGAGTTTTACTTACTCAAAATGTTTAAATATTCTCTACCATATCTACTGATGATAGTTCTAGTAGGAGTATTACCACTACCCAGGTTGATGATAGTCATGCTAAGAAGTCTATGGCTGCGAGTGTGCAAGGAAAATACAAGCCAGTTCATTTTGACTGAGAGTCTGAAATTGCTGGCCCGCAGAATTTGAAACACACTAAATCAGGCGACAATTACAGTGTGTTTAAACCTTATATTCACAAGTAGCTCAACTCCTAATTCAACTCTCTAATTGATGAGTTGTGTGGATCTATAATCATGGATGTATCCCACAATATAGATACTTTGTTTAAACCTTATATCCCACAATATATATAAACCTTATATACACCAAATATCACCTACTGTGATTGATTGTGTGGCCATTGATACAAAGAAGAGAGGCTCTGAAAGGGTGGATCAGAAGCAAGTTGTTCATAGGAAGTCCATAGATGAATTTGGGCAGAGAACCTCATAATATAGAGGCGTCACAGGGTTATTATTTGTCTTTTACCTATTTCTTAATCCCTTATTAAGTTATTATGTTACTTTTGATTGACTAAAGTGTTTATTTTAAATCTCATTTGGGCTATATTTTCCAAAATATTACCTTTACTTTTTGTGCATGTGATTTCCCTCAAGCTTTGTATGTTCTTATACACTGTAGCCTCTGTGGGCTTTTTATTAATGATTTCAAGAGGTACATAGGGGCTACTTTGCTACAAAATGTATAGTCTAGGTCTTTTGTGATTAGATATCTAGTTTGGGAGGATTCTCGCAAAATCTGCCTGTTTCATTTTTATTTCAGTTCATTTTACCCTTAATTTTATACAACATATAGTGATTTTATATGTGAATTTGAGTCCATCAGACATAGGTGGACTCGTAGATATGAAGCTCGTTTATGGGACAACAGTTGCAAAAAAGAAGGCTAGAGAAGGAAAGGAAGACAAGGTTAGTATTGAGATCACCAAAAAAGAAAAAAATTTGTCATCTTTATTATTACTGGCCTCACTAGCACTACATCTCTCCAATTTTTCATTCTCTTAATTGCTGGTGTTACTGCTCCTATTATCCATGGATTTTCAGTATACCTGGGTAAGCCTCTTTTGTAACATCATATATTATTGTGAGAAATAATTCAGCAATGAGTATATATTCTGACATTATGTTATTTAGTGTTTATGAAGTCTTACAATCTTATACTGATTATTTTATTCAGGAGGTTATGATATGGAAGACAAAGCTGTAAGAGCTTATGATTTATCCGCACTCAAGTATTGGGGACATTGAACTCATATCAATTTTTGGGTACCCTTTTGATACTCCACCTAGTAGGCAATGCTTGGATATCAAAAAGTATTATTATAAAAAAGCAATTCAAAAATAAGATTAAATCTTGTCATCATCTTTCCCTCTATACTTTCAGACATTCTATCTGTTCTTACTGAGATTCCACTGTAAAATATAGCAGTTGGAAAATTATCAACAAGAACTTTAGGAAATGAAGAACATGAACAGACAGGAATATGTTGCTCATTTGAGAAGGTAGATACTTTCATGTGGTTAAAACTATATAACACCATAATGGATCCATTTTTTTAAAAATTATATATATATATGTCTCAGTTTTGCTTTGCAAAATTAGAGGAAAGCAATGGCTTCTCTAGGGGTGCTTCAATTTATAGAGGAGTCATAAGGTCTTAATGTTGTACTTATTAATAAATTTATAATTAGGGGAAGAGAAAATTTTCCCACTGAGAAATCTCTATGTTCTTGTTTTAATCTTAAGCAGATATTATCAACATGGACGATGGCAAGCTAGGATCGGCAAGGTAGCGGGAAACAAAGATCTTTATCTAGGGACATTTAGTAAGTTTTCTTTAATTTATCTTTTAATAATAATTAAAAGATTTTAACTTTCTCTCTATGTGAAGCTATTTTTGGATTATGAATATCATCAACAAGTTTATTCAAATTAGCAACACATTAAAGTGTGTGCTTAATGAATTTTCAAAAGGCAACTGCATTGAGGGAGTCTTCGGCTCTCATCACATTGAACTCATCTTTTAAAGTTTATGGTGAGTCACTTTGAGTGGGTTGTTGTCACCTTCTAGCTTGTAAATAGTTATTTACACCATCTCTTCCAGCTTAGTGAATGTCCATCATGATACTTTTACACCGTCTCTTCCAGCTTAATCAATGTCCATCATGATACTGTTTTTTGTTACTAAATGACCACTTATCAAGTTAATTGTCACATTATTAGGTAATGAGAATTGCTGACAGGGGAGATGATCTTGTTCAGATAACAGTGCAAGAGAGAAAAGAAGCAGTTTCATGTTTTGATATTAAAAGTACACTTGTTCAAAAGAAGTATGTCCTATTGAAATTTTGTTGATACTAGGGAGATTTTAAATCAATATTATTTGTGAACATTCATCTTACTAATTTTGTATGTATGCAGTTATTACATACCTCTGGTGGCTGACATTCCTTTTGCCCCTTCTATCGCAATGCAGGTTGCTGAGTGCTTTGACAAAATTTGTGTCAACCCATGAAACTTTGGTACTTAGTTCACCATTCATATGTTATTTTATATTAACTCTCTAATAACTATTCTGTAACTAATGCAATAATGCCCTGCAGCTGACTGGCGTGCGCAATTTGAGCAATGGGACTATACGGAAGACGATTATAAAAAAGAACTTGAACACATTGAGAAGGTTATCCCACTTGATACTAATCCTATCTCATTATGTTTTTTAATATAGTGTCATTAAAAGGTGTCAAATATTTTCTTTATTGTTGAATGTAGTGTCATTCATTTTTTCATTGAAATTGCGGGATGTCATATCATGTGCTTTCACTATAATATTATTTACATTTTCAAGTCTATGTATATGATTAAGATCATTTTTTTAAATTACTACTCATAAATAGAAATGAAAATAAGATTACAATCTCCCATGAGATATCACTAGTAAATCATATAATACAGTTATTTCATTTGTGGGGATCTTTTTTACCAATCAAATGTACTATTTTAACCTTTCTACATTTATATATAATGTACTTGGGGTACTAGATTTCTATTTAGTCCAACGAGAACATTCTTAACTAAAGTTGAAGGCACTGAATTGGGATAGAGTAAGAGAAACTTCAAATTGCAAGTTAGTGATGGATCAACTCAAATCTAGTTTGTTCAAGTATGGAAGACAATTCCCAAATCTTACTATATAGTTATTCATGTTTTGTTATAGTTGTTGTATAATGGTTATGTTTAATGAATTTAATTTTTTGTTGATTGAACGAGGAGATGATTGAGACATTGATTCTTGTAAATAGGTTTTCTTATTACAAAGACTAATCCCTTAGGTTAATACAAATGTCAGTTTTTATTGTATTCACATGATGAAACCTCTTTGAATGAGGCCCTTGTGGTTGAACTATTTTTTTTTATTTGTATCAGTTACAAATAGTAACGGTTTTGAACACTTATAAATGGAAAACAGTAACGGTTTTGAACACTTATAAAATGGAAATTAGTAACGATTTTAACCACTTATAAAATGGAAAACAGTAACGTTTTTGAACACTTATAAAATGAAAATCAGTAACAGTTTTAAACACTTATAATGGGTTAATTAGAGCACACATACGTTCGAAAATATTCACCGATTGAACCGTTACTAATTTCAATTTGTAAGTGTTTTAAAAAGTTACAAATAAATTATGACCCCATATTTTATAACAGTTTAAAACCGTTACTGTTTAATTTGTAAGTGTTTAAAACACTTATAAAACAGTGAATTTGGTGTAGTGTAATGGAGTCATCGACTTGTTGCAGCAATATTGTGCAGGCCACACACATCCATGGGTGGCTGGTCTTGTGCAATTAGTGACTGGTTTCTTATGATAGCACATGGAAAGCAGGTCTCGGCTAGGGGATAGCAGCATACCAGTTCTGGCATGACTTGTTGACCTACCCTGCCCCACCGGTCGACCGGTGAATGGGAAATTGGCCTGCATGCTTTGCAGTAGGTTTTCCCCTCTTGCCCGGTCAACTACCCCTGGCCAACCGGTCGACCAGTCCTGCGTAAATTTTCGGCGCAGCTCCTTTTACCTATTACCTTCTTTTTATTATTTCTTTTCTTTTATTTTAATTCCTACTTTGTATAAAAGAAAGACTTGGTTTATTTTTATGGATCTTATTTTTATCCCCTTTTTAGTTGGTAACCTAGGGTTAGAGAATATTTGGGTATTATTTGTGGAGACCACCCCTCTCCTCCATTTTTTGTGGGTAATACCCATTTAATTTAAGCCTCATTTACTATTCATCTTCTTCCCTCTCTTATTTATGCTTTGTCCTTTATTTTCATGATTTATTAATTTATTCCATGCCTAGATGATTGGTGTAGTTAATTTATTTTATTAGTTGCTTTAATTAATTAGTTTCTTTATTTATGTAGTTCATCATGTTTAGGGTTGTTTTGTTGCTTTGCTATGGTGATGGGTTTTCATGAGTTTATTTCGATTGGGTTCTCCTAGTTATTACGCCTAGGAGATTTAACGGGGTATATCATGTATGCTCCGTATTTATGACCTTGCATGTGTAATTTTCGGAGTATTTATTGACGCCAAAATCATACCAGACGTTTATGCGAATTTAGGGGTGCTATAAATCTTGATTTAATTAATTAACGAAACGAGATTCGATCTTAATAACTTGTGAACCCATGTAATCATTTATACCAATTGACTCGGGGTGAGGGATATCTGTCGCAACCTATAGTTTTTATTCCTTTTGTTAATCTGGTTTAAATACACTTGCCTAGTTATCTTTTACATTTGTTAACATTTACCTTTTAAACTTTTATGTTAGAAGTATTAAACCGATAAAATTCTAGCAACTTGTCTATGTGGATTTTCGATACCCGGACTAGCCGTTAAACTCCCTTAAAAGAGTGTAGTCAGTAGTTTAGGTTTTTGTATTAAGGAGGTTAAATGAAAAACAACAATCAGCGTACTGACACTGCACTACTTTTCACCCTTAATTAAACATAGTGAGGTTTTTCAATTGGTATCAGAGCTGAGTACTTTTCAGAACTTTTTAATCATGTAGTTTAAATTGTTCTGAAAAATCACTTATGAACGAAAAGTTTAAGCGTCTTAGAAATTTTTCCATACCTCCCCTCTTTGATGGAACCAATTTTCCTTACTAAAGGGTAAGGATGATTGCTTTCATCCAAGGAACATTGGGAGATAATGTATGGGAAGCAATTGAAAATAGATGTCCACATCCAACTAAGCATGTTGCAGAGGGTAGTACTGTAAGGATTAAAAACCTCCTCATTGAATTTACTAAAGAAGAAAATTTTGTCTCCTTAAGTATAACAAAGGGAAAATGCTATACTCATATTTGTTAATGAGCATGAATTCAAACACATATCTATTTGCACTACATCTAAGGAGGCCTGGGACATGTTAGTCACTGCTCATGTAGGTGATGAACGTGTTAAGGCAGCCAAAACTCAGATGTTAATACAACAGTATAACACCTTACTCATGAATGAGACTGAGACCTTTGACAAATTTTATATTAGTTTGACTGACATAATTACAAAACTACATGCAAAAATCATGTATGATAGGAAATAAATAGTATAAAAAATTCTTAGGTCCTTTACCCCTAAGTTTGATAACAAAATGTATGTAATTGAGGAGATAGATGATCCATACTTGACCCATGAACTTATCAGTAGCAAAATTAGGACTGTAGAAATGGAACCTGAGTTTAAGAAGCACCTTTCCAATAATAAAAAAATTGTCCAATTCCCATGTAGTTTTTCAGTCTAAAATGACCTCACCTCAATTAATCATGCCTACTATAGACTTGGACTCTGATGAGGACTGTGATTTGGAGAGTTTGGATAACCAGATAGCCCTTATGTCAAAATAGTTCAATAAAATTATAAAGTTTAGAAACATTGTTGCTTCTAAACAAGGGAAAGATGGATATCAAAACAACTCTAATAACAGGCCTAATGAGAGAAGCCATGAAAAACAAAACACTGAGAGTAATAATAGACCTGAAAGAGACTTTAAAAACACTCAATGCTATAGATGTGGTAAAAAGAGCCACATAGCTACTAATTATGGGGTTAAATTGAATAACTCTGATAAAGCCAATATCAGTAAGACTTGGGATGACTCAAGTGAATCTGAAGAAGACGAGCCCGAGTCTTCCAACTCTTTTGATCCGTGCATGTCTTTCTTTGCAAAAATTATCTATTCTGATGATGTCTATGAACAATGTTGAACTTGATGCTATCATGCCTAGTATTGTTATGTCTGATGATGTTTTTTCTACTTCTAGTTTATCTACTCTTTTCTTAGATAATACAAATGATGTAGACATTGCTAGTAATAGTTCTTTGATGATGTGTACGAGTCAAAGTGTTCGTAAAAATGAAGAACTGAATGGGTGTATGGTTTGACAAATGAAACGTTAGGAAAAAACTCACACACTGCACATAACGAGTTCGATAATGATGATGATCTCCCTGATATTCACACACTCTACACTAAAACTCTTAGGAAGAGCACTAAACTAGAAAATACATTCAAGGACTTGACTAAGAAGGTAGAATCTTTACGCCTATCGGTGAAATAGAATGCAGAGGACTATATGAATTAGTGTCTAGGTTATGAAATAAAAACCAAATCTTTTGTTGAAAAAATTTAAGAACTTTCTAAATCAAATGAGATTTTAGATAAGAAATATAAGGCAACTTTGATACAATTGGAAGAATTTAAAAAAAAAATCAACTATCTTTAAGAAATTTTCTAAGTTTGCGAACGATTCTAACTGTTTGGAAGACTGTGTTGCATCAAGAAAAACCAATTCTGAAGATAAAACTGGTTTAGGTTTTGATAAAAAACTAAGGCACAAACCAAAACTTTTCAACATGTGCAATTTGTTTCGTCTGGAAAAAGACCAGATGACCTATGTTCTGATTTTCAAACCTTAAAGAAAGATTTTGAAAGTGAGAAAAAGTGGCCAGACAATCTAATGGAAAATCGTCCTAAGCCAACTGTTGAACCTAAGGCTAAGTATATTTGCCCCTTGTTAGGCAATGTGATCCCGAATTTAAAATTGTTGTAGTTAAACCCAAGGCCAATGTCCAGCAAATGGATAAACCTCTTTTCAAAGGTTTTCAAACTGTGAAAAAAAATGGCTATCCACCAATACTATTCTTATTGCGATGTTTATGGACATTGTCTCGCTGAATGTTTACAAAAATGATTGTATAAACTTGTCTTTAATTCACCGGGTTATAAAAGCTTTAACTATTCTAGGTGGAGAAGGAATAATTATGTACTTCTTAAACAACCTAATAAAAACTATAACTATAGAAGTAGAAAGAAAAGATCTCGCGCTAAGAAGAAATATAAGAGAAAGAGACCTAGATCTGTTTATAAACCAAAAGCTCATAAACAATTTGAAATTAGAGATATTTGGGCTAGAAAGGACGATCTAATACCCCAGTTGAAGTGTAACATTATTGTTAGTGCTTTAAAAGTTGAGAGCACTGCATCTGGTTGGTACTAAGACTCTGGATGCTCCAAGCATATGATTGGAGACGATACTAAATTAATCAATATGACTAACTTCTTAGGAGGGAATGTTTTGTTTGGTGATAGATTATCAGCTCAGGTCATTGGCAAATGAACACTCCAAGAAAAAGGACTCCCCATTCTCAAAGATGTCCTATTAATAAACGGTCTCAAGGCTAATTTGTTGAGCATATCTCAATTTTTTAATTCTGACCACACTCTCACATTCTCAAAATCTTAATGAAAATTTTTAACTGAGAATGGTGATTGTATCCTTACAGGCCATACACTACACCAAAACAGTAGACTTGTAAAGGTCTAAAATAATGACAAGTAAAACCTGTCAAGGTCTTTGACCATGACAAGTCTAGGGGTGAAAACTCCCTTTGTCACAGACTTGTCACGATCAAAGACCGTGATAATTTCAATAGACTTGTCATGGTCCCGTCATGGTCTTTGAACTTGACAAGTTTTATCACGATTAAAGACCGTGATAAGTCCATGAAAAAGCTAAAAAATTATCACGGTAAAAAACCGTGACAAGTTTCTTTGCCAAGGACTTGTCACGTTTTTTTACTGTAACAATTCTAGGTAGAATTTAAAAAAAAAACTGTTGGGCAATATGGCCACTGCCACTGCCCAGCACTATATTTTTACTTGTTATAGCAAAATTATACCTGTCCAAACAACATATATCCAAATAAAATAGAAATAATGTACCAAATCATTACATATATAATCCATATCTAAATAAAAAAGAAATACAAATATCCATATCCAAACCAACAAATAAAATAGGAATACAATTATCCAAATAAAAAGGATAGAAATAAAGTCACGGCACATGGTCTTGATCAGGTTGGAGGAGGAAGGAAGGCCACACGATATATCTGTTGAGCACCCCATCAAATTGCTGAACGCCGCATTATTCACGCAACCACGGAGGTGAGTTCTCCTTTTCGATCATCGCATGTGTGACGAGCACCTTTACCTCAATTTCTTGGAGGGGACGTCCATGAACCAACATACCAGGGAGGAAGGGCGTGTCCCTCAACCCCCTCCCTATCCTCTCCCCACAATATATGTTGTGTAGAAACATGTGGTGCCAATTGATTGATGACATAAGCTGCTCGACGGGAGACAAGATGGGAACTGGATCATATGACGGTGAGTCCCTGCGTACCAGCGATGAAGCAGTGACCTCCTCGTCTACCTGTACCTCCTTATCCTTATCCTTCCCCTTCCTCTTATCCTTCTCCTTCCCCTTCCCCAACTAACACTTCATGAAGGTGTACATATCTAGGACCATCGCCTCCAACCTTGATAGTTTATCGTCATGGGGGTCCACCTTCTGAGTCAACTCGGTGTTGATCGTCTCCATTCCGATGATCCTCAACTTCCCCACTCGCGTGCTCACCCCTAGTCCTCCCCTTACGATTCTTCCCGAGAACTTGGTTGAGTGTGTCCATAGAAAACGATGCTTTGTCGGTATCAGACTGCGACTCATGCACTTCCTTAAGCCTTGCCTTAAATGACAAAAAGTACATGATTAGTTAATTAAGTAAATAACAAAATTATAACGTAATTAAGAAAAATTAAAAATTTATAACTTACAATTGTGATTGCGATGCTCGGGGCCACCTCCTTGTTCTTGCCCTTCTTCGTTCGAATTTCCACATAGGCATCGATTCTATGTGGCCTACCCCTAGGGCCACTCCCCGTCTCCTGAAATAAAATAATGCAGAATTAGTAAGTATTGAAATGTAATTCTAAATTATAATAACATAAAATTAAAAGTAAAGAAAAATAAAAACATACCATCCTGTGCTCCACCTCGACATAAGATGTTCGCCTGGAGTAGTGCATGTCCAAAATTTTCCCTCGATTCTCCCTTAGTGATTGGCGAGATGTCAATTATCGCTCATCGATCTCATTGTCGATAAACTTTTTCCACTGTGCCAATGAGATCGGCTCCTTCGGGGGGACGGTATCACGTACTCTCAGAATGGACTCCCGGGTCTACCCAAAATACCGTACCCGCATATTCTTCTTCCACGTCTTATATGGATTCCTCAATTGTTCCAATGTGGAGTTGCGGACATGTGGGGGTAGGCCTATGTGACACCCCGCCTAATTAAACACCGGGTGATCAGTCCTTTATTAAATTATAATCAAGGTGAACAGTTGGTTCATTCTTAGCATCACTGTCGTAAAAAAAAATAACTTTTCCAATTAATCACCCTAAATAATTAAGCTAAGTGTTAAAATCATTTTAGACACTTCTTTCCAAATTTTATTTTAAAAACCAACATTTAAAAATTTACATATTTCATAGTTAAAGAATCACACAACAACTATTCTGGAACATATAATCCAAACAATTAAACGTCCAACTGATTGATTCCAACATTTAAAACTTAAAGGAAAAACATCCTGATAATAATAAATTCCAAAGTGTAAATACTGTAAATAAACGAATCACAATATCCAATAGAACAACTGAATAATGGAAAAGGGCGACACATGCCCAACTGGATAAAATAATGCTAGAAGTGGAATCAATGAATGAGATCGTCTAAGCAAGAGGCCTGCAACTCCCACCTAAGCTGCAGTGCATTCCCTCCAAAGGATCCTATGCAAGGCGCCCCTGTGGCTGGACACCTGTAATATATACATATATATACAAGAGAGGAGAGATAACAGTAAACGGATCAAAGCCCAATGGTAAAACAGTTTAAAATTTTAGTTTAGCAAGTATTTAAAATGTTTACAGGCTAATGCAACAACATATTAGTATCGACACTCTCTTGAGAACGTCTCACCTCTCTTCTAGTGTGCACAACTATCGCCCTAATCTCCCCAACAGTTTAACTTCTTTTATCTTAAGTTACTCGTAAGATTTCATGTTGACGATTTCCAATGTTAAGGAGGTTAATCTTATTTAACCGTACATTTCTTACATAAGCCTTATATGACAATAAAGTTCCTCAGTAATATATCATACGTTTCAAACACTTATTCCCAAGTTGAAATAATTATTCTTTTATTACATACCATAATTACAATAGGTAGTTCTCAATTTCTAGATTTTAAATATATATATATTCTAACAGCACCCCACATAAATCTATGGTGCGGGCATACTCTGCTATCCAGTCCTCGTATCACTCGTACTAAGGGAAATACTAGTTCGGAATCACTCTCGAACTGTATTAACACAAAACACATACAAAATGAGGCGAATCGTAGTTCCAAGTTATATTATTCCATTCTTAGTACATTTATATTTGATTATTTCTTATAACGAACTTATTCATTTTTATTTTCAAAATTTAATTTATTCCGACTCACTTCTCATCTCTCGAAGTATTTTTCCTTAGCTAAGTACAAATTCAGTAGGTCCTCTCTCTTACCTTCTAATCCAACTCCTAGACGTTTCAATTACTAAGTCTACACACATTAAATTTCTCAGGTATGAATCTTTCCCGTTTACCCTTCATTTTCCCATTGCATTAAAGTTCCACCAAACAGGGTTTACCTTGACCCTATTGGTCCTTTTTATGTTTCATTATGTTCTAATAACATTAGTCATGATTTAATACGCATTTAATCGAATTAGATCAACGTAAGGAATAATCTTGTTTTTCCCAGCATGGGTCGATCGATCGATAGAAAGGGGTCGATCGATCAAACCGTCGATCAATCGAAGATCTTGGCTCGATCGATCGATCAAGCAGGTATGGCGAAAACTGCAGAATACAAGTTACGGGAACTATCATCCAAAATCATCCAAATCCAAGTTTTTAACTCCCAAACTCCCAAAACTTTATACCACAATCATTATAAACCCAAATGAACAATATTCTACGTAAGGCATGCAAATTTTCATCAAGTATCATGGATTAAAAGGGCCAAAATTCATATAATTCTCATGAACCCTAAAAATTTCTTTAACTTAATTCTTCTCATTCTTTTTCCTGAAATTCTTCTTCTAACCCAATGTAAATTCGTGGTTCAACCTCTACATATGAAGGAAATTTCCAGAACGATGTTTATATCTCTACAACATGCGATTTCTAACCTCCAACATGGGTTTTCTTTTATAATAACTCATCCTAAACAACCCTAAACTAATATGAATGAGGCATTAACTAAATTAATCAAAGATAAATACTCGCTTGGGAATTTTTGTTTCTGATTTGTGGATGAAATCAGTGTGGTGGTGATCCTCGTTGCGCGATCTAACTTTTAGCGGTGACAGTGGTGCAAACGGAGGGGTTCTTGGCCTAGAACTCCTTGGTAAGCTCTTCCCTTCCTTCTCCAATGGCCGTATTTTATTTTTGGCTGTGTTAACCCTAGAAGACAACCCTAAGCATCTGATATAACCTAGAAAATTCGTAGGTTTCCAAGGCCAAAAATACAAAATGCCTAAAATGCCCTCCCGGGGTGTTAATTAAGCCTAAAAACGTCCCGAGACCCAAACTAAACCCTCGGGCACATTATTTTGACTATCTCGACCCTTACGGACACTTTGGCGCACTCGAAATGACCATATAGGTGACTTATAATTTATTCACTTTTATTAATCAAAATTTAGTCCCGACACGACACGGGCGCGTCCCTACTTAAATTTTCAAAATTGTCATTTTATTCACTAGTGACATTTAATATAACCAATTTTATATATTACTTTGCTCATTAGTAATATTCAACAAATTTTCAATAATTACTAACTCTCGTCACGTTAGTAATAAAAATAATTAATTTTCGAATTTATATTAAATTAATAATTCACCATAAATTTAATAAATCCCCAAATTTATAACGCATAAAAATACGGGGTATTACATACTTCCCCCCTAATAATGGAATTTTGTCCCAAAATTCGGAAAATAAGGCATACCTGGTAAGAATAAATTAGGGTATTTCTCGTGCATATCTGCCTCGCGCTCCCAGGTGGATTCCTCCACGTTATGATGCTCCCACTGGACCCGTACAAGTGGAACTACCTTCGACCTCAATCTCCTTTCGCTATGGTCTAGTATAGCCACTGGTCTTTCCTCGTAACATCTATCGGGTTGTAAGTCAATCTCCTCAATTGCGATATGGGTATGGGCCATGTCATCCCAAAGGTATCGTCTCAATGACGAGATGTGGAATACATCGTGAATGCGATGTAAATGCTCTGGTAGTCCCAATTTGTATGCTACCGGCCCAATCCTCTCGATAATGGGAAATGGTCCCACGTACCTCGGGGCCAATTTCCCTTTCTTCCCGAATCTCATCACTCCTTTAATAGGAGATACACGTAGTAATACTTGGTCCCCCACGTTCAACTCTCGGAAGAACCGTTTTGCATCGGCGTAGCTTTTCTGCCTGTCCTGGGCTACCTGAATGCGACTCCTGATAATCTCAATCCTCGAGGAGGTTTCCTGAATCACCTCTGGTTTAGGCAACTTGTTATCCCCCACCTCTAGCCAACATGTTGGGGAACGACAAGGCCTGCCATAAAAAGCCTCGAATGGATCCATGCCAATCGTGAACTGATAAGAGTTATTATAAGCGAACTCTACTAGTGGAAGATGTGGCTCCCAACCTCCTCCAAAATCAAGGACACACATGCGTAGTAAATCCTCTAACATCTAATTAGTACGCTTTGTTTACCCATCTGTCTGTGGGTGATAAGATGGACTCAACCTCAACTCTGTACCCATAGCCTCCTGAAAGCTCTCCCCGAAACGCGATACGAAAATCTTGTATCTATCTAAAACAATATTCAGGGGCACCCCATGTAATCTGACAATCTCAGCAATGAATAACTGAGCATACTGACCCGTGGTATAGTCTGTTCGTACCCGCAAAAAATGAGCCACCTTGGTCAAACGGTCCACAATCACCCAGATGGAGTCGTGGCCCCGCTGTGATGTAGGCAACCCAGTAATAAAATCCATAAAGATACTCTCCCACTTCCACGCGGGTATTTCCAATGGCTGAAGCAACCCTGATGGTTTCTAGTGGTCCACCTTTACTAGTTGGCAGGTAGAACACTTGGACACAAAATCAGCAATGTCCTTTTTCATCCCACTCCACCAGTATTGCTGCCTCATATCCTGATACATCTTATCTCCCCCAGGATGCACTGCAAATCGGGACCCGTGACACTGGGTCATCACTGCATGACGTAAGTCTTCTCCTTTGGAACCACCAATCTCCCATTAAACCTCAAGCCCCCATCAAAACTAACAGAATAGGACTCAGCACCCTCAGCTAAAAGTCGTACAATCTGATCCTGGCAAAATGGGTCTGCGGTCTGTGCCTGTATTACCCTTGTAACAATCTTGGGTGTCACTGTCATGACAGATATGAAGGAACGAGCTACAGCATCTTGGTGACCCAACTCCTTCCACTTTGCTTTCCAGACGTCCTCTACGTCATCCATCGGTCTACGACTCAACGCATCGGCAACTATGTTAGCCTTCCCCGGATGGTACTGTCTGTCGAACTGATAGTCCTTCACAAACTCTAACCACCTACGTTGGCGCATATTCATCTCTCGCTGAGTGAATAGGTACTGTAGTGACTTGTGGTCTGTGAACAAGCGAAATTTCTCCCCTAATAAATAGTGTCTCCATATCCTCAATGAAAAAACGATCGCTGCTAACTCTAGGTCGTGTGTGGGGTAATTCTTCTCATGCGGCTTAAGCTTGGTGGAGGCAAAAGCTATAGCCTTCTCCTCCTGCTGAAGTACTCCCCTGAGTCCCCATAAAGAGGCGTCGGTGTAAACCAGATACTCCACGCCTGGCTTAGGTAATGCTACAAACGGTGCCGAAGTAAGCTTATCTTTCAGCTCGTCGAAAGCCAATTGACACGCATCGTCCCAAACATATGGTATCCCCTTGCGAGTCAGGTTCGTCAATGGGCCCGCTATTTTGGAAAACCCCCGAATGAATCTCGTGTAGTATAAGGCTAATCCTAAGAAACTACGTACTTCCGTCGGTGTCGTGGGTTGTCCCCACTCCCTAACCGCTGACACTTTACTCGGGTCAACTGCTATCCCCTGTTCAGAAACAACATGCCCCAAGAACTGCACTTCTCGTAACCAGAACCCGCACTTCTCGTACTTAGCGTATAGTTGATGCTCTCGTAGAGTCTGAAGAACCTGTCTCAAGTGCTCAACATGCTCTTCCTCGGTGTGTGAATATATCAAGATGTCATCTATGAAGACGATGAAAAACTGATCCAAGAACTCTCTGAACACTCGGTTCATCAAGTCCATGAATACGGCTGGAGCATTTATGAGTCCAAATGGCATCACTCTGAATTCATAGGACCCATATCTCATCAAGAAAGCAATCTTTGAAACATCCTGCTCCCTAATACGTAGGTGATGGTACCCTGACCTCAGATCTATTTTCGAAAAGAATGTTGCTCCCCTCAGCTAGTCAAACAGATCATCGATTCGAGGTAACGGATACTTGTTCCGTATCGTGACCTTGTTCAGTTCCCGGTAGTCCACACATAGCCTCAGTGAACCATCTCTCTTTTTCACAAACAACACTGGAGCTCCCCAAGGTGAGGTACTCCTACGAACGAAACCCTGGCCTAACAATTGCTCTATCTGATCTCGTAACTCACGCATTTCCGCCGGAGCCATACGGTATGGAGTACGTGCTATCGGTCTAGTATCCGGTAATAAATCTATGACAAAATCCATCTCTCGACTGGGGGGTAGGCCTGGTATCTCCTAAAATACATCAGAATACTCACGAATAATTGGGATCGAGTCTAAGGGAATCACGACCTCCTTAGAGGTATCCTCTTCTATGTAATATAAATGAGCGGTCGAGCCTCCCTCTGGGCCAGGCATCGCCACTACAAACATCTCTTGCCCCAGAATGGCAAAGACAATACTACCACCGAAATAATCTATCATGGCTCTGTAACCCACGAGCCAATCCATACCAATAATAACGTCATGCTCATGAATATCTAAGACTAACATGTCTGCTGGTAATACCAAACTACCAATCTCTACTCCCACACCCCGGCATATAAAGAAAATTAACGATCCATTTCCCAGTGGTGAGTCTACACACGTTATAGTGCTCTCTGTTGTGGCTAATAACCCTAAAGCCTTCGCAAAATGGGTAGCTATAAAACAGTGTGTTGCTCCAGTATCAAATAAAACCCAACCCATAGTACCATGGATAGGAAACATACCCTCAATCGCGAGTGGTGTCTGTAGAGCTGATGCCTGGTGGACGTTATAGACACATCCGTACAGTAACTTCCCCTGCTGCACTGGAGCGATTGGAATGGCTGGTAGGGCTGGTACCTGAGCTGGTGCTGGGAGGGCGGTTGGAAAAAGTGGCCTCTGTGGTTCATTACGGGCACCCTGCTGCTGTGGGGCCCTATCACCCTCTGGACAATCCTAACGCTTATGGCCATTTTTAACACACCCGAAGCATCGGCCGTTAAAATTTCCTCCCTTCTATCCCTGCTGAGTACGGCCCTGCTGGCCGTTACCACCCCGCCATTGGCCGTGCTGGCCCTACTGAAATTATTGTTGGCCCTGATGCTGCCCCTGCGTCTGACGATGTTGGCCCTGCTGGTTAGGCTGGCCGTGCTAACCCTGCCTAAATCCCCCGAATCCCTTCCTGGAATCACCTGATCGGAACCGCTTGGCAGGTGTAACAACTCGCGTAATTTTGGGCTATTTTAATTAATTTTTGGAAAATGGAGGAAAATAAAGTTTTTGATAAAATTATTTTTATTGCTCAAATATGTTGGTTATTATTTTTAAAGGCGAGAATTTCAAACGGTTTCGAAAACGGAGTTAAACGGATTTTAAAATGATTTTTAAATGTTTTTAACTCTTGGAGTTGTTTTGACTTCCAACTTTTCATTTCTTTGCCTTATTTAAAGGATTCTTTTGGATTCCAACTTTTCATTTCTTTGCATTATAAAAGGAAGTCGTGGGCAACACTTTTAACATATTTTTGACACAAATTTTGGCAGCAAATATATTTTATATTCCTCTTCTTTTTATATACACATTGGCCCTTGAGATTTGTGAGTTCCAACCTTAGATTAAAGGTGTTCTTGGGGCTATTTTATTGGAGGTTCTTGGAGGAGATTTTGTAGATCTTTTGTGTTTATCTTGAGGATGTGATCGTTGGTCTCTCATCATAGTTTGAGGTATGGGGTTTTACACAATATGCTCCTTAAATCTCGTGAGTGTCATTCTCTTTAAATTCTTGTTAATTGAACTCATATTTGAATTGATAAATTCATTGAAATCTGAAAAATAATTGTTGAAATTATTTTGATTCATGTGGTATCATTATATTGTTGATGAGCACGTTGTCATGAGATTTTAATATGGCACGGAGGTTGGGCACCCGCTAAAATTCCTTCTTCCCGGGCTATGTCCTGATAAAGCATATGCGGATGGGGTGAGGCTTGGTGACCCGGTTAATGAGTTGTTGAGAAATTTATTGATAAATGCTTTGAGATTTGCTTTTGATTTAAATATTCATACTCATGTTGTTACGCTTTATTCATCATTAATATATTTGTTGAGCATCTTTTCTATCATATTGTGTACTTCCCCATACTTTTTTTTAGTGGCAGGTTAGCGCGGATTTTGGGGCGCTATGGAGATTGATTTTAGCGAGGATTGTTTGGGAAAGATTTATATTATTTTGATGTACAGAGCTTTGGAGATTTGTATTTTTATTCGAGTTAGATAGTTGTAATTTTAATTCGAGAGATTTGTTGTACTTGAAGAGATTGAGATTAGTGGATTTATATTATTTTGGGTTTATTTAGATGCTCTATACCTTGTCACTTGTGGATTTGGATTTATTTTATCGCATTAGCTCTCCGTTCGCTCTCCCCGGGTGGGCGGGGTGTTACAAATGGTATCCGAGCTTTGGTATACGGCAACCCTCGGGGCTTGAGTTTTGGGTTCATTGCGTGGTTAGCAATTTTTGGAGATAGAAAATTTTAGGTGATATTCGTGATAAGTTTCGAGATTAGAGGTGAGGAATTATTTTTGGAGACGAGATTATTTTGGAGATTGTTGGCCTGATTTCTGAGAGTTAGGCATTCGACAAATTTTGAGGGTGAAATTCCATTGTTAGTGGGGAAGTGTAACAACTCGCGTAATTTTGGGCTATTTTAATTAATTTTTGGAAAATGGAGGAAAATAAAGTTTTTGATAAAATTATTTTTATTGCCCAAATATGTTGGTTATTATTTTTAAAGGCGATAATTTCAAACGGTTTCAAAAACTGAGTTAAAACGGATTTTAAAATGATTTTTAAATATTTTTAACTCTTGGAGTTGTTTTGACTTCCAACTTTCCATTTCTTTGCCTTATTTAAAGGAGTCTTTTGGATTCCAACTTTTTATTTCTTTGCATTATAAAAGGAAGTCGTGGGCAACCCTTTTAACATACTTTTGGCACAAATTTTGGCAGCAAATATATTTTATATTCCTCTTCTTTTTATATACACATTGGCCCTTGAGATTTGTGAGTTCCAACCTTCGATTAGAGGTGTTCTTGGGGATATTTTATTGGAGGTTCTTGGAGGAGCTTTTGTAGATCTTTTGTGTTTTATCTTGAGGATGTGATCGTTAGTTTCTCATCATAGTTTGAGGTATGGGGTTTTACACAATATGCTCCTTAAATCTCGCGAGTGTCATTCTCTTTGAATTCTTGTTAATTGAACTCATATTTGAATTGATAAATTCATTGAAATTTGAAAAATAATTGTTGAAATTATTTTGATTCATGTGGTATCATTATATTGTTGATGAGCACGTTGTCATAAGATTTTAATATGGCACGGAGGTTCGGCACCCGCTAAAATTCCTGCTTCCTGAGCTATGTCTTGATAAAGCATATGCGGATGGGGTGAGGCCTGGTGACCCGGTTAATGTGTTGTTGAGAAATTTATTGATAAATTCTTTGAGATTTTCTTTTGATTTGAATATTCATACTCATGTTGTTATGCTTTATTCATCGTTAATATATTTGTTGAGCATCTTTTCTGTCATATTGTGTACTTCCCCATATTTTCTTTTAGTGGAAGGTTAGCGCGGATTTTGGGGTGCTATGGAGATTGATTTTAGCAAGGATTGTTTGGGAAAGATTTATATTATTTTGATGTACAGATCTTTGAAGATTTGTATTTTTATTCGAGTTAGATAGTTGTAATTTTAATTCGAGAGATTTGTTGTACTTGATGAGATTGAGATTATTGGATTTATATTATTTTGGGTTTATTTAGATGCTCTATACCTTGTCACTTGTGGATTTGGATTTATTTTATCGCATTAGCGCTCCGTTTGCTCTCCCCAGGCAGGCGGGGTGTTACAGCAGGGTCCTCCTGATGGGAACTCTGCTCATGCTAGCGAGTCTACCCCTGAGATGTCGGTGCTCTGGTAGCACCACTACCCCCTGTCCTGCCCTGCTGGCTGGACTCTCCTGCTCGCTTGCTTTCTTGCAGATGGAAGCGATGATCGTGACAGTGTAGTAAGGCAGCATTGAGTACGTCTGTGTAGGTACTCAGAGATAGATTCCCTATAGGGTGCTGACGGATCCTCCAAGCTAACCCGTCCACAAACAATAGTATCTTCTTACCCTCAGTGGATTCCTCATCTGGCACTATAGTGAGAAGTCTTGTGAACTCCTCTTCATACTCAGCAACAGTAGAATTTTCCTGCTTCAAGTTCAGTAATTTCCGCCTCATCTCAGTTTTCACGGCGAATGGAAAATATTTGCGATCAAACCGCTCCCAGAATGACTGAATCGGGATAACAACTCTATCCTCCAAGGTGGTGGTTCACTTCCACCACTGCAAAGAGGCCCCCACTAACTTAAAGGAATCCAACAACTGTTTCTGCACGTTTGTGCACTCATACATACGCAGATGCATCTGTATATCTTTCTTCCACTGCCTGATAATGATGATATCTAAACTACCCGAGAAATCAGGGGGATGTGCCTTCTGAAAGGCATCCCTAACTCGCTCCCATGCAGATGGAAGTTGTTCCGGTACTAGCACCACTGCTTAAACTTGGGGTGGAGCCTGCTGTACTACCGCTAGCGCGGAATTCACCGCCTGAGCAACGATGGCGGCTATCTCATTTGCGTTCATCATTCCTTGAGCCGGAGCTACCGGCTGCTCGGCTTGGGCACGCCTATCCATTGGGGCACGTCTCGAAGGCATCTGAAATGTGTTGAAATTTATTAGTCTACAGTTATTATCAAATCTCAAATAGCTGAAGACGTAATCGTAAAAGCAAGAATACAACAATCCTAAAATAGGGCTCTATAGCAAAAACGCTAAGCTGAAAGCGAAATAAGCCGTGCAGAACCTAAAAACACTTGAACCTGATGCTCTAATACCACCTGTGACACCCCGCCTAATTAAACACCGGGTGATCAGTCCTTTATTAAATTATAATCAAGGTGAACAGTTGGTTCATTCTTAGCATCACTGTCGTAAAAAAAATAACTTTTCCAATTAATCACCCTAAATAATTAAGCTAAGTGTTAAAATCATTTTAGACACTTCTTTCCAAATTTTATTTTAAAAACCAACATTTAAAACTTTACATATTTCATAGTTAAAGAATCACACAACAACTATTCTGGAACATATAATCCAAACAATTAAACGTCCAACTGATTGATTCCAACATTTAAAACTTAAAGGAAAAACATCCTGATAATAATAAATTACAAAGTGTAAATACTGTAAATAAACGAATCACAATATCCAATAGAACAACTGAATAATGGAAAAGGGCGACACATGCCCAACTGGATAAAATAATGCTAGAAGTGGAATCAAGAAATGAGATCATCTAAGCAAGAGGCCTGCAACTCCCACCTAAGCTGCAGCGCGTTCCCTCCAAAGGATCCTATGCAAGACGCCCCTGTGGTTGGGCACCTGTAATATATACATATATATACAAGAGAGGAGAGATAACAATAAACGGGTCAGAGCCCGATGGTAAAACAGTTTAAAATTTTAGTTTAGCAAGTATTTAAAATGTTTACAGGCTAATGCAACAACATATTAGTATCGACACTCTCTTGAGAACGTCTCACATCTCTTCTAGTGTGCACAACTATCGCCCTAATCTCCCCAACAGTTTAACTTCTTTTATCTTAAGTTACTCGTAAGATTTCATGTTGACGATTTCCAATGTTAAGGAGGTTAATCTTATTTAATCGTACATTTCTTACATAAGCCTTATATGACAATAAAGTTCCTCGGTAATATATAATACTTTTCAAACACTTATTCCCAAGTTGAAATAATTATTCTTTTATTACATACCATAATCACAGCAGGTTGTTCTCAATTTCTAGATTTTAAATATATATATATAATACTCATATAATATATATATTCTAACAGAACCCCACATAAATCTATGGTGCGGGCATACTCTGCTATCCAGCCCACGTATCACTCGTACTAAGGGAAATACTAGTTCGGAATCACTCTCGAACTGTATTAACACAAAACACATACAAAATGAGGCGAAGCATAGTTCAAAGTCCTAAGAGGATAGCACATACCCTCACGTCTCTTAGGACCTCCTGACTATCGATTCGATAGCCTGTACCAAGGATTCCTATCTTCTAGGGTAAGAGTCAATATCCCCCATAAAGGTCCCATCGAGATAAGACTGTCCCAGTGCGGTAACCTCGGGGATAGCAAGTAGCGTGGGCATGATTTTTACACACATATAAAATATATGATAAATCATAGAGTCATATAGATATATAAAAATTCACGTTCATAAGTTAAGTACGCCTACGACCCAACATTATATTATTCCATTCTTAGTACATTTATATTTGATTATTTCTTATAACGAACTTATTCATTTTTATTTTCAAAATTTAATTTATTCCGACTCACTTCTCATCTCTCGAAGTATTTTTCCTTAGCTAA
Organism: Sambucus nigra; assembly: GCA_949130495.1. Classification (NCBI taxonomy): domain Eukaryota; kingdom Viridiplantae; phylum Streptophyta; class Magnoliopsida; order Dipsacales; family Adoxaceae; genus Sambucus; species Sambucus nigra. Next base: position 194,747,208 of record OX422208.1, read on the forward strand.
GTACAAATTCAGTAGGTCCTCTCTCTTACCTTCTAATCCAACTTCTAGACGTTTTGATTACTAAGTCTACACACATTAAATTTCTCAGGTATGAATCTTTCCCGTTTACCCTTCATTTTCCCATTGCATTAAAGTTCCACCAAACGGGGTTTACCTTGACCCTACTGGTCCTTTTTATGTTTCATTGTGTTCTAATAACATTAGTCATGATTTATTACGCATTTAATCGGATTAGATCAATGTAAGGAAAAATCTAGTTTTTCCTAGGAGGACCGTCGATCGATCGAAGCTCTTGGCTCGATTGATCGATCAAGCAGGTATGGCGAAAACTGAAGAATACTAGTTATGGGAACTATCATCCAAATTCATCCAAATCCAATTTTTTAACTCCCAAACTCCCAGAAATTTATACCACAATCATTATAAACCCAAATGAACAATATTCTACGTAAGGCATGCAAATTTTCATCAAGTAACATGGATTAAAAGGGACAAAATTCATATAATTCTCATGAACCCTAAAAATTTCTTTAACTTAATTATTCTCATTCTTTTTCCTGAAATTCTTCTTCTAACCCAATGTAAATTCGTGGTTCAACCTCTACATATGAAGGAAATTTCCAGAACGATGTTTATATCTCTACAACATGCAATTTCTAACCTCCAACATGGGTTTTCTTTCATAATAACTCATCCTAAACAACCCTAAACTAATATGAATGAGGCATTAACTAAATTAAGCAAGATAAATACTCGCCTGGGAATTTTTGTTTCTGATTTGTGGATGAAATCAGTGTGGTGGTGATCCTCGTTGCGCGATCTAACTTTTGGCGGTGACGGCGGTGCAAACGGAGGGGTTCTTGGCCTAGAACTCCTTGGTAAGCTCTTCCCTTCCTTATCCAATGGCCGTCTTTTGTTTTTTGTTTTGTTAACCCTAGAAGACAACCCTAATCATATGATATAACCTAGAAAATTCGTAGGTTTCCAAAGCCAAAAATACAAAATGCCTAAAACGCCCTCCCGGGGTGTTAATTAAGCTTAAAAATGCCTCGAGACCCAAACTAAACCCTCGGGCACATTATTTTGACTATCTTGACCCTTCCGGGAACTTTGACGCACTCAAAATGACCATACGGGTGACTTATAATTTATTCCCTTTTATTAATCAAAATTTAGTCCTGACACGACACGAGCGCGTCCCGACTTAAATTTCCAAAATTGTCATTTTATTCACTAGTGACATTTAATAGAACAAATTTTATATATTACTTTGCTCATTAGTAATATTCGACAAGTTTCCAATAATTACTAACTCTAGTCACGTTAGTAATAAAAATAATTAATTTTTGGATTTATATTAAATTAATAATTCACATTAAATTAATAAATCCCCAAATTTATAACGCATAAAAATACGGGGTATTACAGCCTAATTGTTCCTGTCAAACAAATACAAACCAAAAAGAAAGTAAGTGTTAGTTGCTTATAAATATAATATAAATATAAATATAAATACACTACCTGTACTGCTCTCAGACGCTAATCTTGAGGTCATTAGTCATGGCACTCCAATTAGTGTACCCCGAGCCCACGATTGCCTTCAGCAACTCTAGTGATCTAGTAAAAATGTCATCTTATTCTCAATGACGGTCCCCAATATACCCCATTTTGGGGGCCTACTGGAGGAGGAGCCCTTGTCGCCTTTGCTATTGTACTGGGATGAAGACATTTTCTTCAAAAATTGTTATTATTAGTACAAACATGTATATGGAGTTTGAATTAATGCTCAAATACGATAATAACAATACATATGATATCAATTTCAATTTATACTAATACCAATACCAATTTATATCAATTTTAATTTATACCAATACTAATTTATACCAATACCAATACCCAATACCACTTTCAATTTACACACATGCACACTGCACCTCCCCCCCCCCCCCCGGAACACACACTCTCGGGTCATGGACTTTGACTTAATTCTTATATTGATTAAAATCCTAATTAACATATTCAATAACCATAAAATCAATTTTGATTCAAATTCGATAATAACGAAACACTAGAATAATACACCCACTAGTTATTACAAGCATTAAAATAATCAAGTACAAATAAATAAAAAGTATTAAATTACCGTCTAATAATAATAAAGCACTAGAATAATAATCCACCGGTCATTATAAATAATTGGAATACTTATTACAAATATAAAAATTATTTCAAATTCGGGTTATCATAAAAAATGGATTGATATTCGGTAGGAGCAACCAAGTCATCCACAATACTGTTTAGATGCTTTGACGTATATACGATCATGGCCTGTTGTTGATATACTCTGAGTAAAACACTTGCTTGACCTTTTGAAAAGAACAAATAAATGGCCCATTACTCACGTGTTCGTTGCTCTTCCACTTCGACACGTCAACTATGATCAAATTGGTGCCAGGATTTCTCCCCAGGCTGATCCGGATAAGTTTGACATTTATGGTCGTCTCTTACACATTTGAAGCACCTAATTAGGACATCATTCTGTCCTTGGCTATGTTGGCCCTGACACTTTTGGCTCTTTATGAAAATTATATTACCTTCGCGGTCCTTACGACCTTGATGAACTTGTTATTACGACATTGGTGTCTTCCCACAATTGATAACTCTAGTCATGTTAGATTAACTGTCTTCTCTTGTTCTTTTGCCTCCTATAAGCTGCATACCGCGATCTTGGTACTGTAAGATTGCAGTGGTAACTGCCTGTGCCACAATGCCTACTATTTTGGTGATTGATACACTCTCCGGGGGTACCTGAGGTATCAGTCGACCTTGCTCATTTACTCCCCCAGCATTATTAGCTTGTTCTTCCTGACGTGCTATCTAAAAGTTGAAATAGACTGGGTGAGTTCAACATTCATACAAATAAATCGCAGAAGTACGAATTTCCAACGCGTAAGGATGAATACAACATTCCTAATATTAGGGTTCTAAATAAAAGAACGCTAAGCAAAAGACATAGTTATCCATACAGATCCTAAAGGACACTAGAACCTGGCTTTGCTACCTACTGTGACACCCCGCCTAATTAAATATCGGGTCATCAGTCCTTTATTAAATTAAATCAAAGTGTTCAGTTGGTTAATTCTTAGCATCACTGTCGAAAAATAATTTTTCTTTATTAATCACCCAATAAACAATTAAGCTAAGTGTCAAAACATTAAATTTTATGAATTAAGACCTATCGTTATGATTTAATATGAAACCATTCTCATAACACAAATGATAATATTAAAACCAAACCATCCAAATGAAATACCAAGAATAATTAATCCAAATAATAAATCCTAATCGCATGACAAGGAAATAAATAAAATAATCCCAACAATAGCTAACTCCTGAAATAATAAATAGTACAAGTCTCTCGCTGAAATAAATGAATTATGGAAACTGGCGACACATGACCTATCTGAGAATAACTAAATAGAAGACTGGAAACACAATAATGGAGTCGTCTACTGCAAGGACCTGCAACTTCCACAATAGCTGCATCACGTCAATGGTCCGAAGATCTAGGCATGACGCCTCTAAGGTTGGGTACACACACACACACACACACACACACATATATATATACACTAGCGTATACCCGTGACTGAAGGCACGACGAAATTTTTCAAAGTACGTAATAGCGAAACGCAAAAATTTTGAGGTGTAATTTTAAAACAATTGGCCATAATATCATTTATTTATAGGACTATTCACCATGCTTAACAAACAACAAATAGTCCAATAACATTCAAATAGTCTAAATTATCAAATAAATTCACATATAATACGAAATATACAATATTCATTCATCGAATTCACATTGTGTCTCAAAAAAACAAAGTGTCAAAATTTTAAAAAAATTGGACATAGTCTCCTTTGTTTATTGGAATATCCACCCTATTTAAGGGGTAACAACAAATCCAACAACTTAAAAAAAATCCAAAATTCAGAGATGGGAACTAGAAGGGCGGGAATGGAGAATATGAATTTATTTGTTCTGTGGGGCTTCTTCAAAATGTCTGTGTCGTGGTGTTTGACCATCATCATGGATGGGGTGAGAGAAACTGAGTAGGCCTTTGCAGTAGCATCGGAGAGCATGTTTTTAGAAATTGTAATTCTTATAGGTCTTTTGCACTCATGGATGGTGTTACTACTGTTGTATTCCCATCCTTCTTCCCACCTCTAACCATTATCACTCTCTCCCTCTCAGTTTTCTGTATGATTTGACAAATAATAAACATAATTAATCAGTTTTTTGAACAACGATATAATCACATAAGTAAATATACAATCAGTAACCAATATGCTACTTGCTAGTGATGTGAGAATGAGTTCTCTCAATAGCATCAGACTCACCTTAATGATATGCGCCTTAATAATGAACATAGCAAGCAAAACCATATTTTTAAATCTGCAAAACAAATCACAAAACAAAAATGAAATAGGTCACATTCGAACATCAATGTGTTCATGTTTTGAACGAAAATGATTCAAGTATCAATGCATTTCAGCACAGTGTTAGACGTACATATGTGATCAGGTCTTATGAAGATGATCTATGGAATCCTCACAGTTGTAATTGTGATTATTTAGTAGTGTTGTGAATGAAGGAAAAAGTTAGCAGCCTTGAATTGACAATCGTTGTATGAAGCTGAATAAAATCATAATAGAAAAATGAAATGAGGATAATCTAAGTATGATGCTGAATAAAATCAGAACAAAATAAAGAGAAATTGTTCATGAGTACATGAGAGGTTACTATATAAATTGTACATGACGCCTAACCTCAACAATTAAATACCTATGCTAGTCAATGTAAAAACAAAAGGCATGCCTAACCTCATAACGAATAGACACTACATAATCCACTACAGATGAGCCATACCATGTAATGACCAAATCAACAAAGCAAGGTTTGTTTTATCATAACCATTAATCTATATCCCCACTAAAAATCATCAATATCATTAGCACAAATGAAAAAAATTAGAACATACAATTGTTCCAAATCATGACGATCATTGTCCTAAAAAGTTTATCCGTTCCCGCCAAATCAGTTTAGAGAAGTTTTGTTAATGCCGTTATGAAGGAAACTGTCAAAATTAAGAACCAACATGCCTAGAGTTTGAACTGGAGATATAATATATTCAAACGAAGAGCAAGTACATTTATAGTGTGAACAAAATGATGTTAAAAGAAAGTATACTATGGATTTTAAACTACTATGCACAATCCAATGCAATGTTGATTGAGCAGAGCGAAGCCGAAAACATTGAAAAATGGCTAAAGCGTATGAATAAGGAATCAAACCTCAACCTAAATCAAACCACCCGGGCCTCCTTTGCTCATGCTACAACCTCATGCTGGAGGCCAGCCTATCCAGCCCTTCGGTCAGGTGCAGTGGAACCACCCCCATAGGCAGCTGCAGCCACCGCATATATGCAGTGCGCGTGTGTACATGTTTATGTGTGTGTGCATGTGTGTGCGTGTGTGATTAGGGAAGGGGGGAGGGGACGGGGCAGGGGGCGCGTGTGTGCGTGTGTGCGTGTATGCATATATGCAATCTGCATATATGAAAGGCATATATGCATATTACAGCATATATGCCTTTCTTTATATGCATATTGCAGCGTGTGTGCGTGTGCGTGTTTATGTGTGCGTGTGTGCGTGTGTGAGTGGGGAGGGGGGGAGGGGAGGGGGCAGGGGGCGCGTGTGTGCGTGTGTGCATGTATACAGTGCATATGTGCATATGCATATATGCATATTGCAGCATATATGCCTTTGTTTATATGCATATTAAGGCATATATGCCTTTGTTTATATGCATATGGAGGCATATATGCCAGTGCATATATGCAATGCGTGTGTGTGTTTAAGTGCGCGTGTATGAGTGGGGAATGGGGGAGGGGACAGGCAGGGGGCGCGCGTGTGCATGTTTGTGTGCGCGTGTGTGAGTGGGGAAGGGGGAGGGGTTGGGGCAGGGGGAGCATGTGTGCGTTTGAGCGTGTGTGCGTGTATGCATATATGCATATTGCAGCATATATGCCTTTGTTTATAGGCATATTGACGCATATATGCCAGTGCGCGTGTGTGCATGTCTGCGTGCGTGTGCGTGTGTGCGTGTGGGGGTGGGGAAGGGGGGAGGGGACGGGCAGGGTGAGCGTGTGTGCATTTTTGTGTGTGTGTTTGTGTGCGCGTGTGTGAGTGGGGAAGGGGGAGGGGACGGGGACGGGGCAGGGGGCGCGGGTGCGGGTGTGTGCGTGTCTGCATATATGCAGTGCTTATATGAATATTGTAGTATATATGCCTTTGTTTATATGCATATTGAGGCACATATGCCAATGCATATATGCAGTGCGCGTGTGTGTGTGTTTGTGTGCGCGCATGTGCGTGTTTGAGTGGGGGAAGGGGGAGGGGTCGGGCAGGGGGCGCGTGTGAGCGTGTTTGTGTGTGTGTGTTTGTGTGTGAGTGTGTGCATGTATGCATATATTCAGTGCATATATGCATATTGCAGCATATATGCCTTTGTTTATATGTATATTAAGGCATATATGCCAGTGTATATATGCAGTGCGCATGTGTGTGTGTGTGTGTTTATGTGCACGTGTGTGAGTGGGGAAGGGGGTGAGGAGGGGCAGAGGGCGCGTGTGTGCGTGTGTGCATGTTTGTGTGTGTGTTTGTGTGCGTGTGTGTGCATGCGTGCGTGTATGCATATATGCATATTGCAGCATATATGCCTTCGTTTATATGCATATTGAGGCATATATGCCAGTGCATATATGCAGTGCGCGTGTGTGTGTGTTTGTGTGCGCATGTGTGTGTGTGTGAGTGGGGAAGGGGAGAGGGGACGAGGCAGGGGGCGCGTGTGTGCGAGTCTGCATATATGCAGTGCATATATGCATGTTACAGCATATATGACTTTGTTTATATGCATATTGAGGCATATATGTCAGTGCATATATGCAGTGCACGTGTGTGCGTGCATGTGTGTGTTTGTGTGCGCGTGTGTGCATCTGCGTGTGTGTGTGCGCGTGTGTGCGTATGTGTAAAACTTTAAAATGTAAACTAACAATTACATACTTTGGAAAAGCAATATGATAATTAAATACTTTAAGAAGCAACATGTCCAATTCACCTGAAGAAGACAGAATGGAATCGACAAAAGAAATTTACATGTTAGTAATTCTAAACAATGTTTGTTGATGTTTTCTCAACGACCAAAAACAAATCATATAAAAGAGGCATTGAACCCATTACACCCTTTTTTGAATGTAGCCCCTTTAATTGTGGGGAAATGTTAATATTAGACATTACCCCCATCCGGTTCTACTAAATCCCTTAAGAGTCACATTAGCGAAAGTGGCCACAGTTCCATATGTCCACCAATGACTGATTCAATAAAAGTATGGAAAATGGGCACATACCTGATGTTCTATCTCATTCTGGTACCCCATGTTCCTCCCCTGTGCAATAGTCATTCCATGGAAAATAACTAAGCTGAAATATGAATCCAACAAAATGATAAGATCAGCTGCAATCGATGCCACATCTAGGAAAACAATATAAATGTGACAAAAATCATAAAGATGCATGCTTCAAGTCACACATAGAAACTAAAACCAAATATAAACTATTCATGTGATTGAAGCAACAAAAAATTGAAATTATTTATCACTTCTCTTTAGCTTCTATTGATCTTGCTATTGATTATCAACCGATGCTAAATGTAACTAAAATCCCAATCATAACACAACCACACGTCAAATATCAAACCTGAAAATAACCAATTATGTTTAAAATATTAAAATGTAAACTAACAATTACATACATTAGAAAAGCAAGATGATGATTAAATACTTTAAGAAGAAACATGTCCAAGTCATTCATTAATATTTTACATCACCTACAGAAGACAGAATGGAATCAGCAAAAGAAATTTACATGTTAGTAATTATAAACAATGTTTGTTGATGTTTTCTCAACCACCAAAAACAAATCATATAAAAGAGGCATTGAACCCATTACACCCTTTTTTGAATGTAGCCCCTTTAATTGTGGGGAAATGTTAATATTAGACATTGCCCCCATCCGGCTCTACTAAAGCCCTTAAGTGTCACATTAGCGAAAGTGGACACAGTTCCATATGTCCACCAATGACTAATTCAATAAAAGTATGGAAAAATGTGCACGTACCTGATGTTCTATCTCATTCTGGTACCCCATGTTCCTCACCTGAGCAATAGTCATTCAATGGAAAATAATTAAGATGAAATATGAATCCAACAAAATGATAAGATCAGTTGCAATCGATGCCACATCCAACAAAGATGGAGCAGGCAGGGAGTTGAATCATGACTGCTAAATTTGTTATGTTTTCCCGGTTTAAAAATATGCGAAAGTAGGCCATCTCAACTGTACTATTATTAAACACCTGTTAAATTTTAGATAAAAATAACATATTAGGTATACATATATCATAAATTTTGAAGCAAAAGAGAAATCATAATTACCAGTACAAATTGTGATCACCGCAGATTAAACATGAACTGAGGGAACAACGAAAAATGGGGGTTTAAAGTAAATGAAGATAGTTCGTCCTTTCGGTAGTCATTTATGGACATGTATAAGAGGCATTGAATCCATTACACCCAATATCAATGCTGCTCAGATAGAAATTACAATCCGTAAAATTCATAAATTTCTTATATATAAGATATAATCCTTAAAATCTTCCTTTTATCTATAACAATGCTGCTCAGATATAAATTAGTTGTAATGTTCCTACCAAATATAAACTATGCCCACTATGAATGGATTACATCCAGCTCTTCCAATAGAGCCTCAACATCTTATATATATGCCCATTGTGAATGTTGCGCATGGGAACTAACTGTGCAAATACTTAGATGATCATTTGAAGGATCTAAACAACACCTTAGATCTGATTCCACAAAAAATAATACTCAAAGATTCAGCAAGCTCAAACTTCAACCTAGAGTAACTGAAAATCCCTAGTAACTCAGCTCTAAGTAGTTCACGAAAAAAATGCAAAGCGATCGTGAAAATCGAAACTTACTTTGGTGAAATCAATGTGGAGATCTTCAATTGCTTAAACGGATCTTTGACTTGCAAATTCGATGATGGTACCGATTATGATGGACATGGATCGATTCTCTCTACCGGAGTTTGGGGGAGAAGTAGTGAATCGGAGGGCGGCAGCGAGGGCGAGGCCGAGCAGCGGAGGGCGAGGGTGAGGGCGAGCAGCCGAGGCAGTGGAGGACGAGCAGGTTTAGGGAGGCAGCGAACGGAGGAGGGAGGGAGGGACGTTGGGAGGAGAGAGAACGTAGAGAGTGGGAATGTGAGTTTGTGTTTGGGGGTTGTAAGGAATGAGGGATGGCTGAGGGGGGTGAGTGAGAGAGAGAGAGAGAGAGAGAGAGAGAGAGAGAGAGAGAGAGAGTGTGGTGTGTGTGTAAAAGGAGAGTGTTACCAAAATAGTCTCACTTTTGAATTGAAGTGTAAGATAGGTGAGTAAAAAAGGGGGGAAATCAATTAATTGAAGGGTAGGGTTGTAAAAAGAAACTACATATGATCTGAACCATTAAAATGTGTAAAAATGTGTAACGAGATGGCACACATCTTGACCGTTAAAATGTGTAGACAATTCAAAAACTTCCCTATCTTATTATATATATATATACTAGTGTATGACCGTGCCTGAAGGCACAACGAAAATTTCCAAAATACGTAATCGCAAAACGGAAAAAATTTGCGAAGTACATTATTTCAAAAAGGAAAAAAAAATTGAAGTGTACGTCGATTTTTTTGAATGATAGACCAATTTTTCTGAAGGATGAATATTTTTTTCAAAATTATTTAATCGACGCTAATTTTTAAGAGTGTACATCGTTGATAGGACTAAACATCTTATTTAGTTCTTAACAGATAAACAATTTTTGAAATAATCTATGGTACGAACCTATTAGTTTGAAAAAAATAAAAAAATAAAATTAGAAAGTTTTTCACATATATACATGAAAAATTGGAAAAAATTTCAAAGTTTTTTTTTTACGTATTTGTAGTGCAAGAGCGTATTTTAAATAAATAAACATGATAAAATAAAAATTATAAGTTAATTTTAAATAAATTAAAATTTTAAAATAATAAAATCTTCTAATAGATCTTTAATTATTGATTTGTTATTTATCATATTTATTTGTTTTAAATTAATTATTTAATAGATACTTGTGATGGCATATGTTGTAAGTGGTACTATTCATTTATGATCAGAGAATACATACAATATTTACTTGAATATAATTTTTATTATATTTGAATAAAGTTAAAGATTTATAGAGAGGATTTCTTTTTTTATTTTATTTATCTTATTAAACAATTAATTTTATAAAGGTTGGTTGTTCCGCTAACTTTTTTTTGGACAATAGCTCTTGCTTTGAGCCCATAAAAGCTATAATCTACGTAGCACACCTATTATATGTTGAGTTACAATAATTGCACTTTTGCGTTGGAAAGTTGAACATCAAATAGTGTTGTCGTCAGCTTTTATATTTTGAAAATAATAGTCGTACGGTTATGATAATATTGATTCCTACTAATTTTAGACTTTCCATACCCTCAAACAACTTATGATCGTGAAAATATATGTAACACCCCGCCTAATTAAATATCGGGTGATCAGTCCTTTATTAAATTAAAAACCAATTGAACGGTTGATTCATTCTCAGCATCACTGTCGTAAAATAATTATTACCAATATAAACACCCTAAATAATTAAGCTAAGTGTCAAAACAATTTAAAGTCTCATTTTTTTTCCTTTCTTAAATACCAGTATAAAAACCATTTTAATACCCAACAGTTAAGAATTACATAAATACTAAGGATGGCAATTTACACACAAGAATTAAACCATCTATATAATCCAAACCAAGTAAAGAACCATAAATGAAATCATCCTGACAAGAGTTAACTCCCAAGGAGCATTGAATACCAAAAATAAAAATGAACATAAATCCTTGACAAGATCTAAACGGAATAGGAAATCGGGCGACATATGCCCTAACTATGAAGATCTAAAGTAGGAACTGATTCAATGACGAAGTCATTTAAAGCAAGGGCCTGCAACTCCCACATAAGCTGCAGCACGTCCAATCCAAAGAACCTAAGCATGACGCCCCTGTGGTTGGGCACCTGTAATACATACATATATATACAAGAGAGATAGAAAAGACAGAAAACAAGTCAGAGCCCGAGTGTAAAACAGTTTTAAAAATAGTTTAGCAAGTATTTAAAATGCTTACCGGCTAATATCACAACCATGTTAGTATGCGACACTCTCTTGAGAATCTTCACCTCTCATCTAGTGTGCACCCCTAACGTACATCTAGGACATCCTAGTTATAGTTCCTACGCTAACTAGATTAACCACATGTATCCATTCTTTATAGCCCAAATTATTCCCACGTATTAACCTTATAATACATATAATGATGTTATAAACATATATATATATATATATATATATATATCCATTTAGATTCAACATGGATAAGTCCCTTATTAATTCAATTCAATTAAGTGTTTTCATACATAACTATCTTACATTTCTACTTTAGCCACATAGTAGATATCATCACATGTATGTATATATATATATATATATATATATATATATATATATATATATATATATATTCACTATATTATATATATACTATACTGCACCCCGAGACACAGCTGCGGTGCTTCATTACTCTGCTATCTTGTCCCAATACATCACGTCGCTGTATAGGGGACTATAGGTTCGGTAAAGATTCTTCGAACTATAAATATCAACACAAAAATTGGAGGCGAACATAGTTCTCATACCCACGGGTCACGCACATACCTATGTTCCCATAGTCAGCGGACTTATTAACTTACCGATAAGTCTTTCATAGTCCTATGTTCTCGAGTGACAAATCAAAAATCCTATGGATTCATCAGGATATGACTGCCCTCACGCGCAAACCTCCCGTCGATAGCAAGTAAGCTAGGTATGTCATACACAGATACATAATATATGCACATTCACAAAGTCAAATATATAAATATTCATATGTTCCAAATTAGGTTCACCCACGACCCATAATTATTGTCATCCGTGCTTAGCACAAATTTTACTTAATTATCTCGCATAACGGATTCGTCTCTTTTATTCCCATATATTATTTACTTCATTCTTACTTCTCATCTGTCGAAGTATTATTTCTCACTAAGTATAATTATTAGTAGGTATACCCTCACTTACCTTCTAGTCTAAATCTTTCACGAGTCTCAATCTTTTAGTAAACGTACGCACAATTCCCAAAGTATAAATAACTCCCCGTTAACCCACAATTTCATCTCGTATTAATTTCACTCAACGAAGTCTACTTAGACCCTATTGGTCCTCTTCATAACCCATTATACTCTATCAATGATGATCAAGGGTTCCAACGCATTTTAACCGGACTAAGCAAAAAGGAGAAAAATATGCACTTCTCCAAGAGGGATCGATCGATCGAGGAAAGGGGGTCGATCGATCGATCAAGCAGTTCTTGCCCAGTTTTCTGCAATATTCAACCTACGGGTTCAACCATTTTAACCCCTCCAAACCTCTATAATTTCATCCCAAACTCCCATCAAAGTAAACCAAGTGTATAAGCAATGTACATAAACAAGTTCTAACGTAACGACATCAATGAATCCTCAACGAATTAATCAAAAGGGGTTAAATCTCAAATCTCTTTGTAAAACCAAAATTTGCATGAATAATCACCACCCTCTATTTTAATCAAGATTTTCTTCCCAAATATCATAATAAATTCGTAGGTAATCCTCTACATATGATCAAGATTTTTTACTACATGGGTTCTCCTTACAACACATATAATTTCTCTTCCAAAATATATAATTCTTCCATTAAAACATATGATTTTTATTCCTAGACTAACATGGAAGGTATATTAACTTGGAAATTAGCAAGATAGATACTTGTATGGGATTCAAGGATATGATTTGTTGATGAAAATTATATAGATGTGTTCCTCGTCATGTGATCTACGTTTTGGTGGTGGTGGCTATGAAATCGGATGACTTCTAGTCCTTGGATTGCTTGAAGACTCTTCACCCTCTTCTCAAATCTCTTCACCTTCTTCTCTAATAACTTCACCTTCTTCTCTAACGGATGGCTTAGGCTTTGTGTTTGTTAACCCCAAGAGACAACTCTAAATGGCTAATAAATACTAAGAAAATTCGTGGGTTTAATTACCCAAAAATACCAAATGTCTAAAATACTCTCCCGAGGTGTCAATTAGGCCTAAAAATGCCCCGAGACTCAAACTAAACCCCCGAGTACACTTTTCTGACTATCTCGACCCTTCCGGACACTTTGGCGCACTCAAAATGACTATACGGATGACTTATAGTTTATTCACTTTAATAATAATAATAATTTAGACCTGACACGACACAGGCGCGTCCCGAATTAAATTTTCATAATTGCCATTTTATTCACTCGTGATAATTTTTAATAAAATCAATCTCATATATTATTTTACTCATCTAGTAATATTAAACAAATTTCCAATAATTACTAACTCTCATCACGCTAGTAAATATTGAAAATAAAATGCCGGATTAATATTAAATTAATATATCAATTAAATTCAATAAATCCCCAATTTTAAAAGCCATAAAAATACGGGGTATTACAATATATTATAAAAAAAATAACAAAGGCACTACACAACACCTATCATTTTAAATTTGTATACTGAATTGAAAGTCACATACAAAGAAGCCACTTTAAAAATGAGTGATCAAAGAAACATTTAAACCACCAAACATACAATTAAATCCCCTTAGAAGTTATTCATAAAAAAATATACACATGATGGATAGTAGTCAAAGACAAACATACTTCTTGGAAGAAACTCTCCATAATAGTCCACTAAAATTAATATAAATTAATCAAGTATCAATAGTTATAACATTACATCAACGTATCCACCCCTAAAACTATAAATAAATAACAAAAAAAATCACACAGTTATATTTTTCTTCTTTTATGCCAAAAGCATTCGCGTTCAATCATACAACCTTACTTTATTTCATATCATAATGATGCCTCGACACTACCCATCGATTAAAAATGTACAAACACAACTTCATGATGATTGCAATGAAACATTCCCTCAAGGACTGCATATAGTTTGAGGGATGCATAATTAGAGTTTAAGTTGTAGCATAATTGGAGTTTTAAGCTGTAGCTTCTCAAATGCCTTGCATTTCTACTGTGTACCAATAAAGGCTATGCTCCGATGAAGTTTTCACTGCAATACATATATTAATTATTGCTAGACATATCATATAATCTGCAGGTTCAATTGGTTGTGTATAAATAAACGTTGAAAATAAGACCAATGAATGAGGAGAGAAAAATGATGAAAAAAAATACGTACCCAAGGAGATGGTTCAGATCGTTCCTATCCAATATGCACACATTATTCATAGGTCTGAAACTGGAAAAAGAAAAGGATAAAAATCATTAAAACTATAGGCTATTCCCAAAAATTCAAAGCCTCTGCATTATACTAAATTATTTAAAATTGAGTTAAACATTTACTACATCAATATCAATATATCGTCCATGAACAGTGATAAAAGATCAAACACAAAGTTGTAACCTTTTTTTATTAGAAAAAGCCCATTTCATAAATATTTCATCATGCTGAGCAAAAACTAAGGCCAGGAGAGTTATACAGATAAATGATATATCATCAATGGCAGAAGAAATCGAAAGGATCACATGGGGCATACTAACCAATGGAAAGAATTTTCGAAGTTATAATGGTGTTAGATGCTTCAGTGTAATGTGGCCAGGTGATCCTTCGATCATACTTTTGTATTCAACTTAAAGCACTGTGATGGTGGAGGGAGCATACACTGGAGTAATCATTGGGGGAGGTTTGTAATTTCCAGGGTCAATTATTTCAAATACGGCCAGGGGAAAGTTTTGAAAACTAAATAATCCAAGCATAGAAGGAAAAGTGCACATATGGATCCATATATAAAGAAAAGAAAACCCAAGAAGTTTATAAATAATTTTTATTCACTTAAAAGTAATTTTCAACACAAAATCAAGTAGACATAGTGCCTTTATTTTATCAGTATTTCAGTTATTTCACAATTTATATCATACCTTTATTTTATCAGTATTTCAATTATTTCACAATTTATATCATGTCATTTCGACGTAAAATATTAATTATACAATAAAAAGCCACATACATTGCAAAATAGAGTTTGTTAAATTCAATTCAAGGTCGAGAACTTACCTCAATGGCTAATCCTTCTTGGACAGAGATACAAATAACACCCATGAAGGCATAAACCATCACAACAATGAGGCCAACAACTACTGTGACTATAATTGCGCCCAACACAACGTTGGCCATGTACTGGAACAATGGCATGAGGAAGAGGAGTGTCACCATAATCATCACATTCATTATTATGTTAGACACTACAATTTTTGCACCAAAATTTTGATTCACCATTAGAAATATTGGTGGCGCATCTTGAACATTCATTGACTTTCTCCATTAGCTTTTGTAAATGGCTACGACTTGTTCCTTATATTCTCTTGCTCCGACACCTCCATGGTCATTTCAAATACTCCAAACACATGGAATAAGAAAATACAGAAAGATTAAACAACACTCAGTTATGGAAAATACATACCTCATAATGTTCCATTAGTCTAAACACATTGAACAACACTCAGTTTACCCACTTCGATCTTTTTTTGCATGCCATCAATCTTGATCTCATCATTATATCAATCTTGATCCTCATCATTATATCTGTACAAAAAGTCTAGGTGAATTAAAAATATCCATTTGAAATTAGGGAAAAGAAAATAATCAAGCAGGTGGTGATACTGATATAAAACAAATTTTGCTGAGAATTCTTACAATGTAGTTCTCAACTGGAACTGGGATGAAAAAGTATTATTAGGCTTCATAACTTCCTCAATAATTAAAATTGAGACCACTACTGGAGTTTCCCTTTTTTAGGCAGAAATAACGAAATTCACCTTTTTGATCCAACAACTGTTAAAAGGCATACCCAACATCAATTGACATACCCAACATCAATTCTAAAAATTTATGAAAAATCTTACTAAAAAGCAAAGAGAATACCATCAAGAACTGAACAACCGCCTCAAAGTACAAACCACCATTTCCATCAAGAACGAACAACCACCGTCAAGAACTGGTCAACTCGAAATCAACTGGAAATCGCTATTTCCGGCCACGACCCGAAACCTCCATCAACTTGAAACCAAGACCTCTGCTCCAACTGCAAACAAAAACAAAAATAAAAATGAAAACGTAGAGAAAACGGTGTGGTGTGAGAAATCGTAGATCTATTAAATCGTATATCTGTGAAATTAAACACACATATATGATTAGTTTTTGTGTGTGAAATCGTAGATCTGTGAGACGATTTACCTGTAAGGAGAAAGTTTTTTGGGTGTGTGTTTGATTACCTATTAGGAGCATGTGTGTAAGGCGGAGATGGGCTGAGAAGGGGTGATGGAGTAGGGGAACTGATGCAGTGGGCTTAGAAAGGGTGATGGAGGCGGGGAGTTGAGGCAGCGTGGGTAAGAGGAGATAATAAGGGGGGGGAGAAGCGTGAGAGGAGAGAATGAGGGGGAGGGGAGAGCAACGAGGTAGGAGAGAATGAGGGGGGAAGGGAGAGCAATGTGGGGAGGAGAGAATGAGGGGCCGAAATTAGAAGGGGGGATGAGGGCGACGGGGGTAGGATTGATTTCTCTTGATAACAGGGATAGCACTAATCCAAATGATGGGAAGAGTATCCCAAAAAAGGGCCTCTGTATTTCTCTTTTTCTAAACAAAGATTCAATTAAAAAACTGTTAGAAAAATTGAAGAACATATTTTTTTTTACCTCTGCTGCTATTAATCGTTGTTGTTGTTGTTGTTCATTGTTCATTGTTGTTGTTGGGAGGCTGAAGAGTAGCTATTTGTTATTGTAGTTTCTCTCTCCCATTGTTGATTGTTGTTGTTGTTTTAATGGGAGGCTGAAGAGTATAAATGATAAGAAGAATAGCCAGGTAGGTTTGGATAATGATGGTAAGTGAGAAAGTGATAAAATGGTGCAAATACTACTATACCCTTGGTTTTGAATTTTAAAAAGAAAGGGGGAATAAATTGGAGTGTGTGAAAAGAGGGAGAAATCAAATTTGTTAGGGGAAAAATAGGTAGTGAAGAAAAATTCATAAAAATGAAATCATACTCATGTCCTAAAGTTGCCATGTCACAATAGTCAAATTGTGACATGTCACGATGTAAGACCCTTGGATCATCCCAAAAAATTCGATTGCAACCGTTAATTTATTGGCACTATCCAAACACCCCTCTCTCTTATTATTATTATTATTATTATTATTATTATTATTATTATTATTATTATTATTATTATTATTATTATTATTATATATATATATATATATATATATATATATATATATATATACACACACACACACACACAAGAGGAAGAAAAAATAACAGGAAATGGATCAGAGCCCGAGTGTAAAATAGCTTTAAAAATAGTTTAGCAAGTATTTAAAATGCTTACCAGTTGATATTACATACATGTTAGTACTTCGACACTCACTTGGGAATTCTCACCCCTCAACTAGTGTGCATGCTTAACGTACTAATGAACTAATCTAGATAAAGATAACCCAATTCACTAGTCTAACCTAATACACTAGTCTAACCCAACTTCCCTTCACAAAATTCTTCTTCAAATAATCGCATGATTATAGTTTATATCAAATAACCTTTTCTTATGAATATATTAAGTCAGTTATATTCATCTCGATACAGACTTAAGTTCGCAACCACTTAATTCATTTAATAATAATTATTCAATTTGTATCCACTTACAAGCACAGTAGATTAGTCACAGGTATATATTTCTATCACTCATAATATATATATATTAATAGGTCACCCCACATAAATCTATAGTGCCGGAATACTCTGCTATCAAGTCCCCGTATCTCTCGTACAAAGGGAAATGCTAGTCCGGAATCACTCTCGAAATGTATTAAAACAAAACACACATATTGGAGGTGAAGCATAGTTCCCAATCACTACTATGTTCTAGGGTACAAGTCAATATCCCCCACAAAGGTCCAATCGAGATAAGATTGTCCCGACGAGAAAACCTCTAACATAGAAAGTATCTCGGGAATGATTACACACACATATACAATATTATATATATATATATATATATAAATAAATACACGCGCCTATATATATTTACATTATTCAGCTAGGTATACCCACGACTCATAATATATTCGAACCATGCGTGGCATATAACCTCTGAGTTTTACGTAATTAATTCATTCTTTCATTTTCTCTATTTTCACAAGTTCTTAAGTATTTCTCGACTCTCGAAGTATATCCTCTCGAATAATATAAAATCAGTAGGTGTACACTCACTACCCTACTGGTCTAAGTCATTTTTAATTCTCACAAAACCTAAATTAACGTGCGCACGATTTCCCACTCAATTTATACCCCCGAAATCCCACAGTTAAATCTCATATAAAGTCGTACTATCCGGACCCTACTTATGCCTAATAGTCCTTATCAAGTCCCATTATGATAATTAAATTATGTCCAAGGTTTCTTACACATTGGGATTTAATTAACATTAAAAGTGGAAGAAGTTTCAATTTCCAGGAGGGGTCGATCGATCAATGAAAAGGGGTCGATCGATCGATCGACATCGATCAAGCAATTATTTCCCAAATTTCTACATATTAAGCCTACGGGTTTCTTCCAACTTAAATCCCCAAAACTCCATTATCATGTCCCAAACTCCCAACCAAACATTATGAACGTTATATAAACCAATATGGATGGTTTCTAACGTAAAACATTCATTAATTCCTCAAGATTCGTCATCAAATGGGTTAATTCAAGAAATTATCATTTAACCCTAGTTCATCAAATTTTCTTAAGAATTCATTTAATTTCTAGATTTCTATATCTACTGGGCATCAAATTTCTTCGATAATATTCTACATATAACGAGATATTCATACTAACATGGTTTCTACTCGAAAATTGCAATAATAATCTCCCAACAACATTATATTTCATGAAGACATAAAATAATTAACTCTTACACTAGTATGGATGTGTTATCAACTAAATAACAACAAGTTAGATACTTGCGAGGAAATCAAAGGTCTGATCCGACGAATTAAAGTGGTATAGGAATGATCCCCTTCTTCCAATTTACGCGTTGGTGGTGGAATTGGTGAGAGTGGTGTAGGGTTGGTGGCTCTCCTCCTTGGAAGCCTTCTCTCTTCTCTCTTCCTTAGACTCTTTACAACTCCAATGTTTCTAACCCTCGAGAACTCTAACTCTCATCAGATATAACACTCCAATTTCCGTCCATAATTAAGGCCTAAAATTAAAAATTACCAAAATGCCCTCCCGGGTTACCGGTTAGGCCTAAAAATGTCCTGAGACCCAGACTAAACCCCCGGGTACACTTTTCTGACTATCTCAACCCTTTCATACACATTGGCGCACTCGAAATGACCATATGGGCGACTTATTATTAGATTACTTTTTATTCCATTAATTTAGTCCCGACACGACACATGCGCATCCCGATTTAATTTCTGTGATTGTCGTATTATTCACTCGCAATAATTTTAATAAATTCAATCTCATTTATTACTTTACTCATCTAGTAATATTCAATATAATATTTCTAAATCTCATCACGCTAGTAAATATTTATTTTAAAATCCGAATTAATATTAAATTATTTTATCCCAATTTATTTTAATTAATCCCATAATTAAATGCCATAAAAATACGGGATATTACACAAACTATATTGGGTCTTCAAACTATGCAAACCAACCATGGCATATAAAGTTGTTTGATCTTTCTCACAACCAGAGTATAACGGTTGGGTCGCCATAAATTTTAAACTTTGGTAGTCATCGTCAAGGTTTATCTCGATATCTTCATGAGCACCTGAACTTTGTACATTGTGAGTGACCTCATTCTCTTCCACTTCATGAACTCCATACGCATCATCAACTAAATACTCTATCATATTACGTTCTACATTGTCATCCTCCCCTTGTATAACTATCCTACTTATTGAAGGTTATTGTGAAGGTTGATCGGGAAGAAAAAGGAACTTTCGGTTCCCCGTGAAAAACTCAAATTCGATAACTATCTTGCATACCTCATCTTAACAAATGTAGTTCAACTGTTTTCCACTCAAACACCTTACCATTCTTACACCTAGCAACGAACATGGAAACTCTTCATCATTATGACATCTCTTTGCGTATTTCACAAATTCATTAGCACCTCTGAGAAACACCTCCCCTAATCTATTTGTCTCACCCATCCACTATTTGTATTTAGGATATCCCATCACAGCTACTACAAACAATCACCTATTATGGGTAAGAAGCATATATTTGTGGATTAGTATAAACAAAAGTATGAACATTTAGTTCCCATTAGTATAAACAATCACCTATTGAATGCGTACGCATAAGATCTAGAAGTCTAGTTTCTATGCGCACTATATGTAATTTAGATTAGTTATAAATGTTACATAACCGTTATGTCGTGCATTAAAATGAGAATACATGCAGGCCTTTCTTGTCAATTTATAAAATACCGCAAGTGCACGGGCTATTATAGAATAACGAGTGCAAGTACGGGTCAAACCCACAGAGATTTATCAATTTTTTCTTTCAAAATAATTGTGACTGTCCAACTAGACAAAATGGGCGTAGAAAAGAGATGTAATATTAAACTAAGATAACAATAAAAAAATGCGACTACGAAAGATATAATTAAGTGAGCATGAAAACTAGTGTGACACCCTGCCTAATTAAATCCCATATGATCAGCCCTAAATTAAATTAAAATATTTTAATTACTAATCACCTAAGTGAAATTAGACCGGTGCCAAATTTTATATTTCATTAACCCAAGAAATAATACTCATGTGGAATTAATAGAAACCATTCACAATAAACTATAAATCAAACCATCTAGAAATATATAAAGGATAAAATCTTGTCGAGTCAACATTCGGCTAAAAATCCAAAACTGCAAAATAAAATCCACATAATCAAAAACTAAAATCTGAATAAAGACTGTGGACAACATGTCCCAATAGAGAGTACTATAATGAGATCCTACACTAGATCTGAATAGATGAAGCGTCTATGCAAAGTCCTTCCAGCCTCCACAAGGTTGCAGCTACGAGTCCCTAAACAGAATCTTCAAGTTTGGCGTCCCTGTGGCTGGACACCTAAAAGGTTTTTGAAAATATTTTTAATAGCAAGAGTTAGCACTCAAAATGTTTTGAAAATATTTTGCAAGTGATTATCACAATAAGATGAGTTATTGATTACACATGTTAAGATTTCGCGTACACTCCCTTGAGTTACCTTAACCCTCATCTACCGTGCACGCCTAACGTCCCGTACCCAGCCCACCTAGCTATACTACTCAAGCTAACTGAACTATGGTATTCAACTGAACTCATCTATGCTACCAAGTTCCCATTCCTCCCACTTAGTATGTAATAGTAACCATATCTCATGATTTATATACTTAGATAACTGTTCACGCCTTGTTATCTCTCACTATTTTATAATTAAGTCTACCTACTTAATTTGCTTTTAGATGTAATCGCGACATCTCATTATCTACTAACTCGAACAAGTAGATTATTAATACAGTATATATTTCACACACAACATATACTTATAAATTCATTTATTACTAATATGTCCTCTTAACACACACCAAGGACTCTTGGTTCGGAATGTTCCATCAACAACAAGTAAGAGTTTGGTTCGGAATGTCACCTCGATCCCAAATTCATTTAATGAACAAGTTCGGAATAATCACCTCGACCCAACTTACTATTTCCATATATTAGTTCAGAATCCTACCTCGGCCCTAATATAGGAAATTATACTTTAGGTATTCTCACAACCTAAGTATCAATACAATTCAGTAGGTATACACACAACCTAATAATAGTGTTCGTACATAATATTTTCTCTTTAATATTCACCGTACTTATTTATTTACGATTTATCTCACTATCGTATTTTAATTGAGTATCCACACAACTCTAAGGGTCCTAGTTAACCCTTTATTCATTCCAGTACTTAAGATATCTCTAACCTACTGATATACCCCTAAAAATTACGTTTACTCCCTGCGTAACTCAAATCCCAAATTTTCGATATACTACTCGATCGGTTTATCCTCGTCGGTACATCACTTCCAATCTCGCACTCTATGATTTTAACGGACGTCCACTATACTCCTACTGGTATTATCGCAGTCCCTACATAGGTACAACATCATCCCAAAGGTTCCCCTCAACCATTGGCAAAAAGATTAGAACTCAAACAACAAAAAAACCAAAATCAGCCTTGGTCGATCGATTGACCAGGACCATCAATCAATCAACTCCATCGATCGATCGACATTGAAGGGTCGATCTATCAATCGAGCAGGTGCAGTTCATCTTCCTCATGTGTTTTCCCACTACTCCTAATTATCCAACTTACATGATAATATACCAAACTCAAAACCAATGATTTCTAACCATTCCTACATACTCTAGGGTGACTTCCAACGATTTAAACATCATAAATCTTCTCAAATTTATCCCAGAATAATTCAAATCTTCTAATTATTCAAGAACATTAAAAATATGTTCTTCCAATTTCCTAAATCATAAACCCTGATTTTAATTCGTATTAATAATCATGGTTCCTTTGATTTTCAATCCTCCACAGATATAAATCTAACTACATGCTATTTCTACCCAAACATGCAATTAATCAATTCTTTTTCTCCAAGAATATTAATCAAAATCGTTTATACATAAATCCTACGCATGGATTTTATAACTCAAAATAATTTACAAATAACCACTTTCCTTATTCAGAGACAATATGATTTCGTGATTGTTGTTGGTGGTTTATTGACTTTCTCCTCCAATCTTCCTTCCCAACTAGTTTGTGGTGCAAGAAGCCTTTGAATTCTTCACTAATTCTCCCTTAAGCTTTAAGAATAATCTCTCTTCTCTCTTTAATGTATTTCGTTTGTTTTATGAGGTTTTGAAACCTAACCCCACTTTTAATCTGCTGATAAAACACTCCAAAATTCATAGGGATCCTCACCCCCATAAGCCAAAAGACTAAAACGCCCCCTAATGTCCCGCTTTAGCCCAAAAATGCCTTGGTACTCGACTAGTACCCCCTGATATAATAATTTGACTAATTCAACCCATTCCGAATCATCTGTGACCTCGAAATTATCATTTGAGTCAGTCAAAAATATTTTTCCTAACTCATCCTCAATTTAGTCTACACGCGACAATCGGTTGAGGTATAATCAAGTACGTCCATATCTCTCACTATGTCATACAAATTAACTATTAACATTTACTATTCACACATAGTAAATTTGAATCATAAGATCAGTATCTAACTCTCGATTAATATTTAATAATCACAATTATTGTTTACGATTAATAATCATAATTATTATTAAATCATATTAAATTACTCTACTCACGTAATTTAAATTAAGAAGTATTTCTTATTTAATTACCCAATTAATTAAATTCTAAATACGTAGAAATACGGGGTATTACATACTTCCCCCTTACAAAGGAATTTTATCCTCAAAATTTGGATATACCTACGGTGAATAAATCTAGATGCTGCTCTCGCATATCCTCCTCCCGCTCCCTTGTCGACTCATCAATATTGTGGTGTCCCAACTCTACTCGCACTAATGGTACTATCTTGGATCGAAACTTACGCTCGCTATGATCCAGGATAGCTATGGGTCTCTCCTCATATGAGACATTTGGTTGCAAATTAATCTCCTCAAGTGGGATGTGCTAGAAGGCTCTCTCGCTCCTCCTGTATTTATTCAGCGACGCCACATTGAACACGTCGTGTATCCGCTGAAGATGCTCCGGAAGTTCCAATATGTATGCTACCGGTCCCAACCTCTCAATAATAGGTAACAATCCCACATATCTCGACGCTAACTTCCCCTTCTTGCTGAACCTCATAATCCCCTTCATAGGAGATACCCGAATCAAGACCTGGTTTCCTACCTCTAGCTCCATGTGTCTCTTACCAGCATCATCATAACTCTTCTACCCATCCCGAGCTATTCGAATTTGTCCTCGAATTAAATTTATCTTGGCATAAGTCTCCTGTATCATCTTCGGCCCCAATAACTTCTCGTCCCCCACCTCTAACCAACAGGCGAGCGAATGACGAGGTCTCCCATAAAGTTCCTCAAAAGGAGCCATACCGATAGCGAATTGGTAAGAGTTGTTATATGCAAACTCTACCAATGGGAGATATCACTCC
This sequence comes from Sambucus nigra, assembly GCA_949130495.1. Lineage (NCBI taxonomy): Eukaryota > Viridiplantae > Streptophyta > Magnoliopsida > Dipsacales > Adoxaceae > Sambucus > Sambucus nigra. The sequence goes on from OX422208.1 coordinate 194,771,817, forward strand.
CATACCCCCCCTCCCCCAAAAAAAAAATCTAGGATACACATCCTTAGCATATCCTCAAGCATCTGATTCACCCTTTTAGTCTGCCCGTCTGTCTGCGGGTGATACGCCGTACTTAACCGAAAATCTGTACCTATAGCCTCCTGGAAACTCTGCCAGAAGTGCGATACAAAAATTTTGTCAATGTCTGACACAATATTAATAGGAACCCCGTGCATCTTAACAATCTCCGAAATGAATAGTTACGCATACTGAATCGTATCAAAATTAGTATGAACTGGTAAGAAATGGGCTACCATTTCCGAATCGATTCGACCAAGGAGCCAAATTGATTAGTTGTAATAGATATCATATTTTTCCTTTAATTGTTACGGGATTTCTTCATTTTTAATCATCTAAATTACCATTTCACTATCCCAAACGCCCAACCAAAGGTCTCAAATATCATAGGAACAAGTATAAATGATTTTTAACGTGATAGAATCATAAAATCTTTAAAGAATAATTTTAAATTGGGTTAATTCAAGATCAAAATTTTAAAACCCTAGTGAAGTCCTCCTCATAGTCAGAAATGGTCATACTCTCCTGCTTGAGATTTAGTAGCCTCTGCCTCATCTCAGTCTACACAGCGGATGGGAAATACTTGCGGTCAAAGAGCGCCAAAAATGACTGAATCGGTATGTTGTCCCTCTCCTCCAAGGTGGTGGTGGACTCCCACTACTGCAAAGAGGCCCCCACTAGCTTGAAGGAAGACAGTAACTTCCTTTTCACGTCAATGCACTCATATATGTGCAGATGCCTATGGATGTCGTTCTTCCATTGGCTGACGACTACGATGTCCGAACTACCCGATAACTCTAGGGGATGCGCCTTCTGAAAGGCATCCATGACCCGCTCCCATGCAGTGGGGAGTTGTGATGCTACTGGCGCCACTGCCTGAACCTGGGGTGGAGCCTGCTGCACCACAACTAATGTGACATTCATTGCCTGAGCAACGATGGTGGATACTTCAGTTGAATTCATCATTCCCTAAGCCAGATCAGTTGGCTGAGCGGGCTGGGCATTCCTATCTCGGGTGAGCATCTCAGAGGCATCTGAAATGAGGAGGAAGTTTATTAGTCTACAGTTATTATCAGATCTCAAATAGCTAAAGACGTAAGCATAAACACAAGAATGCAACAGTCCTAAAAATAGGGTTCTAAATCAAAGACGTTAAGCTGGAAACGAAATAAGTCGTACAGATCCTAAAGGACACTAGAACCTGAAGCTCTGATACCACCTGTGACACCCCGCCTAATTAAATACCGGGTGATCAATCCTTTATTAAATTAAAATCAAGGTGAACGGTTGGTTCATTCTCAGCATCACTGTCGCAAAATAAATATTTCCAATTTAAACACCCTAAATAATTAAGCTAAGTGTCAAAACAATTTAAAATCTTATTTTTATTTTATTAATTTTCGATATGAAAACCTTTTTAATAACCAAAAGTTTAAGAATAACATAAATGTTAAGGATGGCAATTAACACACAAGAATTTAAAACCATCTAGATAAATCAAACTATGTTTAAGAACCATAAATGAAATCGTCCTGTCAATAGTTAACTCCCAAGGAGTACTGAATACTGGAAATATAACTAAACACAAATCTCTGATAAATCCAAACGGAATAGGAAATCAGGCAACCCATGGCCTAACTATAAAGAACTAAAATAGGAACTGAGTCAACGAAGAGGTCGTCTAAAGCAAAGGCCTGCAACTCCCACATAAGCTGCAGCACGTGAAACTCAAAGAACCTATGCATGACGCCCATGTGGTTGGGCACCTGTAATACATACATATATATACAAGAGAAAGAGAAATAACAGGAAATGGGTTAGAGCCCGATTGTAAAACAGTTTAAAAAATAGTTTAGCAAGTATTTAAAATGCTTACTGGCTAATGTGACAACTATATTAGTACGCAACACTCTCTTGATAATTCTCACCTCTCATCTAGTGTGCACGCCTACCGTACTACTGAATACTAAGGCCCTGATATTTAGTTTTAGAAAATTAATCTCTTCCATTTTCTTACGTTACTTAGAACCACTCAGTACTGTTACAAAGTTCACGAACACTTGTTATAAAGCTTGAGCATTTATTCATTACTTAACTACTTATACACATAGTAAAAAGTTTTCATATTAATAAGTATATATATATATATATATATATATGTATGTATATATTAGTCACTCATATAATATATATATACTATCAGTACCCCACATATAATCAATGGTGCTGCCATACTCTGCTATCAAGTCCCCGTATCACTCGCACTAAGAGAAATACTACTTCGGAATCACTCTCGAACTGTATTAACACAATACACATACAAATATAGGCAAAGCATATTTTTAGGTCACTAAAAGGTCATCACATAAACTCACATCTCTTAGGACCATCTGACTATCATTTTTTGATAGTTTGTATCTAGGATACTATCTTCTAGGGTACGAGTCAATATCCCCTATAAAGGTCGAATCGAGATAAAACTGTCCTGGCACGAAAACCTCGGTGATAGCAAGTATCTCGGGTATGATTATACGCGGATACATAGTACTTAATATATGCACAGCCACACAGTCATATATATATTGATATTCATATTTTCTAAATTAGGTTCGCCCACGACCCATAATTATTATTATCCGTTTAAGCACAAATTTTACTCAATTATCTTGCATAACGGATTCATCTCTTTTATTCTCACTGATAATTTGTTTCATACTTACTTCTCACCTCTCGAAGTATTTTCTTTCACTAAGTATAATTTCAGTAGGTATACCCTCACTTACCTTCTGGTCTAAATTTTTCATGAGTCTCAATTCTTAGTGAAGGTACGCACAATTTCCAATGTATGAATAACTCCCTGTTAACCCACCATTTCATCCCATATTAAATTTCACTCAACAAAATCTACTTAGACCCTATTAGTCCTCTTCATAACCCATTATATTCTATAAATAATAATCAAAGGTTCTTACGTATTTTAACTGAATTAAACAAAAAGGGGAAACATACGCAGTTTTCTAGGAGGGATCGATCGATCGATCGAGGAAAGGGGTCGATCGATCGATGCTCTTGTTCGATCGATCGATCAAGCAGTTCTTGCCCAGAATCTGCAAAGTCAACCTACGGGTTTCATCCAATAATTTTCTCTAAAATGCCATTTATGATCCCCAAACTCCCAAACAAGATTACTACTGGTTATATATACCTATTGTTGATGCAATTATTATGCAGCACAAATCAATATGAAAGAGGTGACAACCAAGAAAAAACAAATAAAAGACCAATCACACAACAACGAAGATACGTGGTTCAGCAAAGAAGTGCCTACGTCCACGGTGGTTCAGTCAGTGTTATTTCTCTATATTCTGAAGAGTAAGTACAGAGAATACAACTTGTCCTTTGCCCCGGACTTGGGGTTTAATTTATACATGTATGTGTTGGAGTAGTGGGGGTGATAGGTTCCTCTTTATTAGCCATCTCCCTTTCATGGGATCGTGTACCCCCACAACTTCTCTTCATGGCATCGTGGAGTAAATGGATGAATACCAGAGGTGATGGGCCTGGGTTTTGGGCCGCTGAGGATGGGCTACTCGTCCAGGCCTTATGGTGGTAAAATCGATGTACCCACAATTGCCCCTAAATTTGTTGGGCCGTTCTTTATGGGTCCGATGAATTTAAATGATCAGCAATGATGGTTGATTTCTTTGAAAACTGTGAAGTTGCTTTGGCGGCACCCGCTTCGCTATCTGTGCGTTATGATTAGTTTTGAAGGCTTGTTGGAATAAGACACATTTTTTCTTCGTCGTTCCAGCTCTTCCAGCAATCTTCTATCTTCTGAGAACTCTTGAGTTTTGTACCTTCTGTTTTCGGTCTCCACTCTCGTCGCTTCTTCGCCTTTTGATCTGATCTTCTGTCCTGTAAGTCTTTCGTCCCCTTTTTCTTGAGTTTATAGTTTTTCTTGTATTTTTCCAATGGCGAAGATTGGAAATAGGTCGGTAACTGAGTTTAGAAAATTCTACGGTATTCCTGAGTGGGTAGAGATTGAGTGTTGTGCCTCGCCGCCTAGGAACGTTAGGGACATAGAGGATGCACATTGGATTCACGTCCTGTTGCTCTCCCAGGGGGGTCTCACCTTTCCCCCTAATGGTTTGTTTCTGCACTTTTTTAGTTATTTTGGTATTGTGCCTGCACAATGTTCACCCAATGTATGGAAAATAGTGAACGGTGTGCACAGGATAAATCAATTGTACGGCACAAGGTTAGGGCTTGCCGAGGTCTGCTTTTGTTATTCTTTTTCTCGTACGAGTTCAGGTGTTCTGTACCTTAAGGCTAGGAGCCCTGATAGGGTTTTGGTAGTAAATTTACCTGATTCCCATAAGGACTACTGGCAAGAAGGGTTTCTCGTTAGGAACTGGCAGTACTCCCCTCAATTTGAAGGGTCGAGGTCTGAGAGGTTCACTATTCCCTTTTATGGGGAAGAATATATTGGTAGATGTTGTATTATTGTTTCAACCTTTGTGGACTTTGTGATTTCTCTAACTTCTCCTTGATTTCTCTTTTTCAGCGAAGATAAAGAATTTGGAGCCAGCTCTCAGCGAGGTTCGTATCTCGGAACTGGTGAAAGCTTGGAACATCAGGGAACCTTTGGGTGACGGTGAGCATCCTAGGTCTGCTGCTTTTCTGCTTGAATACAAGAACACAGGCTCCAGCTTCATAGCCCGACCTGTGGAAAGTGTTCCAGACTTTGACTCTTCCGAAGAGATTTCTGCTGAACCCATCCAATTGGACGAGGAGGAGAGAAGCTCGGAGAGAGAGCCTGCAGGTGTTGTGAGTAACTTGGGTGGAGGCAGTGCTGATAGTAGCAGTTCATCGAGTACTACCAGCAGTCCAGGTGAAGAAATGCCTCCCAGGAAGAATCTAATCCGGGATGATGATGATGATGATGTGCTTCTTGCACAGAGGTCCAAAAAATCGAAGACTGTCTTCGGGGCCATAGCTACTGGTTCTCGGCCTTCCTCTCAAGAGCAAGAGAAGAAGAAGAGAGAGGAGGAGCAGGCGAGGGAGAGGGAGAAGAAAAAGGAGGAGGATAGGAAGAAGGTGGAAGAGAGAAAGAGGAGGGAGAAAGAGAAGGAGGAGGAGAGGAGGAAGATGGAACTGAGGACCAAGAATGGTCAAGCCTTGGTCCCAGTATCTGCTTTGCCTGAGGGGGCTTCGGTGGCCACCTCTCCTCAACTCGCCCCTGCGCTGCTTGAGAGGGCAGTCCTCCCTGCAGATCGCGAGAGGGCGTCAGGGTCTGATCAACTGGCCTTGCAAGCTAGCCTGAGGCTTGCCTTGGTAAGGTTTATTTTATACTTCTCAACTTCTTCTAATCTGTTTTGATGGTTTCTTCTTTCTGATCTATTTTGATGGTTTCTTCTTTCTGATCTTTCCCTTGTTTTCTGCAGTTTGTGACTGACTTCGCTGTGCTCTATCGCTCTCGCGACGAGCTGTTGAGAAGGAACAGCGAGCTGGAGCAGCCGAATTCTACTCTGGTGGCCAGGGGTTCTCAGCTGGAGGCCGATCTGAAGGTTGCTGATGCGGCTCGAGCTTCTTCTGCCTTGGCCCTTGCTAATTCTGCTCGCGAGAGAGATAATGCTGTCAGGGAGCTCGGCGAGCTGAGGAAGTCGTATGAACAGGTCTGCTCTAGCAAGCTGGACTTTGTGGAGAAGAACAGGGTTCTTGCCGAGCAGCTGGAAGCGGAGAAGGCCCAGGCAGCCACTGTTAAAGAAGATTCATACAATTCTGGCTGGGCTGCTGCGTATGAAGACACCGAGGTTCAGATAGGCTATATTAGCCGTCTGAACTTCAAGAAGGGGTGGAACAAGGCCCTTGTGGCTGCAGGGGTGGATGTTGCATCCCCACTTTTTGACGAACATGATCCAGGGCCCAAGCCAGTTGTGGATGAGGAGCCAGCCCCAACTGCTGAAGGGGTCAATCCTACTTCTCAGGCGACTATTGCTGATGCTTCCTTGGTCGAGGGGGCAGTGCACACCTCTGCAGAGGGTAACGCCCCTGCTGATGCTGATAAGGACAAGGGTTCGTCCACCGAGGTTGCTAAGTGATAGGGATTTCTTTGTAATTTTTTCCCTTTTTTTTGTTCTGATGTAACCTCGCTCATTATCAATAAAAAGGCTTCATTTTTGTTTATGCTGATTTCTTTTTGTTCTCTTCCTTTCTTTGTAGTTGGTTGATGTGGATGATTATATTCCTGTTACCTCCCAATTGGGTAGGACTCTGGGTCCTAATGCAAGCCCTGCAGTTTGCCAGGCTTTTGCTAGGCTCTGTAGGTTTGCTAAATCAAGGAACCAGAAGTACAAGGATCAGTCCGAGCTGGTGGCTAAATTGAAGGACAGGCTCCAGGAAATGGGAGAGATCAGAGCTTCAGTGTAAGAAGAAGTCAGCGAGCTGAGAGTAAAGTTACTGGAGGCTACCGAGATCAATCAGGTTATGGAGTTTCTTCAGCGGGAGAATGACGACCTGAGGCGGGAGGTCTTGAAGCTTAAGGAGCATTCGCCGAGCACCGCTTTGGCAGTCCTGCAAGGTTCTTCCTCATCGCGAGCTGCTCGGCCACCCCTCCCGCGAGCTGGCAGGAGTACGCGGGGTAGGAGTAGGGAAGCTGAGGAGCAGCGTGAGAGGGAGATGGAGGAGCTGCGCGGCGATGTTCAGCGAGCTTACGTAACTGCTGCTGGGCTTCAGAGGGACGTCACCCGACTGCGGCATTTATTTAAGAAGGGCCCTCGCCAAGTGTGGACTGATGGCTATGATCAGGGCTGGCTAGATGCTCCCACAAGATTATCAGAGTTCGAGGAGCTTTCCTTCATCAGGGGGTGGTTGAGTGCTCTCAAAGAGCTGCAGGTGCCGAGAAATTCGATATTGTGGTATCGGCATGAGATGTCTCCCTTTACTCTGATGCCCAATCCATTTAGGCGAGATGACCGATGGATTCCTATTGATGCTATTCCTCGACGGCTACTGGAGTTGGACACAAATGAAGTTGTTGAGGAATTCGATCCTGCCCCTGATGACGGGAGGAGAGCTAAGGTTGCTGATTACCTTGCTCGGAGGCTTCCCCCTTCTTGATATTTTGTTTTTTAATAATTGTAAATGCTTTGGGCGAGTCTTTGCCGACTAAACATGTACCATTATTGTTTGTAAATATAAAAGATTAATGGAAAGTTTGAGTTTTGGGCGTTTTCGCCGACTAAACGTGTTTATCCAATCTCTGTTATATTTTTGCAGCTTCTCAATCTTTATCTTGTCATGTGAGTGTCCGCCCAGTCCAGTATTAAGAATACCATTGTGCTCTCTCTTTACCTTTTAGGTCGTGTCGTCACACTCCCTTAGGTCTAAGAGGGGCAATTGGCGAGGACACACCTATTTTGGATGTCTTCATCCGGTCAGGATTTTGTTTAACCAAAGTAGGTTTGATGCCTAAGAATACTCTGTATGGCTTCATATATTGCCATGGGCAATGCTAAGAGGTCTGTCGTGCTTCGTGACGATGACCTGAGGAGGGGTGTTCCCCTGCTATGTCAACTATTATACCTGAGATTTGAAAAGGATGTGCAATAAGATATAATTGTTATACTTTTAGAGAGTAATCAACTGAGAGATTTTTATTGGTGAGTAGAGAAATAAACTGTCTTTTCCCAAAATGAGTACAATAAAAGATCTAACAATAGAACTCCTAAAAGTAGAATTTCTTGAGATTAGCTGCGTTCCATGCTCGTGCTATCTCTCTGCCCTCCATCGTTTTCAAATGATAGGCACCTTGCAGGTCGTCTCTAATTATTTCATAAGGTCCTTCCCAGTTTGGGCCCAGTTTACCATCTGATGGCTTCACTGTGTTGCCCAGGACCTTTCTTAGGACATAGTCTCCAATTTCGAACTTCCTCGGATTGACCTTTTTGCTGTAGTGCTTCGCGAGCTGTTGCTGATAACTCGCTAGTTTTACTAGGGAAAGTTCCCTGCGCTCGTCGGCCAAGTCGAGTTCAGCGAGCAAAGCCTGATCGTTCTGATTCTGCTCGACAAGGTCGGATCTCATTGTAGGCAATCCTGCTTCTAATGGGATGACCGCTTCCATACCATATGCTAGTGAGAATGGCGTCTGACCTGTGGCTCGTCTGGGAGTCGTTCTGTATGCCCATAGGACATGTGGTAGCTCGGTAGTCCACGCGCCTTTTGCTCGTTCTAACCGCTTTTTTAATCCAGCGCTCACTGTTTTGTTGGAAGCCTCAGCTTGTCCGTTGCTCTGAGGATAAGCTACTGAGCTGAAGTGGTGCCTGATTCCGTGTTGGTCGCAGAAGTCCTGAAAGGGGCCACTTTCGAACTGTGTCCCATTATCAGTGATGATGGTTCTGGGGATCCCGAATCGAGTGATTATATTTTTCCATATGAATTTCATCATGTCGGCATCTCGGATGTTCGCCAGAGGTTCTGCCTCGATCCACTTGGTAAAGTAATCGGTGGCGACCAACAGGTATTTGTGATTGCCGGCAGCGGTGGGTAGAGGTCCCACGATGTCCATTCCCCACTGGGCAAAAGGCCAGGGGCTGGTCAGGGATTTCAATTCGCTGGCAGGCTGGTGGACCATGGGGGCGTGAAGCTGGCATTTTAGGCATCTGCGGACATATACTGCGGAGTCCCTTTGCATATACGGCCACCAGTAACCTTCCTTCATTGCTCGGAAGGCTAGAGATCTTCCTCCGACGTGACTTCCGCAGATTCCTTCGTGAAGCTCGTGAAGCACTGTCTCGACCTCGCCTGGGTGGACGCATCTAAGGTAGGGGTCGGAGAAAGATCTTTTATACAAGTCGCCTCCCGTGGATAAGTGAAAGCGAGCAGCTTTGACTCTTATCTGGTGGGCGGTCCTTTTATCATCTGGGAGCGTTCCGTTCTTCAAATAGCCTCTTAAGGGATCCATCCAGCTAGGGGCTGGTTCCAATTGGAGTATTTGTTTCGCTTTTGTTAGCTCGCGGTGAATGCTCGGGTAGCTAAGGAAATCGATAGGGATTATCCTTTTAAGGCTGGAATCAACTGCCGAGCTCAGGGCTGCCAAAGCGTCAGCGTGGCTGTTCTGCCCCCTGGGAAACTGCTGGATGTTGATTTCTTCAAAGTTTGTCATCAAGTTTCTTACCAACGAGAGGTAGGCTGCCATCCTTTCGTCCTTCACGTTGTAGTCTCCACTTATCTGATTGGAAACTAGTTGCGAGTCTCCGAATACCTGTAAATGCTTTTCTCCTAGAGTTTGCGCCCTTTGGAGACCTGCAATTAAGGCTTCGTATTCTGCTTCGTTATTGGAGGCTGCAAATCCCAGCCTAATTCCTTGCTCGAGGACTGCATTTTCTGGAGTGATGAGAACAATTCCTACTCCTGCCCCCTTTGAGTTGGAGGCTCCATCAACGAATAGCTTCCAGCTTCCCCCTGTAGCCTAGCTGTTTTGTTCTGTTGGTTTAGGCTGGTCGAGAGGTTCTTCGCCCGTGAATTCAGCTATGAAGTCAGCGAGGACTTGACCCTTGATAGCTGTCCTTGGTTGAAATTGGATGTCAAACCGGCCGAGCTCGACTGACAACTTAGACAGCCTGCCTGACAAATCCGCCTTCCTTAGGACAGCCTTGAGGGGGTGTGATGTAAGGAAGATGATCGTGTGAGCTTCGAAGTAATGCTTTAGTTTCCTCGATGACATTACTAGGGCGAATGCGAGATTTTCCAATGGCAGGTATCTCTGCTCGGCGTCTAGTAAGGTTTTGCTCGCGTAATAGACTGGATGTTGGATCCCTGTGACTTCACACATTAGCGCTAAGCTGATAGTATGGCTGGATACAGAGAGGTAGAGGTACAAAGGGTCCATTTGCTGTGGCATGACGAGCAGTGGTGGGGAGCTTAGGTAGGATTTGAGCTCGCCTAATGCTTGCGAGCAATCTGGGGTCCATTCTACCGTTTTGCTGCCTTTTAAGAGTTGGAAGAAGGGCTTGCATCTCTCGGAGGATTTAGAAATGAAACGATTCAGAGCAGCGAGCATTCCAGTGAGCTTCTGTACATCGCGGATTGTGCGAGGAGGTTGCACCCGTTTAATTGCCTCAATCTGGTCCGGATTTGCTTCTATGCCACGCTTGCTGACCAAATACCCAAGGAACTTTCCTGACTGGACACCGAAGGAACACTTGCTCGCGTTGAGTTTCATTCGGTATTTCCTGAGGATTTCGAAGGTACTTGCCAGGTCAGAAAGGTGGTTTTCTTTCTCCTTGCTTTTGACGAGCATGTCGTCGATGTAGACCTCCATCGTGTTTCCCATCTGATTTTTGAACATTTTAGTAACCAGCCGCTGATAGGTTGCCCCTGCATTTTTTAGACCGAAAGGCATGACCTTGTAACAGTATAAACCAACCGTCGTGATAAACGCCGTTTTATCCTGATCTGGGGCATATAAGGGAATCTGGTGATAGCCCGAGTATGCGTCCAGGAAACTCATTCGCTCGTGAGCTGCAATGGCGTCTACTAGTTGGTCTATTTTTGGAAGAGGGAAACTATCCTTGGGGCAGGCTTTGTTGAGGTCAGTGAAGTCTATGCAAACTCTCCACTTACCGTTGCTTTTTGGAACTACCACTGGGTTGGATAACCATTTGGGGAACTGCACTTCCCGTATGGATCCTGCATCCAGCAGTTTTTCGACTTCCTGTTCTATTGCTTTGGCTTTCTCGGGAGCAGTTCGTTGTGCCTTTTGTGCTATCGGTTTGAATGTGGGATTGACGTGCAACTGATGGAAGACCATATTGGGATCGATCCCTGGTAGCTCGTAGGGTTCCCAGGCAAAAACATCTATGTTGCTTCTGAGTAAGGTTAACAAATCCTTTTGCTCTTCGTTAGTGAGTGAAGTCCCGATCAGGAAGACTCTGCTGTTGTCGCCTTCCCTAGCAATGACTTCTACCAGGTCTTCTACAACCCGTTCGGAGGAGAGGAGCCTGGTCTCTTCCACTCCGGGCCTTCCATATTTTAATTGCTATTTGGAAGGGATTGCATCTTCCTCCACTTTCTCGCTGGTTCGAACGTCCTTTTTCTTTGGCTTCGGTCGGATAGCCGCTATGAAGCACTTTCTCGCCATCGCCTGGTCGTCATGTATCTCCATCACTCCCCGCTCGGTGATATATTTGAGTTTCTGGTGGTAGGTCGAGGAGACTGCCTTCATTGCATGGAGCCATCCCCTGCCGAGGATGGCTTGATACGGTGAGTCGATTTCGACCACCAAGAATTTGATCATTTTTGAAACACTCCCAGCGAGCACTGGTAGTACTATCTTGCCCAAAGGCATGGTCATTTTTCCAGCGAAGCCGACCAGAGGGACAGTGGTTCCCTTAAGGTCGGCGATGTCCAACTTCAATTTCCTGAACAGGCCGATGTACATTACTTCGGATGAGCTTCCTTGATCGACGAGTAGTCTGTCGATATCAAAGTTGGCTATCCTGAGTGTAATGACTAAGGCATCGTGATGTGGGGTCCTCACTCCCACAAGATCTTCATCCGTGAAGACAATATGCTTGTTTTAGTTGATGTCCTCTGCTCGGCAGCGTTTTCCTGCCTGTGATTTCGCTGGATCAATTTGAAAAGCTTGCATTACTGCTGTCAGCTTCTTTACCTCCATCCGAGCTGAGTTGCCCTGGATTTGCTTAACATCGGATACTCCATGGATTACTGCGAATTCGTGTCCGGTGTCGTCTTCTAATACGTTGTCGGGTTTTGCCTCCTTGTGGACAGTCACTCTCTCTACCTTCCTTTCCACAAAGTTATTCAAATGTCCGGATTGGGCCAACTCCTCGAGGTGGGACTTAAGAGCCTTGCAGTGCTCGGTCTTATGTCCCCCCTCTTTGTGGAAGGTGCATCTCAGCGCATTGTTTCTTTTCGATGGGTCTCCTCCCATTTTCCGGGGCCATTTGACGAACGGCTCATCCTTGATCTTAGCGAGAATTTTGTAAAATGGTTCTTTGAAGACGGTGTTGACTGCCTGGAACGACTTTGCAACGTCAGGGCCCCCTCCGTTTTTGGGGCCATTCTTGCTCCCATTCTTTCCTCCTTTTTTCTGGTTATCAACTTTCTCACTTCCCTTCGTGGCGAGCTTGGCTCGACCGTTTTCACCTACGTTAAGGCGGGTGACATCTTCCACCTTTGCGTATTTCTCAATCCGGGCCATCAGGTCATCAATGGTGGTTGCTTCCTTCTTTGTCAAGGACTGGTAGAGGAGGGAAGAGCTAGGTAGCCCAATTTTGAATGAAGCCACTGCCACCTCTTCTGCGCAGTCTTTGACTTCGTTGAATAACTCCCAGTACCTTTTCGCGTAGTCTCGAAGTGTCTCCTGAGGAGTTTTCTTCATCGTCAAGAGAGCATCCATCCTTTTGGGATGGGAGCTGCTGGTGATGGACCTGGCCGTAAAGAGCTCGGCCAGGGATTTGAAATTTCTGATGGATCGGTGAGGGAGTTTCTCGAACCATTTCTGGGCCACGTCATGAAGGCTCGAGGGGAAAATACGGCACATCAACGCATCTCGGTGATTCCAGAGGGTCATAGCCTGCCGGTACTGCCTGACATGATCAATGGGATCAGTCTTCCCGTCATAAATCTTGAACCTCGGAATAGCAAACTTTTTGGGAGCTTCTTCTTCTTCAATTTCCCTTGTGAAGGGCGATTTCATCTGGGTCTTGAGGGCTCTCCTGGCGAGTTCTCTGGTTGACCTGGTGCCGCGGTGAGCTGGATGTTGGTCCATTTCTCTGCGGACCAGGTTCCGTATGTTGTCGTCGCTGCGAGCAGGGCTCTGATAGCGGCGAGCTTTTCTCAGTTGCTCGCGGAGGTCGTCGTCTGAGTCGCCACCTTCGAACCCTTGATGTTGCCGCCTAGGGCTCCTTCCTCGGCTGCGAGATTTGCTCGCCTGAGGGCTAGGAGTGCGATAGGGGCGTTTCCTGGTATCAGGACGTAGTTCTTTTTCCAGTTTTTCCAGTCTTCTTTTCAGGCGAGCATTCTCAGCCTCATACCTGCGAGAAGACTCCCTCTGCTCGTGGAGCCTTGCTTCGTATGCATCGATTAATCTGGATATTTGAGTGGACCTTTCTGGTCCTTGACTTTCTTCTGAGGCTGGCCTTTCTAAGCGAGCCCCTTGATCGGAACGTCGGACTTCAGACCTGATCCTGCGAGGAGCGGGTGGCTCCTGAATGTCTCCTGCTTGAGGAGCGTTGCTGCTGTGACCAGACATCTTAGATTTTTTTCTTCAGTGTGGGCTCTTCTCAAGGAAAGATAAACGCTTCCCATAGACGGCGCCAATTGTTGATGCAATTATTATGCAGCACAAATAAATATGAAAGAGGTGACAACCAAGAAAAAACAAATAAAAGACCAATCACACAACAACGAAGATACGTGGTTCAGCAAAGAAGTGCCTACGTCCACGGTGGTTCAGTCAGTGTTATTTCTCTATATTCTGAAGAGTAAGTACAGAGAATACAACTTGTCCTTTGCCCCGGACTTGGGGTTTAATTTATACATGTATGTGTTGGAGTAGTGGGGGTGATAGGTTCCTCTTTATTAGCCATCTCCCTTTCATGGGATCGTGTACCCCCACAACTTCTCTTCATGGCATCGTGGAGTAAATGGATGAATACCAGAGGTGATGGGCCTGGGTTTTGGGCCGCTGAGGATGGGCTACTCGTCCAGGCCTTATGGTGATAAAATCGGGGTACCCACACCTATATACATGATTTCCTATGTGAAACATGTCCAAATTCATCAAAAGTATTGAATTAATGGGGTAAATTAACATAATTATCAAGAACCCTAATTTTTCATGAAACTTCCATTCTTCTAATTATTTTACAGATTTCTTGCTTCTAAATCCATACAAATTCGTGGGTAATCCTCTACATGTGATTGAGATGTCCAGAATATATCGATTTCCTCTAAAACATGTGATTTAAATTCTCTAAGTAATCAAATTCTTCCATGAAACATGCTTTTATTAATCCTAATCTAACATGGGTGAAACATTAACTAAAAATAAAGCACGATAGATACTTTCTTGGAATTCAAGGGTGTGATTTGTTGATGAAAAAGATATGGTTGCGTTCTGATACGACGCAAATATTGCGTATTTCAGCCCTCGAATCGATGCATTTTAGCCCCCTCGGGTATCTTATTCCCTATATTTATGCTCGTTAACCAGACAACCTCAGATTTCTATGTTAACATGTTTTGCAGGGGTTAATTGAGCTTTCATAGGTATTTGGATGCTAAGTGTGAAGTTCGGACGCATTCCGCTCGATTTCCCTACACGATCGCACGTTCAAGGGCATTTTAGTCTTTTCACAACTTGGGAACCTAGCCCAACATCTACACGGAAGTTGTGTCCCTCCTCGTAAGTTTCGCGTGGCCATGAACGGTGCGTGCTTCTGATTCACAATGAAGAAGTTACGGCGATTTTAGCGGAGGAGAAATGCAATGAAACCAAAAGAGGAGGAAAAGGAATGCAGTGGGTTGGCACCTGCTTGATCGATCGATCGATCAAAAGGATCGATCGATCGATCCTTTAGTTTTTCCAAATCGTGAGGAGATAGTGGCTTGATATTTTTGCCATTGATCGATCGATCACGGGGGATCGATCGATCGATTCCCTGTTTCCAGATGATATTTTGCCTTTTCTTTTCTCTTTTCTTTTCTATTTTAATTCCACTTACTATATAAAGCATTTTTGTTGTAAATATCAGATACATTGTAGTTTAAATAGTTTTAGAAGATAGTTTGGCTTAGTGTTTGGGTTTTAGAATAGTTTTTCTTCTTTTCTTCTTGGATTGACACCCTTTTTGGTTTGTAAGTTGACTATTCATTCACCCTCTCCATTTAATATAGTTGTATTTCATTAATTCCTTCTTTGAAGTGTAATTTACATGCTTCATAATTAGGTTTACATGCTTTCTTTACATGCTTTGATTTAATCGCTTTCTAGTGTATATTTATCGCTTTCTTTACCGCATTTTTAATATGCTTTCTAGCTAATTTAGTCTAGGTTGTGTTTGAATGGAACTCACTCGGGTTGATGCATTCCTTTGCTTTGGTGATGGTGTTTACGGGTCTATTTTGGGTGCGTTGTCCTAGTTATTGCGCCTAGGAGATTTGACGGAGAATATCATGTATGTCCCGTGCTTATGACCTTTCGTGCGTAATTTCTGGGGTATTTGTTGACGCCAAAATATTATTAGGCTTTTATGAGAATTTAGGGGCGTGACAACCCTTGATTTAATTAACTGTCGAACGAGACGCATTCGTAATAACTTGTCGACCGATGTATCCATTTTATACTAATTAACTCGGGTGAGGGATATTCGACGCAACTTATAGTTCTTACTCGCTTTGTTAATCTAGTTTAATTTACACTCGCCTAGATTAATATTTCCCTTCTCTGCATCTTTTTCCTTTTTAGCTTGTAATCACCTTTTACACTTTTATTTAGGAGTATTAAATCCTATAAATTCTAGCAACTCGTCTTAGTGGATATTTTCGATACCCGGACTTGGCCGCTATACTCACCCGTTGAGTGTAGTCATAAGTTTAGGTTTTTGTATTGAGGTGGTGAACAGAAAACAACGATCAACGTTTGACACACGCTACTTTTCACCCTCGGTCACGTTCCTCATCCTTCGATCTACGTTTTGGTGGTGGTGGCGGTGCGATTGAGTGAGTTCTAAGCCTTGGATTTCTTGGAAAGCTCTCCACCTTCTTCTCTAATGGCCGTTCTTAGGTTCTCTGATTGATAACCCTAAAAGATAACCTCTCATTGTTGATATATCCTAAGGAATTTCGTGGGCTTAATTACCCAAAAATACAAAAAAATTATAATACCCTCCCGGGATGTTAATTAGGCTTAAAAATGCCCCGAGACCCAAACTAAACCCATGGGTACACTTTTCTGACTATCTCGATCATTTTGGACACTTCGACGCACTCAAAATGACCATACGGGTAACTTATAATTTATTCACTTTTATAATAATAATTTAGTTTCGACACGACACAGGCGCGTCCCGACTTAAATATTCGTAATTTTCATTTCATTCACTCGTGACAATATTAATAAAATCAATCTTATATATTACTTTACTCATTTAGTAATATTCAACAAATTCCCAATAATTACTAACTCTCATCACGCTAGTAAATATTAAAAATTAATTTTTCGGATTAATATTAAATTAATATCTCAAATTAAATTTAATAAATCCTCAAATTTAAAAGCCATAAAAATACGGGGTATTACATACTTCCCCCTAATAACGGAATTTCGTCCTGTAATTCAAAAAATAAGGCATACCTGCTAAAAATAGATCTGGATATTTTTTGCGCATATCGGCCTCGCTCTCCCAAGGGGATTCCTCCATATTATGGTGCTCCCACCAGACCCGAACAAGTGGAACTGCCTTCGACCTCAATTTCCTCTCGCTATGGTCTAGAATAGCCACCGCTCTCTCCTTATAAGAACGGTCAGGCCGTAAGTCAACCTCCTCTATCGCGATGTGAGTGTGGGCCATATCATCCCGAAGATATCATCTCAATAACGAGATGTGGAATACATCGTGAATATAGAGCAAGTGCTCTAGCAACCCCAATTTGTATGCCACCGGCCCAATCCTCTCGATAATGGGAAATGGAACCACGTACCTAAGATCCAACTTACCCTTCTTCCCAAACCTCATTACTCCTTTCATAGGAGATACACGCAGTAATACTTGGTCCCCCATGCTAAACTCTCATAAGGACCGCTTCGCATCGGTGTAGCTCTTTTGTCTGTCCTGGGCTACCCGAATGCGACTCCTGATAGGCTCAATCCTAGCTGAAGTCTCCTGAATCACCTCTGGTCCGAGCAACTTATTGTCCCCCACCTCTAGCTAACAAGCAGGAGAACGAAAAGGCCTTCCATACAATGCCTCAAATGGGGCCATACCGATCATGAACATATATAAGTTATTATAAGCGAACTCCACCAGTGGAAGATAAGGCTCCCAACTTCCTCCAAAATCAAGGACGCATATGCGTAGCATATTCTCCAGCATCTGATTGGTACGCTCTATTTGTCCATATGTTTATGGGTGGTAAGTTGAACTCAATCTCAACTCTGTACCCATGGCCTCTTAAAAGTTGTCTCAAAAGTGCGACATGAAAATCTTGTCTCTGTCAGACAAAATATCCAGGGTCACCCCATGTAGCCTAATAATCTCGGCAATGAATAACTGTGCATATTGTCCCGTGGTGTAGTCTGTCTATACAGACAGGAAATGAGCTACTTTGGTGAACCGATACACTATAACCCATATGGAATCTTGACCCCGATGTGATGTAGACAACCCAGTAATGCAGTCCTCTCCAACGTATGAAGTAACCTTGGCGGTCTATGGTGGTCCACCTTTACCATCTGACAGGTAGAACATTTGGACACGAACTCAGCAATGTCCTTCTTCATCACACTCCACCATTACTACCGCCTCATATCCTAGTACATCTTATCCCCTCTGGGATGTACCGTAAATCTAAATCCGTGCGACTGTGTCATAACTGCATGACGTAAGTCTTCTCCTTCTGGGACCACCAATCTCCCATTAAATCTCAAAACCCCATCAGAGCTTACAGAATAGGATTCATCACCCTCATCTAAGAGCCGTATAATTTTCTCCTTACAAAATATATCCACTGTATGTGCCTGTATCACCCTCGTGACAATCTCAGGTGTGACTGACATAACCAATATAAAGGAACGGGCTACCGTGTCCTGGTGACCCAATTCTTTCCACTTCGCTCTCCACACTACCGTGACGTTACCTTCCGATCTACGGCTTAACGCATCAGCAACTATGTTAGCCTTCCCCAAATGATATTGTATCTCGAACTGATGGTCTTTTACAAACTCCAACTGCCTACGCTGACGCATATTCAACTATCGCTGAGTGAATAAGTATTACAGATACTTGTGGTCTATGAGAAAGCATAACTTTTCCCCTAACAAGTAATGTCTCCAAATCCGCAATGCAAATACGACCTCTTCTAGCTCCAAGTCATGGGTAGGGTAATTCCTTTCGTGAGGCTTAATCTTATGGGAGGCAAAAGCTATAGCTTATTCCTCCTGCTGAAGTACTCCCTCGAGTACCCGTAAAGAAGCGTCAGTGTACACCAGGTATTCCACTCCTGACTTAGGCAAAGCAAGAACTGGCGTCGAAGTCAACTTATCTTTCATCTCATCAAAAGCCAATTGACAAGCATCATCCCAAACATACAGTACTCCCTTGCGATTCAGATTCGTCAACGGACCCGCTATCTTCGAAAAGACTCGAATGAACCTCCTGTAGTACCCGGATAACCCCAAGAAACTACGTACCTCTTTCGGTGTCCTGGGCTGTCACCACTCCCTTACTACCGACACTTTGCTTGGGTCAATTGATATCCCCAATTTTGACACAACATGCCCCAAAAATTGTACTTCCCGTAGCCAAAATCTGCACTTCTCATACTTAGCATACAACTGATGCTCTCGTAGAGTCTGAAGAACCTACCTCAAGTGCTCAGCATGTTCCTCCTCAGTTTGTGAGTAAATTAGGTTGTCATCTATAAAACGATGTCAAACTGATCCAAGAACTCTTTGAACACTCGGTTCAGCAAATCCATGAATAGGGCTGGGGCATTTATCAGCCCAAACTGTATGAATCTAAACTCGTAGGATCCATATCTCATTAAGAAAGCAGTCTTCGACACATCCTCCTCCCTAATCCGTAGTTGATGGTATCCCGATCTCAAATCTATCTTCGAAAAGAATGTTGCTCCTCTCAGCATGTCGAACTGGTCATCGATTCGGGGCAAGAGATATTTATTCCGTATTGTGACCTTGTTCAACTCTCGGTAATCCACGCATAACCTCAGTGAATCATCTCTCTTCTTTATAAATAATACCGGAGCGCCCCAAGGCAAGGTGCTCCTACGAATGAAGCCCTGGCCTAATAGCTGCTCTATCTGATACTGTAACTCCCTCATCTCTGCTGGAGCCATACAGTACGGTGCACGGGCTATCGACTGAGTTCCCAATATAAAGTCTATAATGAAATCTATCTCTCGACTGGGCGGTAGACTCGGTATCTCCTGAAATACATCCAAAAACTCATGAACGACTAAAATCGAATCCAGGGGAATCAAAATCTCCTTAGAGGTATCCTCCTCTATGTAATACAAGTGAGTGGAAGATCCTCCCTCTAGGAGAGGCATCGCCACCAAAAACATCTCCTGCCCTGAAATAGAAAAGATAATACTCCTACCAAAACAATCTATCATGGCTCTGTACGCGGCAAGCTAATCCATGCTAATAATGACATCGTGCTCATGCATATCAAAAACTAGCATGTCTGCAGGTAAAATCAAGCTACCAATCTCTATATCTACACCCCGGCATATAAAGAAAATCAAGGGCCCATTCCCCAGCCATGTCTAATAACCCTAAGACCCGTGCAAAATGAGTAGCTATAAAATAGTGTGATGCCCCAATATCAAATAAAACTCAATCCATAGAGCCATGTATAGGAAACGTACCCTCAATCGTGGGTGGTGCCTGAGGTACTGCTGCCTGGTGGACGTTATAGACACGTCCATACTGTAATTGCCCCTACTGAACTGGGGTTACTGGGATAGCTGGTTGAGCTGGCAGCTGAGCTGGCACTGGGAGGGCGGCTACGAAGAATGGCCTTTGCGACTCATTACAGGCACCCTGTTGTTGTGGGGCCCTATCCCTCTCTAGTCAATCCTGATATTTATGGCCATTCTTGCCACATACAAAACATCTTCCCCTGAAATTACCTCCCCTTTATCCCTGTTGACCACGGCCCTGTTGGCCATTACCACCCCACCACTAGTCCTGCTGAAAACGCTGTTAGCCCTGATGCTGACCCTGCTCCTGGCGGTGTTGGCCCTGCTGGCCCTATGGGCCCTGTCCAAATCCCCCAAATCCCTGTCGGGAATCACCTCAACAGAATCTCTTGGTAGGGTCCCCCTGATGGGAAATCTGCTCACTGTGACAAGTCTGCCCTTGGGCTGCTGGTTCCCCACCATTACTACTAGTGCCCCCTGTCCTGCCCTGCTGGTTGGACTCCCCTACTTCTTTGCTCCCCTACTGCTGGAAACGGCGATCCTGATAGTACAACAAAGTATCATTAAGTACGTCTGTATAAGTACTCAACGATTGATTCCCTATGAGGTGCGGATGAATCCTCCAGGCCAATCTATCTGAAAATAATAGTATCTTCTTCTCCTCAGTGGGTGCCTCATCTGGTACTATAGTGAGAAGTCTAGTGAATGCCTCCTCATACTCAGTAACGGTCATACTCTCCTACTTGAGATTCAGTAACCTCCGCCTCATCTCAGTCTGCACGGTGGATGGGAAATACTTGCGGTCAAACCGCGCTCAAAATGACTGAATCGGTATGTTGTCCCTCTCCTCCAAGGTGGTGGTGGACTCCCGCCACTACAAAGCGGCCCCCACTAGCTTGAAGGAATCCAGTAACTGTCTCTGCACGTCAGTGAACTCATACATGTCAGATGCCTCTGGATGTCCTTCTTCCATTAGCTGGCGACTACGATGTCTGAACTACTCAATAACTCTGGGGGATGCGCCTTCTAAGGCATCCCTAACCCGCTCCCATGTAATGGGGAGCTGTGATGCTACTGGCGCCACTACCTGAACTTGGGGTTGAGCCTTATAAACCACCAATAATGCGACATCCATTGCCTGAGCAACGATGGCGGCTACTTCAGTTGCATTCATCATTCCCTGAGCCAGAGTTGCTGGTTGCTCGGGATGGGCAATCCTGTCTCGGGGAGCGCGTCTCGGAGGCATCTCAAATAAGGACGAAGTTTATTAGTCTACATTTATTATCAAATCTCAAATATCTTAAGACGTAAGCGTAAACACAAGAATATAACATTCCTAAAAATAGGGCTCTAAATTAAAGACGTTAAGATGGAAACGAAATAAGACATACAGATCCTAAAGGACACTATAACCGAATGCTCTGATACCACTTGTGACACCCCGCCTAATTAAGTACCGGGTGATCAATCCTTTATTAAATTAAAATCAAGGTGAACGGTTGGTTCATTCTCAGCATCACTGTCGCAAAATAAAGATTTCCAATTTAAACACCCTAAATAATTAAGCTAAGTGTCAAAACAATTTAAAATCTTATTTTTATTTTATTAATTTTCGATATGAAAACCTTTTTAATAACCAACAGTTTAAGAATAACATAAATGCTAAGGATGGCAATTAACACATAAGAATTTAAACCATCTAGATAAACCAAACCAAGTTTAAGAACCATAAATGAAACCATCTTGTCAACAGTTAACTCCCAAGGAGTACTGAATATTGGAAATATAACTAAACATAAATCTCCGACAAATCCAAACGGAATAGGAAATCGGGCGACACATGCCCTAACTATAAAGAACTAAAATAGGAACTGATTCAACGAAGAGGTTGTCCAAAGCAAAGGCCTGCAACTCCCACATAAGCTGCAACACGTCAAACCAAAAGAACCTATGCATGATGCCCCTGTGGCTGGGCACCTATAATACATACAAATATATACAAGAGAAAGAGAAATAAAAGGAAACGGTCAGAGCCTGAGTGTAAAACAGTTCAAAAATTAGTTTAGCAAGTATTTAAAATGCTTACTGGCTAATGTGACAACCATATTAGTACGCTACACTCTCTTGAGAATCTCACCTCTCATCTAGTGTGCACGCCTACCGTACTACTGAATACTAAGGCCCTGATATTTAGTTTTAGAAACTTAATCTCTTCCACTTTCTTACATTACTTAGAACCACTCAGTACTGTTACAAAATTCACGAACACTTGTTATAAAGCTGGAGCATTTATTCATTACTTAAATACTTATACACACAGTAGAAAGTTTCCACACACACACATATATATATATATATATATATATATATATATATTAGTCACTTATATAATATATATACTATCAGCACCCCACATAAAATCTATGGTGCTGGCATACTCTGCTATCAAGTCCCCGTATCACTCGCACTAAGAAAAATACTAGTTCGGAATCACTCTCTAACTCTATTAACACAATACACATACAAATGGAGGCGAAGCATAGTTCCAGGTCACTAAGAGGTCAGTACATACCATCACGTCTCTTAGGACCATATGACTATCATTTTCAGATAGCTTGTATCTAGGATATTATCTCTAGGGTACGAGTCAATATCCCCCATAACGGTCCAATCGAGGTAAGACTATCCCAGCATGGAAACCTCCGTGACAGGAAGTAGCTCAGGTATGATTATACACAGATACATAATACTTAATGTATGCACAGTCACACAGTCATATATATAGATATTCACATTTTCCAAATTAGGTTCTCACGGGACCCATAATTATCATTATCGGTTCTTAGAACAAATTTTACTCAATTATTACGCATAACGGATTCATCTCTTTTATTCTCACTGATAATTTATTTCATACTTACTTCTCACCTCTTGAAGTATTTTCTCTCACTACGTATAATTTCAGTAGGTATACCCTCACTTACCTTCTGGTCTAAATCCTTCACGAGTCTCACTTCTTAGTGAACGTACGCACATCAATGTATAAATAACTCCCCGTTAACCCACCATTTCATCCCATATTAAATTTCACTTAACGGAGTCTACTTAGACCCTATTGGTCCTCTTCATAACCCATTACACTCTAGAAATAATAATAAAGGGTTACTACGTATTTTAACCGGATTAAACAAAAAGGCAAAAAATATGCAGTTTTCTAGGAGGGATCGATCGATCGAGGAAAGATCGATTGATGCTCTTGTTCGATCGATCGATCAAGCAGTTCTTGCCCAGAATCTGCAAAGTTGACCTACGGGTTTCATCAAATAATTTTCTCCAAAATGCCATTTATGATCCCCAAACTCCCAAACAAGATTACTACTGGTTATATATACCTATATACATGATTTCCTACGTGGAACATGTCCAAATTCATCAAAGGTATTGAATTAATGGGGTAAATTAGCATAAGTATCAAGAACCCTAATTTTTCATTAAACTTCCATTCTTCTAATTCTTTTCCAGATTTCTTGCTTCTAAATCCATACAAATTCGTGGGTAATCTTCTACATGTGATTGAGATGTCCATAATATATCTATTTCCTCTAAAACATGTGATTTAAATTCTCTAAGTTATCAAATTCTTCCATGAAACATGCTTTTATCAATCCTAATCTAACATGGGTGAAACATTAACTAAAAACAAAGAAAGATAGATACTTGCCTTGAATTCAAGGGTCTGATTTGTTGATGAAAAAGATATGGCTGCGTTCCTCATCGTGCGATCTACGTTTTAGTGGTGGTGGCGATGCGATTGAGTGAGTTGTAGGCCTTGGATTACTTGGAAAGCTCTCCACCTTCTTCTCTAATGGCCGTTCTTAGGTTCTGTGTTTGATAATCCTAAAAGATAACCTCTCATGGCTGATATATCCTAAGAAATTTCGTGGGTTTAATTACCCAAAAATACAAAATGTCTATAATACGCTCCCGGGATGTCAATTAGATCTAAAAATGCCCCGAGACCCAAACTAAACCCCCAGGTACACTTTTCTGACTATCTCGACCCTTTCGGATACTTTAACGCACTCGAAATGACCATACGGACGACTTATAATTTATTCACTTTTATAATAATAATTTAGTTCTGACACGACATAGGCGCGTCTCGACTTGAATTTCTGTAATTGCCATTTTATTCACTCGTGACAATATTAATAAAATCAATCTTATCTATTACTTTACTCATCTAGTAATATTCAATAAATTCACAATAATTACTAACTCTCATCACGCTAGTAAATATTAAAAATTAATTTTTTGGATTAATATTAAATTAATATCTCAAATTAAATTTAATAAATCCTCAAATTTAAAAGTCATAAAAATATGAGGTATTACAGTTAATTCAAGATTAAACTTTAAAGATCCTAGTTTATTCTTTTTGTTCAAGAACCTCAATAAATCTCTAGATTTCTTCATAAATTTGTCATACTAATTCATCAATTTCGTACTACATGTACGATGGATCAAGTTTATCGAAAATCCTACCTAAGAACATCAGTTATATCTTCCAATTTAAGGCTAAAGTCCATAAAATTCATAAGGAAATCATCCTACTCTAACATGGATGATATATCAAATCATAAATCAACAATATAAACACTTGCCTCTATATGTAGGTATAAATCTATGCAGAAAAATGGTAGGGTTGGGTTCCTCTCCTCCCAATCTACACAACGGCGGTGGTAGTGGTGCAAAAATGGTGGTTCTTAGCCTTGGAACACCTCACCTTCTTCCTCTTGTGGCCTCTCTTTGTTTTGGTAACTAATAACCCTAACCTCCTTTACGTATCTGATAAAATAACTCTCTAATTTTCGTAGGTGTCTTTTTTCTAAAATTTCAAAAGACCGAAATACCCCTCTAGGGTGCCGGTTTGGCCTAAAAGTGCCCTAGGACCCAAACTAAACCCCCGGGTAGACTTTTCTGACTATTTCGACCCTCTCGGACACACTAGAACACTCTAAATGACCATTTGAATTATCAAAACTCAAATTACCTTTTATTTCCCAAATTTAGTCCCGACACAACTGACATGCGCGTCCTGACAAAATTTATCGTAACTGACGTATTGCTCACTCGCGACAGTTATACTATTTTCTTACCATTATTATTACTCACTCACTAAGTAATATTCAATGTAAATAGATATTAATTCTTATCTCGCTAATTAATATTTATTTTACCGGATTAATTTTCCAAATATAATTTAACTAATCGGAATTAATTCCTAATATAAAAATCAATAAAATTACAGAGTATTACCTACTTTCCCCCTAATAAATGATTTTTTTCCCCAAATTCGGGAAAAAAGGAAATACCTGGTATGAATAACTCTGGATTTTTGTCGCATATCTCATCTTCGCACTCCCAAATAGACTTGTCGGCATTATGATGCCCCATAATATCACCTCAGATTCTTGCACACAACTGCGTTTGAACGTGTTCAAAATTTACTTGCGATAATCTTTTGTTATTTCCGCTATACATACACCAATGGTACTGTTTCAACTGAAGGTTTGCTCACTACAATCCACGATTATCAATAAGTTCATTCAAGCCCTTACATACCAACATATTCCTTTATGCTTAAGGTCTCACTTATATAATGACATGCAAAACTATTATGAATTTGATAATAATGTTTCAAAATATGATCCTATACTCCACTGGCTCTATCATCTCTATGTTAGAAAAGATCTCAAATCTATAGGTACCAATTTCCCTTATTGCCATACCAAGCCATCTCTCCTCATGGGGTACACCCTCAACAATCACTGACTACTCACATCGGGCCTTAAAACTTTGGTTCCCATCAAAGTACTCTCATTACATTTTTGAACTTTACAAAAAGGATGTGGATTGATTTAATCCTGCTCGGCGGACCATGAATCACTCAGGGTCCAAGAAACTTGTTATTTCCGCTTTTTCAACTATCCAAAGGGTGGGAAACAAATTCTCCCTATTAAGCCTCAAAAGTCACTTAGCAGTTAATATCCTTCTACGGGTAATCACATGCAACCCTACCATCTTTAGTTAATATTTATAATTACTCCAAAAGTCCAAGACATGCATCCTCGCATTCTTCCACATTCTATATCACCCCTCTCGACTATCCATCGACCTACGATTGCCACACCTAGCTCAGGGCTCAACTCCACTCCCATTGCCTCCTGATACTCCCTATTCAAGGTGGGACTCAAGTGTCTTGTCCTGATTCACAATAATATTGGGTGGCACCTTGTGCTGGTTCATTTCTTCTCTTTAATACATGATGGGTACACTGCCCAGTAATATAACACACCCCAAACTAATAATGATTATTTTGTTCCTGGAAAATTTACTTCACAACCCAAAGAAAATCCTTGCCACTCCGCAATTTTGATAATCCAATAATGAGCTTTATCAATATACGTGTCCACTTTGTCCTTGGAATCATCCATCTATCACAACATTCGGGTCGGTAGTATCGGACCAAACTATTCCTTTTACGAGTGGATAAATTGGAAACAACTTCACACTGTCTCACTCAACCCGATATCAACACACTCAACCTCTCGCATCACGTGGAACATCTTACTCATCTTATTCTGAGATATACAAAAATTATGGCCCGTGCGGTTGCTCCAAAATTGTGCACTTCCTAGGCCCTTTTTCATATATAAGAATCTTAGCAACCTATCTATGTGAGAACCACTCTATGCATTCAACTATGTGAGACTCCATTTGATCCCAATGTATTTTGACTCACCTTTTAACTCACCTTGGTTGTGGGAGTTTTCTCATGACATACACACAATCAGACTATCTCCTTTCCTCGAATGAAGTTAAGCCTCTTCTATGTTTCCACTTATTTTTCTGACTGTCCCATAAACACATTTATAACAACTTTCTAAGCCTTATTATCACAGATAATGCCGAAAGTCAAATGAACCAGGGCACCCATACATCTTATATCCCATGCACAACTGCACAATCATTCCTAACGTTCCACGGGTAACATACTTATCCCATGTCCGACCCCATATTTTCAGCGTGAATATACCATATGGCTAACCTCCATTACCCCTACTAAAATGGTTTAATTCCCATTTAGACTGCCCCACTTGACTCACCAGTCTTATATCATAAAATAACTCTCAGCTCATGCTTTCACCCACACACACATGTAATAATTAAAGTGGTAACTCATGCCCTAGTGGCCAATGCATCTCTCAACTCCCGATATTCGTTGTGATTCATGCGTGGAACGTCTCGCAAGTGAAATTCAAAAAAGGAACCCCCTAATACACTACTACCTAGCGTTGTCGGTCATCGAGATTCGTAGGTCCTATACACATTATCAGAACATCCAAAATCCTATACCCAGATGTATAAGTCTAACCGTCCACTTCCACATCACTAAAGGAGTTATACAACATGGTTCCCTCACTATCACTAGTTTTCCCATGCTAAGTCGATAACAAGTTAAATTTCTCTGCTCGATAATAAGTTTAATATACCCCGAATCATATCAGTATAGTCCCTATACACACTGGGATAAAATATAACGAGACGACTATAACCTCTAAAATCTCCTCCATGATGTAGTATAAATTCGAGCTCAACTCTCTTCCAGGTGACACATCACTAAACAACACAATCCTTCCCTAAAATAGAGAACACGATAGCCTTCCTGTAACATCCCACCATCGCACAATTCGTCGCTAACCAACCCATACCCAAGTTAACATAATACTCGAACATCATCTCTCAAAATGAGTAATTCCACTGAAACATATCCTCTCAATGACTATACCCACTTTCCTGCAGATGGGACCAAAGAGCCCCACTACTAAATGGTAAAATATAAGCGCACAATAGTGATACTAACAATACACTCACTAAACACATCTCACGCGATAATCTAGTGCTTAATGAAATATTGTGACTCGCTCGTGTCACACAAAAATACCCCATTTACCCTAACATAAAACTCACACTTTAATTGCTAATAGCACTGGCGGTCCAAATGCTTCCTAGACATAACACTCTCGTCCACACCAATACAAAAACTTTTACAACTATAGCCCCTGTTGGGCATCCCCCTCCTATCCCCTAACTCGCTGCAAACAAGGTCGATGCATTGGCCCTACTTTCCGCACATAGGACACTTCTTGGTGTCATTACCCTATCTCTGGCACCACTATCCATATCGAGATTATCCTTCACTCGGACCTAGTAGTCTTGGTCCCGATTGCTACTCCCATTATTCCTTTGACTTTGCTGGCCTTGTAGAAAACCCTATTGTCCCTAGCGGCCCTAATTTAATCCATCGTCACTTGGTAGGAATTTCCTTGATCTACATCATTTAAATGGGTCCCCTACAGGGTATCCCCCTTGGTACATCACTATCACCAATTACTTTTAGTCTTGCCCTTCTAACTATGCTCTCTAGCTTTTTTAACTCCATTACCACGGAAGCATTGGTATAAACATTGTAGAAGTACGTCATTGTTCCCATGTGCAAAAGTCATCCAAGACTGTTCCCCATAATTACTGGCGACTCCTACTCGTCAGTCCATCATCACATTTATGAATCTTCCTCTCTACTACCTACCTCCCTGGATATGAAGTTCATTTAAATAATTTAATTCTTCATCACAATCAACATATTTTCATCCCTCCTGTGAACAGTCCAAAAACTTCCTTCGCATCTCCGTCTGAATAGCAGGTGAAAGAACTTGTGGTTAAACCGCGCCCAAGATTTCTCGATTAATTTCTTATCTACTTCCTCATATGTGGTGATTGTCTCCCACCATGGAAGAACTGCTCCTACAAGAAAATTTTAAACCAAAATTTAAATATCGAGTGCCACTGCACTACACCGTACGCAATTTCCTTTGGATTATGTCCTTATGTTGGCCCATCACACTTCCTCTCTTCCCTATAGATTGATTTTCGAAAAGGGTCCCTCTAACTTCCCCCTTTTTCTCGACAACTCTGAGTGAGTCCGAATTTGCACCACCGTTCTCTACGACGGTGCTGAGGGAAACAACTTCACCTTAGTGATCATCGTCTGCCTGAAAAATAATCATGGTGACTCCTATTGCGGTCACCATTCCCAGAATACTCTATGGCTTCCACTAAGACTCTCCTCCTGCAGTCCTTCTAATGACCCTCGTTGGTCGCCCTATATTGTTCAGTGTACGAAACCCATTCGAACTCGCATATAGTTCATATCAACTATACTTAATAGCAGAAGAACATAAATGTGCATACAAAGAGGAATACAACAATCCTATAATAGGGCTCTATATCAAAGAACTCAAGTTGAAATGCAATAAGCCGCCCAAATCCTTGGGACACTAGAACCTGATGATCTGATACCATCTGTGACACTCCACCTACTCTAATCCTGGGTGATCAGTCCATTATTGAATTAAACAAGAATCATTAATGGTTTCACTCTTAGCATCACTGTTGAAATCCAATTAATTACTAATACCCTAATGGCCCGGTGTCAAAATTTTAATCTTTATTATTAACATGCAATGTAATATAAACTGAATAAATAACATTCACCACTCCAAGCACAAAATAATGGATGATAAGATAACAGAATAAATAAATAAATTAGTATTTAATAACACTTGAGATAAAATACCAATAAAGTCATCCACAAGTAAAGTCTACACCAAATGCTGGAAATACTATGTCTCTATAAATAATGTCAAACTAGGAATGGGCAACATGCCCAACTGAGATAGACAGAGATAAATAAAAACTGAATAAGTGTTGAGGCGTCTACTAGTAATGCCTTGCAACTTCCACAGCAGATGCAACACGTCAAATGAAGGAACTCCTATGTCTGGCGTCCTTGTGGCTGGGCACCTTAAAATTGCTTTTACAAAAGTTGATTTGAAATGTGTCAGAGCCCAAGTAAAACAGTTGAAATAAGGTTTAACAAGTATTTAAAATGCGACAAGGTAAGATATTATGTCTCACTTGAGATCCTCACCTCTCAGCTATTATGCAAGCCTAATGTCTACTCTAACCCACCTAGTTATGCTACCCGCCTAACTAGTTTGTTTTAAATCTCTTCTCACATCTAATAAGTTATGGTTCCCACCCGTATTGCCCATACAATACGATACTACATTTTTCAATTCTTTATATTTAATAAGGAATTACCAGTTTATGATTAAGTTCTCATACTCTTTGAGTAATTTAGATATCATTATCTATCTTATCTACTAATACACTCGTACTAGAATCAATCACACGTATATATATATATATATATATATATATATATATATATATATATATATATATATATATATATATATATATATATCACTCTTATTATATATACGTACACACCACCCCTATGTGGAGACCTGCAATGGGGGCATACTCTACTATCATATCCAAGTACTTCACGTACTAAATAAGGACATCGATTCGAATAATCTCCCTCGAACCATAAATCAAATCACACATACTGGAGTCGAACATAGTTCTATGCATTTGGGCTACACACATACTTAACACACCCAAATGACTGGTCACACCCTTTTTCACAAAAGTGTTTCTCAATCCCTAAGTTCTATGTCATGAGGTACAACTCAATATCCCCTAATGGGCTCATCCGTCCCACGCGAAACCTCATGTGATAACAAGTAGCCTAGGTATGTTTACACATAATATATCTAACAGTAGGTATTCACACCACCCATATATACACATATGTTCAGTATAGGTATACACATAACCTATCTCACATATCCCATACGTAGTATAGTACTCTCGAATATTCTACGTATCATTACTTTACCATTATACTTCTCACCGTGTAATCCCGATTGTTTCCCAATACCCGAAAAGTTACCAATTGACCCATAAGTAATTTCAGTAGGTGCCTCACTCAGGCCCTACTGGTTTGATCATACGTTCCTTCAAATTTTCTGTGACATAATCTAATTCTCCGACTTAGATTTAATTTCCACATTGCCCAATTGATAATAGCCTTAAGTTCTCTTTTTATAACAATTCTCAATCCCAAAATTAGCCTACTAAAAATTTGAATATCTCTCATTAGGATTTAGAACTACTTCAAAGGTCAACCCAATCACTTCCCATAAGCTCTAAGTAAAATGGCAAAAAACTGTACAAACCCTGGAAACCGAATCGATTCAGCCCTGGTCTGAATCGATTTTCTTTCCGAATCGATTCACTTTTTGAATCGATTCGACCAAGGAGCCAGATCGATTTGCTGTAAAAGGTATCATCTTATTCCTTTAACTCTTATGGGATTTCATCATTTTAATCATCTAAATCACCATTTCACTATCCCAAACTCCCAATCAAAGGACTCAAACATCATAGCAACAAGTGTAAATGATTTTTAAAGTGATAGAATCATAAAATCCTTAAAAAATAACTTCAAATTGGGTTAATTCAAGATTAAACTTTAAAAACCCTAGTTTATTCTTTTTGTTCAAGAACCTCAATAATTATCCAAATTTCTTTATAAATTTTTCATACTAATTCATTAATTTTGTACTACATGTACGAGGGATCAAGTTTATCAAAATTCCTACCCAAGAACATGAGTTATATCTTCCAATTTAAGGCTAAAGTCCGTAAATTCATAAGGAAATCATCCTACTCTAACATGGATGATATATCAAATCATAAATCAGCAAGATAAACACTTGAATCTATATATAGGTCTGAATCTCTGCAGTAAAATAGCAGGGTTGGGTTCCTCTCCTCCCGATCTATGCGACGGTGGTGGTGGTGGTGGTGGTGGTGGTTCTTGACCTTGGAACACCTCTCCTACTTCCTCCTGTGGTCTCTCTTTATTTTGTTAACTGATAACCCTAATATACTTTATGTATCTGATAATATAACTCTCCAATTTTCGTAGGTCTCTATTTCCCAAAAATTTCAAAAGACCGAAATACCCCTACGGGGTGCCGGTTTGACCTAAAAGTTCCCTGGGATCCAAACTAAACCCTCATGTAGAGTTTTCTGACTATTTTGACCCTTTCGGACACACTTGCGCACTCGAAATGATCATTTGGATTATAAAAACTAAAATCACCTTTTATTTCCCAAATTTAGTCCTAACACAACTAACACGCGCGTTCCAACTATATTTACCGTAATTGACGTATTTCTCACTCGCAACAGTTATACTATTTTCTTATCATTATTATTACTCATTCACTAAGTAATATTAAATATAAATAAATATTAACCCTTATCTTGCGAATTAATATTTATTTTACCGAATTAATTTTTCAAATATAATTTAATTAATCCCAACTAATTCCTAATATAAAAATCAATAAAGTTACAGGGTGTTACATTCAGTTATTACCCACGGAGGGATTCCGTGTGTAGCCCTAAATGTTTCTTACGAACTCTCATCAATGGTATAAACCATGATTCAGTAAGAATAGGAAAGAATTACAAAGGAAAGTGAAGAAGAAAGAAAAGATCCTAACTATGAAAAATGGAAGCTCTCAAAAATGGTTGAAGAGCGTGGAGACGGAGAAAGGGGATGTTTGAATGAAAAGTAACGTGGACAAAAGGGTGGGAATTAAGATTTTATAAGCACAGATGACATCTTCAAAGTTTCCCAAATCTAATGATGGTTGAATGTACCTGACGCTTGGTTCTGATGGTGACCCGCCACCATAGGCAGTTTATTACTAGCATACCCTTAGAGAACTTTGCTTCCCAAATCATGCCTATATATATATATATATATATATATATATATATAATCACTAAACTGGGAGGACAAAAATTCCTGATACACCAAGTCCCTGAGATCATTAGCCGATCAAGAATTTTTGTTGACTAATTCGCAAACAAAGATCGGCGACCAGATTTTTGTGTATCCTATCAACTCGTACCATATAACATTCCATCCACTTATTCCACACCCCTAACCACTTTGGAGATCTAATACTCCACAAAAGGTACTACCCGTTATAGTCATGAATGAAGTCTTTAGGGCTTTTGTTATACCATAAATATGATATGAAATGGATCAATAGTATTGTGACACCTATCGTCATATGGTACTCGGCTTAATCATTAAATGTGATCGGCTTAACATATCTCTGGCCGGCTCACTGATGTTCCTAGTCAGCTGGAAAACTACCCACAACAAGCTAATGTCATTAGTTAAACCTCCCAATCCACGTGCGGGTCACATGATAAAATATGGACATTTTGCTTATATGAACATGGGTAAATGGCCCACCCTTTCAGTCGATAACAATCAAACCATTATTAATTGTCTCTAGGAATGATGAAAAGTGTAATTGCCTAACTTATAATGGTACATCACATCTCCCACTATTCTCTATCTTCCTCTTAGATAATGGCCGATAAATAGCACTCAATACCACATGATAAGGATCATGAGGTTAATTTACTCAATTGTTATATACAAACCCTAGAAAGGTCTTTGAGAGCATGTATCATCTTTTTAATGGATTTTACCTATTAAATTACATGTAAATAACACCACGCCAATGGACATAGATAACTTAAGCCGAACCACGATAATCTTCGATTTATTTTTTTATCTTTCATCCCTCTTTATTCATCCCAAATTGGCAAGTTAGTAATAGTAATTTATTTATTTGTTATTATTTATGATTTGTATATCGAGCTAAGGCCCGAAAATTCATATGCCAGTTTTAGACGACAACAGGTTGTTGTCATCTGTGGGAACTGTGACAAGCCATTTTTTATTTCCTACCATTTCCTATCCATAAACTATGACTGTTCAGATACCATATGCAATCTCTGTAAATGGGAGAAAATTCAGAGAGCAGACTCGTGAATGAAATAATTCCACCCTCAATCTCCGTTGGAAACATATAAGGAATTCTGATGAGCTTGGACAGAGTCCAAGAAGCGATGTAAGAAAGTGTAAATAACCTAACACAGACACTCCAGGATGAACAAGGTAGACCCAGAGAAGAACCCATCAACCTGGAAGGGGGTGAACATCTAGACTGGAGGGCACTAATGTGACCTCTTACCCCTACCAATAAACACGACAAGCTTACCATAATCGGATCGTAGAAAATTAAGGAAGTTAAGTTTGGGTTCGCAAGATGCGGGAACAAGTTCATGTACTTCAAGTCACAAGGCGACATGTCATACCTTCCGAGGGCTTCCTCATTCCTCAGAACCACTAGCTTTGATGATGAACAAACCTTATCCGAAGAGAGGTCGAGCGTGCTGGAAAGGTTGAGCAAAAGTTATGAAATTTATCACCTAGGCCCACACCTGGAGAGGTTATTCGTGGAAATGGAATGTGAGATGATCAATCTTCTCGGTTAGACTTTTAATAGTTGATAATTTATTGAGCAAAGTCTTCTTTGTCTTCTTAATCTCTTCTTCTAGGAAATTTTCTTTCTTCACTTGATAGGAAGATTGGCCCTTGGCATTTACAACTTTGTCATTTAAGGCCTTTTTAGTCTTTCCTAGATCCTCCCTCGATTGGACGTTATCTTCTACCAAAAAGGAAGCGCCCTTACCAACCTGTTCACTTGGTTTTCACTGTTTGAGTCTCTCAAGCTCAACCCCTAAGCCATTGTTCTCCTTCTTAAGGATAGTTGTGACCTCTCTAGTGCCCACTAGATCAGTATGCAAAATAAATTCTTTCCTTGAATGAGCGGATTCCATAGTGGACAATATCTCATCAAACCCTCTCTTTTCGATTAGATCGACAAGATATTTTTCGAAGTCAGTTTTTAGATTGGATAACGACTCTTTATGACTGCGCTGGGCAGTAAAAATCATGTCATGAAATGAAATATTGTCCACGACTACCTGATGAAAGAGGTGATGAAAATCCAAGTATGCCTCTCTTTCTTGATCTTACACATCAGAACCTAGGTGCTCGTCAAGCTCAGCATCCTCATTATCTTCATCATGACCAGCAATGAATAACCTTCTACGTCTTTCTTGAAAGTCATTCTGAGAAGCGACCAACATTGTAAGTCTTACATTAAACTGCATAAATAAGTGGTCAGACATAAAAGTTTATCAAACAAAAGAGAAGAATTGCAAAAAACAAACAAAATAAAAATGATTGAATTAAACCATCAATTCCGTTAAAAAGTATTATAACTGGGGCATTCCTCTACATCATTGGGAATTAAAAAAAACACAACATTCCCTAACAAGAGGACCCAAGAGGCTATTTTTTCGACCTTTTCCTTCTCGATCGCCTGCTTAGCAGTCGTCTAGTATAGATCGATAGCCTTATTAATAATCTCCTGGTTTGATTGGAAGTCTTCTCCTCTGCAGTAACCTCATCATCATAATCCTCAACCTCTTCACCAAATTGAGGGGGAGGGGGAACCTGAATGGTGATCACCAAAGAGTTCTTATCCCTTGGTCATGCTAACCTTAACCATAGCTTCATCCCAACTATTCTTGAAAAATACATTTTCAGGAAGGTAATCAGCATTTTATCATTTGCAAAGGCTTTGTCCCAGCAACGAGTGAAGGAAAATCCCTTGATATTCTCCACACTCGTCAATGCCTCCTCAACTTTGACCTTTGCTTCAGTTGCTTGTGTCTTTGTCGAGGTTGGCCTTAACCTTCTCCTTTATGGAATCCATTTTTCCTTCTCAAGGGAAACCACAAGAAAAGTAGAATCATCGATGTTTTTTTAATAATGACCTTCTCAGCCTTCAAGCTCTTCACATTCTTATCGAGATTCTTCTTCTTAGTCACTTGATTATCGTTAACCCGCTGAGCAGCCAAAAGATATTTGCATAACTCTTTAAACGTGATCTATGACTCAACAGAGGATGCCTTGATCCGATCATTCCTTTCCAATAATGGATCGTAATTAATTAAGAACTGCATAATAAAATAATGGATAAATATGAGAAAAATACAAGAGAAAGACATAAAAGAACAATATAAAGGCGATTAACTTACAAGGTAAAGGTTGTCGTTTGCACGCTCCAACAACCTCAAATGGGGCAAGGAAGAGGAGACTACTATATCTACAGGGAAAAACCCAGACCTAATCAAGTCCCTGGACAGTTCAGGATGAGCAACAACACATTGGGCATCACCCTTGCCCTTATGAGTAATCGTCTTTGCCATAATATCCAGTTGGGGAAGATAATCCTTTTTCCCCTTTGAAAGAGGCTCTTTCTCCTTGGAAGGGGACTCATCAGGGTCCATGGGGTTAGTGGAACCCCCAACATCACTTTTCTTACTCGTCGGTTAATAAAGATCTTTCTCCTTACCCGATGGGATAGTATTAATAGGAGATCTGGTACCAGCATGAGAAGCACCAATATTGGCAGTGATCAAGTTAGTGACCTTCCTCTTTACCATGGAATTGGAAGAAATAGTGGAAGGGACCAAAGAAGTGTTAAGTGGTTCAAAGGAGGATGATATTCTTTCCTAAAATGATTTGTCCCTTTTTGAGTACTGGGAAGGCGTGCTCCCCTCGTATAATTTGTCCCTCTCTGAGTTAAAGAAAATGGAGACTTCTAGGTCATCCAAGGTAATAGGGATGACCGATCTTCTCTCTATCGACCTTGTAACAAAGGAAGCGTTGGTTCTCTTGTAGCCGAGCAAAAAAATCACCGACCTTAGATGCTCAATAACTCCAACTCTTTGTTGAATGAACCAAATCGTTCGAAAGTCAGCAAAATTAATGTCACTCTTGTAACGAATCTTCTTCTTACTCTTCGCTGTAAAAAGGAATATAGGAAAGAACAAAGCATTAGCATCAATCAAGGAAGATCACAAATCTAACAAAATGTCTTTCTAACCTATTTATTTCCCCTCCTGAGGGCATCTTGGCCCTACATAGCAAGACCTCGAGGAAGGGAAGAGTACTGATAATTTTTCACATTCAAACCATGATCCTAATAATCTTTTTTAGAATCAAGTAGGTTCATAATTAGGAATCGATTATCCACCCTCGTCTTCATATAGTTGATATTCTGGGTGGTCATTACCCATTGATAACAGTACATGTTCTCAATAATGCCGAGATGGGTCCTATAGAGCTCATTAATACGATATTCCCCATTAACGATCCTCGATATGTTTGGGGAACTTGCGTTGGGACCACATCAATTTATTGGAAGAACTCCAAAAATAAGCAATTTGGGGGAAAAGTTACCCTGAACTCAGCAAAAAATATTGAAGGCAACCAGTGACCTTCAGGAAGGGCGCAAAGGTCATAAGGACCATCAACTAATTCTACTAATACCCACGAAGGGATTTGATGAACAAGTTTAAATTCTAGCAAAGTGTTTTCGTCAATAACATACACCATGTTTAAAGATGACAAGCTCAATAAAATAACTAAACAAAGAAAACGGAGAAGAGAGAAATAAAGAAAGAGTTTAAAAAAATTCTTACATTGAAATGAAGGGAGTGATGGAAATTAAAATCTATTGCAAGTTTTTCAAATGAACTGAAAAATGAACAAAAGTTTGGGAACTGTCACTACACCATAATGGCTATTTAGCAACTAATAGATTATTTAATTTTTAAGTGCTTAAAACACTTACATAATTTACAACGATTTTGGACACTTACAAACTTTGTAAGTATTCAAAACTGTTGTAAACTTCGTGATAGTTACTTAATTTGTGAGTGGAATAACCTAAAAGGGATGCATACTAAAAAAAATTAGTCAAAATCTCCTCACTAAATTTCACCTCCAAACCTTCATGAGAAATCCCGCTCCAAGCCTTCGAAGGTGCGATCTTCTCCAAACTTTCAAAGTGCGGTCTTCTCCAAACCTTCGAAGGTGCATATGTCTATTTTTGTGCGATCAATATTATTAAACGTCTGGGAATATTTTTCGTCTCCAAAATTTTCATGCGATCAATATTATTAAACGTTTGGGGATGCGATAAATATTTTCATAAATACATTCAAACCCTAGACTCCCTTTGCAGTGTTTTAACAAATAAACCATCATAAACTTCGCTTAGGAGTGAACTTATGTCATGCGGTCAGGCAGTTATATGCTATCAATATTATTCTGTTAAATATTTTCATGCGATCATCTTTCAACGGTTTAGGGTTAAAGATACGATTTAGGGTTTTATTTTGTGCGTATTATTCTGTTAAAGATACAATTTAGGGTTTTATTTGGTACTTATGTCTTATTCTGTTAAATATTTTGTGCGTATTATTCTGTTAAAGATACGATTTAGGGTTTTATTTGGTGCGTATGTCTTATTCTGTTAAATATTTCATGCGTATATTTTATTTGGTGCGAATTATTTATACACGATTAAATATTTGGTGCGTATGTGTAATTTGATAACTGTGTGTTAAATATTTGGTGCGTATTTTTCATACACGATTAATAGTTTGGAATATTATTGTGTATGTCTAATTTGATTACTGTCTAATTTGTGAGTTTCACCCCAAGTAGGAATTAGCAAGTAAATTAATGATTTGGGTTTGCCAAATCTGGGTTTTGAATAATTGTAAAGAGATTTGGGTCTGTCAACCACATTTCAAAAAAATTATTAAAAAAACTTGGAGAGTCAAAGTCACTAACAAGGTAAACCTTCAATATGTACAGGGTGATACAAACTCCCTATACAGGAAACGCACTGCTCGAAACTAAAATTTGGTTTTCTTTTCTTTTTTCGAACTAAGAAGTAATGCTGAGTTGGGGTTTGACGTGTTTGGGTTTAAGGTTGGGTGTGTTTATGTTATCTTTCGAATATAGAGAAGATTATCTTTGGTTTCAACCATAAAAATATTTAATTTATACTTCATTTGGTTATAAATTCTATTATATGTGATATTAAGATCATGTTATATATGTTGATAAAAAAAAATTAAACCAAAATAGGGTTGTCGGATCGAGTGACTATTAAGCTGTAAACTAGTTCATGTTTGTTTGAAAAATCCACTTGTAATCACATTTTTACTTCATTAAACATTAATCAAAGATTATGAACAATAGACTATTTCTTTACCTGTTGTCTGACCCTTAGATATGAAATAGTATATATTATTTTTTTACTAACGTATCTCAACATACATAATGTCATCGGAAGTTAGTAAAGAGTTGATGAAGGAAGGTGAAAGAGGAAGTGCAAAATACATTAATGGGTTTGCTACGTTAATTGATTTTGTGAAGAATAACCATGGTGGTGAAACCTTATTTTCATGCCCATGCATAAAATGTGAAAATGGAAAGTTGTTGGAGCTTGAAGACGTCCATTTTCATTTGCTTCGTTATGGTATATCAAAGTCTTACACGTTTTGGCATTTTCATAGTGAAAAGGAAGTCGTTAAAAGAAAAGAAAAAGAACCACAGAAAGTGTTGAATGCAATTACCCTATCCTCGACAATCCAAGAATGGAAGAGCTTATTTACGACGTATTCGAAATGTTTAATCGTGAAGTAGATCATTTATCAGGTGAGCATGTTAGAATGGGGGAGGTGATAATCGTGACGAGACTAATGAGGAGTTAAAATATGAAAAGTTATGTGGCAAGGCGAGTAACCGTTGTACCCGTCAAGTCCTGAGAAACATACGACACTATATTTTCTTGTCAAATTGAATAATCTTAAGATAATATATGGTTTGTCAGATAATAGTGTTACAAAAATTTTGGGTTTTTTTTAAAGAGTTTTTGCCGAAAGGAATATAGTACCATCCAAGTATCTAACAATGAAGAAGATAATCAAATAAGTTGGGTTGGATTATAATATAATTCATGCATGAAAAAATGATTGTATTTTATATAGAAAAGAACATGCAATGAAGGTTTTAAGGTATAGGTTGGGAATAAATGGGGAGGGTAAATTAACTCTGAAGAGAGTTAAACATTTCCCCCCAATTTCAAGGTTGAAGAGATTATTTACCATACCATGGATTGCAAATGAGATGAGTTGGCATGCTAGGGCACAGTGTAGCACAAATATCATGCGTCATCCTGTTGATTCGTCTATATGAAAATCTGCTGATTGATGTGGCCAGACTTTACGGTTAAAAAACGTAATGCCCGTATTAGTATAGCCGCTCGTGGTTTTAATCCATATGGGAATCTAAACTCTAGTTAAAGTTGTTGGCCTATCATTGTTACTCCTCTTAATATGGGACCATCTTTATGCATGAAAAGGGAATTTTTAATGATGTCAATTTTAATATCCGGGCCGAATTCTCCGAGCAAAGACATTGACACTTACCTGGCCCCCTCGCTAGATGAGTTAAAGGAATTATGATTTCAAGGTGTAATGGCGTACGATTCAAATACAAAAAATCAATGTTTTTGTGGGTTGTCCATGATTTTCCTACATATGGAACTTTATTTGCACGGTTCATGATTATAAGGGGTGCCCAATTTGTGCAGAAGAAGTTGAATCTGAACGACTTACGAGTAGTAAGAAAATTTGTTATCGTGACCATTGAATATTCCTTCCTCGTGATCACAAGTTCAGGGAGGACAAACGTAATTTCAATAACAAGGTTGAACATCGTAAAGCTCCACGAAGGTTGAGAAGAAGGTGAAATGCATCAAGATGAGAATTGGTAAACAAATTTTTAGAATAAAA
The DNA here is from genome assembly GCA_949130495.1 of Sambucus nigra. Classification (NCBI taxonomy): domain Eukaryota; kingdom Viridiplantae; phylum Streptophyta; class Magnoliopsida; order Dipsacales; family Adoxaceae; genus Sambucus; species Sambucus nigra. The sequence goes on from OX422208.1 coordinate 194,812,209, forward strand.
AGAAAACATAAAGGGGATAAGAATGTGGTTAGTGATGTTACCACTCCATGGTATCGAAGGTATATTTTATTTGATTTTTCTTATTAGAAATAGCATAGTGTTCATCATAATCTAGATGTTACGCACATTAAGAAGAACATCACCGGTCATCTTTTGTCAACCATTCTGGACGTTAAAGACAAAACGAAAGATAGCAAAAATTCCCGTAAAGATATGAAGACCATGGGGATCAAGAAGAAGATGTGGATGGAAACAAACGAAAGTTCGGGAAAAACAATGAAACCAAAGGTTGCATTCACTCTAAATAAAAAAGAAAAATAATGGTTTTTTCGTACTTTAAAGGAGATAAAAGTTCCAAGAGGTTTTTCTTCTAACTTGAGTAATTGTGTGAGTTTACAACCAATTGGATTGAAGGGGTCAAATCACATGACTATAATGTAATTATGCAATATTTGTTTCCCTTACTGCTTAAAAATCCTTATCCAAAACACAAGGACTTGTGAATAGCAATTCAAGGGTTAATATTATTTTTCAATGTGTTATGTTCCAAAGTGATCAAGAGGGATGTTTTGGAGTCGGCAAGGAACACATTATTTGAGGCCATGTGTGTTTTGGAGAAATACTTTTCACCTAGATTTTTTATTATTACTGTCCACATCATTATACACTTAGCAGAGGAAGTGTTGATTTGTGAGCCGGTAAGATATAGGTGGATGTATCCTTATGAGAGCTAATTAAATAGTAAATGATTTTCTTAACCTTTTTTTTTACAAACATTTTTTCTGTAATCGATATATTTTTTATGTGTAGGTTGATGAAAGATTACACGAAGTATGCTCATAGTAAGAGGTATGTTGAACGGAACACTGCAGAGAATTATATCGTAGAAGAATCGACCTTATATTGCATGGAGTACATGCCAAACCCTAGTGAAGAAAATCACAAATATACGAGTGAAGATTTTCTTGATGAAGATGAAAATGATGAATGCGCAGGTGAGGGTCCTTTAGTACAAGGGAAGAATGTGAAGTTAACTCCATTACAATTTACACAAGCACGTAAGTGGGTGCTACACCAATCAAATGAAGTGGAGGAATGGCAGAAGTAAGTATATCAATATGATTTGGGATTTTTTTAATTGAAAAATACCGCTTATGTAGATTGGTGCAGGAAGTAGGATGCCTAAGTGTGGTCATTGAATTGGTGTAGGAAATATGATCTTTATTAGGAATCCACATTTGGGCGTAACCGAAGAGTGACTACATTGAAGGAAAAGACTGAGGGTTTTATTCCATGGTTAATTAAGGAGGTTCTCTTTTAATTCGACTACATAATAAAATTTTACATTTATTCATGTGTGTGTATACATATATAATCATCTTATGAAATCTTTTTTGTAGTTATTAAAAGCGGGATTGACTGATACCGAACTTTGGTGGTTAGCAAATGGGCCATTATATGATGTACAATCATATAAGAGGTATCAGGTCGATGGGTTTGAATTTTGCACACATGAGTATGACGAGTCACGGGTAACCCAAAGTAGTGCGTGTCAATGAGGGCCATCACGAAGTTCAGGTCAAGAGAAAAAGATATGAATTATAAGGAAGTGGAGACAACATACTTTGGCATTGTTCTTGGAATATTTGAGTTAGATTATATATCTTTCAAAACAGTTGTGTTTTACTATGAACGGGGGAGAGTTGAGGACAAGGTAAATGGTTTCAAAGTTGATCCTGAATCGAACTTAATGATGGTAAACTTAAGTAAGTTGAAGAGTAAGGATATAATCAATGATGAGCCCTTCACTCTTGCATCTGAAGCATCTCAAGTGTTTTACTCAAAGGATTTTGAAGATAATGGTTGGTCTATCGTTTTGCATGCACCACGGAGATTAACAACAAGTGTTGATAAACTTGAGGTTCCTACAATGTATCAGTCTATTGTTGAGGATAATCCCAATTTGAAGAATCTGCTTCAGGACTTCTAGTTAAAGCTAAAGATGATTTTTATAATTTTTGTTTAATTTTATTTACTTTAATGCTTCACTTACTATGTAAAAGAATTTGGACATATTATGCATTTTGACTTCTAAATGGACCAATTCTTAGTAAATTTGGACAAATTATATATTTTTAGTAATTTTAGACATAATATGTGAATAATTCATTTAGACATATTATTAATGCAGAATATTTATGCATGGTATATCTAACACTAGTTGAATTTCAGTAATATCAAATGAATCTAATGTCTCTAATCCACACGATGGTCCAGATGGATCATCTATAGATGCCATAATTGCGATTGAGATCAATCAACATAATCAAGTAATAGGTAGCGAGAAATTCCGATTTATGTCTCGACTTGGTAAAGTGGTCCAGGCTCAGGTTTCAATATCGTATACTGATTGGCATAAGGTTCTAGAAACATACAAGGAAGATGTTTGGAAATAGATGAAAGTGATATTTCTTATGTATACTTAATTTGTTTATTATATTTGCTTTTGTACAATTTTACACATTTCTTATAATTTAAAATATCAATTGTCTTGTTAGAAAACATATGGACTCCCAGATAGTTACAAGATTAGTTGCTACAAAAGTATGTGCAGCGCTACTTAAAACATATAAATTCGCGTTATGGAAGATCTATTATAAGTATTCAATGGATGCCGAAAGATTGCCCACTGTACCTCTGGGTGTTAAGCCAGAACAATGGAAATAGTTCCCGGAGCATGTGAAAACGGAAGAGGCTAAAAAAAATAGGAAGGCAGGGAAATATAATAGGGCAAAGATTGGGGCCACTCACACAAGTGGGAGTGATGGGCATGACCAAGTCGAGTACAATATGATACGCACGACTATGTTTTACTGCTTTGTTTGATTACTATTACCTTGAAGATAATATATGTTATGTTTTTTTATTTGTAGACAAAGAAATTGCATAAAAACCCATTACGTGTTGATGTATGGATAGCTAGCCACACATGTAAAGATGGGTCAGTCAAAAAGAGCATTGTTCCAATCATGGTTATTTTCTATAAATAGTGAATGATGATTGTTATATGAAAACATTATACGTTCAAATGATTAGTCTTGGCAATTCTATATATTTGGCATTTCACAGGACAATGTGCTCACAAAGAAAAAAGAACTAGAAGAAAGTTGTAGAGATAACTCCAACCAGTCGCAAGCATTGAGAAATTATGCCTTATCTGAAGTATTTGGTATTGACAAGCGAGGGTGCACTCGTGGTGTGGGTTCCATAATTCCGCTATCATCCATCGAGACTTCAGCTCCATCTTTATCTTTGCTTGCAGCTGAAAAGGTCAATGGGAACCAAATGAAAGGTCATCTCGATACATTGGAATTCGAGATCAAAGGCATGAATAATAAACTAAGCAATATAGAGACAATGATAGGTATGGTGTTGGGGAAGTCCCATTCCTCCCCAGTTGTTGGAGCAAATGCAAGTAATAGGACAGTCGCATCATTTAATGTAGAATCCTGCTCACTAGAAGATGGTTTCTCATGTCATGTGCTTGGGTTTGATTTGTAATGTTATTGGCAATGAGAGGATAGATTATACCCCTTGAGATGTAGTGCACAATCACAGAGTTAATTACGAGAAAGAGGTGGTATTGTTAGTGGACAAAGTGCTTGAGGAAAATGCTTCTCTTTACTTGGGAACACAAGGTGGTGCTGAGCTTCTCGGAGATGTTGGTAGTGGAAGTTGGGTGGTGTGGCCGAAGAGTTTAGTCACACGTATTATTGGATCCCAAGTGACTTATTAAAGTCATGCTTGTGTTGAGTATGCTATGGACTTTATTATGCTAGTATTTGCTATGGACTTGATTATGTCGTGGACTTTATTAGGATATGGACTTTATTATGCTAGACTTTATTATGCTATGGACTTTATTATGCTAGTATTTGCTATGGACATTATTATGTTCGTTATGTTTTGCATTTTTGAATTACTTGAGTTGCTTTTTGCTATATGGTATAGCCTTTTTTAACTCCCCCAATGCAAATATTTCCTTTGCATTGCCGGTCCCAATCCCGGATAAAGGAGGAGGGAAGAGGTTTGTTCTTTTTTTATATCTCTTATTATATGCCTATTTGTAATTTGTATGATAACTTTATGTGTGTTGTGTTGCAGGATGAAACTATGCATTCTGGGGCAGATGTTGAGGCCTTCACAGCTCCTCTAAATAGGGACATTGTTGGTTAATCTATTAGATGGATTTTAATTTGATTATACAACGGTAATACATATAGTTTGGAATATATATATATATATATATATATATATATATATATATATATATATTGTTAAATTCTCGAGTTTCTGTTTACCATTCGCATATATGGTTTCAAGGATTGCAATTTGTATAGCGTCTGATGATGTCCTTCGTATAGATAGCATTTTAAAATGTAACTTGAAATGTAGGTCACACGTGCGTGCATCAACTAGTAATTTTACAGTTTGTTCTCATTAAATATCCTCAATTAGTTCAGTTATGGGACTTCTTATATACTTTACCTGTTGCCTTGTTATACGGTTAGAGTGCTCATCCGTTCATTGTTGCTCTTTACTCCAAAAGTTCAGCTATAAGTGCTGAAGCTTATTAAAAAGCTTTCTTGTGTTGGTCCTTTCAATCAGGAAAACCTCACAACTGCAGGTATGATAAGTAAATGATTTTGCTTCTGCTTAATCTTACTCAGTATTAGTTTTCTTATATGGTTCCATTTGCATATAGTTGAACGGTCGGAACGGTGAACTTCTCTCACTTTCGTGACCAATTGCTACTATAAAAGTTCATACGCGGGGATACTTATCATGTTATATCAAGCGATTCATACTTTTGTTGTTGTTATAGACTGTATATGTTGCTTCTACTCCAAACATATGTTCATAACTTTGTGGTTGATGGAGTTAAACGGAACCTGTGGTGACAATTATTATGCAACACAAATAAATATGAAAGAGGTAGCAACCAAGAAAAGACAAATAAAAAGCCAATCACACAACAACGGGAGTACGTGGTTCAGCAAAGAAGTGCCTACGTCCACGGTGGTTCAGTCAGTGTTATTTCTCTATATTCTGAAGAATAAGTACAGAGAATACAACTTGTCCTCTGCCCCGGACTTAGGGTTTTATTTATACATGTATGTGTTGGAGTAGTGGGGGTGATGGGTTCCTTCTTATTAGCCATCTCCCCTACATGGAATCGTGTTTCCCCACAACTTCCCTTCATGGGATCATGGGGTAATTGGATTAATACGAAGGTGATGGGCCTGGGCTTTGGGCCGCTAGGGAGAGGCTACTCGTCCAAGCCTATGGTGCTAAATTCAGGGTCCCCACAATTGCCCCTAAATTTGTTGGGCCATCTTTTTAGGTCCAATGAATTTAAATAATCAGCTATTATGGTTGATTTCTTTGAAAACTGTGAAGTTACTTTGGCGGCACCCGCTTCGCTATCCGTGCGCTATGATTAGACTTGAAGGCTCGTTGGAATAAGGCACATTTCTTTTTGTCGCTTCAGGCTTTTCCAGCAATCTTCCATCTTCTGAGAGCTCTTGCGCTTAGTACCCTCTGTTTTCAATTTCAACTTTCGTTGCTTCTTCGCCATTTGACCTGATCTTCTGTCTTGTAAGTCTCTCGTGCTTTTTTGCATTTTCTCTTTGGTTTGTAGTTTTTCTTGTATTTTTCCAATGGCGAAGATTGGAAATAGGTCAGTGGCTGAGTTTAGAAAATTCTATAGTATTCCTGAGTGGGTAGAGATTGAGTGATGTGCCTCGCCTCCTAGGAACGTTAGGGATATAGAGGATGCACATTGGATTCACGTCATGTTGCTCTCCCAGGGGGGACTTACCTTCCCTCCCAATGATTTGTTTCTGCACTTCTTTAGCTACTTCAGTATTGTGCCTGCACAATGTTCGCCTAACGTATGGAAAATAGTGAACGGCGTGCATAGGATAAATCAATTATATGGCACGAAGTTAGGGCTTGCCGAGGTTTGTTTTTGTTACTCCTTTTCTCGAACGAGTTCAGGTGTTCTGTACCTTAAGGCTAGGAGCCCTGATAGGGTATTGGTAGTAAATCTACCTGATTCCCATAAGGACTACTGGCAAGAAGGTTTTCTTGTCAGGAATTGGCAACTTTCCCCCCAATTTGAAGGGTCGAGGTCTGAGATGTTCATTGTTCCTTTTTATGGGGAAGAATATATAGGTAGATGCCAGATTATTATTTGAACCTTTGCTGACTTTGTGGTTTTTCTAACTTCTCCTTGCTTCTTCTTTTACAGCGAAGATAAAGAACTTGGAGCCTGCTCTCAGCGAGGTTCGTATCTCGGAACTGGTGAAAGCTTGGAACATCAGGGAACCCTTGGGTGACGACGAGCATCCTAGGTTTGCTGCTTTTCTGCTTGAATACAAGAACACAGGCTCCAGCTTCATAGCCCGACCTGTGGATACTGTTCCGGACTTTGACTCTTCCGAAGAGATTTCTGCTGAGCCCATCCAATTGGACGAAGAAGAGAGCAGCTCGAAGAGTGAACCTGCAGGTGTTATGAGTAATTTGGGTGGAGGCAGTACTGATAGTAGCAGTTCTTCGAGTACTACCAGCAGTTCAGGTGAAGAAATGCCGCCCAGGAAGAATTTAATCCGAGATGATGATGTGCTTCTTGCACAGAGGCCCAAGAAATCGAAGACTGTCTCCGAGGCCATAGCTACTGGTTCTCGGCCTTTCTCTCAAGAGCAAGAGAAGAAGAAGAGAGAGGAGGAGCAGGCGAAGGAGAGGGAGAAGAAAAAGGAGGAGGAGAGGAAGAAGGTGGAAGAGAAAAAGAGGAGGGAGAAAGAAAAGGAGGAGGAGAGGAGGAAGATGGAACTGAGGACCAAAACTGGTCAAGCCTTGGTCCCAGTATCTTATTTGCCTGAGGGGGCTTCGGTGGCCACCTCTCCTCAGCTCGCCCCTGCGCTGCTTGAGAGGGCGGTCCTCCCTGCAGATCGTGAGAGGGCGTCAGGGTCTGATCAACTGGCTTTGCAAGCTAGACAGAGGCTTGCCTTGGTAAGGTTCCTTTTCTAATTCTCAACTTCTTTTAATCCGTTTTGATGGTTTCTTCTTTATGATCCTTCCTTTGTTTGGTTTGCAGTTTGTGACTGACTTTGTTGTGCTCTATCGCTCTCGCGACGAGCTGTTGAGAAGGAACAGCGAGCTGGAACAGCAGAAGTCTACTCTGGTGGCCAGGGGTTCTCAGCTGGAGGCCGATCTGAAGGCTGCTGATGCGGCTCGAGCTTCATCTGCCTCGGCCCTTGCTAATTCTGCTCGCGAGAGAGATAATGCTGTCAGGGAGCTCGGCGAGCTGAGGAAGTCGTATGATCAGGTCTGCTCGAGCAAGCTGGACTTTGTGGAGAAGAATAGGGTTCTTGCCGAGCAGCTGGAGGCGGAGAAAGCCCAGGCAGCCACCCTTAAAGAAGATTCGTACAATTCTGGCTGGGCTACTGCGTATGAAGACGCCGAGGTTCAGATAGGCTATATTAGCCGTCTGAACTTCAAGAAAGGGTGGAACAAGGCCCTCGTGGCCGCTGGGGTGGATGTCGCATCTCCACTCTTTGACGAGCATGATCCAGGGCCAAAGTCGGTCATGGATGAGGACCCAGCCCCAACTGCTGAAGGCACCGATCCTGTTTCTCGGGCGACTCCTTCTGACGCTCCTTTGGTCGAGGAGGTAGTGGATACCCCTGCAGAGGGTAATGCCCCTGCTGATGCTGATAAAGACAAGGGTCCATCCACCGAGGTTGCTAAGTGATAGGGATTCTTTGTAACTTTTTCCTTTTTTGATCTGATGTAACCTCACTCATTATCAATGAAAAGACTTTATTTTTGTTATTCTGATCCCTTTCTCTTCTCTTTCTTTTATTTGTAGTTGGTTGATGTGGATGACTATATTCCTGTTACCTCCCAATTAGGTAGGACTCTGGGTCCTAATGCAAGCCCTGCAGTTCGCCAGGCTTTTGCTAGGCTTTACAGGTTTGCTAAGTCAAGGAACCAGAAATATAAGGATCAGTCCGAGCTGGTGGCCAAATTGAAGGACAGGCTCCAGGAAATGGAAGAGATCGGAGCTTCAGTGCAAGAAGAAGTTAGCGAGCTGAGAGCAAAGTTACTGGAGGCCACCGAGATCAATCAAGTCGTGGAGTTTCTTCAGCGGGAGAATGACGACCTGAGGCGGGAGGTCTCGAAGCTTAAGGAGCATTCGCCGAGCACCGCTTCGGCAGTCCTACAAGGCTCTTCCTCGTTGCAAGCTGCTCGGCCTCCCCTCCCGCGTGCTGGTAGGAGTACGCGGGGTAGGAGTAGAGAAGTTGAGGAGCAGCGTGAGATGGAAATGGAGGAGCTATGCTGCGATGTTCGGCGAGCTTATGTGACTGATGCTGGGCTTCAGAGGGATGTCACCCGACTGCGGCATCTATTCAAGTAGGGCCCTCGCCAAGTGTGGATAGATGGCTATGATCAGATCTGGCTGGATGCTCCCACAAGATTATCAGAGTTCGAGGAGCTTTCCTTCATCAGGGGGTGGTTGAGTGCTCTCAAAGAGTTGCAGGTCCCGAGAAACTCGATATTGTGGTATCGGCATGAGATGTCTCCCTCTACTCTGATGCCCAATCCATTCAGGCGAGATGATCAATGGATTCCCATCGATGCTATTCCCCGGCGATTACTGGAGTTAGACGTAAATGAGGTTGTGGAGGAGTTCGATCCTGCTCCTGATGATGGGAGGAGAGCTAAAGTTGCTGACTACCTTGCTCGGAGGCTTCCACCTTCTTGATTTTTTGTTTTTTAATAATTGTAAATGATTTGGGCGAGCTTTTCCGACTAAACATGTACTATTATTGTTTGTAAATGTAAAAGATTTAATGGAAAGTTTGAGTTTTGGGCGATTTTGCCGACTAAACGTGTTTATCCAATCTTTTTTATATTTTTGCAGCTTCACAATCTTTTTTATCTTGTCATGTGAGTGTCCGCCCAGTCCAGTATTAAGAATACCATTGTGCCCTTTCTTTACCTTTTATGTCGTGTCGTCACACTCCCTTAGGTCTAAGTGGGGCAATTGGCGAGGACACACCTGTTATTGGATGTCTTCATCCGGCCAGGATTTTGTTTAACCAAAGTAGGTTTGATGCCTAAGAATGCTCTGTAGGGCTTCATATATTGCCATAGGCAATGCTAAGAGGTCTGTCGTGCTTCATGACGATGACCTGAGGAGGGGTGTTCCCCTTCTATGTCAACCATTATACCTGTGATTTGAAAAGGATGTGCAATAACATATAATTGTTACTTTTTAGAGAGTGATCAACTGAGAGATTTTTATTGGTAAATAGAGAAATAAACTGTCTTTTCTCATAATGAGTACAATAAAAGATCTAATCAATTGAACTCCTAAAAGTATAATTTCTTGAGATTAGCTGCGTTCCATGCTCGTGGTATCTCTCTGCCCTCCATCGTTTTCAAATGATAGGCACCTTGCAGATCGTCTCTAATTATCTCATAAGGTCCTTCCCAGTTCGGTCCCAGTTTACCGTCTGATGGCTTCACTGTGTTTCCCAGGACCTTTCTTAGAACATAGTCCCCAACTTTGAATTTCCTCGGATTGACCCTTGTGATGTAGTGCTTCGCGAGCTGTTGCTGATAGCTCGCTAGTTTTACTAGTGCAAGTTCCCTACGCTCGTCGGCCAAGTCGAGTTCAGCGAGCAAAGCCTGATCATTCTGATTCTGCTCGACAATGTCGGATCTCATTGTAGGCAATCCTGCTTCTAATGGGATGACCGCTTCCATACCATATGCTAGTGAGAATGGCGTCTGACCTGTGGCTCGCCTAGGAGTCGTTCTGTATGCCCATAGGACATGTGGTAGCTCGGTAGTCCACGCGCCTTTTGCTTGCTCTAACCGCTTTTTTAATCCAGCGATCACTGTTTTGTTGGAAGCCTCAGCTTGTCCGTTGCTTTGAGGATAAGCTACCGAGCTGAAGTGGTGCCTGATCCCGTGTTGGTCGCAGAAGTCCCGAAAGGGGCCACTCTCGAACTGTGTCCCATTGTCAGTGATGATGGTTCTGGGGATCCCGAATCGAGTGATTATATTTCTCCATATGAACTTCATCATGTCAGCATCTCGGATGTTCGCCAGTGGTTCTGCCTCGATCCACTTGGTAAAGTAATCAGTGGCGACCAACAAGTATTTGCGATTGTCGGCAGCGGTGGGCAGTGGTCCCACAATGTCCATTCCCCACTGGGCGAAAGGCCAGGGGCTGGTCAGGGATTTTAATTCGCTGGCAGGCTGGTGGACCATGGGGGCATGAAGCTGGCATTTTAGGCATCTGCGGACATATACTGCGGAGTCCCTTTGCATATATGGCCACCAGTAACCTTCCTTTATTGCTCGGAAGGATAGAGACCTTCCTCCGACGTGACTCCCGCAGATTCCTTCGTGAAGCTCGTGAAGCACTGTCTTGACATCGCCTGGGTGGACGCATCTAAGGTAGGGGCCGGAGAAAGATCTTTTATACAAGTCGCCTCCCGTGGATAAGTGAAAGCGAGCAGCTTTGACTCTTATCTGGTGGGCAGTCCTCTTATCCTCTGGGAGCGTTCCGTTCTTCAAATAGTCTCTTAAGGGATCCATCCAGCTAGGGGCTGGTTCCAATTGGAGTATTTGTTTCGCTTTTGTCAGCTCGCAGTTGGGGTGAATGCTCGAGCAGCTAAGGAAATCGATAGGGATTATCCTTTTAAGGCTGGAATCAACTGCCGAGCTTAGGGCTGCCAAGGCGTCAGCGTGGCTGTTCTGCCCCCTGGGAAACTGTTGGATGTTGATTTCTTCAAAGTTCGTCATTAAGTTTCTTACTAAGGAGAGGTAGGCTGCCATCCTCCCATCCTTCGCGTTGTAGTCTCCACTTATCTGATTGGAAACTAGTTGCGAGTCTCCGAATACCTGTAAATATTTTGCTCCTAGAATTTGCGCCCTTTGGAGACCTGCAATTAAGGCTTCATATTCTGCTTCGTTGTTGGAGGCTGCAAATCCCAGCCTAATTCCTTGCTCGAGGATTGCATTTTCTGGAGTGATGAGAACAATTCCTACTCCTGCCCCCTTTGAGTTGGAGGCTCCATCAACGAATAGCTTCCAGCTTCCCCCTGTAGCCCGGCTGTTTTGTTCTGTTGGTTTAGGCTGGACGAAGGGTTCTTGGCCTGTGAATTTAGCTATGAAGTCAGCAAGGATTTGACCCTTGATAGCTGTCCTTGGTTGAAATTGGATGTCAAACCGGCCGAGCTCGACTGACCATTTAGACAGTCTGCCCGACAAATCCGCCTTCCTTAGGACAGCCTTGAGGGGGTGTGATGTAAGGACAATGATCGTGTGAGCTTCGAAGTAGTGCTTCAGTTTTCTCAAGGACATTACTAGGGCGAATGCGAGCTTTTCCAGTGGCAGGTAGCGCTGTTCGGCATCTAGTAAGGTTTTGCTCGCGTAATAGACTGGATGTTGGATCCCTGTGACTTCACACATTAGCGCTGAGCTGATAGTATGGCTGGATACAGAGAGGTAGAGGTACAAAGGGTCCATTTGCTGTGGTATGACAAGCAGTGGTGGGGAGCTTAGGTAGGACTTGAGCTCGCCTAATGCTTGCGAGCAACCTGGGGTCCATTCTACCGTTTTGCTGCCTTTCAAGAGTTGGAAGAAGGGCTTGCATCTCTCGGAGGATTTAGAAATGAAACGATTTAGAGCAGCGAGCATTCCAGTGAGCTTCTGTACATCGCGGATTGTGTGAGGAGGTTGCACCCGTTTAATTGCATCAATCTGGTCCGAATTTGCCTCTTTGCCACGCTTGCTGACCAAATACCCAAGGAATTTTCCAGACTGGACACCGAAGGAACACTTGCTCGCGTTGAGTTTCATTCGGTATTTCCTGAGGATTTCGAAGGTACGTGCCAGGTCCAAAAGGTGGTTTTCTTTCTCCTTGCTCTTGACGAGCATGTCGTCGATGTAGACCTCCATCGTGTCTCCCATCTGATTCTTGAACATTTTAGTAACCAGCCGCTGATAGGTTGCCCCTGCATTTTTTAGCCCAAAAGGCATGACCTTGTAACAGTATAAACCAACCATCGTGATAAACGCCGTTTTATCCTGATCTGGTGCGTACAGGGGAATCTAGTGATAGCCTGAGTATGCGTCCAGGAAACTCATTCGCTCGTGAGCTGCAGTGGCGTCTACTAGTTGGTCTATTTTTGGAAGAGGGAAGCTATCCTTGGGGCAGGCTTTGTTGAGGTCAGTGAAGTCTATGCAAACTCTCCACTTCCCGTTGCTTTTTGGAACTACCACTGGGTTGGATAACCATTTGGGGAATTGCACTTCCCGTATGGATCCTGCATCCAGCAGTTTTTTGACTTCTTGTTCTATTGCTTTGGCTTTCTCGGGAACAGTTCGTCGTGCCTTCTGTGCTATCGGCTTGAATGTGGGACTGACGTGCAACTGATGGCAGGCCATATTGGGATCGATTCCTGGCAGCTCATAGGGTTCCCAAGCGAAAACATCTATGTTGCTTCTGAGTAAGGTTAACAAATCCTTTTGCTCTTGGTCAGTGAGTGAGGTCCCGATCAGGAAGACTCTGCTGTTGTCGCCTTATCTAGCAATTACTTCTACCAGGTCCTCTACAACACGCTCGGAGGGGAGGAGCCTGGTCTCTTCCACTCCGGGCCTTCCATATTTTAATTGCTATTTGGAAGGGATTGCACCTTCCTCCACTTTCTCGCTGGTTTGAACGTCTTTTTTCTCTGGCTTTGGTCGGATGGCCGCTATGAAGCACTTTCTCGCCATCGCCTGGTCGCCATGTATCTCCATCACTCCTCGCTCGGTGACATATTTGAGTTTCTGGTGGTAGGTCGAGGAGACTGCCTTCATTGCATGAAGCCATCCCCTGCCGAGGATGGCTTAATATGGTGAATCGATGTCGACCACCAAGAATTCGATCATTTTCGAAACATTTCCAGCGAGCACTGGTAGTACTATCTTGCCCAGAGGCATGGTCATTTTTCCAGCGAAGCCAACCAGAGGAACAGTGGTTCCCTTCAGGTCGGTGATGTTCAACTTCAATATTCTGAACAGATCGATGTACATTACTTCGGATGAGCTTCCTTGATCGACGGAGCCTGTCGATATCAAAGTTGGCTATCCTGAGTGTAATGACTAAGGCATCGTGATGTGGGGTCCTCACTCCCACAAGATCTTCATCCGTGAAAACAATATGCTTGTTGTAGTTGATGTCCTCTGCTCGCCAGCGTTTTCCTGCCTGTGATTTCGCTGGATCTTTTTGAAAAGCTTGCATTACTGCTGTCAGCTTCTTTACCTCCATCCGAGCTGAGTTGCCCTGGATTTGCTTAACATCGGATGCTCCATGGATTACTGCGAATTCGTGTCCAGTGTCGTCTTCTAATACGTTGTCGGGTTTTGCCTCCTTGTGGACAGTCACTCTCTCTACCTTCCTTTCCACAAAGTCATTCAAATGTCCGAATTGGGCCAGCTCCTCGAGGTGGGAGTTAAGAGCCTTGCAGTGCTCGGTCTTATGTCCTCCCTCTTTGTGGAAGGTGCATCTCAGCGCATTGTTTCTTTTCGATGGGTCTCCTCCCATTTTTCGGGGCCATTTGATGAACGGCTCATCCTTGATCTTAGCGAGAATTTTGTAAATTGGTTCTTTGAAGACCGTGTTGACCGCCTGGAACGACTTTGCAACGTCAGGGCTTCCTCCGTTTTTGGGTCCATTCTTTCTCCCATTCTTTCCTCCTTTTTTCTGGTTATCAACTTTCTCACTTCCCTTCGTGGCAAGCTTGGCTCGACCGTTCTCACCTACGTTAAGGCGGGTGACATCTTCCACCTTTGCGTATTTCTCAATCCGATAAATCAGGTCATCAATGGTGGTTGCTTCCTTCTTTGTCAAGGACTGGTAAAGGAGGGAAGAGCTAGGTAGCCCAATTTTGAATGAAGCCACTGCCACCTCTTCCGCGCAGTCTTCGACTTCGTTGAATAACTCCCAGTACCTCTTCGCGTAGTCTCGAAGTGTCTCCTGAGGAGTTTTCTTCATCGTCAATAGAGCATCCATCCTTTTGGGATGGGAGCTGCTGGTGATGAATCGGGCCGTAAAGAGCTCGTCCAGGGATTTGAAATTTCTGATGGATCGGTGAGGGAGTTTCTCGAACCATTTTTGGGCCACGTCATGGAGGCTCGAGGGAAAAATACGGCACATCAGTGCATCTCGGTGATTCCAGAGGGTCATAGCCTGCCGGTACTGCCTGACATGATCAATGGGATCAGTCTTCCCGTCGTAAATCTTGAACCTTGGAATAGCAAACTTTTTGGGATCTTCTTCTTCTTCAATTTCCCTCGTGAAGGGCGATTTCATCTGGGTCTTGAGGGCTCTCCTGGTGAGTTCTCTGGTTGACCTGGTGCCGCGGTGAGCTGGATGTTGGTCCATTTCTCTGCGGACTAGGTTCCGTATGTTGTCGTCGCTGCGAGCAGGGCTCTGATAGCGGCGAGCTTTTATCAGTTGCTCGCGGAGGTCGTCGTCTGAGTCGCCACCTTCGAACCCTTGATATTACCGCCTAGGGCTCCTTCCTCGGCTGCAAGATTTGCTCGCCTGAGGGCTAGGAGTGCGATAGGGGCGTCTCCTGGTATCAGGACGTAGTTCTTTTTTCAGTTTTTCCAGTCTTCTTTTTCAGGCGAGCATTCTCAGCCTCATACCTGCGAGAAGACTCCCTCTGCTCGTGGAGCCTTGCCTCGTATGCATCGATCAATCTGGATATCTGAGTGGACCTTGCTGGTCCTTGACTTTCTTCTGAGGCTGGCCTTTCTAAGCGAGCCCCTTGATCTGAACGTCGGACTTCAGACCTAATCCTGCGAGGAGCGGGTAGCTCCTGAATATCTCCTGCTTGAGGAGCGTTGCTGCTGTGACCAGACATCTTAGATTTTTTCTCGGTGTGGGCTCTTCTCAGGGAAAGATAAACGTTTCCTACAGACGGCGCCAATTGTGGTGACAATTATTATGCAACACAAATAAATATGAAAGAGGTAGCAACCACGAAAAGACAAATAAAAAGCCAATCACACAACAACGGGAGTACGTGGTTCAGCAAAGAAGTGCCTACGTCCACGGTGGTTCAGTCAGTGTTATTTCTCTATATTCTGAAGAATAAGTACGGAGAATACAACTTGTCCTCTGCCCCAGACTTAGGGTTTTATTTATACATGTATGTGTTGGAGTAGTGGGGGTGATGGGTTCCTTCTTATTAGCCATCTCCCCTACATGGAATCGTGTTTCCCCACAACTTCCCTTCATGGGATCGTGGGGTAATTGGATTAATACGAAGGTGATGGGCCTGGGCTTTGGGCCGCTAGGGAGAGGCTACTCGTCCAGGCCTATGGTGCTAAATTCAGGGTCCCCACATAACCCTTGATGAAATCACTGATAAGGCATATATATTACTAATTATGTCTTTAACTTGAGTTTAATTTTGGACGTCAGGCACATTTTATTTGTAATACAATGTTTCAAGTATTACATACTGTGTTCCAATAGTTCAATAGAAGCAAGCAACTACAGATTGTACAGGTAGTATGTTTTTAGATTTTTATAACATATTATTCTCATTTCCTAAGAAGTATCATTATATAAAAATGGTACATAAACATTCTGATGCATTAAATTAAAATATTGGCAATCCTTTTATTTTTCTAGGGAAATAGGATCACAGTAACACCACTACTTAATTAAATATATTCAGCTGCTATATTTGGTTCAATAACTGAAATTGATGCTTGGATATGCCTTGATTGCATACTTACATGATAGAAGTATGATTCTATGTGTACTATCTTTCACATTTTGACGTCCGAGTTCACCTGCTCAGTTGCTTATTGTTGTGCTTAAATGGCACCACGCCCAAACAAAAAAAGGAAATATGCAAGATGATGAAAACTAAGGAAATTATTGTCCTTATTATTGTGCGGAGTATGTTCCTTCCTTATTTTTTGATACTTTGCCTTTAGTATTTTAACAATGTTGAAAACAAATACTAGCTTAAAATTTTTAATGTCATTATTTGTGTATTCACTTTTCTCACATGGACTATTACTTGGCAGGGTCTGTTTACGAGTTTAAGAAAACTATTAAATGGTTATCCATGGGAGGCAACACTGCAGTTGAATTTCAACTTTTGAATGAATGTTGAATTCAGGTAGAAACTGAGTGTATGCAAGTAAAAAAATGATTTTGAATAAGTATTGAATTTCGTAGCTTCGTAGGTGCTTTTATGGGTTTTGTTGTTTTATTTATAGTTTGGTAGGTATTTTTGTTTGAAATGAGTGTTGAATTTCAGAGTATTATTTATAGTTTTGTAGGTATTTTTTGTTTGGAACTATTGCAAACAATTGTTCTCAATGCTCTGCTATAAATGTTAAATACATTTATTATTCTCAATGTATACAACAAACATAGTTCTACAGTACTTTTAGCTCTACTCTCTTTTTTATACAATAAATGTTGAATGCCCAAGCATTATGTGTGTGTGACCACGCCATGAGGAGAAGGCAGAAATATGCATGGCATGCAGAGCAGGGGCAGTGCTGCTAGTGCAACACCTGATCAGCGCCAAGTATGGGGTAAGTACTGTTTATGTGATCCGCGTCAAGTATGCCCTTATTTTTCATTGCTTCTTTCACATTATTTCTTAGTTGGATTATTGATGTTAATGTCACTTATGTTCTTAAAGAACTTTTTGTTATGTTAAGCTAAGCACTTTAAACTTCAGTTGAATTAAGCACTTTTGGAGCTAAATGAAATTTGATGGAATGTATATGTTTGATTAAAAGGTAAGAAAACGAAGACTGAAATGAAGTTTAAGCAAATTTAGTAAATGGTAGGATAAAAAAGTTTGGTGAGAGCATGATTAAAATAAAGAATCTGCTCAAAATTCATAACATGTTAGTAAAAATTAAAGGCCAATCATTTATGTTATGTATAGTAAAATATAAATATCAATACCAACTATTAAGTATTTATGTTTGGATGCCATTTCCCCTATTTTGAGATACTATATCCACTATTCTATTATGTTTCATTTATTTATTTTGTATGTGTATTTTTTTTGTTCAAGACATGTGACTTATTAGCATTCAAACCATTAAGTTTTTTGAGAATCTTGATGTGTATATTACTCTTCGCATGTACATATTGAAAAGCAACAATAACCAAAACATCAATGTTTTAATTCAGTAAGGAGATTCTTAGGCATACCTCGTGCAGATCCGAGCACATATTTGGCGACGATCAGGTATGTTTGCTCAAATCAAGTGGGGTCAAGACATACAAGCATTCAAAATATTTAGACAAGGAGGTTTGGATCTTAATATTAAATCTATTGACTTCCAAATCTATTAATTTATCATTTAGTGGTCCAAGTTTTATAATGATGCAATTAATGATAGTTGTTTAGTGGTTCAGGTTTTATAATGTTGCAGATAATGATATTTCTTTTTAATTTTTATTGGTTTTCTCCGCTCAAATTAGGAGTAATACATATTATTAGTTATTTTTCATTTAATGATAGTTCTTTGTATTTAATAGTTGGGCGAAAAAATTTCTTCAATTATAATGTGGGTTCGCTAATGCTTTGGATCTTCTTCCTCGCAGAACTTCGAGTACCGATCGGTGTCCATAAATAGGGTACTGCGCTATGAGATACAGCAGCCCCAACTTCTTCTAATTCAACTTACACACTTTGAAGCATGGGTACTTCACTAGAGGCCTTCATATAAATATCGGATACTCCAAGACACAGAGAGGCATACACTATACCATGGATATGTGTCCAACTATTTCCACATGACGTGTCGAACAAATTAGGCGGGAGACACAATGGGGACCTGGGGGGCATGGCACAGAGACACTAGGACATGGTAAGGACATGCACTGTACATGGCGGAACTTTACTGGCACAAAGACACTAGGACATGGTAAGGACATGCACTGTACATGGAGGAACTTTACTGACCTTACATGTGTCTCCTTTTACATTTATTCATTTAGTTTCAGTGGTGGGTACTTCACATTGTGGGCAGTCACTACTATAGCATGGGGTACAAATTGGATCAGTTTAACTTAATATTGATCGAAAGCTAGAAAACAATTGAGGGTGTGTTTCTTGGCATGTTTACAAATGATAGTCTCATGGAAAAGGTTGAAGAAATAAACTTGAAGTTGAACACGATCATATCGGGAGTGGAGTTCAACTGTTTCACCCTTCTAACCTACATTAATTTGGCCAAGCTCAAGAAACTACATTTGATGCTATCATTAGAAGAAAGAAGGAAACCAACAAACTGATATAGAAATGGTAATTTATACTTCATATTTACTCTGATTTAGGTCTTAAAATTTTGTAGCCAGGGAGAGGTTGAGGTTTAATCTTGAATATGACCATCGAAACAATAAATTTGACTTTTCATATATGCTATTTTTGGGAGTGACATTTCATATATGTTATTTTTGCTCATATTTCGTAGAGACGTGTTTTGTATTGGTGTTACTAATTTTGTATTAATTCTACTATTACATCACCGAATGATCTTACTGTAGATTGAAATTTTGGACTGATCTTTTGAGGCTTATAAGAGACATTAAACTCAAGCATTTCTACATCAGAGTTTTCTACCGAATCAGGTTTCAATAAACTAACCTTCATCCTGATGAATATTATCTTTCTAGTCCCATTCTCACCCAACAATACAATGATGTGCAATAGATCTGCAATGGAAATTCGTATATGTCTGCTTAAAATCAGAATTTTGTATATGATCTGCAATGGAAATTCATAACCATTAGAATTTTGTTTTGAATTATCCTTAGTAACCATTAGAATTTCGCAATTATGTACTTATGAAATTTTTTTCGTTTTGCGATTATCGACTTTTGAAATTTACGTTGTGCCTTTAGGCATGGGCATATATATATATATATATATAGTGACTTGGGAGATGTGTAAGGCTCGTAATTATTCCGTGTGATGGATGATTGTTATATCATTCATATGGTGGAGGGTATTTTAGTAGATGCATTCAAAACTTATCCATTCAAGTGTGGAATCACCCAGCACAAGCATGACCTATTCTATGAGTTTCACAATAACATTGTGTGATGTAGTTAACTTAGTTATATTAGGTAGTTTATTTTCTTATTACTTTTATGGATCCGTAGTATAACCTACTCTTTTGTTTGTTTGAACTAGTTTTCAATTGTAAGCCATCAAGGAGAGCAAATCATATGATAAGTGTTTACTACCCATGATAAATATGTAATTTTACTACATACGGAAAAACATTTAATCGAATTTATTTGAAAAAAAAATCTTTTAATCAGACTAATTAGCAAACATCTTACTTACATAAATGAGACATATTAGTCAAATTTTCATAATTTATGTGATGCATCCAGATATCACAGCATCTGGTGCGAGTATATTAGCTGCCACCACTCCCTTTACTCACCTTAGGGACAAAGGCTTTGTCATAGGTTCTGGAACATCAATGTCCACTCCTCACATCTCAGGCATTGTGGCCCTCATCAAAGCAGTACATCATAATTGGTCTCTTACAGCTATAAAATTAGCCCTTATGACAACATGTACATTTTTTACTCTAAATGTCACCTCGACCATCGTATAATTTAAGAATAATTATACAATATCCGCATAGTTTGTGTAACACCACAAACATTCCTCGAGTTTGTATAAAGTTTACTATCTACAAATATTAAGTCTTCGATATTTACTAATGATCCAAAATCTTTATGCAGCACGCAACACTGATGAATATGGCCTTCCAATATTTTTCGAGGGAAATCCTATTGATGCATTCGATTTAGGTGTTGGTATTGTAAACCCAAATGAAGCAATGCACCCAGGTTTAGTTTATGACATGGACAAAACAGATTATATAAATTACCTTTGCGCTATGGGCTTCAGAAAAGCTGTTATTTCATGGTTAACAGAGCAACCCACGAAGTGCCCCTAAAAAAATCCATCTCTTCTTGATGTGAACCTACCTTCCATAACCATACCGTATTTAGGAAATTATACTTTCCATGTCTAAGGTATTGTTTATTGATTTAATTCTTAGTGCTCCCTATTTTTTATATTCACGTGAAATTTTAATTTGGAATTCGCATTAGATTTCTAAGTTTAACCTTGTAAAATAGAATGAATTCTAAATATTTTGGTTTATAATAACATATCTCATCCAACTAAAACAGAACAATGATTTTAACAGACTCTCATTGGTAGTGTCGTTTCATCTTCTACCGATAGGAATGCTGAAGTGGTAGAAGCTCCGATTTTATTTTTTATACACTTGGAGATGAGACGGTGAGTACTGACAGTGGCCTCTTGAGGGAACTAGTGACAATGCTCTTATCGACACGATTTTATTGCCATACTAATAAGGTTGTGGCATATGTATATTTGGATACAATAACTAGATGTATGAAGTTTTTTAAGGAGAATACTCAATATATACGGTTGGTGTTCTTGCTTCCTTTCTTGATGAGTGTTTGTTTATGTCGAACATATCATGAAGTCTTGCATGAAAGTGTTTGGATATAATTGTTATATTTTTAGCTATTTTTATTGTTTTTTATATGTGAGGTTGGTGGTATGTGGTGGATAATTTTTATTTTTTTAATATTTTAATTTATGTAAGTGTTCATAACACTTACAAAATGAACATTGTTTTCCTTACATATAAATATTTGTAAGTGTTTTGAAGTGTTACAAACAATATAACCATTATAAATATTTCCTTACATTTTGCAAGTGTTTATAACTGTTGTAAATTTAAAAAGTTTGCTGAATTTTGCAAGTGTTCTAAACACTCGCAAACAAATTTTGTAAGTGTTTTAAACACTTGCAAAAGTTTAATATGCAAACTTACAAAGTTTTTTGTAACAGTTGTCTGAATCAGATGTGTTCGCAATGAACACTTGCAAATGACATTTGCAACGGTTTTGAACACTTATAATTTTTTTGCAACGCGCCGATTTGCAAGTGTTTAAAACACTTACAAATCGGATATTTTGGTGTAGTGCGTCACCTTGTAGTTGGAAGTGCCCTCACGATTCCCCAAAAAAATGATGATTACGTACACGTATGACGATTATTGAAGTGACGGTTCACTGTAAAGAAAAGGATAATATTTACCACTGTGCCCTTAGGGAACTCAATGATCAAAATACCCTTTAATTTTAGGAATATTTATAAAACTTCCATTCGATCAATCCAATAAATACTCCAGCACAAAAATTTGTCAAAATCAGCAGTCGACCTAGACACAACAAAACCCAACGACCTCAAAGCGACATTGAGCTTTGTGGACAATTGTGGGGACCAGAGTTATGATGGCACATGACCTGCACGTGTTTGACACAGGCCCACAAGCTTCTTGCACATCAAGTTAATTAAGAATCTAATTTACATAGGATTCCCGCATATATATTCCTTGGAACGACTTAAGTTGATAAGAGATAGGTCCGAACATCTAGAGATAGATATTAGCGAAGCTTAGGACTCTCTGAAGCTCCTCTATAAATGTAAACCCTCCCCTTCTTGAGAGGGTCATCTGAGATTGTAATGTCGCGCAGTACTACAACTCCGTCGATTTATTTTTTAAGTTAATAAGAGAGCAAACCCCAAACCCCGTGGACGTACGGACGTTGCCGAACCACGTACATTCTTGTGTTGTGTGATTTTTATCATCATCCTTGAGTATTTTTCTTATTTAGCTTGTGTGCGTTAAATATAAATATTGTAGGAAATTATCACCTATAATTGTTTATCATCCAGCAATTCATTGTATTGGCTAGATGCACAACACACAACTAGTATTGCTATAAATTCCTACTATAGCGCATTAGGAAAAACCATCATATTTAAATCATATGGTATTTTATATTAGACATGATTAGTTTTAATAAAATTACATGTTATTTTACTTAGTCACATGACTAAAAATATAGAGATCCACTTGCCAGAGTTTAGTTGCTTGGTTTCTAATCACTAGTCTGCAAAATCATTTGTGGTGCAAAATTATATACTTGATCTGATCTTAGTATTTACCACACCACTTTCTATCACGGATCTTAGTATTTACCACACCACTTTCTATCACGGCACCTCTACGCGTTTTTTTTTTGTGTATGTGTGGGTGGGGGTGGGGGGGTGGGGGGGGGGGGGGGTAGGGCTAGGGATGGGATGAAGTAAGGGTGATAATATGGGTGACAAACATGTTTTGGTTTGGGGGATGAAGTAGGGGTGACAAATAGTATTTTTGGGCCATGTGTTGTCCCAACAAAATATGACATAAGAAGATCTAATAAAACACAATCATGACAAGATATTATTTTTTCTAACCAAACAAGAACTAAACTCATGAAAAATATGATAACACATGTTTAATACAATTCATAAATTTCACACGTGATTAAATAATACTGGACACTACCATATGGTTCTTGTATGACTAAATTATTAAGAATCCATGGTTTTCAATTTTCAATAAAGCAAACCCAAACTAAACTTGTTCGTAGCAAATGAGCAACCAATTTAGCACAATACAGATAAACATCATAAAGAAAATTATACATTGTCACAATAATTCGTATCTAAGTCAAGTAGTTGGTAACTATTTTCAAAGTACTACAAATCGAACTTTGGTAATAAAACTACAATAATTGACCTTCTAAGTATCATAGAATAATGCATAATGATAAAAGCTATCGTATAGATCTCATAAAATCAGGATATTTGATACTGAAAAATAACATAAACTATGGAGACAAAGTCCGTGATTATTGTTGTAGCAGCAGTCAATAATTAAATGTAGAATTAAAATTAGGAACGAAATTACCCAATTTTTGGAGCAAATAAATATGGGGCAGAAAAGTATAAGAAATCCCGAACTGGATAGTCAAGAACACGGCTGAGTCGCGGACAATGTCGCTCTCTTTAAGGTGTTTCGCGGCTCTGCCCAAAGTGTGCTGATAGTCTCGAAGCCCCGCCACCCCCAGGATAAAACAGCCTCCAAAATTGAAATACGGATTGATAAAGCACAAGAATCAATCTGGTCTGTGTACACCCATTCTGTATAATAATTGCTCGATCAAGATAAATATAAATAATCTGGGAAAGATTATATATTTCTGTGTCGTTATAATTATTCAGGGAATGAATAATTATTTCTGTAAAAAATTCGGAGGTTGGAAAATGAGAACTGTTTGCAGAAAATTTTTGGGAGATAACTCTATGTTAAAAACGGAGGCTACAACCTCTTTTATGGGGCAAAAAGAAAAGAGACGTTGGTAAACAACGTGGAGAAAAATCTGGAAATAGTGGACAACTCGGTTGAAGAAATCAACACGGAACAAAACACGTTTTAATTTTTCGAAATTAATTAACGTTAAAAATTAATTGTTAAAGCACAAAATCGTTAATTTATTTGTCCAAAAAATTATTTCTTATTGAGCCCAAGCCCAAGACCTAGGACCCGGACACGGGCACGGGCACGGGCATGGGCCGAGACGGACGGACGGCGGCGGCGGCGCGCGCGCGCGTGTGTGAGTTGGCCCATTGGGTCTGCCCCACATACCCACAAAACATTGAATGCCCAAAGGGCTGAACCTTTGTTCCCAAAAAATTGTAAATATACACAACACAATTGAACTCTCCCACCGATGTGGGACACGGAGAGAAACAATTCTATGTTTTGCAACTTAAAATAACAGCTGTCTTCGACAGCTGTTTCCAACAATCCCCCACTTGCAAAACTTGAAAATATTTTATCGAGCAATAATTCATAGAATTGTGCATAAGCAAAGGTGTCTTTCGACTTGAACCTTTACATAGTAAAGATGATTCAGAATATACTAGAGTAACCGTAGTTTTGAACTCTATCTCGGACAACATCCCACACACAACCCTACTTGGGTGTAAGTCTAATAGCTAGCACGTTGCGGCCATGTGCTTCTATCCCAGTATAGTGAACGCTCTAGGAATTTTCCCAAAATATCCATAGGAAGCGGCCACACTTCCACATTCACATAGGTGAGTCTATCAAGAATACTCCTGTAGCTAAGTACCCCACTCAAAATAGAGCTATAGATCTCATTAAGAGTTATCATAACTCATCCTTAACTCGCTTAAGGATATCATGCTCCTTAGGGATGGACTCGGAGTAAAACCCCGTTCTATTTTAATTAATAATCGCATGATTCAACCCATATCACTTGTGACTTGTTATTACCCTTTGAACATATTTCTGGGATATCCAGTCCATATGTTTGGTTACCATCACAAATGACTCATTAATCCAAGGGCTTTAGTCCCATCCCTTTCGTGATGTTCCACACCTTCTCCCTAGCTAGTCCTTTCGTCAAAGGATCAGCTAAGTTCTGTTCAGACCGTATATGATCCACCCTCACAGCACCCGTAGAGATAAATTCTCTAACAGTACTGTGCTTACGATGTATTTGTCGTTTCTTACCGTTATAATAATGGTTCTCAACTTTTGCAATAGCCGCGGTACTATCACAATGAATCAAAACGGTTGGTATCGGTCTTTCCCATAAAGGGATATCTGACAGGAGGTTTCTTAACCAACCTGCCTCTTCACTAGCAGTAGCTAGTGCTATCATCTCAGACTCCATAGTGGATTGAGCCAAAATAGTTTGTTTCTTAGATTTCCAAGAAACTGCACCACCAGCGATGCTAAATATATATCCACTAGTAGCCTTAGAATCATCAGATAGGGTGTTCCAATCTGCATCACTAAATCCTTCAAGGACAGCGGGATGCTTATTATAGTGTAATCCGAGGTTCATCGTCCTTTTAAGGTACCGCATGACCCTCTCAATAGCATGACAATGCTCCATACTAGGTCTACTAGTAAATCTACATAGTACTCCCACAGCATAAGCTATGTCAGGTCTAGTGCAATCTGTAGCATAACGTAAGCTACCAATAATGCTTGCATAAGCATTTTGGTTTACACTGTCGCCACTGTTCTTAAATAACTTTACACTAGGGTCAAATGGAGTACTAGCAGGTTTACAGTCAAAGTAATTATATTTCTTTAGAACTTTCTCAATGTAATGAGATTGATCCAAAGAAAGTCCCTTTTCTGACCTAGTAATATTAATTCCTAATATTACACTAGCTTCACCCAAATCATTCATATCAAAGTTGGCACATAATAATGATTTAACATTTTCTACGGCATGAATATTGGAACCAAATATAAGAAAGTCATCAACATAAAGACATATGATAGTGCAAATGTTCTCAACATATTTATAATAAATGCATTTGTCACTTTCATTAATTTTAAACCCATTAGAGATGACTAGGCTATCAAATTTATCATGCCATTGTTTAGGTGCTTGTTTGAGTCCATAAAGAGATTTATCTAATTTACATACTTTATTTTCTTGACCGTGTACAATAAAACCTTCAGGTTGATCCATATAAATCTCTTCTTCTAATTCTCCATTTAAAAATGCAGTTTTAACATCCATTTGGTGTACAATTAAATCATTTAATGCAACTACAGCAAATAGTACACGTATAGACGTTATTCTAGTCACGGGTGAAAATGTGTCAAAAAGTCTACATTTTCTCTTTGTCTAAAACCTTTAGCAACAAGACGTGCCTTATATTTTTCAACAGTGCCATCAGGTTTTAATTTCTTTTTAAGAATCCATTTACACCCAATCGTTTTACATCCAGGAGGAAGGTCCACTAAATGCCAAGTTTTATTTGTTTCCAAAGAATCCATTTCATCATTAATAGCCTCTTGCCATAAATCGGCATCTAAAGAAGATAAAGCTTCTTGAATAGTGTTAGGATCCTCCTCTAAAGTGTAAGCATAAAAGTCGGGACCAAAATCTTTTTCTACACGAGCCCTTTTACTTTTTCGAATTTCTAAAATGGATTCATTATTTTCTTTATTTTTATTTAAAGAAATATTAGTGGATGACTCGCCCCCACTATTCCTCAATTTAAAAGGAAATTTATCTTCATAAAAATCGGCGTCATTTGATTCAATAATTACTTGATTTTTCAAGTCATAAAATCGGTATGCTTTGCTATTAATAGCATAGCCTATAAAAGCGCACTCATATGCTCTACTCGCCAATTTAGACCTTTTAGGGTCGGGTATACGTACATAGTCTAAGCACCCCCACGTTCTAAAGTATGATACGTTGGGCTTAATATTTTTTCAAATTTCATAAGGAGATATTTTCATTTTAGTCTTAGGAATTCTATTAAGCACGTGACACACAGTCAAAATAATTTCACCCCACCAATGTGAGGCAGCCCCTGAATTTAATAAAATAGCCACAACTAATTCAGTTAATGTCCTATTTTTTCTTTCGGCTTTACCGTTCATTTCGGGCGAATAAGGGGAAGTTTTTTTGTAAATAATACCGTGGGTTTTATAGAATTCAATAAATGGTCCAGAATCATATTCTGTGCCTCTATCACTACGTAACCTTTTTATCTTCCGATTAAATTGATTTTCAATTTCATTAAGAA
This sequence comes from Sambucus nigra, assembly GCA_949130495.1. Lineage (NCBI taxonomy): Eukaryota > Viridiplantae > Streptophyta > Magnoliopsida > Dipsacales > Adoxaceae > Sambucus > Sambucus nigra. The sequence goes on from OX422208.1 coordinate 194,838,881, forward strand.
AAATTTTAAACATGTCAAACGCTTCACTTTTATTTTTCATTAAATACACAAATGAATAATCGAAACAATCATCAATAAAAGTTATAAAATAACGTTTGACATTTCTAGTTGTGACACCATCCAATTCACAAATATCTGAATGAATTAAATCAAGTGGTTCAGATTCTCTAAAAACAGATTTATGTGGTGTCTTAGTGATTTTTGCTTGACTACACCATTCACATTTTTCAAAATCATTTAATGATAATTCGGGAATTAATCCTAAATTGCTCATATTTTTAACAAGTCGTTTATTAACATGACAAAGCCTAGCATGCCAAACATTAAATGAACAAGTAATATAAGCAGAAGGAGAAATTTTATTCATTGCATCAACATTCAATTTAAACATCCCATCAGTGGCATAACCCTTACCTACAAAAATTCCATTTTTGGTCAAAGTAAATAAATCAGCACCAATAGTTTGAGTAAAGCCAACTTTGTTGAGAAGATAGCCCGAAACCAAATTTTTCCTTATCTCGGGAGTGTGAAGAACATCTTTGAGGATAACAGTCTTTCCCGAAGTGAACTTCAATTCCACATTTCCAGTACCAGCAACCTCAGTGGAGTGAGAATCACCCAACAACACCTTCTTATCTGCAGTCTCAGAATAAGTCTTAAACAGACTACGGTCATAACAGATATGGCGGGAAGCGCCAGTATCCAACCACCACCCTTCGGCACCGCTAACCATGTTGATTTCTGAAATCATAGCACATAGGTCCTCTTCGGTCAATTTCTCTTGTGCTTGTGGCACATTGCGACATTTGCGAGCCATATGGCCAGACTTGCCACACATAAAACAGAGAAACTGTCCCGAGTTGCTAGACTGTCCATTTCCAGGGTTCTTATACTTATTCTGAGTCTGAGTCTGATTTTTAAAGTTCTGGTTGTGGCTCTTTTTCTGATTTTTCATATTTTTTCCGTTTGTCTTTAAAACAACTGGAGTGTGGTTCTTTTTCTGATTTTTGTTGTTAGACACAACAAGAATTTCATCTTTATAGTCCTGTTTTCGGGATTCCTCCTCAATTCTCAATTTAGTAATTAATGACTCTAGTGAAAATTCTTTAGACTTATGCCTCAAAATATTTTTAAACTCTTTGAACAGTGGAGGCAATTTATCAATAATTACATCCACCTGAAATTGCTCATCTAAAGCCATGCCCTCGGAAATAATTTCATGGGCAATCATTTGCAAATCATGGGTTTGACCAACAACAGATTTGTCATCCGTCATTTGAAATTTCAAATAACGGCTGACGGCATATTTTTTAGCACCCGCCTCCTCCGTGTCATATTTTTTAAAAAGTGCGTCCCAAACATCTTTCGCAGTTTTATAATTGGCATAATAGTCATAAAGTTCGTCACTTAGAGCATTCAGAATATAGTTCTTGCACAAAAAATCATTTTCCTCCCAAGTTCTAATTGTTTTGCTTTCCTCAACAGTAGGTGAATTATTTACTACGGGTTGTCAAATTGAACACATGATGCGACTTTTTTCGTAGTTAAATAAAATAGCAATTTTTTGCTCCAACGTTTAAAATGGGTGCCTTCATATTTGAAAGGCTTATTTAGGTTACTTGAGTTAATTTCGTCCATGGCAGAATATAGAACACCTTAAAATTGTTGTAGCAGCAGTCAATAATTAAATGCAGAATTAAAATTAGGAACGAAATTACCCAATTTTTGGAGCAAATAAATCTGGGGCAGAAAAGTATAAGAAATCCCGAACTGGACAGTCAAGAACACGGTTGAGTCGCGGACAATGTCGCTCTCTTTAAAGTGTTTCGCGGCTCTGCCCAAAGTGTGCTGACAGTCTCGAAGTTCCGCCACCCCCAGGATAAAACAGCGTCCAAAATTGAAATACGGATTGATAAAGTACAAGAATCAATCCGGTCTGTGTACACCCATTCTGTATAATAATTGCTCGATCAAGATAAATATAAATAATCTGGGAAAGATTATATATTTCTGTGTCGTTATAATTATTCAGGGAATGAATAATTATTTCTGTAAAAAATTCGGAGGTTGGAAAATGAGAACTGTTTGCAGAAATTTTTTGGGAGATAACTCTATATTAAAAACGGAGGCTACAATCTCTTTTATGGGGCAAAAAGAAAAGAGACATTGGTAAACAACGTGGAGAAAAATCTGAAAATAGTGGGCAACTCGGAACAAAACACGTTTTAATTTTTCGGAATTAATTACGGTTAAAAATTAATTTTTAAAACCCAAAATCGTTAATTTATTTGTCCAAAAAGTTATTTCTTATTGAGCCCAGGACCCGGACACAGGTCGGGCCGGACGGCCGGCGGCGCGCGTGCGTGTGTGACTTGGCCCATTGGGTCTGCCCCACATACCCACAAAACATTGAATGCCAAAAGGACTGAACCTTTATTCCCAAAAAATTATAAATATACACAACACAATTGAACTCTCCCACCGATGTGGGACACGGAGAGAAACAATTCTATGTTTTGCAACTTAAAATAACAGCCGTCTTCGACAGCTGTTTCCAACAATAATTGTTTCAAAAAAGAATAAGTTCTAGAAGAAAATTATATAAATTTTGAGTAACACAAATAATTATTAATAACAAATCTCGATTTCGGAAGTCTTTCAAATCAAAGGAGTTCAAAATCATCAACACACATTAATATGTTTTGATTCATACAACCATTAATTAATCATGGAACATGAGTGTCTAATCTCTCCTTCATCACCTGTTTTAACTCCAATGCTGGCGAGCTTCAGGAACGAGTGGGCCCAACTCTGATAAAAACTAGGCTGGTCATTTGCAAATTCAACTACCTTGCTCATGGTTCTTGAATCATTAAGTAGAACAGAATCAGTGTGGAAGAGACCCTTGTGGGATAATATTTCCCTATAGTATTGGTTATAAAAAAGGAGAGGAGTTTTGGATATGCTTGCTCCCAGCGGACACTGTTGGGTGACCTCAGCTGCGTACTCTGCGTCTACTGCTGCGTCAATGAGCGTGAGCTTTCCATTTGAATCGACTTGAAACCGATCGCTAAGGGGCTCTTTGGTCGTGGAAAAATGAAATTGTTGTCTAGAATACGTTTTTTTGTGGAGATAGAAAAATAGAGAATTTGTTCAAATAAGGTATTTTTTTAAATTGAAAAATAATTTTTTATTTTTTTATTTTTTCACAAAAAATGGAAAATGTTTTTTTTAAATTTTATTTTTTTTGTTTTAAAAGAGGGCTCTATTTCTCTCATTCCATTTTAAAAGTGGAGATCATATATTTCATATTACTTATCCAACATACACATGGAGACCCATTTCTCTCACCACGTTTTTCTCATCTTTCCTTGTGGAAAAGAATTGTCACACCCAAAAAATTGATAAAAACTCTAGAAAATATAAAAAAAAGATCAAAAATTTAATAGAACCCAAAAAATAAGGAAAAAAAATACTGTAAGTGAATAAAAAGTTAAAAACCCAATAAAAAGTTAAAAACCCAAAAATAATGAAAAGAATCCAGAAAGTGAATAAAAACTCAAAAATAATGAAAACAATATAGATAGTGAATAAAATCCCAAAAATAATGAAAAAAAACCATAAAATGAATAAAACCCAAAAATAATGAAAAAAATACAAAAAGTGAATAAAACCCCCAAAATAATGAAAAAATGAATAAAAACCCAAAAAAATGAAAAAAAAATCCAAAAAGTGAATAAAAACCAAAAAATAATGAAAAAAAAATACATAAAGTGAATAAAACCCAAAAAATAAAGGAAAAAAATCAGAAAGTGAATAAAAAACCCAAAATAAAGAAAAAAATCCAAAAAATGAATAAAAACCCCCAAATAATGAGAAAATTCCAGAAAGTGAATAAAGCACCAAAAATAATGAAAACAATCCAAAAATGGATAAAACCCCAAAAATAATGGAAAAAAAATCCAAAAAGTGAATAAAAATCCAAAAATAATGAAAAAAAATACATAAAGTGAATAAAACCCCCAAAATACTGAAAAAATCCAGAAATGAATAAAACCCCAAAAATAATGAAAAAAAAATCCAAAAAGTGAATAAAAACCCAAAAATAATGAAAAACAATACAGAAAGTCAATAAAATCCCAGAAATAATGAAAAAAATCCAGAATGTGGATAAAAAAGAAAATAAATATTAACCCCAAAATTAATTTTTAAAAAACCTAGAAATTTATTAAAAAGTAAGAAACTTATTAATTAAGAAAACAAATAACAGAAAATTAAAAATACACTCAGAAAATTAATAAAGATAAAAATAAATAAATAAAATGATGAAAAAAATACATAAAATAAATATTAGTCCCAGAATTAATTTAAAAAAATAAAAAATAAAAATAAAAACCTCAGGAAATAAAAAAAGAAAGAGAAATCAATAAAAAAACAAAAATAATGAAAAAAAATGCAGAAAATGAATAAAAAAATAGAAAATAAATATTGTCCCCTGAATCAATTTAAAAAACACCAAGAAATTTATTAAAAAGTCAGAAATTTATTAATTAAGTAAAAAATAAAAGAAAATAAAGAAGCACTCAAAAAATTAACAAATGGAAATGAATAAATATCCTAGAAAACTAATAAAAATGCAAATATTAGAAAAAAATTAAAAAAAAAAAAGAGAATTAGAAAAAAAAAAAAGACTTGGCGATAGGGAGGACGAAACAGTTAGGGGTTGGGTGGGGGCGTGGTGGATTTCATTTTTATTTATTTTTTTTATTTTTTCTTAATACTCTTAATACATTTTTTCTATTTGTTTTTTTTAAAATTAATTTTGGGGTTAATATATGTATATATATTTTATTCATTTTCTGTATTTTTTATTTTTTGGATTTTTATTCATTTGTTGTGTTTTTAAAAAAAAAAATTGGTTATTTTTATTCATTTTTTGGGATTTTTATTATTTTTCTATTTTTTATATATATTTTCTAGTTTTTGAACAAAATTTTCAGTTTTTGAATATTAACATGTAGAAAATGATTTCATATTTTTAACGAATGAACGCGTTTTCTAGTGTTCCAAAATTTTCCACAGAAAATGAAAAGTGAAAATAGAGATGAAAACTAAACATAGAATACAGAAAACAGAAAAATATTTTCCACAACTAAACAACCCCTAAATTATCTACAATGGGTTGATCCTCTGGTGTGAGCTCCTGCAACACCCAATCACGCGAGTATGACACATGATATCCATTCTGACGTGTATTGACTTAATTGAGATAAACTATAATGAGATGTCCTATCAATATTTTAAGAGTAATTCTACATATCCAAACGAGTTTTGCACCTTATGTGTCTCACCGCAATTCATTAACATTCAATTAACTTTGAGAGATGTTTCGAAAATAAGGTTGAGTACATATTATTTTTTATATTGAGTAACTATATAATATTTGCAAAATATAATTTATATATTAAATGTGTATTCACTTAAACAAGAGCCATCACTCCACATATTTGTAATTTAGGGCCAGACTTGCTTCATATGATGGGTCTCAAACTCCATTAAAAGTATCGTCCACCTGGAGTATTGTCAAATTGTTGCTCCAGAATATCGATGTGCGAGATAAAGAAGTGAGATATGATAAGAGTCATCTTATTTCAATACAATAAAATAGTCACACCTAGAGAATGATTTTATCTCATAAATAATAAGTTAAGAAAATTATTTAAAATAACTTATCACATTAAAAATAATATTTTACCAAACACTAAAACAAATTGGAATAATTTAAGGCACTTCAAATATTATCCTTCCCACGTAGAATATGGGTTGAGAAAATATTTTTAAATCATATTTCGATATCTCGTCCATGAAATGAAGCCCTTTATGATACGTACCTTTTTTGTAATCTGTATATTACCTCTAATACAATAGTATTAGAGGTATAAATGAGGAATCTTATAATTAATGCCAACACTCATTTAAACAAAAATCTTTTCCTCTCCTCTAAAATCGGTTTTGTTTTCTCACGTCCTTGAAAATCGTCCGTAGTCTCTCGGTCTTCCCCTCCATAAAATATTCATTTCTTCTCCTCCATCTCCTTCCATCTAAAACGACTCTCTCTCTCTCTCTCTCTCTCTCTCTCTCTCTCTCTCTATTTCTCTCTTCTATTCCTTCCCCTCAAGATCGTCCCCAATAGACTATATATATATATATAGATCATTAACTTGTTCAATATAACACCTCTAAAAAGCATCATTGACTGTTATGGGAAGGAAGAAGACATTTTGAAAAAAATCAAGGAGTCCATGTATTTTTATGTTTCAAATCATTTTAATCATTTTATTTGTCATGTGTTGTTTACAAATTTCCACAAAACTTATAAACTTATGGTTTATTAGAATTTATACACCTATATATATGTTGAGAATTGTAGGTCTAACATTTGTGTTTGTCCAGAGATATGATTGTATGTTAGCATACCCTCTGTTTTGTTAAACTTTAGTCATTCGAGAAATACATTATTACACTTTAGTCATATGTTGCTTATGTTTGTTCTTCTATTTGAGGATTTGGGGAGGCTTTTTAAAGAGATTGCATGTTTATTCTCAGAGGTTTTTTCTCTGGTGTGGGCAAGGGCGAAACCAGGGGTGGGCCGACCAGGGCTGTAGCCCACCCCTTCCAAAACTGAGATTGTTCTTCCTATGCCTATCATCCCAACTCCTCACATTTGAGACCACCCAAATTTTATTACCATTCACTCAAAAATAACCCATCTGCTATAGCTTGGTCCATATAACCCATCTGTGATAATTAAAGGTTTTCTTGATATTGCATTTGATAATTTGATTTACAATTATGATGTTAAAAAAATTAAGTTAGTCTTCTGTGAGAGAAAAAAATAAGAAGGTGTAAATCATTTGCAAGAAAATTATTAACTAGGGTCAGATTTACGTTATTTTGTTCTTTCATATTAACTTATTTGTTTACAACTTGGGAAAAGACTGTATTGAGTTAAGTTGAATTGAGTCTTCACTTATTGAGTTTATTGATTATTCGAGACTCCTTGCTACCAACTATCCTTGTAAGGACTAAAACGCTACTGTAAATAGCATTAAAATTCTCCGGGGTTAAACAAAATATAAAAATAAATAAAAAAAACTAAAAAAAAATCACGTTGGAGGCTCCCACCCCAGAACCCCGAATGTTTGTTAGAACTTTCGTCCCTGCTAACATTTTTTTTATTGTTGATGTTATCCCACCCCTTCGAAGAATCCTGGCTCCACCATTGGGTGTGGGTGAAACTGCTTGGTTGAATGCGTAGGGATGTTGATGGTTTTTATGTTTATGCTTGGTTGAAGGTTATGTTTTGTGAGGCTGATTTTGTAGATTTGAAGTATGGTTGTTTTGATTGTGATTGTGTTGTATGTTGGTTTCATCATGGATATGTTTTGCTGAAGCTTGGTTTTATGATCTACTAGAACCTGGTTGGGGTAATTGTGGTGATTCTTGGGTTTGAAATTAAGGTTTTTCTCTGCTTATTTCCTTGGCGTAAGGTTGAAGATGAGATGTGTTTTGTTTAATATGTCAGGTTATTTGATGTTTTGTTTCTCTAGATGGTGGCGGACATGGTTTCAATCTGTTTGGATTTGATTATGGTCTTGGTGTTTTAATCTTATATGAATAAAAATAAATGTAAAATGGAATAAAAATAAAAATAAAAAAAAACTTAATAATGTATTTCTCCAATGACTAAAGTGTAATAAACAGAGATATTTGGTTCCAACTTTATTAAATTCCATATAATTTTCGTGTTGGACAAAGATATCATTTCTTAATTTAAAATTTAACATCTTCGGCTGTGATGTAATGTGAGGATTTATCGTAGGCTTCAAAACTTTCACTTGTAAATATTTTTGTGCATACTTCATTAGTTGATGGAGAAAAATAATTTAGTTGCGGGCTTTATTTGTTTACATTATTTTTATTCATTAGAGGGCAATTTTAAATAACTGGGCTTTAAAATCATTTTCTGTAACTGTCGAAATTTGTAAAGTTACAAGTCATCGTTTCAATAAGCCCATCGACAAAAACAGTGTCAAGTTAGTCATATGAACCCCTCCCTATTATGAAATTCATTCATTATCAAAGTTCTTTTTGTTACAAGACGGGAGCTTGAACTATCGAGCATAAATGGTAATCTTTTGTCACCACTAAATATGAATAGGCTCTTAATATTATTTTTGAGTAAGTAGATTTTATAATTAATATTTTATCACATTATTAGTAGTATACTCTTTATATTTGCTCCTATACATTTTGTTGCCAAAAAATTTAGTTTGCTTTATGTTCCAAGTGTTTAATGTTCAACCTAGTATATTCCCACACAATTATTTTTTCAGAAAAGTATTTTTATTTCATGAATTATTTTCACATGTATTTTTCACTATAAGGTTATATAGGCTCGTAAATAAAATAAAAAAACTTATAAAGCGCCAAAGCATCGAATTTGATTTTTACTTAACTAATAATATATGTGTATTAATGACGTTTGATGGGCATGGAAGATTGCAGTTGCCTCACACAAATCATATATTGGGGATATTTGATAGTGTTTTTGTTCATGTTTACACTGATTATTATCATTATATTATTTAATAAATCTTTCAGATTCTTCTCACAACAGCATAATCATATTTACAGAATAGTAAATTTACAAAGTTAAAGCATATTACTTTTATTTTTATCAAATGATTGAGATTTTTTTTCCACATAATTGTGTAAAATATTATAGATCTTATATTTCACAAAATGTCTTTCCTAACATTTTCAACTTTTTTTATTCTATCTAATGCCCACGCATCGCGTGGGTTGCATGCTAGTTGTTGTTGGATATTTAATTAAAAAAATGACATCTTATTTGGTCAAACTTTGGATTCAATTTTAAGTGGGACATATATGTTAAAAGTGATGTGTCTTAGTACCAATATGTTTCTTGTAGCAAGGAGATTAATTTGGTATACTCATTTGTTCAAAATAGTGAATAATGAATGATAAATTTGGAGTTAAAGTGACCAATTTGAGTTTAAGCTAGATGGTGTAACTTAGTTAAGTGGGTTTGTTCCACATTGAAAAAGTGGTAGAAAAGCTTGGAATTGATATACCCAAGTTATGGGACTAAAGCCAGGATGCCTTTGGGGTATCCCCACTATTTGAAGGGGAGATGACCTTTATTATGCATGTTTGGGCTTTGGGCCAAAAGCCCACATGCGCGCGCCGCTGTCACCGTCCGTTCGTCCCGGTCCGAGTCTTGGGTCTTCCTTGAGCAACTATTAAATTTTTTGGACAAAATTTAATTGACCTTTGGGTTTCAAAATTTATTTTTTGAATCGAAAAATCCGTTTTCCCAAAATGAATTAATTAGTTATGGACTAATTAGTTATTTAATTATTTCCGCATTAATTAATTATTTAAAATGATATCGTTTTAATTAATTTAATTAAAACGTTGTGGTGTTTTGTTAACAGATATGACTATTCAAACAGTCACATCTTATCTGAAAAAAGCCAATAGTTGCAACCCTTCACCACTTATATAAATAACCATTTTCAGATAAGATAACTTTGCTAGCTGTAGAAGCATGGAAGCATTCGAATTTTATTTGCAAAAACTGTATCCTTAATGGATTGGACAATACACTTTATAATGTATATAGTCCAATTAAAATTGCTAAGTTGTTATGGGAGTCTTTGGATAAAAAATATGATACCGAGGATGTCGGCATGAAAAAATTCGTGGTCCCGATTTCTCGAGCATAAAATGGTTGATTTAAAGACTGTCATAAGCCAAGTCCAAGATCTTCAATTAATTTTTCATGAAATTCTTGCTGAAAATATGGAAATAAATGAAACATTTAAAGTTGCTACAGTAATTGAAAAATTACCTCCTGCTTGGAAAGATTTCAAAAATTATTTGAAACATAAACGAAAAGAAATGGGACTTGAAGATTTAATTGTTCGGTTAAGGATAGAAGAAGACAATCATAAATCTGAAAAGAAAAACGGTAACCATGCTATGTCTGCGAAAGAAAATATTGTTGAGGATGGACACAAATTCAATAAAAAGAGGAAGCACAAAAATGAAGGCACAAGGCGGTGTTAAGAAGTTCAAAGGAAAATGTTTTAATTGCAACAAAGAAGGTCATAGGGCCAAGGATTGTCACAAGCCGAAAAATCAAGATAACTTCAAGAAGAAAGCACCACAATCCAACATAACAGAAGTTGATGCATTGTGTGACAATGTTTCCAACGTTTCTCTCTCCGCAGTTGTATCTGAAGTAAATTTGGTGGGTAATACCAAAAGAGTGGTGGGTTGATACCAGTGCTACACGCCATGTGTGTTCCAATAAGAGTATGTTCACAACCTACCAACCAATTGAATATGGAGAACAATTATTCATGGGAAACTCCTCCACCTCAAAGGTCGAAGGTAAAGGCAAAGTCGTGTTGAAAATGACTTTGGGGAAACATCTCGCACTAAATGATGTATTGAATGTGCCCGGCATTGGAAGAACCTTGTCTCTAGTTCCGTGCTAAGGTAGAAAGGATTTAAGCTAGTCTTTGTTAGAGACAAATTTGTACTAAGCAAAGATGGAATGTAAGTAAGGAAATGATATATGTGTGATGAGATGTTCAAATTGAATGTCATGACTGTTGTACCTAAAAGTAACAATGATAATAATATGATATCTTCTGCTTATATGCTTGAGTCTATGGATATGTCGCATGGTAGACTAGGATATGTTAATTACAATACTTTAAGTAAATTAATTCACGTAGAACTAATTTTTAATTTTAGCATTGATACAAGTCACAAATGTGAAACATGTGTAGAAGCTAAATTAACTAAAACACCTTTACATTCAATTAAAAGGAGTAGTGAACCTTTAGATTTAATTCACATCGATATATGTGATTTAAAATTTTTTCAAACTAGAGGTGGGAAAGGTACTTTATTACCTTTGTAGATGACTACACTAGATATTGTTATGTCTACTTATTAAGAAGCAAAGATAAAGTAATTGAAGCTTTTAGACAATACAGGATAGAAGTTGAGAATCAACTTGGTAAAAAGATTAAAGAATTAGGTAGCGATAGAGGTGGTGAATACGAGTATCCTTTTAAGGAAATATGTTTAGAGAATGGCATTATTCACCAAACTACCTCTCCTTACTCTCCTCAATCAAATGAGATTGCGGAACGAAAAAATCGAACTTTTAAAAAAATGATGAATGCACTGTTAATAAGTTCGGGATTACCCCAAAACATGTGTGGGGGAAGCATTTCCTTAAGCTAATTACATTCTCAACAAGTTGGTTCATAAGAAAACAAATAAGATACCTTATGAATTGTGAAAAGGACACAAGCCTTCCTATAAATACTTAAAATATGGCGGTGTCTAGCAAAAGTACTTGTTCCTGAACCTAAAAAGGTGAGAATTGGTCCAAAGACTATTGACTGCATATTCATTAGTTATGCACATAATAGTAGTGCATATCGATTCCTTGTGCATAAGTCTGAAATTCCTGAAATTCATGAAAATACAATCATAGAATCTAGGAATGCATCATTCATTGAAAATATCTTTCCTTATAAAAATACACAAGAAACAAGTTCTAACAAAAGAATGCTTGAAGTTACAAATGGTGAACCTTGAAATATTATTGAGGGAGAACCTAGACGCAAAAGGGCTAAGATTTTAAAATATTTCGGTTCGAATTTTCTAACATATATGTTAGAAAGTGAACCTCAAATGGTAAAGGAAGCTCTATCCACTCCGGAAGCCTCATATTTGAAAGAAACTATCAATAGTGAAATTGAATCCATTATGAAAAATCATACATGGGAACTGGTGAACCTACTACCGGGGACAAAACCGTTAGGGTGTAAATGGATATTCAAATGGAAAATGAAAGTTGATGGAACCATTGATAAATATAAGGCTAGACTTGTAGCTAAAGGATACAAGAAAAAAGATGGAATAGATTATTTCGACAATTATTCACCTGTTACAAGGATTACATCCATTAGAATGTTAATTGCAATTGCAATAATACATAAATTGGAAATACACCAAATGGATGTTAAAACAGAATTTTTAAATGGTGAATTAGATGAAGAAATATATATGGAACAACCGAAAGGTTTTAAGTCTCTTGTAAATGAAAGGAAAGTTTGTAAACTTGTCAAGTCACTATATGGGTTGAAACAAGCACCTAAATAATGGAACGAAAAATTTGACCATGTCATGAAGACAAATGGTTTAAAAATGAATGAGTGTAACAAATGTGTCTATATCAAAAGCACTCAAGAGAGATATGTGATTGTATGTCTATATGTAGACGATATGCTAATAATTCGTAATAATAATAGTGTTATCAATTCGACTAAACAAATGTTGACTAGTAGATTTGAAATGAAGGACTTGGGACTAACCGACGTAATTCTAGGAATTAAAATTACTATAGCCCCTCGAGGAATTAGCTTATCTCAATCTCATTACGTGGAAAATATACTTCAAGAGTATAATAAATATGATCAAAGTCCAGTGAGAACACCAATAGATCCAAATCATCACCTCTTTAAAAATAAAGGTGAAGGTATATCTCAATTAGAGTATTCTCGTATTATTGGAAGTTTGATGTATTTATCAAACCGTACTCGACCGGATATAGCATACTCGATTAGTAAGCTCAGTTGATATACGAGTAATCCCGAAAAATATCATTGGAAAGCCTTGATAAGAGTTCTTTGATACTCTTAAAAGAATGGGTTGCACTATGAACGATATCTAGTTGTACTTGAAGGCTATAGCGATGCAAATTGGATATCTGATTCAAATGATTCGAAATCCACAAGTGGATATATATTTACTCTTGGAGGTGCATCCGTATCTTGGAAATCCTCAAAACAAACTTGTATTGAAAGATCCACTATGGAATTTGAATTTATTTCTTTAGACAAAGCTAGGGAGGAAGATGAATGGCTTAGAAACTTCTTAGAGGGTATTCCTATATGGTCAAAGCCTGTGCCACCTATCATAATACATTATGACAGTCAATCGGCAATTACTAGGGCTAAAAATAATAACTATAACGGTAAGTCACAACATTTAAGTTATCGACACCAAACCGTTAGAAAATTTCTCTCAAATGGAATTATTTATGTTGACTATGTAAAGTCAAAAGAAAATATAACGGATCCACTAACCAAAGTTATACCTGGAGAGCAAGTTGCAAGTTCATCATGTGGAATGGGACTAAAGCCTGTGAATTTATAAAGAGTGGTCTTAATTGAAACCCAACCTAAATGACTGGAGATACTAAGAAATAGGTTCAAAGGGATAGCCTAATTATGATGACTCATTTACCACTGAGAAGTAATTCTTTAATTACTTCCTCCCATTACGAAGATGCGTCAGTGCACAAACTGCCGCATTATTGTCAGAACAGATAATAAAGCTGTAAAAGACTTCCTAATAAATAAAAGAAATATTTTAGAAGGAAGAAGACTTAAATGGTTCAACCAAATTGCTATTTATACTTTTGAGATTGAGAATTTGAAGGGTACTAACAATTTTCTTGCAGATTATCTTAGCAGGAACTATGATGAAAAACCTACTAACCAAGTAGAATATTTAGAAACCCACTAAACAAGTGGAATATTTTGAAATATGTTTTACCAAAACCACTAAACAAGTGGATTATTTTTATTTCAGATGGGAGACAAGCCTCCAGGTGAACACCCAGGTGAAGTAAAAGGAAGTTGGGTTACAATTGCTAAAAAGACAAAAACTCAAGCCTCATCATCATCATCTACACAACCTAAACCAAACCTGTCTATGCTGTGTTCAGTGGAAGAAACCCAAGCTTCTATGATAATTGGCACCAATATTTCCAATAAGTAAATAAATTTCCTGGTGCATGTCACCAAAAATTTAATACTATGCCAGAAGCCATAACTGCATGGGAAAATTGGATGAAACAATTAGGACCTCCTAATATGATTTACCAGTTCTCCAAACTTCAGACCAAGAAAACCCTTCTTGATACTGAAACCTATGATTTTCACAACCTAGGAATCCCCTGTGAGCTATATACACCTTTAAATGAAGCATGGAAATCTCATCTTAGAGACAAGCGAAAAGATTTCAGAAAAAACATGAGTATCCTTGCTGATAAGATTGGTGAACAAACATCAACCTTAAATAAATTTAAAAGTCTGAGCGTGAAAATTTTAAAAGGCTTAAATTATGAAAATGAAGATTTTTCTATAGAAAAAATTGATACTTTTCTGGAGTTTTCTGAATTATCGAAAAATGATTTTTCAGATAAAATCTTCAACACAATCCGAAGAATTTGCCTATTTGAAAAAGCAATGGCACTTCTTCTACATCCTTTATTTCAAATAGAAATTTTACCAAATATAGAGGACCACGAGCAAAAGATAAGAAGTCTTTTACTCCATTTTGAACAAAGTTTAAATTATAGTGATGAAATGCCAAAACTGCATTTTGTTACTGAAGAAGGATATCCATCTTGGGATATTCAAACAATTGAATGGGGATTAGTAAACAAACTAATCTTCTCAAGTGTAGCTTGTTTTAATCACTTCGAATTTTTACCCATGATGATCAAAACCCTGATCTATCATGTTTTGACAAAAAGCAAATATAAATATACTCGCTATTTGTCCTTCCATATTACTAGCACAATTGGTTGGCGGTCTCAAGAAATTTTCTATCAACCTTACTAAATATGGCACCTCAGAGCCACTGAGGATTATGAATGGGATGAAATCGAACAGAATTGGGAGATTGCACAAACGGTACCATTGTACCAGTTGGATACAACAAAATATTGTTCACAAAACCTGATCAATATTTCAAACTTAGCAGACTATTATTATCGGGAAACAGTCTTAAAATTCATGGTAACTGATGGACGAAGACTATTTGTTACTGATTTACCGATAAACTATACTACCTCGCTTGAACAACGAGCGGCTATTAGGGAATTTTTGAATAATTTGAAAAATAAAAATAATTTGGATGTTCCCTATGAGCAACTAAGCCATGCAGAGGAATACGAGGCAGCACAACTTCATAGTCCTCCACATGACAGCCCTAACGACAGTATGTCATTTGACTATGTTGCTGAGGCCAATATTGCCAATGCAATCAATGCTTGACAATTGGATAGAAATAATTAACCCACATGGACGACTGCAAATCATCCAGCACACATAGTGGGGCCCGCTTGCGGAAGTAATCAGCCGACGCATGCAATGACGATTTGAACGTTTAAAACAAAAACAACCAAATCAGTTACTATTTGCTTTTTAAATTATTGTAAGTTACTGTGTGCTTTACTATGCACCTACTGTGCACTTTTTGAATTATTGTATCCTGCAGCCCACATTTTCCTTTTCCTTTCTTTGTTTATTTAATTAGATAAAGATAAGGTTAGAGTTTAAAGATTTTAAAAGGAGAGCATCTCCTTCAGTTCAAATCATCTTCCTCTTGTAATTTTTCTATTCTCTCTCATGCAATATTCTCTCCACTTATAATAAGAGTAAGTTTGTATCAATAATATTCCGATCATTTCCGCACTCGTGTAATTGGTATCAGAGCCTTGTTATCAAATGTTAGTATTCTAATTATGTCTGTTTAATATGAATGTTAATATAGAAACCGTTATATTACATGGCTTGGTGAGAAGATTATTTCTTCTTTTCCTAATTGGAAATGATAAATTTGACTGGATTTTATATTATCTTCTTTTAGATAATTTGTTCCAGGTAAAATTGGTACTATATTTTTAATGATTTCTATATCTTGAATGTATAGGTCAAGTGGGGTATTAGCATGATACTCTTAATAGAAATCACCTATGTGAGTGAGAAGGGGACGCTTTTATGAGAATGACGAAGGCTAATTATCTAACACACTCATGAAACTAGGAGGTGTCCAAGGCCAAAATGGACATAGCAATGAGAACCAATAAGGTTGGAAAGACATTGTGTGAATATTGTTATCTCAGTTTACACAAATGGTCGATCAATTCAATACATCACGTTCATTGATTGGCTATTAAGCTCGATAGTATCTCACTAGGAAATATTCAAAGCCACAAGCTATGTTTTTCGATGCAATATTTTTCCTAGAAAATCCCTCTGTTTGTATCTATATTCATTTTATTCTTCCAAATTTCATTTATGTGGGGGGATTATTGGATATTTTAATAAAAAAATGACAGCTTATTTGGTCAAACTTTGGAGTCAATTTTAAATGGGATAAATATGTGAAAAGTGATATGTATTAGTACAAATGCGTTCCTTGTAGCAAGGAGATTAAGTTGGTATACCCGTTTGTTCAAAATAGTGAAGTAATGAATGAGAAATTTGGACTTAAAGTGACCTATTTGAGTTTAATCAAGATGGTGTAACATAGTTAAGTGGGGTTATCCCACATTAAAAAAGTGGTAGAAAAGCTTGGAGTTGATGTACCCAAGTTATAGGACTAAAGCTTGGATGTCTTTGGGGTATCTCAACTCTTTGAAGGGGAGGACCTACATTATGCATGTTTGGGCTTTGGGCCAAAAGCCCAGACGAGCGCGCGTGCCGCTGCCGTCCGTCTGGCCCGACCCGTGCCTATGTCCGTGTCCGGGTCTTTGTGTCTTGGGTCTTGAGCAACTATTAAATTTTTTGGAGAAAATTTAATTGACCTTTGGGCTTCAATTTTTTTTTGAACCGAAAAATCTGTTTTCCCAAAACGAATTAATTAATTACGGACTAATTAATTATTTAATTTTTTCCACATTAATTAATTATTTAAAATGCTATCATTTTAATTAATTTAATTAAAATTTTGTGGTGTTTAGTTAACAGATATGACTATTCAAATAGTCACATCTTTTCTGGAAAAAAACAATAGTTGCAACCCTTCACCACTTATATAAATGATCATATGCAGTCCATTTTAACACCAGAAAAATGTACCTGAATTCTTTACTCCTGTTCTTGTTCTTTTCTTCCTTCTTGAGATAAATTCTCCATTGTTGGTTCGTGGGACTGTTGCACTGAAGTGCTTCTTGTAACAGTCGTTGACTATTTCATCCTGGGAGGCAGATGTCCATTGAATTTGCCGTCAGCACCGTAGCGGGAGTGTATTATATCTTAAGGAGAGAGAGTTCAACTTTCGACTCGATCAAATCTCTACAAGTCATTGTTTCAATCACGAAATCTATGTTCTTCTTGCCTTTCTTTACTGTTACTGTAATTTTAATTGATTAATTGATTTTAATTACTATTTATTTATTTAGTGAAAAAATTATTTTCTTAACCAAGAAAACAACAATTGTCTGAACAACCATCACTGGTTATAATAAAGAGGGTGATATCTAAATAAATCACCTCTACAATTTATATCCACGTATTTTCCATATGAATCAAATACAGGATTGGTGGGATCGAGAGAGGGTCATGTTGCCCTCCTCATTCACATACAAATAGTAAATCGCTATCGTTTGACTTTCCACCCCAAAATTCGTCAATAATGGGCAACAACAGTGTTAAATACGCACAAAATAATTTTCATTTACTTTGGGTGTTCACCTAAACAAATGAAATGTCGAATTGACTGATTGGCCTATCAAATTACTCACGCCTTAAAATGCGTCTCTCTTTAGATGTCTAGCATTATTGAATCAACTAGTTGCAAACTCGCGCGATGCGCGAGCAAGACGCAATGTGCGAAACATATGTAATAAGAAAAATATGAATCAAAGATTTAGATCAATTAGATCTTTTTTATCACCATCTCTGAGACATTATTCAAACAATACATATGCACATCACTTTTATAAAAAAATATATATATGAATAAATACTCTTACTAAAAATTTACAATCTCACCGAAACATAAAATAAACATATATGAACAAATAAATGTAGACCCGCACGATGCGCGCTGATTGTATTATGATATAAAACCAAACGGTATATAATTTTACATCAATCATAAGATAATGTACAATTCATGTACTCTAATAGATATTGAAATGCTCTTTTTAGTGTCATATAAAGAACCATAATAATGTTGTGTTTTCCCTTTTGGTTGCACCTGAAGCACATTTGTAATATTTAAAATCATAACAAATCAAACAAACAGAAAGTGGGGGATAAAGTAGCCAAATGTCAACTTCAATTTGTAAATCTCAAATTCCCTTCAACTATAAACTCATTTTTTATAAAAAAAATAAAAATTATCACCATCAATCCTAAGAAAAAGTTAAAAATTCAAGTGAGATACCAATATGAAGATTTTCTCAAGCACATACTCGACATTGAAATAATCATTCTTTGAAGACATCATTACCAACCCTTCACAACAAATTAGGGCAATAGAGCGATCATGATGTCAACCCAATGATATATTTCAAATTTTAGCCCCTAAATATCACAAATATCAATGATATTAGAAAACAAAACTATGGTGGGAAATGTTGAACACAATAGGACAAATTTAAATGTACCTTGTAAAAGGGGATCCGGTTAACTAATGTAAATCGAACAATCAGTAGCTAATAAACCCTAAAATAAACACTGTAATACAAAGGCTTGAAATTAAATGGATATAGAGAATTTTAGTTTTGCTCATGGTTTGTATCAATTCATAATTCATACCAAAGAGATTCATAATTCATACCAAACACCATCCCAAACTTACAAAGCATATCCTTCTATTAAAACCAAACTTATAAAGTTTAGATGGATATCAAAGCATCCTATCATATAACTAAAAAAATAACACACCATCTCATTACATACTAAATGTTTTGTGGCACAAACTACACCATAAACAACAAAAATAACAAAGCATCCGTAGTTAAAAAAAAGGGATCGGATGCATGAAAAGAACAGTGTTGTGAACATTGTTCCATGAACACTTAACGTTGATGTTGTGAATCATGCACCATGACATCGTGCAAATTTATAAAGAAACTCATTCATAAAACAGTTGCGCATCAACTTTATTTTCCTCCATATTTATCCCCTCCATGTCAACTCCATTCATCTCATTATTTGAGGCCCCTTAAATGCCATTTCAACAACTCTATATATGAAAAAAAATTCACATAGAAAAGTAAGATTTCTCAACTAAAATGTGTCACTAAATACCCAAAATGAATTCAGTTTGGGTGAACTTAACCAAAATATTGTATTTCACCTAAAATAAAACTAATCTACTATTGTGTTAAAAATCATATGTTACATAATTTTTTTAACCAAAATACAAAGAAAAACAGTAAAGTGTATTTTATCTCCAAAGAAAAAACATATGTTGCCAAAAAAAAATTAAAAGCAACATAGAAAAACAGTTGCAATTACTTACGACCCGTTTGATAATCCAATTCCAAGGCTTGGAATTTCAATTTCGTAAAATTAAAATTGGCCTTCTAATTTCATTTCCATCGCTTGAATTTGGGTTGTCAAACGGACGTTTTTTTTTAACAATAGAGTCAATCTCATCTTCAAACATGGAAGAAAATATAGCATTTGGGGAGAAGAAATTGAGAGAAAAGTCGTACGCTGTTTTTAGTCCTCCTGTCATCCCCCACATCCGCCAAGATCAAAACTCTGAAGATCAGCAGAAACTCCCGGCCCATTATCCTATTCGAGAAATTCGGTTTTACACACACCGGATTCGTCACCATCTCCACATCCCCCGAGTCCGTGACCTCCACCCAGGACAGCCCCGGCCCCTCCCGCCTCAGTTTCTTCCTCTTATACGAAGAATACCTCATTCAAATCCTCCTCGAACTCCAGCAAAGCCCTAGCTTTTGCATCATCATCATTATTCAAATGGATAACAACAAATTTCACCAATTGGTTGTGAGAAAATTGGCAGAAAAATAGAGGAGACAAATCAACAAAATTATCGAACACTTGGGTTTCACTTGAAAACATAAACATGACTGTAAACAAACCTAAATGGAGTTATTGACAAACCCACACTAAGGCAACAACCAAACAACAAAACCCACTATTTGGTTGCCCAGAAAAATGACACGAAACTGAATATGGAGCATCAAAATAACAAAAGGGTTTAAATATCTCAAACAAATAATAAGAAAGTTGGCTTACCTTATATGGTGTGAGATTAAAACAGTACTTCACAAGATTAGTGATAGACAGGCTCCTGAAGGTGATCTTTTGGAGACATGTAGCTTACCTGACTTAGTCAGTGATGAAGCATTTTCTGGTGCAGAAGATGGAAAAGGATATCACACAAATCAAAAGAATGAGAAATGGGTAGTTTAGAGGTTGGGTATATGAGAAGAGAGAGAGAATAGCGGGTGTTTAATAATGGGGCGTGAGAGATGAACCGATAGAAGAGAGAGGGGCTTTGGGGAGTGTGATGAATTTATGATCCATCATTAACCTCTGATAGTATTCAAATAGAGTTATAATATAAATAAAATATAGAGTGCCACGTGGACAGTCTTAATGAGGAGGAGTTTTAAATGCTCATAAATGCCTTATTTTGTATTTTATAGTATATAGAGATAATAGAGTTCCTAATTCAGTGATGAATGAACTTTGTGGCAAAGGCAGCTAAGCATGCTAATTGGTAAAATGTGTGTAAATATGATTTATAGCGTTTACTAGAGAGAATAACAAGGTCATCAATAGAAAGTCCTTTGGCAGAGAAGATATTAATCATCTCATTCAGCGTAAAGCTTGGGTCTACAATATTTGGTCTCACGTTTGAAGCTGCCGAAATCCTCCCATCTTTCCTTCCCATCGAAATCTCAACTGCCGGTCCACCAGTCTGTATAATGACAGAAAAATATATCATTTTTTTACTTTTCTCTTTTATCTCTTTGGGGCATAATAAATTCCAAATTAAACAAGTTATTTTTTTAGGAGGGGAAAAGTATTATGCATGGACGGTATCATGTATTTAACTCTGACAAGTAGAGTGGGTGACTTATGTGACACCAGATACCCAAATGTTTTATTGCTAAAATAATATTGTTATACGTGCAAACATATTTTGTACTTACTAGTGTTAAGCACACACACACACACACACACACACACACACACACACACACATATATATATATATATATATATATATATATATATATATATATATATATATATATATATATATGGTGTATAATATTATTTTTTTTGTTTATGAATATTAAAAAGATTAGTGCATCAACTCTGTTTATTATTTTAGTGGGTTACTGAAATTACAAACATAAATCTTTAAGATATTTAACTTTTTTTTCAAGAATTAATATTTGAAGTAATAAAGGAGAAAATAAAATGAGAAAATTACACTTGTGACTCTTGAGCTTTATATATAATGTTTTGGCCCGTGCGATTCTCCAACACAAGTCATAACAAAATACCTATAAACATATTTATTTTAGAAAAATAGTAAAACAATTATTTTTAGCAACCAAATTTAGTATTCATGATCTCCATAATGAAAATAACATCTATAACATAATTCATCCAAAAATACAACTTGAAACTAGGTGATTTGAAAATTAGAAGAATACATGCTTTTTTAACCGTTGAAACTTGTGATCATCATCTCACCCTCTTGCAAATTGAATTTTTGAATATAATTTTTTGTCGATGATCTCCTCATTATGGATATCAAGTATACCAAATTTTGTTGAAAAATATATTTTATTATTATTTTTAAAATAGATATATTCTTAGGTACGTTATTAGGAGGTATGTTGGAGAGTTTCACTGATGTTTTGGCCCTCTAATTTTTTTTCATCATTAAATCTAACTGAATTAGTATGCATGAAAAATAAATTTGGACAAAAGTGTCATTAATCACCCAATAACCAAGCCCTTTACCCAAAATATCTTGAAATCATATCCAAATTCATAATTTCTAAGGTAATATTTCAATCAAGTATTTTGTGCCGCTCCATTCATGATTTTTGGTATAATGTGAAGTTATTTTTGGTATAGGGGTGAAAAAAGAAAAAAATTCATTAATGCAATAATCATGTGAATTAATTCAACTAGATTTAATCAAAAGTTGAGGGATGGTATAAACTTTGTTGGAAATGGAAAGAACGGAAAAAAATTAATTAATTTCTGCAAGGCACGTTCTGGGAACGCTGTCTTTTAGGTAAAATTTCTCCGAATCCAGTTTAGAAAGAACATCAAGTACACTATGGCATTTATTGAATCTTCCCTTCAAGATACAATGCAGTGTACGAACTGTTGTTTGATTCAAACTAAGTATCATTTGATCAAACTGAGAACACTTTGAATTTGTAATTTGATAATGCCAAAGTATAAAGGATGTAGAGAGGAGAAATCAGAAATTTTCGATGTCCAAAACAGAGTCCCAGAACTCTTTATATAGCCATTTATGTGATTGTTTTTCAACAGTCACATCTCTTCATGTAGCGCCTCAGCAACCGTTGAATCGTGTCTATTTGGAATAGATTCGATCTAATGGTTCAGATTAGGTGTCCCATCGTAAGCGAATGAACACCCCCTTACACGAAACGCTACGAGTTCATCTAACGGCTCAGATCAAGTCGTTTTGAATTTTAAACCATTTGATCAGATCGTTCAATCACAGCCGTTGATCTGTTTTACTTTTGTCAAAACTTTAGACTCCCACCCTCTAAGCGATGATGCGCACGTGCGAAGTGCCAAGTGCGTGTCAAAGCACGTAATGCGCCCTTAGTCGCCCAATCGCCTTTTCGCGCGTCGCGTGTCGCGATTGGTAGTACTTAAGTACCACCGCAATGCGTGGGATCATGACCTTTTATTTGACTATTCAACTAAGAATTTTAGTTGTCCTTTAGTTGATATATCACCACTTTTTGTGGTATTCTTTCAATGGGGGACTTGAGCACTTTACTAACTTTCACACCCATTTGCTCATGTTTCTTCCTTCTAAAATAAAACCCAAACTAAGTTTAAAAATAAAACATCAATAAACATAATAAAATTAACAACTAAATATTAGATTATATTAACTGTTGAAATTTATCCAACATTCCCCCACTAATTTCAATATACACAAAAGAGGATACAAAGGATCGATTACAAAAATAATAATACAAAACTTTTGGCACTGTCACTGAAATCAAGTACATAAATGCGAAGTTTCTTCCAGACTAATAGTGTAAACAATTCAAAGCTTCATCAAGGTGCTGTGGTGAACGTATCTTGAACCAATAACCCTTTGAGACAAGTCGGAACTATCACACATACCGATTTCTGAATTTAGAAGTGTTCTTTTAGCACGCACACTTATGGCCCTGTGCTAATACTGATTTCACGAGTGCTTTAGGATCGGTCTTGATTCCATAGAACGCGACCACACTTTTGACACTCATATAGGTAAATCAACTTCGGTGATTCTGCGAGTCACACCTATACAATTTATTAAGAAGTAACCTTCACCCTCTGACATGCAGAAAAACAACACTAGGCACATAGGAATGTGACTTTTGCATATAAAATTCCTAGTGTTGCATAACTATCATTTAACTTGTTTGTACCACATTGAACTCTATGTTTATTTTCAAGATATGAGTTGGGTCCCCATTAAATATAGTTGTGTTATTTAATAGACCTTAGTCCCATTCCTTTTGAGGTGATATATATCATCTCCCTAACAAGAGCTTTAGTCCGAGGATCTGCTAAATTCTTGTTCGTTTTAACATAGTCGACTGTAATCACTCCCTCCTTGAGTAATCGTCTTATAATTTGATGCCTTAGACTAGTGTGTCTAGATTTTTCGTTGTAGGTTTTGTTCGAAACTTTGTAAATTGTGGCTTGGTTGTCACAATTTATCATAGTAGAAGGATATGGATTTTTCCATAAAGGAATATCATATAACAAATTTCTAAGCCATTTTACTTCTTTACATGCATCTACTAAGACTATAAATTCAGATTGCATTGTTGAATGTGACACACATATTTATTTCTTGGATCCCCAAGAGACAGTCGCTCCTTCTAGCATAAAAATCCAACCAGTAGTTGACTTGGATTTTGATTCAAGGTTATTCCATCTTGAATCACTATATCCTTCCTACATAATGTAAAACATAATCCAAATACCTCTTCAGGTATTTAAGCACCCTAGAAATTGCATTCCAGTGCTCTTATCCTGGATTACTAGTAAATCTACACAAGACACCTACTGTATAAGCAATGTCTAGTCTAGTGTAATCCATGGCATACATTAGACTTCCAATAATACTAGCATAATTAGATTGGTCCATAACATGCCTAGTATTTTTTTTTTATTAATTTTATACTAGGATCCACTGGAATAGTAACTGGCTTAAGTTCAAAATGGTTATATCTTCTAAGAACTTTTTCTATATAATGAGATTGATATAATGCTAAAGAATTATCCTTTCTCACAATTTTGATTACTAAAATAACATTCCTTCTCCAAGATCTTTCATATCAAATTTTGATGATAGAAACCTTTTGGTTTCTTCAACATATTTGAAACTAGACCCAAATATTAACATGTTATCCATATAGAAGTAGATAATAACACCAACACCGTTTTCAAATTTACTATATATACATTTGTCGGCATCATTAACTTTATATCCATGGGATATTATAACATTTTCAAACTTCTCATGCCATTGCATAGGAGCTTATTTAGGCCATAAAGAGAATTAACTAATTTACACACTTTCTTTTCTTGTCCAGGCAAAACAAACCCTTTGGGTTGTTCCATATAAATTTTTTCTTCTAAATCACCATTTAAAAATGCAGTTTTGACATCCATTTGATGAATTACTAAATTATGAATAAAAGTAAGAGATGTTAATATCCTAATGGAAGTGATTTGAGAAACAAGATCAAATGAATCAAAATAATCAATTGCGTATTTGGTCTTATAGCCTTTAGCAACTAATCTTGCCTCAAATTAATGTATAGAACCGTCCGGATTTAATTTCCTTTTAAATATCCATTTGCACCCAATAAGTTTAGCTCCAGGGTAAGATCGGAAATAAACCATGTTTGATTTGACAATATTGAGTTCATTTCATTATTGATTGATTCTTTCCAGAAGACAGCATCCCTAGATGTTACAACTTCATGAAATGTTGTCGGTTCATATTATTTATTAAGAACAAATTAGTTTTATTCTTGGTTTCATTTAAATCCCCTTCAACCAAATAAATAACAAAGTCGGGCCCATATGTTTTTTCAGTTCTTTGTGTTTTACTCCTTCGCGGTTCAACGTCATCCGTTATCTCTAAAGAAGATAGAGGTTGCGAAATTTCTTCTGAAAGTGAGAAGTCAATAGTTGGATTATTATTTTCTTAACCTTGATTCAAAGTACTAAACTTTTTTAGATGTTCAAAGCATTGCAAATCTACCGACTCAATGGTTTCTTGAGTTTTAAGATTTAAAAATCTATAAGTCGTACTATTACTAGAGTATCCAATAAAAACACATTTGTAAGTCCTATTTCCTAGTTTAGGTTTTTTTGGTTCGGGTTTTCTTACATAAGCAAGACATCCCCAAACTTTAAGACGTCTAAGATTAGGCTTACGACTAAACCATAATTCATATGGTGTAATATCCTTGTTTTTCAATGGAACTAAGCATACGGATAAAACCACTTCTCCCCACGTAGACAAATGTACTTATTAACATTGCTTATACAATTTGAACTAAAGTCTTAGTTTTCCTTTCCACTATTCCATTTTGCTATGGCGTATAAGGCGTTGTAACTTGATGGATTATTCCATTAGTATTATAAAATTTTATAAACCCACTTGGGTAATATTCACCACCCATATCGGATCGTAGGACTTTAATCTTTTCAATTTTGTTGAGCTTCAACTTCTGCTTTAAAAATAAAAAAATTATCAAAAACTTCATCTTTACTTTTAAGCAAATATGTATATTTATATTTAGAGTAATCATCATTAAAAGTTAAGAAATATTTATTTCAACCAAGAGTCATATTACTCTTCATATCACATACATCACTATGAATAAGATCAAGCATTTTGAATGTCCTCTCAACAAATTTAAAGGACTTTCTTGTTATCTTCGATTGAGCACAAATTTCACATTTAGAAAAGTTATCAAATTTACAATCCGAGATCAAAACGAGATTAGTCATATTTTTAATTCTTTTATAATTTACATGAACTAATCTACTATGCCATAAAGAAATAGACTCAACCATATAAGCATAACTAATATCATTGATCACATTAATTTTGATCATGCCGTTACAAGAGTACTCTTTGCCAATAAATTTGCCATTCATGGATAAAACAAACTTATGAGACTCATACACAAGTTTGAAACCTCGCTTATTGAGAAGGTCCCTAAACACAAGATTTTTACACATATCATGTACACGAAGTACATCAACCAGGGTAAGACTCTTTCCAGAAGTTAATTTCAATTCCACTGTGCCTTTTCCAACTACATTAATGTGAATATTTTTTTCCATCTTCTCTTCTTTTCCATTAACTTCTTGCTAAGTTTTTAATGAAGAGCGATCTTTGCATATGTGGACCGTTGCACCGGTGTCCAGCCACCATCCACTTTCATTTTCAATTGAATTTTCTTCGTACACAGTAGAAATAATATCTTTAACATTGTTTGTTTCCTTTAACCCCTGTATTTCATTAAATGCCTTCTTTTTCATATGAGATTCTCGAGAATAATGGCCCAATTTGTCACAGAAGAAATATTTTTCCTTATTTTTCTTATTTGCACCTTGGTTCTTGAATTTTGAATTATTCTTTGCTTTCAATTTTGAGTCTTTGGTATTCTTGGATTTTTTATCCTAAACCATAT
Organism: Sambucus nigra; assembly: GCA_949130495.1. Lineage (NCBI taxonomy): Eukaryota > Viridiplantae > Streptophyta > Magnoliopsida > Dipsacales > Adoxaceae > Sambucus > Sambucus nigra. The sequence continues at coordinate 194,865,798 of OX422208.1, forward strand.
TAGCTTTTTAATAACCCTCACTTTGTTCATCCTTCTTTTCTCGAATACGAGAATCATCTTCAATACGAAGGTGGCGGAGAAGGGATTCCACTGTGTAAGTCGTTTCATCATGATTAATTTTCTTCTTAAAGCCGTTCCAAGAGGATGAAAGTTTTGAAACAATCACCCATACTTGAAATTCATCTTGAAGATTAATTCCAGCAGCTTTAAGGTCACCAATAATCTGTTGGAGTTCATGTGCTTTTGCAACGAAAGATTTATCATTACTCATTCTAATATTCATATAGTTTGAAATCAGAAACTTACGGTTGCTCGCTTCCTCGTATTGATATTTTGTCTCTAATGCCTTCCGTAATTCCTTTGTCGTCGAAATCATTCGATGAGCTCTATAAACAGTTCGAGACAAAGCATTGAGATGTTCCCTTAACACATAAATTCATCTTCTTTCCTCTTCACACGCTTTTTGCTTTATTTATTCGGTGTCTCCGGGTGTGGGCTCGGGAATTTTCTTAAGGTTATCTAGAATGTATTATTTTTTAAGTGATATGAGGAAGAACATAACTTTCTCTTGCCAACGGGTGACATTTTCTCCATCAAACCGGTCGAGTCGGATTAAGTCTTGACTCATGACTTGGATAGATTGTGCCACTATTCCTTCCATTCGAGTGGAGTAATAGAATAAATTTTTTGTCTAAAACTGTTGAAAATTATTTGAAATGGAAAGAAAGAAAAAAAAATAATTAATTTATGCAAGGCACGTTCTGAGAATGCTTCCTTTTAGGCAAAATTTCTCCCAATCTGCTTTATAAAGAACCGCAAGTACACTATGGGGTTTATTGAATCTGTCATCCGGATACAATCTAGTGAATGAACTATTGTTTGATTCAAACTATGTACTGTTTGATTAAACCGAGAATACTTTGAATTTGTAATCTGATAATGACAAAGTATAGTTGACGGAGAGAGGAGAAATTAGCAAATTTTCGGTGTTCAAAACAGAGTCCCAAAACTCTTTTTATAGCCATTTTTGTGACTGTTCTTCAACAATCATAGCTCTTCTTGTAGCGACTCAGCATCCGTTGGATCGTGTCTATTTGGAATAGATTCGATCTAATGGTTCATATTAGGAGTCTCATTATAAGAGAATGGACATCCCTTTACACGAAGCACTACGAGTTCATCTAATGGCTCAGATAAAGTCGTTTCCAAATTTAAACATTTTGATCAGGTCGTTCAATTACAGTCGTTGATCTGTTTACTTTGTCAAAACTTTAGGCTCCCACGCTCCAAGAGACGATGCGCACGTGCTAGTCAAAGCATGCAATGCTCCCTAAGTCTCCCTTTCGCGCGCCGCGTGTCACGATTGGTGGTGATTAAGCACCACCGCAATGCGTGGGATCATAGCCTTTTATTTAACTATTCAACTAAGAATCGTAGTTGTCATTTAGTTGATATACCATCACTTTTTGTGGTATTTTTTCAATGTGGGACTTGAGCACTTTACTTTCACACCCATTTGTTCATGTTTTTCCTTCTAAAATAAAACTCAAACTAAGTTTAAAAATAAAACATCAATAAGCATAATAAAATGAACAACTAAACATTATATTATATTAAATGTTTGAAATTTATCCAACAAACTTCACATTATTTATTAAGCCACTAAATGGAATCAAAGTTATCGCCAGCATAATTTACTCACAAAAAATATAGAGAAATCATAATTGAAAATGGTATGGTGAGACAACTTAGGATTTCAATTGCATGCCTAGCAGCCAATGCAAGGATCTCGACATAAGAAACAGTTTGAGGACAAAAGATTTCAAGCAGTCTTTTGGCTGAATCAATTACTGACAATCCTCCCAAATATGTGTTTGCTGGATCACTTCGCTCTGTTCCCTTTCCTTGTACCAAAACTGATGCGTCACAACCCTACAAATATGAGACGCTTCGCAATATGTGTGTGAGAGAGAAGGAGAGTGGGAGAGAGAGGTAGATAAGAAAGACCTCTACAAAGGAATCATGGAAAATCAAGTGAAGAGGTTTTCGAGGAAGTGTTGATTCGGAAGATGAAGCTGATCTTACTGTGTTTTTCACCAAAAACTTAGCAGGTGGACATGAAGCCGCATAATCGAATGAGAGGTTGGCAGAAAAAGGAGGAAAAGTTATAAAGAAGAATAAAAATGTCACAACCACAAAAATATTGCACTAAAGCAAGACTATCTCTACCGACCAAGACGATAAAACTCACTCGGGAATTTTATCAAACACTTAGTGTGCGAAAAATACCCAAGACCTTGTTCTGAAAATGAACTAGTGTGAAAACTCCCAATCAAATCAACCAAGCATCAATGAAGTGACAATAAGAACATACAAGCAACAAACAATAAAAGCAACAATAATTTACGTGGTTCACCCAAGATTTGGGCTACATTCACAACTGGTATAATATCTTCTTTTATAGAAAAATGGCTAGGAACAAATGGTTACACACACACCTCACTTATCTCTCTCAAAAGTCAATCACTAACCAACCTCAAGAACTCACCTTTCTCAAAGTAGCTCTCTATCTCTCTTTGCCTTTGATTAGCTATCAAATATGCCCACTCTACCAAAACCAAGAAATAACACTTGTATTTATAGGTTTGAGCCAAAATGGCAAATTTATAAATAAACCAAAACTGAAAAAATAGGAGAGCCAAAACCAACAAATTCCACCTTGCGATCCTGACGATCCAATCAATCTCTAGAATGCTGACATTGAACCCGCTTAAAGACCGTCCCACCATCTACCAAGATAATTCAATTCCCCCAGGCGATCCTCACGATCCAACCAAACTCGGAATACAAACATCAAATCGGCTTGAAGATCATACCGACGTCTAACAAGTCAATACGCTCCACCCGACGCTAAGCCACCCCAAACTTCAACCATAAAGTGAGATACCGCAAGTCTTTACTCCAAGACTCCAAACGACTCCAACCGCCGAGGAACCTCCATATCATGCATGTGAATGCTTCCCATGTAACCATACGGTGAATCTCACTCCTCATGTAACCCGGTGAATACACCCCCATGCAATACATATAATGTATACCCTCTTTACATGAAATATTCAAACACATCAACACCATGTTCCACCTTGAGAAATAACCACAGATGAGAGGGAAAATTCCTTACCTCCCACACCCTCCAAATCTCACCCTCGAAAGATGTACCAAGTCTTTGTCACGAAAGACTCCCGTTTGCCAATGCTCGCAAACAATACCTTATTAACCTTCCTTGAACTAGCTACACACACCTCGAATCCATTACTGTCCTATACCTCCTCGATTCCAATCAGCCAATGCATGTGTGAAAATAAATCGAGTCAAGATCACCCGTTGGCCCTGGAGGGGGACTTCGATCCATCCCCTCCACTAGTAGGTATTATCCTATCACTACCGTCTACTCTCGGAAATCTAGCACCCAATGTCTCCTCTTTGTTCACAAACGATACATGTGCACACCGTTTCCCTGTCTTCCTCGAAGTCTGATTTAGATGATACAATACCTCTCTCTCCTCTCCCCTCACTAGGACCATACAACCGCATGTGACTTTCAAGACTCCACCCGCCACCGCCACCCGACTGCCCTTGGAATCCAAACGACTAATGGATATCAAATTCTTTTGCAACTTTGGGACATAGGCCCCACCACCCAAAGTGCGTTCCACCCCATCTAACATCTTGAGTTTCCCCATCCCGACACCCTCAACGACAACCTTCTCTTCGTTAGCCAAAGACATGGAACCTTTTCCATTTTTCGTAAAAGTCTCAAAATATTCCCTCTTGGAGCAAACGTGATCCAATGATACCGGATTTAATATCCAATCATCTTGGGATAGAGAGTTAACCTTGGAGATTGTAAGAAGTTCTGAAAGTTCATCTTCATAATTCACACTCGCTGCCGTTTCCCTCTCGGAAACAACCTTTCCCTTAACCTTGTCATTCCACAAAGGATATTCTCGAATCATATGACCCCATTCCCGGCACTTATAGAATTTTGGCCCTTTACCACCAACACCCCTCGATCTAGACCTACTACCGTCATTAAATAACCGATTGTAGTTCCTCCCGCCATTTTACCGATCTTTGTCTCTTTCCGTAAGGCCTTCATTATGGGAATACACGTCACCTCCACCTTCCTTCTTTCTCATCGTGACATGAGATTGAATATCTTTCACAATCTCTTTGCACCAGAGCATAGACTTCCCAAACATGAGAGTGGTCACAAAATGCTCGTATGAATAAGGTAATGATGCAAGCAATAATAATGCTCGATCCTCATCAATGAATTGAACGTCTATCCGGTTCAAGTCATTTATCAAGGCATTAAAAATGTTGATATGATTCATCATATCCTCACCCTCTTTCATCTCAAGATTGAAGAGTTTCTTCTTGAGGAATAATTTATTTGACAATGACTTCCCCAAATAAGTATCTTCTAGCTTATCCCACATGCCTTTAGCCGTGATCTCCGCTATCACGTTATTCAACACATCATCCGTGATAAGAATCTCAATACACGAAGTCGCTCTTTGATCAATGTCAATCCACTCAGCATCGATCAGGCCTAATGGTCATCCCTCTACCCCCAACAATGTTAATTGCAACCTCTGTTGGATAAAAACGCCTTGCATTCGTCTTTGCCATAACCCGAAATTGATCTTCTCATCAAAAGCCTTTATATCCGTCTTCATTGAGCCACTTGATCCATAACTCGGATCCCATATCTTAGAGCATCCGCTCGTAGAGGTTGATTCTTGAGTACTATCCACATTTTCCATCATTTGGAACAAAAACTAAAGTTATGCCAAAAATTGATTCAACCTCGCACCAAAATACCAGGCAAACAATGCAACCAAAGCTCTAATACCACTTGTTGCGCTAAAGCAAGACTATGTCTAGCTACCAAGACAATAAAACTCACTCGAGAATTTTATCAAACACTTGGTGTGTAGAAAACACCTAAGACCTTCTTCTGAAAATGAACCAGTGTGTAAACTCCCAATCAAATCAACCAAACATCAATGAAGTGACAATAAGAACATACAAGCAACAAACAATCAAAGCAATAACAATTTACATGATTCACCCAAACTTTGGTCTACATCCACAAATGGTAGGATATCTTCTTTTATAGATAAATGGCTAGGAACCAATGGTTACATGCACACCTCACTTATCTCTCTCCAAAGTCAATCACTAACCAACCTCGAGAACTCACCTTGCTCAAAGTAGCTATATATCTCTCTTTGCCTTTGATTAACTCTCAAATATGCCCACTCTACCAAAACCTAGAAATAACACTTGTATTTAAAGGTTTGAGCCAAAATGACAAATTTGTAAATGAACCAAAACTGAAAAAATAGGAGAGCCAAAACCAAAAAAAAATGCATGCATGAGTTTTAGGATATGAAAATATTAGTCTTTTCTCCATGTGGGGTTCAATGAAAGAGATTTGGGCTCACAATGTCTATATGCCAATTTAGTCACTTCACTTCATATTGACCCATTGATATGTGTGTGTGTGTGAGAGAGAAAGAGGGATGGGTGCTCATCCATGTTTATATATTTAAAACTGCATTTATTTGGTTTGGCGATGGCAGGAGGTGGATGGGTTTAATTCCCACGCTGTCAGTGAGAGGAAAATCGGTTCTCATTACCAGGAAGATGCATTTAACATTTGACAGCTGAAGTACCAAAAAGACCTACCTGAATCTGTCCAGTTTTTTTCATTGATGGTTTTTTAATAATCATTGAATCACCAAAAGTATTTATTTAGATTTGATTAGAGTATAAAACCCCATGGTTCCTGAAATTTTAGCCACTCAAGGTCATTGACAAAGCCTCACTACACCACACTAAGACAATTTATTACCTCCTTTTACAAACTCACATATTTAAAGTTGATTTTTTTCTCTCACCTGTTTCTCTTAATATGCTTCAAACTTTCTCTCCATCTTCAAACACTCTAAACTCTTCAAGATGTAAACCGCTCCGGAACAATATCCTCATGTTTAAGGTGCTCATTCTTAGTATAAACATTATACACGGTTATTCTATGGTTAAATATAATTTTTAAAACCTTTTATATTTTTGTTGTTGACAAATTAGTGTAAATTTCCAACTAAAGGTTATATATATTAAAAAACACCAAGGGTGTATTTGATTGACATGAATTTTTTGTTTATGAAAACTAGATGTTTTGATTCATGTTTTATCCTTGTATTACTTTGATGGTAAATATTTTATATAAGAACAACAATCCATTTATATAACAAGTGTTCCATCTCAAACCTCATTTCTAGTGAAAAATATTATTTATCCACCACCAAAGAATTAGTTTCCATGAAAAATAGAAAAAGTAAGATAAAAAACTCATATATTTTTTCATTCAGTTTTTATTTTATCATCCAAATGAACTATTTTCCTCACATATTTCACGTTTGCAATAAAATGCATCCTCAATAACCCTAAAAATTAGATATATAATCGAAATGGAATACCATGCAAAACTTTTTGTAACATTCGAAGTTTTTGCATATTCGTGATTCCAATAAGGAGAATGATGGTTATTACTCGAGGCCATGTCTCGAGTCTAATTTTTTTTTAAATATTAAAAAGGTTTCATTGGGGTCTAGTGCATGAAGTGCGAAATAAATATCGGTGCCTAGCTCTCGAATAAAGACATAATCATTTGTTTCTCACATACTATGAAGACTTTCCATAATAATTTATATAATTGAACCTAATCGTTATCAGATTCTCGAGTTTGAAGCTTCCCCTCATCATACAGATCCCGAATTAGAAGATTACTTTCGTTATTCTTGCCCTGATCCAATTTTTATACTTACAATTCATGTTTAATGGCTAAATTTGCTATTACCTTTTTATTTGTTAAAACTTTTTTCTATTTCAGGTTGAGAAATGGAATCTCATATGGCATATTCAAGGAATAGGAAGAAGCCAGCCCCTTCTTCTAAGAGAAAGCATCAGGGTGAACTCCATATTATACTGGAGGGGAAAAATATCCCCAAGGTGTGCAATACGCAAGAGCCTTCATGTGTACATAAACTTATGACTACCAATTTCCAAGAGGAGGTTGAACCAAAGTTGGCGAACCAAAGTTGGCGCGGTTGGGCCATCGAGTAAAGATAAGTTAGTAGTGGCAATGATAAGATTACGATGATCCTAATGATATTCAGTTTCTAAATCACTTCACCCACCATATTGCATATGCAATATAATTTAGTTCAATGGTAAAACACTTTGTAGCACTCTGAAATAGAATTTAGGGTTACCCGTGAGTCAACTTTGTCTGGCCTAATCACGTTAAATGTGAATCGATGTGAAACAACCTAAATTAATTTTAGTTGATTAAAATTACGAATAAGCATACACTTCTGTTTTCAATATATTTAAGCGTAATTATAACAAGTTTATAACCTAATATACTAGCGTAAGAATAATGAAATACTTACTTGTAAAATGCTCTCTAAAGACAAAATGTTGGTTAACCTTCCATAACAAAGATAACATGGTGAGCCAATGCCTAATAAGGGTTACCAAGATAATGGAATGTATTAATGAATGACCGAAAGAATGAATGCAATGCTATAAACAATATATTCCTAACCCAATTCTACACGCAACTACTAGTCAGTATATACATTAATTATGTTGTATTTCAAAACATCATCTTTATATTAGTTTAAACACCATTAATTCTTATCTTCTGAAACTTCTTATTTTATTCAAATTATTTTCCTTTAAGTCATTAACTCACAGAGTTAATTTAGGATATATCACATTCTTGAACTAGCTTTAAATTATCCATTTTTCTTATGACAATATCAAGTTAAACCTAAAATTAACACACAGTTGGTGTTTCTTAAGAGTAACATTTAAACATACGCACCCGGTGTTTGAAAAGAATTATCCATACATAATGGTGTTATGTCTGGGATTGTCCCCACCATTGGGATACTCACACTCCTAGTTATTATCATTTTTTATAACCATATTAATTTATCCACACATACTCATGTCAAACTTATGTTATGCCCCACTATGGGGTTGTCCACACACCTATTTGTCATATTTTTATTCATTTAATTTATAAATACAAATTTCATCATATTATCTCATATTCTGCAGTTCATCAATTGTATTTATTTTCATAATTATCCATGACTCAGGACTAACTTATTTAAACTTCGAATACTAACTCCCCAATCATTTATTAATCAACTATATTTTTTACTAGATTTTACCAAATTTCATCTATGTTAATGGGCTTGCACCGTGCATCATAAATGTTGTGGTCAATTGCTTTATTGGTTAATAGTTTTGGGTCTAAGTTGAAGGTGCACCCTAGTGATCCAGAACCTTCTTAAGTTTATTCCCGTTAACTCCTTTATAAAAACACTTTTACTTTCAATTATGTTCATTCATTTGTGGTTTACTGACGCGACTCAGAATGTGTCTCAAAAGTGCGTACTCTCTAGGCTCAAGTGCAAGCCTGTCGCTCAAGTAATAATCCGATAAGTCGGGTATCGATACTCAGGGAAATACGACAATGCAATTGTGACGACGTTGGATAGACAAGGCAATCTTAACTCTGACTCTAAAAAGAAAGAAAAAATGATTTGGTTTCGAGACTTGACTACAACTAAGTGCAATTATGAAATTATGAAAAGATGCAATTATACTAAACTACCGAAAATACTGATGAATAATGATTTAAGACTTTAAACTATGTGATGAGAAAATAGGACGGGAATACAATCCCCCAACCCTAGTGTATTGCAGGTAAAATATTAATCGTAAATTCAACTGATTAATTAGACCCAGAATTTAGTACTCCAGAGTATTACGTATACAAGGTTTAATCCCGCATCATACTTAATCTAAGGACGAGTAAATCGGTATTGCGATAGTTACACTCGAATTGCATTCTGAAGCATCCCGGTTACCCAGAGGCAAATGAGATCTAAAGATCTACAATTGTTATGTTCCTGCGCAATACGGTCGTAATCAATCACTAAATTCAGAGGATTAATGTTATACACATGCAACTACCACATCAGGTTGGGTCATAGAAAATATAGCCTAGCATGCTGAAAGTAATGAAAACAGTGTTTGATGTGCAAAAAACCATGATTAATCTAAGGAAAACTTGTGAATTGATTTAGAACAGAATTGAAAAGAAGAAATAACTCACTAATCGCACTTAAACAGTAACAACAACAATTACGAAAACTTGTAATCAAAGAACTTCTAAATAATCTTCACTATTGGAATTTAAACTGTAATTGTATCTAAACTAGGGTTTCTGAAAAAGAATGGAAAATCAACTAAAATTCTCCGTGCAAATAATGATAATAAAATGGGTTTTTATACCCTAAAAAATTCAGGAGTTTTAGCTACACTAGGACTCTTCTTAGGACAAGATAAGATTTCAAGATCTCGATAGTCGGACTGGTCCGGGCCTTAGGCGGATCCGTCTGCCTCCAATGCGGATCGGTTCCTTTTATTTTCTGGCGGACCGGTCCGGGGAGGACCGTGTGACACCTCGCCTAATTAAATACCGGGCGATCACTAATTTATTAAATTAAAATCAAGGTGAACAGTTGGTTCATTCTTAGCATCACTGTCGTAAAATAACTTTTCCAATTTAAACACTCTAGTTAATTAAGCTAAGTGTCAAAACCATTTTTTTTAACACTACTTTCCAAATTTTATTTTAAAAACAAAGATTTAATTATTTATAACAATTCAATATTAAAGAATCACACCACAACAACCCTGGAACATATGATCCAAATAATTTAAACATTCAACAACTAAATCCCAGCATTAAAACTTAAAGTAAAACATCCAGACAATAATAAACCCCAAAGTGGAAATACTAGGAATAACTGAATCACAATGTTCAAATAAACAACTGAATAATGGAAAGGGCGACACATGTCCCCACTAAATGAGTATGCTAGGAGTTGAGTCAAATAAATGAAGTCGTCTAAGCAAGTGGCCTGCAACTCCCACCTAAGCTGCAGCGCGTTCCTTCCAAGGGATCCTACACAAGACGCCCCGGTGGCTGGGCACCTGTAATATATACATATATATACAAGAGAGAAAGAGAAATAGAAACGGGTCAGAGCCCGATACTGTAGATGATTTAAAATTCGTTTAGCAAGTATTTAAAATGTTTACAGGCCAATGCAACAACATATTAGTGCGACACTCTCTTGAGAAATTCTCACCTCTCTTCTAATGTGCACACCTATCGCACTAACCTTCCCAACGGTTTATCTTATCTTATATCGCACCAATCTTTCCAATGATGTAACTTATCTTAGGTTACTCGTAAGATTTAAAACTGAACAACGTAATTGTTTAAGGGGAAAATTTCATTTAGTAACAAAACTCTCATTTTAACTTTATTTATTAATAAAGTTTCCCAGTGTTCCATTATACTTTTTCAAAACCAGCATTTCCAATTTAAATTCATTATTCATTTCTTACTTACCATAAACACAATAGGAAGTTCCACATTTCAGAATTTCATATATATATTAAATTATCGTATAATATATATATTCTAACAACACCCCACATAAAAATTATGGTGCGTGCATACTCTGCTATCCAATCGCCGTATTACTCGCACTAAGTGAAATACAAGTTCGGAATCACTCTCGAACTGTATTAACACATACACAAACAATATTTAGGCGAAGCATAGATTCCAAGTCTCTAAGAGGATAGTACATGCCCCACGTCTCTTAGGACCGTCTGAACTATCGATTCGATAGCCTGTACCAAGGATATCTATCTTCTAGGGTACGAGTCAATATCCCCCATAAAGGTCCCATTGAGATAAGACTGTCCCAGCGCGGTAACCTCAGGGATAGCAAGTAGCGCGGGCATGATTTTCATACATAGATAGTATATGCATAAACACATTCATATAACTATACTAACATTATTATATCAAATAAGGTACATCTCAAATCCCATAATTACGACATTTGTCCTCATTTCTCGTTATTTAGTTCTCACGTATAACCGTTCATTTCTTACTTTAATTTGAGGGATCATTTCAACTTAATACGTAACACTCATAGACTTTATCCTCCCAAGTGTAGAATTCAGTAGGTACTCATCTAATTTCCAACGTAACCATCTTACGCGTCTCTCCCCTTAATACATAATTTCATCGTCCCTTATATATAAATATCCCAAAAATACAACTCTTGTCTTACATTAAAGGTCCCAAAATTATTCACATGTCCTACTGGTCTTCTTTATCTCCCAAAACATTTTTATAAGGGTGTCCAAGAATTATTTCTCATTAAATTGAATTCAAATAATTTAAAAAAAGGAAATATGAGCCTGCCAGAAGGGGTCGATCGATCGAGGTCTGGGGCTCGATCGATCGAACCTTCGATCGATCGATCAAGCAGGTATGGCGAATTCTGCAGTTACCAATTACGGGTTTTCTCACATAACTCCCTCCAAATCCAAACTTTTCATTCCCAATCATCCAAAAATTGGTACTACTAATAGTATAAATCCATTCCATACATCTTTTATGTAAAGCAAGCAAATTTCCATTAATAATCATGGATTAACAGGCCAAAATTCATGTAAATCTCAAGAACCCTAGAATTCTTTTTAACATGGTTCTAATCAGTCCTTTCCAGAATTTTCTTCTTCTAAAACATCAAAATTTCATGGTTTAATCCTCTAATGTTAAGGGATTTCCAGATTAACATTCAAACCATTACTACATGCGATTTCCTATCTCAAATTTGGGTTTTCTTCCATAAAACTCATCCTAATCATCCCTAGACTAACATGAGTGATGCATTAACAAAAATAAGCAAGATAAACACTTGCCTGGGATTTTTGACGTTCTGGTTTGATGACGAATTTCGTGTGGTTGTGTTCCCTGTCGCGCGATCTACGCGTTGGTGGTGGTGGCGGTGCAAACGGGTGAATCGTTGGTCTTGGATTGCTTGGAAAAGCCTCTCCTTCCCTCTCCTATGGTCGTCACTTGTCTTTGGTTGTTTTAACCCTAGAAGACAACCTTAGACATCTGATATATTCCTTGAATTTTCGTGGGTTTAATTATCCAAACATGTAAAATGTCCAAAATTCCCTCCCGGGGTACTAATTAAGCTTAAAAACGTCCCGAGACCCAAACTAAACCCCCGGGTACACTTTTCTGACTATCTCAACCCTTCCGGACACTTTGGCGCACTCAAAACAACCATATGAGTGATTTATAATATATTCACTTTTATTCATCAATATTTAGTCCCGACGCGACACGGGCGCGTCCCGACTCAAATTTCCAAAATTGTCATTTTATTCACTCGTGACATTTAATATAACCAATATTATATATTACTTTGCTCATTAGTAATATTTAACAAATTTCCCATAATTACTAACTCTCATCACGTTAATAATTATATCATAATTAATTTTCGGATTTATATTAAATAATTAATTCATATTAAATTTAATAAATCCCCAAATTAATATAGCATAAAAATATGGGGTATTACATACTTGCCCCCTAATAACGGAATTTCGTCCCGAAATTCGAAAAATAAGGCCTACTTGGTAAGAATAAATCTGGGTATCTCTCGCGCATATCTGCCTCGCGCTTCCAAGTGGACTCCTCCACATTATGATGCTCCCACTGGACACGTACAAGTGGAACTACCTTCGACCTCAATCTTCCCTCGCTATGGTCTAGGATAGCCACCGGTCTCTCCTCGTAAGAGCTGTCAAGCTGTAAGTCTATCTCATCTATCGTAATGTGGGTATGGGCCATATCATCCCGAGGATATCGTCTCAACGACGAGATGTGAAATACATCGTGAATGCGATGTAAATGCTCTGGCAGTCCCAATCTGTATGCTACCGACCCAATCCTCTCTATAATGGGAAATGGTCCCATGTACCTCGGGGCCAATTTCCCTTTCTTCCCGAACCTCATTACTCCTTTCATAGGAGATACACGTAATAACACCTGGTCCCCCACATTAAACTCCCGGAAGAACCGTTTCTCATCGGTGTAGCTCTTCTGCCTGTCTTGGGCTACTCGAATGCGACTCCTAATCATCTCAATCCTCGCGGAGGTTTCCTGAATCACCTCTGGTCCTAGCAACTTGTTATCCCCCACCTCGAGCCAACAAGTTGGAGAACAACAAGGCCTTCCATACAAAGCCTCAAATGGAGCCATGCCAATCGTGAACTGATAAGAGTTATTATAAGCAAACTCTACCAGTGGAAGATGTGTCTCCCAACCTCCTCCAAAATCAAGAACACACATGCGTAGCATATCCTCCAACATCTGATTAGTACGCTCTGTCTGTCCATCTGTCTGTGGGTGATAAGATGAACTCAACCTCAACTCAGTACCCATAGCCTCCTGAAAGCTTTCTAAAAAACGCGACACGGAAATCTTGTCTCTATCTGACACAATATTCAGGGGCACCCCATGTAATCTGACAATCTCAGAAATGAACAATTGGGCATACTGACCCCTAGTATAGTCTGTCCGCACCGGCAGAAAATGAGCCACCTTGGTCTAATGGTCTACAATCACCCAGATAGAGTCATGGCCCCGCTGTGATGTAGGCAACCCTGTAATAAAATCCATGGAAATACTTTCCCACTTCCACGCGGGTACTTCCAATGGCTGAAGCAACCCTAACGGTTTTTGATGGTCCACCTTTACTAGCTGGCAGGTAGAACACTTGGACACGAACTCAGCGATGTCCTTCTTCATCCCACTCCACCAGTATTATATCCTCATATCCTAATACATCTTATCTCCTCCAGGATGTACCGCAAATCGGGACTCGTGAGACTGGGTCATCATTGCATGATGTAATTCTGCTCCTTCTGGAACCACCAATCTCCCATTAAACCTCAAACCCCCATCAGAACTAACAGAATAGGACTCAGCACCCTCAGCTAAGAGTCGTACAATCTGTTCCTGGAAAAACGAGTCTGCGGTCTGTGCCTGTATCACCCTCGTAACAATCTCGGGTGTCACTGTCATAACAGATATGAAGGAACGGGCTACTGCGTCCTGGTGGCCTAACTCCTTCCACTTTGCTTTCCAGACGTCCGCTACCTCGTCTACCGGTCTACGGCTCAACGCATCAACAACTACGTTGGCCTTCCCCGGATGATACTGTATGTCGAACTGATAGTCGTTCACAAACTCTAACCATCTGCGCTGACGCATATTCAGCTCTCGCTGAGTGAACAGGTACTACAGTGACTTGTTGTCTGTGAGCAAGCGGAATTTCTCCCCCAACAAATAGTGTCTCCATATCCTCAATGCAAAAATGACCGCTGCTAACTCCAGGTCGTGGGTGGGTAATTCTTCTCACGCGGCTTAAGCTTACAGGAGGCAAAATATAACCTTCTCTTCCTGCTGAAGTACTCCCCCAAGTCCTCGTAAAGAGGCATCGGTGTAAACCAGGTACTCCACACCCGGCTTCGGTAAAGCAAGGACTGGTGCTGAAGTAAGCTTGTCTTTCAGCTCGTCGAAAGCCAATTGGCAAGAATCATCCCAAACATATGGAACCCCTTTGCGAGTCAGATTCATCAATGGACCCGCTATTTTGGAGAATCCCCGAATGAACCTCCTGTAGTATCCGACAAACCCCAAGAAACTACGCACTTTCGTCGGTGTCGTGGGTTGTCCCCTGTGACACCCCGACTAATTAAATACCGGGTAGCTACTCCTTTATTAAATTAATTCAAAATGCCAAGTTGGTCCAGTTAATAGCATCACTGTCGAAAACATTTTAATGATTACTAACCACCTAGCACTACACCAAAATGGGCAAATTGTCACCTTTCAGCCGGCCAGACTTGTCAAGGTCATTGACCGTGACAAAAAAACACGCGTTTTGTGTCACGGTCATTGACCTTGACACGACCGTGACAAAGACTTGTCACGGTCTTTGACCGTGACAAGGCCGTGACAAGTCCGTGGCAAGTAAATTTGTCACGGTCGTGTCACGGTCAATGACCGTGACAAGTCGTGTCACGGTCAATGACCTTGACACGACCGTGACAATGTTCGCAGCATAAACCCTACCCCCCTTCTTTTTTCCCTCCCGCGCCGTTCCCTCCATCTCTCTCTCTCTCTCTCTCGACGCTGCTCTCTCTCTCTCTCTCTCTCTCTCTCTACTTTCAGGTCCATTTTCTCTCTCTCTCTCTCTTCCATTTATATATATGTTTGTGTGTATATTTATGTGTGTATGTGTATATATATATGTGTGTATGTGTGTGCGTGGAGGGGGACAGGGGGTGGGGGGTGGGGCGGGGTGGGGCAGGGTGGGGGAGGGGGTGGTGGAGGGTGGGGTGGGGTGTGTGTGTGTGTGGTGGGGGAGGGGGTGGATGAGGGGTGGGGCAGGGGGTGGGGTGGGGCAGGGTGTGTGTGTGTGTGTGTGTGTGGTGGTGTGGGGTGGGGCAGGGGGTGGGGTGGGGCAGGGTGTGTGTGTGTGTGGTGGTGGTGTGTGGTGGGGCAGGGGGTGGGGTGGGGTGGTGTGTGTGTGTGTGTGGTGGTGTGTGGTGGGGGAGGGGGTGGGGTGGGGTGTGTGTGTGTGTGGTGGTGGTGTGTGGTGGGGGAGGGGGTGGGGTGGGGTGGGGTGTGTGTGTGTGTGGTGGGGGAGGGGGTGGTGTGGTGTGGTGTGTGTGTGTGTGTGTGTGTGTGTGGTGGGGGAGGGGGTGGTGGAGGGGTGGGGTGTGTGTGTGTGTGTGTGTGGTGTGTGGTGGGGGAGGGGGTGGTGGAGGGGGGCAGGGGGTGGGGAGGGGGTGGTGGAGGACGAAAATTATTGTTGTAGCACTAAGAGAATAAATGAAAATGAATTGAAACTATGAAATTGTTATGGAATATAATAAATTTGGAACTATTGTCTTTTCAACCATCCAATAAAAGTTTTCCTTCATGGAATGTTAGAATTGTTTCTAGGATAATAATCCTACTATAAGATAATTGCTCAAAATAAATATTAAATAATAATTACTAAGATATCAATTCAAATAAAGTCTTAATAACCTAACCAAAAGAAATAAAATAAAATATCAAATAAATTATCATCCACCTCATAGACATTCCCTACCAATCATTTTAAGATAATTTTTTCCTTATAACGATAAATACCTTTGATTGCAAAGCATGCACTTGTATTATTATTATTATACAACATGTATTATTTCGACGTGTAATTCTAAAATCTCACCTAGTTTTGTATACTATTTTTATAATCATACTATCAATTCACGAGACACTAAACAAGAAAGAGGGCATATTAATTTGGAAATGCTTGTTTTTCTTTCTAGAGATCCGTGTCGTCAAAACTTGGTATTAGATACTTGCGTGGTTTTACCTAACTTGAATGAATTAATAAATGTTTCAGTAAAGGTTGAAGTGAACAAAAAACGTGTGAATTGATTAATATCCATAATGTAAATAAAAGGTAAAGTAAGTGTGTAAATGGGTGGTTGAGCAAGCTAAGAGGTCTAACCCATATTTAATACATAGGTGTGTTATGAAAGGTTTTCAAAGGTTTTCAAAGGGGGGTGGGGCGGGGTGGGGCAGGGTGGGGGAGGGGGTGGTGGAGGGTGGGGTGGGGTGTGTGTGTGTGTGGTGGTGTGGGGTGGGGGAGGGGGTGGATGAGGGGTGGGGCAGGTGTGTGTGTGTGTGGTGGTGGTGTGGGGTGGGGCAGGGGGTGGGGTGGGGTGGTGTGTGTGTGTGTGTGGTGGTGTGTGGTGGGGGAGGGGGTGGGGTGGGGGGTGTGTGTGTGTGTGGTGGTGTGTGGTGGGGGAGGGGGTGGGGTGGGGTGGGGTGTGTGTGTGTGTGGTGGGGGAGGGGGTGGTGTGGTGTGGTGTGTGTGTGTGTGTGTGTGGTGGGGGAGAGGGTGGTGGAGGGGTGGGGTGTGTGTGTGTGTGTGTGGTGGTGTGTGGTGGGGGAGGGGGTGGTGGAGGGGGGCAGGGGGTGGGGAGGGGGTGGTGGAGGACGAAAATTATTGTTGTAGCACTAAGAGAATAAATGAAAATGAATTGAAACTATGAAATTGTTATGGAATATAATAAATTTGGAACTATTGTCTTTTCAACCATCCAATAAAAGTTTTCCTTCATGGAATGTTAGAATTGTTTCTAGGATAATAATCCTACTATAAGATAATTGCTCAAAATAAATATTAAATAATAATTACTAAGATATCAATTCAAATAAAGTCTTAATAACCTAACCAAAAGAAATAAAATAAAATATCAAATAAATTATCATCCACCTCATAGACATTCCCTACCAATCATTTTAAGATAATTTTTTCCTTATAAAGATAAATACCTTTGATTGCAAAGCATGCACTTGTATTATTATTATTATACAACATGTATTATTTCGACGTGTAATTCTAAAATCTCACCTAGTTTTGTATACTATTTTTATAATCATACTATCAATTCACGAGACACTAAACAAGAAAGAGGGCATATTAATTTGGAAATGCTTATTTTTCTTTCTAGAGATCCGTGTCGTCAAAACTTGGTATTAGATACTTGCGTGGTTTTACCTAACTTGAATGAATTAATAAATGTTTCAGTAAAGGTTGAAGTGGACAAAAAACGTGTGAATTGATTAATATCCATAATGTAAATAAAAGGTAAAGTAAGTGTGTAAATGGGTGGTTGAGCAAGCTAAGAGGTCTAACCCATATTTAATACATAGGTGTGTTATGAAAGGTTTTCAAAGGGTAATTAAGTATTTTCAAATAATGACCCCGAAACATAGAAATTCAATCTCAAGCAATTTAATTTCAATCTCTACAAATTTATGCATGTATTCAAGGGATTTATGAAGGATTAATATTAAAATTCAATTCCTATACATAATCTAAAAATTATATGTGTGTGTGCGTGTGCGTGTGCGTAGGTGTGCGTGTGTGTGTGGCGGGGGGAGGGGGCAGGGGTGGGGCACCCATTTAATAACTCTTTAAATATTTGGAAAAAACATAATATTACAAAATTGAAACGAAATGGTATTGATGGAACTTACACATACGTTATAATATAGACGTAACATTTTTTTATCTGTACTAATAACATTTTTTGTTATCTGTACTAATAACATTTTTTTTACAGCAAAAATGTCTCCTTCAGATGTTAGGGCGAAGATGATGATGCTGTTTATGATGATGTCGTCGTCTGGGTTCGGTGGTAGCGGAGGCGACGAGGGCTCCTCCGCCCCTAGGCTCCCTAAATATGGAAAATTTGGGATTACCGTCGAAAACAAGTCGGAGCTTTTAGCGAGATCCCTCGAGCTGCTAAAGACGGTCATCGGCCCGGGGTTTATGAGTTGGAAGGAGGTGCCGTATGAGCTCAAGTTAGCTGTTTGGGCGGCACTACAGGTAATATTTATATGAATATTTCAATTTCAATTTATATTTATATTTATATTTATATTTATATTTATATTTATATTTATATTTATATTTATATTTATATTTATATTTATATTTATATTTATATTTATATTTATATTTATATTTATATTTATATTTATTCGCAACTAACATTGTATTTGTTGGACAGGAACAATTCAACTTGGATCCAAAGCTACGCGATTCCATCTTTGAGCAGCTGAGGGAGCAACACAAGACGTGGAAAAAAAATATGCGGACACGGTACTTTGGAAAAACACGAGAGACCATTTTACAATGGCGCGGATCCGTCCCGCCCAAGGAGCCGATCTCATTGGCACAATGGCAAAAGTTCATTGACAATGAGCTCGAGGATCGACAATTGGCATCTCGCCAATCGGGGAGGGAAAATCGGGCTAAAAAGACAGACGTGCACTACTCCGGCCGGACCTCTTACGCTGAGGTGGAGCATAGGATGAAGGTAATATTTAATTTATCTATAACTACAAAAATATATTATTGGATATTATTTTACTTTGCGGGGCCAATACTAATTTTACTTTACTTTATTTTATTTCAGGGGGTAGGGAGTGGGCCAGGGGGTAAGCCACATAGGCTCGATACTTATGTGGCTCTTCGGACGAAGAAGGGGAAGGACAAGGAGGTGTCCCCGAGCGTCGCGGCCACGATTGTAAGTAATCCGACAGTTTAATTATTTTTAATTACGTTATAATTTTTTAGTTTACTTATTTTACTAATCATGTGCTTTTTGTCGTTTCAGGCAAAGCTTAAGGAAGTGCATGAGTCGCAGTCTGATGCCGACAAGGCATCTTTGTCCACAGACGCACTCAGCCAAGTGCTTGGCTCTGATCGCAAGGGGAGGACAAGGGGAGTGAGCTCGCGGGTGACCAAATCTAGGATCATCGGATTGGAGACGAGCGACACCGGGTTGGCTCGAACGGTGGATTCACACGACGCGAAGCTGTCCCGTTTGGAGGCGACGGTCCAAGATATGTACGCATTCATGAAGCGTACGTTGGGTGGAGACCGTAAAGAGAAAGGTAAAGGGAAAGGGAAGGAGAAGGCGGTGGAGGAGGAAGTGCGGGAGGACGAGGAGCAGAATGACGAGGATGTGGACCTCGCTGCTTCATCACCGACACGTTCGTACTTCGACGATCCACTTCCCTATTTGACGCCCTCCAACAGACCATTATCGACAATTGGTTGGCCGAGCGTGTTCATATTGGACATATTTGATGGCCAGCGGATAGGGCGGGGGTTGAGGGACCCGAACATCGTCGAGGGTGGAATAGTCCATGGACGTGTGCTTCAAGAGATGGAGTCCAAGGTGCTTGTCACGCATGTCATACCCGGGAAGGAGAACTCCCTATTGTGGTTGCGCGAACAATGCGGCACGACGTATATTAGTGGGTGCGTCAATTCGTATGTCGTGTGGCCTACTCACCTCCTCAGTTTTATCTAAGACATGTAGTAACATTATTTTTAAGTTTGTCCATTTTAATTATATTTGGATTATATCGTCATGTATATTATTTTTACTTTGAAGATTTGGATTATACTGTCATGAATATATATTTGCATTATCTTTAGTTTGTGTTGGATATATGATGTTTGGATCAGGTACAACGTTGCTATAACAGGTACAAATATACTGCTGGGCAGTGGCGGTGGCCATACTGCCCAGCAGATTTTTTTTAAATTCTGCCCAGAATTGTCACGGTCATTGACCGTGACAAGTCCGTGACAATATTTGTCACTGGCTTGTCACGGTCAATGACCGTGACAAATTTTTTGAAAAAGGGTCACGACTTTGTCACGGTTTTAAACCGTGACAAACGTGTCAAGGTCAATGACCGTGACACGACCGTGACACAAAACGCGAGTTTTGTGTCAAGGTCAATGACCGTGACACGACCGTGACAAAAAAAGTTGTCTCGCCTCGAAATGTCACGGTCATTGACCTTGACAAGGTGAATTTGTCAAGGTCAATGACCTTGACAAATGGGCAGATTTGGTGTAGTGTAGTATTTAAAAAGTAAGTTGCCAAATTTTAATTTAAGTCTGATTAACACGCAACAAGTGTAATGAAGAATAATAACACCATTCACCATAAAGAAGTAAATAGAATAACCACCACATAATGTAAATAAAGTCTGGAGGAAAACTCCTCACTACAAATCCCACAACTGAAATAAGTAATGAAACACTGAATACTGAAACACTACATGCCAAAGTCTGAAAAACTGAAATGAAAAGATGTCTCTAATAGAAATGGGCAACATGCCCTACAACTGATAGAATACTGAATATGGAATCCAAATGATAGAAGCGTCTAAAAGCAATTCCCTGTAGCTTCCACAAACAGCTACAGCTCGTCACCTGAATGAGTATCCTATGCATGGTGTCCTTGTGGCTGGGAACCTAAAATGGTTTTACAAGAAAAATAGATTTGAAAGCAAACGGGTCAGAGCCCGAATGTGGAGATATTTTAAAAACCTGCAAGTGCTTTAAAACATTTAAAACATTAAATGTAAAGTACATGTTAGGACGTGCACTCACATGATATTCTCACCTCTCGTCTAACTGTGCACTCCTAACGTAAGTACCCATCTAAAACAACACAAACCACTAGCTAAGTGAAATCATATCTAGCTAGACTGTCATAGGTCCTACCTTTATTACTCGGTTCCATTAACATTATAACGATCTCAGTTAAATAGGTGCTTAACGTAAATTCAGGTTCTCATACAAGAGTAATACAGCTCGTTATAAATTAACCCTCTATGTTATTCCATAGTCACACACAATACTATATGAAAGTTCCCAGTTTATTAAGCGTATATTCCCACAACATAAATATACAATATAAGCACCCCGAGACTAAGCTGCGGTGCACACATACTCTGCTATCCATCCCGGTACATCACGTACATAAGGATCACATATTCCGAATCTCTCAGGAATAGTTCACAGATAACAACATCACAAATAATGGAGGCGAACACAGTCACATTACATGGGTCACGCACATACCTACGCTCCCACGATTAGCGGACTTATTAATATCCCAATAAGTCTTTCTCTGACCTATGTTCATCAAGGTAACCAGTCTAAATCCGGGCAACACAAGGATTAGAGGGCCCTAAGCGAACGCAAACCTCCCGTGATAGCAAGTATGGTAGGTATGTCATACACACAATTCATATACCAATACTAAGTAAACACACATCTTAATAATCCCGTAGTTTAATTGTAGTACTATTATCATTCTAGTACCAATATATAATTTACACACTTTATACGATTCCGGTTTATAATCATACTCGCCATAATCTATTCTCACGTCGTAGTAGACACTCACGTCTCAACCCAAGTATCCCTTTAATTAAATTGCTCGTATATAATTTACTCCTCAAAATTACCCAAACGTCCCAAATCTATCAATACATCATCAAAGGAAAGTTATCTCTATCCTCGAACAAGTTTACGGGACTCCCAAAATCAAAACAGGCCAAAATGGCCTAAACTGTCAGCTCGTTAGAAGTCTCGTTCGAACGAGGATGTTCGAACGAGATTCCAGTTCGTTCGAACAAACTGTACCTTCTAACGACATCTCGTTCGAACGAACGTATCGAACGAAATACAGTTCGTTCTAACGAAGGTATCGAATGAAGTCTCCCTTCGTTAGAAGCGACTGGTTAACTCGTTAGAAGCTCGTTCGAACGATCTCGTTCGAATGACCTGGGAAGGTCTTCTAACGAGGGACCAGTTTCGGCCCAGAATTTCTTAGTTACGTTTTTCACCATTTTTTATCTTCTTCAAAACTCATTTAAACATCAAACCATCGATTGTTTAAGGTCTCTAATCATCCCTAAACGTACCTAGGCCACATACTAACATATTTTAAAGGATTAATTCATCCTAACATCAATCAATTTACAAATCTCTACACTTTTCCCCCAATTTTTCAAGAACATGAACCCTAAACTTTTAAGTCCTCAATTAGTCCATTCTAAATCCGTTTTTCTTACATCCAACATATATTAATACCAGAATAATCATCTCTATATGATTGTACATGCAATTTGTCCTCAATATTCAATTACTAAGTCCAAACAACATGGGCTTTCATTTATCTTCCAAGAACAATTGTAAATCTTCAAATTATCTAACATGGAGGAAACATTCTCTGAATTAAAAGAAGTTAAATCACTTGCCTCGATTGTCTCTGAATTTGGTGTTGATTTTGTAAAGATTTTCTGCAGAATTCCTTCTCCTTTCTCTCTCTCCAAGCTCTTCTCCAATGGCTATGGTGGCTAGGGTTTATTTTGGGGAAACTTAGAAAACCTAATCTAACAACCCCCGTAGCTTGTTGGGTTAATATGGGTTGTTTAGTGGCTTAGTGGGTCAATTCCCAATCAGATTAAAACTCTTAATTTTCGTCACTTTTAATTCTCCAAAAATACAAAATTACCAAAATACCCTTTATGTTGCCGGTATGGCCTAAAAATACCCCGGGACCCAAACTACACCCCCGGCTAGTGTTTTCTGACTATCTCGACCCTTCCGGACGCGTTGGCGCACTCAAAACGACCATACGGTTAATAGAATTTAAAATCACTTTTATAATTAAAATAATTATATCCCGACGCGACTGTCACACGCGTCCCAATAAAATGACTAGATTGCCGTATATCAATCTCACGACAAATTTCATAATTCTATATTCATATAACATCATATATGCTCAATATAGTCAAATACCAACTCACATCTCGCTAGTATTTTATCCGGATTAATTCTCAATTAATTCACATTTAATTAAATAAATCCCAAAAATAAATATAGTCAAAATTACGGGGTATTACATACTTCCCCCCTAATAACTGAATTTCGTCCCGAAATTCGAAACTAGAAAGTACCTGCTAAAAACAACTCTGGATAACGTTCGCGCATCTCATCCTCGCGCTCCCATGTGGACTCCTCGACATTGTGATGTCGCCACTGAACACGCACTAAAGGAACCATTTTTTTACGGCAGCTTCTTCTCACTTCGGTCCAAAATAGCAATCGACCCCTCCTCGTAGGAGCTATCCGGCTGGAGATCGATGTCCTCCACAGCAATGTGAGAATGAGCCAAATTATCTCTAAGGTATTTCCTTAGCGAGGAAATATGAAACACATCGTGAATCCGATGCAAATGCTCTGGTAATCCAAGTCTATACGCAACCGGTCCGATCCGCTCAATAATAGGAAACGGCCCCATATACCTCGGTGCCAACTTCCCCTTCTTCCCGAAATGCATAATCCCCTTCATAGGAGATACTCTGAGCAAAACCTGGTCCCCCACTTGGAACTCCCTGAAAAATCTCTTCGCATCAGCATAACTCTTCTGCCTGTCTTGAGCTACCCGAATGCGACTCCGAATCAACTCAATCCTTGCCAAAGTATCCTAAATCACTTCCGGCCCAAGTTGTTTGTTGTCCCCCACCTCTAACCAACATGCTGGGGAACGACAAGGCCTACCGTACAATGCCTCAAACGGAGCCATGCCAATAGTGAACTGATAGGAGTTGTTATAAGCAAACTCCACCAGTTGTAGGTACTGCTCCCATCCACCCCCAA
This sequence comes from Sambucus nigra, assembly GCA_949130495.1. Lineage (NCBI taxonomy): Eukaryota > Viridiplantae > Streptophyta > Magnoliopsida > Dipsacales > Adoxaceae > Sambucus > Sambucus nigra. Next base: position 194,889,962 of record OX422208.1, read on the forward strand.
AGTCAATAATGCACATGCGTAGCATGTCTTCCAACATCTGATTTGTGAACTATGTCTGCCCATCGGTCTGCGGATGATAAGCCGTACTCAACCGCAATTCCGTGCCCATGGCCTCCTGGAAACTCTCCCAAAACCGCGAAACAAATATTTTGCCTCTGTCAGACACGATATTTAGGGGCACACCGTGAAGTCTCACAATCTCTGAAATGAAGAGCTGGGCATACTATCCCGCAGTGTAGTCTGTCCTTACGGGTAAAAAGTGAGCGACTTTGGACAACCTGTTCACGATTACCCAAATGGAGTCGTGACCTCTCTGTGACATAGGCAATCCCGTGATAAAGTCCATGGAGATGCTCTCCCACATCCACATCGGGACCTCTAACGGTTGTAGCAGTCCTGCCGGTTTCTGATGATCCACTTTTACTAGCTGACAAGTGGCGCATTTTGAAATGAACTCGGCAATATCTCTCTTCATTCCGCTCCACCAATACTTCCATCTCATGTCTTGGTACATTTTGTCTCCTCTAGGATGTACCGCGAACCGTGAGCCGTGCGACTCTGCCATCACCTCGTGTCACAATTCCTTCCCTTCCGGAACCACCAATCTCCCATTGAAGCGTAATCCCCCGTCTAAGCTAACGGTATAGGACTCGGCTCCTTTTGCTAGTAATCGAACTATCTGCTCCTGACAGAACAAGTCATCAGCCTGTGCCCGTACTACCTTCGTGACAATATGCGGTGTAACGGTCATCACAGACATGAAAGATCGGGCCACTGCATCCTGGTGTCCCAATTCCTTCTACTTTGCCTTCCACACCTCTGCCACCTCATCTGCTGGTCTACGGCTCAACGTGTCTGCTACCACGTTAGCCTTCCCTGGATGATACTGGATATCGAACTGGTAGTCTTTCACAAACTCAAGCCACCTACGCTGCCGCATATTCAACTCCTTCTGCGTGAACAGGTACTGTAGGGACTTGTGGTCCGTGAACAGTTGGAACTTCTCCCCCAAAAGATAGTGCCTCCAAATCCGTAGGGCAAATACCACTGCTGCCAACTCCAAATCATGCGTGGGGTAATTCTTCTCGTGAGGCTTAAGCTTACGGGAAGCATAAGCTATGGCCTGTCTCTCCTGCTGCAATACGCCTCCAAGCCCTTGCAAAGACGCATCGGTGTAAACCAAATACTCAACTCTCGGTCTCAGCAATGCTAACACAGGTGCTGAGGTCAATTTGTCCTTCAATTCATCGAATGCCAGCTGACAGGCATCACTCCAGATGTATGGCACACCCTTACGAGTCAGATGTGTCAAAGGACCTGCTATCTCTGAGAAACCCCGAATAAACCTCCTGTAGTATCCTGCTAGACCTAAGAAACTACGAATCTCCATTGGTGTCGTGGGCTGTCCCCACTCCCTCACCGCGGATACCTTCCCCGGATCAACAGATATCCCCTGGTCGGAAATAATGTGTCCTAAAAACTGGACCTCCTTTAGCCAAAACCCGCATTTCTCATATTTTGCATACAACTCGTTCTGACGAAGTGTCTGCAAAACCTGCCTCAAATGCTCGGCGTGCTCCTCCTCTGTCTGGGAGTAAACCAGAATGTCATCAATGAAGACAATGACAAACTGATCTAGGAAATCCCTTAACATTCTGTTCATCAAGTCCATAAACACTACTGGAGCGTTGGTCAAACCAAAAGGCATAACCCGAAACTCGTAAGAACCATATCTCGACAAGAACGCAGTCTTCGAGACATCCTCCTCCCTGATACGCAACTGATGGTATCCCGATCTCAAATCAATCTTCGAGAAGAAAGAAGCTCCTCTCAACTGATCAAATAGGTCATCGATTCGAGGCAACGGATACTTATTCCGTATCGTGACTTTATTCAACTCTCGGTAGTCCACACACAATCTCAGTGAACCGTCCATCTTCTTCACAGACAAAACTGGAGCGCCCCAAGGTGAGGTACTCCTGCGAATAAAGCCCTGACCTAACAGCTGCTCTATCTGATCTCGTAGCTCTCGCATCTCTGCCGGAGCCATACGGTACGGTGCGCGTGCTATAGGCCTCGTATCTGGCAATAGGTCTATAACAAAATCTATCTCTCGACTGGGGGGTAGGCCTGGTATCTCCTGAAACACATCCGAATACTCCCTGACTACTGGGATAGAATCTAAAGGAATCACTACCTCCTTAGAGGTATCCTCCTCAATGTAATACAGATGAGCGGTCGATCCTCCCTCTGGGCGAGGCATCGCCACTACAAACATCTTTTGCCCCGGAATGGCAAAAACAATGCTCCCGCTGAAGCAACTAAACATGGCCCTATAAGCTACGAGCCAATCCATACCGATAATCACATCGTGAACATGCATATCTAATACCAATATGTCTACAAGTAATACCAAACCACCAATCTCTACCCCCACTCCCCGGCATATAAAGAAAATAAGTGACCCACTCCCCAATGGTGAGTCGACACACGTCACTGTGCTCTCTGCCGTAGCTAATAATCCTAAAGCTTTCGCGAAGTGTGTAGTTATAAAACAATGTGTAGCCCCCGTATCAAATAATACCCGACCCATAGTGCCATGGATAGGAAACGTACCCTCAATCGCGGGCGGTGCCTGAGGAACTGCAGCCTGGTGAACGTTATAGACACGTCCATACTATAGCTGCCCCTGCTGAACTGGGACTGCTGGAATGGGTGGCAATGCTGCCATCTGTGGCGGTGCGGGGAGAGCGGCGGGAAACATAGGCCTCTGTGGCTCCTGGCGAGCACCCTGCTGCTGCTGCAGTGGGGCCCTGCCCCTATCAGGACAATCCTGTCGCTTATGGCCAGTCTTGCCACAAATAAAACACTTCCCTAGGAAGTTCCCTCCTCTCTGCCCCTGCGGTCCCCGGCCTTGGTGGCCGTGACCGTTCCTCCCTTGGCCCTGTTGGCCCTGGTGAAACTGCTGCCCATTCTGCCCCTGTTGGCCCTGATGGCCGTTTGGACCCTGATGGCCCTGACGGAAACCTCCCTGTCCCTGTCTGTAGTTCCCTGATCGGAACCTCTTCTGATCCCCCTGCTGGGTACCCTGCTCACCCTGTCTCTGCCCCTGATTAGATTGTGCCCCACCGGCACCATGTCCTCCTGTCCTGCCCTGATGGCTAGACTCTCCCGACCTCTTGCCCTCAGTCATATGAAAGCGGTGGTCCTAGCAGTGTAACAAAGCAGCGTTAACCACATCAGAATACGTGGCCAACGAAAGGTTCCCTAACAGATGCTGACGGATCCTCCATGTAAGCCCATCCGTGAACTTCTCAATCTTCTTCTTCTCTGTTGGTATCTCATCTGGAACGATATTCAACAGATTTGTGAACTCCGCCTCATACTCGGCCACGGTCTTACCCTCTTGCCTCAGATTCATCAGTTTCCTCCTCATTTCCGTGTGAACAGCTGACGGAAAGTACTTGCGGTCAAACCGCACCCAGAAGTCCTGAATAGTGAGAGTATCCCTCTCCTACACAGTGGTAATAGACTCCCACCACTGTAGCGCAGATCCAACTAGCTTGAAAGTAGCTAGCACCTGCTTCTGGACGTCCGTGCACTCATACATCCTTAAGTGCCTCTGCATATCCTTCCTCCACTGGCTCGAGACTACCACATCTGAGCTACCTGCAAACTCTGGCGGATGCGCTTTCTGAAAAGCATCACGTACACGTTCCCAAGCAGACAGGAATGCATTTGCCTGTACTGGCGCGGCAACCGGCGCCTGAGGTGGTGCCTGCTGAACAACGGCAATTGCGGCATTTACCGCTTGGGCTACTATAGCTGCAACCTCAGCGGCGTTCATCATGCCCTGAACTGGAGCGGGCTGGGGTTCAGGCGTTGCATCCCTGGGAACTCGTCGTTCACGTCGTGGAGGCATCTGAAATAAGAACAAAGTTTATAAGTTCGCTGTTATAAACTTAAAATAGCTGAAGAACGAAGCATACACAAAAAGAGTACAACAGTCCTAAAATATAGGGCTCTATATCAAAGAAACTTAGCGGAAACATAATAAGCCGTCAGATCCTAAAGGACACTAGAACCTGATGCTCTGATACCACCTGTGACACCCCGACTAATTAAATACCGGGTAGCTACTCCTTTATTAAATTAATTCAAAATGCCAAGTTGGTCCAGTTAATAGCATCACTGTCGAAAACATTTTAATGATTACTAACCACCTAGTATGTAAAAAGTAAGTTGCCAAATTTTAATTTAAGTCTGATTAACATGCAACAAGTGTAATGAAGAATAATAACACCATTCACCATAAAGAAGTAAATATAATAACCACCACATAATGTAAATAAAGTCTGGAGGAAAACTCCTCACTACAAATCCCACAACTAAAATAAGTAATGAAACACTGAATACTGAAACACTACATGCCAAAGTCTGAAAAACTGAAATGAAAAGATGTCTTTAATAGAAATGGGCAACATGCCCTACAACTGATAAAATACTGAATATGGAATCCAAATGATAGAAGCGTCTAAAAGCAATTCCCTGTAGCTTCCACAAACAGCTACAGCTCGTCACCTGAATGAGTATCCTATGCATGGTGTCCTTGTGGCTGGGCACCTAAAATGGTTTTACAAGAAAAATAGATTTGAAAGCAAACGGGTCAGAGCCCGAATGTGGAGATATTTTAAAAACCTGCAAGTGCTTTAAAACATTTAAAACATTAAATGTAAAGTACATGTTAGGACGTGCACTCACATGATATTCTCACCTCTCGTCTAACTGTGCACTCCTAACGCAAGTACCCATCTAAAACAACACAAACCACTAGCTAAGTGACATCATATCTAGCTAGACTGTCATAGGTCCTACCCTTATTACTCGGTTCCATTAACATTATAACGATCTCAGTTATATAGGTGCTTAACGTAAATTCAGGTTCTCATACAAGAGTAATACAGCTCGTTATAAATTAACCCTCTATGTTATTCCATAGTTACACACAATACTATATGAAAGTTCCCAGTTTATTAAGCGTATATTCCCACAACATAAATATACAATATAAGCACCCCGAGACTAAGCTGCGGTGCACACATACTCTGCTATCCATCCCGGTACATCACGTACATAAGGATCACATATTCCGAATCTCTCAGGAATAGTTCATAGATAACAACATCACAAATAATGGAGGCGAACACAGTCACATCACATGGGTCACGCACATACCTACGCTCCCACGATTAGCGGACTTATTAATATCCCAATAAGTCTTTCTCTGACCTATGTTCATCAAGGTAACCAGTCTAAATCCGGGCAACACAAGGATTAGAGGGCCCTAAGCGAACGCAAACCTCCCGTGATAGCAAGTATGGTAGGTATGTCATACACACAATTCATATACCAATACTAAGTAAACACACATCTTAGTAATCCCGTAGTTTAATTGTAGTACTATTCTCATTCTAGTACCAATATATAATTTACACACTTTATACGATTCCGGTTTATAATCATACGCGCCATAATCTATTCTCACGTCGTAGTAGACACTCACGTCTCAACCCAAGTATCCCTTTAATTAAATTGCTCGTATATAATTTACTCCTCAAAATTACCCAAACGTCCCAAATCTATCAATACATCATCAAAGGAAAGTTATCTCTATCCTCGAACAAGTTTACGGGACTCCCAAAATCAAAACAGGCCAAAATGGCCTAAACTGTCAGCTCGTTAGAAGTCTCGTTCGAACGAGACTGTTCGAACGAGATTCCAGTTCGTTCGAACGAACTGTACCTTCTAACGACATCTCGTTCGAACGAACGTATCGAACGAAATACAGTTCGTTCGAATGAAGTCTCCCTTTGTTAGAAGCGACTGGTTAACTCGTTAGAAGCTCGTTCGAACGAGCTCGTTCGAACGAGCTCGTTCGAATGACCTGGGAAGGTCTTCTAACGAGGGACTAGTTTCGGCCCAGAATTTCTTAGTTACGTTTTTCACCATTTTTTATCTTCTTCAAAACTCATCTAAACATCAAACCATCGATTGTTTAAGGTCTCTAATCATCCGTAAACGTACCTAGGCCACATACTAACATATATTAAAGGATTAATTCATCCTAACATCAATCAATTTACAAATCTCTACACTTTTCCCCCAATTTTTCAAGAACATGAACCCTAAACTTTTAAGTCCTCAATTAGTCCATTCTAAATCCGTTTTTCTTACATCCAACATATATTAATACCAGAATAATCATCTCTATATGATTGTACATGCAATTTGTCCTCAATATTCAAGTTCTAAGTCCAAACAACATGGGCTTTCATTTATCTTCCAAGAACAATTGTAAATCTTCAAATTATCTAACATGGAGGAAACATTCTCTGAATTGAAAGAAGTTAAATCACTTGCCTCGATTGTCTCTGAATTTGGTGTTGATTTTGTAAAGATTTTCTGCAGAATTCCTTCTCCTTTCTCTCTCTCCAAGCTCTTCTCCAATGGCTATGGTGGCTAGGGTTTATTTTGGGGAAACTTAGAAAACCTAATCTAACAACCCCCGTAGATTGTTGGGTTAATATGGGTTGGTTAGTGGCTTAGTGGGTCAATTCCCAATCAGATTAAAACTCTTAATTTTCGTCACTTTTAATTCTCCAAAAATACAAAATTACCAAAATACCCTTTATGTTGCCGGTATGGCCTAAAAATACCCCGGGACCCAAACTACACCCCCGGCTAGTGTTTTCTGACTATCTCGACCCTTCCGGACGCGTTGGCGCACTCAAAACGACCATACTGTTAATAGAATTTAAAATCACTTTTATAACTAAAATAATTATATTCCGACGCGACTGTCACACGCGTCCCAATAAAATGACCAGATTGCCGTATATCAATCTCACGACAAATTTCATAGTTCTATATTCATATAACATCATATATGCTCAATATAGTCAAATACCAACTCACATCTCACTAGTATTTTATCCGGATTAATTCTCAATTAATTCACATTTAATTAAATAAATCCCAAAAATAAATATAGTCAAAATTACGGGGTATTACATCCCCACTCCCTCACCGCTGACACTTTACTCGGGTCAATTGCTATCCCCTGTTCAAAAATAACATGCCCCAAGAACTGTACTTCTCGCAACCAGAATCCGCACTTCTCGTACTTAGCATACAACTGATGCTCTCGTAGAGTCTGAAGAACATGTCTCAAGTGCTCGATATGATCCTCCTCGGAGTGTGAATATATCAAAATGTCATCTATGAAGACGATGACAAACTAATCCAAGAACTCTCTGAACACTCGGTTCATTAAGTCCATGAACACGGCTGGAGCATTTGTGAGGCCGAATGGCATCACTCTGAACTCGTAAGACCCATATCGCGTCAAGAAAGCAGTCTTTGAAGCATCCTGCTCCCTAATACGTAGCTGATGGTACCCCGGCCTCAGATCTATCTTTGAAAAGAAAGTTGCTCTCCTCAGCTGGTCAAACAGATCATCGATTTGAGGCAACGGATACTTATTCCGTATCCTGACCTTGTTCAACTCCCGGTAATCCACACATAGCCTCAGTGAACCATCTCTCTTTTTCACAAACAGAACTGGAGCGCCCCAAGGTGAGGTACTCCTACGAATGAAGCCCTGACCTAACAGCTGCTCTATCTGATCTCGTAACTCTCGCATCTCTGCCGGAGCCATACGGTATGGAGCGCGTGCTATCAGTCTAGTATTTGGTAATAAATCTATGACAAAGTCTATCTCTCGACTGGGGGGTAGTCCTGGTATCTCTTGAAAGACATCGGAATACTCACGAACAACTGGGATCGAGTCTAAGGAGATCACAACCTCCTTAGAGGTATCCTCCTCTATGTAATACAAATGAGTGGTCGAGCCTCCCTCTGGGCGAGGCATCGCCACTACAAACATCTCTTGCCCCGGAATGGCAAAGACAATACTCCCACCGAAACAATCAATCATGGCTCTATAAGCTGTGAGCCAATCCATACCGATAATAACATCGTGCTCATGCATATCTAAGACTAACATGTCTGCAGAAAATACCAAGCTACCAATATCCACCCCCACTCCCGGCATATAAAGAAAATAAGCGAACCACTCCCCAGTGGTGAGTATACACACGTCACCGTGCTCTCTGCTATGGCTAACAACGCTAAGGCCTTCGCAAAATGCGTAGCTATAAAACAGTGCGTCGCCCCAGTATCAAACAAAACTCGACCCATAGTACCATGGATAGGAAACATACCCTCATCGCGGGTGGTGCCTGTGGAGCTGCTGCCTGGTGGACGTTATAGACACGTCCATACTGTAACTGCCCCTGCTGAACTGGAGCTGCTGGAACTGCTGGTAGGGATGGTACTTGAGCTGGGGCTGGGAGGGCGGCTGGAAAAAGTGGCCTCTGTGCCTCATTGCGGGCACCCTACTGTTATGGGGCCCTCTCTCCCTCTGGACAATCTTGACGCCTATGGCCATGCTTGCCGCACCCAAAGCATCGGCCTTTGAAATTCCCTCCCCTCTGACCCTGCTGGCCGTTACCACCCCGCCACTGGCCCTGTTGGCTCTGGTGAAAACGCTGTTGGCCCTGCTGCTGACCCTGTTGCTGTTGGCCCTGCTGGCCCTGCCTATAACCGCCAAATCCTTGTCTAGAATCACCTGAACGCAATCGCTTAGCAGGGTCCCCCTGATGGGAACTCTGCTCGTGCTTACGAGTCTGTCCTTGAGATGTCGGCGCTCCACTAGCACTACTACCCCCGGTCCTGCCCTGCTGGTTGGACTCTCCTGCTCTCTTGCTTCCCTACAGATGGAAGCAGTGATCCTGCCAATGTAGTAGCGCAGCATTGAGTACATCAGTGAAAGTACTCAGAGACAGATTTCCTATAAGGTGATGACGGATCCTCCAAGCTAACCCGTCCACAAACAGCATTATCTTCTTATCATCAGTGGGTGCCTCATCTGGCACTATGGTGAGAAGTCTCTTGAACTCCTCCTCATACTCAACAACGGTAGAATTCTCCTGTTTTAAGTTCAGTAGTTTTCGCCTCATCTCAGTCTGCACGGCGGGTGGAAAGTACTTGCGGTCAAACCGCTCCCAAAATGACTGAATCGGGATCGTGTCCCTCTCCTCCAAGATGGTGGTGGACTCCCACCACTGCAAAGCGGCCCCCACCATCTTAAAGGAAGCCAACAACTATTTATGCACGTCTGTGCACTCATACATACGAAGATGCCGCTGGATATCTTTCTTCCATTGGCTGACGATGATGATATTTGAACTACTAGAGAACTCAGGGGGATGCGCCTTCTGAAAGGCATCCCTAACCCGCTCCCATGCAGATGGAAGTTGTGCTGGTACTGGCGCCACTGCCTGAATCTGGGGTGGAGCCTACTGAACCACCGCTAGCGCGGCATTCACCGCCTGAGCAACAATAGAGGCTACCTCATTAGCATTCATCGTACCCTTTGCCGGAGGTGTTGGCTGCTCGGCTAGGGCACGCCTATCCTTTGCTGCACGTCTCAGAGGCATCTGAAACGTGAAGAAATTTATTAGTCTACAGTTATTATCAAATCTCAAATAGCTGAAGACGTAAACGTAAAAGCAGGAATACAACAATCCAAAAATAGGGCTCTATAGGAAAAATGTTAAGCTGAAAGCGAAATAAGCCGTACATATCCTAAGGACACTAGAACCTGATGCTCTGATACCACCTGTGACACCCCGCCTAATTAAATACTGGGCGATCACTCCTTTATTAAATTAAAATCAAGGTGAACAGTTGGTTCATTCTTAGCATCACTGTCGTAAAATAACTTTTCCAATTTAAACACCCTAGTTAATTAAGCTAAGTGTCAAAACCATTTTTTTTTTAACATTACTTTCCAAATTTTATTTTAAAAACAAAGATTTAATTATTTATAACAATTCAATATTAAAGAATCACACCACAACAACCCTGGAACATATGATCCAAATAATTTAAACATTCAACAACTAAATCCCAGCATTAAAACTTAAACTAAGACATCCAGACAATAATAAATCCCAAAGTGGCAATACTAGGAATAACTGAATCACAATGTCCAAATAAACAACTGAATAATGGAAAGGGCGACACATGCCCCACTAAATGAGTATGCTAGGAGTGGAGTCAAATAAATGACGTCGTATAAGCAAGTGGCCTGCAACTCCCACCTAAGCTGTAGCGCGTTCCTTCCAAGGGATCCTACGCAAGACGCCCCTGTGGCTGGGCACCTGTAATAGATACATATATATACAAGAGAGAAAGAGACATAGAAACGGGTCAGATCCCGATAGTGTAGATGATTTAAAATTCATTTAGCAAGTATTTAAAATGTTTACATGCCAATGCAACAACATATTAGTGCGACACTATCTTGAGAAATTCTCACCTCTCTTCTAATGTGTACACCTATCGCACTAACCTTCCCAACGGTTTATCTTATCTTATATCGTACTAATCTTCCCAATGATTTAACTTATCTTAGGTTACTCGTAAGATTTAAAACTGAACAACGTAATTGTTTAAGGGGATAATTTCATTTAGTAACAAAACTCTCATTTTAACTTTATTTATTAATAAAGTTTCCCAGTGTTCCATTATACTTTTTCAAAACCAGTATTTCCAATTTAAATTCATTATTCATTTCTTACTTACCATAAACACAATAGGAAGTTCCACATTTCAGAATTTCATATATATATATATATATTAAATTCTCGTATAATATATATATTCTAACAGCACCCCATATAAAAATTATGGTGCGTGCATACTCTGCTATCCAATCCCTGTATTACTCGTACTAAGGGAAATACAAGTTCGGAATCACTCTCGAACTGTATTAACACATACACAAACAATATTGAGGCGAAGCATAGATTCCAAGTCTCTAAGAGGATAGTACATGCCCCACGTCTCTTAGGACCGTCTGAACTATCGATTCGATAGCCTGTACCAAGGATATCTATCTTCTAGGGTACGAGTCAATATCCCCCATAAAGGTCCCATAGAGATAAGACTGTCCCAGCGCGGTAACCTCAGGGATAGCAAGTAGCACGGGAATGATTTTCACACATAGATAGTATATGCATAAACACAGTCATATAACTATACTAATATTATTATATCAAATTAGGTACATCTCAAATCCCATAATTACGACATTTGTCCTCATTTCTCGTTATTTAGTTCTCACGTATAACCGTTCATTTCTTACTTTGATTTGAGGGATCATTTCAACTTAATACGTAACACTCATAGACTTTATCCTCCCAAGTGTAGAATTCAGTAGGTACTCATCTAATTTCCAACGTAACCATCTTACGCGTCTCTCCCCTTAATACATAATTTCATCGTCCCTTATATGTAAATGTCCCCAAAATACAACTCTTGTCTTACATTAAAGGTCCCAAAATTATTCACATGTGCTACTGGTCTTCTTTATCTCCCAAAACATTTTTATAAGGGTGTCCAAGAATTATTTCTCATTAAATTGAATTCAACTAATTAAAAAAAGGAAATATGAGCCTGCCAGAAGGGGTCGATCGATCGAGGTGTGGGGCTCGATCGATCGAACCTTCGATCGATCGATCAAGCAGGTACGACGAATTCTGCAGTTACCAGTTACGGGTTTTCTCACATAACTCCCTCCAAATCAAAACTTTATATTCCCAATCGTCCAAAAATTGGTACTACTAATAGTATAAATCCATTCCATACATCTTTTACGTAAAGCATGCAAATTTCCATTAATAATCATGGATTAACATGCCAAAATTCATGTAAATCTCAAGAACCCTAGAATTCTTTTTAACATGGTTCTAATCAGTGCTTTCCAGAATTTTCTTCTTCTAAAACATCAAAATTTTGTGGTTTAATCCTCTACATGTTAAGGGATTTCCAGATTAACATTCAAACCATTACTACATGCGATTTCCTATCTCAAATTTGGGTTTTCTTCCATAAAACTCATCCTAATCATCCCTAGACTAACATGAGTGATGCATTAACAAAAATAAGCAAGATAAACAGTTGCATGGGATTTTTGACGTTCTGGTTTGATGACGAATTTGGTGTGGTTGTGTTCCCCGTCGCGCGATCGATGCGTTGGTGGTGGTGGCGGTGCAACCGGGTGAATCGTTGGCCTTGGATTGCTTGGAAAAGCCTCTCCTTCCCTCTCCTATGGCCGTCACTTGTCTTTGGTTGTTTTAACCCTAGAAGACAACCTTAGACATCTGATATATTCCTTGAATTTTCGTGTGTTTAATTATCCAAAAATGTAAAATGTCTAAAATGCCCTCCCGGGGTACTAATTAAGCCTAAAAACGCCCCGAGACCCAAACTAAATCCCCGGATACACTATTCTGACTATCTCAACCCTTCCGGACACTTTGGCGCACTCAAAATGACAATACGAGCAATTTATAATATATTCACTTTTATTCATCAATATTTAGTCCCGACGCGACACGGGCGCGTCCCGACTCAAATTTCCAAAATTGTCATTTTATTCACTCGTGACATTTAATATAACCAATATTATATATTACTTTTCTCATTAGTAATATTTAACAAAGTTCCCATAATTACTAACTCTCATCACGTTAATAATTATAACATAATTAATTTCCGGATTTATATTGAATAATTATTTCACATTAAATTTAATAAATCCCTAAATTAATATAGCATAAAAATACAGGGTATTACAGACCGGTTCTTTTATTTTTCACCCTTATTTGGTTTGCTTTCGATCCAGGGTCTTCTGGAGTATGGCACAACGGACCGGTCCAGGATAGGGACGGACCTGTCTGCCTGTTTGACTTTTGTTCTCAACTTTGACTGCTCATAACTTTTGTTCCGGGATTTCGTTTGAGATGTTGTTTTTCCTCTATGCTCATGAGTTTGATATACTCAACTTCTCTTTAGATACCTCATCGGAATTCTGGGGAAAAATTACACTTTTGCCCTTTTGACTTTCCTTCTTTTCTTTCTTTATTCTTCTAGTTTCCTTCTTTTGTTTTTAACATTAAATACCTGCAAAATTCATACGAAATACCAGAAATTCAGTGTACTCATTCGGATAAGTCAGTAGCAAGATTATGAGATAAAGTCAAATCGATTACGTTGTTCGAGGTACTAAAAGTAACTAAATTAAGGGATAAATTAGGAAGAATTTATGCCTAATCCACTAGAATTTTAGCGATTTTGGTGGGGCAAGATCAGCTATGACATCGATTTTTTCCCTATTGACTTCTATCCCCTTGGATGATACTATGTGGCCAAGAACTATTCCCTCGGTGACCATGAAATGGCATTTCTCCCAATTCAGCACTAAATTCTTTTCCACACACCGGGAAAGTACTTTTTCCAGTTTCTCTAGACAATGATCGAAAGAGGTGCCAAAAACACTGAAATCATCCATGAACACTTCGAGTCCTCTCTCGACCATGTCGCTAAATAAGCTCAACATACACCTTTGAAAGGTCGTGGGTGCATTACACAAGCCGAATGGCATACGTTTGTAGGAAAACGTACCAAAAGGGAAAGTGAAAGTCGTTTTCTCATGGTCAAGTACATCTACCTCAATCTGGTTATATCCGGAATAACCATCAAGGAAGCAATAGTATGGGTGGCCCGCTACTCTCTCAAGCATTTGATCAATAAATGGTAAGGGGAAATGGTCTTTCCTAGTTCTCGCATTGAGTTTCTGGTAATCAATGCAAACGCACCACCCGGTGGTGGTAAGTTGGGGAACTAGCTCTCCCTTATCATTCTCAATCACTGTCATGCCCGACTTCTTCGGGATGACTTGAATGGGGCTCAATCACTTGCTATCTGAGATTGGGTAGATAATCCCAGCATCCAATAACTTGATAATCTCGGTTCTCACTACTTCTTTCATGTTGGGATTTAGCCTTCTTGGCATTTCTCTTGAGGGCTTGACATCCTCTTCGAGATGGATCTTGTGAGTGAAAATCAAAGGACTTATCCCCTTCAAATCAACAATGCACCAACCAAAATCACTTTGGTGCTTTCTCAGAATTTTCAATAATTTACCCTCCTGCCCTTCGTCTAGGCTAGAGGAGACAACAACAGGAAATGTCTCATCATCTCCTAGGTATGCATATTTAATATGGGAGGGGAGTTTCTTCAACTCGAGGGTTGGAAATTTTTCACTGGAGGGAACCATGCGTGTATCCCTCGGTGGTAACTCCTCGAATCTTGAAACCCAATTAACATCTCTCGTGTCCTCGTCCGACGCTCTCTCATCGAGTAACTCTCTCAACTCCCTAACCTCCCTCTCGAAGTCGGTGTACGTCCCCTCACTCTCGCGGCTCGACACTAGACAGGACCCTAAGGCATTTCCGTAATAATTCTCCTCAAAGTACTCCTCTACTATCTCATCTATGAAGATCACCGCGTGAAGATCATCTTCTTCCCCCGTATATTGGGCTATGTGGAAGATGTTGGTCTCTAAGGTCATGTTCCCAAAGGTGAGTTGCATTCACCCATTCTGAGTATTGATGATTTTGTTAGCCATAGCTAAGAATGGGTGCCCAAGGATGATGGGAACATGGTTGCTCGAGTTGAAGGAGGGCTTCGTGTCCCAAATGACAAAATTTACCGGGAAGTAGAAAGTGTCAACTTGGACTATCACGTCCTCGACTATACCTCTTGGGATCTTCACAGTTCGATTCGCTAATTAGAGAGTGACCTTTGTGGGCTTGAGGTTTCCCAAGTCAAGTTGCCTATAGATGGAGTAAGGGAGGATATTTACACTTGATCCCAAATCAAGTAAGGCCTTTTCGATTTTATTTTCTCCAATGATGCAGGAAATGGTGGGTGCACCGGGATCTTTGAATTTAGGCGGGAGATCGTTAAGTAGAATGGAGCACACGTTCTGGGATAGAAAGAAATTCTTCTTTACCTTCATCTTTCTCTTTACCGTCAACAAATCTTTAATGACTTTTTCATAAGCTGGAATTTGCTTAATGGCATCGAGGAAAGGTAAGTTCAGCTTTACTTGCTTTAGCACTTCTAGCACGTCATCACGTGGGTTTCATTTATGGGAAGGAATCAACCTTTGAGGAAAATGTGCCACGGAGGGTGGTTTCACTACTACCTCGGGCTCACTAGTGTCTTCTTTGTCACTCTCATTCAAGGGGACATCTTCGGCCTCTTTCGTGCCGGGCGAAATCTCCTTGTCTTTCGTTGTGTCGAGTGGGGGAGGTGATAAATCAATGACTCTCCCACTACGAAGAGTGGTCACAGCTAGACATTGCTCCTGATGTTCAGTAGAGGTGGAGGTAACACTAGTTTGACCTTGAGGAGGTCTTTGGCCTTGGGTAGGAAACTTATCCTTCTCTTGGACACTCAACGAGGATTGTATCTTTGACAAACTTGCATTTATGTCTCTAATCAGACGATCATATTTATCATTGGTTGCAGTCTGGCTTGTGATAAATTAATTCATGGTATCCTTGAGAGTTCTCCGCGGTGGCGGGATATAAGATCCTTGAGATGGTGGTGCTTGCACATGTCCTTGCATGTGTGGGGCTTGTTGAAAGTGTTATGGTAGAGGAGGGGCAACATGGGTAGTAGGGTTCATCGCAGCATGTTATTGCCCATAGCTAAAATCAGGATGGTTTTTCCATGAAGGGTTGTAAGAATTCCCGTGTGGTGCACCGAAATTACCCTCAAAACCTCCTATACCACTAACTTGCTCTTAAAGCATCACTTTGTAGGCGGGTATAGTCGGGCATTCCTCAGTTGAATGACCCGCCTCACAGATTGCACACACCTTTTTAATGGGGTTTGGTATGGATCCAGTTGGTCCTCTTCCACATATCCCACGTAGGTCTCGCACTTCTTTCTCAAGTATATCGATCCGACTGTCCGCTATAGAACTCTTTTCTACATGAAATAGGCCGGACGTTGACGGAGTGGTGGTCACTTGATGATTTCGATTTTGAGCATTGGGTCAGATGTATCCCAGGATTGGGTAGTCTCGGTGACAGACCTCAGGTGAGGCTCATCATCGTGGGCGTCTAAGTCGACAAAAGGACCACTTCCCATGGTTTCAACAAGTTTCTTGGAGTTAAGATTCAGCCCATTATAGAGAAAAGATATGATTTGCACTGAATCAAATCCATGATGGGGGCATGAAGTAACTAACTCATTGAAATGATCGTAACATCGATGAAATGGCTCATTTTCAGATTGTCTGAATGCTTGAATTTGAGCCTTTATGGAGATTATTCGATGTGGTGGGAAGAATTTCTTGAGAAATCTCGATTGCAACTCGTTCCAAGATGGAATCGAGCTGGGAGGTAAAGACCACAGCCAGGTCTTAGCTTTATCTTTGAGCGAGAAGGGGAAGAGTTTGAGGCGGATCACCTCTTGTGTGCAAGTTTGATCATTAAGAGTATCACACACATCCTTAAATTCCCTAATGTGAAGGTATGGCTTTTCAGAATCCATAGCATGGTAATGGGGTAACATCTGGATCATCCCGTTTTTAAAGCGAAATTGTCCGGCATTATACGGGAGTATAATGCATCCCGGAGTGACAGTGTGCTCGGGATATAGGATTTCTCTCAGCGGGCGGTATGGGGCCTCTTCCTCATCGGCAGGTGCATTATTGTGTTGTGACATCTCTCCCTCACTTAACGACTCGGTGCTCTCACTTGGTGTGCTCGAAGTGTGCTCGGAGGTGTGTCCAAAGAAGGAAAATGGAGTGTTATTGGAGATTGAGTGTGATGGTGTGGGAGGTGGGATCCAGAACTGTGGGGCGTTTGGAGTGTGAGGGCTATCGGGGTTGTACTAAACTATTGGATTTTTGTGAATTCTGGTTGGAGTATTATGAGGTCTGGGAGTGAGTTCAGAATTTTGCATTAATAACTTGTGAGAGATGATGCTGAATCTTTTTGTGCTTTTTTGAATTTTTTATATGTTTTTGGATTTTTGGAAATTTTTGGTCAAAGTTTTAGATTGACTCGATCTAATCCTAAGTCTACCTAAGTCCCCGGCAACGACGCCAAAAACTTGACACGACTCAGAATGTGTCTCAGAAGTGCGTACTCTCTAGGCTCAAGTGCAAGCCTGTCGCTCAAGTAATAATTCGATAAGTCGGGTATCAATCCTCAGGGAAATAGGACAATACAATTGTAACGACGTTGGATAGACAAGGCAATCCTAACTCTGACTCTAAAAAGAAAGAAGGAATGATTTGGTTTCGAGACTTGACTACAACTAAGTGAAGTTATGAAATTATGAAAAGATACAATTATACTAAACTACCGAAAATACTTATGAATAATGATTTAAGACTTTAAACTATGTGATGAGAAAAACAGGACAGGAATACAATGCCCCAACCCTAGTGTATTGCAGGTAAAATATTAATCGTAAATTTAACTGATTAATTAGACCCAGAATTTAGTACTCCCAAGCATTACGTATACGAGGTTCAAGCCCACGTCATACTTAATCTGAGGACAAGTAAATCGGTATTGCGATAGTTACACTCGAATTGCATTCTGAAGCACCCGGTTACCCAGAGGCAAATGAGATCTAAAGATCTACAATTGTTGTGTTCCTGCTCAATACGATCGTAATCAATCACTAAATTTAGAGGATTAATGTTATACACATGCAACTAACACATCAGGTTAGGTTCATGTATCCCGGCCTTAGAAAATCTAGCCTAGCATGCTGAAAGTAATGAAAATAGTGTTTGATGTGCAGAAAACCATGATTAATCTAAGGAAAACTTGTGAATTGATATAGAACAGAATTGAAAAGAAGAAATAAATCATTAATCTCACTTAAATAGTAACAACAGCAATTACGAAAACTTGTAATCAAAGAACTTCTGAATAATCTTCACTATTGGAATCGAAACTGTAAATTGTATCTAAACTAGGGTTTCTGAAAAAGAATGGAAAATTAACTAAAATTATCCGTGCAAATAATGATAATAAAATGGGTTTTTATACCCTACAAAAATTCAGGAGTTTTAGCTACACTAGGACTCTTCTTAGGAGAAGATAAGATTTCAAGATCTCGATAGCCGGACTCGCCCGAGCCTTAGGCGGATCGGTCTGCCTCCAATTTGGATCGGTTCTTTTATTTTTCGACCTTCTTCGGTTTTCTTTCGATCCGGGGTCTTCTGGAGTATGGCACAGCGGACCGGTCCGAGATAGGGACGGACCGGTCTGCCTGTTTGACTTTTGTTCTCAACTTTGACTGCTCATAACTTTTGTTCCGGGATTCCGTTTGAGATGTCGTTTCTTCCCTTATGCTCATGAGCTTGATATCTTTAACTTCTCTTTAGGTACCTCATTCGAATTCTTGGTGAAAATTACACTTTTTCCCTTTTGACTTTCCTTCTTTTCTTTCTTTATTCTTTCGGTTTCCTTCTTTTGTTTTTAACATTAAACACCTGCAAAATTCATACGAAATACTAGAAACTCGGTGTACTCATTAGGATAAATCAGTAGCAAGATTATGAGATAAAATCAAATCGATTACGTTGTTCGAGGTGCTAAAAGTAACTAAATTAAGGGATAAATTAGGAAGAATTTATGCCTAATCATTCACTTATAATTTTTAACAAAATATATGACTTGTTGTTGCATCCAATGCTTGTATAAACACCATGTGCATTACGTTTGAACTAAACATTTCATAACCGGCCTACGAGGCCAAATAACACAAACACTTTACGTGTAACTTACTCATTTTATCCTCATCATATACTTGGACATTCATTTTTTTCCCTTTTTAACCTCTTTAGATTTAAATTCATTTAACACAACATTTAGGGTCCATTTCTTAATTTGTAAAGTATCGAGGTCACTTGTAACTGCTTTACAAAATCAAAGTCAAATAACATTAAAATTTTAGTGGCTAATTCCCAACAATCATAAATTTAGGGGCACTTTATATTATCCCAATATATGAGGTTATTTTTGCATTATTTTAGAGTCTAGGGATTGTTTTGCAAATATTTCCTAAAAATACATTTTGTGGTCAAAATAGCATATTTTAGCAAGTTTAGGGTTTAAACTATAATATTATGAAAGTTTGTGGGAAAAAATCCTTATCATACAATTTAGAGGCAATAACACAATTTATAACACCCCATGTCCCTATTATAATATAAAATAAGAGTGTGATGTGGTCCAATGAAATTGTAACATATGTCATCATCATATATTCTAGTGGCCCTACCCCCATGATATTATCATGGTTGGTTGATTGTCCCTCACTAGTCGACAATAAGGCCAACTACCAATAAGGCATAATAAGAACGCGTGGGAATATCTATAGTCACTTTTGTACATGCTCGTGGGTTAAACCACATGCTGGCTCATTATTAGTTGTCCTCAATAATGTTAAAAGGTGTAATTTCCTAATATATAAAGTCACTATACCTCTTATTCTCCGTATCACTACTATAAATAGCCCATTATATCCCTCAGCTAGGGGACATGTGAAAACCGTCGTGCACTCAACCTTGGAGAGATTCTTGAGAGATTATATTCAATCCTAATACATAGTGACTTTGCACATGTGGATGTAGGTACCACATTGGGCTGAACCACGTAAAATCTATTGTCTCTTTCTCTATCTATCGTCTCTCTCTCTCTCTCTCTCTCTCTCTCTCTCTCTCTCTCTCTCTAGTTCATATCATTTTCTTTTATATTTGTGGTAGATTATTATTGGTATCATTCCGTGATGACACATAATTATAATAATACCAATTTTAAACACCAAAAAATTGGTGTCCTATCTAGGAATTGACATGTCGTTGTTGTTTTCTACAATTTTTAATCCTTAAATAATATTTTCCCTATTTTTCAACGAGTCGCTTGTAAGTTTGAGAAATGGCAAATAATACAAAAAGTAGTCGTGAAACAGAAGCCATCCAATCCCCCGCCTCTGCAGGAGTACGAGATCTCCAAGGAATTTTAATAAGTATAGACAAAGGTCAAGATGCAATACAAGAAACAGTAAAACAATTGACTCAGACATTCCAGGACAGTCAGAGCAGGCCTATAGTAGACCCCATCATTTCTTTTGGACAAGAACACTCTAATATATGAGGAGAAATGTCGCCTCCTTCCCCCTTATGGACATACAAAAGTCATAAACCGAGTTGGGATGAATGTTAGATCATGAAATGAGAGGAGCCGATTTAGGTATTCTAGATCAACCGACGATAACATACCGCCCGAGTTCCACCTCATCTTTAAGGACCACTGATTATTATGATGAGAAATCATTCTCCAACGAAAGGCCAAGTGTGTTGGAGAGGCTGAGTAGGGGATCAATGT
The DNA here is from genome assembly GCA_949130495.1 of Sambucus nigra. Taxonomy (NCBI): domain Eukaryota; kingdom Viridiplantae; phylum Streptophyta; class Magnoliopsida; order Dipsacales; family Adoxaceae; genus Sambucus; species Sambucus nigra. The sequence continues at coordinate 194,910,361 of OX422208.1, forward strand.
TTAATCACCGAGGACCCCTAGAGACGAGGGGTCATTATCAAAGAGAGCCTATAGGATCAATAGACCTCAAAGAAGGATCCGTAAGGTCAAGGACTAGGTACGAGGGTAAGTACGTGCCAAGCAAACTTTTTAGGAAGAGAGCTCAGTACAAAATAATGACCGAGCAGCTAAAACTATCTCGACAAAGCATACCCAGATGATCAGCCATAGAAGGGCTCAATCTAATGATTGGAAGATCGTTTGGGAGAAATAGTAAAGTCGAAAAATCCCCTACATAATTTTTTTAAAGGGATCTCCCTTCACGCATTCGAGTGTGGATTATCCTACACTTGCCAAGTTCAAGCCACCTGTGGTAACCCCAAAATATAATGGCAAAACGGATCAAGTGCTATATGTGAAACAATATCAATTTATCATGGAAAACTATTCGGTCCCTAATGATATGCATTGTCTAGCATTTTTCAGTACTATTATTGGATCAACACAAATTTGGTACAATAATCTACCGCGAGGATAAATTTTTGGCTTTCAACAGCGGACCAATTTATTCATCAGTAATTTCTTCTTTGGAGCCAAATTGGACAAAAAAGGTAACTCATATAGTGTTTTCCTAGAAAGTTGGAGAGACCATTCGTGAGTACATCACCCAGTTCAATAGTGAAAGGGTAGAGGTCATAGATTACGATGAGAAGACGAAAATCACCTCATTGATGAGCGGGTTACTTCCTAAAAAATTATACTATGCGTTAGACAAAGATCCTCTAAAGACTATGACCAAACTTGACACACCCCAACCCAGTTACTTATAATTAAGTTTTAAAGTCAAAGTGAGTCAAACCGTTATGAATTTAACCAAACCATAAACACGAGTTTTAATTTCAGAGTCATCATTGTAAATCTATATAACTGAAAACCTTTTTACAACATCAGAGTAGTCATACTTATACAAACTTGCTTGAAGGATAATTTAACATAATTACATCATTTACATTTAAATAAAATCTTTGGTTCTCCCATCCCAGGCTAACCCAACCCGACTTCCTAGATTTGGCAATGACATCGCTTACCTGAAAAATGTGAACATAGGAATCGTGAGCAAAATACCCCAGTGAATGCATCACTACTATACTACTGCACGAATTTAAATGCAATAAATTATGTCCATATAATTATGTATTAACTTATCCGGCTCATTCATAATGAATGACCAACTTTTCCGAATCATGATTCACATATCCTGTCTAAATAGACAATTCTCCCCCATTCCTGGTCGAGGAGTAACCCCTTGTCATTAATAGACATATCTCCCCCATTTCGTGTCGGGGAGTAACCTCCCATTTTGGTAAACCGAAATGAACAATTTTATATTCATTATATTCTGATCATATCAACAACACGATACAAATATCTCTTCCTAGTGAGGACACTCACCTTGGGTTGTCAACTATGTATTCACGTTTCCTTCGGGAGGAGCTGAACTGGGTTGATTAGACCTTACACCTGTCAATCCAACTAAATCACTACTGAATCTCAATTATAAGTATTATCCTAACATAATTATGTAATTTTTCATGACTATACACCATCAATATAATTCCACTTAAGTCACATTTCATAAACCATGAGTAAAGACAAAACAATGCTATATATGTTAATAAAGTTATGAACATTCAACCGTAAGAAATACCTCATAAGGAATTTATTACCAAAACCAAGTAACATGAAATTATACTTCTCAATGTATATACACATGAAACATGTACTCAAAATACTCTTTGGAAAGAGGAGATAACAATATTCTTTCATGGGGTATCCAGTATGGCCTCAGATTATTTCCCTCTATACTCAACCATCCTATATTCCTAAATTGTATAAATACATGGGTCCAAACTTATCAACATGAAAACATATATGAATATACTTTCCAGTACAAGTAACGGTGTAATTTTTCAAGCTTCCTAGAGTAAGTTATGACCATTTCTTTACAACACAAGAAATCTTCCCTACAAGCTCCTCTATTGTTCCTTCAACTTCCAAGAATTTTCATAATTTTTCTCCTGCATAACTTTCCATGATTTTCAACCCATTTTCAGTGAACATAATTAATAGTACATAATTAAAGTTTCATAATTTTTTGACTTCATTTGCTATCTCAAAAGCTTGACTAAACTCAGGGCATATCAAAATGAAGTATACAAACATAAACTATGTACCAATTTGACTTCATCATTACATCCTAACCACAAGGAGATAAATTCTCATTTTCGGATATGATATGAATATATGAGTCTACTTTCATATCCAATTCGAATTTTTCAATTCCAGTAAGCACACAAAGAGATATGCAAGTTGGAATACAAGGGGTTTCAATACAAAGCAATTTGACTTATAAACACCACTTATCTCACATATGAACCAATACATATTATCACAAAGGATTATGGAGTTTCAATCAATAATTTAAGATTTATATACTTTGAAATAAGTATAATACAAGATTGAAACAATATTAACACATAATTTTACCTTGGAAACACCTTAAGAATTTTCTTGGAATACTTTTCCTAGCTTGTCCTTGTAATCTTTCTTCCTTAACTTCTACTTTCTCTTTCCTTAAGCTTAAATCTCTCAAAACTGAACCTAGAGTTATATTTGCTGAAGAAATAAGTTAAAGGGAGAATTTTAAGTCGGCGAAGGCATGCCTCATTTCCATCCAATCAAATTAAGCCATTTGGTTTACTAAAAGACAACCACTTAAAGGGAATGGACAGATTTGCCCCTTGTTCATAAATTCGGTATAACTCTTTACTCAGGCTTTTGTTTGATGCACTGTTTGTTGTGTTATAACACTAACTCACCTTTCTACAACTATCTAGTTTTTATCTCAAGTAAATTGTAATGTTATAAGGGTCAAAACTAGTCTCTAACAGGAATATTTCTACCGAAAATAACAAAATTTTGTGTTCGTAAATAATTCGACCTTACTTGATTTATGAAAGTAGGATTATAATAAACATAATCACTTAACATTAGATATACTAATAACACATTATTCATATCACATAATATAAACATGATTTAAATATAATTTATCATAATTATATTCGGGTTGTCACAAAACTACTGGATAAAGCGTGTAAAATAATGAATGCCGAGGAGGCCATGACTAATAAACAGACCCACGGTTGCAAGGACGAAGGTAATAGGAGCTCAGAGAAGAAAGATCAAAAGGATAAAAATGTAGATAAACCAAAAAGATATGATGAATATACTCCTCTTACCATTGGCTTGAACCATATTCTAGAAGATATCCGAGAAATCAGGGATTTGAAATATCCCAGGAAGTTCAAATCTCCTCTATACCAAAAAGAGAAAAGTAACTATTGCGAGTTCAGTAAACATTACGACCATAACACATACAGTTTCATAGACCTAAAGAACAAGGTAAATAACCTAATTCGAAGAGGGAAGCTGTCAAATTTTATGGATAAAGGAGGCCGAGCAGGTCCCTTACATAAACGGTAGCCATGGAGATGATATCAATCCTTTTGTAGAAGAGGAGACGACAAGAAAAGAGGCAGGGATAAAGATGCCAAGGAGTTTACAAATCTACCTAAAAAACCCAAGGTACTTGTACGCCAGGTGAAAATGATCTCTTTTGGCTATAACATTTTTGCAGGTGGCGACGCAAGCGGAGGAGATGAAATACAAGAGAGGAAAGCCTACCTCAATGAAGTTAAAGCTTGTTCTTACATTCGACAGATCAACCTATCAAGTGACATGAAGAATATCCCGAGGAAAGTAACCAAATACTGATTGGTTATAGGATTTTCCAAAGATGACCTGTTAGGGGTACTCTATCCTCATGACGACCCTCTGGTGTTCACGATGTTGGTTCACGAAGGAATAGTAGCTATAGTGTTGACCGACAATGATAGTTTAGCCGATATCTTATCCTATACACTACACTACATCTGTCGAATTGTCACGGTCATTGACCTTGACAAGTTGGACACTTGTCAAGGTCAATGACCGTGACAATTCTGGGCGAGACAACTATTTTTGTTACGGTCATGTCACGATCAAAGACCATGATAAGTTCGTTAGAATTGTCACGGTCATGTCACGGTCCCTGACCGTGATAAGGTTTGTCACGCCCCTAAACTGTGACAAACCCATGACAATATTAAAAAACTTTCACGGGCATTGACCGTGACAAGTCCGTGATAACTTTCTTTGTCAAGAACTTGTCATGGCCAATGACCGTAATAATTCTGGGTAGAATTAAAAAAAAATCTACTGGGCAGTATGGTCACTGCCACTGTCCAGCAGTATATATGTACCTGTTATAGCAACATTGTACCTGTTCAAACATTATATATCCAAATAAAATAGAGATAGTGCAAATATACATTCAAAATAGAAACAATATGCAAACGGGACAACTTTGCGTCATGCTATATTTTTGTCGTTTCAATGTTCTTATTAATTTACTTATTTTACTAATCATGTGCTTTGAACACTTTGGAAGCTTTAATTGTTCAACACCACCCTTCATCTTTATTATAGTCTTCTCCAAAACTTTGGCATTCTCCACAAAGTACCTCAACTGTTCAACTCCATTGTTCGACCCCAATCCCGTAATTTTGATTGTCTTTAGGAGTGATCTCAAACAATCAGGTACATACCATTCCAACCACGATGTCCCGATTTGTTCACAACAAAGTGAGAAACCCTAATATAGGAAGAAACAACATCACCATCAATTATCTCAAATCTACAAACTATTTAGCTGGAAGTGATGTTATGAACCCTTGACGTACCTCAAAGATAAGAACCTTTAGAAGAGGACAATTTTTGAGAAAATCCAGCACTAATTTCTAGTTATAGTTCCACTATAAGAATCAGCCACTGCAAGACACTGCACAAGAGTGTAGTTCCACCCAACAAGAAAATATTCATAATAATAGTGTAGTGCCACCCAACAAACAAATATTCATAAAAATCAAAATTGAAATTGAAATATTCATATAAATATAAATATAAATACATTATCTATAGTGCCACCCAAACAACTAACTTGAGCTCATATGGCAACTCGTTCCAATTAATGTACCCCGGGCAATCGTGTCAAATATAATTCCCTTCATATCTGAACACTAAGAAATGCCATAATCCTATGGAGTTATGCTCTGCAAATTCCTTTCAACCGTTGTGTAGCCAAACATCACCAGTTGAAGTTGTCAATTCCACTTTCCATATTTTCCCATGTTTTGATAGAGGTTCCAAGTGGTGGGGTATGAAAAGTGTAATTGACAACTTCAACTGGTGATGTTTGTCTACACAACGGTTAGAAGGAATTTGCAGAGTATCACTTCATAGGATTATGGAATTTCTTAGTGTTCGGATATAAAGAATAGACGAAGAGATTCAGTCTCCTCTCCACAAATAGGACACCCCAAATAACTATGTACTAATCACCTATTAAAGGTAAGAATCGTATATTCATGGATTAGTATAAACAAAACATAAATTTCAAATTCAAATTCAATTTATAATAGAAAGTTCCTCCAAAAGTAACAACTTTAAGCCACTAAGAATATATTACAGAAATTATGCAGTCCCAAACTGTCCAAACGCATTGGAATATTTTGGTACAAATTGGAATATTTATTACAAATTGAAAAATTGTTTAAAATTCGGGTTATCATAAAAAATGGATTGATATTCGGTAGGAGAAGCCAAGTCATCCACACTACTATTTAGACGTTTTGGCACGTGTTGGATAATTGACCACGACTCGTTGTTGATATACTCCGAGTAAAACACTTGGTTAACCTTTTGAAATGCACAAATAAATGGCTCATCGCTCATGTGATCATTGCTCTTCATCTTGGACAAGTCAACCATGATCAAATTGGTGATAGGATCAACTTTACAAGCATTTTTATCCTCAACTCTTACCCAGTCACAGTAAAATACAACCTCTTTGAAGCTTATATAATCCAATTCAAATATATTTCAGATTACACCATAGTAAGTCATTTCAGCTTCAACGAGGTTTTTATCTTTTGCGCTCGCTCGAAAGAAAGTAAGAGCCTTGTATGAAATGCCCGAGTTTTGTACATTTTTACTTTCCCCGTACACTTTAGCACTGAAAATGTAACCGTTCAATCGATACTTTTTGTACTCTTGTTCCACGAATAAGGGTCCAGTGGCTAGACGAGCAAGCCTTGATGTCGCATCACCCGTCTTTAAGAGCTGAGAATATAGATAAATTAATTATATTAGTTTTAAAAGTTGAGTGTAATGTAACATTATATAACGACCATTTTCATTATAATTACCTCTTGTGTCAACCACAACCTCAATTCGTTGTTTGATTGTACCATTGTTTTTCGTCTTTTATTGTTCTCACAGGCTTCATATTTTCTGCATATTACAAAATTAATCAGGTATAAAGTAATCTAAAATAATGGTAAACATTATAATAATCGAAACTTACTTTTTCCATTCTTCGACATTTCCATGTGTGTCAAATAGATAACGAGCTACTTAATCATGTTGCTAACTTGTTAATTTCACTCGTTTTCCCATCACATGACCACCATCATCGACGAACTCATCAGTGTCATCAACGCTAGTCGAGTCAGGCATATATTCTCGAGTATATATTGATGACTCCACGATTATGTATTCCTCTGTAATTGATCCTGCAATGTATCACATATTCTTGACGTAATCTTTAAAAACTTTCATCAATCTTTCAAACGGATACATCCACCTATATCTGACTGGACCACAAATAAGTGCCTCGTCGCATAGGTGTACCAACAAGTGAACACTTATGTCAAAGAATGCTGGGGGAAAGTACTTCTCCAACACACAAATCGCTTCGGTCACCGCAAATTTTGCGGCCGATATGTGTTCTCGATTGACTACCTTCTCACACAAGAGTGATAAGGTAATACTAATTTTCATAATAGCCCTCCGTAAATCCTTGTGCTTGGAGAAATAGTACTTAAACAATAGAGGAACCAATTGCATGATCACATGCCAATCATGGGACTTACACTTATGTAAATCATGAGTAGCATAATTCACAATCCTTTGCAAGTTGGACGAAAAATTAGATAGGCCCTTCAAATTTTATATTGTGTCTAAAAGCACCTTCCTTTCCCCACTCATCAAAGTAAATGCACCAGGGAGAATTATTGTTCTTCCCCTATTATCTTCTTTCAACCATAGTTGTGGCTCAAATTTCAATGATTTAAGGTCTTTTCGTGCATTTCTCCATCCTTTGAATGACTTCCCCCAAGGCAAGTGCACACAATATGTTCAGCGAAGTTCTTCTCTGCATGCATCACATCCAATACATGTCGCACCGAGTTATTCTTCCAATAAGGCAAGTCAAATAAAATTGACCTCCTAGACCATGCCTTTCTTGTCTCAGTTTCATTCCCAGTTGGGGTCTTCTTATACTTGGCATTCTTAAATTTGGGATTCTTACCTGTCATATTAGAGTCACATTCAGAAGATTTACTTTCAATTTCTGAACCCGAAAGTTGTCTCGGCGGTAGCCTATGTTTAACCCCGCCCAATAAAAAAATTGGAACCTTTCTCAAATCTGAAACTATGAGCCGGGGGTAAAAACCTCTTGTGGCAATGGTATACATTTTTTGAGCTAAATAATAGACAAAAAGATTCAATCACCTCTCCATAAATAGGACACCCCAAATAACCATGTACTACACAATCGGATAATGCCCCATAAGCAGGAAAATCATGAATTGCCCACATCAACATAACTTTCAGTGTAAACTCTTATTTTCTAAAAGAGTCAAATGATTGCACACACTCTTCCCACAACTCATTTAATTATTCTACCAAAGTAGCCAGGTAGACGACGATGTCATCACTTGGTGCCTTTGGCCCAGGTATCAACAAAGCCATCATCGAAAATTTAGGTCTCATACACTGTGAAGGAGGGATGTTGAGTGGGGCTAGGATCACTGTCCATACACTCTGATTGGTGCTTAGATTTCCAAATGGATTGAAACCATCTGTTGATATAGACAAACGAATGTTGCGTTGTTCTCGAGCAAAATCGAGATACTCATAATTCATTCTCCTCCAGGTAGTAGAATCAATAGGATGGCGTATGATATTACCCCATACTTCTTCCCTAGCATGCCAAGTCATTGCCTCCGCTATCCATGGTATTATGAAGAATCGCTTTAATATAGGCCCAACGGGAAAATATTTCAATACTTTTTGAGGCACTTTTGAGCTTGTGTCTTCCTTACTAGTAGATTGGACATATCTAGGTTCATCGCAACCGGACAACAATCGATATTTTCCTACTACTTTCAATATAGTACGCAGTCATACACATAAGCATGAATCAAGTTATACTTCATTCCCAAACCTTTCAAACTGTTCTTCATAAGAGGATAGTTATTTGGAAGTGTATTCTCCTTGGGTAATAAGCCCTTCACCCATTTCAGAATTCCTGTCACGCCATTTCCAGACAAACCGTATTGCGTCTTCAAACTGTGCAAACCAACCATGGCATGTAAAGTTGTTTGATCTTTCTCACAGCCAAAGTATAACAATTGAGTCGCCTTAAATTTTAAATTTTGGTAGTCATCGTCAAGTTTTATCGTGATATCTTCACGAGCACTTGAACCTTCTGCATCATCAGTAACCTCATTCTCTTCTGCTTCATAAACTCCGTACGCATCATCAACAAAATCCTCTAACATAGTATGATCTACGTCGTCCCCGTCTACATCTATCCTATTTGTTGAAGGTTATTGTGAAGGTTGGTCGGGGACAAAAGGAACTTTCAATTCACCGTGAAAACTCTAAAATCGATAACTATCTTGCATACCCTATCTTAACAAATGTAGTTCAACTGTTTTTCACTAAAACACCTTACCATTCTTACACCTAGCACACGTACACAGAAACTCTTCATCATTATGACATCTCTTTGCATATTTTACAAATTTGTTAGCACCTCTACGAAACACATCCCCCATTATATTTGTCTCACCCATCCACTCTTTGTATTTCGGATATCCCATCACAGCTACCACAACTAATCACCTATTAAAGGTACGAAGCATATATTCATTAATTAGTATAAACAAAACTTTGATTTATAGTATGTTTCATTTAATTATGTCTTACTTATATTCAAATTCAATTTATAATAGAAATTTCTATTTCCTCCATCTCCTCTAAAGGGTGAGTGGTCCTATCTCATTCAAGACTGCATTTTTCTGTAATATTCTTAACAGCTCATGCACATTGTTACGATTTAAAAAAAAATCGGCAGCATATCCCTGTAGTTATCCAAGTACACGACATAGATTGACATGTGTGAGTGTTATTTCAATTGATCAATTGAAATAACAGTCACACTTGTCAATCTAGTATGTACCCAGAGAACATTAGGATACGACTGCAGAACTTCCTCCAAAAGTAACAACTTTAAGGCACTAAGAATATTATACAGAAATTATGCAGTCCAGACTATCCAAACGGGACAATTCGAGAGATCTCATTACAGGGGTAATGACTCTCGAACGGGTCTAAGGGCTACTGAATGCGTACGCATAAGAACTAGAAGGCTAGTATCTATGCGCACTATATGTAATTTCAAGTATGTTTCATTTAATTATCATACAATATATATATTATTCGATATACAAAGTAATTTTCAAAAAAAGTTAAAAAATCCCACCCCCATATGGACAATAATCCAGTGGTCATGCCACTTTTAAAACTAACCAACCCAACATCGATCCACTATAATCCAACAACAAATTCAACAAAAATTGTGTATCCCTTACTCCTTCTAATTCATCTGCTCAATTAATTCATTTCATCAATTAAACTAACAATTAAAGTATACAATTATTAATTTTCTAATTTACAATGAGGGGCAATCCTACTTTCATATGAAATGGGCACTAATTATTAATTTACTTTCATATAAAACTGTACAATTAAAGCTATGCAATTTATTAATTAAAGCTATACAATTGTTGAGATTTCCCCAGCACCCCACCCCCACCCCACCATCACCACACACACCCCCTACCCCCTCCCCCCACCACACACACACGAACACACCTGCACACACACACATACACCCTACCACCCCCTGCCCCCTCACCCCACCACACACACACACACACCACCACCCCCTGCCCCCACCCAGCCCCATGTCCCTCCCCTCCCTAGCCCCCTGTCCTTCCCCCTTCCCCCTCCCCCCACCACACACGCACACGTACATGCGCACACACACATGCACACACCCCACCCCACCCCACCACCCCCTGCCCCTCCCCCCACCACACACATATACACACACATATAGAAATGAAAGAGAAACAGAGGAAAAAAACATACCTTAGAGAGAGAAAGAGAGAGAGATATCGATATCGCTTAGAGAGAGAAAGAAAGGGAAAACCAAAATGGTGGGAAAAAAGAAAGCGTAGGTTTTTTTTACTGAAGAAATTGTCATGGACATGTCACGGTCATTGACCATGGCAAATTTATAAGATTATCACGGTTAATAATCATGACAAGTCCGTGACAACTGTACTTGTCACGAACTTATCACGGTCAATGACCGTAATAAGACTTTATCACAGTCTTGTCACCGTCAATGACCGTGATAAAAATGCATATTTTGTTGTCATGGTCAATGACCGTGACAAGGATGGCCGGCTAAAGGGTGCCAATTTAGCCTTTTTGGTGTAGTGATAACTGCTTCAAAGGGTTAGGTCTACGAGATATCGAGATTTAGACCTATCATAGGCCCCTCATTGATTTCTCAGTGGAAAAGGTGTATCCTCTAGTAACTATTAATCTAACAGTCATGATTGTTACCCGGCTAACCTGTCGAACTGAGAAGATTCGTTTCTTTTTCCTTAACAAGAATGTCAACTCAACGTATAACATTATCCTCGACAAGGTTGGATTGAAAAAAATAATGTTGTGCCCTCTATCATGCTTCAGTGTCTAAAGTTCCCCACGCATTAGGCGTAGTTGAAGGGAGTCAAATTAAAGCTAGGGAGTGTTACTACACTTCATCCAACCAGGAGGAACAAAAGAAACCCACCACTACCTACCAGTTATAAATAATAGATCCGCATGAGGAAGAAGAATTGAACAAGGTACATGTTGTGGAAATAACATAGTCAATTTATCCTGGATGATGAACATCCAAAGAATATGACACAGATCATCTCATCATCAGAGAATATTATCAGGTTGGAGCTGTAAACTTCCTCAGTTAACGAAAGAATGTATTTGCTTGCATTCATGAGGATATGCCAAGGATTGATCTACAATTCTTGTGTCCCTAACTAATAATAGACAAGGATGCAAAGTCCATCAAACAAAAGCGACGTGTCTTCAGCCTAAAAAATAACAAGGCCATATAAGAGGAAGTGAAGAAACTATAGAAAGCGAGCTTCATTGTGTACATCAAGTACCTCTAATGGTTGTCCAATGTTGTTATGGCTAGAAAGAATAATGATAAACGGTGCATGTGTGTTGACTTCACATACCTGAACAAATATTATTCTAAGGACCACTACCCTTTACCAAGGATTCATCAATTGGTCGACGCTACTACCATGAGAGTGCGAAAGAACTCAATGGATTGATTTGTATAATTAATTATTGTGCCACACACAAAAATCCAAATTTTAATTAAATATTAACCTTTAGTTAATAATGGTGTGCATGCGAGTTATATGTCCAAATACCAATTTGGAATTTCAGTTCAAACATGCAAAAATAATCAAGATGAGGAAAAATCCCTTTACAGGGCAAAACCTTTTATTTAGCACTATTGCAATTTTTATGAATACAAACGACTTACAAGACACTTAGATACACTAAGTTAGTTGCGCGGATCTTCAAAAACTCCAAGAGATATAACCTAATCCCAGAGTCGTTCACAGGTGGCGATCTACCCTTGGTATCCACTGATTAAGCCTTTTTTCCTTCTCCAACAGTGGAACCTCATTCCACAATATCAATAGTAGAGACAAGTCTCTATAAAGGTAACTCAACAAGAATCCTTATTTGATTGATAAAAGTGATTTTGAATAATTCCGAGGGTGAGGAATATGATTATGAAGAGTTTTGTCCTCAAAAGAGAACCTAAAAGGAGTTTTTCTTTTGGCAAAACAGTTCTTAAGATATCTGATCCCGTTCATCCTTTTTATAAGGAGGGAAGACAAAAAGGATAAACACAAAATATATTGGGAAGATATTCTATAAATAATAAAATCCTTCTCGGTCGTTTGAATGAAGGGGTAGGTCGTTCGAGCGACACTGTATCTTCTTAGAATGAAGCTTCGAAGTAGAACATTTCACGAGTTGTCAGAACAACCTAAAAAGTATCTTGTTAAAAGCTTCATTCGAACGACATAACAAACTTGTTAGAACGAGGGACAACATCGTTCAAACGAAGCGTCAAAATTTTAAAAAAAATCTTACAAAAAAATTGAGTTCCTTTATAAACGATTGCCTCATAAAAGATAAATAAATTCTAGAAAATGCTTAAACCTTTTTACCAATCCAATCACTGACTCCTTCCATGTTTGTTGAGATGACCAAAATCTTCAAATCTTTGACTGTTTTCAACAAAGTCTTAAAGTACCGATAAGAAATGACATAGATGTGTTTATGTAACGGGATACACCTATCATAAACAAATAAATAAAAGAGCAATCATAAATTTTGTTCATACAAATCTCCCCCTTTGGCTATTCCGGCACAAAACACAAACCTTAGCTAAATTGACTTATCCTATAACTTAATACAATAATCTAGCCTCCCAAAATAAAAATGAAAATGGAACGTAAAATATATGTAAGTCTTTAATTATAAAACTGGATCTTTTCTTTGGCAAACACTATCTTCATCCCATGTGGATCCAAATGATCATCATCCAAGCAGAACTTCCTACACACATGAAATAAACAACAAACGAAAATACCGTGATGTATAGAGTTTTAAACATAAATAAACTCCCCCTCAATTTGTTCTCCCTTTTTTTTTCGTAGTAGACAAAGGAGTCGAGACTAAGCATGAAATAATGACATCAGACGAAGAACTAAAATATCAACACAACTATAATCAAGAAAGCATAGGTGATGATAATCTCAAAGGCATGTATTAACCAATTATTTTTGAATTTTTCATTCAAAAAAATATAAAATGTACACGAACAAACACCATGGACTAACACTGAAATATTTGAACTATGAATACGGAATTTAGTGGTGTGAAAACTTTGTAACACCCCGTAATTTTATTTTTATATTGAGAATTAATTGGTATTAATTAAATTATATTTAGAAAATTAACCCGGTAAAATAAATATTAATTAGAGAGATAAGGGTTAATATTTATTTATATTGAATATTACTTAGTGAATGAGTAATAATAATGATAAGGAAATATTATAATTGTCGTGAATAAGAGATATGGTAGTTATGGTAAATTTAGTCGGGGCACGCATGTCAGTCGTGGCGGGACTTAATTTGGTAAACAAAATATAATTTCACTTTTGATATTTCATATGGTAATTTTGAGTGCGCCAGTGTGTCCATAAGGGTCGAGATAGTAAGAAAAGTCTATCCGGGGGTTTAGTTTGGGTCTCGGGACACTTTTAGGAAAAATCGGCACCCCGTAGGGGTATTTCAGTCTTTTAAAAATTTGGAGATAATAAACCCACGAAAATTAGAGGATTATATCGGATAACATGTAAAGGGAATTATGGTTATCAATTACCAAACCAAAGGGGGAGTTATAGGAGGAAGAAGGAGAGTTGTCCCTAGGGTTCCAAGGCCAAAAATCACCTTCTTGCACCACCACCGGATTATAAATCGGGAGGAGGAGAACATAAATCCCGCCACTAATTCTGCAGATATCAAACTTCCACATTAAGGAAAGTGTTTATCTTGCTAACGTTTGATTTGATATACCATCCATGTTAGAATATGATGATTTCTTATGAAACTTATGAACTCTGACCTTAAGAAAAATATGGCGGTATAATTAATATGCTTGGGTAGGAATGATAAAATATTTGATCCATGATATGTGTAGATGAATTTTAATGAGAAATATCATGAAATTTGGGGAGAAATATACATGGATAATAATCTAGGGTTTTTAGAAATAAATCTTGATTAAATCTGATTTGGGGTTCTTCTATAAAGATTTAATGATTCTAATACGATAAAAATTATTGATACATGTTACTATAATGTTAGAGACCTTTGGTTGGGAGTTTGGGATAGTGTCATGTTGGGTTAGAGGTTTAACAATGGATGATTCCTGTAACAGTGTAGGGAAGAAGATGATAACTGCTACGGTGAATCGATTCGTCTCCTTGGCCGAATCGATTAGGAAAGAGAATCGTTTTGGACCAAGGCGGAATTAATTTGGTTTCCCAAATTTGCCTTATTTTTTCCCTTTTTGCTTAGAACTCATGGGAAATGTTGGGGTTGACCTTTGAATTAATTTTAAGATCCTAATGAGTGATATTCAATTTACCAGTAGGTTAATGTTGGGTTTGAAGTTAGTCGCACGAGGAGAGTTTAAGACTAAACTTGATTAAGCTTAATGAGTAATAAAACCTTATTCTGTTAATGAATTCTTGCCATGGAAAATTAGGGAAATGTAGAACCAAGACCAGTAGTCCTTGAGTGGGATTGCTCACTGAATTTACTTAAGGGACACTTGGCAACCATTTGGGTATTGGGAAACACTAAGGTCTATACCATGAGAAGTATTACGTTACGTAGAATATTCGAGAGTTACTATACTACGTACGGGTGATATGATATAGGTTACGGGTATACCTATGTTGATGTTATATATATATATATATAGGTGGTGTGTACACCTATTGTTTGATTTGTATGTGTAATCATACCTAAGTTACTTATTATCACGTGAGGTTTCGTGTCGTGGATAGTCTTATTCTGATGAGCCTAATTGGGGAGATATTGACTTGTACCTCAGGAAATAAAACTCAAGGATTGAGAACCACTTGTATGAATAAAGGTATGACCGGTCATTTAGGTGCATTAGGTATGTGCGTAGCCTAAAGGCTTAGAACTTTGTTTGCCTCTAATATGTGTAATCTGATTTATGGTTCGAGTGAGATTATCAGAACTGATGCCCTTATTTAGTATGTGATGTACCAGGACTTGATAGCAGAGTATGCCCGCATCGCATGTCTCCACCTAGGGATGTTGTATATGTATATATGGTAAGAGTGATAATAGTATATATACGTGTGATTGATCCTAATTCGAGTGTATTAGTAGATAAGATAGATAGTGATATCTAAATTAACCAATGTGTATGAGAACTAAGTTATTTACTGGTAATTCGCAATGAATATAAAGAATTAGAAAAGGTAGTACCGTATTGTATGGGCAATATGAGTGGGCACTATAAATGAATAATTATTAAGAGATGAAGGCCAGACTAGTTAAGAGGGTAGCATAACTAGGTGGGTTAGAGTAGTATGTTAGGCGTGCACCTTAGTTGAGGGGTGAGGATCTAAAATGAGAGCACGTTGTACTAACATGTATATAATATCTTATCTTGCCTCATTTTAAACACTTGCTAAACCTTTTCAAACTTTTTTATTTGGGCTTTGACCCGTTAAAAATCCTTTTTGTAAAAAACAATTTTAGATGCCCAGCCACAGGGATGCCAGGCATAGGAGTTCCTACTCTTATTCAGTTCTTAATTTTCTTTACTTATCTCAGTCGGGCATGTCTCCCATTTATCGTTGGATACTATGTGCAGAGATTTTGTATTTCCAGTTATTTTCGTTTATTTCCAGAATTGAGTTCGACTTTACTTATGGATGACTGTATTTGGATATTCTTTGGAGTGTTATTCTAGACCCAGTTATTTACTTATGTCGTTATCTCATTATTAATTGTTATGTGCATGGAAATCATGAATTATATATTTATGCAAATTTGATTTACTGCCTATTAATAATTAAGATTAAAGTTTTGACACTAAGCTATTAGGGTATTAGTAATTAAATTGAACTCCGACAGTGATGCTAAGAATGACACCATTAATGATTATGTTTAATTTAATAATGGACTAATCACCCAGTATTAGAATAAGCGGGGCATCACAGATGGTATCAGAGCATCATGTTCTAGTGTCCTTAGGATCTGTGCGGCTTACTACGATTTTTAGCATAGCGTTCTTTGATATAGAGCCCTATTATTAGGACTGTTGTATTCTTTATCATGGATTTGCGTATTCACTTATTTTAAGACATATTTAATTATGGACTGATGAGAAATTATTTCTTGTTTCAGATGCCTCCTCGATGTTCACCATGAGCCACCCAGAGGCACAGCCCGAGACACAGCCAGCTTAGGTCCAGGATCTATGAATGCTGTGGAGATTGTCACCATTGTAGCACGGGCGATTAATGCAGCCCTAACTACTTTCTCCCAGTAGGCACCACAGGTGCCACCCCAGCGTCATGTGGTTGCTCCAACTCCTGCACACTCATTTTCTTCTGGTTGGGAGCGAGTTCGAGATGCCTTTCAGAAGGCACACCCTCTAGAGTTTCAGGGGAGCCCCGATGTAGTAGAAACATGCCAATGGAAGAAGCATATCTAGAGGCATTTGAGGTGTTTGAGAGCACATAGGTACAAAAGTAGATACTATCTACCTTTAAGCTAGTAGGAGCAGTATTATAGTGGTGAGAGTTCATCACCATGGCACAAGAAAGGGATACCTTCTCTATTGAGGAGTTTTAGGAGCGGTTTGATCGTAAATACTTCCCTTCCGCCATCTCAGGAGGGGAGGACAGTAGCAGAGTATGATGAGGAGTTTACCAGACTAGTAAATTATGTCCCCGATGAGGTTCCGACATAAGAGAAGATGATTCTTTTGTTTGTGGATGGTTTTACCCGGAGGATTCGATAACATTTATTAGGTAATCCAACCCTGAAGACTTATACGAACGTGCTGAATGCAATACTACTAAACTGTCAGGACCATCGCTTCAATGTTAAGGTAAGCAAATGCTCTGAAGAGTCCAGCTAGCAGGGAAAGACTGGGGATAGTAGTGCTGGTGGAGCACACTCGACTCAGAGTCACTAGAGGCAGGGTGAGCAGGGTTCCCACTAGGCAGATGCTGCTAAGAGGTTCCGTTCAGGGGATTATAGATAGGGACAGGGTGGATTCAGGCAAGGCCACTAGGGCCACGGGGCTAGTAGTATTTTAATCAGGCACAACAGTTCTAGGTTGGAGGTGGTAATGGACAGCAGTGCCGAGGCTAGCAGGGTAAGAGGGGAGGTAATTTTATGGGCAGGTGTTTCATTTATGGAAAGACTAGCCACAAGCGACGGGATTGTCCATATAAGGGTAGGGTTCATCATTTGGAGGTTGCTCGCCAGGAGTCTCAAAGACCTATCTTCCCCACCACCCTCCCAGTACCAGCACTCGTACCAGCCTTACCTACAACACCAATCATTCCAGTAGCCCCACCCCAGCAAGGGAAATTACAGTATGGGCTTGTGTATCATTTCTACCAGGCTATAGTTCCTCAGGCTCCACCCGCTATTGAGAGTATGTTTCTTGTCCATGGTACTTTGGAGAGCATTTTATATAACACCGAGGCTTCACATTCATTCATATCCACTAGGTTTGCACGAGCCATAGGGTTATTAGAGATGGCAGATAATATAGTCACGTGTGTAGACTCAACACTAGGTAGCGAGACACCGATTTTCTTTATATGTCAGAGTGTGAGTATAGATATTGGGAAACTATTTTTACTTGCTAATATGATTATATTAAATATGTCAGAGTACGATGCCATTATAGGCATGGATTGGCTAGCTAAGTATAGGGCCATGATTGAATGCTATAGTCGGAGCATAGTGTTTGCAATTCTTGGCCAAGAGATGTTCTTAGTGGTGATGCCTCGTCCTGAAGGAGGATCGTCCACTCATTCTCACTACATAGAGGAGGAGACCTCTTAAGGGGTGGTGATTTCCCTTGATTCGATTCCAATCGTATGTGATTTTCCTATTGTGTTTCAGGAGATACTGAAATTGCCCCTAGTAGAGAGATTGAGTTTCTTATAGACTTAGCATCGGGCACTCGACCATTAGCTCATGCACTATATCATATGGCTCCTATGGAGATGAGGAAGCTACGGGATCAGATTGAGAAGCTATTAGGGAAGGGCTTTATACGTCATAATACTTCACCTTGGGCTGCCCCAGTATTGTTTATGAAGAAGAGAGACGGATCTTTACGCCTATGTGTGAACTACTGGGAGTTGAATAAAGTCACGATGCGGAATAAGTATCAGTTGTCTCAAATAGATGACTTATTCGATCAGTTGAGAGGAGCCGCCTACTTCTCTAAGATATATTGAGATCCAGATATCACTAGTTGCGCATTAGGGGACAGGACGTGTCTAAGACTGCCTTATTGATGAGATATGGGTCCTACGAGTTTCGGGTTATGCCATTTTGGCTCACTAATGCATCATCCATGTTTGTGGACTTGATGAATAGGGTGTTCAGAGAGTTTTAGATCAGTTTGTTACCGTCTTTATTGATGACATTCTGATTTATTCCCAGACTAAGAAGGAGCATGTCGAGCATTACACTGCGTGACCATCAGTTTTATGTGAAGTTTGACAAATGCGGGTTTTGGCTATGTAATGTATAATTTTTGGGGCATATTATTTCTGAGTTGGGTATATTAGTGGAGCGGAGTAAAGGTGTCAGCGGTGAGGGAGTGGGGACAGGCCACGACATCGTCAGAGGTGCGCAGTTTCTTGGGGTTAACAGAGTACTATAGACGGTTTACTATGGGATTCTCGAAGATTGTGGGTCCATTGACTAATTTGAGTCGCAAAAGTGTGCCATTTGTTTGGGATGATGCTTGTCAGTTGGCTTTTGATGAGATGAAGGACAAGTTGACTTCAGCACCCGTACTCGCACTTCCCACGGCAAGAGTGGAGTATCTTGTTTTCACTGACGCATCCTTACAGGCATTTGGGGGTGTGTTAGAGCAGGAGGATCAGGATAGAGATTATGCTTACCATAAGCTTAAGCCTCACAAGAGGAATTACCCCACCCATGACTTGGAGTTAGTAGCAGTCGTGTTGACGTTGCGAATTTGAAGACATTATTTACTGGTGAAGAGATTTTGCATGTTAACAGACCATAAGTCACAGCAGTACTTGTTTACTCAGAGAGAGCTAAATATGCATCAGTGTAGGTGGCTTGAATTTGTGAAATATTATTAGTTTGACATTCAGTATCACCCGGGAAAGGCTAATGTGGAGGCAGACGCATTGACCCGCAAGCCATTAGGGGATGTAACTGAGTTTTGGAAGGCGAAATGGAAGGAGTTGGAACATCAGGATTCAGTTAACCGATCATTTATCTCAGTTATGACTGTCATCCCTAGATTGTCACGAGGGTCGTATAAGAACATGCAGTAGATTCTTTTTGTCAAGATCGGATCAAATAACTTCTACTCGGGGGAGCCGAGTCGTATTCTGTGAGTTCATAGGGAGGTTTACGATTCAACAGGAGATTGGTTGTCCCAAAGGGGGAGGATTTATGACACACAGTGATGGCAAAGTCACACTGGTCTCGGTTTGCGATACATCCTGGAGATGATAAGATTTACCAAGACATGAGATGACAGTATTGGTGGAATGGGATGAAGATAGACATTAATGAGTTTGTTTCGAGGTTTAGCACTTATCAGTTAGTGAAAGTGGACCATCAGAAGCCGACATGGGTCTTACAGTCATTAGAGATCCTGATGTTGAAATAGGAGAGCATGTATATGAATTTTATTACTAGATTACCTACTTCACAAAGAGGTCGCGATTCCATATGGGTGATGGTGGATCGGTTGACCAAGGTAACTCACTTCCTGCCAATTAAACTGATTATACTACAGGATTGAATGACCAAATTTTCATTGTGAACATAGTGAGATTTCATGGGGTGCCATTAGATATTGTGTCCGATAGGGATAAGATTTTTGTATCATGATTTTGGAAGATTTTCCAGGAGGCTACTGGTACCGAGTTACGATTGAGTACGGCTTACCACCCACAAACGGATGGACAGACAGAGAGGACTAGCCAAATGTTGGAAGATAATCTATGGATGTGTATCCTTGATTTTGGGGGAGGTTGAGAGCAGTATCTCCTACCGGTGGAGTTCGCGTATAATAACTCCTACTAATTCACGCTTGGCATGGCATCATTTGAGGCGTTGTACGGTAGGCCTTTTTGTTCACCCGCTTGTTGGTTGGAGGTGGGGGACAATAAGCTTCTTGGACTGAAATTAATTCAGGATACGTCACCCAAGATATAGTTGATTTGGAGTCGCATATGGATAGCCCAGGACCGACATAAGAGTTATGTCGATGCTAAATGGTCTTCCTGGAGCTTAATGTGGGGGATCAGGTGTTGATACGTGTATCTCCTATAAAGGGGATAATGAGGTCAGAAATAAAGGAAAGTTGGCACCGAGGTACGTGGGGACATTCCCTATCATTGAGCGGATTGGGCTAGTTGAATAGAGACTTGGGTTATCAGAGCACTTACATCGGATTCATGATGTATTTCACATTTTTTTACTGAGACGATATCTCCGGGATGAGTTGGATCACACTCACATTGCTTTGAATGATATTGATTTGCAGCCCGATATTTCATATGAGAAGAGGTCGGTTACTATCTTAGACTATAATGAGAGGAGACTGAGGTAAAAGGTTTTTCCACTAGTACGTGTTGAGTGGGGGCATCATAATGCCGACGAGTCCACTTGGAAGCGCAAAGATGAGATGCGCGAAAAGTATCCAGAGTTGTTCATACCAGGTATTTCCTTTTCCAAATTTCGGGATGAAATTCTGTTATTGGGGGGAAGTATGTAACACCTCGTAATTTTATTTTTATATTGCGAATTAATTGATATTAATTAAATTATATTTGGAAAATTAATCCGATAAAATAAACATTAATTAGCGAGATAAGGGTTAATATTTATTTATATTTAATATTTCTTAGTGAATGAGTAATAATAATGATAAGGAAATGTTATAATTATCGTGAGTGAGAGATACGAGATTTACAGTAAATTTAGTTGGGATGCGCGTATTAGTCATTTCGGGACTTAATTTTGGAAATAAATCATAATTTCACTTTTGATATTTCATATGGTCATTTTGAGCCTGCCATTGTGTCCCTAAGGGTCGAGATAGTTGGAAAAGTCTACCCGGGAGCTTAGTTTGGGTCCCGGACACTTTTAGGCCAAACCGGCACCCCCATTACACCAAAATGGTCAAATTTGCACCCTTCAACCGGCCAGCCTTGTCACAATCAATGATTGTGACAAAAAACATTCATTTTTTATCACGTTCAGTGACCGTGATAAGGTTGCAACAAAGGGTTGTCACGGTCATAGACCGTGACAAGACCATGGCAAGTACAGTTGTCACGGACTTGTCACGGTCATTGACCGTGACAAACCTTATAAACTTGTCACGGTCAAAGATCATGACATGTTTGTGACAACTTTCGCTAATAAAAAAACCCTCCCTCTTCTTTTTTCCTACTGTTTTCTATTCCCTCCATTTCTCTCTCTCTCTAAGCGACTACACACTATCTCTCTCTCTCTCTCTATATATATATATATATATATATGATTTTGGTACATTTTCTCTCTCTATTTCTCTTCAATTTGTGTATATGTGTGTGTATATGTGCGTGTGTGTATATATGTGTGTGTGGTGTATATATGCGTGTGTGTGTCGGGGGAGGGGGCAGGGCTGGGGGAGGGGGTGTATATGTGCATGCGTGTGTGTGTGTGTGTATATGCGTGTGTGTATATATGTGCAGGTGTGTCTATATGTGTGTGTGTGTGTGTGCATGTGTGTGTAGTGGCAGTGGGGGGGAGGGGGCATGGCTGGTGGGTGGGTGGGTGGGGGGTGGGGCTGTGTGTGTTGTGTGTGTGTGTGTATAGGTGCATGTGTGTGGTGGGGGGAAGGGGGTGGGGCTTGTTAATTTTTTTTAATTAATTTTTTATTAGTTTATTAGATATTTCCCCTCATATGCAAGGGCTGGCTATTTTTGACACGATAATCCGTTTATGGTAATAACCCGAAATGACCCGAAATTGACACGATTAGATTGTATAGATTTAAGAGTAACCAAAACATATACTCAAATAAAAATCAATGTGAACCAAAAATGACACGACTAACCCTTGTAAAAGACTTGATTGATTAAATATTGATTGGTTGTTAATTTTTTTAGTAAATTAATAATTAGTGCCCCTTTCATATGTTAGTTTAATTGATGAAAAGAATTAATTGAGTAGATGAATTGGAAGGAGTATGGGATACACATTTGTTGTTGCTATTGCGGTTGGATTATAGTGGATCAATGTTCGGTTGGTTAATTTTAGAAGGGGCGTGACCATTGAATTATTGTCGATAAGGGAGTGGGATTTTTCAACTTTTTTTTTAAAATTACTTTGTATCACGAACAATATATATAGTATGATAATTAAATGAAACATACTTGAAATTACATATAGTCCGCATAGATACTAGCCTTATAGTTCTTATGCGTATGCATTCAATAGCCCTTAGACCCGTTCGAGAGTCATTACCCCTGTAATGAGATCTCTCGAATTTTCCCGTTTGGATAGTTTGGGACTACATAATTTCTGTATAATAATATTCTTAGTGGCTTAAAGTTGTTACTTTTGTAGGAAGTTATGTAGTCGTATCTTAATGTTCTCTAGGTACATACTAGATTGACAAGTGTGACTGTTATTTCAATTGATCCATTGAAATGTCACTCACACTTGCTAATCTACGTCATGTACTTGGAGAACTATGGGGATATGCTGCCAAATATTTCTCAAATCGTAACAATGTGCATGAGCTGTTAAGTATATTACAGAAATATGCAATCTTGAATGGGATAGGACCACTCACCCTTTAGAGGAGATGGAGGAAAGATTACATCAAGAATACGAGATACATTGCAGGATCAATTACAGAGGAATAAATCACCGTGGATTCATCAATCTATACTCGGGAATATATGCCTGACTCGACCAACGTTGATGACACTGATGAGTTCATTGATGATGGTTGTCATGTGATGGGAAAACGACTGAAATTACTGAGTTTTCAACATGAACAAGTAGCTCGTTATCTATTTGACACATATGAAGATGTCGAAGAATGGAAAAAGTAAGTTTAAATTATTTTAAGTTTTACATTATTTTAGAATATTTTATACATGATTAATTTTGTAATATGCAGAAAATATGAAGCCTCTGAGAACAATAAAAGACGAAAAACAATGGTATAATCAGACAATGAATTTAGGCTGTGGTTGTCACAAGAGGTAATTATAATGAAAATGACTGTTATATAACGTTACATTACACTCAAACTTTACAACTAACTTAATTAATTTATCTATATTCTCAGCTCTTAAGGACGGGTGATGCGACATCAAGGTTGGATCGTCTAGCCACTGGACCCTTATTCATGGCACAAGAGTACAAAAAGTATCGATTGAACGGTTACGTATTCGGTACAAGAGTGTACGAGAAAAGTATAAATGTACAGAAATCGAGAATTTCATACAAGTCTCTTACTTTCTTTTGAGCGAGCGCAAAAGATAAAAACCTCATTGAAGCTGAAATGACTTACTATAGTGTAATTCGAAATATATTTGAATTGGATTATATAAGCTTAAAAGAGGTTGTATTTTACTGTGATTGGGTAAGAGTCGAGGATAAAAATGCTTCCTGGCACCAATTTGATCATGGTTGACTTGTCCAAGTTGAAGAGCAATGACCACGTGAGCGATGGAATTGGAAAAGCACAAGATGAAGCTCAACCCACAAAATGTGTGTTCGACGTGCAGGAAGAAATACTCTGCTTCATAGTAAACCAAAGAGGTATTGAGGCTAAACTAAAAAATATTCAAGAGCTCATCAACATGCAATCCCAGCAAAGAAGAAAAAAATGCAAATAAGGAGAGATTCTTACAGTGAAAAAGTCAGCAAGACTTTCATAAATGGCAAAAAAACTTGAAAGAAGAAAGAAATTTTAAAATTCAAGGCGGGGAACGAAAGAGGGAAGTGACATTTTATATAACTTAATGACATCTCCTAAGTTACAGAGAATGGTTATAATTAAATGTACCTGCCATTCTGATTTTGACGGCAGTTCAGTACCTAATGAATGATACTACCGACGTACCCAAAAATGTTTTGCAATTTTTGCCATTATTTAAAACACATTCCACTACCTCAAGGGACGAAACCCACATTTGCCAACTTTCAGAGATCAACTGCCGACCGAACAGTTCAACGTGACAAAATCACCATAGAAGGTTGGCGACCAAGATTTCATGAAATGGATTAACACCTAATGGTTAATACTCCGTCCATTCACTCCACTAGTAACTGCTCACCCAAATCAAGAATGAAGTATTGGGGTATTTTGTTATAACCTAAAATAAGAGTATGACATGGACCAATAAAATTATGATATCTATCATCATCATATATTCTAGTGGGCCTTACCCCTATGATATTATCGTGATCGGCTGATTATCCCCCGTTGGTCAGCAATAGGGATGACCACCATCATGAAGGCCAATCACCAACATGGCATAACATGCACATGTGGGAATATATATGGTCACTTTTGTACATGCACGTGGGTAAAACCCTAGGCCACTCATGATTAGTTGCCCTCAATAATGTATAAAGGTTTAATGACTTGATATATAAAGGCACTCCACCTCTTCTTCTCCGTATCACTACTATAAATAGTCCACTCTATCCTTAAGCTAGGGGATATGTGAAAAAAGACATACACTCAACCCTAGAGAGATTCTTGAGAGGATGTATTCAATCCTAACACATAGTGACTTCGCACCTGTGCAAGTAGACACCTCATTAGGCTGAACCACGTAAAATCTCTTGTCTCTTTCTCTATTTCTCATCTCTCTCTCTAGTTCATATAACTTTCTTTTATATCCATTGTAGATTATTATTGGTATCACTCAACTACGACACATAATTTTCATAATACCAATTTTAGACACCAACATGCCACAAATAATAATTTCTCAAAAGTATATGTGAAGAGTGGCCCGATATGTGTGTTTCAAACAAAGCTAATTTTTCTTCGAAAAAGATCCAACTTTTAATTAAGCACCAAACCAAGTTATGAAAACCCAATTCTTACTTTAAACCAGTTTTAGCTTGATTAATCCTAAACATACATCTAGTGGTTAAAGCAAGTAAAATAAAGTAAAGAATACTCACAACGCCAAATGTACGAGGAAAAAACCCAAAACAGGAAAACAACCTAGGACGGCCCAAGCCAGACAATCACTATGAATATGGTTTTACAAAGACAGATTAGCCTTACACTAAGACTCGATCCCCACGGGTCTTGACGCTCCTTCTGATCTTCAACCGTTCTTCAATAGTGCCCACACATAAATTCCGTCTTCCACGATACCTATCCACAACACACGCGTCCACGTATGTCTCGGTGTCAACAAAATGGCTTTGATTCGTCTACGATGTCGAACAAGAAGTCCTTCTCTTTTCTTTACTGCAAAACCCTCCGATGTTCAATGTGTAGAACAAAGAACTTTGGTGCAGCAAGATCACGTAAACATATAAGAATGATAACTCGGATCTTTGCAAACTCTAAGGATGTGTTTAAGACTTTTAAACCTAACATGTGCAAACAAGATTCTGGTTCGTAAAACTATTTTCCAGAAAGCACAATCTCGAAATTATAATGAAAACAATGTTTAAATAGGATTTAAACGTAGCCTTGAAAAATGTGTCGTTCGAAAGACTTGAGGAACTCGTTCGAGCGACATCCCTATCTCGTTCGAACGAGATTGGATGTCGTTTGAACGACAGCGCAAAAGTTTGACTTTTTGACTTTTTGTTCAAAACGTCTCTTCCAATGAGAGATCCAAAAATTTCAAACTCTTTTACGAGCTTATCATCATAAAACGTAGTTTAAACCTTTAAAACACTTTTAAAACATTTAAAGCATTTTTCTTTATAAAAAAAACATCCTTATCTTTTATTAAATTAATTCCGAGCACCATAAATTATACGCATTCATACCTGAGTGATCTCGGAATGAAATTAATTTTGAAGACGATTAAACTTCGGCATGATTAATTCTTTGAAGCTTTGCCGCAATGTCTTCAATTTCGTCAATACGTCATAGACCAAGTGGGATCGTGACAAAATAAAATTCTCCCTATGACATATTACAAACACAGTTTTGTTCACGGAATTAAGTCAAAATAATACATGGACTCAATTGGAAATTTATGTCCTTACAAATCTCCCCCTTTGACTATTTAGGGACAAAACTAAACAAGTGAACTGCCTAACCAGGCCATCAAGCCATATGACGCCTAAATCCCATCCCATAAACCCAAAATTAAAAATACAGGACACAGACTAGAATATGTAGCACCGATAAGCATGAACTGTCTGAATGTGATGTAGTCTTGAAATCTTGAATTGCTGAAAGCATACTTACACACATGAAACAGACAAACAAATACCCAGTGAAGTATGGAGGAACAAATGATACGAATTTTCAAATGATACCAATTTATATTTCTAATAAGAACAAATAATTTGAAACATGTGAGCAATTATGTGATACCAATTTGAAACAAATATAATCAAACAATATGTAAATCCAGATATCAATAGTTACGCTCAACAAATCTCCCCCTACATCACATACATCTCTCCCCCTTTTTTGTCTCGAATAGACAATCCGGTGAAAAGATAAACAAATTTGAAATATCTAGCATGAGAATATGATACCAAATTGAATCAAGTTGATACCAATTTTGAGAAATGAAAACCGCTAGATAATCATGAAACAACCAGCTAAATATGATCAAGCAATGAGAAATCAGTAGCTAGTAAACCAAGGAATCACACAAAGAGTATACCAATCAAATCAAGTGTGATAAACGGACTCATATGCAAAATACCAATTTCGAACATAAAAGAACCTGCATATAAACCAGTCAGTCCAAAAAAATGCCACATGCAGTACCAGAAATATACTAATTTGAACCTGAGGACTGCAAACCAATAAGAAGCCATTTTTTAGCCTGTCGTTCGAACGAGCCATGGACATCGCTCAAACGAGATGAGGATGTCGCTTGAACGAAGTACAGAAGTCATTCGCGCGAGATGAGTTGTCGTTTGAACGACTTCGCGCGGCTTGCCAAAAATTCCCAGATTCCCAGAAATATTATAAAGAATTGCCCAGTGAAAAAATTTCCACAAAAAAATTCCAGGAAGGGCCTGACAGATGCAAAACAGTAGGATTTTAACACAAAATGCCCAAACTCATAAAAACTTAAAATGCGAGTTACATGCAAACATATTACCAATGTGCTCAAACATGGGTATGGAATGAATGGGCGTGAAACTACAACAAATGAGTCACAATTCCAACACATCGAAACAATCAAGAAGCTCTAATTGATAGCGACAAATCATCAAAATTTATCATAGCCATATGACAATTAAAGAGTGAGCTTAATGAACTAAACATACTACATGCACAAAAATCAAGAATTTTAACGATTCTACAAACAATAGCGTCAAATTGTAATGTTTCAACATTAGGATTAGTTGTGCAAACCCATTTAAATTTTTAATCCATCCAAACTCCCTCAATAGTATCATATTTTCTTTGGAATGAACTAAACAAAATTTGGCCCTTTTCTAAGCATATTGCATTTTCTTTTTGGCTCTTTTAAATGGCGGCTTTCACGACGAGTCAATTTTGAACTCTCGCAGCCCTTTCCCATGAATCACTCATCATTTTTACCAATTCTAACTCCTCACGGTAAACGGTTATTACATGCACACTTCTCCTTAAATCTACTTATGCATAGATGACAAGATTGAGATAAGAACACCTCACCAAATTCAAATATGCAAGAGAAGTCAAACATCCATATAAACTCGTGCATGTGTGCAATGTTGGCATATATACAAAGTCGAATCAAAATGCATATCAACTTCAAAACCACCCCATATAAACAATGGTTAAGATCATTCTAAGTATCGATAATAATGACCAAATGTCCTAGCCACATTGATAATGAAAGGATGGGGGGTCCAAGCACACCAATATGCCACATCAAACATGTAAACTCAAAAACAAAAACCGAAAATCTTTTTGTCTTTTCAAACATATTTTGACTCAAAGAAAAACAAAATCTTTTTAGATTTTCGAAAGTTTTCTCAAAAACAAAATCTTTTTGTATTTTTCAAATAGGACTCAAATAAATGAAAACTATAATACAAAATGATAGACATGTCACTATACTAGCAATGAATATATCATGAAGCAAACTAGAATATGACAAACATGGCAACACTATCATCCTTTAGATTTAGCATGGGAAGAATCAAGTGCACCCAAACAAGAATCATGAAGTTTAATTCCTAAAGCCACTAAATCCGATTTCCTAACCCAAGTAGGTGTAAAACGATGCATGGGGGTTAGGGGAACCGGGGCAACTTTGTTCCTAAACTTCCTAGGAGCTTGTCTAAGGTCGTAACAATAACGCCTAAGGTGACCTTTCCTACCACAAAATAAGCAAGTGTAGAGGTGGTGGGAATGATTATCTTTATGTAAACCTTTTCTAACCATCCTAGTGTTTCTCACACGTGCAGGGGGAATGGGAACAACTCGCTCATTAAAACCTATACCGCCCCTATCTTTCTTAATTTGGATGGTGCTTAGGATTTTATCTAACTTTTCTGACCTAGCTTCCAAATCAAACTTGACTCTGGACGAGTCTATCAATCTCTCCTCCAACTCGTGAATCCTAGACTTGAGCAAACGTCTAGACTCCTCAAAAACTAAAATCTCCTTTTTCAAGGACTCCATCAAACCACGGAGATTATCTCTCTCTTTCTCGACAAACTCTAGTTTCTCCCTAAACTTCTTCTCTCGTTCCCTAAGATCCTTAATCATCCTATCATTATTTTCTATAGCACGCTCATTCAACTTAGATTGCAATTTTGAGTTAGCCTTTTTCACCTTTACCATTTTGGCATACAACTCATTAAATGCATTTTACAATTCTTTCACATCAACCTCCTCCTCGTCACTCTCTTCGCCCTCACTAACATGGGATACACTCAAAACCTCCTCAGAAGTGTCATGTCGTCGTCGCTCACATGACATGCCATAAATGCAATAAAGTTACGCTCAATGGGGGAACTCTCTCCCTCTTCCGGTTCACTATCACTTAAGGTGGCATTATAGACAATGGGTTGCTTGCCCTCTTTCTTAAGTCTAGTGGGACACTCCTTAACTTTGTGACCGTACCCCTCACACCCAAAACACTTATCCGACTCATCTCTCTTAGGCTTTTCAAACTTATCTTTAGAGGTGGGATCTATTTTGTTGTTCTTGAAATTTTCATATTTCTTAGCATCTTTCGATTGCTTTTGAAACTTAATAATTTTTTTAAATTTCTTTGCCAACAAAGCAACATCCTCAAAATCGGAATTGAAATCGGAATATGAAACTTTAATTTCCTCCTTCCGAGTTTTCAAAGCAATACCCTTTTCATTCTTGGGCACTTGCTTGGAGGTAATCATGTCGATTTCATAAGTTTGTAAGTCACCTACGATCTCTTCTAGTTTTGTTGACTCTAACCTACCCAAGGAGTTTAAAATGGGTACTTTCGCATCAAACCTACTAGGCAACGACCCAAGGATTTTCTTAATGACACGGTTGTCGGGAATTTTCTCACCTAGGTTAAATGACTAGTTGACAATATTGGATAACCTAGCATAAAACTCATCAAAAGTCTCACTCTCTGACATCCTAATGGTCTTAAACTGTGTAGTGAGATTTTGAAGTTTTGACGCCCTAACCGTGCTAGTGCCCTCGTGAGTGAGTTCCAAAATATCCCAAGCCTCTTTTGATGTTTCACAAGTCATAATTCTATTATATTCTTCCTGTATGACATGTGAAGAAATAACGTGCAGACCCTTAGAATTCTATTGTGCAAGTCTTTGTTCAGTTTCGGTCCATGACTCAACAGGCTTTAAACTAGTGACCTCACTTACAATAGTGACAGGGGGTGTCCAACCTTTCTTAACTAGAAGCCAAACACTCTCATCAATAGATTTTAAAGCACATCTCATTCTCATCTTCCAATAAGTGTAATTAGTGCCATCAAAAATAGGAGTTAGAGAAAATTCATTATATCCTGAATTCATCTTTGAAAACACACGGGATCACAAAACAAATAAAAATGTTTTCTAGCTCTGATACCAATTTGAAGAGTGTCTCGATATGTGTATTTCAAACAAAACCAATTTTTCTCCAAAAAAGATCCAACTTTTAATTAAGCACCAAACCAAGTTGTGAAAACCCAATTCTTACTTTAAACCAGTTTTAGCTTGATTAATCCTAAACATGCATCTAGTGATTAAAGCAAGTAAAATAAAGTAAAGAATACTCACAACGCCAGATGTACGAGGAAAAAACCCAAAACGGGAAAACAACCTTGGACCACCCCAGCCAGACAATCACTATGAATATGGTTTTACAAAGATAGATTAGCCTTACACTAAGACTCGCTCCCCATGGGTCTTGACGCTCCTTCTGATCTTCAACTATTCTTCAATAGTGACCATGCAGAAATTCCGTCCTATACGATACCTGTCCATAATACACGCGTCCACGTATGTCTCGGTGTCCACCGAATGGCTTTGATTCGTCTACGATGTCGAACAAGAAGTCCTTCTCTTTTCTTCACCGCAAAACCCTTTGATGTTCATTGTGTAGAACAAACAACTTTGGTGCAGCAAGATCACGTAAACATATAAGAATGATAACTCGGATCTTTGCAAACTCTAAGGATGTGTTTAAGACTTTTAAACCTAACATGTGCAAACAAGGTTCTGGTTCGTAAAACTATTTTCCAGAAAGCACACTTTTGAAATTATGATGAAAACACTGTTTAAATAGGATTTAAACGCTGCCTCGAAAAATGTGTCATTCTAACGACTTGAGGAACTCGTTCGAGCGACATCCCTATCTCGTTCGAACGAGATTAGATGTTGTTTGAACGACAGCGCGAAAGTTTGACTTTTTGTTCAAAACGTCTCTTCCAATGAGAGATCCAAAAATGTCAAACTCTTTTACGAGCTTATTATCATAAAACCTAGTTTAAACCATTAAAACAATTTTAAAACATTTAAAACATTTTTCTTTATAAAAAAAACATCCTCATCTTTTATAAAATTAATTTCGAGCACCATAAATTATACGCATTCATACCTGAGTGATCTTGGAATGAAATTAACTTTGAAGTCGATTAATCATGCACCAATTAAACTTCGGGATGATTAATTCTTTGAAGCTTTGCCGCAATGTCTTCAATTTCTTCAATACGTCATAGACCAAGTGAGATCGTGACAAAATAAAATTCTCCCTATGATATATTACAAACACAGTTTTGTTCATGGAATTAAGTCAAAACAATACAGGGACTCAATTGGAAATTTATATCCTTACAATATGGTTAAATAATATTATTAGAATATTATCTTAAAATAAAATCCCTTAACATTATTTTTACTTTTTATATAGAAATTAATACTCCATTAGCTAAATACACAAAAATATCTAACTCTCATGTGTTTATGCAATTAATCCATGCACTTATATGACCATATAAATGCATTATTTATCTTTTTCAATCATAAATAAATCAACACCCAAATGTATACACACACACACACACACACACACACACACACACACACACACACATGCACATACGCACACACACACACACACACATATATAAACATGCATGTTACTCATGAAATGCATTCTAAACATACAAAATAACCAAATAATATAACACCCCTACATTTTTGGAGACCAAATATGGAGAAATAGTTGGCGAGGAGAGGCAACCCCCACCTCCAAACGTGACCTAAAGGGGCTGGCAAGCATTCCATGCTTGAAATTACACTTTAAATTATTTTTCCTTTATGTTTCCATCTCAAAACTCCTCCAAAATGCCTTCATAAGTACCCTAAACTCACTTATTTTGATTTATTTATCTTCAATAATACTAACATAATGGAACTTGTTTCTTTTTCTCTAGATTTTTGGTCGAATTCTAACCTTCTTATTTGAACAATGAGAGAAGGCTTCACATGGGTTAATGTCCCCCTTAGGACACATTTCATTTTGTTGGTGACTTAGATTTCCACATTTCGCTTTTTGGGGGTCTAACCTGTTTCTCTCTCTTTAAGCCGCAATCGCGCTATTTCCTCCCCACGGTCGCGTCCATCACTTTTCGCAATCGTGAACTCAGTCATGATCTCTCTTTCTTCCAGATGTCATCCTTAAAGAATAATAAATACAATAAAAATCCTTATATCATGTGGTCGATTACAAGCTCCTACTATTGTGTTCACTAACATGGTAAATTAATTCATCATATATTTTTATCTTAATACTAAAGTTTACTCGCCTAATAAATTTTTAACCCAACTTGAGTATTCTAATTAAAGTTATACCAATAATATGTTTATTATCTAAAAGATTTAAACTAATCTACTAATCATCCAATCATTCCCATTCAAGTCACACCAACATACCTTGAGACTAACAAGTTTGATTTGTCATTTGGGGAGAAACATATCACACTTGATGACATGGACTAGACATTGAGGTGCAATGTAGTTGGATTTTTAGTACGTGGAGATGATAGGGGAAGCACATTGTGGCTCATGAAGGTTTTAAAGATGTTGGTTGATTATTTGGGAGTTACCAGTGAAAATGCAAAAGAAGAGTGTGAGAGATATCATACGATTGATAAAATATTCGAGAAGAATGACAAAGCTGACAATGCCCCCGGTAGAGCAACTTGATTATTGTACAAGGTCCTATTTGTTATACATTATAGGGTGAAGAGTCTTCCTAATAAGACAAAGCACAATATTTACGTCTATTATTACCTTCAAATTATAAAGAATCTAAATAAGTTGAAGGATACTACATGGGGTATGGGAATCCTTTTATATCAAAAACTTTCCCAACATCTATATCAAGTGTGAAGCAAATGAGTGATCGTTTCTCTCTTTTACATGTTAATATTAGCAATATCATTATTGATATCTAGATGATTACGTACTTATTAAAACATACTAAATATTTTTTTATTATATACGAAGTCATGGATTTATGAGCATTGTAGAGTATTGGAAGCCAACTTAAATATAGAATTAAACAACATAATGCAAAAAATTGATCAGTGGCCATTGCAACCAATATTGAAAAAGAATGCGGTTTTGTATCTCTATAAATACCAAGAGAAAATTGGTGACTTGGTCGCTAGAAATTTAAGTATTTTATTAGTTCATACTATGGCACTTCATAAATTACAGATTTAGGGTGATATGTCTGTAATACCCAATTTATGATAATCAAATAATTAATAACATTCCAAGCTTTTGGAATGACACAAATGTGTAACTGAATATAGATTATCTCAAATCATACGGAAATGGTAAGAAATAAAAACCAAAATTTCCACATTTGTAATATGAAACTAATATGAATAAATGGATACAACTCAATTATCATCATAACTCCTTTGGATACAAATTGTTCAACTGAATAAACAAATACTGGACTTTGAATGGAATAAAACTATGCAATTGAATATGAAAATGACTCATATTGATATGACTTAAATGTAAATATATCTACACTATAAGTGTCCACATTTGTGATCCATGCTAAAGAACCACACTATTACACCTAACATATGGTCCCCATAATGTAACTTGAAAATGTTAGTCAATGAAGCCAGGTAAAACCATGTAATCCTCAAAATACACAGAATACGAGTTTTTAAATAAATAAGCAATGGCATGAAAATATTATCTCAATATCCCCTAAGTACAAAGTAAGGTTTTTCTGACATATAATGTCTCGATCAAATGTTACACACAACCTTTAGATTCACTAACTACTAGTGGTGGATGTATAAATCGTGTCTGACCTCAGACTCAATAGGTGCTCCCCTCTAGACCTTAGACACATAAAAAGGGATAAGTATTAAAAGTGTTAGACAAGTATTTAATGTGGTTCAGAACTCATCCGAGGATCCTACATGCATTGTCAAAGGGTATTATATTATTTATTAGATCATAGAAGAGTTATTATAATCTAAGAGACCTCTTGAGTTATGGTCAATATATTTTGAGGTCTTTGGAACCTTTTTCAGCAATCCAAAGCACCTTAGGAAGTAATTAATAGACTTGTGTAAGGGTTATCGAGTATTGATTTAGGACTCGATATGGCATACAAAGTATAAGATGGGTCATGAATTGGGCTATAGATATCTTCTCACAATAGTATGTTGCGAGAGTATTGAATAAGTAATAAACACTTATCAATGCTAAAACTCTTAGTTATGTTGAAGTATGATAACTTGAATGTGTCTTTAACCTTTACCCAACCTTCTATTTATATGAAAACTCGAAGGGACATGATGAGTGGACTGTCATAGCATGGATATGATTTCTTTGAGGTCTGACGATGTCAACAATGTGGTAAAGTGTTGGCTAAATGTTTAGTAGGTTGTGTAAGGTAGTTGTTGGCCACATTTAATGCAGATAAGAGACATCAATGCAAGTGGGCGGGAGTGGTGGCGATAGGTGAAATAGTGTTACAATTTTTACCTAGCCTCTAGACTGGTTGCAGGAGTTTTAACAGAGTTTTAAGAGGTCTTGGATTACCATGGGACGACCACATGATGGTCTTTAAGTGCTTTGTAGTAACACACCTTGATGTTGAAGTTTTATTAGCCTTATAAGGTCATTTCTCTTTAGCTTAAGGTCTACTTTGAGCATTAGACATAGTGAAA
Organism: Sambucus nigra; assembly: GCA_949130495.1. Classification (NCBI taxonomy): domain Eukaryota; kingdom Viridiplantae; phylum Streptophyta; class Magnoliopsida; order Dipsacales; family Adoxaceae; genus Sambucus; species Sambucus nigra. The sequence goes on from OX422208.1 coordinate 194,945,477, forward strand.
TTCTAGTCATATGGTCTTTGAGCTTGGTTGATTAGAAATATTAGAACGTCTGACTATTATAGGAAGATAAAGATGTGACTAAGGTCTTCTACAGTATTGTGGCCTTTTGTTAAGAGGAGAGGAGTTCTTGGGGGATAAGCAATGGTTTGTCTAAGGCCAGAGGTCCACCTTGCGATTTATGTTCCTATCCAAGGGCATTCAAGGGGTCTAATATCCTTCCAAATACCAATGGTTAAACAGGGAGTCATCAGTAGCCCATTATTTCTTCTTACAAGGATTACAAGGGGAAACACTTACATATTGCGCAAGTTTGGGTTATAGTTGTAACTAACCATCAAGATTATCATAATAACTAGATTGCATTACACATGGATATTGACAAGTGTTGGGGCTGAGATCATTGATGTTAATGAAATGATTAAAGAGTTTGGTCTTGGGGACTAAAAGAAATATAAAGTTAGGCCTTGGGGTCTATAAAATAGCCCTTTGGGTTGGGATAAATCATTCACCACATACTCTAACAATCTATTTTCTCTCTAATATTATTTGAGCAATCATTATCTTTCCATTAATGTCTGTCAAAAATATTTCACCTTCAAAATTCTTGGATCCAAAGCCCCTATATGTTGTTGGACCTCATATATCTTTTACTTTAACCGAGGAAAAGGGAACTGAGGACTCTGGCCACCTCCCCACCTAGACTATCCCCTTCCCATACTAAGGTTATTAATTACATAGGGACCAACGGCCTTAATTTTGCTGGTGAGTCCCATTATACTTTAGGATCACTTATAAATTAGTAGTGATCCGGAAGACATATCAGATCCCAGAGTCCATTACTCTAAGGGAGACCAAATTTGGGGAAGGGAATTGTTCGTTGGTCTCTTAGAACTTATGCTTTAATGAAGGATTTTTTCAGTATGGAGCCATGTTTCTTCTTCCAGTGCCCATGATGAGGATGTTAAAGTCCATCAAAATAGATCCTTCTCAGCTAGTGGCTAAATCCCAGAGGTTACTAATGGACATAGTCTTGGATTTTATATAATCAATTGTAGGGAAGTATGATGTCAATTCAACCCAATTATTTAAGTTATACCGGGTTCAAGAGTAGAGAAAGCCCAAAGACAAAGGGATGGCTTATTTTTCTCTTAGGGCCACAATAGTTTTTGCAAAGGACAATAATAATGCCTCTAAGAATTGGAAGGAGAGATTCTTCTTCATTGGGGGAGATTGGAACCTTCTATAACCTATTGAGCCCATTAGCTTCCTTACCCTCTGGTGTTCCCCATTGTCTATGTGTAAGTTGATACTGACCTCTATCCTTATGCTTGAGTTTATCTACTGACCTCTTCCATGAGTTTTAATAATATATTTTCTTTGTACAATGGTTGTTGAGCCCTCTAAGGATGAGGGATATGGGATTGCAGAAGCCCAAAAAATTGGTTTATTTTCCTTTCGAGACTTATGTTACTACAAAGATACTCTTTAAGTGGGAGTTTAGGCCTGAGCCCCCCCCCCCCCCCCCCCAACATTTGGGAGTGTTCATGAGGTCCCTAAGATAGTGATTGGGGAGTCACTGGGGTTTGATCCTTTCACTATGATGCCCTGAAAGAGGAAAGACATAATTAAATCCTCTACTGAGGTTCTTGAGGCTTTAGAGGATGAAGATGGCCAACCTAAAGGGAGAGCTGAGCCCCCTAAGGATTGAGGAGGTCATCCCTTCAGTCAAGGTGGTTGTTGTGCTAGATTCTTATTGTTCTCTCAGTAAGACACTTGTTTTTCTTATTTTTTAGTGTAATCCGAATGCTTATTTATTTAATATCTAACTCAAATTTTATTATTGATCTAGAAGATGAACTAGAGGAGTGAAAGATGGTTAGGTAGTTTGGTAAGGAAACCCCAACTGAGGCATTGGTCAATAAGAAGAAAAGGTATAAGACCTCCAATTGATTAAAGTTCAGTAAATAAGTGGACCTCTAATTCATGGAATCGAACTAGTGGAGGAGGCTGAGATGAGGTCTGACCCCGGTGATGGCTCAGTGTTGGAGTATATAAAAACCCTACCATTGCTAAAAGAAGAATCGGGGGCAGGTTGGACTTTTGGGGAAACCTAATGTGATCCTTATATTCTAAAGGACTTGTAGATCTTGTCTTAATTATCAATGAAGACTTTCATGATCACCTTTAAAAAGGGAAGGCTATGGTGGTATACCCCTATAATGAGGTTTTTTTGAAAGGAGCTCTTGTGAGGGAAGATTTGTTGGTCCATGGGGTAGAGAAGTATTCTAGGCCTCTATCAATTGAGGAGATGAATCCTTGTGCCCCAACTGTTCATGTGTTTCACTCCATATCCAAAATTAACTGTTCAAATATGGTGGTCACCTTGAGGTCTAGGGGGACCTTTGTTAATGCCCATGAGTTGATCCATTTATGGCCAAGATATTTCCATATTTTCCATTTTGTCTTTTCCTTAATACCCTTTTGTTCTTTGTGCTTTGTTATCTTTTTTTCCTTCTTTTACAGGCCAAAAACTCAGCTAAGGGCCTTATGGCGTATGCCATTGATGGCACCAAAGGATGAAACAGAGCTGTGGAGATGGAGACAAATTAGACCTTGTCCAGCTAGAGATGAATCGGATAATTACCAACCAAAGGCTAGAGCTAGTTGCTCTAAGAAGGAAAATGGTTGGCCAGAGGCCCAAGATCGCCTCATTTTAATATGGAAATCTTCTTAACTAGAAGACCCTCAGGGATAGTTCCTCCTTATTTGAAACTTCTCGAGAATCATTGGCTAAGGTTGATGAAGCTCACACATTGGCTTAAATTGAGCTCAAATTAATGGTGGAATCACTTCTGGACAAAACCCCAAATCTTTAACGTGTCCAAGAGAATGTTAGCCATGATGAGAAGGATATGGAGCTCCAAAAGCAGATCGCCAAAGGTATCAATACTGGTAAGTACCCGGTAACCTCCAAGGTCCAGGAGCTTCAGAAGGATTATGTTGAGGTCCAAGTGAAGCATACGAAGATCTAGAGGAAAATTCACACCACAATGAAGAGAAACTTGGAGGTTTATCTCAATAATGAACCCCTTGAAGATATATCTTTTCCTGAAGTTCAATTCTGGATTTGAGGCTTCTAAGGCTAAGGTTAAGGAGATCTTTGTTGGTGTGATTGTTTCTTTATTGATAATTGAAGACCCTTAATCTGATGAAGAGATATTAGATGATGAAAGTAGTAGTGGTGATGATGCCGATGAAGCCTTTGTTGCCTAAGTCCAAGAATAATAAAAAATTTGAAAAAAGCCTCCATCTCTCAGCCCCAGTCAAACCCTTAAAAAATGGAAGCTCTTATTAAACCCATCATTCCTAAGCTTTTATAAGGATTTTATGTGATTATATATTTTTTCTTTTGAACTATTTTGGGAAGTGGGACCTTTGATGTGAATCGTTGCTCCCTTTATCATTGAATAATAATAGCTTGGTTTCTGATATTTTAACTTCTCCAACTCTTTGTTTTACTCCATGCTTTTTACAATGCTTCTCTTTACTTCATAATTGTTTTAATTTTGATTTGATGAGGAATTTTTGCACATCATTCATCTATCTAAGGTATGCAAGTAGGGATTATTCACCCTTAGCCCCCAAAGACCTCTTGGTGAATTAAAATAACATGAGTAACAAATTTATTAAAATAGATATAAGGTGAAGACCCCTACTAAATATTTGTGCTATTTTGGAAATCAAGACTGATGATTTAAAATGGGCCATAAGACCTTATGACCATAGAATCATTGGTACTTGTACCTTTTTTAGGACTAAAGGCCCAAAGTTTTTGTACAAACACTTAGCCTCCCAAAATTTATAGGAATAGAGACCAAAGAGTAAAGCCTTCAAGGTTCATAAGATCTCAGATTTAATCTTTAGATTTGTAAAGTGTCCTAAAACATCCGATATATGTTTTGCTAAGTATGTAAACTTGGTATAGAAAAATTAGTTCTACTGAGGGTTAAAAGGCATTACAACTTAGAAAACTGAAAGATAAAGTCCTAAAAAGGTTCATAAGACCTCTAAACTTAGGTAGATTGGATCATGAAGTCATGCGAAGGGTCATAAGACGTCTTAACATAAGAAAAATAAAACCTGAAGCCCCAGAAAGGGTCATAAGACCTATGAACTAAGGCAAATTGAAGGCTGGAGTCCTATAAAGGGCCATAAAACCTCTAAACTTACATTCTGGGATGAAAAGCCTTTGAACCTTATCCCACATAATAAGGATAGTATGAGGTTCACCTTGGGTCCTAAGACCTCTAAACCATTAGGCTTTGCACTTTTGCTTATAAAAACTGAATTTTTAGATTTTTTTTTGCCTTTAAACACGTTGCCCCCAAATTTGTCGAAGATGGGTGAAATAGATGTTTTGCTAAGGTCTTTATATTTTTTTTATACTTTTGTCCCTTTTAAAAAAAACATTTTTAAGTGTGTAAAAAGCCTATGCGCTGAAGTTTATGGGTCTTTGTATCTTATTTAGTTTGAATGGAATCTAGGGTGAAAGCCTTGGTAATTACCTTAGTCTTTTTTGGGTCTTTTGAACTTTGACTACTAGTTTAAGCCTATGATAAAGTCTTTGCAACTTAGGGGTTGGTTCTTTATCCCTTAGCTTATACCTAAAGCCAAGGTTGGAGTTCTTACAACTTTGTGTTTTGGGTCCTTTGACCATAGCTTGGACCTAGAGCTGAGGTTGAAGTTCTTGCAACTCTGTGTTTTAGGTCCTTAGACCTTAGGTTAAACACACAACTAAGTATGAAGTCCTTGTAACTCTATGGTTTAGGTCTTTAGACCTTAACTTAAACCCAGAGCTAAGGCTAAAGTCCTTAAAACTTTGTGTCTTGGATCCTTATACCTTGGTTTAAGTTTTAGAGTCAAGGTTGAAATCCTTGTAACTCGTTTTTAACATGGTATTGAGATATCAAAGGTAAAAAAAAGAGTTATTTTCATTTCATTCAAGTATGAAAATACATTATTAATAGTAATTTTTTAGGTTCTCTACATTTTTGGGGTGCAGAGGCTCGTATCTCTCTATATCTTTAAGAAAATAACAACCTCGCATCACAGTCTTAGTTACCACACATAAGCCTTCCCATTTGGGATCGAGCTTACCTTCATTTCGATTCCTAGTCATAATGGTGACTTATCATACAACCAAGTACTTTGAATTCTTTATGAAAGAGCTTTTTCTTAAAGTAGGATGTTGTCTTTTGCTTATAGGTAGCCATTTGGATCAGCATAACTTATTTTCTTTCTACTAATTCATCTAGAGGCCTCCTGACACCTTCCTTATTATACCTTGGTTCAAATTGAGCTAATATCGATATTGTAGTTCGACCTTTGTTGGGATTACTTCCTCAATGCCAAAGGTCAGGCAAATGGATTTTCCCCTATTGGAACTCTGACTATGGTTCAATAGACCGATAGTATGATCAAAAGCTCCTCAGGCTATAGCCCCTTAAATTTCTCTAACCACTTCTTCAAGTTGTGGAAGATGGTTGTGTTTGTAACTTCAACTTACCCATTGGATTGAAGGTGTCCTGATGATAAGTAAGGATTTTGTTTGCCATAGTCTAAGCAAAACTCTTAGAATGATGGGCAGTCAAACTATTTTTTGTTGTTCGAGATGATGGATATAGGAAATATAAACTTGCAGATGATATTTTTCTAAATGAAGTTGGTAGTCTTTATCTCCCTCTAAGGGTGGTATGTGCTCGGCCTCAGTCCATTTGGTGAAGTAATCAATGGTCATAATGCATAATTTATTTTAACCCTTACTGAGGCGTAGATGTCCTACCCAATCCATTCCTCATTGAGAAAAGGGCCATGGATCTAGCATCGAAGCCATCTTTTTGGCTCACTACTTTGGAAAAAAAGAGAACCTCTGACACTCATCATAACATTGTTCCAAATCCTTAGATTCTTTCCCTAATAAGTAGCATAAGTACCCTTTCCTCAAGACCTTGTAGACTAAGGTCTTTGGGCCTATATAGGAACTGCACACACCTTCGTAGAGGTTTCTCAGGACATGCCTAGCTTTCGGCGGGCTAAGGAACCACTAAGATGTTTAGAAGGACCCATTCTTGAACAATTCCCCATTTGTCATCTAATATTTGGAAGCTAAGGACTTCAATTTTTTTGGATTGAAGCTTATCTTTGGGAAGGACACCTTCTCCGAGGTAAGACTTGATCAGAATGGTCTAATCTAAGCTTTAATTGACCTCTACAGCATTGATCTAAATCTGAAAGATCATATACTGGTCCAAAGTGCAAATGAGGACCTCTAGATCCACCTCATATGATGAGGCTACTGAAAGGTGTCCGACCTCTAAATTTTCTACTCAGGGGACCCTCCGAATGAAAAATTTGGAAATTCGCTGGATGAGGTACTACATAATTGCTAAGTATCCTACCATACTATCACATTTTTCCTTATATACTTTAATGACTTCATTTGACCACTAGTTTAGAGCCATTAAGGCCTTTTACCTATTCATCTTTCAAGTGGACATCCAAGCCTAATCCTATCACTAACTTTTCATACTTTGCCTTATAATTGGATCCCTTAAATTTAAAATGGAGAGAAAGAGAGATAGTACCTCCTTTGGGGATAACCTGGTGAAGCCTATATCCATTTCCTAAGCTATTAGAAGAGTTGTCCACATGCAGGACCTATATGGGAGAGTTGAGGTTTTTCCCTTAGAACAAAGGTTGTCTGGGATCTTTGGGCACTATTATGACCTATGATATAGAGCTTTTCTCCTCTTATTCTACTTCTTTGAGGTTTCTAAACTCTGTAATGAAGTCAACTCCTTGCCTTTGATGACACTTTGAGGTTTGTAATTTACATCAAATTCTCCTAACTCCCCAGACAACTTAATAAGCCTTCCTGAGGTATCCATCTTATGGAGGATCGGTCAGATGGGTTGAGCTATTATGACCATAATGGTATGAGATTGAAGTAGGGACTTAGACATTTGTCAAAGATGATGAAACATCGGGAGAGACTCTCTATTCTTGGATACCTTCTTTTGGTACCTTGTATAGCTTGGATGATTTAATAGACGAGTTACTGAACTCCAAAATCTTCTCGAATCAGAGATGCATTAATAATGGTCGGTGAGGGAGCAAGGTACAAATACAAATCTTCCCTAGTTATGGCCCATGACAGCAGAGGTACGAACCTAAGTAGTTCTTAAGTTTTTGTAAGGCTTCTTTATCCTCAAGAGTCCATTTAAAGGATTTCCTTAGTGTATAAATAAGAACTATAGGCACATGTCTGTGGCCGTTGAGATGAAGCGGTTGATGGAAGAAACTCCCCTAGCTAGGGTCTAGTCCTTTTTTAGATTTCTTGGTGATTTCAGGTCCAATCGAGCTTGGATTTTCTATGAATTTGCCTTTATGCTTGGAATGGTAATCATGAACCCAAGGAACTTGCCTCTAGCAATCCCACCAGCATATTTATTTGGGTTAAGGCTCATTCGATTCCGTTTTAGGTCATTAAAGGTTTCTCAGAGGTTTGACACATGGTTTGAGTCCACTAGCCTCTTTACCAGCATGTCGTCCATATAGACCTCCATGGTCTTGACAATAAGTTATTTAAAAATGGTGTTCACTACCCTTTGATAGGTTACACATTCATTATTTATTCCGAAAGTTATAACTTTGTAGTAGTGGGTTCCTTTATTTATACGAAATGAGGTATTCTCCTTATCAACTAGGGCCATGCTTACCTGATTATACTCAGATTATGCATTCATAAATGTGAGGAACTCATGATATCTGGTTGAGTTAAATAATGTGTCAATTCGAGGCATAGGGTAGTAGTCTTTGGGGCATGCCTTGCTAAGATCATTGAACTCAACACACATTCTCTATTTTTTATGATCTTAAGTCACAAGAACCACGTTAGAAATTCATTATGGGTACATGACCTGTAATGAACTTGATTGCTTAGATCTTGACAACCTCTTCTACAATATCATTGTTCATTTCTGGTAAAAAAAACAACTCTCCTTTTGGTGGACCAACTTGTGGTTTGGATCCACGTTGAGGTGGTGGAACATAAGATCATAATCTACCTCGACTATATACAAGCGAACACATATTTGTTTTCTCTTTGGAAATGGATGAGCTCTTCTCTAAGGGAGGAGCTCAGGCCAGCCCAATATGAACTTCTTTGGTTGGGTCCCACATAATAATGCATATGGTGATCAGAGCTTCAGTTGGCTCACGTCTCTATTATTTCTCTTCATCTTGTGGGTCTAAAGTATCCATGTTCAACAACTCTATGCCTAGGCTCTCTAGAGGGAGCTTAAACATTGGTGATGGAGGAGACACAACCTTAGATGAGCCTGCTGGGAACTTATGCAAACTTTTTAGGACCTCAAATATGCTTTGAAAGTAGTCAAGTGACCTGTTCTTCTCTCATAAAAAATTTATAACACTATTTTCCTTTCTTATAATCCTCGTAAAATACTCCCACACCCCTGGGGACAGGAACCTCATTCCAACTCGTCATGATAAAATGACAACATCTAAGTCACTAAGATATGGTCTACCAAATATCATACTTTGAGCTAAGAGGAGATTCACCACTATGAACTTGTTCTAGATGGTTGTGCACCAATCTTTGTATCCAAGGGTGAGGGGAAGTGTGAGGTGTCCTAAGGAATAAGTTAGCTCGCTGTTGAATCCAATAAAAAGAGTGGGTACATGCTATACATGTTTTACCCCAAGGCCCATGGCATTAAATGCATATAAGGATAGGATATTTGCAAAGATGTTAATGTCAACCACAAGCCTCTTCATATTGGCATTGTCCATGATTACAGTGACCAAAAGGGGTCGTCATGAAGTAATCAGACTCTTCTGAGGTCTATTTTAGGAAACACCATCATAAAAAACCCCTTGGGGCTTGATATCGGAGATAAATATGTTGACTACCACCCCTTCTCGCTGGATGATTATAAAGTGGTCTTTCCTTGTTGTGGAGGAGATTCCATAATCGAAAAGTCCTCAAAAAATGGTTTATGCATCAATCAGGGGGACAACATCCTTGCTGTTATTGTTGTTGTTACGCTGACCTCTCTCAACGTCTTTGGATACAAATTATATAAGTTAACCCCTCATGATTACCCCTTCGATGGATTCTTTTAGTCTAAAGAAATTAATAGTGTTGTTTCCATAGTCTCTATGGAATCGATATTATTTTTACTTGTCTCTTTTGTCTTTAGAAGTACTCATGGGCTTTGGCAGAGATAAGAGATATTGATCTTCCCCTCATTCAAAGACATCCTCTATGGTGGTTATGAGTGTGGTAAAAGGATTGGCCTATAGAGGGTCATTCTTTATACCCGCGCCCTTCTCTTTCTTAGCCTTTGTCGTCTTAGAGTATTCCTCAAGGTGAGAGAAGGCGTATTTCTTCTTTCCCTACTGTGGGGTGGTTTGTCATGCCTCACTGATATGGCATCCTCATCATTCATATACTTCAGATGCCATTCGAGCATGTCGGTCATAGATTTTGGATGATTGATATTGATCTAAAGTGAGGCCTGAGATGAAAGAGGCCGTGCAATTGGTGTCACTCCAAAACATTACTTATAAAAAAATGTTTGAAATGAGAGAATTTTCTTTGGATAAAGTTATAATATACTCAGACTATATATTATAATAAGTTTTCGTTACCTTATCATCGGAGATCACCATCGCCAAGAGTGGCATAGTCGTAAACCTTTTTCATGCCAGACACCCTCTCAACCGCTATCCACGCAAGCATATGATGTGTAAGTGTGAATATAGGCCAAGAACTCAAAAATAAGAGGGTCTGTCCCTTTAATAAATTGATTAAGTTTAGGCCTAATGTTTTTCCTCATCAACAAGCGAACTCAATCAAGGAGCATATCTGAAAGTGATTTAGTTTCAATCGTATCTTTCTACTGAGCCTACGCTTTTTGGTTTGATAGTTTCAGATCATCGACCCGGAGGGATTCCTAGTTTAATCTCTTAGCATATTACCTGAGAGACTCTCTGATCTTTTATCTGAAGTGGAAGAGGGAGGTGGCGGGCTTCCTCATCTTTTGTACCCCAATAAAAAGACTAATAAAGTATATTGCTAGTTCAGTGACACTTATAATTATTCCTGGCTTGAGCTTTGCAAATAGTGACTAGTAGTTACACTTAAGGTAGATGACAAAGTTTGTATAAAGCCTCCTTTGGGGTATACTGAAGGATCATGAGTGATATTTAGATCTCCAAATGATCATTGGGGTCCTTATATCCATCCATCTTCCACTTTGGGGGAAAATCATAATGTTGAATATCATGGGAGAATGGAGAGAGAGTCTTTAGGAGAGTAAACTTAATGTGTTGGGAGTTTTCATCTTGTACTAGTTGAGGAAATTCCCCAACTGCTCTTACATCTTTTTTATCTCATTATCCTTGGGCTTATCCACCCTAGAACCACCTTGAGACTAGTCTTCAGGGACCGATAACTGTCCTTGATAGGAATAAGGGTTATTGATCGATGGGGTCTTAGGCATATCTTCTGCATCACTATCCATCTTCAACTGGGGCTCGTGGTTTTCCTTTGTATCAATATTTTCTACTACAATTGGTTCCTCTACCACTGAGGGGTAAAGGATGCTTACTGATAATGATAGCTAGATTTCCTTGGAGCTACTTTTGCCAAGCTTCCATTTCTCTGAATGAACGTTCCAAAACGAAATTAATTGGCATCTTGAAGATAGCAAGATATGTATTTGAGAGAAATGAAACTTGTCCTTATCACAAATAACGCCTAACTGGTGAGGTAGAAATTTTATTTGACCTCGGACTAAATAAGTGCTCCCCTCTCGACCTCTGAGAGGTAAAAGAGTAGAAGTATCAAATCCTATGTCCACTGTCAAAGTGTGTTACACTATTTTTTTTAGATAATAAATGAGTTATTACAATCTAAAAGACCTTTTGAGATATGTTCAAGAGAGTGTGGGGTCTTAAAGCCTTTGTCAATAATCCAAACGACCTTAGTATGTAACTAATAGACTTCTTAAAGGTTCGTGAGTATTGATTTAGGGCTCAGCAATGTATGCACAATATAAGATTGTTTGAAATGAACCAAGATATAGATATCTTCTCACAATGGTGGGGTGGGAGAGTATTGAATAAGGAATAAACACTTATTAATGCTAAAACTCTTAATTCTCACGACGTATAATCACTTAAATATCTATTTAAACTTTCCTCGGCCTTTTATTTATATGCAAACACTAAGAGAGAGAATGAGTGGAATTTTACATCATGGTTGTGATGTCTCTGAGGTTTGAAGACATTAACAAGGTGGTGAGGTATTAGCCAAAAGTTTTGTAGGTGGTGTAAGGTAGTTATTGGTCGCATTTAATACGAATGAGGGCCATTAATGCAAGTGGTCATGAGTGGTTGTGTAAGGTGAAATAATGTTTTTCTTTTCACATACCCACCAAACTGGTTGCATGAGGTTTGGGATTACCATAAGAATTCCATAAGATGGTCTTCAGGTGCTTTGTCGTGATACACCTATGTTATGAGGGTTAAGTAGCCCTGAGAGGTCATTTATCTTTTGACCGAGATCTTTTGTGAGCATCATAAATGGAGAAACTCTGGAGCTATGGTATCTGAGCTTGGTTAAAGAGACATATTGGAATTAATTATTGTTATAGGAGGATGAAGAGGTGACTAAGGAGTGCTACATTGCTATGGACTTTTCTTGAGAAAAATGAAGGTCTTGAGGGCCAAAAAATTGTATGTCTAGAGGTTAGCCTTGGGAATTCTGTTTATGTCTGAGTGTATTTGAGGGATATAAGATCCTTCTAAATACCGAGGCTTTCACATGGTTTCATCAATTAGGTACCTTGAACCACAAGGAATTCTCGTCTCGTGTATGAGCTACCCTGACTACCAGTGTATACTTCATACTCAAACACTAACCACAAAACCTTCATCCATATCTAGGTAGATATCTTTATCAATGACTATTAAGATCCATTCCATAATTAATTGTCACAACATCACATCATCTCCCAACTCCAAACTAGCTCTAAAATCCATGTATGGGGCATGAAAATCCAAATAAGGAACCCCGATATACTTTGGTCTAGATCGGTTAGCTGTCAAGATCTAACAGTTATGAACCTATACCATTATCCTTTTGTCATTTCGCCTAAAATATATCCCCAATAAAATATACCTATATATAGATATATTATAATTAATACACCCTTCTAAATACTAGCGAGTCCAATATTAGATCCTTATCCAGATTTTGATGTCTTAAATTGGTAATATGATAATTATATATCTTAACTCAAGGATACCATTAATAAACTACCACAGTTATAAAATAAAATGATTTGAACTTGAGAGGGATGAGAGATAGAGAAAGAGACAAGAAATTTTTAATGTGGTTCAGCCCAATGATGTTCCTACATCCACGGATGCAAAGTTACGTGGTATTAGGGTAAAGTACAAGTTCTCAAGGATCTCTCTAAAGTTGAGTGTATGATTTTTTTTCTCATGTCCCAATTGAGAAATATAGTGGGCTATTTATAGTAGGTATGACAAGAAGAACGCGTGGAGTTCCTTTTATACGTCAGGAAATTACACCTTTTTACATTTTTTATAACAACTAATCATGAGCCAGTATGTGGATTAAGCCACGTGCATTTACAAAAGATATTGTAGATATTCTTACATGTACCTATTATACCTAGTTGATGGTTGGCCTTCCTAATGATGATCAGCCATATTGTCGACTAGTGGGGAACATTCATTCAGCCACGGTAATGTTTTGTAGGTGGTCATTAATTGAATATATTATGATGACAGATGTCATAATTTCATTGGTCCACATCACACTCCTATTTTAGGGTGCAACAAAATCCCCCAATAATTCAATCTTGATTAGAGCGAACAGTGGTTGATGGAGTGAAAGGATGTAATATTAACCACTATATGTCGGTCGATTTCATGAAAGCTTGGTCATAAGCCTTTTAAGGTGGTTATGTCATGTTGAGGTGTTTGGTCGGTAGCCAAACTTTCAAAGTTTACACTTTTTTTCCTTGAGGCAATGGAAGTTTTATAAATAAGGAAAGAATCGCAAAACATACATGGATATGCAGGTAATAACATCCGTTGGGTATTGAACCACTGTCAAATTTGCAACAACAGGTATGTTTAATCATAACCACTATGTGCAACACGAGAGATGTCACCGAGCCTATAAAGCATCACTTCCCTCCTTTTTCACTTCACCATGAAATTCAAAATTTCATTCTTCTCTTTCCAAGTCTTTTTCACCACTTGTGAGAGTTGTATCTCTTTGCTACAGTTTTACTATATGAATTTCTCCTTTTTTGCTTTTTTTAGTATTTCCTTACTGAAAATATAGTATATACGATATATGAGAGTTCACTGGAGCTCTTTAGATCTAGTCAAAGTATCCCATCATGGGTAAAGATTGACTTATTAACTAGTCCATGTGACCTCTGTGCTTTAGAGGAGGGCCATTGGATACCTACCATATTTATTGCTGGGTGTGTGGTTACTTTTTTGCCCAGCCGTTTATTTTTTGGAATTTTGTCATTATTTCGATGTAGTCCGTGCCTAGGTTGACCTAAATACTTAGAGGGTCATTAATGGAATTTACCATATTAATGAGCAGTACAAGAAAAATATCGAAATGAAAGAATTAATGTACTGTTATAGCTGGGGTATGACCACTGAAAACATTTATTACTTGAAGACAAGGAAGTCTAACAGAGCTCTTGTCATGAACTTACCTGATTCCAATAAGGATTATTGGGATCTTCGATTAATCGTAAAGGATTGGAAATTTTATCCATTTCTTGAGATGAGGTGTATAATGGTCTTAGGTGTCCTTAGAAGGGTCAAGGCATAGGTCGGGACATACACATACAACTTGTATATTTTTCTTTTTGACATATGTCTTTTATCTTATATCTGACTGTATATTTTTATTTTCTGTTTGTGGACAAAAGCAAGAAAAATATTCCCTGTGTCTCTGAAGTCAATTTTTCTTAATTGGAGATCATTTTGTCTATCTAGCAGAAGATGGATGCCGAAGATCATCCTCATTCGGCTTTTGTCCTGCTCAACGTCCGTAGTTCCATTACTTCCTTTGTTTCTTGACCAACTGAGGAGATACCATTATACCCCTCTAGCTTAGACGACTCTGCTTCCTCCTCTTCTGGATATGATTATAAGTCCACACCAACGGAGAGCACTTTGTCTTCTTAAGAAAAATTAGACTTATCTTTAGTGTCGAGCGACATTCCGTCCTTAAATATGGTGAAGAGAAATATTCCTATATTCCTTGTTGGCACTAGGTATCCTCCCCTGCAAGAAAAAATCTTGAAGTTTGGGGCTCTAGTCAACCTCTCCTGGTGGAGATTTTCCCGATCGAAGATTAAGAGACAAGAGGGTTAAGGAGGGGCTAGATGCCAACTCTAGAGGGAAATGGAAATGAGCCTATAAAAAAGGGTAAATGTAACACCTGATCTATTGCGGTGAATCTTGTGCTTAATCAAGGATTGATTAGGGATGGAATTCTCCATGTCGATGAAGCGACTTCATCTTCCCTCTCTCATTCAAGGATGGTCGATCGGGAAAATCATAATCTGGCCTTCGTAAGTGTATTATCTCTTATTCCCCTATTATTATATTTGTTGCCATTTTTTCTAACCTCCTTCCCCTAATATTTGTATTGAAGTTCCTGATTGATTATGGCTAACTTCTGAGGAGGAATGAGGAGATGAAAGAGTCTTCTTCTAACATAGAGGTAGCCTTCTTGGGAATTCACAAATCCTTAGAAGTTGTTGGTTGATGTAAGGACAAAATTTTCAGTTGAGTCCGTTGTATGTTTATTTGACTTATTCCCGAAACAAAACACGTTTGAGTCATAGGTCGTATTTTTATTATCACGATCCTACACAGACTATGACGTATTGAAGTTTATTGAAGACATTGTGGTAAAGCTTCAAAGAATTTATCATTCCGGTTTATGGTGCATATTTCGTCTTCAAGTTCAATTGCATTCTGAGATCACCCAGGTATGAATGCGTAATTTTAATGGGACTCAAAATTTATTTTAAAATGTTTAAGGATGTTATTTTATTAAAGAAATAATTTTAAAATATTTTTAAAGTGTTTGAAATGGTTTACACTTCTTTTTATTATGATAAGGACGGATTAGAGTAGTGTTTTATTTTGACTCTAATTCACTGTGTCGTTCAAATGACCTGACCAATCGTTCGAGCGATATGTTCATCTTGTTCGAGCGATATGACAAATTCTCTTGAACGAGCCTCCCACTTTAGGAATTATTTAAGGCGTGTTTCCTATCAGAATTTTGGTTGTGTGCATTCTGAAAAACTTTTTACAAACCAGTACGTTTCTGCACAAAAAATTTCTAAGGTTTTTATGTCTAAGGACATCCTTAGAGTTTCAAAGATTCGAATTATGATTACTATATACTATTGTGATCTTTGGTTACACTAAGAAGAGTTTTTTCTACATAGAACTTTACTAGGTTTTGTAGTGGAGAAGCAGATAAGTCTTGTTCAACATCGTACACATTATAAGCCATATTAGTGGGCACCGAGACATACGTGGAGAGTGTTATGGATGAGAATCGTGGAAGAAGGACTTTATGCATGGGCACTATGAGAGGAGTGGTTGAAGATTAGAAGATCGCCAAGTCTCGTAGGGATCGAGTCGTTAAGTAAGACTTGTGTCTGTTCATTATAAATCAAAACTCATAGTAATTTTCTGGCTTGGGTCGCTCAAGGTTTTTTCCCCTTTGGGATTCCTCGTACATCTGGTGTTGTGAGAATTCTTTTCTTTACTTTACTTGCTTTAATCACTAAATGCATGTTTAGTATTAATCAAGATAAATTTTGGTTAAGTTAAAATGTTTTCACAAATTGGTGCACATAAAATTTGAAAAAGAGTTTCACAAAAAGAGAAAGTGTTTCATAATTCTTAAAGAAAAGTCTGATTTGAAAAATAAACGGGACCTATAAATTGGTATCAGAGCTAGAAACATATTTTTATTGTGTTGATCCCTTTTTCCTGTTAAGGATGAATTTCGGTGGTTTTGAAAGTTTTCGTGTTCTTATTTTTACGGTACAAATTATGCTTATTGGATGATGAGAATGAGAAGTTATTTAAAATCCATTGATGAGTGTGTGTAGTTAGAGGTTGAAAAAGGTTGGTCACCATAGTCACACGAGAGGGAGAGGTCACTAGTTTGAAACCCATTAAGTCATGGATGGAGGCTGAACATAGACTTGCACTTTACAACATTAAAGGTCTGCACGTGATTTCCTTACATGTCACACCTGAAGATTACAATAGAATCATGACTTGTGAAACATCAAAAGAAGCTTGGGATGCACTTGCACTCACTCACAATGGCACTAGAATGGTTAGGGCGTCTAAGTTGCAAAACCTCACTACAAAGTTTGAAATGATTAAGATGTTAGATAGTGAGACGTTTGATGAGTTCTACGGTAGGTTATTTACTATTATCAATGTGTCATTTAACCTAGGAGAGAAGATACCCAATAATCAAGTCGTAAAGAAAATCTTAAGGTCGTTGCCTCAAAGTTTTGAAGCAAAATTGACTATTTTAAAGTCACTTGGTATGCTAGAGTCGACGAAACTTGAAGAGATTGTAGGTGACCTTCAAACCTATGAACTCGATATGTTTACCTCCAAGCAAGAGCCAAAGAAATAAAAGGGCATTGGTTTGAAAGCCCAGAAAGAGGAGACTAATGTTTCGGATGGCGATTTCGATTCCCATTTTAAGGATGTTGTCTTGTTGGCAAATAAGTTCAAAAAATTTCTTAAATTTCAAAAGCAATCGAAAGATGCCAAAAAGTTTGAAAAGTTCAAGAACAACGATATAGATTCCACCCCTAAAGATAAGAGTGAGAAATTTAATAGAGTTGAGTCGAATAGGTATTTTGTGTGTGAGGGGTATGGTCACAAGGTTGTCGAGTGTCCCAGTAGAAATAAGAAAGAGGGCAAGAAACCGATTGCATATAATGCCACCTTAAGTGATAGTGATCCGAAAGAGGGAGAGAGTTCCCCCATTGAACATAACTTTGTTACGTTTATGGCATATCATGTGAGCTATGATGATAAATCTTGCCACTAAGATACTCATGTGCATGACACTTGTGAGGACGTTAAGAGTAAATCCAAAGTGTGTGAGGTTGAAGAGAGTGAGTAAGAGGATGTTGATGTGAAAGAGTTACAAGTTTCATTTAATGAGTTGTATAGCAAGGCGGTGAAAGCGAAAAAGACAAACTCTAAATTGCAATCTAGGTTGAATGAGCGTGCTATAGAAAATAATGATGTTTTGATTGAGAATCTTAGGGCACGTGAGAAGGATCTTAGGGAAAAGCTACAGTATGTTGAGAAAGAGAGAGATAGACTTCATGGTTTGATGGAGGCTTTGAAAAAAGAAGTGCTAGAGTTTGAGGAGTCGAGGCGTGTGCTTGAGTCTAGGATTTTTGAGTTGGAAGAAAAGTTGAAGGACTCGAGTAAGTTTAAGTTTGACTTGAAATCTAGGTCGGAGAAGTTGAATAGGATGTTAGGCATCATCCAAGTCAAAAGTGATAGGTTTGGTATAGGCTACGATGATCACGCTATTCCCATTCCCAATGACAATACCAACTGTGTGAGAAAGCCCACTAGTAATGTGAGGAGAGGTCAACACTTTGGTAATCATTCTCCCCGTCTTTACACTTGCACACATTGCGATAGGAAATGTCACCTTAGAATTTTTTTCTATGACCTTAGGAATGCTCCTATGAAGTTTAGGAATAAATTCGTGTCGGTTCCCGAAACCCCCATGCGTCATGTCACATCTACTTGGGTTAGTAAATCGGACTTAGTGGTTTTAGGACATAAACTTCATGGTCGTCATTTTGTTGTACTTGATTGTTCCCATGCTAGATCTAAAGGATGATTGTGTTACCATGTTTGTCATACGTTAGTCTTTGCATCATGATTTATATCTTGTTAGTGTTATGACATGTGTATTGTTGATACCAAATTTAGTCTGCTGACATGGCCCAATTGAATAAAGACGCGTGGCAATCTACGTGGCAACAACAAACACTTTTGAGGAACTCAGACGCTCCAAGGAACCATACTACAATGAGGATCACTGCTTCCCCGAGGAGCTCCGAGGAACAAGAACTCTACGAGGAACTTTTGAGTACCGAGGAACTCTTGAATACCGAGCAGCTTAGGCGGTCCGAGCTGCACCTCGAACAAAGCATTAATAGCAGGATAACCAACAGTTTGACTGTTCATTAAATGCTTATCATTCAGATGTATATGCTTAAGGGGCATTTAATATATTACCCTTTCACATGTACAACATTGAATGTATTACCCTTTCATATTACAGCCTCATGGCTATAAATACATTGTACAATCCTCATTGTAAGGGGACCGGAATTTCTTGATTGAACCTGTAATCGAGAATTCCCAAACAGTCATCAATAACAGAAACAGTGGACGTAGGCCATTCTTATAAGGCAGAACCACTTTAAAACTTCTGTGTCTCATTTATTTTATCTGTGATTAAATAATTAGATACGATCTAATTTTTTACATCAACAGATTGGCGCCATCTGTGGGAAACGACTGGTAATATCGTTTTTCATCAAAAACAATTCATCACAAATGGCTGATATTCCAGAATCCAGTAATCGAAATGCTGGCAGCCCTCCAAATCCATCTGCTCTGCCAAATATTCCAGATCTGGCTGGAATAATGACAAATCTGGCTCAGGGCCAGACAGTCATGCAAGAAACTATGCGACAACTCCTACAAACCCTCAATGGCGGTGCACCAACCCATTCAGGATTGCGAAGTATTCAAAGAAATACCCGTTTACCTTCTTCACGTACTAGGCGTACTGATTCATATTGTACTGAGGAATCTGAAGATTTTTCTTATCAACCTGGACGAACTTCGTCAGTGCGGGCCACAGATACTGAACAACGTATCACTCTCTCTCCAGAAAGGACTAGTGCGCTAGAGCGGTTAAGCAGGTTATCACCTTTTGATCGATTAGGACCTAAACGGAGTAGAAATCCTCCTAAAGTCGTATCGAGGAGTTTTCGACGACCATCAGATTTAAGGGGAAGGATCTGCCCAGTCGCGACCAGCTGCTCGTCAAGATAGATCCCAGGAAGCCACATCAACTCGATCAGTTTCTCGAACCAACAGGCCTGAGGAAGGAAATGATGCATGGAAAGGCTCTATTCAAAGGCTAGAGGATAGATTGGGGGAAATGGCTAAGGCCAAGAACCCTCTACAATGAAATTTTGTTTGAGGAACACCTTTTGTCTAGGCCATTGTAGATTTTCCAACACCACCAAAGTTCAAAGCACCTGTTGTGACCCCCAAATATGATGGAAAGACTGACCCTATCCTTCATATAGAACAATACCAAGCTGCAGCCGACATTTATGCTGTTCCAGATGAGATGAGATGCAGAGCATTCTCGGGAACTCTTACCGGATCTGCTCAAATGTGGTATAATAATCCTCCTCGGGGTAAGATCTCAACTTTTCTTCAACTAGCCGAGTTATTCATTGGGAATTTCTATTTTGGGGTAAAGCCAGTTAAACGAGTAGCACATTTGTTAAGTGTTAGATAAAAAGCTGGTGAGAGCACCAGAGATTATATAACTCGTTTTAATAACGAGAAACTCGAAGTCATTGATTATGAGGAAAAAATAGCGATTACCGCCTTGATGAGTGGACTACTACCCAACAATTTGTACTACACTTTGGCCAAAGATCCACCTAGAACCATGTCAAATCTGATGGGAAAAGCGTCCAAGATTATGAATGCTGAGGAGGCTATGGCTGCGAAGAAGAACATGGATGCCAAAGAAAACAAGGTGGAAAGTGATAAAGCTAAGAAGAAAGATAATAAGAACAAAGGTAATGACAAACATTCAAAAACTAGGTCGGTATGCGACGTAATAAATAAATTCGATAATTATACTCCTTTGAAGAAGGACATCAACCATGTTCTAGAAGAAATCAAGAACAACGAGGAATTAAACTGGCCAAAGAAAATGAAGGCAGACCCTGATCGGAGGAATAAAGCAAAGTATTGCGAGTTTCATAAAGATCATGGGCATATGACCAAAAATTGCATAGCTCTTCAGAATGAGATTGAAACACTCATCAGACGAGGAAAACTGGCAAAGTATGTTGATCGTGGAAGCAAAAGAAGGAACAATGACCGAATAAGAGGCAGATCTAGATCTCCTCGTCGAGCAGAGGAGAACAAGAAGAGAAACCATGAAGTTGATCCAAAAGACGAACCCGATCTTCCCAATAGACCAAGGAAACCAGAACGAGAGGTATTTTCAATACGCTTTGGGTCATTTGATTGTAATGTTATTACAGGTGGAGATGCAGGAGGAGGAGACCTTACTGCAGAGAGAAAAGCTTACCTATGTGAGGCTCAATCTTTCTTGTACATTCATCGAATAAATCTAGCTGAGGAGGATCGCCCGAGAAAGGTGAACAAAGAGAAATTGGTCATTGGTTTCTCAAAGAATGACCTCGCAGGTGTTCTATATCCTCATGATGACCCATTGGTGATCAAAATGAGGATGAAGGAGGTAATGATTTCAAGAGTACTGGTAGATAATGGTAGCTCAGCAGACATCATGTTCTACTCGTGCTTCGATAGTTTAAATTTAAAGTTATCTCAATTGGAGCCTTATCACAGACCCCTCCTCGGTTTTGCTGGCGAGAAAGTATTTCCACTTGAGACGATCAAGTTGGATATATTCATTGGTACGTGGCCTGCTTGTCGAACAGAAAGAATATGTTTCTTCGTGATGGATAAGAATGTTCAATCATCATACAATATCATCATGGGAAATGTAGGATTGAAGAAGTTCGAGGCTGTACCATCTACAGTGCATCAGTGCCTAAAATTTCCAACAAATTTTGGAGTAGGAGTTGTGAAAGGTGATCAGAAGGTAGCTCGGGAATGCTATTATTCATCCGCCGAGCAAGAGGAACTGGAGGAATCAAGGAAAAAGACTACTACCTATCAAGTGGATGAAGGTGCAGAAATTAAAACATTGGATCCTAGAGATGAGTCGCAACTCGTGAAGGGTCAAGTGGTGGAAGCTACTAAAAACATCATTCAGGACGACGAACACCCTGAACGAACTACTCAAGTAGGTTCGTCGTTGGAAGCCTCAATAAAATAGGAATTGATAACTTTCCTAATCCCTTCGAGTATACCCTCGCCAAATGATTCCCTCTAAAATGCTATCTCACTAGGTGTGCTCACAAAACCTAGTTTCCCCAAGTTAGAATCGCTCACCAACTTGGACTAAAATATAAACGAAGTGGAGGCGATCATATTCCTTTCCTGAAAGTGAGATAAATCCCTCACCCATATATACCGAACACTATGACCTGGGGATATAGACACCCTACTCCTCAAGTTAGGGGATTCACCCACATAGCGCAACCTCCCTTGATAGCATTAGAGTATATAAATTGAATAAATATCTAGTAACTGATATTTACTATCACATACAATATATACATATATATATATATATATATATATATACTATCACTACACCGTATATATATACTATGAACCCCGGCTTTACCGTGTACTCAAAATCCCGTACACTGCCTGTAATTTAATGTCACACACAATACATACATGTATATATATATATATATATATATATATACTATCACTACACCGTATATATATATATTAATAACCCCGACTTTACCGTGAACTAAAAATTCCGTACATTGCCTGTAATTTCCTGAGTCTGTGGCCCGACTCAACGTAATTAATTTTCTCACTTAATAATTTATTGTCTTCCCGAGTCTATGGTCTGACCCTAATATATTTAATTCACAACTCAATTTATGTAATACTTTCCCCGAGTCTATGGTCCGACTCTAATTAAATTAATTAACGCACCCATTAATTTAATAACACCCCGAGTCTATCGCCCGACTCTAATTAAATTATTTAACACACTTAATAATTTAATGCCACCCCGAGTCTATCGTCCGACTCTAATTTAATTAATTTACCCATTAATTAATCAACAAAAATTTGAGTTTGTGGTCCGACTCTAATATAATTAATTTACACATTAATTAATTAAATCCTTTCCGAGTCCACAATCTGACTCTAATTAAATTAATTAATACACTTATTAATTTAATACTACCCGAGTCTACAATCAGACTCTTATTAAATTAATTATCACCCCCATTAATTTAATACTACCCGAGTCTACAATCCGACTCTTATTAAATTAATTCCCACACCCATTAATTTAATCTTACCCGAGTTTACAATCCGACTCTAATTAAATTAATTGTCACAATTATTAATTTAACCCTATCCGAGTCTACAATCTGACTCTAATTAAATTAATTATCACCCCCATTAATTTAATCCTACTCGAGTCTACCATCCGACTCTAGTTCAATCAATTAGCGCATTCATTTATTTCATAACTTTGTGTCACTCAACCATTATCCCCAGACTCACTTACTTGGCTCGTAACTTAATATTTCCCAAGTCTATGTTCCGACTCCAAATTAATTACTCTCTCTCAAAAATAAATTTAATACTTTGGTGTCACATAACCAACATACCCAGACTCACTCACTCGGTCCATTTTTACATCTCATAACTTCTTTTCCACATTTCTCGCCCACAATGTGTCACGCATTTATCTCCATAATTTCCCAATTATATTTACCTATAATTACCAACATACCCGGACTCGCCCACTTGGTCCATAATTAAATATTTTCCGAGTCTATATCCCGACTCTAAATTAATTAGTTTATCTCCAAACTTAATCCACTACCTTGGGGTCACATGACCAATATACCGGATTCACTCACTTGATCCGTACCTCACTATTTTGGAATCAAATCTCTCAAATTCATCCATTAAATGCCCCACATAAATTCATCCTAGTCCGAATTACTTTCTCCCATAATTGCTAGGAATATTTGTTTCATAATTATTTATCACTAATTAATGCATGGGAATTAAATTTCTAATTAATTTCCCCCTTATATACAAACTGGGCGAACTGCCCAGAATTTGGAATCATCGATCGATCGAACCCCCTGGGTCAATCGATCGATCGTCCCTGACTTCGTCTTCTTCAAGAGGCAGTTCCACCATTAATGAAAACCTCCAACTTTCATTCTTTCCCCTGGACTAACCCAAGCCCAATCAACCCTATATCTACATAGGAATAGGATCAAGCACCTTATGGAACATCAAACTGAAATTAAATCTTACGATTTTCTACTTTTTCCCGATTTGGGTATTATCCGGGTTTCAATTTCCCAATTCGAATTTCACTCATTTTATCAGTAATTAACCATCTACTCTTACTGGTTTTAACATCTGATTCAGTTTTCTACAATCTAGAATCATAAACACAATAAATCTTACCCTTAATCCCATTAAGGTTTATTAAATTCCAAAAACTCAATTTAAATTTTTGGTCACACATCCAAAATGAATTTTCATATACACATCACTATGATATGAATTGATTATCATAAATTTAGAATCACAACAGTTAACCACTTGCCTGTAAGTGTTCGTAGTGTCTGATCCGTTGTTAATGCCCCTTAATTTGGCTCAATAACCTCCAATTTGTTCTTGATTTGCTTTCCCCCAAATCTCCTCTCAAACCCTAGGTTTAGAGTTATGTTGGCTGCTATTCCTTAATCTCCCCATTAAGTTAAAAACCCTTAATCCCATTTTTAGTCTAATGGGCTTAATTAAAGTGGACTAACTCACCCTGTGTGGGCCCGGCCATGCCCAAAAATATCCCGAGACCCAATTACTACCCCCGGGTACTCTTTTCTGACTATCTCGGCCCATTTGGACTCAACCGCGCACTCAGAATTGCCATCCGAATTAATTTATAAAAATCCTTATCTCACACCCAATTTAGTCTATACCGACTCCCGGTTGAGATAAGTGCATACCCCGTCATTAATACCCGAAATGACGTAATTAAATTATTACTATTCACTTAGTAAATAAATTTCCCTAAACATTAACCATTCACTCCCCGATTAATATTTAAATATATATATTGCCATAATTAATTAAATTAAAATTACAACACACCAGTAATTTAAAATTCTCGACTTAATTAAATATTAACTGTACAAAAATACGAGGTGTTACATACTCCCCCTTTACAAACGAATTTCGTCCTCGAAATTAAGATAAACTTAGTGTTCCAATATTCACATATTACTCACTAGTCATGTGCCTCCAAGCCCGCTATATCTATCCCATCCGCTTCTAACTATATGTTACACAGGTATGCATTTAAAATTTACCAGGGTGCCCATACACCCTATACCCGTGCTTAACCGCACAAAATTTGGCCTTAATTAACCCCGGTGCCCATACACCCTATCCCCGCGCTCTACCGCACGAAAGTTACCCGACTATTCTATTCGTAATCCATAATATAACTTCGAACCCGTAGTCATATCACACACACACACACACACACACACACACACACACACACATATATATATATATATATATATATATATATATATATATATATACTGCCCGGGTACTCAACCCATGCGTTAACGTCCAAACATCTTCCCACAAAATACTTGTCTCTCAACACAAAAGTATATACGCTTACCCTTATGCTACCAAAGACAACATAATACCGCGCCCTTACTACCTCTAGTCCTTGCGCAAAATAAACCCCGAGCTATCTCTCTTTTCTCGAAAATAAATCTAACCACCTTGATTCACTTCAGTAAGCATCCCCACTTACCGGGATAAAATGTGAGAACAGAAAACCTCACTATGTGCTATCGCACCACGCAGTACAACATATATATCCCCATATATACAGGCTATACGCCCTCTCCGGTGATACCTAGTACCAACCCTACCCTGGTGTCACGGACACCAAAATTTTATTCCACTATCCACAATAGTTAAATTCCATCGCTATGCAACCGATATTTTGAAAATATTATTAACCCTACTCCCATAATTCTCGAAAGTAGTAATTCCTCGCATAATTCAACCAATCACTCAATGTACGCCTCCACTCTCATGTGAAGAACACTAAGGAACTCCTCTACCCTACGGAAAGTTTACCCACATGTTATGGCTGCTACCGCCAACGCACCCACTAAGTTCGACTCACCTGTGAACTCTAGTGAAAAATAAGTCTTATACTGTGACATCCTCTTTGTCACTCAAAAATATACCCCATGCCCCTAGGGTAAAAATAATTACCTCTATACCCCAGCTGCAACGGCTGGTTCTCGGGTTCCGGAGGAGCTTCTCCCTGCCCGAATGCACCCGTGACTTGCTTTTGTGGCTGTACATCCAGGACCTCGTCCTGTAGTTGACCCCTGCCTCGCTTAAGGCAATATCTCTTCATGTGTCTCTCTTTTCCCACAAACGAAACACTTTCTAATATGTTCACCCTGCCACTGATCCCTTCCATGCCAACCTTGTTGGAATTCCTAGCCATCCCGCCGATAGCCTCCAGTTCTAGATAGTTTGGCATGAGTTCCCTGCCGGAAATCCTGCCCCTGATCTCCCCTAGTCTGCTGATGGGATACGCCACTGGTATTGTTCCCTTCTGCCTCATCCGACTGGCTAATCCCCACTCCCCTCCCGCTTCCTTTCGCGTGGAAGCGATATTCCTAACAATGCCGGAGTGTTGCGTTAATGACATCAGTATAATCTACTAATGCGGAATTATCAATTAAATGTTGTATAATTCTCTAGACTAACCCATCCATAAACTTTTCCTTCTTTCTCTTTTCCTCGCTTACCTCAACCGGTACAAAATTTGCCAACGAGTGAAATCTTCCTCGTAATCGGCCACTGAACGGTCTCCCTTTGAGTCACCTCACAAAATTTTCTCCTCATTTCGGTCTCAACCGCTGAAGGAAAAATACTTGCGGTCGAACCGCACCCAAAACTCTATAGTAGCTAGTGTGTCCCTTTCCTCAACTGTGGTGATCGACTCCTACCACTGTAGCGCCGCTCCCACTAACTAAAAGTGGTTAGCATTTACTTTTGCACCCCATCGCAATCTCCCATGCGTAGGTGACACTGGATATCTCTCTTCCTTGACATGATAGTACTACACCTGAACCCCCTCGCAACTCTGGTGGGTTCCCAGTAAAAATAACCTCTCTTTCTTGTTTGCACCCCAACGACCCCGCGTGAGTCTGAACATCTGGAGCCACTAAAACTTGTGGCGGATCCCGTGGAAAGTACCCTGCCGTTGTGACCACCGTTGCTCCAACTTCCTGTGCCACTATTTCAGTGACCTATGCTGCCAAAATCATCTCTGGTCGTTGCTGTGGTAGCTCTTGCTCCTAACGAGCCTCCCTCGTCTCATCTCCCCCTGCTGCCCTAGCTCTCTCTCTCTCCGGGGCATCATCTGGAATGAGAATCGAATTTTGTATGAGTTCACTCTCAAATATCAATTTCGTAGAAGAACGTATATGCGCATACGTATGAGAATACAACAATCCTATAATAGGGCTCTATAACAAAGATTGCTAAGACGAAACGTGAAAAGTCGCACAGATCCTAAGGACACTAGAACCTGATGCTCTGATACCATCTGTGACACCCCGCCTAATAAAATACCGGGTGATTAGTCCTATACCAAATTAAAACAGGAATCCCAGTTGGATCATCCTTAACATCACTATCGAAAACTTTTTATAACTTACTAACCACCTAGTATTCCAAAAGTTGGTGCCAATTTTAACTTTTTGATTCAACAAAACAGTACATGCGGAATTAAAATATAAACCATTCACACAACTAAATGAAAATAAACTGAATCATATATACATAACTTGCCGAATAAGTCATCGGTCACCAAAGAAATAATCCATTACAAATATTCAGCACCTGAATAAATTACACCTGAAAACTGTACCGAGAATTCTGGGAGACAAGCCCAAAATAAAACTGAAACTGATACAAGATTCCTACTCTAGGAATGAATGACTGATGTATCTAAACCAAACTCCTGCTAGCATCCACATATGCCGCAGCTCCGTGTCCCTGGAATAGAATATCAATCCTGGCGTCCCTGTGGCTGTATAACTAAAAGGTTTTGAAAATGGTTTCATAGCAAGGGTCAGAACCCAAAACATTTAGAAAATATTTAGCAAGTGAATTAACTGCAGTAATTTAAAATACATGAATGCGCTTCATATTTAAGTTAGTGTCGCACTCCCTTGAGGACATTCTCGCCCCTCCACTACTGTGCACACCTACCAGTTACCTTAACCCCGCCTAGTTTTACTACCTCGTCCAACTAGTCCTGGTATAACCTTCCCTTGCCATACTACTCTAACCCGAGTATAATAATTTCTTGAATTATAAGTTATTTCACAATTAACTTAATTAATTCCTCTTAAATAGTAACTTATAACCATATCACAAGTTATAAAAAGTAAATACATCACACACTGTATTATTACCCGTATATAATATTTACTACCATTATATACGTACCTTTACCACAATATCCACACACATAACATACGTATATCCATCCCTTCGAGTATACCCTCGCCGGATGATTCCCTCTAAAATGCTATATCACTAGGTGTGCTCACAAAACCTAGTTTCCCCAAGTTAGAATCGCTCACCAACTTGGACCGAAATATAAACGAAGTGGAGGCGGTCATATTCCTTCCCTGAAAGTGAGATAAATCCCTCACCCATATATACCGGACACTATGACCTGGGGATATAAACACCCTACTCCTCAAGCTAGGGGATTCACCCACATCGCGCAACCTCCCTTAATAGCATTAGAGTATCTAAATTGAATAAATATCTAGTCACTGATATTTATTATCACATACAATATATACACATATATATATACTATCACTACACCGTATATATATATACTATGAACCCGGGCTTTACCATGTACTCAAAATCCCGTACACTGCCTGTAATTTAATGTCACACACAATACATACACGTATATATATATATATATATATATATATATATATATATATATACTATCACTACACCGTATATATATATTAATAACCCCGGCTTTACCGTGAACTAAAAATCCCGTACACTGCCTGTAATTTCCTGAGTCTGTGGCCCGACTCAACGTAATTAATTTTCTCACTTAATAATTTATCGTCTTCCCGAGTCTATGGTCTGACTCTAATATATTTAATTCACACCTCAATTTATGTAATACTTTCCCCGAGTCTATGGTCCGACTCTAATTAAATTAATTAACGCACCCATTAATTTAATAACACCCCGAGTCTATCGCCCGACTCTAATTAAACTATTTAAAACACTTAATAATTTAATGCCACCCCGAGTCTATCGTCCGACTCTAATTTAATTAATTTACCCATTAATTAATCAACAAAAATCCGAGTTTGTGGTCCGACTCTAATATAATTAATTTACACATTAATTAATTAAATCCTACCCGAGTCCACAATCTGACTATAATTAAATTAATTAATACACTTATTAATTTAATACTACCCGAGTCTACAATCAGACTCTTATTAAATTAATTATCACCCCCATTAATTTAATACTACCTGAGTCTACAATCCGATTCTTATTAAATTAATTCTCACACCCATTAATTTAATCTTACCCGAGTTTACAATCCGACTCTAATTAAATTAATTGTCACAATTATTAATTTAATCCTATCCGAGTTTACAATCTGACTCTAATTAAATTAATTATCATCCCCATTAATTTAATCCTACCCGAGTCTACCATCCGACTCTAATTCAATCAATTAGCTCATTCATTTATTTCATAACTTTGTGTCACCCAACCATTATCCCCGAACTCACTTACTTGGCCCGTAACTTAATATTTCCCGAGTCTATGTTCTGACTCCAAATTAATTACTCTCTCTCAAAAATAAATTTAATACTTTGGTGTCACATAACCAACATACCCAGACTCACTCACTCGGTCCATTTTTACATCTCATAATTTCTTTCCAACATTTCTCGCCCACAATGTGTCACACATTTATCTCCATAATCTCCCAATTATAATTACCAACATACCTGGACTCGCCCACTTGGTCCATAATTAAATATTTCCCGAGTTTATATCCCGACTCTAAATTAATTAGTTTATCTCCAAACTTAATTCACTACCTTGGGGTCGCATGACCAATATACCCGGATTCACTCACTTGATCCGTACCTCACTATTTTGGAATAAAATCTCTCAAATTCATCCATTAAATGCCCCACATAAATTCATCCTAGTCCTAATTACTTTCTCCCATAATTGCTAGGAATATTTGTTTCATAATTATTTATCACTAATTAATGTGTGGGAATTAAATTTCTAATTAATTTCCCCCTTATATACAAACTGGGCGAACTGCCCAGAATTTGGAATCATCGATCGATCGAATCCCCTGGGTCGAGCGATCTATCATCCCTGACTTCGTCTTCTTCAAGAGGCAGTTCCACCATTAATGAAAACCTGCAACTTTCATTCTTTCCCCTGGACTAACACAAGCCCAATCAACCCTATATCTACATAGGAATAGGATCAAGCACCTTATGGAACATCAAACTAAAATTAAATCTTACGATTTTCTACTTTTTCCCGATTTGGGTATTATCCGGGTTTCAATTTCCCAATTCTAATTTCACTCATTTTATCAGTAATTAACCATCTACTCTTAATGGTTTTAACATCTGATTCAGTTCTCTACAATCTAGAATCATAAACACAATAAATCTTACCCTTAATCCCATTAAGGTGAATTAAATTCCAAAAACCCAATTTAAATTTTTGGTCACACATCCAAAACGAATTTTCATATACACATCACTATGATATGAATTGATTATCATAAATTTAGAATCACAACAGTTAACCACTTGCCTGTAAGTGTTCGTAGTGTCTGATCCGTTGTTGATGCCCCTTAATTTGGCTCAATAACCTCCAATTTGTTCTTGATTTGCTTTCCCCCAAATCTCCTCTCAAACCCTAGGTTTAGAGTTATGTTGGATGCCATTCCTTAATCTCCCCATTAGGTTAAAAACCCTTAATCCCGTTTTTAGTCTAATGGGCTTAATTAAAGTGGCCCAACTCACCCTGTGTGGGCCCGGCCATGCCCAAAAATATCCCGAGACCCAATTACTACCCCCGGGTACTCTATTCTGACTATCTCGACCCATCAGGACGCAACCGCTCACTCAGGATTGGCATCTGAATTAATTAATAAAAATCCTTATCTCACACCCAATTTAGTCTATACCGACTCCTGGTTGAGATAACTGCATACCCCGTCATTAATACCCGAGATGATGTAATTAAATTATTACTATTCACTTAGCAAATAAATTTCCTTAAACATTAACCATTCACTCCCCGATTAATATTTAAATATATATATTGCCATAATTAATTCAATTAAAATTACAACACACCAGTAATTTAAAATTCCCGAATTAATTAAATATTAACTGTACAAAAATACGCAGTGTTACAATGAATTTGAGGGATTAATGGTGTACCCTCACTAGGATGCATGCCTCCCAAAATGTAAGGATTCCGTTTGAACAACGGAAGACATGTGTGAGATGGAAAAAATAAACCATCACCAATTAAAATTTTTAACGGGATGATGGGTGGTTTGGATGCTAGGTGGGACAAGTACAATTGAGATCCAAGAAAAATATAATCACCTCCCAAATATTTTTCAAGTAGTAAGGGGAGAGGGGCACAAAAAAAAGGAAAAGTCCATATTAGAAAACAATTCTAGCAAAGCGTCTTTGTCGGTAAAAGGTGTAAACGTTTCAAAATTTTCAACCGACTCATAGGAATCTAGCGGTACTTCTAATGGTTCAATAACGGTGAACGGGAATGGTGATGAGATAAACTCAATCTCAAGTGATTCATCATCACTTGGAGATATAATTTCAAGGGGAAAAGACTCACTTTCAATGAGATGTTCTTCAAATATTTGAGGTGACACACAAGTCTCAACCTCCTCTTTGTTTTTCCAATCATAACGCATCTCATCGCAAAGTGCCATAATTTCCTTAATAAAACCAATATCGATATTCATTGTGCTTTGGGTGGAAAGAAAATTCAGTATTTGTTTGATTAGAAAAAGCATTCTTTCTTACAAAGTAGGATTCCTTGGCTCTATAACCTCGGAAGAAAAGTCGTCATTGGATTTGAATAATGCATCCAAATCTTGCACCCAAAAATGATTTTTTTTCCCGATATTTATTTTCAAGCCCTTCATACTCAATACATAGATAGGCCTCACCAATGGTAATAGGTCGAGGCCGAGGTTTTTGAAAATAAAAAGCTCGAAAATGATTTTCTTCCCGATATATATTCTTAAGCCTTTCATTCTCAAGAATTCGAAGGCCCTCACCAATGGCAATAGCTCGAGGCACGGATTCTTAAAAATAAAAAGTTTGAGAACTATTCCCATATAAACCATTATAATTACCGAACTCACTATGAAAAGACATGATTACCAAATGATTTGTAAATGGACAATCCACATAAGGAGGTGTGCGGTTGAGGATTCAACGTTTCTTAGCGCTCAATAGTGCAACCCTGCAAAAACATTAAAACAAAAAAAAGAAGAAAAATATCTTATGAAATAGTAAATCAACTATAATCTATAACAAAACACTCCATGGCAACGGTGCCATTTTTTTATATTTTTTTTATTTTTATATGTTTTTAGAATTTTGGAAATTTTTGGTCAAAGTTTTAGATTGACTTGATCTAATTCTAAGTCTACCTAGATCCCCGATAATGGCGCTAAAAACTTGACGCAACTAAGACTGTGTCTCAGAAACGCGTACTCTCTATGCTCAAGTGAAAGCCTATAGATCAAGTAATAATTCGATAAGTCGGGTATCGATCCTCAGGGAAATAGGACAATGGAATTGTAACGAAGTTGGATAGATGAAGAAATCCTTACTCTGACTCTAAAAAAAGGAAACGATGATTTGTTTTGGGAATTGACTATAACTAAATACAATTGTGAAATTATGAAAGAAATGCAAATATTCTAAATTACCTAAAATATTAACGATGAATGATTTAAAACTCGAACTATATGATGAAGAAAATAGGACAGGAATACAATCCCTCAACCCTAGTGTATTGATGGTATAAAACTAATAGTAAATTTAAATGATTAATTAGACCCAGAAATTAGTACTCCCAAGCATTACGTATATGAGGCTCAAGCCCGCATCATACTTAATCAGAGGACGAGTAAATTGTTATTGCGATAGTTACAATCGAATTGCATTATGAAGCATCCCGGTTAACCGGAAGCAAACGAGATCCAAATATCTACAATGGTTGTGTTGCTACACAATACGGTCATAATAAATTATTAAATTTAGAGGATTAATTTTATACACATGAAACTACCATATCGGGTTGGGTTCATGCATCTCGACCCTTAAAAAATTTAGCCTACCACGATGAAATTAATGAAAACTATTATTGAATTGCAGGAAATCATGATTAAACTAAGGGAGAATTAAAGAATGATGTAGAAGGAAGATTAGACAGAAGAAAGTAATCAACTAACTTACCAAATCACTAAAAGCATAAACTAAAATTACTTGTAATCACAGAAATCTTAACAAACATCAATCTTGGAATTAAAATTGTACTAGATCTTCAAACTAGGATTTTGTAGCAGCTTTCTCTCTCTAACTACCTCTAAAAGTTTTAACTGAAAAGGAAAAAATTAGATGAATTTTCCACCCTTAAAATGATAATAAATTGTAATACCCCGTATTTTTATGCTATATTAATTTGGGGATTTATTAAATTTAATGTGAGTTAATTATTTAATAAAAATCCAGAAATTAATTATGTTATAATTATTAACGTGACGAGAGTTAGTAATTATGGGAAATTTGTTGAATATTAATAATGAGCAAAGTAATATATGATATTGATTATATTGAATGTCACGAGTGAATAAAATGACAGTTTTGGAAATTTGAATCGGGACGCGCCCGTGTCGCGTCGGGACTAAATTTTGTTAAATAAAAAAATGAATATTTTATAAGTTGCCCGTATGGTCATTTTGAGTACGCCAACGCATCCTAAAGGATCGAGATAGTCAGAAAAGTGTACCTGGGGGTGTAGTTTGGGTCTCGGGGCATTTTTAGGCCTAATTAGTAACCCGGGAGGGCATTTTGGTCATTTTACATCTTTGGGTAATTAAACCCACGAAAATTAGAGGAGTTATATCAGATACCTAGGTTACCTTCTAAGGTTAGAAACTCTAAACACAAGTGACGGCCATTGGAGAAGAGAGGAGAGAGCTCTCAAGCATTTTCAAGCCCCAAAACTCAACGGTTTGCGCCGCCGCCACCACCAACGCGTAGATCGCGAGACGGGGAACGCAACGGTACAAAAATCAGCCGCATTCCGAACTTCTGAAAATCCCAGGCAAGTGTTTATCTTTCTATTTTCGTTTGTGCAATTTCCATATTAGTTTAGGAATGATTAGGGATGAAATACATGGAAGAAAACCCAAATTTTGATAGGAATTTGCATGTACTAAAGACTTAAACCTTATTCTGGAAGTCCCTTGTGATGTAGAAAGATAACCCACGAAATTTTGTTGTAATTAAGGAAGGAAATTCTGGTAAAAACATATTAGAACCATGATTAAGAAAATTCTAGGGTTCTTGATGATTAGATAAGATTTTGGGCTGATTATCCATGTTTAATGATAGAAATACACATGATTTACGTTGAAAACATCTGGTATAATGTGATAATGTTAGTAGTAGAAATTTTGGGACGTTTGGAGTTAAAAAATATGGATTTGGATGAAGAAAAGTGTTAGAACCCGTAACTGCAATTCTGCAGAAATCGAAATACCTGTTTGATTGATCAATCGAGCCTAGAGCTTCGATCGATCGAAGGTTCGATCGATCGAGCCCCAAACCTCGATCGATCGACCCCTCCTAGCAGACTCCTATTTCCCTTATTAAATGAGTTAAATTTAATTTATCATGAAATATTTCTTGGGCATCCTTCATATAATGTTTTGGGAGATAGGGGAGACCAGTAGGTTATACAAATGAATTTTGGAGATACTTAATGTGGACTAAGAATTACATTTTTGGGATAATTACTTATAAATCGATTAATTTATGTATTGAAGGGTAAGGTGCGTAAGAGAGTTACGTTGGAACATAATAAGGACACCTACTGAATTTTATACATGTGGGGATAGAGTTCACGAGTGTCGCGAAATGAGTTGGAGAAACCCTTCGAGTTAAGGTTAGTGACGAACCCTTATAAGAATACTTAATGTGAAAATTTAAGGATAAATATCTTAATTATGGGTGATGAGAGAAACCTATATTGATATCATGATAAACGTTATATTTATATGGTTGTGTATGCATATATTATATACGTGTGAAAAACGTACCCGCGCTACTTGCTATCCCTGAGGTTACCGCGCTGGGACAGTCTTATCTTGTTGGGACCTTTTATGAGGGCTATTGACTTGTACCCTAGAAGATAGATATCTTTGGTACAGGCTATCGAATCGATAGTTCATACGGTCCTAAGAGGCGTGGGGTATGTACCGACCTCTTAGAGACTTGGAATCTATACTTCGCCTCAATCTTGTTTTGTGTATATATGTTGATATAGTTCGAGAGTGATTCCGAACATGTATATCCCTTAGTGTGAGCGATACGGGGATTGGATAGCAGAGTATGCCTACACCATAGTTTGCATGTTGGTGCTGTTAGAATATATATATATTATACGAGTGCTTAATATATATATATCTGAATTTGGGAAATTTAAAATGTTGCTGTGATATAGTAAGTGAGAAATAATTCTGGATTATAAATCGGATATACTTGTTTGAAAAGTATAATGTGTCATTGGGAAACTTTATAAATTAATAAAGCTAAAACGAGAGTTGTGCTGCTAATTGGAAGTATCCTTTTAAACAATGATATTGTTCGGTTTTGAAATCTTATGAGTAAGTTAAGATAAGCTAAATTATTTGGAAGGTTAGTGCGATAGGTGTGCACATTAGAAGAGAGGTGAGAATTTCTCAAGAGAGTGTCGCACTAATATGTTGTTGCATTGGCCTGTATCAATTTAAATACTTGCTAAACGTATTTTAAATCAAACACACTTTCGGGCTCTGGCCCGTTTCTCTCTCTCTCTCTCTCTCTCTCTCTCTCTCTCTCTCTCTCTCTCTCTCGTATATATATGTATGTATTACAGGTGCCCAGCCACAGGGGCGTCTTGCTTAGGATCTCTTGGAAGGAACGCGCTGCAGCTTAGGTGGGAGTTGCAGGTCTCTTGATTAGACGACTTCGTTCATTCGGATCCACTCTTAGTACTTTCATTTATTTGGGCATGTGTAGCTCTTTTCATTATTCGTTGTTATTGGACATTTGTATTGAAGTTATCTCTAGTATTGTCACTATGGGATTTATTCAGTTTGAATTGTGTTACTTTATATTTCGCATGTTGACCTTCGATTTATGAATGTTTTAATTTAATTGGATTGTGTTCCAGGTTTATTGTGGTGTGATTCTTAATTCTTGAAATGTTGTTAATAAATAAATAAATCTTTTTCTTTAAATAAAATTTGGAAAGTTATGTATGAAAATGGTTTTGACACATAGCTTAATTATTTAGGGTGTTAAATTGGAAAATTTATTTTTATCGACAGTGATGCTGAGAATGAACCAACTGTTTACCTTGATTTAATTTAATAAAGGAGTGATCGCCCGGTATTTAATTAGGCGGGGTGTCACATAAATAGGGTTTAAATACCCTACAAGACTCCAAGAGTTTTAGCTTAACCAGGACTCTCCATTGGAGGAAGAGTAAGAAAACAAAACTGCGACAGTCGGGTCGGTCCTGTCCTCTTTCGATTCGGTTTGGCTTGGATTCAGATCGGTTCTTTTCTTTTCTGACTGGATCGGTCCTATTCGGATTGATTCTTTTCTTTTCTTCCCGGATCGGTCCTATCCGTATTGGTTCTTTTAATTTCCATCAACTTCGATCCGTCTTCGGTCTGGGGTTCACTGGAACTTTGTATTTTGGATTGGTCCTATCCGGATCGGTCCTATCTTTCTTTGACTTTTTCTTCTATCTTTGATTACTCATGACTTTCACACCGGGACTCCGTTTGAGGTTTCATTTTTTTCAGTGTTCTTGTAATTGAAAGTCTTAAACTTTTCAGTTGGCCCCACCTCCGGATTTCGGGTAAAAATTACAACTTTGCCCTTTTGATTTTCCTTCTTTTCTTTCTTTATTCTTAAGGTTTCTTTCTTTCTTTAGTGACATCAAATACCTATAAAATTAGTATGAAATACCATAAACTCGGGGTACTCATTAGAATAAGTCAGTAGCAAGATTATGAGATAAAATCAAATCGATTACATTGTTCGAGGTGCTAAAAGTAACTAAATTAAAGGGATAAATTTGGAAGAATTTATGCCTAATCACAATCACAGGAGGAACTGAATCATAGTTATTAGGGGTGTATATACATGTGTGTGTGTGTGTGTGTGTGTGTGTGTGATACTTTTGGGACATGTACACGTGGTATTAAGTGCGTGGGCACTATAGTCATGGCATACTATGTTAGCCGTATGTAGATGTGAGATTGGGTATATGGACGTCCCGGTCGTGAAATACTATGGTAGGCGTATATGAGATTTATTTCTTAATCTCGT
The DNA here is from genome assembly GCA_949130495.1 of Sambucus nigra. Classification (NCBI taxonomy): domain Eukaryota; kingdom Viridiplantae; phylum Streptophyta; class Magnoliopsida; order Dipsacales; family Adoxaceae; genus Sambucus; species Sambucus nigra. Next base: position 194,982,454 of record OX422208.1, read on the forward strand.
GATTATAAATGTATGGTCTAGGTGTATATGAGCATGTGGTATTTGTGCAATTTACATTATGAAGTTATGGTTTAGTGAATTCTGAGGATGAAATTATTGTATTAATGGGGAAGACTGTAATAACCTGTATTTATGTGCCTTATTATTATTATTATTGATTAAATGGAAAATAAATTAATAAATGAGATTAATTATCACTCGTGTGATATGGTAATAATAAAATGCCTGATTTAGATGATAATTAAATTTTTCATGTGATATTTTTTGCCTCGTGTAATTAATAATTAATTGGTGATATTAATTATATGAGATTTGACTATGTATGGTTACGCACAAAATAATTATGTGTGTATTTAATTTACAATGTGAGATATTCTCGTGTGGTGTGAGATACTACAATTTTGAGTGGACTCTAGAGTGACATGGAGGCCCTAAGATGTGTTTTTAATACTTTGTATATGGCCTATGGGGTAGATATATCTTTTAACTAAGTTTTGGACTAGTCTGAGTAGTATTTGTAATACCTTGTATTTTTTTGAATTTTATTAAGTGTGAAATAAATTAATAAATGGGATTAATTATTACTTGTGTGATTTGGTAATAATAAAATGTATAATTTAGATGGTAATTATAACTTTCATGTCATGTGATTTTGTGTCGCGTGTTATAAATAATTAATTGGTGATATTAATTACATAATTTTAGACTATGTGTGACACGTATAATAATTAAGTGTATATTTTATTAATGTCGTGAGGTATTATGAGGTATTATCGGGCGTGGTAAGGTACTACTATTTATTTTGGTCTTTGGAGTGTCAAGGAGGCCCGAATATGTAATTCTAGTACTTTGGATTAGGCTTATGGGGTAGGTATACCTTTAGACTAGTTTAGGTAGTATTTTAGGCTCATTTGGAGGACAAAAATTAGGCTTGTAAGTGACCTGCGTGTTTAAATAATGTTAAAGAGTGTAATCCTCATTAGTTGAACACTTTGCACAAAAAAACACAGACCTTATTTGTCCAAGGTATTTCGAAGAATCTGGGGAGAACCCTGAAGAGGAAGAACAAGGGATCAAGAGGAGGAATCACTAGTTTGTACTATTCAGGCATGAAATCTCGTACTTTATCACCATATAATTTGTAACTGGTTTATGATTTCAATGTCATGTATCTTAATTTGTGATTTAGAATCATTTTAGGGATTTAATATGATATCTTAATCATGTTTCTATTAGGTTTAATTGGGTTATGAAATTAAACTATTTATGGTTTTTGTAATTTGACTTAAATTTCGGAGTTTTGTTGGAAACTTTTAATCAAATCATTTTGGGTATGATTCGAGGATTAAAACTCATATTTAGGATTATTTTTCTATATGAATTAAATACTCATGTTAATTTTATGTTTGGATATGAAATCATGTGTTGTTCTAACCTAGTTTATGAGGAAGATGAAGTTAGGGTTATTTTATGTGACACACCGCCCAATTAAATGCCGGGTGATCAGTCCTTTATTCAATTTAAAATAAAGTGTTTCGTTGGTTCATTCTTAGCATCACTGTCAAAAAATATTTAACAATAATAATCACCTAATAAATAATTAAGCTAGTGTCAAAACATTTTTCCATTTCAAGTTATACGCAAAGAATACATTAATAATTTCTAAGTTATTAAAACATCAACTATTTACCATTCACAGGGATACAATAAATATTGAATATAACCCAACTGCTGAAATAAATAAGACTGGATAAAACATTCCAGTTTAATGTCTCATGCCAAATAAACCATAAAATATCAATCCAACTGAAATGAACTACTAAAATAAACTAAGTACAATCTCTCTAATAAAACGACTGAGAATGGGCGACACATGCCCTAAATGAAATGTCTGAACAAAACTGAAAGAAATTATAGAGGCATCTAAATGCAAAGACCTACAACTCCTACAACCGATGCAGCTCGCTAAAAAATCCAAGCGTCTAAGTATTGTAACCCTGTGACTGGGCACCTGATATATATATATATATATATATGGCAAAAGAGAGAAGAATGGCAAGAGATGGGACAGAGCCTGAGTTGTAAAAATATTTGTTTTAGCAAGTATTTAAAACTGCAATAAAGCACCTATTATGTTCATGTTAGTTTCGAACTCTCACATGAGATCCTGACCTCTCAACTATTATGCACGCCTAACGTACATCTACTCCCAACGAGGTCATAGACTTATATTTCTAATTATATCTCGTAAGGGTATCCCGTATCCCCCATACAGTACGTTATTAAAAATAGTTTATCCCGAATAACTATATTTTATTTATTAACATTACAATATCTACTAGTTTCACATAGTCAAATTTATATCATCCCAATGCATATATATACTAATCCCGCACCCTTAGGTTAAGACCACTTGGTGCAATGCATTTTCTGCTACATGTCCCAGTACATCGCTTACTACATGAGGGACTGTTGGCTCAGTTTCTCACGAACCATAAAATTCATATCACAATTATTGGAGGTGATCATAATCCTCTGCCAAATGGGTCACGCACATACCTACGCTCCCATTCATCCGTCGAAACTATCCTACATCTCAGATAGAATGTAACCAAGTTCGTATGCTCTGGGTACAAGTCAAATATCCCCCCATTGGGTCACACAGTATAAGACTGTCCACTACGTGAAAACCTCCTCCTGATAGCATGCAGCGTAGGTAAACTATACACACAATAACAAGCATATGATAGGCATTCCCACATCGTATTAAAATCAATAGGAATTCACCCATCCCAACCATATATTTTTCGTACGTAGTATTCTCTCATTACTACTTATAATATACTTATTTCGATTATCTCTCTATCGAAACTTCTAAGGTTAACTTGTTGTGCCAAATATTTAGAGTATTATTATTCCCAAATCCTTCCCAACAATTCTTCACTATACTAAATTCATTAAATAATATTTTTTCTCGCTCAAATTAACTATGTAACTCGAATTGGGCTGAAATCGAATTTTCTAGATTTTTTTTACCTATCATTAAAACTAGGTGCGATGTAATTTGAACGAAATATCGTGAGAACCAGTCTCGTTTCAACTAGGCTAAATCTCGTTCGAACGAGATTGAGCATTTCCCTTCCCCAAACAGACCTGCTATGTTTTCCAGCATTAACAATTATGTTTTTACCAGATTTTTAACTCTAAAACCTCTAAATTTCAACCCAAACATCAATCAATCAATTCCAATCATCTTCCTAACATCCATATATAATTTTTAACACTATAACATCATTAAATCATCACTAATCATCAATTAAATTAAAAATCCCCAATTTAATTATCAAGAACCCTAGTTCTCAAATTTATATGCATAACTCTAAGTTAAAACCCAAATTTATCAGAATATTATCATAAATTCATGGACATAATCCTATCTATATGAGGGAATCAAACTCTTTAAAAATCAGTCCTAATTTATGATTAATTCTCCCAAATTTTCACTAATATTCATCTTCATATTAATGGGGTAATTACCTATTCTAACATGAACACAAATATTGCTAAAGAAAACAAGCAATAAACATGTGCCTCGATTATGATGTTTTGATCCGCTGATGAAATTGATATAGACTTGTTCCTCGTCTTTCGATATACGCTTTGGTGGGATTTGTGGTGTGAGTTCTTGAGTTTTGCACTAAGAACACCTATGGACTCTCCTTCTCTCTCTCTCTCTCTCTCTCTCTCTCTCTCTCTCGTAGATTTAGAAACTGACAGACTTCCTCTCACCCATATACACTCACCTTTAATTATATAATTTTCCTCCATAATAATTCCCCAAAAATCCAAAAAACAAAAATACCCCTACGGGGTGCCGATTAGGCCTAAAAATGCTATGGAGTCCAAATAAAATACCCATGTAGAGTTTTCTAACTATCTCGACCCTTTCGGACTCAATGGCGCACTCGAAAAGACCATTCAAGTTACTTAAAAATAATTTACTTCTTTAATCCATTAAATTAGTCCCGAAACGACTAACACACGCTTCCTGACTTAATATACCAAAATGTCGTATTTCCCCCCTCGACAATTTATAAAATTTTATAATTCCATATTACATATTCACACAGTAATATTCAATAATTCTCAACAGTAAGTATTAACCCTTGGCACGCTAGTTAATATTTATTTTAATCTGGATAATTTAACAATTAATTTCTCACATTTTAATTTAATTAATCCAAGAATAATAATTAATCCCATATTATTTAATATCATAAAAATACGGGGAGTTACATACTTTCCCCCTAATAACGGAATTTCATCCCGAAATTCGAAAGGTAAAGCATACCTGGTAAGAATAAGTCTGGATATTTCTCACGCATATCCTCCTCTTGCTCCCAAGTAGACTCCTCTACACTGAATTCGCACAAGTGGAACTACCTTTGACCTCAATCTCCTCTCGTCACGGTCTAGGATAGCAATAGGTCACTCCTCATAGAACTGTCAGGCTGCAAGTCAATCTCCTCTATCGCAATATGAGTGTGACCCAACTCATCCTCAAAATACCGACTCAATGAAGAAATGTAGAACACGTCATAAATATGGTAAGTCGTACTCAACCGTAGCTCGGTATTCATAGCCTCTTGAAAGTTCTCCTAGAAGCGTGACACAAAAATCTTGTCCCTGTCTGACATGATATCCCGAGATACCCCATGTAACCTCATAATCTCGGCAATTAAATGCCATAAAAATACTGGGCATTACACTCGCCTCCAATATTTGTGTTATGAGATTTATGGTTCGTGAGACACGCCGAACCAATTGTCCTTTATGCAGTGAGAGATGCATTGGGACATGATAACAGAGTATGCATTGCGCCAAGTGGTCTTAATGAAGGGGTGAAGTATTAGTATATACATATATATGGATGATGTGGCTATATGTGTGTGTGTGTGTGTGTGTGTGTGTGTGTGTGTGTTTGTTCTTGTGATTATGTCTACTGTGTGTAACTAGTAGATATGGTAATAATAATAATTGCTTTGCGCCAAGTGGTAATAACCAGGGGGTGCAGGTGTAGTATACATATATAGGGATGATGTGACTATATACATGAATAAACTTGGGAAAATTCTACTCTGTGTTATTATTAAATGTAGTAAGGATGAGAAATAATATAATCTTAGTGGGTAAAAGATAGCCAGTTGGACGGTGGATAATGATATTTAGTTATGTGGGATAAACTATTTCAATAACATATTGTGTGGGCGATACATGTATACTACTAGTGACGTAGATGATGGTGTGGTGACTTCGAACTAGTTAGGCTTGGTAGCATACCTAATAGGGGTAGTTGTACGTTAGGCGTGCACAATAGATGAGAGGTGAGAATCTCATGTGAGAGTTCGAAACTAACATGCACATAATACTCGCTTCATTGCAGTTTTAAATACTTGCTAAAAAAATATTTTTACAACTTGGGCTCTGACCCGTTTCTTGCTATTCTATTCTCTTTTACTATATATATACTATTTATCAGGTGCTCAACCACAGGGGTACCAAACTTAGAGGCGTGGATCATTTAGCGAGCTGCAGTAGTTGTGGGAGTTCTAGGCCTTTGCACTTAGATGTTTCTATCATTTCTCTCCACTCTTTTCAGATATTTCATTTAGGGAGTGTTACGCTCCTTTCTTAGTCATTTAGTAGAGATTGTATTCAGTTCATTTTAGTATTTCATTTCCATTAAACTAGAGGATATTATGGTTTGTTGGTTTTTTACTTTAAACTGGAATGTTTTATCCAGTCCGATTTATTTCAGTATTTGATTCCTATCTAGTATTTATTTTTATCCTTGTGGAATGTGAGTACCTCATATTTTCAAGAATTAAAATTTATTAATGGATTAATTGGGTATAATTAAATGGAAAATATTTTGACACTTAGCTTAATTATTTATTAGGTGATTAATAATCAAATTGTTTTTTGACAGTGATGCTAAGAATGAACCAACCGGATACTTTGATTTAATTTAATAAAGGATTGATCGCCTGGTATTTAAATAGGTGGGGATGTCACATTGTATGTGAGTGTCGACGGGTTAACATTTCTATCATAAATGACTCGCGTGATTATTACTACTTTAATACTGTAAGATATTCTTACAACTTTAGGGCGCTGACCTAAATCTCTAAAAAAAATTCCCCTATGAACTATTATGGTTATATATAGGAATAACATGACTGAGCAGTCAGACTTTCATTGCTTGAAGATTCAATTTTTCATACTTATAGTTGTGACACCCTGCCTAATTAAACCTTGGGTGATCAAGCCTTATTTTAATATATAAACAGGTTTCTTTAATGGTTCATTCTTAGCATCACTGTCGAACGCCTTTTAAAAATTACTAACCACCTAAATGAAATTAAAACCGGTGCCAAATTTTATCTTTCTTAAACAACAAATATTCCAAACCACACATTACAAATACTAGATATGAATACGCAGTATGCAAAAATAATCTGAAAGCAATTAAAGTCTTTCCGTAAACCACGGCCCAAAAAGACAACTACAAATCCATAACTAGAATAAACTGTAATAGTAAAGGTGGAACGACATGTTCCAACTAGGAATAATAAAACTGAGATCCTGCACTAGAACTGAAAAAGAGGAAGCATATAAACAATCCTTGCAACCTCCACACTGGCTGCAGCTCCCAAATCTCTGACATGAAATCAAGCTGGGTGTCCCTGTGGCTGGGCACCTAAAAGGTTTTTAAAATTTTACATAGCAAGAGTTAGTACTCAAAACATTTGAAAATACTTTGCAAGCAGTTATTACAATTAAGTTATTGATTACACATATTAAGGTTTCGCACACTCCCTTGAACTTCCTCACCTCTCTTACGTGGTACGTAACTATCAAGGGTACTTAGTCTACTAGTTATACTTCCCATAACCGTAGTTAACTCATTCACTGTTCGTCGTCCTTATTCTTGTAATAATTTCATCATGCTAAAAATTATTACTAAGACATTTACATATCATTTCATTGTCTACTATTCTCAATTTGTAGATTATGCACATAGAAACATTTTATCCCATAACAATGTATTTAATATTAGTTACCACTAATATATCCTTTTATTACACACAAAGGACCCTTGGCTCGGAATAATTCATCGACTCCAAGTGAAAGTTGGTTCGGAATGATCCATCGACCCCAACTACCTATAAATATAAATATATACACATATTCTGGTTCGGAACTTGATACGACGCAAATATTGCGTATTTCACCCGTTAACCTACGCCTTATTAGCCCCCTTGGGTATCTTAATCCCTATACTTATGCTCGTTAACCAGAAAACCTCGGATTTCTATGTTAACATGTTTTGCAGGGGTTAATTGAGCTTTTGTAGGTATTTGGATGCTTAGTATGAAGTTCGGACGCTTTCCGGAAATGTTTCGTCGACTTTTGCAGCTTCGGGGGCATTTTAGTAATTTCAGCATTCGGGTTTGAATCCCGAGCTCTTCACGGAAGTTGAAGCCCTCTGATTTCTCTTCGCGTGGCCGTCGACGGTGCATGATTCTGAGTTGTATCGAAAGAGTTATGGCATTTTTAGGATGGTTTTTACTTCAAATTCACACTCAAGGTCACATTCAAGGGCATTTTAGTCATTTCATATTTTGGTTTTTTGGCCCAATGTCTTCTTGGATGTTGTATTCCTCTGAGTTATCTTCGCGTAGCCTCTGACCGTGCCTCATTCCGAGCTATAACGAAGAAATGGAGGCATTTTCCGTAAAACAGGACAAGGCTGCAGAATTCAGACCTGTAGGTTGCGAATCGATTCGGCCCAAAACCGAATCGATTCGGAATTCTGCAGAATTGCAGATTCGAACTTCCCCTGTTTTCGAATCGATTCGGACCATTTCCGAATCGATTCGGGCCTCCAGATTTTTGGTTTTCTTCCCTTTTATTACAAGTTTGCCATGGGATATTTTGTATAAACCCAATTCTCTCTCATTTGAGACAAATATAATCAGATTTTAGCTTAGTTTAGGGTTTGGTTTTGGGAGCTTTTCTTCATTTCTCCTTGGGGTTATGCCCTTTTTGGGTTTTGTAAGTTGGTTTTCATTATCCATTCCATTAATATAGTTGTATTTCCTTAATTCTTGCTTTGTTAATTAGATTTACATGCTTTCATAATTAGGTTTACATGCTTTATTTATTGCTTTTATAGTTTACTTAGTTTATTAATGCTTAGCCCTTAGATAAATAGGGTCGGGATTGCATTTCCGCCATTTTTGGGTTCGGACCTCGAAATTTAGGGTTTCATGTAAAATTGCATTTAATTGAAACCTCGCGTATTAAAGTCGGATTATTATGTGTTTAACTTTCTTTGTCATGCAACGTTAGTGTTTATAGAGATTATCCGAATTTAATCCGCGTGTGACCATTTTTCGGTTAAATGTTTTATCTCGCAACTTTGGGTTAAATTCCTTCTTGTGTGATGTTTATGCTTAATTGAAAATGCTCGATTAAATTGCTTTCGAGCCTTAATTCTAATTAGTAGTTGTTTCGATCCGTTTGGTGGAATGCGATCCCGATCCTCACTTTCCTTTAATTTATCGTTAACTTATTCTTTTCTTTTGTTACCACAACCACCCATCACCCTTTCTTATTTCTTTTACACCATTTTTATTCTTGAAGTTTTAAAACAATTAAAATCTAAAATTCAATCACTCCCTGTGGATTTCTTACGATACCCGACTTACCGTTGTGCTTGCTTGTCAAGTGTGGTAGTAGCTTAGGTTTTCTTTGTATCACGGCGGCGAAACACACGACGATTGTGTCCTCACACGAACACACTTTTTTCGCCCGGTCACAAATTGGCGCCGTTGCCGGGGAGTGTGTTTTAGATAGTAATTGTTTTATTATTTCGTAGTATTTTTCCTTTTGTATTTGTATTCTTTGTTTTAACCTTTTTTGCAGGATTGCATACTTTGAGTTCTAAGAAACTTTGATTCGCGGTTGCTCACTTTATTTCTTGGATTCTCCATCTTTCAAACAACGAGGTAATCATGTCCTACTATTATAGTTATTACGGTTATTCTAATGATTCATACTTTGGGGATAGTTTTCAAGTTTTCCATTTTCAAGATTTTCTTGAAAATGAAAGACTTGAAAACATTTATCGGAATGAAAATCGTTATTGGGAGCTTGAGTTGGATTCATTATTCGAATTCAATGACGATTCTTATTTCATTACTTTCGAAGATGAGTTTCAACCAAATGAGGAGTCCGAGGCTCTTGAGCCGAGGAAGCCTACTTTGGAAGAGACTTTGCTTCTTTACTCCCAAGGTTTGGAAAGCCTAAATGATGCTGGAATGAGACTTGGTGCACTTTCCGATGAGATGAATTCTTATGCACAAAACAACGAGGAGGTGGAAACTTGTGTTTCACCTCAATTTTTCAGAGAATTTCTCATCGAATGTGAATCTTTCTCCCCCGAAATTCAATCTCCTTCCGACGATGAGTCGATTGAGATTGAATTTGTTTCATCACCATATTCGTTTTCCGTCATTGAACCATTAGAATTACCGGTTGATTCCTATGAGTCGGTAGAAACTTTTAAAATTTCTACACTTTTTGCCGACGACGACTCTTTACCGGACTTGTTTTCGATGGATCCTATCCCCGTGTGTGCACTATCTCCCATTCCACTTGAAAAACCTTTGGGAGATGAATCGATTTTTCTTGGACCTCTAGTGTTCTTGTCCCCCTTGTTATCCAAATCCCCCATCGTCAGCCCAAAATTTCAAATTGGCGATGGTTCACTTTTTTCACTACCCACATGCCTTCCGTTGTTCAAACGGAATTCTTATTTTTCGGGAGGCATGTTCACTTTGGAGGGTCCACCGTTGATCTTTCAAAGTCAAATCCCTTTTTGGGTGGACCCTCAACTATTTAGACTTCTAGTATATAGTTAGTGTGAAGCCTAAATAGTAGGTTGTAAATAGTTAGCTTTTTAATTTTCTTTCTTTACTATTTTTCTTTCCTTTTAATTTAGTCTAGTGTAATTAGTTAACTTTATGTTATTTGTTTTTGCTATGCTCGGTACTAACTTGTTTTGTAGATTCCTTTGGACTCGCGCTTATGGAGATCGCTCCAATTTTGGGTAATATCGTTCTTTTCCTCTCTTTGTGTTGTGTTCTTAATGCGCTTTGAGGACAATGCAACATTTAAGTTAGGGGGTGTAGGATATTCTATCCATTTAATGTGTAGTCCGTGGATTTGCTCACATTTAGTTACTAAGTATGCCTTTTTGTAAAAAAATTGAAAATTTTCAAAAATATTTTCTTTCTTTTTTCTCCTTTGTTGGGTATTTTGCCTTGTTTCCGATGACAAATTTCAATAATTGCCCGATCCAATAGACAACTCAATGATGCATGTTCTCGATTTTAAAAGTTATTAGACTTTAGTCCTCAAATCATTGATATTGTGAATAACTTCATGAATTAAACTTTATCCCATGAGCATATGCACTTTCCTTGTTCTATTGATTTGGTTTAAGATTTTTATAACTCGGGAATCTTTTGTTGCATTGTATATACTTACACCGAGTAAGCTTTGTACCTTTCGTCGTTTGTGAGTGTTATACACTATTCTTTTCTCATTGAAAACGTTGAATTCGTTGGTAATCTCACTATTCTTTCATTTGATCGTTCATTAATTGAGTTCATACTTGAAATGTGTTACTTGATCATGATTCTCATGTATTGTTTTGACTCTAGAATTGCGTATACTTTGTGAAATGATCATAGGCCCTCTTTCTTATATCACCCATATTAACCTTGACCTCACCCTTATATGTTTGCCCTCGTTAACCCCTTGAGCCTAAATATAGCCTTTCGTTTCATAACCCCAATCCCATAACCAACTCTAAATTGGAGTTATAAACCATACATACACTTTCCATACCTTTGTTTGGAATGTTACTTGGGATTGAATGTTGTTGTTGTATTGCGGTTGCAATTTTAGGCATATGAGAGTTTGATAAGTAAAGAAAAGTGATGTGAAAAAAGTGAAGAAAAAGAGAAAGCAAAAAGCAAAAGAAAAAAAAAGAGAAAAATGAGAAAAAGAAGAAAAGAAAAGAAAGAGAAAGTTGTATATGTTGTGTATATTGTTCAATAAGCTTTGATTACTCTCCTAATGATATATCTAATGCTTGTTTTGGAACTTGTTTTTCCAATTTTGTTATTGCACGCATTCTCCCATTATCCCGAGTTTTCATTCCGAACACTTTGAATCCGTACATATACCTTTCGTTTCGAACCCTACCCAAACCTACATTATAACCCTATTAAAGTCCTATGTGATCTTAGGGTGCATTTAATTTAAAAGTCATAATAGTTTTGAAAATCTGTGAAAATACATTTCGCCTCTTTTAGTGTGCGGTATCCTTTCATTGAGATTACAGTTTTTCATTTTATATATAGCTTTCTTCATTTGTGACATGTGTGCGGCCTAGTTTCTATTTACATTTACTCTTTAGCCCGCATGTTCCGTGTACTACCTCCCTTTTCATAGTGAATTCATTTGTTGAGCGTAATGCCCGTGAGGATTGAATGTATGCTTGCTTTGATTAGTATCCGATTTATATAAGTTTTTTGCCAAATCATACGATGCATATTCTCTCCCCCTCCCACTTTTAAGTTTCAATTCTATGAGGTGCATTCAACTTGTTAATAACAACGGACTTTAGCTTGAATTCGTTCAATATGCTAATAACATGTTTGAAATCTTTTTCGTTGTTGTTGAGTTTGTCGCATGTTGGGTTGGGCATATTTTGAGGAAACCATATGATGTTTGTGGGTTTCATCCCTGAAAACCCTCACGAGACGACACTCGTCCACTAGGATGACCTAGGGGTTTAACGGCTTATTGCATACGCTAAATGCAATCGAATCGCCCGCGAAAGTGGCCTTATGCTTTTATACCATACTTTTGTACTATCTTCTATTCCTAATTTTCTTGTAGCTCTTGTTGTTTCCTATTTCATTGCTAGGGACTAGCAATGTGTAAGTTAGGGGGTGTGATACGACGCAAATATTGCGTATTTCACCCGTTAACCTACGCCTTATTAGCCCCCTTGGGTATCTTAATCCCTATACTTATGCTCGTTAACCAGAAAACCTCGGATTTCTATGTTAACATGTTTTGCAGGGGTTAATTGAGCTTTTGTAGGTATTTGGATGCTTAGTATGAAGTTCGGACGCTTTCCGGAAATGTTTCGTCGACTTTTGCAGCTTCGGGGGCATTTTAGTAATTTCAGCATTCGGGTTTGAATCCCGAGCTCTTCACGGAAGTTGAAGCCCTATGATTTCTCTTAGCGTGTCCGCCGACGGTGCATGATTCTGAGTTGTATCGAAAGAGTTATGACATTTTTAGGATGGTTTTTACTTCAAATTCACACTCAAGGTCACATTCAAGGGCATTTTAGTCATTTCATATTTTGGTTTTTTGGCCCAATGTCTTCTTGGATGTTGTAGTCCTCTGAGTTATCTTCGCGTAGCCTCCGACCGTGCCTCATTCCGAGCTATAACGAAGAAATGGCGGCATTTTTCGTAAAACAGGACAAAGCTGCAGAATTCAGACCTGTAGGTTGCGAATCGATTCGTCCCAAAACCGAATCGATTCGGAATTCTGCAGAATTGCAGATTCGAACTTCCCCTGTTTCCGAATCGATTCGAACCATTTTTGAATCGATTCGGGCCTCCAGATTTTTGGTTTTCTTCCCTTTTATTACAAGTTTGCCATGGGATATTTTGTATAAACCCAATTCTCTCTCATTTGAGACAAATATAATCAGATTTTAGCTTAGTTTAGGGTTTGGTTTTGGGAGCTTTTCTTCATTTCTCCTTGGGGTTATGCCCTTTTTGGGTTTTGTAAGTTTGTTTTCATTATCCATTCCATTAATATAGTTGTATTTCCTTAATTCTTGCTTTGTTAATTAGATTTACATGCTTTCATAATTAGGTTTACATGCTTTATTTATTGCTTTTATAGTTTACTTAGTTTATTAATGCTTAGCCCTTAGATAAATAGGGTCGGGATTGCATTTCCGCCATTTTTGGGTTCAGACCTCGAAATTTAGGGTTTCATGTAAAATTGCATTTAATTGAAACCTCGCGTATTAAAGTCGGATTATTATGCGTTTAACTTTCTTTGTCATGCAACGTTAGTGTTTATAGCGATTATCCGAATTTAATCCGCGTGTGACCATTTTTCGGTTAAATGTTTTATCTCGCAACTTTGGGTTAAATTCCTTCTTGTGTGATGTTTATGCTTAATTGAAAATGCTCGATTAAATTGCTTTCGAGCCTTAATTCTAATTAGTAGTTGTTTCGATCCGTTTGGTGGAATGCGATCCTGATCCTCGCTTTCCTTTAATTTATCGTTAACTTATTCTTTTCTTTTGTTACCACAATCACCCATCACCCTTTCTTATTTCTTTTACACCATTTTCATTCTTGAAGTTTTAAAACAATTAAAATCTAAAATTCAATCACTCCCTGTGGATTTCTTACGCTACCCGACTTACCGCTGTGCTTGGTTGTCAAGTGTGGTAGTAGCTTAGGTTTTCTTTGTATCGCGGCGGCGAAACACACAACGATTGTGTCCTCACACGAACACACTTTTTCCGCCCGGTCAGGACTCTTTCATCGCGGCACCAGTTCAAAGTTTGGTTCGGCATTCAACATCGACCCCAAATTTATAATAACTTTATGTTAGTTCGGAATGTCACATCGACCCTAACATAATTAATTTAGGTAATATTCTCTTAACCCAAACCTATTTATATAAATTTATTAGGTACACATCCGACCTAAAAATTATACTCGTACGTAATATATTTTACTTATATCTCCGTACCTATTAATTACAATTTATCTCACTATTGTATTTATTCGAGTATTCGTGTAACTCTAAGGGTCCTAGTTACCCCTCCCTTAATTCAATAGTTAAGTTAATTTTAACCTATTGGTATTTTCTTTTCGGAATTAAGTCTCTCTCTTTCCGTAATTAAATTAACCATCCCAACCCACAGCTAAGTCAATCGTTCTTTCGTCATTCCATTTCTCCAACATTCCTACTCAATCATTAGTGGGGGAACCTAATGGTACACCTACTGGAAATTTCAAAGTCCCCTCATAGGAAAAATATCATTTCTAAGGTTCCCATTAAGCAACGGCAATTAAAGAAATTTATACACAAATTCTCTATAGTTCAGACAGGGTCGATCGATCGAAGTAAAATGGTCGATCGATCGACTGCTCGATCGATCGACATCCAAGGGTCAATCGATCGATCAAGCAGTGACAGACCCAGTTCATCTTCTTCCTACGGGTTTCACCATAGTTATATTTCTAACTTTCATGATAAGCCATCATATTCACAACCAACAATTTCTAATCATTCCTACATGTTCTGGGATGATTACTAACGATTTAAAACAACAAAATCATTATAAATCTTGGCCAAATTCACTGAAAATCTCTCTAATATTCAAGAACCCTAAAAATGCATTCTTTATATTTTTCATCCAAATTCCAGATTTTCTTACGAATTTCTCATCAAGATTTCTATGATATAAACATACTTGGTAATTCAAAAACGTCCTACATGCAAATCCTTATCAATCATGGATTATTATCAATTGTTTGTTCCCAAGAATATCATAAAATCATGTTCTTCCTAAAGCTTAATCATGGGTATTATAACTCAATTATATTGCAAATAACCACTTGCATTATTATTTGTAGGGTCTGATTTCGTGGTTGTTGATGATGATTGATGATATAAATACTTCAATCCTCCTTCCCAACAATCTTTGTGGTGAAATCTTCCTAAGATGATCCCTCCTTCCTTCTTTTGCCTTAGCAATATGCCTCTCTCTCTCTTCTCTAATGGCTATGGTGTAACTCTAATTGCCTAACCCTAGCCACCACTCTTATAATCAGATTTAGGATTTCAAAATTCGTAGGTCTTCTTTCCCTAAAGAGACCAAAATGCACCCGAATGGTCCCGGTTTAGCCTGAAAATGACCCGACACTCAACTAGTACCCCCGGGTACACTATTTTGACTAATTCGACCCTTTCGGAATCAACCGTGGAATCTAAATTATCATTTGAGTATCGTAAATATTTTTCTACTCTCATCCTTAATTTTGCCGAGATACTTCCGGTACGTCCATATAGTCACTAGACCATATCTATCAACATTGAAAATTTCTACTCACCTTTAGTAAATTTTCTATAACACATATTCATCTTTATAAACATAATATCTATTTAAATTACTCTACTCACGTAATTTAAATCAAACATATTTAATCACATTAAATTACTCTACTCACGTAATTTAACTAAAGCGTATTTAAATCCCATTAAATTACTCTACTTACGTAATTTAAAATTAAGCAGAATTACGGGGTATTACATACTTCCCCCCTTACAAAAGGAATTTCATCCTCGAAATTAGAAAAATACCTGCTATGAATAATTCTGGATATTGTTCTCGCATATCCTCTTCCCGTTCCCAAGTGGACTCATCCATATTGTGATGTCCTCACTGTACTCGCACTAAGGGTACCACCTTGGATCTTAGTTTGCGCTCACTATAATCCAGGATAGCCACGGGTCTTTCTTCATACGAGATATCTGGCTACAAATCGATCTCCTCCAGTGGAATGTGCCAGAAGGCTCTCTCGCTCCTCTTGTATTTCTTCAGCGACGCCACATGGAACACATCATGTATTCGCTGAAGATGCTCACGGAATCCCAATCTGTAAGCTACCGGTCCCACTTTCTCAATGATAGGAAATGGCCCCACATATCTCGGTGCTAACTTCCCCTTTTTGCCAAACCTCGTAACCCCTTTCATAGGAGATACTCGAATTAACACCTGGTCTCCCACATCTAATTCCACATGTCTCCTGCCGACGTCAGCATAACTCTTCTGCCTATCCTGGGCTATTCGAATACGTCCTCGAATTAACTCTATTTTGGAGGAAGTCTCCTGTATCATCTTTGGCCCTAAAAGCCTGTTATCCCCCACCTATAACCAACAAGTGGGTGAACGACAAGGCCTCCCGTAAAGCGCCTCGAATGGAGCCATGCCAATAGTGAATTGGTAAGAGTTATTATACGCAAACTCCACCAAAGAAATATATGGCTCCCAATTCCCCCCAAAATCTAGAATACACATTCTCAGCATGTCCTCTAGCATCTGGTTTACTCTTTCCGTCTGGCCGTCCGTCTGTGGGTGATACGCCGTACTCAACCGCAAGTCGGTGCCCATGGACTCCTAAAAACTCTGCCAAAAGTGTGACACAAATATCTTATCTCGGTCTGACACAATATTAATAGGAACTCCGTGCAGCTTAACAATCTCTAAAATAAAAAGCTGCGCGTACCATATAGTATCATAATCCGTACGAACCGGTAAGAAATGTGCGACCTTAGTCAAACGATCCACTATCACCCATATGGAATCGTGCCCCTTCTGCGAGGTTGGTAACCCGGTAATAAAATCCATTGAGATACTCTCCCACTTCCACACGGGAATCTCTAGTGGTTGTAGCATCCCTGAAGGCCTCTGATGGTCAACTTTTATGAGTTGGCATGTAACACACTTTGAGACAAGTTCTGCTATATCTCGTTTCATACCTGACCACCAATATACCCGTCGCATATCCTGGTACATTTTGTCCCCACCTGGATGTACCGAGAATTTTGACCCGTGTGACTCTGTCATAACGGCATGCCTCAAATCATCATTTGTGGGTACTATCAGTCTACCGTTGAAACGTAGTCCACCCTCTGAACTGATGGAGTAGAACTCTGCCCCCTTGCCCAGTAACTGCCGTACTTTATCCTGACAAAATGGGTCTTCTGCCTGTGCTCTCACAATCCGCATAACGTTCTCGGAAGTGATAGCTAGAACTTCCATACATGCTCTCGCCATATCATCCTCGTGTCGAAGCTCACTCCACTTTGCCTTCCAAACTTCTGCTAACTCTCCGGTGGGTCTTCTTCTTAACGCATCTCCCACCACGTTAGCCTTACCAGGATGATACTGTATATCAAATTGGTAGTCCTTCACGAATTCAAGCCACCTTCTCTGCCTCATGTTCAGTTCCTTCTGAGTGAACAGATATTGCAATGACTTATGATCCGTGAATAGCGTGAACTACTCGCCCAAAAGATAGTGTCTCCAAATCCTCAATGCAAAAACAACCGCTGCCAACTCGAGGTCATGGGTGGGGTAATTCTTCTCATGTGGCTTAAGGTTTCGTGACGCATAAGCTATAGCCTTCTCCTCCTGCTGTAACACACCACCAAGTCCTTGTAAGGACGCATCAGTATAGACTCGGTATTCCACTCCGCTCTTAGGCAAGGTAAGAACGGGGGCTGATGTCAACTTGTCTTTCAACTCATCAAATGCTAACTGGCAACTATCACTCCATACGAAGGGAATTCCCTTCCGAGTCAGATTCGTCAACGGTCTGGCAATTTTTTAGAATCCCTTGATGAAGCGACGATAATAACCAGCTAATCCCAAGAAACTGCGAATTTCTGTCGGTGTCGTGGGCTGTCCCCACTCCCTCACCGCTGATACCTTACTCAGGTCAACATCAATGCCCCTGCTAGATACGACGTGGCCTAGGAACTGAACCTCCCGAAGCCAAAATCCACACTTCTCAAATTTGGCGTATAACTGATGGTTCCGCAATGTCTGTAGGACCAATCGTAAGTGTTCTGCGTGTTCCTCCTCCGTACGAGAGTAAATTAGAATATCGTCTATGAACACAATCACAAACTGATCCAAAAACTCCCTGAATACCCTGTTCATGAGATCCACGAATACTGCCGGCGCATTAGTTAGCCCAAAAGGCATCACTCTGAACTCGTATGACCCGTACCGCGACAGGAAAGTGGTTTTAGGTACATCCTCTTCACGAATGCGCAATTGGTGCTAACCCGATCTCAAATCGATCTTTGAGAAGTATGCAGCCCCTCTCAATTGATCAAACAAGTCGTCAATCCTCGGTAATGGATACTTATTACGTATCGTTACTTTGTTCAGCTCTCTGTAATCTACACACAGACGAAGTGAACCATCCCTTTTCTTCACAAATAGTACTGGCGCACCCCATGGCGATGTACTCCGTCGAATAAAACCCTATCCTAATAGTTGCTGAATTTTGCTCTCTCAGTTCTCGCATCTCCAAAGGATCCATGCGATATGGTGCTCTGGCAATCGGTCTCGTCCCCGGTGTTAGATCAATCACGAACTCTATCTCTCTGCTAGGTGGTAACCCTGGTATCTCCTGAAAGACATCCTCAAAATCCCTCACCACAGGGATTGAGTCCAGAGAAATGATAACCCCATGTGAGGTCTCCTCCTCAATATAATATAAATGATTTCTCGATCCTCCCTCGGGAAGTGGCATTGCCACAAGGAACATCTCCTGCCTCGGGATGGAGAACACGATGGTCCTCTCATAACAATCTACCAGTGCCCTATTATTTGCCAACCAATCCATGCCTAGGATGACGTCATATCCCTCCATATCCAGCACTAGAAGGTCCGCCGCTAGACTCAATCTCCCGACCATAATGTACACACCCTTACAAATCGAGTGTATAAGGGACCCACTACCCATCGGTGACTCCACACACATAAGATGAGTGTCTGCTATCTCTAAAAGGCCGGCTGCCCGTGCAAATCTAGTGGAAATAAACGAATGCGTCGCCCCTGTGTCAAACAAAATATTCCCCTCAAGCCCATGAATAGGAAACATACCCGCAACTGCCGGTGGTGCTGGTGGTGCCGGCTGAAATGGAATGTCACGGATGTTGAACACACGCCCGTACTGCATCTGCCCTGGCTGTGGGGCCTGTACTGCTGCTGGGGCTAATGGTGCCTGCTGCCCCTGTTGGGCACCCTGCTGTTGTGCCCGGTCTTATTGTGGACAATTTTTGCTCTTGTGACCCTGCTGACCACAAGTGAAGCACTGACCCTGAAACTGTCTTTGTCCTTGGCCCTGTTGGCCCTGACGTTGGCCCTGTCGCCCTTGGCCTTGTTGTCCCCCATTTTGATTACCCTGGCCCTGTCAACTCTGGAGGACTGGTTGCTGAGGACCCTGCTGGCCCTGTCGGTCGAAGCGATACTTCCCGTGCTTAAACTTCATAGCAGGGTTCCCCTGTTGGGAATCCTGCCCCAACTGACCCGCTGCCTGCTGCTGTGTTGCGCTGTTGCAACTACCTCCATCCACCATGCCCGGTTGGCTAGGCTCACCCCTCTTACTTCCCTTAGTATGAAAGCGGTGATCCTGATAGTGTAGTAGAGCGGCATTTATGACATCTGTGTAGGTTACCAATGCCGGATTACCAATTAAATGTTGTCTGATTCTCCAGGTTAGGCCCTCCATAAATTTGGACTTCTTCCTCTCCTCATTGCTCACCTCGTTTGGCACAAAATTGGACAAGCGGGTAAACTCCTCCTCGTAGTCAGCAACTGAGCGATCACCCTGAACCACTTTGCTGAACTTCTTTCTCATCTCAGACTCTACTGCTGGAGGGAAATACTTGAGGTCAAACCGCACCCAAACCTCAGAAATAGTCAAAGTATCTCTCTCCTCAGTGGTGGTAACTAACTCCCACCACTGTAGGGCCGCTCCTGACAGACGGAAAGTGGCTAGCATCTGTTCCTGTACTCCGGTGCACTCTAGCATGCGCAAGTGGCGCTGGATATTCTTCTTCCAGTTGCACGCTTCCACTATATCAGTACTGCCCTGAAACTCGGGTGGGTGCCTGTTCTGAAATGTCTCCCTGACTCGTTGCCAAGTGGATGGTCCTGCCGGAACTTGCACTACCGGTGTCACAGGGGGAGGTACTTGGGGCTGAGGAAAGTGGGATGCCATTGCCCTCATCGCTGTCTCAACTGCCTGGCCCACTATCACTGCAACCTGAGTAGTGGATATTAGCTCGGGTGGGGGTGGGGGTATCGGTACCTGTGGCTCCTGATGAGCCTCCCTCACCTCCTCTCTGGCTTCAGCCCTCTCTGCTCTCAGTCTCCTTGGCGGCATCTGAAATAAGATACAAATGGTATAAGTACACAGTTTATACAAAATTTTAAGGGCAGAAGTACGATAACGCAACAGTGGGAATTTTTAATCAACAATCCTAATAGTAGGGCTCTAATACAAAAAAACGTAACGCTGAATCGTAGTAAGCCGTACAGATCCTATGGACACTAGAACCTGATGCTCTGTACCATCTGTGACACCCCGCCTAATTAAACCTTGGGTGATCAAGCCTTATTTTAATATAAACAGGTTTCTTTAATGGTTCATTCTTAGCATCACTGCCGAACGCCTTTTAAAAAATTACTAACCACCTAAATGAAATTAAAACGGGTGCCAAATTTTATCTTTCTTAAACAACAAATATTCCAAACCACACATTACCAATACTAGATATGAATACGCAGTATGCAAAAATAATCTGAAAGCAATTAAAGTCTTTCCGTAAACCACGGCCCAAAAAGACAACTATAAATCTATAACTAGAATAAACTGTAAAAGTAAAGGTGGAACGACATGTTCCAACTAGGAATACTAAAACTGAGATCCTGCACTAGAACTGAAAAAGAGGAAGCGTCTAAACAATCCCTGCAACCTCCACACTGGCTGCAGCTCCCAAATCTCTGACATGAAATCAAGTTGGGTGTCCCTGTGGCTGGGCACCTAAAAGGTTTTTAAAATTTTACATAGCAAGAGTTAGTACTCAAAACATTTGAAAATATTTTGCAAGCAGTTATTACAATTAAGTTATTGATTACACATATTAAGGTTTCGCACACTCCCTTGAACTTCCTCACCTCTCTTACGTGGTACGTAACTATCAAGGGTACTTAGTCTACCTAGTTATACTTCCCATAACCGTAGTTAACTCATTCATTGTTCGTCGTCCTTATTCTTGTAATAATTTCATCATGCTAAAAATTATTACTAAGACATTTACATATCATTTCATTGTCTACTATTCTCAATTTGTAGATTATGCACATAGAAACATTTTATCCCACAACAATGTATTTAATATTAGTTACTACTAATATATCCTTTTATTACACACAAAGGACCCTTGGCTCGGAATAATTCATCGACTCCAAGTGAAAGTTGGTTCAGAATGATCCATCGACCCCAACTACCTACAAATATAAATATATACACATATTCTGGTTCCGGACTCTTTCATCGCGGTACCAGTTCAAAGTTTGTTTCGACATTCAACATCGACCCCAAATTTATAATAACTTTATGTTAGTTTGGAATGTCACATCGACCCTAACATAATTAATTTAGGTAATATTCTCTTAACCCAAACCTATTTATATAAATTTAGTAGGTACACATCCGACCTAAAAATTATACTCGTACGTAATATATTTTACTTATATTCTCCGTACTGATTAATTACAATTTATCTCACTATTGTATTATTCGAGTATTCGTGTAACTCTAAGGGTCCTAGTTACCCCTCCCTTAATTCAGTAGTTAAGTTAATTTTAACCTACTGGTATTTTCTTTCCGAAATTAAGTCTCACTCTTTCCGTAACTAAATTAACCATCCCAACCCACGGCTAATTCAATCGTTCTTTCGTCATTCCATTTCTCCAACATTCCTACTCAATCATTAGTGGGGGAACCTAATGGTACACCTACTGTAAATTTCAAAGTCCCCTCATAGGAAAAATATCATTTCTAAGGTTCCCATTAAGCAACGGCAATTAAAGAAATTTATACACAAACTCTCTATAGTTCAGACAGGGTCGATCGATCGAATTAAAATGGTCGATCGATCGACTGCTCGATCGATCGACATCCAAGGGCCGATCGATCGATCAAGCAGTGACAGACCCAGTTCATCTTCTTCCTACGGGTTTCACCATTTTTATATCTCTAACTTTCATGATAAGCCATCATATTCACAACCAACAATTTCTAATCGTTCCTACATGTTCTGGGATGATTACTAATGATTTAAAACAACAAAATCATTATAAATCTTGGCCAAATTCACTGAAAATCTCTCTAATATTCAAGAACCCTAAAAATGCATTCTTTATATTTTTCATCCAAATTCCAGATTTTCTTATGAATTTCTCATCAAGATTTCTATGATATAAACATACTTGGTAATTCAAAAACTTCCTACATGCAAATCCTTATCAATCATGGATTATTATCAATTGTTTGTTCCCAAGAATATCATAAAATCATGTTCTTCCTAAAGGTTAATCATGGGTATTATAACTCAATTATATTGCAAATAACCACTTGCCTTATTATTTGTAGGGTCTGATTTCATGGTTGTTGATGATGATTGATGATATAGATACTTCAATCCTCCTTCCCAACAATCTTTGTGGTGAAATCTTCCTAAGATGATCCCTCCTTCCTTCTTTTGCCTTAGCAATATGCCTCTCTCTCTCTTCTCTAATGGCTATGGTGTAACTATAATTGCCTAACCCTAGCCACCACTCTTATAATCAGATTTAGGGTTTCAAAATTCGTAAGTCTTCTTTCCCATAATTGTAAAGAGACCAAAATTCCCCTGAATGGTCCCGGTTTAGCCTGAAAATGACCCGGCACTCAACTAGTACCCCCGGGTACACTATTTTGACTAATTCGACCCTTTCGGAATCAACCGTGGACTCTAAATTATCATTTGAGTCTCATAAATATTTTTCTACTCTCATCCTTAATTTTGTCGAGATACTTCCGGTACGTCCATATAGTCACTAGACCGTACCTATCAACATTGAAAATTTCTACTCACCTTTAGTAAATTTTCTATAACACATATTCATCTTTATAAACATAATATCTATTTAAATTACTCTACTCACATAATTTAAATCAAACATATTTAATCACATTAAATTACTCTACTCACGTAATTTAACTAAAGCGTATTTAAATCCCATTAAATTACTCTACTTACGTAATTTAAAATTAAGCAGAATTACGGGGTATTACCATAGTATGAGTTGTTGTTTCATTTTAGTATTTCAATTGTATCCATGAATTTTTTTTTTCATAGGTGGTTCCAGTTGTATTTTTATTTCCGTTGAGACTTTTGTACAAAGGATATTTATTATAGTGGATTCAGTTTTATTATTCTATCTCAGTTTAGTCGTGATCATCTTCGTTCATTATAATTATTTGTTGTGGATGGTTTTTATTTACTATCATATTTATTTATCATTGATGATGAGTTACATAAATTGATTAAAGATACTTATCTTCGGAGTGTTAACTTGATCAACTACACCGAATAAAGGGACATTATAACATCCCAAGCCCCCCCATATATAAAATTCCCATCACACTTCCCTCAGTGCACCGTGGACTCTAAATCACCTCTCTTTTCAATTATCCTCCCATTACACCATGGCCCCAAGACAATACAACCACAATAACAAGTCACGATAGGATTTTCCCCTCATCGTCATATTACAATTACTTAATAGCCATATTAAAATTAGCTTAATAGCCCAACGGGTCCATGACATTGCAAATGAGATAAGAGACTAGATTTTAGCCCGAAAGCACACCCCGTTTAGTGAGTGGTTTTGCTAAAGGATGCCTTAGTATCATCCAACAATAATAATACTAATCTCACAAAACAACAAATTTATCATAATCTCCACAAATTAGGTAATTATTATTCTACCCAATTCTATAACTCAACACACGTGTAATATAATTTAAATACGATTTCCCATCTGTTCGACATGAAAACAATATCACACAATCATGCACACAATAAGAATAATATATACAAGTATGGAATATACCATGCAACATATAACATGAAATATATGTATACAAACAAGGGTGAACATGTATAGTACAAAAAATAACCGCTAAGGAAAAGCCCTGCCTTAAATGAATACAAATCCATGTAAAGTAATATTTCTAAAATTCAAAAATCAATCTCGAATCCGTAATCTAAGCGAAAAACTGAGCAACTTTCATGTTTAGGTCATCTTCAAACTCTAAGCACAAGGCCTCCATAATAGGGTTTAAAGATAACAAACAATGGTGGTTTTAGGGTTTCTGATAAAGGGTGTTGTAAGTGTTTGATTTAATTCTGGTATGCATGTGAAATAAGGATTATGGGTCAGTGTATAAGAATAAAGGTTCAAAGTCCTGAAGAACAATAAAATCAAAACTCCATTGAAATCCCAAGCAAAATAAAAATCGCCACAATGGTTTGCAAAATCGCGAGTTCCTATCTCTCCTTCCACCCATTATTCTATTTCTATTCTCCTTCTCCTAAAATCATACTCTCCCAATCCCACTAGGATATCTCCAGCTCAAAACTAGCCCACATATAACTTTCCCTAACTTGTATCCCAAGCAAAACCAAAAGATATAAATGTCCCTGGCCTTTCAACTAAAACTGCAAAACAATATAAATCTGAACAAATCTAAATACATGAAAAAATACAGAAAAATGTGCAAATAATTCTCATAAACCGATGCCGAAAATACGAGGTACTATATGCTAATGCATTATTTAACTTAACCCCTACTTTCATAATCCCTTTGACATAACCCCCCATTTTATGACAGAAGTCTAACACTATTAAAAAATTCATAATTTGTAATTAGACATTACCCTACAATATTTTTAGACGAAAATGTTGCTAATTGAAAATCAAACCTTATAACCAAACACCCCTTTTCTTCCCCACTAAACAAATTCTAAATCTAACACTATACCCAACTTCCTCTCTCTTAATAAAAACCCAAACCCAAAATAAATGATAATTTTTTAAAGCATTACAATATAATATATTTGATTCTTGAAATTAGATAAATCATATCCTTCGAGTTCTTGGACTTGTGTCTTGGTGGTATCTTTTCTTTCTGGGTGGCTTGTCATCCGCGTTTTGATGATTCGGAGAAGCACCATCCAGATTATCAATTTTAGATCTGATATCATGCTCCTCCTCTCGGCTTCTTCGACCGACATTAGAATCATAATGTTCAGGCACTTAGGTCATCTCACATTGACCGTCTAGATTGCACTAAAAAACTCATCATCATATGAATCAGTTAAAAGTTTATCAAACTCTTAAAAAATATTTTATGCATAAAAAATCATCATCATATGCTTCAAAAAGATTTTCTCATATATTTTGTGTTTGGGTTTGTTAATGTATAAAAAATGTATTGATTCCAATTTTATAATCACAGATAAATATTATGGAAATGACTCAAACCACACACACAAAAGATGGAGATTTTAGAGTGGTTCTACTATAAATTAGTAGGTCCAATATTGTTGTTATTCAATAAGGTTTAAAGCAGCTTAGTAAGATAAGCATATGTATGATTCAACTTGTCCCTTTAGCTAAGGGATTAGTTTGTATTTATAGGGGTGTGAAACCCAAAAGATAGAATGCCTTTATATTGCTAAGCATTTACATCGTATACAATAAGTAAAACTCTTAAAATTCATATTTGATTGGTATCTCATCCAAATAACTATTGATGTTCCACTAGGTTGGTCTTCTTATGCTGCTCAGCCTTCCTGCTGAATAAGTGTTTTTGTGGTCGATCAAGTAAGATGATCGGCCATGTTGGATGACAGGTGTGCCTTCTTCATTGGTCCATGTGGGAACAAAATTTTTGCATACAATAAAATATCCAGTGCTTTATGCTTGATGTTTATATGAAAGTATGGAGTATTTTACCCAGTAAGTTGCTCAATGTACTATTTGAGTGTTTGGTAGGCATCCGACTTCCTCTACTTGTAGAATATTCATCAACATCGCTTAAGAATGGAATTCTTGTAAATAACCCAAAGTTTAACGAACTGCTAAAGGGAGTATTGATATTTTCCCGTCTTTGGAGTTGTGCAACCGTCAGAATGTCAATCGTTGGTATAGTTAATCATTTTTTAAACTTTTTCGAGGTAAGCTATAAAAAATGAAGCTTGTATCAGTTTTTGTACCACAACTCTTTCAAATCTTAAACTTTTATGTGTTTCCAATCTTTCTTTCTGCTCCCATTTTCAGGGTTATTGCTTCTGCAATCGTTTCCTCTAAGCCTTCTTTCCTCTTATTTGATTTTTTTCTCTATTTAATTATGGATTACATTGTTCATGGGGATTCTTTAGAAGACTTTAGGAAGGAAAGAGGAATCCCTGACTTGGTAGATTTTGAGATGCATATTCCTCCAGTAGACATTTTTTCGTTGACGAAAAGTCATTGGATTACATCTTTATTTATAGCTGAATGTGGCATTACTCCCCCCCACCCCCCCCACCCCCACCCCCCAATCATTTTTTTTTCTTGAGTTTTTTCAACACTTTGATGTTGTCCCTACTAGGGGTGGCCCCCAAGATGTGGATAATAGTGAATGAGATTCATAGGCTTAACCAAATCAATGGGACCCATATTGGTATTCCTAAGTTAATGTTCTGCTATAAAAGGGTTACCACTGACAATATACTTACTATTTGAAAACCATGTTTGCTAATAGGGCCTTAATAGTCAATTTTCCAGATTCTAATAAGGACTATTTTGCCTACGGTGTAGTGGTCAAGAACTGGCAACATGCTCCTCTTCAAAATAGGGAGGAGTATAATGGCCTCAGGTGTCCTAAAATAGGGAAAGGCATAGGTTGTAATTTTTTTTCCTTTTTATGCAGATTACCTATTTGATGATATGTTAACTAACCTTCTTTTCTCCTTTTTATATGGTGGAGAGTAAGAAAAAGTGCCCAAAGGAGAAGGATAATAGACTTAAGGAGCTTAAATTTTTATGGATCATTCATCAGAGAATTGGTGAAGAACATACAAGAGCTGCCTCATATTGGCTGAATTACAGGAGTTCGGTTACTTAATTCATTGCCTGACCCACTATTACATCACCTTCTTCCCCCGACAATTTGGAGGAAGAACCAATTCCCACTTCTTCGGATGAAGAGTCTGCTGGAGTTGAGAAGAATTTTGGTGCTTCCTCTTCTTTTGAATATTTGGACATTTATGATATTCCTACTTCCTCATTAACTAGTATGGATAATAGAAAGATTCCCAATTTGATGCAGGGGCACCCTAAGAAGGCCACATAGAAGACTGCTAAAGATATTGATACCTAATAGTCCAAGCTGATCGATAAGGTGTCTAAGGTTATTGAGAAGATATCTCAGGTCATTGGTGCTGAGGAAATTGAATTTATTTCACCTCAATACAAGAGGTTGAAAAAAGGTTTGCCTGAAAAATAGGCTCAAAAAACTATTACCGATCAGCAGGAGTTAGTTAAGAAGCTTGAGGCTGATTTGGAGGTTGTTGGGTCATCTTCTATGGTTGTCAACTCTGGTCTAGCCAAAGGGTTGATAAAAGTTAGGACTCTTCCAGCTAATAGGGAAGTTGTTGTTCCCATGCCCCAATTAAGATTGATAGAGAGCTTGCCAGAGTCTGGCTTTGTTAACCCTTTTCCCTTCATTATTTGTCTTCACTATTTTATTTTCTCCTCTTGTAATGTGATATGTTTCCTTTTGCAGTTTTTAGTGGATTTTAAACAACTGATGGAGAGGGATGATCAATTGCATTCTTCCTCAGGTGAAGTTGAAAAGGCATTTGAAGGTCTAAGGATATCTTTAGAAGCTTCCCAACAAGCTTTTGAGACAAAGCAAAAAGCTTGGGAAAAAGAGTTAAGGAAAGCTAGTAAGAGGATATATTTGGTTTAAGGAAAATAACCTCTATCAAGAAATAAGTTAAGACTCTTGAGGCTACTTTGAAGGTGGTTGAGGACCTCCTGTTAGGGAATCAAGCCATTCTCACACCTTCTGAGGATAAGGTAGTAGGGTTGACTGCTGATCTTACTGCAGAGAAGGAGAAAATAAGGGAAACCTCCTTTGATAAGGGCTAGGAAAAATCACTGTTGGCTTCTTCTGCACAGAGTGAGTATGTCAAGAAAAAATCTTTTATGGATGGTTGGTCAGATGCACTCAAGGAAGTCATCACATCCAAAAACTCAGAGTTATTTCAGAGGCATGATCCGAGCACTTCTTCACACTTAGAGGAACAGTTTGATGATGAAAAAGGCTTAGTGGAATCTTCTGTAGCACCTGTTGAGTTTACCTTTTTCCCAACTTTCTAATCTGACCTGCCTCCTGGACAAGTTCATCCTCAAGACAAGGATAAGGTCTAGTTATTTTTTAGTCTTATAACTTGTTTGAATCCATGAAGTTTTATTTCCTTCTTTATTTGACACTCTTGAATTGCTTCCTCAAATCATATATACATATTGTTATTTGTGATCATCCAGTTTAATGCTAAGAAAAAGGCTATAATTTTAGTTGAGTTTGACCTGCTTAGGCAAAGTAAGAACCTTATAAAATATGGTCATGTTCCCCTGACTAAAGAAGACTTAATTGGGTTGCTCGACCCAAATATATCCGACCAAGTCAATGAGTCATATGTTCATCTCCATTACTTGTGGGATAGGGTTGTTGCTAATAATGTTGTATATTATGAAATGATAGAAAACTACAAGATGATCACAATCTGTCCAAAGCTTTACTTCATGTTGATTATGAAGCTAAATATATGGATTTGAGTGAAGGATGGGGTTTTGACAAAAAGTCACAAGACATCACTTTTCCTTTGACCAAGAAGGAATTATCTTTAAAGAAGGATATGGAGAATGCCCAGGAAATTGCTGCTATTTTAGAGAAGGAAAATAATGCCTTGTGGAATGAGCTTGATAGTTTAAAGAAATCATCTACTAGTGGTCCTAATGAAGGTGTTTCCTTTTTAGAGACTGAAAATGTAAGATTGTTAGAGGAACTTAAAGCACTGCATCAGAAAACCAAACCTAAACTTCAACAGTTAATGAAGAAATAACTAAGAAAATGTTGGCCGACCAAGCTGTCGAGTTGAAAGCAAAGAATACTGTTATTACCAACTTATCTACCCAGCTGGAAGCCAAAGATACAGTTATTGCTGACCATGCATCTCTATTGACTACCAAAGATAATTTCATTAAGAAACTTCAAAACTAGGTAAAGGGTTGAACTTTTAATTCCATAAATAACCTAGGGATGTATGTATGGAGAGAGGTTGACCTCCATTCAAATTGGACACAACAAGGATCCCCTGATGCCATTCCTCAATCTCTAATTACTAAGTATCTAGGGGATTATGGTCTTCATCGTGAGAATTAAATAGTCCTTTCTACTCATTAGATTGACAGGCCGAGCAGTAGTAATAGGCAAATGTTAAGAGATTTAAACCATATAAACTCTTGAGAATGCACTTGAAATCCCTTTTGTGTGTGGTTTAGTGAAAGAGAACTTTTTAAAATTTCTCAAATTTTATTATGCACCAAATATGAGAGTTAATCAATTTCATCTTCTTAAACACTAAACATGCATTTAAGCTATCCAAAGCATTAAATAAATAAAGCATGTAGGTAAAAGCACAGTTTCAGGAAAAAAAACTTTCGGGTAAATACCTTTATGTCACTGTATAATGCAAATTGCAACTTTCAATTACACAAGGAATTCTGCAATGAATTTATTGCAACAAAATCACATAGGCCGCAACCTAACCCAGCAATGGACTCCCGCAATAACCCACAAGAACCGTAACTCTCTTTAGCAATGGACACCCTCAAGTATCCCCAATTGACCGCAGTCATCAGTAAGAAGATCCCGCAAGAACTATCAAATCAGTAGTAGAGTCTCCTCTACAAGAGAAGCTTCGAGAAAAAGTTTTTTGGGTTCCAAATTGATTCACCAAAGTATATGGGATGATTTTGTGAATTAAAAATAAAATTTTATGCACTAAAAGTGAAGACTAAAAGTTCTGCAGATCTGCGTTTTCGTGTATCAAGAGTCCTAATGCAAAACGTCTCCACGTTAGGTATTTATAGCACAATAAAAATCTTGAGGCGGTATTGATTGTTCAAACGACTTGTAACTACTTCAAAAATCTTGAGGCAGCGTTGGTCGTTCGAACGACTTCAATGTTGTTCAATGTGATTTGAACAACTTTGTATGTCGTTGGAAGCCACTTCTAATGACCTTACAAACGACAATTAAAAATAAAAAATAGTATGCAGTCATTTAAGGCATTTATCTAACAACCCTTCAAATGACATTGCCTGCCATTAGAAGCAGTTGTTTAAATGACTTAAGAACGTCCTTTGAACGACAATGCTATGTCGTTTGAATGACATAAACGAAAAATATTTTTTTTTTATAAAAGCTCGCCTATAGGTCTTGAAAAGTTAATTTTAATTTAGAGAATCACCTCAGTTTGATAAAAACATTTTTGAAAACTTATCCCAATACTTATCGTAAAACAAATTCCAACCTTAAACACATCCTTACCAAAATCCATCTCATAGATGTCCGTTGTTGAAGAAACTTGATATTCGAATCCGTCGTCTTGAACAAATGATTGTGGTCTTCCTTCGACGGTTGTAGCGGTATACGACATGCTAAATGTAATACAGACTATGGAAAATATGTCCTTACAAATCTTCCCCTATGTCTATGCCAGTATAAAATAAATAAAAAAAATCGAATTATCAATCTAAATGTCCTATAGAAATCTAATACCCTCCCATGAACCTAAAAGTTAAAAGGTACTAAAAATGCAAGTCTTCAAATTTTCTTCAAAATCTTCAACCTTGAAATCTTTAAATCTCTTTGCTTTCCTTGCGCTTCTTTTTGTGTGCATTCCAAATAATCATACAAGTACTACACACAATAAACAAAGAAAATACCTTCGTGAAATGAGATAAACATAAATTAATGATCAATCCAATCAACAGAATCTCAAATCTCCCCCATAATTCAAAATCTCACTCCCCCATAATTCATAATTAGTTCTCCCCCTTTTTATTTGTCAGGAATAGACAAGAAAAAGAATAAACCAAAGAAATACGATGTTTCATGACAAGCGTAAAAAACATAGAGCAAAAAAAATCAACTACGCTCATGCAAGGATAAACTCAAAAGCTTCCACCAACTATTTTTTATTTTTCAAACTTTTTAAAACAAAAATAATTTACAAAAAGATCACACACCATGAATTTACACTAAGATAACCAAAAAGTGGAAATGGAATGAATGGGTGTAAATAAATTCGATAGGAAGATCAATGCAATTAAACATAACATATGTGCAGGATGAATATGGTTACTCCTAATGAATGAACTCAAAATCGTCCTTAGGTGTCAAAAAATGTTGAATGTAAATGACATCGACTCAATCAATTAAAACGTCAAAGTTTTAAATGATTTCCACATCAATAATGTCTAAAACTATGTAATGATTTTTTAAAACTTTATCGGGACGTTCAAACCCGTTGATTTATTTCCATCCAAAATCCCTCATAAATAATAAATCTTTTATTTTTCAATTGAGGTGATCTAAACTACTTGGCCCCTTTTTGGCATATTTATCTTTTTATTGCCTTAATTTTTTTGGGGCTCTTTTCCAACGATGACTTTCACGACGAAGTTATTATCTTCTCACATTCTTTTTCCATGTTCACTCATCATTTTTTCATATCAAACAAATTCCTCATGGGCAACGATTCTTACATGCACTACTTTTGTTATCAAGTTTTATCGAATTTGGTTCATTTTAAAGAAAGGATTGAGATGAAAACACTTCGACCAACATGCAATAGACAAGCATAATGATCAAACAAATCTGTGCAAGTGTGCATTAAAGGAAATTATGAGTCAAACATGTTGGTAGTAATAACTAGAAACATTTGAATTACAAATCAGAAAATGAAATGATGATGCGTCTCAAATCACTATAAAATAGTCACATAGAAATGGAATAGTGTAGTGACTTTGTCCTCCTAAATATCCATTCACAAACAGTGTAAATAAAATACACCTTTTTGTCTTTTTCAAAAAATTTATCAAAATAAAATCTTTTTGGCTTTTCCATTTTTTCTTAAAACAAGTAAAAAAATCTTTTTGTATTTTCCAAAAATTTCCAAAAACAAAAATATTTTTGGGTTTTTCAAAAAGTATATCAAAATGGAAAATAAATACAAAGGATACACATCATAACACAATCAAAAATATATATCACGAAGTGCGACTAATGTATGACAAACAACCAACACGATCATCTGAAAGATTTAACATGGAAGTATCACGTGCAAGCACACGAGAGTCGTGAAGGATAATCCCTAAAGCCTCTAAATCCAATTTCCTAAACCAAATAGATATGTAATGATGCACCAGGATTTTGGGAACCATAGTGACTCTATTCTTAACCTTCATAGGAGAATTCAAAAGTTGTAATATAAACGCCTAAGATGACCTTGCTTACCGCAATGTGTGCAAGTGTGAATATGGAGGTGAATGTTACCTAAAGGTGGTCCTCTTCTATCCTTCCTAGGTGTGCCTCTCCTAAACTCCCTAGATGGCTCTCTCCTTATGTTCCTAGGTGGCTCTCTTTTAATGTTCTTAGGTTTCTCTCTCGCATGCATGGTTTTGGCTTTTGGAATGGGTGCAACATGATTATTAAAGCCAATACCACACTTATCATCCTTGATTTGGATGGTTCCTAACGTCTTATCTCTCTTTTTCGACCTAGCCTCCAAATCAAACATTAACTTACTCGAGTCTCTTAACTTCTCCTCAAGTTGTTATATCCTCGAGTCAAGTAAACTCCTAGACTCCTCAAATTGTAAAAGCTCCTTTTTTATAACCTCTACTAAACCTCGAAGACTATCTCTCTAACCCTTAACATATTCTAGCTTATCCCTAAGAGTCTTCTCACGTGCCCTAAGATCCTAATTAATGCATCATTATTATTCTCTAGGGCACGTTCTTTCTATAATACCCCGTATTTTTAATGATTTTTAAAGTGGGATTAATTAGATTTAATTGTGATATAATTGGAAATTAATCTGCATTTAAATATTACTCGAGAATAAAGTAATATGTGATTTATGTTACTTAGTGATTAAAGTATATACAATTGATTATGACTTTATAAAATTGTCATTATGTGTACGAAAATTATGGGAATTTTGTTGGGACGCACATTTGAGTCGTGTCGGGATTATTTTTAATAAAATAAAAGTAAAATATCACTATGTCATCCTAATAGTCGTTTTGACCGCACCAAAGTGTTCGGAGGGGTTTAAATAGTCTAAAAAGTCTACTTGGGTGTTTGTTTTTGGTCTCGGTGCACTTTGGAACCGAAAAGACACCCCAGAGGGGCATTTTGGTCATTTTACAAGGGAGGTGAATAGTATGCACAAATTTGGGAGATTGTTTATAAGTCTAATTAGATTATTGATTCAATCTACAAACTTAGAGAGAAAGAAATTGAGAGAGAGTGAAGAGTTTCTCTAGGGAAAGGGAAGAGTCATTATTGGAGAAGAAGAGACTTTTCTAGGAAACCAAAGGACAACCACCTTGAACCACCAAGAGCCACCACCACCACTGTCGAAAGTTGACTGAAAAAAGAGAGTACCACTAGTAGAGTATCATCCCCAACGGATCAAACCTACAATCGAACTGCAAGTGATTAATTATTGAGAATTTAGCTTGCATATTGTCCATGTTAGGTTGTTTAGAAAATTCTGAAAAGATGCATAATCAAAGATGAATTATGGTGATGTTAATTGAATTTTTGATAGGAGAATGATGTAGGATTAATTTTCTTTTGAGTATAGAATTTAACCCAGGAAATTTGGGAAGTATTGGTAAAGAAAATCTTAGTTTATCTGATGTCCTTAGAGAAATAATAAAATATTAGTTTTTGGAAATTATGAGGACTTTCATGTTTTGGAGACAAACTAGTTAGATGTTAATTCATTTCTGCAAAATAGAAATATGTAGGATTAATATCATGTTGTTGGTAGATATTAATCAATGAAATACACATCACATGTTGAAGAAATTATGAGAATTATTGGAGTGTTCTTGAAATATCATATGTTTAGTTTTCTGGAAAAATATGAGATAGATATATACTTTTAATCCAAACTCTTGGTGATTTTAGGTTGCTTAGATCAATAGGAATCATTTATATATGTTGCTATATCATGTGGTATGGATTATAAAAGATTTGGGACATTAAAATAGAAGTTTGATTGGTTAAAAGATGTGAAACCCACAGGATAAAAGTTGCAGAATCTGGGCTGATATCTGGGCGATCGATCGATCGACCCATGAAGCTCGATTAATCGACCCGTGACCATCGATCGATCGACCTTCCCATAATTGATGAACTTGTCCCTTTTTAATTCTTGATTTAATCCCAAAACTTTTAGAAATCTTTAGTGATTATTATTTGAATGTAATGGGACTTAGAGAAGGGCAGTAGTATATACCTAAGACCCAAAAAATATTATTTTGGGATTGTGAACTAGGGGAAATGAACGAGTGTTTAATTAAACGAGTTATTTTGGAGAATTATATTACATGGGGTTTAAATCGGAAAAATGATAATTTAAGGTTAGGACCAGTAGTAAGAGAGCCTTAAATTACCGGTATAACCTTAGGTATAATTGGGATTAACCTTAAGAGAAGGAATAAAGGGGTTAAGAGTGAATTAGGGATTATCGGGGAGTAAACTTGATTAAAGAAAATTTAATTCGTTGAAATTCAGGAGTCGTGATGACATCAAATTGTAGGACGTGATGTTTACCTACTAAATTTATTTGAGGATCAAATTATCACCATCGTGCGGGTGGATAAGTTCGAAAATATATACTTTGAGAATTAAAGTCATAATCGAAAATTTACTTAGGATATTCGGTATATAATTATACTACGTATGGGATTTATTATATGGGTTATGCATATGCCCTATGGTTATATATAGGTATAATGAATACCTATTATATATATATATATTGTAACAACCCAAGACTTTCGGAACAGTAATTTATTTATCTTGGGAGAAATAAATAATATTTTATTGGAGAATAATTAAAATTGGCAATTGAGGTCAAAATTTAGAGTTTTTAGAAAGTGTCTCGAATGGAAATTCTGAGGGTACCATTGTGTCCGGAACGGTCGAGAAAGTCGAAATGACTGTACTTGGGGTCTATTTAGGTTCCGGAATAAATTAGGACCGTTTGACTCGAATTAAAGTTACCGGGTCATTTAAAGTGTGTATTATCATTTAAAGATGTGTATCTTGGGTTTTAGGCTTAAAAAGCCTACGGGAGATTTATTCTCCAAAGAGAGAAAGAGAAAAAGAAAAGAAAGAAAGAGAGAAGAAGAAGAAGAAGAAGAAGAAGAAGAAGAAGAAGAAGAAGAAGAAGAAGAAGAAGAAGAAGAAAAGGAAGGAGAAGAGAGGGAGAAAGAGGATTTTCCTGCGGATTCAGACCCTACGAACCCGAGGCAAGTGATTAAACTTGCTAAATAATTGTTGTGTACCATCTATTGCATGATTTGTGGATTGATTTTTGGGATTTAGGTTTAGTTTTACAAAACCTAACTTTTGGGTATAATCTTAGATTTAATAGGTAGATCTTTGATTTGAGGATAGAAACTAGTTTATATGTATTCTAGGATGATTATTGATGTTATATTTGTGATTGGGTTGAAGAGAAATGGAGAGAAAACCATGAATATGGATTTTGGGTATTTTGGCTTACTTAAAAAGTAGCCATTTTCGAGCCCCCAGGTAGGCCGAATCGATTTGGCCCCCTAGCGGAATCGATTCTTAAATATGCAGGTCCCCAGATCTGAGTGACCGAATCGATTTGGACTCTAGCCGAATCGATTCGGCCTGAGACAGAATCCCAAGTCTGATGACCCGAATCGATTCGCCTTCTTGGCCGAATCGATTCGCTGGGCCGAATCGATTCGGAATAAGCCCGAATCGATTCGGAAATAGGGCTTTTGGAGGGATTGTTTTTCTAAAGAGAAATTCATCTCGTTTTGTTCGAGATTATTGATTGGGGATCTCTATAGGAGATATTTGGAGCAGGTTTTGGAGACTTTTTGCGAGTTTCCCCTAAAAGAAATTTTGGAGTCATATTGACTAAATTTGAGGAATACCAATTAGAGACTTTGGTATTTTCCTAAGTGGGGAAGCCCACTTTTATTTGAGGTTTGTTTGGTGATGACAACAACTTCCCGACTTGTAGATGAGGTTGACTTAGAGGTGCCGGATCTTAGGATCCAATCCAAATTGGGATAACTTTAATGGTTCATAAAATAAATTGAACCCTATAATGGATGGAGAATTATGAATGCTATTTGATGTGAATATGGATATATAAATATCCTTATTAATGATTGATTTGGGAGATATCTCATACAACGAAAAATGCTAATTGAGGTGCAATTGGATATAGAATATCCTTAACTTAATAGAATTGAAAGACAATTCATACTAGAAGCGACATGAGAGCTTCAAGCGAGAATTAGTATAGCATATACTAAGTGGAGTAAATGTGTGAGTATTGATGGATAGTTTATCAAAAGAGAGGGATATACTAAACAACGATTTTAATCTATTGCGCCTAAGAGCGTATAATGAAAATGTATATGATGTTGCAGGTATACCTTATATAATGGTATATCTTTATTATGTGGGATGTACGTATACCCTATATAATGGTGTATATACATGTTAAGCATACCCCCTCCTTGCTATCATTGGGAAGTTTCGTGCGTAGAGGGTGAGCATCCTGACAAATAACGCAAGGTGTGGATATTCCCCAGGTCATAGTCGTCCTTTGTGGTCAGCAAATGACATTTATATATATATATATATATATATATATATATATATATATATATTTATTTATTTATTTATTTTGGGGGTGAGAGGTCGGGGGTATGTGACGCTCTCACTTGCCGGTTAGGAACTATGACCGCGTCCCGGACGTTGTGTGCGTGAGTAGATCACGAGGTGGGTGTCGTTGAACCCCACCAGGTGGCCCCAGTTTGCTACGTATATGGGCTGCTGGAAGATGATAGCATGTGAGCCTGCGTCCTTCGAGTTATAGCTTGGTTGGATGGTTTTTATTGCTTGTGATTGTATTTGAGTGTCAAGGGCATAATGGACCTCAACGACCTACATTGCCAGGATTAGTTATCGGGGGGGTTCCTTGTTTGGATTTCGCATCGGCGAGACGTCCCACGCACGAACCGCAGTGTAATGTTGGAACTTGAGGATAAGTTTAGTCCTTAATGCTCATCATTATATATATATATATATATATATATATATATATATATATATATATATCCCCTATCCCGACAATCGACAGTGCCAGGAGTAGTGTAACGGGGGGGGTTCCTTGTTTGGATTTCGCTTCGGCGAGATGTCCCACGCATGAAACGTCGTGTACTATTGAGAATTGGGAATATTAATTAATTAATTAAAATTGGATAATAATCATTTGGGTTACATGCATCTTGCATTGAGGGCATAATGAGCCCCGAGGATTGATACGGTCAGGAGTAGTGTAACGGGGGGGTTCCTTGTTTGGATTTCGCTTCGGCAAGATGTCCCACGCATGAAACGCATTACCGTGTTGAGAATCGGGAGGAGTTTATTTCTTAACTCTTGATGCTAATAACTAATCTATAATAATTATATGTATAGTTTCATGCCTTATATGGGCATCACTAGAATAAATTCTGGTAATTGAGATTAATGGTGTATGTTGATGATGTGGACATGATTGGATCATGTAGCTTTATATGTTCAACAAATGAACATTATAAAGATAACTATAACAATTACATTAAAGATAATGTATATATCTTAAAGAATATAGTGATAATGTAGAATTGGGAGATAGGTTAGATGGTTTCACTTAAATACTTTATTTGGGTTTAAGTTAGAATCCTCTTACCTATTTAGAATCGTACATCCTTTTAGAGACACGTGCATACGCTTAGTGCACGCTTTAGATGAGAGGTGAGTTGAATTTTGATGGAGTGTTCGATTCCAACTAAATCATGTAATAATGCATTTATAGTTATTATGCATTTTAATACACTTGCTATAAACTATTTTTCAAACTCGGGTTCTGACCCGTTTATATTTTCCTCCTCCATGTATATATTGTATTACTTCAGGTGTTCCTCCGCAAGGACGCCTTGATATTCCTCCATTCAGGATTTGTGGAGCTGTGGCAGTAGCGGACTGTTGCGGCACTTTGCTTTAGTCGATTCCTATCTATTGTACATCTAGATTAGGATTCAATTGTATTGAGTTAGTATTCAAGTGTTGTAGATTAACACTTTCATATTTTATTTATCAGATTATTGTATTGTCTGTTGCCCGACAGCATATTCGGGTATTTCATTGTTGAGATTTTGTTGTACAATGTATTGTACTCTTTCATAATTGGAGCATGCGCAGCTCACTCATCATAGTTAGATGTATTTTGTTGGTTGTGTGCATTATTGGTTTTGTTGTTGTTGTTAAATAAAAGTTTAAAATTTTTGGCAATTCGCACTTAATGATTTTGGGTAGTTAGCCTTATATTATGGTGTTTAGTTGTTGATGTTGAGACTGTACCATCTGACATACCTGATTTATGTAGTATAGGGCTGGTCACCCGTTATTATTTGGAGCGGGTTGTCACAGGTGGTATCAGAGCATTAGGTTCTAGTGTCTTTAGGATCTGTGTACGTTACTACGATCTTCCGTAAGCATTCTTGATATAGAGCCTTATTGCTAGGACGGTTACATTCATACGTCCATATCTTTCTGTGAATCGAAAATATTTGAAATGCGTTTTGATACAATTGTTCTTGTTTCAGATGCCACCGAAAGGAGGTCGTTCAGTCAGGGCAAACAAAGGGTAACCCCAAATGCCACAAAGGAACATGACTAAGGATGATGTTGCCAATATTGTGGCACAAGCGGTCACTGCTACCGTTTCTACAATGGCTCAGCAATCTGCCGCTCGAGCAGCCCCACCCCATTTAGGATTGTCTTTACGGGAGAGAGTGAAGGAAGATTTTAGTAAGGGGCATCCTACCTAGTTTGCAGGGGGAGTTGATACGATGGCTGCAAGTCAATGGAAAAATATTATGCAGAGGCACCTTCGTATGGTTGAGTGTAGTGAGGTTCATAAATAATTTTTAGTCACCTTTAGGTTATCGGGTGCAACTCTTCAATAGTGGGAGTCTGTCACCACATCTGAACAGAGAGATACTCTACCTATAAAATAATTTTGGGAACTTTTTGATCGAAGGTATTTGTTTTCCCCTACTCAGGATATGGGGATTATTTTTCAAGGAAATAGAACGGTGGCGGAATATGAAGAAGATTTCTCTCTATGGGCGAGATTAGTACCTAATGAGGTAAATACAGAAGAGAAGCGTATATCGAAGTTTGTTCGAGGTTTAGATTGGAAAATCCAACTACATTTGTTAGAAAGTCCTAAGTTAATGACTTTCGTCGAGGTTGTGAATGCGGCACTATTAAAGTGTCATGAATATCATTTTCGTTCTCAAAAGAGTAAGACTTTGGAGATTCGAGTTCGTCAGGTAAGTTTGGCAAAGAGAGTGCCAGTAATGCGAGTGGGCAGAAAGGGTTTATGGGTAAGTGTTTCTTTTGTAAAGAAATAGGTCATAAAAAGAGAAATTGTCCTAAAAGAGGTAAAGGACCGCCATTTGATGAAATTTTGGAAGTTCAACCCCTACAACAGATTCGAGGTCGCTTTAGACCGGGGGACTACGTTTGGGAGCCCATTGATGAGGATGGGCAATCGGATTAGAGATGAACAAGGTAAGTTAATTTTCCTTTACAAATAGGATTATTAATATGTAAAGTTTTGGAAATATCGTATGGGAGATATATATGGATTTGCCTTATAAAAGGCTATATATTGAAATGATGTATGATGTGGTTGTTGATAAGAGTTTATATGTTGTGGATTGATGGGGCGCAGGTAAAATTTTAGCTCATGAATATGATAATATTTCTGAGCTACATGTTATATAGATGATGATTTATAAAGACCTTGTGTTGGACATAAGGAATTTTATATTATATTATAATATATAAACTGTTTTCAAAATAAAACTTTTTATCGGCGTTCGAGCCCTTGTAAAATGATTTCAAAAAAAAAAATTTCAAACTCTAGTCCGGATTTAACGAACTCTCAATCCCCGACATCGCCACACAGTAGTGTATTGGGAGGGTTCCTTGTTTGGATTTCGCTTTTGCGAGACATCCCCCGCACGAAATTGGCGATTGTCAGGAATTGAGAGGAGTTATTTCTTTGGACCATTCCAGTTTTTATTCTATTAAAATTTTAGTATTAATTATTGTTGGAATTGTGGAACTTTGGAGGCAAATAAAGCCTCATTATGATTGCTATGAGCACAAAGCTCAAATTTAAAGGGTGTATGGCCGCCCTTGTTGTGGAGATTGGTTTTATTTAATGCACAATTAACTTAAAATAAAATAAATTAAATTAATTTGTCGTGGGAGGTTAGATGTTTGGAGATAGGATTAGTGATGATGGGTAGATTAGAATTAGTTGAGCTTTGGAGAATTAGGCTTAGCTAAATTTCGAGGACGAAATTTTTGTAAGTGGGGAAGTTTAGAACAACCCAAGACTTCCGGAACAGTAATTTATTTATCTTGGGAGAAATAAATAATATTTTATTGTAGAATAATTAAAATTGGCAATTGAGGTCGAAATTTAGAGTTGTTAGAAAGTGTCTCGAATGGAAATTTGAGGGTACCATTGTGTCCGGAAGGGTCGAGAAAGTCAAAATGACTGTACTTGGGGTCTATTTAGGTTTCGGAATAAATTAGGACCGTTTGACTTGAATTAAAGTTACCGGGTCATTTAAAGTGTGTATTATCATTTAAAGATGTGTATCTTGGGTTTTAGGCTTAAAAAGCCTACTGGAGATTTATTCTCCAAAGAGAGAAAGAGAAAAAGAAAAGAAAGAAAGAGAGAAGAAGAAGAAGAAGAAGAAAAGGAAGGAGAAGAGAGGGAGAAAGAGGATTTTCCCGCGGATTCAGACCCTACGAACCCGAGGCAAGTGATTAAACTTGCTAAATAATTGTTGTGTACCATCTATTGCATGATTTGTGGATTGATTTTTGGGATTTAGGTTTAGTTTTACAAAACCCAACTTTTGGGTATAATCTTAGATTTAATAGGTAGATCTTTGATTTGAGGATAGAAACTAGTTTATATGTATTCTAGGATGATTATTGATGTTATATTTGTGATTGGGTTGAAGAGAAATGGAGAGAAAACCATGAATATGGATTTTGGGTATTTTGGCTTACTTAAAAAGTAGCCATTTTCGAGCCTCCAGGTAGGCCGAATCAATTCGCCCCCTAGCCGAATCGATTCGGAAATATGCAGGTGCCCAGGTCTTAGTGACCGAATCGATTCGGACTCTAGCTGAATCGATTCGGCCTGAGATATAATCCCAGGTCTGATGACCCGAATCGATTCGCCTTCCTGGCCGAATCGATTCGCTGGGCCGATCGATTCGGAATAAGCCTGAATCGATTCGGAAACAGGGCTTTTGGAGGGATTGTTTTTCTAAAGAGAAATTCATCCCGTTTTGTTTGAGGTTATTGATTGGGGATCTCTATAGGAGATATTTGGAGCAGGTTTTGGAGACTTTTAGTGAGTTTCCCCTAAAAGAAATTTTGGAGTCATATTGACTAAATTTGAGGAATACCAATTAGAGACTTTGGTATTTTCCTAAGTGGAGAAGCCCACTTTTATTTGAGGTTTGTTTGGTGATGACAACAACTTCCCGACTTGTAGATGAGGTTGACTTAGAGGTGCCGGATCTTAGGATCCAATCCAAATTGGGATAACTTTAATGGTTCATAAAATAAATTGAACCCTATAATGGATGGAGAATTATGAATGCTATTTGATGTGCATATGGATATAGAAATATCCTTATTAATGATTGATTTGGGAGATATCTCATACAACGAGAAATGCTAATTGAGGTGTAATAGGATATAGAATATCCTTAACTTAATAGAATTGAAAGACAATTCATACTAGAAGCGACATGAGAGCTTCAAGCGAGAATTAGTATAGCATATACTAAGTGGGGTAAATGTGTGAGTATTGACGGATAGTGTATCAAAAGAGAGGGATATATTAAACAACGATGTTAATCTATTGCGCCTAAGAGCGTATAATGAAAATGTATATGATGTTGCAGGTATACCTTATATAATGGTATATCTTTATTATGTGGGATGTATGTATAC
The DNA here is from genome assembly GCA_949130495.1 of Sambucus nigra. NCBI lineage: Eukaryota > Viridiplantae > Streptophyta > Magnoliopsida > Dipsacales > Adoxaceae > Sambucus > Sambucus nigra. Next base: position 195,024,795 of record OX422208.1, read on the forward strand.
CCTATATAATGGTGTATATACATGTTAAGCATACCCCCTCCTTTCTATCATTGGGAAGTTTCGTGCGTAGAGGGTGAGCATCCTGACAAATAACGCAGGGTGAGGATATTCCCCAGGTCATAGTCGTCCTTTGTGGTCAGCAAATGACATTTATATATATATATATATATATATATATATATATATATATATATATATATATATATATATATATATATATATATATATTTATTTTGGGGGTGAGAGGTCGGGGTATGTGACGCTCTCACTTACCGGTTAGGAACTATGACCGCTTCCCGGACGTTGTGTGCGTGAGTAGATCACAAGGTGGGTGTCGTTGAACCCCACCAGGTGGCCCCAGTTTGCTACGTATATGGGCTGCTGGAAGATGATAGCATGTGAGCCTGTGTCCTTCTCGGTTGGATGGTTTTTATTTCTTGTGATTGTATTTTAGTGTCAAGGGCATAATGGACCTCAACGACCTACATTGCCAGGATTAGTGTATCGGGGGGGTTCCTTGTTTGGATTTCACCTCGGCGAGACGTCCCACGCACGAACCACAGTGTAATGTTGGAACTTGGGTATAAGTTTAGTCCTTAATGCTCATCATTATATATATATCACCTATCCCGACAATTGACAGTGCCAGGAGTAGTGTAACGGGGGGTTCCTTGTTTGGATTTCGCTTCGGCGAGACGTCCCACGCATGAAACGCCGTGTACTGTTGAGAATTGGGAATATTAATTAATTAATTAAAATTGGATAATAATCATTTGGGTTACATGCATCTTGCATTGAGGGCATAATGAGCCCCAAGGATTGATACGGTCAGGAGTAGTGTAACGGGGGGGGTTCCTTATTTGGATTTCGCTTCGGCGAGACGTCCCACGCTTGAAACGCAGTACCGTGTTGAGAATCGGGAGGAGTTTAGTTCTTAACTCTTGATGCTAATAACTCATCTATAATAATTATATGTATGGTTTCATGCCTTATATGGGCATCACTAGAATAAATTCTAGTAATTGAGATTGATGGTGTATGTTGATGATGTGGACATGATTGGATCATGTAACTTTATATGTTCAACAAATGAACATTATAAAGATAACTATAACAATTACATTAAAGATAATGTATATATCTTAAAGAATATAGTGATAATTGAGAATTGGGAGATAGGTTAGATGGTTTCACTTAAATACTTTATTTGGGTTTAAGTTAGAATCCTCTTACCTATTTAGAATCGGACATCCTTTTGGAGACACGTGCATACGCTTAGTGCGCGCTTTAGATGAGAGGTGAGTTGAATTTTTATGGAGTGTTCGATTCCAACTAAATCATGTAATAATGAATATATAGTTATTATGCATTTTAATACACTTGCTATAAACTGTTTTTCAAACTCGGGTTCTGACCCGTTAATATTTTCTTCCTCCATGTATATATTGTATTACTTCAGGTGTTCCTCCGCAAGGATGCCTTGATATTCCTCCATTCAGGATTTGTGGAGCTGTGCCAGTAGCGAATTGTTGCGGCACTTTGCTTTAGTCGATTCCTATCTATTGTACATCTAGATTAGGATTCAATTGTATTGAGTTAGTATTCAAGTGTTGTAGATTAACACTTTCATAATTTATTTATCAGATTATTGTATTGTCTGTTGCCCGACAGCATATTCGGGTATTTAATTATTGAGATTTTGTTGTACAATGTATTGTACTCTTTCATATTTGGAGCATGCACAGTTCACTCATCATAGTTAGATGTATTTTGTTGGTTGTGTGCATTATTGGTTTTTTTGTTGTTGTTAAATAAAAGTTTTAAATTTTTGGCAATTCGCACTTATTGATTTCGGGTAGTTAGCCTTATATTATAGTGTTTAGTTGTTGATGTTGAGACTGTACCATCTGAGATACATGATTTATGTAGTATAGGGCTGGCCACCCGTTATTATTTGGAGCAGGTTGTCACATATATATAGGTGAGATGATTACCTATTATTATAATATGGTTGTGTGAATACCTTATTAATGTTATATTTATATAGGTGGAATATATACCTATATTATAGTTTGTTATGTGTATGACATACCTACCCTGCTTGCTATCGGGGTGGAGGTTTCGCATTGTGGACGGTGATATCCTTGTGCGCCCAATTGGGAGGGATTTTAGATTCGTACCCTGACCATAGGACCTTAGACACTTGCTATCAGTGTATATGATAGTTTCGACGGTTGAATAGGAGCGTAAGTATGTGCATGACCCATTTGGCTGGGGAGTATGCTCGCCTCCAATACATTTGTGTTATGATATGATTCGTGAGAGATGCCGAATCAATAGTCCTCTATACAGTGACATTATGTATCAGGACATGATAATAGAGTATGTATGCACCGCAGTTGTGACAGGTGAGGTGGCGTATTAGTATATATATAATTATTGTTATATTATATATGTAAACTGTGATGTAATCTATTGTATGACATTGTAGATATAGAGGTGTAATCTTATGTATGAAATTGTAGATTAAAAATATAATCCGTGATTTAATCTACTGTGTAAATTTGTAGATAGAAGTAAATAATGAAATCTAAATTTAATTAAGTAAGTGCACTAAATTCCAAGGTTGTAACAAGTATGGTATGGGACATACGAGCTTATGATATGGGTTAGAATTATGTTACTAGTTAGGAGGGAACCTTAACTAGGAAGATAATAAGATATGATAGGTGTGCACTCTATTTGAGAGGTGAGAATTCTCAAGAGAGAGTCGAGAAACTAACATGTATATAATAACTGTTTAATTGTAATTGCTAAGCACTTGCTGTTTTAAAATATTTTACAATCGAGCTCTTACCTGTATCCTTGCATATTCTATTTTCTACTATATCTTGTCACGTATCCAGTAGTGGGGATTCCCATCATAGATTATGGATGTTCCGATGGATTATAGCTACTAGAAGAGATATGGATTTTGTTTAGACGCTTCCTTTATGTTGATTCACTCATTTGTAGAATCTACTTCTTGGATTTCAAATTTCATGATTGCAAAGGAAAAACCTACTTAATGCATGTCGCCTAGGATTCTAGAGGTTGTGTATGTAAGCATTGTGGATATCAGTTTTAATTAGTGTAAATGTTATAATTTAACTAGAGAGTTAGTCTAGTCACATTTATTCTTATTGTAGTTAATTCAATTTTGATGTGTTGTTGCATATTATTATTTAGTGTCGTGGAATGGTTTCATTAAATTAAAATTGGAAAGTTTTTAACACCAACTTAATTGAGTATCAGGTGATAGGAAAATGTTTTTGACAGTGATGCTAAGAAGGAACTAACTGTATATTCTAATTTAATTGGGTATGGGACTAATCACACGGTATTTAATTAGGCGTGGTGTTATAGGTGGTATCAGAGCGTCAAGTTCTAGTGTCTTTAGGATCTGTGCGTCTTACTACGTTTCAACTTAGCATTCTTTGATGTAAAGCCCTATTATTAGGATGTTTAATTCTTCTGCGTATTTCGATTTACGTTCTCCTGCCATGAAGTATGTGAGATGTAATTCTTATATAAGATTGGTCGGGCATCGTGCGCCAAACACTTTGGGATGACTAGCAAGAGCCGTTAGAAGGACAACAGGAGGAGGACTTAGCCAAAGATATAAAGTATTTTGAAAAATGGTGTTGGAGGTAGAAACCATCATAGTGAATAGTTATGTCGTTCTTAACTCACCCAGAACTGTATGTGAAAGGTGAAGAAGTCGGAAGGACTCTTGTGAAGGAAGAAATTCGTAGACAATTGTGAAGGGTGAAGTGTACTAACACCCAGGATCTGAAAATTTCTAGTAAATTTTTTTCTAGGAAGAGAAAACTTAAGTGATGAGAGTTATACATCACATATAAAGAACATGTATGAAGCTGAAATACAAATTTTAGGTATGGTTCGATAGTGAAATCGTTCATTTGATGTTTTAATCATAATATGAATAGAATTTTGAAACTTATCTCTTATGGGCAAGAACGAGAGAAGTAACTTGTTTAATGAAATCCTACCCTAGGAAGAATGGGGTATATAGAAGATAAATAGAATTCATTGTGTGAAAGGACTCGTGAGTGAAATACTCTAGTGTGAGTGGCAATTTAACGAAGACGACTAAGATTAATGTCACCAAGAAATTTGATGATATTTCCAAATGAAGGGGAGCTAGAAGGGTTAGGAAACCTAGCCGAAAGGCAATACTGAATTCAATATTGTTAATGAATCATCACCGAAAGGTGTACCCAGTATGGGACCTATTTAAAGTGACATGAATAAAACCCTACTTAGTGGCGATGAAATAATACAAGACTAGTGTGGTTGACAATGTATCCCATAGGACCCGCAGAACCAAAAGAATAATAGGAATATAAATTGGGAGTTAAGATTGATAGGTCCAAGAGAAGGACGTTTAAAGGATCAGTAACAAGAAAATAGTAAGGGAAATTACCTTATGTTAGAGAGATAGACTACTAAGTGTTAAATGTGTCCACATTGAGTAGTGAGGCCAATAAATTTTTGGAATAGTAAACCATACCAATTAGGCATAGTAACTGGAGGAGTGAGACTTCTAGGGGAGTAATTGGGTCAAGAGAATTAGGCCCGGAAAATTTACGACCCAAGAATGGTAAGTTTATATAAGACTAGTGGAGTCCTCGGTAATTGTAGCATATCGTATCTTCAAGGTCGACGGGGTCCTAGAAGAAAAAGGGGGGTCGGTAAGACCATAATTGAGGCCTAGATATATTGGGCCAACATTTCAATAATGAGTGTGTAACCACATGAGTAAATAATTTGTCCATAATGCGTGGGTAAAAACTATAGGATGAAAACCTAGATGTATAACGGGCGCAAGTGATCATGAGTTGTTTTGACAGTGAGGAGTGTATGTAAGGACCCTACATGATCAGGAGAGACTACTAAAGTTTTATTTCATCCTTATGAATAAAGGATTAATTCTAGTGACTTGGTGTGTCACAACAGACTTATATAAATTGAAAATTCTAAATTCGCGTGCGAGTCGAGATTAGTGGAAATGAAAATTTTAACAGTCCAGTTACAAAAGTATTCTCGTTGATAGAGGGACTTTTTGGTATCGCCCTGAGTGAACCGAGTAGGCCCTAAGAGTATATTTTGTTATTATAATTTTCTATTGCTTTGAGTTAGCATAATATAACTTATTGTTGTAATGTGTAGTGATAAATTACCAAATGTTTAAATGATAGTAGATTGAGTGATAAGACTATCGTACTCTAGAGAGAGTAAAAATTTATTTTATGCGGGGCCAACTGAGATAGGATTGGGCCTATATTTCATGATATCATAGACCTTAGTGAGGATGTTGTCTAGTAATATGTGTGAGTAGAAATTTATCCTACTGATTTGACTCAGGCTATATTATGTTTTTCTAGAACAGTGAGAAATAACTCTTTATATATAGAGCCGAGAATTTGGGATAGTGAGAGAACATGGTTTATGTTATTTTTATGGATATATAAGCATGGACTAGTAGACTTTTTGTCAACATTCAAAAATTATGGGAAGGTACAGATTATGGACTGAGGGCCATTATGGATCTCGATGACCGAATATGTTAAGTAGTAGTGTATTGGGGGCGGTCCTTGTTTGGATTTCTCTTTGCAAGACATCCCACGCATGAAACTAGCGAATGTCGGGAGTGGGAGAGAAGTTTGGTCAATAGTTCATAAGTTCGTACCTTAGTCTTTTTTTTTAAAATTTAGAGTTGATAATTCTATTATAACTTAAGGTTCACCTAGTCCTAGTAACACTATGAATAAAACAACTATGCCAATGATAGAGTGATCAAGTGATGACTAATGGGGTGATTAAGTGCACCCCTACCATATCAGTATGCCAAGTGAGCAAAAATTGATTTAAGAAGAGTATATATTATTTGTGCAATAATATAGGGTGTATGGGTGCCCTAGGTAATTGAATCTGATATTGTTTCCCATTTTGGAGATATGGGATAAGGAAAATAAATATAGAGGTTTAGATATCGGGACTTGAATGTCCTGTAATTTATGATGATTAGAGATATAGTCGGTAGAATAACAAATGTACCAGGCTTAAATGACTATGGTAATAGGATTTAAGTGAAGGGTTGTTTGGCTAGATTCCTCTTATAGAGGGCCACCTGTCTATTGGAATTAGGGTGGACCATTCGAAACCAGCAGAGGTTTCTCCAACCGTTAAGGATTTCTAAGTAGTATTGGGAGAGTATTCCTAAGGATTTTATCATGAAGATGGTTACGATCCTATATGGGTGATAGTGGATCAGTTAACTAAAGTAGATCACGCTATGACCGTTAGGGTTGAACATACAACGAGACAATATGATTTGATCTTAATATAACCAAGATAGTGAGGTTACATAGGGTACCATCTAATATTGTGTCCAATTAGGATGAGATTTTGTCTCCCGATTTTGGAAGAATTTTCACGAGGCATGGGTACCGAGTTGTGATTAGGTATGAACTATCATCTGCATAATAATGGGCAGACTAAGCGAACAAATCTGATGTTGGAAGATAAATTATGTTAGTACCCTTGAATCTTAAGGGAGGACGAGAGACATACGTTCCACTAGTGAAGTTAGTGTACTATAACTCTTATAAGTTTACTGTTGGGCATGGTGCCAGTTGAAGTATGGTATGGTAAGTCTTATTGTTTCTCCTACTTGTGGGATAAAAGTGAGGAACCAGGAACTATTGCGAATAGTAGAGATGATTTGTAACTTATAGTATATATTGTCTGTAAAATATATACTGCACAATTAACCTACTTGTGTATGATAATCGCAAGACAAAATGGTGTTTATCTAAAGAATGGTTAATCTATTTTAATGTATAAGTGGTGAAACTTAAAATGTAAGGCCTGGAAAAGAACCTACGTGACAGGGTAACCTGGGGTTAAAATGATCATAAATGTGGTGTTCATTATTGGGGGTATTCGATAGCGTACTGTATGGGTGGTACGGAGTAGTCTACTTGGTAGCGCAAGTATGTGATACACAATACTTATCCAGAATTGTTCTTGCCTGCTATACATTTGTCTTTCGAATTTCAGGATGAAATTCTATTGTAAGGGGGAAGTATGTAATACCCTGTATTTTTAATGATTTTTAAAATAAGATTAATTAGATTTAATTGTGATATAATTGGAAATTAATCCGAATTCAAATATTACTCAAGAATAAAGTAATATGTAATTTATGTTACTTTGTGATTAAAGTATATACAATCGATTATGACTTTATAAAATTATCGCGAATTATGTGTACGATAATTATAGGAATTTTGTCGGGACACGCATTTGAGTCATGTCGGAATTATAGTTTAATAAAATAAATGTGAAATATTATTATGTCATCCGAATAGTCATTTTGACTGTGCCTAAGTATCCGTCAGGGTTCAAATAGTCAAAAAAAGTCTACTTGGGTGTTTGTTTTGGGTGTCGGGGCACTTTGGAATCGAAAAGACACACCGGAGGGGTATTTCGGTCATTTTATAAGGGAGGTGAATAGTATGCACGAATTTGGGAGATTGTTTATAAGTCTAAAGGGTTTATATTATTGATTCATTCTACAAACTTAGAGAGAAAGAAATTGAGAGAGAGTGAAGAGTTTCTCTAGGGAAAGGGAAGAGTCATTATGGGAGAAGAAGAGACTTTTCTAGAAAATCAAAGGACAACCACCTTGCACCACCAAGAGCCACCACCACCACTATCGAAAGTTGACTGAAAAAAGAGAGTACCACTAGTAGAGTATCATCCCCAACGGATCAAACCTACAATCGAACTGCAAGTGATTAATTATTGAGAATTTAGCTTGCATATTGTCCATGTTAGGTTGTTTAGAAAATTCTGAAAAGATGCATAATCAAAGATGAATTATGGTGATGTTAATTGAATTTTTGATAGGAGAATGATGTAGGATTAATATTCTTTTGAGTATAGAATTTAACCCACAAAATTTGGGAAGTATTGGTGAAGAAAATCTTAGTTTATATGATGTTCTTGGAGAAATAATAAAATATGAGTTTTCTAGAACTTATGAGAACTTTCATGTTTTGGAGATAAACTAGTTAGATGTTAATTCATTTCTGCAAAATAGAAATATGTAGGATTAATCTCATGTTGTTGGTAGATATTAATCCACGAAATAAACATCACATGTTGAAGAAAGTATGAGAATTATTGGAGTGTTCTTGAATTATCATATGTTTAGTTTTTTGAAAAAATATTAAGTAGATATATACTTTTAATCCAAACTCTTGATGATTCTAGGTTGTTTAGATCAGTAGGAATCATTTATATTTGTTTCTATATCATGTGATATTGATTATAAGCGATTTGGAACGTTAAAATAGAGGTTTGATTAGTTAAGAGATCTGAAACCCGTAGGATAAAAGTTGCAGAATCTGGGCTGATATCTGGGCGATTGATCGATCGACCCATGAAGCTCGATCGATCGACCCCTAGCCATTGATCGATCGACCTTCCCAGAATTGATAAACTTGTCCATTTTTAATTCTTGATTTAATCCCAAAACTTTTAGAAATCTTTAGTGATTATTATTTGAATATAATGGGACATAAAGAAGGGCAGTAGGATATACCTAAAACCCAAAAAATATTATTTTGGGATTGTGAACTAGGGGAAATGAGCGAGTGTTTAATTAAACGAGTTGTTTTGGAGAATTATATTACTTGGGGTTTAAATCGAAAAAAATGATAATTTAAGGTTAGGACAAGTTGTAAGAGAGTCATAATTAACCGGTATAACCTTAGGTATAATTGGGATTAACCTTAAGAGAAGGAATAAAGGGGTTAAGAGTGAATTAGGGATTATTGGGGAATAAACCTAATTAAAGAAAATTTAATTTGTAGAAATTCGGGAGTCACGATGACATGAAATTGTAGGGCGTGATGTTTACCTACAAAATTTATTTGAGGATTAAATGATCAACATCGTGCTGGTATATAAGTTCGAAAATATATACTTTGAGAATTAAAGTCATAATCGAAAATATACGTAGGATATTCGGGATATAATTATACAACGCATGGGATTTATTATATGGGTTGTGCGTATTCCCTATGGTTATACACATGTATAATCAATACCTATTATTCTTATATATGTATAGGTGAGATGATTACCTATTATTATCATATGGTTGTGTGAATAACTTATTGTTGTTATATTTATATAGGTGGAATGTATACCTATATTATAGTTTGTTATGTGTATGACATACCTACACTACTTGCTATCGGGGTGGAGGTTTTGCATTGTGGACGGCCTTATCCTTGTGCGCCGCCCAATTTGGAGGGATTTTAGATTCTGTAAGAGGGTAGTTTAGATTATAAATGGAGGCGTGACCCCCTATTGAGTATGGCAATGATAAGTCAGTTGGTTAAAGCTTAGGATTAATGACAGAACATATAAACATGAACCCAATGAAGATAAACTCAGATTAAACTCCCAAAATCTCTCGTGTATAACTCAGGTAATAATAATGAACTTTTAGAAGTGGCTTAGCTAGAAGGAGAGGGAAGTAAGCACCCTAGATACACCCTGGCGGGCAGGTAGCAACACACAAAACACCCTCAAGAATCTCTGTCAAGTATTAAAAGCTTCGTAATAAATGACAATGGTGAGTTAGTGAACTCTCTAGTTTGCAATAACTCTTTTCAATTCTCAAAGGGATCATCCTTTCTCAGAGGTGGTTGGGGTCCTTAAATAGCCCCCCACACCGCCCCCGAGGCAACTCAGTCATTTAAGACTATGAAAGACATCCCTCATACTTTATGTCACAGCATTAAATGCCTGATGCACTAGTTGTCTCCACGTCATAAACATTAAATGCCAAGACATGTCTTTTGCCTAAACACTATGTGTCAGGGTGTTGTTGTCGCAGAGGTGGCTTACCAACTGCCTGACAGCCCCAAATACCACGGTGGTTTACTCAAGTGCAGGTCTGACATTGTTTAGATGGCTAGTGACATCACCTATAGTAGGTGTGACATTAAGTAGAGGGCTACTTGGTTTATGACTCAACGCCCGATGGAACTCCAAGCTGCTCCGCTTGAGGTTCCACGGTCAAGGTCCTTCGGTGTTTTACCAGGTGTATCTAAGATGGTCAGGACAAGCCCCAACGGTGCCTTACTTCTCAATCCTCCAACCCAGGTCCCTCTAAAGTTCCCACAGTGAGGTCATTCGATAGAGCATGAAAGTTCTCCCAGGCCCTACCAATCCTGGTCTCTCGCAAGTACCGTTTGACCTCATACAAACTCTTTTGTTATTATCGTTACATCATTACAACCGTTAAAGCTTACAGAAATCAATAATGAAAATACAATGTGACTAATACAACAAGCTAAAATATGAGCTACCGTGTCAAGCTGCCTCGCTGAGTTGCCACGCTTGAGCTGCCTCGGTTGCTTAATCTCGAAGACTGTTGCTAATTGGGAATTTGTCCCTAATCTCGGGGTTACCTTCAAGACCCCTCTACATTTTCCCCCTCGGGGAGAGATTTTTTGGGACAAGAAATGTCTGCACGAAATGACTCAACTTGATGGATTTTTCTTTGTGTAACCGTTGAGACATCTTCTTCGTTGGGGCCTTGTTAGATAAGTTTGACAAAAAGATTGGGGCCAAAAACTCAAGCTTGCTGAAGAAGGCAACGCTTCCTGTTCTCTATGCGTCATTTCATTAATGACGTGGCGCTGTCTTTTCAACTGTCAAAGCGCTTCCCGAAGTGCCACGTGTTCATGTGAAATGATTACAGGCGGCCGTGCACGTGCGAGGGTGGGGAAATCTAAACGCCAAACTCGAAATTCTCAACAGCCATATTCAAAATACTTTGAACCTTCTCCTTTGTTTTTTTCTTACTTCGTTATTATCTTCTTCATCAGACTGTCGCTTCTTTTCTAGAAAGAGAGAGAGAGACTCCATTGTTGCAAGAGCTTTATTCTTCATCTGCTATACCACCACTTGTGATCGTCCGTCTCCATTCTTGCTCTCAATCCCTTTTCTCTCAAAGCTTTCTCTGTTACAGCTTCACTGTTTGTCATGGCGTCTTCACGCAACCCCACCATTTCCGCCACCAGTGTTCCGTCTGCCACCACCACTGCTGCCTCCGCCCTGGGTGCTGCTCGCCAAGAACAGCTGAGATTTTACCGTCGCTCTCCCATTTTTGGGGAGGGTGATGGCTTTGTTGTTGCATATAAGGCTGTCTGCTTTTCCTCCAAGTTTTACGCCCTCTTGTTGGGTGATGAGGACGAAGAGGTGTCTAAGTGGGGATTTCTGCCCCCAGAAGGAACTCTCAGATTTCGCTTGGAGCGAGGGGACTTCCCATGGTCCCATATTGATTTTGAAGCACCCGGGGGGTCCCCCGCGCACTTTGCTGCCTGGAACTCTCACATGCAGAGTTCTTATGTTGATGTCCTTGCTAAGATCGGCCTTCAACGGGCTAGATGGTTTGGTGTGTTTACTCTATCAAAGAACAACGCTGCCCTGCCTATACTAGTCTCTTGCTGGAACGTGGATACTCATACGTTCATTGCTGCCTGGGGTGAGTTTACTATAACTCTGGAGGATGTGTGCGAGCTCCTGGGCCTCGATGCAACAGGCCATGAGCCCTACACCGATGAGGCTCTTGATGCTCGAGAGACTGCAGATCGTTTGGAGTTGGATCGCATATGCTAAAGCTGCATCGGTTCTTCCAACAAAGATACTTTCTCTCCCTTGATCAATTATTTCTTCAAGGGTGCTGGTGAAAGCAGTTCCTCATCAGCTGCCCCTGGTCAAGGTACGCCGTTGGAGCTTCCCGCCAACATTCTTGTGATTCTTTCCCGTTTCTTTTTTACGGGCAAGCCCAACCACCAGCCCCGAAGGGACCTTATCAACATGTCCCTTCGCTTAGCTAGAGGCATAAAGCTTCCCCTGGTTGCAATTGCCTTAGGATCCCTGTACACCTGGTTGGATAGGGCTTTATTTGACATGGAACGCTCCATTGGCCGTTATAATTTGGCCAATTTTGCCAACAGTGTGCTTCTGACTAGCTTTCTCTACTTTCGCTTTCCTGCCGTAGCGGCCAAGCCCAACAGTCCTCCTTCGGCTGAAATAATTTTTCCTCCTCGGTCCTTCATTTATCATAAGAGACAAAGCCGAAAGGAGTTGATTTCCGTGATTGATCGTTTTGAAAGTTTCTTTATGAGGCCCTATCAAGAAGAGGCCTTTTTTCATACTTGTAAATTTTTCCATCATGATGCTAGAGTGGTACGGGACCCTTCTCCCGACATTGAGGATCCCTCGCTTGTCGTGGTTCTTCTCCTTTCTCCTGGATATCTGCCCTCCTACACCGAGTGGGGATACTTGAGCGAGCATTATAACCCCAACCGATGCAGCCATCAATTTGGGTTTGACCAGGGGGTGCCACGTCCAGTTTTCCAATCATCAAACCCCAAAGTCTCCTTTGGCGAGGCATGCTCCTTGTTTTCTTTGACTGCTGCGTGGGGGATATCTTCAACAATGGTTGTGCGTGTCACCATTCCCAGTATTACTAGGCATGGGGATGTGACCCCTTTGTTTGCCACCAAGTATTGGCCAAAACAACTAGCTGAAATTGCTAAGTTCATTGAGGGAGAGCTGGTGTACCCTCCCGTTTCTTCATTCTCTGCCCTAGATTGGGGCTAAAAGGCAACTCTGTGCTTGGGATAGAATTACCCCCAAGTTCAACCCACAAAGCACCTCCTACCGAGCTTCCCCCACTTTGCCCCATGGTTACAGTTGCAACGCCAAGACCGAGGACTCTTGCTGTTTCGAAGAAGGCTTCCCCTTCTACTGCAGCTACTACCCACGAGGGGGCTTCTCCACCACCTGCCAAGAGGGCAAAAACGGCCCAGAGTGGGTCATCCAAGTCGAAGTCCCAGAAGCCCAAAACTCCTGTAGCGGCTCTTCCCATAGCCTCCGTTCCACCTCCCATGCCTGCCGAGATGGCTGAGCGTGTAAGGAGGGAGGCCCAAGCAGAGCTAGACCGAATAAATGCCGAGTATCAATGGCATGCAGTCGTTGTCCCCTCCTCCGTTGCTTTTCCCACGGTGGTGGTGGATCCTTCAGAGCCAACGTCTAGGAAGAGGAAGAGTTCCAGGGTTCCTTAAGGGGTCAATATTAGTGCAGCTGGCTCGAGGAAGAAGACTCTGGGCATGAAGTCCCAGAAGAAATGGACTCCTGATCTACACACGACCCCTGAGGTGCAATCCACCCCTGCCCCCTCAGTTGCTGCTACTCCTCCCTCTTCGCCCGTGGTCGTGTCTTCTCATTCTCCTTCTGAATCGGAGGTATGTATGCCTGATTTAGTTATTATTGCCCTTTTGCTTAAGGAGGACTATCTTTACTTATACATATATTTCCCTTCTCTTTTTTTTTTTACAATTGTGGTGCAGGGAGCTGAAATAGAAAGACCAGACCCTTCCAGTCCTCCCGTGAGCCCTTTTGTGGGGGGACGCTTTGGTGCATCTCATACCGATGTGACTCCTCCCCATTCCCCCATGACAGGGCTTACGTATTCTCTTCGTTGAGTCAGCCAACGTGCGAGGGAGGTCATTGTGGGAGGTGATGCCATTGACCCTGCGAGTGATTCCTCGCCTGAAGTGGTAACTGATTCGTATCGAATATTGTATATTTCCGCCCGTTTTCCTTATGCATTCTAGCTCTTTTATGGTCCTAAATGCCTATAATTATGCTCATTAACCAGACAACCTTGGATTTGGATATATACATGCTTTGCATGGGTTATTTGTGCTTTTGTAGGTATTGGAACGCTAAAAGTGAGGATCCGTTGCATTTCGGAGAAGTTTCATCGCTGGACGCTACTTTAAGGGCATTTTAGTCAATTCACATTTCTTATTCGGCTCATGGAAATTCCACGGATGCGTAGTTCATTGAGTTAGCATCGTGTGGCCGCAAACGGTGCATCGTTTGGAGTTCGGACGAAGAAGCTAGGATCGTTTCCGTAATGGACCTTTTCCCCCTCATCATGGACCAAATGCAGCCTGAAAACAGAGTACCGGTCGACCGCGTCCCTGGGACCGATCGACCGCGGTTTCAACTTTTGCCGTGGGAAGAAACAGTATGCTTTGGCTTAAGGGGTCGGTCGACCGCGCCCCTGCGACCGGTCGACCGGTAGTGCCAGATATTTTGGGCTCTTTCCTCTTTCTTTCCTTTTTCCCTTACTTTTTCCCACTTACTATATAAACCCATTTTTGGGTTTTAATTCATAGATACTTAGTTAGAATAGATTGTAGAGAGTGGTAGTTAGGGTTTGGGTGGTTTTGGATGGTTCTTCTTCATTTATACTTGGTTTGACACCCCATTTGTTGTGTAAGTTGACTATTCATCATCCTCTCCTTTTAATTTAAGCTATTTTTCCTTTGTTTCCATTGTTGTAGTATAATTTACAAGCTTTCTAATTTAGGTTTTCTTGCTTTATTTACATGCTTTGATTTACACGCTTTCTAGTATAGATTTACCGCGTTTATTTACCGCTTTCCATTTATCGCGTTTTTAACATGCTTTCTAGGTAATTTAAATTAGGTTGTGTTTGAATTGAACTCACTCGAGTTGACGCGTTGCTTTGCTTTGGTGATGGAGTTTACGGGTTTATTTCGTGTGCGTTGTCCTAGTTATTACGCCTAGGAGATTTGACGGGGCATATCATGTATGTCCCGTTCTTACGACCTTTCACGCGTAATTTTCGGGATATTTGTTGACGCCAAAATCTTATTAGGCTTTTATGATGATTTAGGGCATAACAACCCTTGATTTAATTAACTGTCGAAACGAGACGCATTTGTAATAACTCGTCGACCCATGTAACCATTTTATACTAATTAACTCGGGTGAGGGATATTCGACGCAACCTATAGTTTTACTCGCTTTCATAATCTAGTTTCAACATATTGCCTAGATTAACTTTTCCTTTTAGTTTGTAATCATCTTTTACACTTTTATTTCGGAGTATTAAATCACTTGAATTCTAGCAACTCGTCTCTGTGGATTTTCGATACCCGACTTACCGCTATACTCACCCGTTGAGTGTAGTCGTAGTTTAGGTTTTTGTATAGTTCAGTTGAGCCGAACACAAAACGACCGGCGCGTAGGTGACTCTCGCGCCGCGGCAAAACCCTGTCTATCAAATGGCGCCGTTGCCGGGGACTAGTTTGTTTTAGACTTTATTTGATTTAATATTTCATAGTATTTTCTTTCTATTTGTATTATTTGCTAACTTTTTGCAGAACTTCCACATTTGAGCACTTAGAAACGCTCGAATTCTTTCCGCGCGCACCTACTTTGTGGAATTCGCCACTTGAGCCATTTTTGGGGTAAGCATGTCTTATTCCAATTCTTTCGGTAATCCTTGTTATAATTCTCAAAATTCTCGCAAACCTATGACTTTCGGTGAATACTTAGAATCCCAAAGTATAACAAATTCAAATATGACTTTGGGCGAGTATAACGAAAGTCAAAACTTAGGTTATTGGAATTTTGATGATGATGATAATGATTTTGGGCCTTTACCTCCTTATAATAGGAATTTTGAAACGAATTGCAATAGTTTTCAAAATTCCTATAATAATGAGTTTTCGTTTAAGTCCGATGGTAATTTTCAAAGTTCCCATTCTAATGCATCTGCACCTCGACCTATGACTTTCGGTGAGGGTTTGCGTATGTATGAAAATGAGAAAATTGAAAATCGTTATCGGGAAGAAAATCGTTCGTGGGAACATGAGTTGGATTTATTATTTGAGTCCGACGACGATTTTGCTTCCGAGACTTTCGAAGTCGAGGAATGTTTTGAACCAAATGAGGTACTTGTACCTACTTTGGAACAAGCCATTCTAGACTTTGCCCATCTCGTAATAGATATTGAAAGTGAGGATGAAAATGACGTAATATCTATTTGCAATGAAATGATTTCTTCTTTGGCCCCCAAAGAAGAACATTTCATTGAAAATGATATTATTTCCTTTGAAATTCCAACTTCATGCGATGATGATTCATCTCATGAGTTTGAATTTCTTTCATCCCCATTTTCATTTTCTATTACCCCGCCGGAACAAGTACCTGATGATTCGGTTTTGAACTTTAATGTTTTAAACCCCATCGCCGATGAGGAGTACTTGCTCGAGTCGCCCTCCACGATCGCATCTTTGCCTTTGTGTGCGCCGCCTCCCATTCCAACTTCAAAATCATTGGGAGGATATTCAGCTTTTCTCGGTCCCCACTTGTTTTTGTCACCCGTTCAATCCAAACCCCCCATCGTCCCACCAAAACTTTTAATTGGCGATGGTTCATTTCTTCCGCCTTACACATGCCTTCCGTTATTAAAACGGAATTCATATTTTTCAGAGGGCATGCTTGTATGTGAGGGTACACCGGTTATCCTCCAAAGTTAAATCATTTTCACGGTGGACCCTCAGCTATTTAGACTTCTAGTGTACAGTTAGTGTGAAGTCTAAATAGTAGATTGTATATAGTTAGCTTTTCATTTTTTATTTTTATTCTTTTTTTCTTTTTAATTTAGTTTAGTGTAATTAGTTAACTTTTTATTATTTGTTTTTGCTATGCTCGGTACTAACTTGTTTTGTAGATTCTTTGGACTTGTTCTTATGGGGATCGCTCCACGTTTGGGTAATATCTCTCTTTTCCTCTCTTTGACTTGGTTCTTAATTTACATTGAGGACAATGTCAAGTTTTAAGTTAGGGGGTGTGGGATATTCTATCCATTTCTTTAGTTAGTCCATGTTTTTGCTCACATGTTAGTTACTTAGTATGCTTTTCTTAGAAAAATTCAATAATTTCAAAAAGATTTTCTTTATTTTTTCTCCCTTTTGGGGCATTTTGCCTTTGTTTCCGATGATAAATTTCAATAATTGCCCGATCCAATTGACAACCCAATGATGCATGTTCTCGATTTTAGAAGTTATTAGACTTTAGTCTCGATTATTGATATTATGAATAACTTCATGAATTAAACTTTAATCCCATGAGCACATGCACTTTTATGGTTATATTGATTTGGTTTAAGATTTTTATAACTCGGTAATCTTTTGTTGCATTGTATATACTTACACCGAGTAAGCTTTGTACCTTTCGTCGTTTGTGAGTGTATACACTATTCCTTTCTCATTGAAAACGTTGAATTCGTTGGTAATCTCTCTATTCTTTCATTTCACCGTTCATTAATTGAGTTCATACTTGAAATGTGTTACTTGATCATGATTTTCATATACTGTTTTCATTCGAGAATTGCGTAAACTTTGTGAAATGATCATAGGCCCTCTTTGTTATATCACCCGTATGAGCCGTGACCTCACCCTTATATGTTTACCCTCGTTAACCCTTTTGAGCCTAAATATAGCCTTTCATTTTATACCCCATTCTCATAACCAACTCTACATTGGAGTTATAAACCATACATACACTTTCCATACCTTTGTTTAGAATGTTACTTGGGATTGAATGATGTTGTTATGATGCCGGTTGCAATTTAGGCATATGAGAGTTTGATAAGTAAAGAAAAGAAAGTAGTGAAAAAAGTGAAGAAAAAGAGAAAGCAAAAAGCAAAAGAAAACAAAAGAAAAAGTGAGAAAAAGGAAGAAAAGAAAAAGAAAGAGAAAGTTGTAAATGTTGTATATAGTTCAATAAGCTTTGATTACTCTCCCCGATGATATATCTAATGCCTTTTTGGAACTTCTTTTTCCAATTTTGTTATTGCCCGCATTTTCCCATTATCTCGAGTTTTCATTCCGAACACTTTGAATTCGTACATATATTCCTTCGTTTCGTACCTTAGCCCTATTAAAGTCCTATGTGATCTTAGGTTGATGTAATTTAAGAGTCATAATAGTTGTGATAATCTGTGAAAATGCATTTCGCCTCTTTTAGTGTGCGGTATCCTTTCATTGAGATTACAGTTTTTCAGTTTATACATAGCGTTCTTCTTTTGTGACATGTGTGCGGCCTAGTGTCCATTTACATTTACTCTTTAGCCCGCATGTCCCGTGTGTTACCTCCCTGTTTCGAGTGAATTCGCTTGATGAGTGTAATGCCCGTGAGGATTGAATATATGCTTGCATTAATTTAGTATCCGATTTATTTAAGTTTTTGCCAAATCACACTTTGCATGTGCTCTCTCCCCTCCCACATTTTAAGGTTTCAATTCTATGAGGTGCATTCGATAATGTTAATGATTTAGACTTTTGTTTGAATTCATTCAATGTGCTAATAATGTGTATGAAATCCTTTTCGCCATTGTTGGTCTTGTCGCATGTTGGGTTGGGCATATTTTGAGGAAACCATGTGATGTTTGTGGGTATCATCCCTGAAAACCCTCACGAGACGACACTCGTCCACTACGGTAACCTAGGGGTTTAACGGCTTATTGCATATGCTAAATTCAATCGTGTTCCCTACGAAAGTGGCAATTATATTTCGATGCATATATACATTTTGTACCACCCTCTGTGGTCTGGTTTTCTTTGTTTCATTACTAGGGACTAGCAATGTGTAAGTTAGGGGGTGTGATTCGTATCGAATATTGTATATTTCCGCCCGTTTTCCTTATGCATTCTAGCTCTTTTATGGTCCTAAATGCCTATAATTATGCTCATTAACCAGACAACCTTGGATTTGGATATATACATGCTTTGCAGGGGTTATTTGTGCTTTTGTAGGTATTGGAACGCTAAAAGTGAGGATCCGTTGCATTTCGGAGAAGTTTCGTCAATTCACATTTCTTATTCGGCTCATGGAAATTCCACGGATGCGTAGTTCATTGAGTTAGCATCGTGTGGCCGCAAACGGTGCATCGTTTGGAGTTCGGACGAAGAAGCTAGGATCGTTTCCGTAATGGACCTTTTCCCCCTCATCATGGACCAAATGCAGCCTGAAAACAGAGTACCGGTCGACCGCGTCCCTGGGACCGATCAACCGCGGTTTCAACTTTTGCCGTGGGAAGGAGACAGTATGCTTTGGCTTAAGGGGCCGGTCGACCGCGCCCCTGCGACCGGTCGACCGGTAGTGCCAGATATTTTGGGCTCTTTCCTCTTTCTTTCCTTTTTCCCTTACTTTTTCCCACTCACTATATAAACTCATTTTTGGGTTTTAATTCATAGATACTTAGTTAGAATAGATTGTAGAGAGTGGTAGTTAGGGTTTGGGTGGTTTTGGATGGTTCTTCTTCATTTATACTTGGTTTGACACCCCATTTGTTGTGTAAGTTGACTATTCATCATCCTCTCCTTTTAATTTAAGCTGTTTTTCCTTTGTTTCCATTGTTGTAGTATAATTTACAAGCTTTCTAATTTAGGTTTTCTTGCTTTATTTACATGCTTTGATTTACACGCTTTCTAGTATAGATTTACCGCGTTTATTTACCGCTTTCCATTTATCGCGTTTTTAACATGCTTTCTAGGTAAATTAAATTAGGTTGTGTTTGAATTGAACTCACTCGAGTTGACGCGTTGCTTTGCTTTGGTGATGGAGTTTACGGGTTTATTTCGTGTGCGTTGTCCTAGTTATTACGCCTAGGAGATTTGACGGGGCATATCATGTATGTCCCGTTCTTACGACCTTTCGCGCGTAATTTTCGGGATATTTGTTGACGCCAAAATCTTATTAGGCTTTTATGATGATTTAGGGCGTAACAACCCTTGATTTAATTAACTGTCGAAACGAGACGCATTTGTAATAACTCGTCGACCCATGTAACCATTTTATACTAATTAACTCGGGTGAGGGATATTCGACGCAACCTATAGTTTTACTCGCTTTCATAATCTAGTTTCAACATATTGCCTAGATTAACTTTTCCTTTTAGTTTGTAATCATCTTTTACACTTTTATTTCGGAGTATTAAATCACTTGAATTCTAGCAACTCGTCTCTGTGGATTTTCGATACCCGACTTACTGCTATACTCACCCGTTGAGTGTAGTCGTAGTTTAGGTTTTTGTATAGTTCAGGTGAGCCGAACACAAAACGACCGGCGCGTAGGTGACTCTCGCGCCGCGGCAAAACCCTGTCTATCAGTAACCCTTCCCGAAGTGGCACATCCCGAGATAACACCCTTGGTCCCTTCTGATTTACAGGCCTCACCTGAGGTTCCTCTGCCCATTGTTCCTATTGAGGAGAGTGGACCCGAGATATGGTTTCCTCTTTAATTTGTTTGTTATTGTCCTTGGTCCCATTCTTTTCTTATTTGGCCTATTGAACACTGAGGTGTTTTTGTGCACCCCAGGTTGAAATGTCCTCGCTGTTGGCAAGCGTTCTTCTTCCAACGACGCTAATGAGACCTCTAACTGCCATTCCTCTTTTTAGTATCATAACTGAGGTAAGTAGCACGTAAGGGTATTATTCATATTTTTCTGTGCTCATTCTTTTTTACTAACATTTGGCTTTGTGCACAGTTTTCTCCCGATCTTGCACCAACTCCTGCAGTGAGGGCCTAGGTTGGTGTGTTTATAGCTCCTGCTGATGTGTCTTTGTTTGGGGGCTCAGTGTCTTCCAATGATGAACCCAATATGCTGGCCCTTATGCCCTATACGGGTGATCAGATTTTGACAAGCGTGGAGGCTTCTGCGTCCAAGGACCCCGTTATGGCTTCTGGGGTAATAATCTCTCCCCCAACGGTTCCTGTCCTTGTGGCTGCTTCAAATGCTCCCGTTGTGACTGAGGTATATTTTCCTTGCTATCTTTTGTTAATATTTTCCATAATCTCCATCTTATGATTTTTCATAAGATTGTTCTTAAACTCCCCCTTATAACGGTGACTTAAACAAAGCCACATCAGCAGGGACAGGAACTCCCCCGTTGTGCCCTAGGTTGGTCGCATTGGCACCTCTTTTGGAAGCAGTGGATCAAGAGGTGAAGGATGTCGAAGAAGCTTTATGCCTGGCCAAACTGAAGCGTGAGAGACTCCTGATCGAACGTACGCAACTGCAAATGAGGCTGGAGGTTTCCATTCACGCCCAACGGTCTTTCACGGCAGCTTCTTCGGGCCTGCCTGGAGATTTTTTTTTCTTCCTCAGATTTATCTTTTCTTTTAGACTAGTTACTTCTTGTATACGGATCCTTTACTGCTTTTGTCTATGTAATTCTTGGGCAATAGCTCCCAAAAGAAATTTTGTAATGCTCTATTGTTTATGAATGAAGAACATATACTTTTCAATCCCTTTACGTGTTGTGACTGCTATTGTGTGCTATAGAGTTTTGTATTTCTGCAATTCTTCCATTATTCTAAAAAAAATGTCACCCAAAACTTGTACGTTTATAACAATATTTAGTCATAACATCAGTTCAAACTTGGTTGTTTTACACATGATAAACCTTCAGCCACTTATTGTTAATCTTAAATGGCTTGTCTTCTTCTAACTTCGAAATTAAGCAATAACCTTAGTCATGCGCTTCCTTCACAACGTAAGGTCCCTCCCAGTTGGCTGCGAACTTTGGTAGAGGAAGTCCCCTGATGTGCTTTACTGTCGCTTTCAATACGAGGTCTCCTTCCACGAACTTCCTTGGTCTCACCAAGTTGTCATATGCCCTGGAGAGTTATTTCGTATATATTTGAAAGTGTTGCATCGAGTTATCTCTATGCTCATCCAACGCTTCCAGCTGTACATGTCTACTGTTAGGGAGCATGCTACTTCTCAAGGCATAACGGGCAGAGGGAACTTCCAATTCTACTGGGAGGATTGCCTCAGCCCCATAGACAAGAGAGAACGGCGTGTATCCTGTGGGTTTTTGCTTGGTTGTTCGATAGGCCCATAAGACAGCTGGTATCTTGTCATCCCACGCCCCTGGAAAGTCTTCCATCATTTTGGTCAAAATATTAATTAGGGTTTTGTTAGTTGCTTCGGCCTGACCATTTCCCTTTGGGTATGCCACCGTTGAAGTGTGATGAACAATGGAGTATTTGTCCGTGAGCATTGTTACTTCAGAATTAACGAAAGGGGTCCCATTATCCGAGAGAATTACTTTTGGGATCCCAAAACGGCAAATGATGTATTCTCTGATGAAGTTGCTCACCACCCCAGCCGTTGCCCGTTTGAGTGGTATTGCCTCGGCCCATTTTGTGAAACATTCTGTTGCTACTAGTATCCATATCTTGCCTCTCGAAGAGGGGTGGATTGCCCCCACTAGGTCGAACGCCCAAGTATGAAATGGATAGGGTGTTGATAGAGAGTGCAAGTCTGCTGATGGGGCATGGATCATATTCCCATGAAGTTGGCAAGCCTTGCATTTTTGAACAAACTCAGCAGAGTCTTTCTCCATTGTTGGCCAATAATACCCCAATGTCATCAACTGATCATACAGCTTGGCACCTCCTATATGTGCTGGATCGTGCGCTTTTTTGAGGATCTCCACTGCTTCTTCCCTCATGACACATCACAAGGGCTTGTTAAAGTACCCCTTTCGATAAAGCTGCCCCTCCTAGACGTAGAACCTTGGAGCCCTTCGCTTCAGACCCATTGCATCTATTTTCTCTGTTGGGACAACCCCCTCCTGAATGAAGTCGATGTAGGGCTGCCTCCAGTCCGCTTGATCTTCAATAAAATGGCACTCAGCTGCTTCGAAGAATAGCTGACACTTATTGCATTTGTGTTGCAGCTCTGCTGCATCTTGTTTCATTCTAGGCCAGAAATACCCATCCCTTTGAATTCTCCTCTATAGAGGTATCTCGGTCATTTTGCAGTGTTCGTTATGCGTCTTCTTCAGTATTTGCTCGGCCTCCTCTGGGCTAACGCATCTTGACAGCCATCCTCCTGTATTTCAAAAATAGAGATTCCCCTGGCATGTAAAATATTGGGCCAACTCTCTTAGCCCCATCGCCCCCTCACCAGACTCCAATTGTATCTTAATATCCCTTCTCCAACCCACTTCTTCATCCATTGGTAGTATTGACTGTACTACTGAAGGGACTATTCTTCATTGGATCATAACTGTAGTCTCATTGGATTTCATTATCATCTTCTGGGCAATAGTGGCATAGGCGTCGGGATGGTGGTTCATCGTTCTTGTATGTCTCCTGATCTTGGTCCGATGGAACTGGTTGAGGAGCCTTTGAATGATTGCTCGATAGGGCGCCAGGCTCATGTGTTTCAACGCATATTCTCCGTTTACCTGCTAAATTACCAAGTTCGAGTCACCCTTAATGCAGAGTGAACGAATTCCCCTCCGAAGAGGCTCTAGAATCCCTAGTACCAACGCCTCGTACTCTGCTTCGTTATTAGAGCAAGGGAAATCTAGTTTGTAGGAAAGGCAAATCTCTTCCATCCCTTTTGAAAGGACAACCCCTGCTCCTCCCTTATTTTCTACTGAAGATCCATCGAACTGCATCGTCCATTCCTCCTCAGTTGCATCCAGGTAATTGGCCTGCAGATCATCTCCTGGAATGTCTTCCCTAGGTGGCTCAAAGGTTCCTGAAGGGAAGATAGCCAATAAGTCAGCATACGCCTGGCTTTTGATTGTGCGAGGGACCATGCATTTTAAGTCATATTCAGAGAGAATGAGGAACCATCTAGCTACCCTACCAATCAATATAGTCTTTGCGAGCAAATATCTAATTGGGTCATATCTAGTTAAAATATGAATGGTAAAAGATAGCATATAGTGCCTAAGTTTTTGTGCTACAAAGACCAGGGCTAAACAATGCCTTTCTAAGCTAGTATATCTAATTTCTGGCCCATGTATAATTCTGCTGAGGTAGTAAACCGGACGTTCTTATCCGTCTACTTCTTGTGCTAGCAGAGCTCCAACGGACCTCGTGGTGGATGTGAGGTATAGCAGCAACGGGGCTCCCGCCTGGGGAGGAACCATGATTTGTGGTGATACGAGCAGCTTTTTCAGCCCATCAAGGGACTTCTGGTGAACCTCTTCCCATCTGAATTTCGTGTTCCTTCGTAGCAGCTGCATCAGTGGGTGTGTTATTTCCGCCAACCCAGGCAAAAATCTCCTAAGGTAAGAGACTTTATCGAGAAAACTTTTCAGCTCCTTCGCTGTTCTTGGACATGGTATTTCCAGGATTGCCCGCTATTTGTCCTGGTCCATCTGTACCCCTTGCCGATTAACCACGAAGCCTAAAAACTTACCACTTGTTACCCCGAAGACACACTTCAACGGGTTCATCCTTAACTTGTACCTCCTGCACTGAGCAAACACCTTCCTTAAATCGCTCAGATGGGACTCTTCCTTCTTCGATTTGATGACCAAGTAATCCACGTAGAATTCCACAAATTTGTGGAATAAGTCATGAAAAATGTCCATCATCGTTTTTTGGTACGTAGCTCCAGCGTTCTTGAGTCCAAACGGCATTACCTTGTACATGAAGTTGCCCAACGACGTTCTGAATGTTGTTTTCTCTGCGTCAGAAGGGTCCATCTTGATCTGGTTGTATCCCACATATCCATCCATGAAGCTGTACATCTCATGACCAGCCGTGGCGTCTATCAAACTGTCTATGGAGGGTAGGGGAAACTCATCCTTAGGGCAAGCCCTATTCAAGTCTCTGAAATCCACGCAGATCCTTATTTGGTTTTTGTCTTTCTTCCCTACTGGCACAATGCTAGATAGCCAGAGGGGATGTTGTATAGGCCTGATAAACCCTGCTGCTAATAAGCGTTGGACCTCTTCTTTAATCGTTAAATCTATTTCAGGCTTGTACGTTCTTGTTGCCTGCTTTACTGGAATAGCCGAAGGGATAACGTTCAACTTGTGGCAGCTCACTTCCTCATCCAGCCCTTCCATTTTAGTGCACTTCCATGCGAAGACATCTATGAACTCCCGAATCAGGTCAACCAAGGCTTTTTGTTTCTCCTTAACAAGATCTTTCGAGATGAAGATAGGCCTTGGGTCTTCCCCTTCTCCTGCTAGGTTTAGTTGCTCCAACTCTTGTGCCTGGGGCCTTGGTTGGTCTGTCATGTAATCTGGTTCTTCGGCGACATCTTCTGCGAACTCTTATATGCTGGAGTTGTCTATCACCATACACTGCCCCCGTTGATCCAGTAAAAAACACTCATATATCGGGTCAACCTCATTGTCAGTCCTTTCGGCCGCCCGTTCACACCATTACAAGCGGTACACCAATTTTCCCTCTTCAGTGACAATCTTCTTGCATTGCCTGCTGGTGGTTGTTGCTACGGCTTTTCTCTTCCTTTCTCTGGAAGCTTCAGCGATCCTTTCTCCTGAAAAATGACTTAACACGCTCTGTCGTTGGGCCTCATGCTCGCCCGGGTCTGTCCTAGGTCTCATCTTTTCTTTGAGCTGCTTCGAGATGTTCTGGGTTCGAGGGACCGCACGATATGCTTCCTCGATCCTCTTCCCCTCGCCACTCTCATTTAAAGGTCCCATTCTTTCTCTAATTGAGGGGACCCATGCTCCCTCCATTCTCCTCGTTAGAACCCGCACGTCCTCTTCGAGCTCTGTATAGAAGGTTGCATCCACCAAGTGTGTTTCTTCAATAGCGAAAGGCCTTTTAGTTGCCCTAATAGTTACTTCTGTCCCCTTGGTATTCGCCTTAGCACATTGATGGTACGTTGAGGGAACTAACCCTTGGTTATGCATCCACACTCTCCCTATTAACAAATGATAGGAAGTTGCGCTTTCTATTACATGGAACTTGATATGGGAACTCATATTTCCCATCACTATCCCCACGTTTACATACCCGATGGATTTGGAAGATTGATTATCGTAGCCCGAGATTACCAAGGGCATGGCAACCAACCTTTCTTCTGGAATTTTAGCCGCTTGGAAGGAGTTGATTGGCATAATGTTAATGGAAGCACCCCCGTCCATAAGAGTCCTGGAAAAGGTAACCCCATTAATACTGGCGGTTACATACAGAGGCCTATTATGGGGGAACCTTACAGCTCTATCCGCATCGCTGAACGTTACCTCTGATAGAAACCTCTTTACCAACCTAGCCATGGGACCCCTCCACCTTAGCGAGGGGACTGCATTTCTTCTCGCAATATCCAAGATCGCCTGCATTATCTCCATTCTGCTCTCTTTTGGGATTCCCACTTGGTCGAAGAACCAAGTGAACTTTGGAGATTTTGAAACTGCGCTATATTCTATGGCTGGGTCCGTTTCCTCGCCCTCAACGCTGTAGGCGTCTTCTATGTCCCTAGCACTTGCTTCATCATAATCCAGAACTACGTTGGCCATTCCCCTAGTGCAATGCTCCAGTGATTTATCGAACTCCATTGTTGCCCCTCCCCCCTCCCGCTCTGCCTCCTTATCGTATGTCGTTACAACATTGGCCCCATGTGCCGGGAGTGGGTTATTGTTAACGTTCTGCGGGGGGATTTGTAATGTTCCCGCCTTCATGTACTTGTCGATGATTCTTCGCTGCGTGAAGAAGCTTTCTGTTGGATGCTGGACCTTTCGATGAACCTGAAAATATTTGGGATTGGCCCTAGTTGCCGCGTCGGGCTCTTCCACCGGGACACCTTTCGGTTCGTAAATCGTTCCACCTTGGACCATTGCATTATAGCAGCTCACAGCCTCCTCCACCGTACAAGGCAACGGTGGCGGGTCTTCTCTATCTCTTCCGAACTTTCTTTTGTTGTCCTTCCTCTGGGCCTTGCCCTCATCTGCCCTCTCGATATATCCCACTAGCGGGGCCTGAGACCTTCCACCAATGGGTTGTATCAGCTGTCTGAACACCATGGGAGCTACTATCGGGCTAGGTCGCACCACCAAAGATATATTTCTTGCGGATTTTAAGAATGCTGAAAATGTTCCCTCGCGTGTCTCATTGATTAGGTGACAGATATACTCAGGAAGTAATGCCTCACCACAAATCTGTAGTAACCTGGCCTCTTTAGCTTCTTCCCTTACATCGAGGGACCTTTCCCTAAACCTTCGAATATAGGCCACTACCTTTTCCCCTGTCCTTTGCCTCTCCCTGCCAAGCTGGGTTAGGGTGAACTCATCTTCTTCCAAGAAGAACTTTCGGACAAACAATACATGCATCTCCTCCCACGTGGAGACACTATTTGGAGGCAGATGAGAGTACCAAGTGTATGCTTTATCAGTCAGGGATTTGGAGAACTCCCTCAGTCTAAGCTTTTTGTCATTGCAGTGCGCTCCCAAGTGTTCAACGAAACGCTTAATGTGTTCCTTCGGGTTCCCACCCTTCCCTGAATATTTTTCAAAGGTAGGGGGAATATAGTCCTTCGGGTAGGGTTCGTCGTTGTACTCCTGGGGGTAAGGTGTTCGAAAGTCATCGTAGACCGAAGCCACCTCGCCCACAGCCTGCGAGGAAGCCTGCATGAACTTCAGAATCTCCTTCTGCATTTCTTTTCTCATCTCTTCCAAGGGCGAGGCTACTGGGGCCACCTGCAACGGGGCTGACAGTTGAGCACTCATTGCAACCGGATCGAACGTTATCGGTAGTGCCATTGAAGCTCCTGAGCCGCCCCTAGTTGGGTTTACAACAGAGGGTACACTTGCTGGGACCGCTCTTGTAATACCTGCCCCTGGTGGGGCCCCGGGGGCCACTCCGGGTGTTACGAAGGCATTAGCCTCCAACCCTCCCAGCATAGTTGAAGCTACTAGGGTTTGCAAAAACTCATAAAATTTGCTCATGAGGAGCGCCATCTGGCCAGGTCCCAGCCCTGCGCTCGTGGAAGGTTGTGCAGCCCCTGGGGCGCCTATCGTTGTTGGAGCCAGCGGTACCTCTAGTCGAGGAGCCCCATCTCTTAGGGCCTCCTGCTACCTTGCCGCCTGTTCTTCATTATGTTGAATGTCATCGAAATTGAGTCTTCTAGTAGCATTATCCTGCGCCATACTCCTTCTCTATAAGGATGCCTCCCCAGCGGAGTCACCAAATGTAAGAGGGTACTTTAGATTATAAATGGAGGCGTGACCCCCTATTGAGTATGGCAATGATAAGTCAGTTGGTTAAAGCTTAGGATTAATGACAGAACATATAAATATGAACCCAATGAAGGTAAACTCATCTTAAACTCCCAAAATCTCTCGTGTATAACTCAGGTAATAATAATGAACTTTTAGAAGTGGCTTAGCTAGAGGGAGAAGGAAGTAAGCACCCTAGATACACCCTGGCGGGCAGGTAGAAACACACAAAACACCCTCAAGAATCTCTGTCAAGTATTAAAAGCTTCGTAATAAATGACAATGGTGAGTCAGTGAACTCTCTAGTTTGCAATAACTCTTTTCAATTCTCAAAGGGATCATCCTTTCTCAGAGGTGGTTGGGGTCCTTAAATAGCCCCCCACACCGCCCCCGAGGTAACTCAGTCATTTAAGACTATGAAAGACATCCCTCATACTTTATGTCACAGCATTAAATGCCTGATGCACTAGTTGTCTCCACGTCATAAACATTAAATGCCAAGACATGCCTTTTGCCTAACCACTGTGTGTCTGGGGGCTGTTGTCGTAAAGGTGGCTTACCAACTGCCAGACAGCCCCAAATACCACGGTGGTTTACTCAAGTGCAGGTCTGACATTGTTTAGCTGGCTAGTGACATCACCTATAGTAGGTGTGACATTAAGTAGAGGGCTACTTGGTTTATGACTCAACGCCCGATGGAACTCCAAGCTGCTCCGCTTGAGGTTCCACGGTCAGGGTCCTTCGGTGTTTTACCAGGTGTATCTAAGATGGTTAGGACAAGCCCCAACGGTGCCTTACTTCTCAATCCTCCAAACCAGGTCCCTCTAAAGTTCCCACAGTGAGGTCATTCGGTAGAGCATGAAAGCTCTCCCAGGCCTTGCCAAGCCTAGTCTCTCGCAAGTACCGTTAGACCTCATACAAACTCTTTTGTTATTATCGTTACGTCATTACAACCGTTAAAGCTTACAGAAATCAATAATGAAAATACAATGTGACTAATACAACAAGTTAAAATATGAGCTACCGCATCAAGCTGCCTCTCTGAGTTGCCACGCTTGAGCTGCCTCGGTTGCTTAATCTCGAACACTGTTGCTAATTGGGAATTTGTCCCTAATCTCGGGGTTACCTTCAAGCCCCCTCCACAGATTCGTACCCTGAGCATAGGACCTCGGACACGTGCTATCGGTGTATATGATAGTTTCAATGGTTGAATGGGAGCGTAGGTATGTGCATGACCCATTTGGCTAGGAAGTATGCTTGCCTCTAATACATTTGTTTTATGATATGATTCGTGGAAGACGCCGAATCAATAGTCCTCTATACAGTGACATTATGTATCAGGACATAATAGCAGAGTATGCAAGCACTGCAACTGTGACTGGGGACGTGCCGTATTAGTATATATATAATTAGCATGATATTATATATGTAAACTGTGATATAATCTACTGTGTGACATTGTAGATATAAAGGTGTAATCTTCTGTATGAAATTGTAGACTAAAAATATAAGCTATGATTTAATCTACTGTGTAAGGTTGTAGATAGAAGTAAATAATGAAATCTGAATTGAATTATGTAAGTGAACACTAAATTCCACGGTTGTAACAAGACCATTTCATATTAAAGAGAAATGAATATGAAGAATTATAATATGTATGGTATAGGACATACGGGTTTATGATATGGGTTAGAATTATGTTACTCTTTAGGAGGGAACCTTAACTAGGAAAATAATAAGATACGATTGGTGTGCACTCTAGATGAGAGTTGAGAATTCTCAAGAGAGAGTCGAGAAACTAACATGTACATAATAAATGCTTAATTGTAATTATTAAGCACTTGCTATTTTAAAGTCTTCTACAATCGGGCTTTGACCCGTTTCCATGCATATTCTCTTCTTTACTATATCTTGTACATCAGGTATCCAGCAGCAGGGATGCCCAACATAGATTATGGATTTCCAATGGATTATAGCTACTAGCAGAGATGCAGATTTTGTTTAGACGCCTCCTTTTTGTTGACTCACTCATCTGTAGCATCTACTTCATTTAGGGCATGTCGCCCAGGATTCTAGAGGTTGTAACTACTTATGTAAGCATCATGGATATCAGTTTTAATTAGTGTAAATGTTATAATTTAACTGGAGAGTTAGTCCAGTCACATTTATTCTTGTTGTAGTTAATTCAATTGTGATGTGTTGTTGCATATTATTATTCAGTGTCGTGGAATTGTTTTATTAAATTAAAATTGAAAAGTTTTTAACAACAGCTTAATTGAGTATCAGGTGATAGGAAAATATTTTCGACAGTGATGCTAAGAATGAACCAACTGTATATTCTAACTTAATTGGGTATGGGACTGATCACCCAGTATTTAATTAGGCGGTGTGTTACACTTTCAACTTAGCTTTTAACTTCAAGTTTTCCTTTTTTACCTTACAAGTTTCTGCATATAATTCATTGAAGGCAGCTTGCAAGTCTCCCTTATCCTCACTTTCATCCTCACTCACATCACCCTCACTTTCTGAGGTTTCACGACCGGTGGCTGTGGAATAATCATGCAAAGAATTATCTTCATGAGAATATTTTTCGTCATCACTCACATGATTAGCCACATTGGTGGAAAGGACTTGCTTACAGGCATAAAAATTCTCTTCTCCAGGGAAACTATCAGGTATATTAGAATCCTTCCTTGGATTAGTGGGACACTCAGCTAACCGATGGCCAAACCCCTCACAGCAAGGACACCTCTCAGAGTCACCCTTTTTAACCAAGGTCTTAAGTGAAGACTTCATATGTGTTTTCCAAAAAGACCCATCACACAAATGTGTTATAAAATCATCAAACCCTCCATAAGGCATACCTAAAGACACAGGATCACAAACGCAATAATTTAGTGCAACCTGCTCTGGTACTAATTTGACAACATGAGTAGTCAAAAGGTATCAGACCAAAAATTCCTTTAAAAAAATAAGGATCACCCGATAACTTGCAGGCTTGAAAGCCCTTTTGTGTGTGCTTTAGGTAAAGACAATTTTTTTAAATTGCTCAAATTTTATTATGCACCAAATATGAGAATCAATCAATTTCATCTTCTTAAACCCTAAACACGCCTCTAAGTAATTCAAAGCATTACATAAATAAAGCATGTAGGTAAAAGAACAGTTTTAGGAAAAAAAACTTCCGAGTAAAAACTTATATTTCACTATATAATGCAAATCGCAACTTACAGTTATACAATGAAATATGTAATGAATTTATCGTGGCAAACTCACAGAGGCCGCAACCTAAACAATCAATGGGCTCCCATAAGAACCCATAAGAACTGTAGCTCTCTTCAGCAAGGCACACCCTCGAGTATCCCCAATTGATTAGAAAGCAGCTCCCGCAAGAACTACCAAATTAGCAGTAGAGTCTCCTTTACAAGACAAACTTTGATAAAAAGTTTTTTGGGTTCCAAATTGATTCACCAAAGTATATGGGATGATTTTGTGAATAAAAAATAAGGTTTTTTGCCCTAAAAGTGAAGACTAAAAGTTCTGCAGATTTGCAATTTCGTGTATCAAGAGTCTTGATAAAAAGGTCTCCACAGCAGGTATTTATAGCCTAATAATGATCTTGAAGTAGCATCAGTCATTCGAATGACTTCAAACGACATCTTCATAGCGTTTTAATGACGTTGAATGTAGTTAAAATCCACTTATAATGACCTTACAAACGACAGTTAAAAACATAAAACAGTATCCGGTCGTTTGATGCATATATCCAATAACCCTAAAAATGACCCTTCAAATGACATTACATGTTGTGAGAATAAGTCATTTGAATGACTTAACAATGTCCTTTTAACGGCATTGCTATGTCATTTGAACGACATAAGTGAAAAAATATTTTTTTATAAAAGCTCGCCTAAAGGTCTTGAAAAATTAATTTTGACTTAGAGAATCGCCTCAGTTTGATAAAAATAGTTTCGAAAACTTATCCCAATACTTATCGTAAAACAAATTCGAAACTTAAACACATCCTTACCAAAATCCATCTCGTAGATGTCAGTTGTTGAAGAAACTTGATATTCGAATCTGTCGTCTTGAACAAATCATCCTTATCTTCCTTCGACAGTTGTAGAAGTATACGACATACTAAATGTAAATAAAAACTATGGAAAATATGTCCTTACAACTCTCCATATACCCTTGATGCTCCTCCAGGTGTCCAGTAGAATAATTTTGGTTTTTGTAGTTGTTCATCTTTGATTGTAACACCTTGTTATTTGAAAATAAAAAGTCTTTTTTTCTTGTCTTAAATTCAGCCCTTGATTATGTATTTAATTGGAAACTTGTTTTAAGATTATGATTAGTTAATTAGTTGGATGACTAGGTAATCTACTTGTTTAACAAGTAATGTGTTCAATACTTGAACTGAGATTGCAGGGCCTTAGATTCTACTAATGCACTTAGGTAAAACTGTAAGAAATTTTTGAACTAAGTGTTGACATTAGTTATCAGTGGAGACCAAGTGTATTCATGAATGTATATGTATATTCCTGCGGAGTTTTGGGAATGTATATATGTATTCCTTCATTTTACCTTAATCGGGTAAAGGCTTCTTGTGTTTATACATGAAGTTTTACAGGGTTCTTGTTCGTGACTTGTCCGAGACAAAGTCATACATGAAGTAATAATTATTGGTGATTAAGTGTATTATGAATGTATATATGTATTCCTGTGTTTAACTTAATAAAAAAATACAAATATTTGTTAAGTTATTGGTGCATCTCGAATTTGATAAGTTCAACCTGATTAATAAGTTGTTATCTTTTGATCGGCAAGGTCTGAAGACCAAGAGACAATACTTGAAGATTGTGTTTTCTATTCTGTTTTGTTTTTACTCGGGATGTATATCACCGTACTCCAAAAAATAAAAATAAAAATTAAATCATGATTGAACTGAAATCAAGATTTGAACTTAAGGGTAAAGTTATTGATCTTGAAAAAAAAAGATACATAATGCCTTATTTTACTGATAGTATTTTCGGAGGTGGTCGGTGTTCCAAGGATTCTTGAATTCTTCTCCATCAAGAGTCTCTAATGGAAAAGTTCCTGGTCGGATGACTATTGAAATGCGATAATGACCATGCCAGTTTTCCTCAAGCTTATTTCCTTTCTGAATGACTTTCTTGAGGATGTAATCTCCTTATTTCATGTTGGTTGGCTTGAATCTTTTGTCATAAAAATTGGAAGTTCTTTATTAATATGCAGCAGCTCTGAGGGTAGCATCATCTCTAACTTCTTCCACTAGATCCAAGTCCAATCTTCTCATTACATGACTTTCGGGAGAATCAAAATTCAACACTCTATAAGTTGTTAGGCCTATCTCGGCTGGTGCCATGGCCTCCGTCCCAAAAGTAAGCATATAATGTGTTTCTCCAGTAGTTGTTCTCGGTGTGTATCTGTGGGTACCCAAAATTAGAATGATGGGCCTGGACGAGTAGCCCATTTTTGGTGGCCCAAAGTCTAGACCCTCCATGTCTTAACCGATTATGATTTAGTCTCTTCCCATGTTCCCATTAAGAGAGGTTCTAGGAAGAGATGGAAAACGTGGGGGAGTCCAACACGGCTCACTAAAATAAACATGTATATAATAAACCCTAGGTCCGGGGCAAGGGACACATTGTATTCTCTATAATCACTCTCCGGAGAACATATAAATAATACTGACTGCACCACCATGGACGTAGGCAACTCTGCTGAACCACATACATCCTTTGTTGTGTGATTGTCATTTTGCATTCCTTATTCTTACTTGGGGATTGCTTTTCTCTTATCTATTTGTGTTGCATAATAATTGTCACCACAATTAGCTCCGTCTGTGGGAACTTTATCTTCCCTGAGAAAGCCCACACCAAAAAAGGAGTTTGAAATGTCTGGTCACAGTAGTAATGCTCCCCAGGCAGGGGATATTCAAGAACCCCTTGCTCCTCGTAGGATTAGGGCTGAAGTTTGGCGTTTAGATCATAGGGCTCGCCCAGAAAGGCCAACCTCAGAAGAAATCCAAGGACCAACGACATCCACGCAGATATCCAGACTGATTGATGCATACGAGGTGAGTCTCTAAGAGTAGAGGGAGTCTTCTCGCAGGCACGAGGTTGAGAACGCTCGCCTCAAAAGAAGATTAGAAAGAATGGAGAGAGAGCTCCATCGTAGTACCAAGAAACGTCCGTACCATACTCCTAGCCCTCAAGCGAGCAAGTCTCGCAGTCGAGGAAGGAGACCCAGGCGCAGATCCCAGAGAGTCGAGGGAAACGAGTCAGAGGATGATCTATTCAAGCAACTACGACTAGCTCACAGGCACAGAAGCCCGGATCGCAGCAACGAGAACATACGAAATCTGGTCCGAAGGGAGATGGACCAACATCCTGCCCATCATGGTACTAGATCGATCCGAGAACTCGCTAGGCGAGCTCTCAAAACTCAGATGAAATCACCTTTCTCAAGGGAAATTGAGGAAGAAGAGCCCCCAAGAAGTTTTCCATTCCAAGGTTCAAAATTTATGATGGTAAGATTGATCCCATTGATCATGTCAGGCAGTACCGATAGGCCATGACCCTCTGGAACCACCGAGACACACTAATGTGTCGAATTTTCCCCTGGAGCCTGCATGACGTGGCGCAAAAATGGTTCGAAAGGCTCCCCCACTGGTCCATCAGAAGTTTCAAATCCCTGGCCGAGCTCTTTACGGCCCGATTCATTACTAGTAGCTCCCATACCAAAAGGATGGATGCCCTGCTGACAATGAAAAAGATGCCCCAAGAGACCCTCCGAGACTACTCGAAGAGGTACTGGGAATTATTCAATGAGGTGGAGGACTGTTCGCAGCAAGTGGCAGTGGCCTCTTTCAAAATTGGGCTACCCAGCTCTTCCCTTCTGTACCAATCCTTGACAAATAAAGAAGCCATAACCATCGACGACCTAATGGCCCGCATCGAGAAGTATGCCAAGGTGGAAGATGTGACCCGCCTCGGCACAGGGAAAAATGGTCGAACTAAGCTCGCTGCCAAATGCAGTGACAAAACTGAGATCCAAAAAAAAGGAGGAAAGAACGGGGGCAGAAATGGCCCCAAGAACGGAGGCAACAATGGTGTGTCAAGAGCATTTCAGGCGGTCAACACCGTCTTCAAAGAACCAATTTACAAAATTCTCGTGAAAATTAAAGACGAGCCATTCATCAAGTGGCCCAGGAAGATGGGGGAGATCCCTCTAAAAGAAACAACGCGCTGAGATGCGCTTTTCATAAAGAGGGGGGACATAAGATAGAGCAATGGAAGGCCCTTATGTCTCACCTCGAGGAGCTAGCCCAATCCGGGCATTTTAACGAGTCTGTGGAGAAGAAGACAGAGAAAGCGGCTACCAATAGAGAGGCGAGACCTGACAACGTACTCGAAGATGATGCTGGACATGAGTTCGCGATAATTCATGGGGCATCTGATGCCAAGTAGATCTAAGGAAATTCAGCTCGAATGGAGATAAAGAAGCTTACAGCGGTGATGCAAGCTTTTCAGATCGATCCAGCGAAGTCACAGTCAGGAAAGCGTCGACGAGCAGATGACGTCAACTATAATAAGCATATTGTTTTCACAGATGAAGACCTGTTGGGAGTGAGAATCCCACATCATGATGCTTTGATCATTACCCTCAGGATAGCTAACTTTGACCTCGACAAGTTGCTCGTCAACCAAGGAAGCTCGTCCGAGGTAATGTATCTCGACCTATTCAGAAAATTGAAGTTAAACGTCACTGACCTAAAGGAAGCTACTATCCCTTTAGTTGGCTTCGCTGGAAAAATAACTATGCCCCGAGGAAAGATTGTACTGCTAGTACGCACAGGAAATGTCTTCAAGATGATTGAGTTTTTGGTGGTTGACATCGACTCGCCATACCAAGCCGTCCTTCGCAGGGGGTGGCTACATGCTATGAAGGCAGTCTCCTCGACCTACCATCAGAAACTCAAGTATGTAACCGAGTGAGGAGTAATGGAGATCCACGGCAATCAAGCAATGGCAAGAAGGTGCTTCATAGAAGCCATCTGACCAAGGCCAGAGAAGAAGGTTGATCAGCCCAACGAAAAAGTTGAAGAACAAGAAGGTCTGACACCTTCTAAATAGAAATTAAAGTACGGAAGACCTGGAGTAGAGGAGACCAGGATCCTCCCCTCTGAATGGGTCGTCGAAGACCTGGTAGAGGTTATAGCTGGTGATAGCAACAGTGACCGAGTTTTCTTAATTGGAGCCTCTCTCACTAACTAGGAACCGAAGGAATTGATAACTCTGCTAAGACGCAACGTATATGTTTTCGTGTGGGAACCATACGAGCTGCCTGGAATTGATCCTAGTATGGTTTGTCATCAGCTGAATGTCAATCCCACCTTCAAACCAATCATGCAGAAGGCACGGCGAATGGCACCCGAGAAGGCAAAAGCCATGGAAAAAGAAGTAGAAAAACTATTGGATGCAGGATCCATACGGGAGGTGCAATTCCCCGAATGGTTATCCAACCCAGTAGTAGTTACAAAAAGTAACGGGAAGTGGAGAGTTTGCATCAACTTCACCGGCCTCAATAGAGCATTCCCTAAGGACAGTTTCCCCCTCCCAAAAATTAATCAATTGGTAGACGCTACTGCAGCTCACGAGAGAATGAGTTTTCTGGACGCATACTCCGGGTACCATCAGATCATTTTGTATGCCCCAGACCAGGACAAAAAAACATTCATCACTTCAGTCGGACTATACTACTACAAGGTCATGCCCTTAGGGCTAAAAAACGCAGGGGCAACCTACCAGCGGCTGGTCACCAAGATGTTCAAGGGTCAAATGGGAGACACCATGGAAGTCTACATCGATGATATGCTCGTTAAAAGCAAGAAGAAAGAAGACCACCTCTCAGACCTATCAAGCACCTTCAAAATCCTCAAGAAATACCAAATGAAACTTAACTCGAGCAAGTGTTCTTTCGGTGTCCAGTCAGGAAAATTTCTTGGGTACTTGGTCAGTAAGAGAGGCATCGAGGCCAACCCAGACCAGATCGATGCAATAAACAGGGTACAACCTCCTCGCACGATTCGGGACATACAGAAGCTCACTGGTATGCTCGCTGCCTTAAACCGATTCATTTCAAAGTCCTCCGAGAAGTGCAAGCCTTTCTTCCAGCTTTTAAAGGGAAACAAAATGGTAGAATGGAACCAAGATTGCTCGCGGGCACTAGATGAACTCAAGGCTTACCTCAGTTCCCCACCACTGCTCGTCATGCCACAGGAAGCAAATCCCTTATACTTGTACCTCTCCGTTTCCAACCACACTGTCAGTTCTACATTAATGTGCGAAGTTGTAGGAATCCATCACCCCATTTATTACGCGAGCAAGACCCTACTAGACGCCGAGCAGAGGTACCTACCACTGGAAAAGCTCGCCTTTGCATTAGTAGTGGCTTCGAGGAAGCTGAAGCACTATTTCAAAGCCCACACTATAATCGTCCTTACATCACACCCCCTTAAAGCAATCTTGAGGAAGGAGGATTTATCGGGAAGACTGTCTAAATGGTCAGTCGAGCTCGATCGATTTGACATCCAATTTCAACCAAGGAACGAAATTAAGGGGCAGATCCTTGTTGATTTCATAGACGAGTTCATAGGAGAGCAACCTTCCAACCAACCTCCACCAACAAGACAAAAGGGGAACAACGCAACGAAGGAAACCTGGAAATTGTTCGTTGATGGAGCCTCCAACTCAAAGGGGGCATGTGTAGGCATTGTCCTCATTAGTCCAGAGGATACAATCCTTGAATAAGGAATCAGGCTTGGATTTGCAGGCTCCAACAACGAAGCAAAATACGAAGCATTAATAGCCGGCCTCCAGAAGGCACACACTTTGGGGTAAAGCATTTATAGGTGTTCGACGACTCTCAATTAGTCTCCAATCAGATAAATGGAGATTACAATGAAAAATATGAAAGAATGGTAGCGTACCTCACCTTAGTGAAAAGGATGATGGCGAGCTTCAAAGAAATCAATGTCCAGCAGTTTCCCAGAGGGCAGAACAGCCATGCTAACGCCCTAGCAACCCTAAGCTCAGCAATCTATTTCGATTTAAAAAGGATAATCCCCATTGATTTCCTCTCTCACCCGAGCATTAACCATAACAGCGAGCTGCCAAGCGTGGAGCAGGTGATCCGAATTGAGTTTGCACCCATCTAGATTGACCCAATAATGGACTATTTGAAGGATGGTACACTTCCAGATGATAAGAAGACTGCTCACCAGATAAGAGTCAAAGTTGCTCGCTTTCACTTATCTCCTGAGGGTAGGCTATACAAGAGATTATTTTCCGATCCCTTCCTCCAATGCGTTCACCCAAAGGATGTCGAGAAAGTTCTACATGAGCTTCACGAAGGAATATATGGAAGCCATATTGGAGGAAGATCTCTAGCTTTTCGAGCAATGAAGGAGGGCTATTGGTGGCCATATATGCAAATAGACTCTATGGTGTATGTCCACAAGTGCTTGAAATGCCAGCTTCACGCTCCTATGGTCCACCAACCTGATAGCGACCTAAAATCATTATCCAGCCCATGGACGTTCACCCAATGGGGGATGGACATCGTAGGACCACTTCCTACCACCACCGGCAATCGCAAGTATCTGCTGGTCGCGACTGACTACTTCACCAACTGGATCGAGGCAGAACCTCTAGTGAACATCCGAGATATAGATATGATAAGGTTCATATGGAGAAATATAATCACCCATTTTGGCATCCCCATAACGATCATCACCGACAATGGAACGGAGTTCGAGAGCGGCTCTTTTCAGAGTTTCTGTAAAGAACATAGAATCAGACACCATTTCAGCTAGGCGGCCAATCCTCAGAGTAATGGCCAAGTCGAGGCTTCCAACAAAACTATGATCGACGGATTAAAGAAGTGATTAGATCAAGCCAAGGGCGCATGGGTGAATGAATTACCATATATTCTATGGGCTTATCGAACCACTCCACGATGAGCAACAGGGGAGACCCCATTTTTGCTAACATATGGAATGGAAGCAGTCATCCCATTAGAAGTTGGCTGGTTGATAATGAGGTCCCGCCTTATCGACCAGGGACATAATGATGCAGCATTGCTCGTTGAGCTCAACTTAGCCGACGAGCGCCGAGAGCTAGCCCTAGTAAAACTAGCGAGCAATCAGAAACAGCTCGCAAGGCATTATAACAGGAGGGTCAACCCAAGGACATTCCGATTTAGGGACTATGTCCTAAGAAAAGTCCTGAGCAGCGTAGTGAAACCATCAGACGGCAAGCTAGGGCCAAACTGGGAAGGACCATTCAAGATAACAAAAGAAAATCTGCAAGGTGCCTATCATTTAGAAACGATGGAAGGTAGAGAAATCCCCCGAGTATGGAATGTAACAAATCTCAAGAAATTCTATTTTTAGATTCTTCTTTTATGATGTTTTTGTGGAACTAGAAGTTCATTTTCCTTGTCGTTAATGAAAGTCGTTTAATGGTTGCGTTCTAATGATTAACAGTTATATAAGCTTTATCACACACCTTTTTCAAATGACAGGCACATTGATCATTACACCATAGCAGGGAAATCACCCTCCTCAGGCTTTCGTTAAGAAATACGAAAGGCCTCTTAGAATTGCCCCTGGAAATATATGAAGCCCTATAGGAGATCCTTAGGCAATATAGCCAAATTAAAACTAGTCGCCAAACCATCTTTGGTTAAATAAAATCCTGATCGGATAAAGCATCCAACACCAGGTGTGTCCTCGCTAATTGCCAAACTTAGGCCTAAGGGAGTGTGATGACACGACCTAAAAGGTAAAGTGGTGCACAATGGTATCTCGATAATATACTGGACTGGAAGGACACTTGCGTAATAATACAAATTTAGAGATCATAAAGGAGCGAGAATATGGAGAATATAATACACTTGTTTAGTCGGCTAAATCAGCCCAAAACATAAATTTTATATTAATCCACCATATTTAGAACAAGTAGTAATAGATGTTTAGTCGGCGAG
This sequence comes from Sambucus nigra, assembly GCA_949130495.1. Classification (NCBI taxonomy): domain Eukaryota; kingdom Viridiplantae; phylum Streptophyta; class Magnoliopsida; order Dipsacales; family Adoxaceae; genus Sambucus; species Sambucus nigra. Next base: position 195,064,856 of record OX422208.1, read on the forward strand.
CTCGCCCAAAACATTAACATAACGACACTTCAATAAAAAATACACAGAGTAACTACTGGAAAAATCTCAGTGGGGGTGAGGCCTCTGAACGAGATAATCAGCCACTTGAGCCCTTCGACCATCATCAGGAGCAGGAACTAACTCTTCCTCGACTTTGTTAACATCCGACTACAATAGCTACCGAGGGATGGCATCGATGGGTATCCACTAATCATCTCTTCGAAAGGGATTGGGCATCCAAGTGGAAGGAGATATTTCATGGCGATACCAGAGCATTGAGTACCTTGGAACTTGCATCTCCTTCAAAGCACTCAACCACCCCCTGATGAAGGCAAGCTCTTCAAATTCTATCAGCCTCATCAGAGCATCTAGCCAACCCTGGTCATAACCGTCGGCCCATACTCGTTGAGGTCCTTTTTTAAACAGGTGCCGCAGCCGAGTAACATCCCTTTGAAGCCCATCAACAATCACATATGCTCGCTGGACATCACCGCGAAGCTCTTCCATTTCCCTATCTGAACGCCTGGTGCTCCTGCCAGCTCACGAAATGGATGGACCAGTAGAACCTCACAGCACAGTAGGAACGTCGCTTGAGCCAGCCCTAGCTCATGACGATGAAGAGCCTCGCAATACTACAGGAGCGGTGCTCGGCGCATGCTCCCTAAGACGAGAGACCTCTTTCCTTAAAGCTTTATTTTCTTGCTGAAGCATTTCCCCAACTTGGTTGATCTCAGAAGCATCGAGGAGCTTTGTTCTCAGTGCATTCACCTCTTCTTGCACTGAAGCACCAACCTCTTCCAACTCCTAGAGCTTGTCCTTAAACTTGGCCATAAGCTCAGACTGATCCTTATACTTTTGATTCCTTGACCTCAGAGATTTGCAAAGCCTAACAAAGGCCTTGGGAACTTGAGGACTTGCATTGGGACCAAGAGTCCTGCCCAATTGAGATGTGGCAGGAATATACTCTTCTACATCAGCCAACTACAAGACATAAGAGGGCATCGAAAAGAAAAACAAATTAGTGCACTGGGAAAAAGAAACCTTTTCATTGATAAGGGTTAAAGTACATCGAGTAGTAAAAAGAAAAGTTACAAAAAAAAATACAAAAGGTAACCCTAGATGATAACTAATTAGCAACCTCAGGCTGCCCAGAGGTAGATGGTTGCTTCACCTTGTCAGCGATAGTAGAAGCACCCCCTCAGCAGGGGCAACCTCTGTCGCCTGAGCAGGAAGGACCTCGGCGGCAATGTCTGGGAGACATGCTCAATGCCTTCTATAGCAGGGGCAGGAGCTTCTTCATCGACAGTCGGCTTCGAACCCGGGTCATGCTCATCGAATAAAGGAGAGTCAGCATCAACACCAGCAGCTAGGAGGGCCTTGTTAGATGGCTGATGTAGCCTATCTGAACCTCGACATCTTCATATGCAGCAGTCCACTCGGAGTTGTATGAGTCCTCCTTCATGGTGGCTGCTGGGACTCTTTTTCCTCTAACTGCTCGGCCAGCACCTTATTCTCCTCTACTACGGTCAGCTTGCTCGAGAAAACCAGGTCATAGGCTTGCCTCAGCTCATTCATCTCCTTAACCGTCGCATCCCTCTCTCGATCAGAATTAACGAGGGTCGGTCAGAGGAAACTCGGGCGGCGTCAGCAGTCTTTAAATCGGCTTCCACTTGAGTACCCCTCACTTCCAAATCATCCCTTTGCTCCTTCATCTCGCCATTCCTTCTCACCAGCTCGTCACGAGAATGATAGAGCACAGCGAAGTCAGTCACAAACTGGCAAAAAAAAGAAGAGATCAGGAAGGAGAAACAGCTAAAACTTGTTAAGCATTAGAAAATGGAAAAGATATTACCAGGGCTAGCCTCTGGCTAGCTTGTAGGGTGAATTGATCAGACCCCAGCGCCCTCTGGTGATCTATAGGAAGAACTGCCCTCTCGAGAAGTGCAGGAGACAGTTGAGGAGAAACGGCAACTGAGGCTCCCTCGGGCAAAGCAAACACCGGGACTAAGGCTTGCCCAGCCTTCGTCCTTGAGTCCATCTTTCTCCTTCTCCATTCTCCTCCTCTCCTCCATCCTCCTTTTCTCCTCCATCTTCTTTCTTTCCTCCTCCTTTTTCCTCTCCTTCTCTCTCATCTACTCTTCCTCTTTCCTCTTCATCTCTTGCTCTTGAGTAGAAGATCAAGAGATAGTAGCTACAGCCCCAGTACTGGACTTCTGCTTCTTTGACCTCTGAGCGAGGAGCACCTGATCATCGTCATCATCATCCCGAATCAAGTTTTTCCTTGGAGGAACCATCTCCTCGCTTGAACTGTTGGATGTGCTCAAAGATTCTCGAGCTTCAGATACTTCCTCCGAATCAGAAGAGCTACTACCACCGGAGCTCCCTTCACCAAAGTTGCCTTCAGCACCACCTGCGGTATCACTCTCAGAACTGCTCTCCTCCTCATCCAACTGAATAGGATCAGCAACAGTCTCTTCAGAGGTATCAAATTCAGGGATACTGTCTACCGACCTCGCTATAAAACTAGAACCAATGTTCTTATATTCGAGCAAAAAAGTAGCGGACCGGGGATGCTCGTCATCAGCTAAGGGCTCCCTGATATTCCAGGCCTTGACCAATTCAGAAAGACGAACCTCACGGAGAGTAGGTTCCAAATTCTTCGACCTCGCTGAAGAAAAAATAGAGAAAAATCAGAAAGATCACAAATCAACAAAAATTGAAAGTACAAGAGTAAAGTCTACATATGTATTCTTCCCCATAAAAGGGAACAGAGAACCTATCAGACCTCGACCTTTCAGATTGAGGAGAAAACTGCTAGTTTCTAGCAAGGAAAGCCTCTTGCCAATAGTCCTTATGGGAATCAGGTAGGTTTACTACCAATACCCTGTCAGGTCTCCTGGCTTTGAGATAGAGAACACCAGAACTAGTTCGAGAAAAAGAGTAACAAAAATATACCTCGACAAGCCCTAACTTGGTACCATATAACTGATTGATTCTATGGACGCCATTAATTATCTTCCACACATTAGGCGAACACTGTGCTGGAACAATATTGAAGTAACCAAAGAAGTGCAAGAACAGGTCATTAGGAGGAAAAGTAAGTCCCCCTTAGGAAAGCATCAAAACATGGATCCAATGGGTACCCTCTATGTCTCTAACATTTCTAGGGGGAGGAACACACTTAATCTTCACCCACTCTGGGATGTTATAAAACTTTCTAAACTCAGACACCAACCTATTACCAATTTTTGCAATAGGTAAACCCTAGAAAACTATAAATTCAGAGAGAAAATACAAAGAGAAGGCACAAGAGACTTACAAGATGGAAGTTCGACTCGAACGATGAAGAATCACGAGCCCAAATAATAAGGAAGCGATAGGAATGGAGACTGAGAGAAGAGAGTGTAAATCGCTAGAGCTCACAGGAAATGGAAGAATGCTGAGAAGGTTGAAACGACGGTCGAAAAATGACTTCTCTAGAAAACCATTAAATGTTTCTAATCATAGTGCACAAGCCACGAAGCGGGTGCCGCCAGAATCAGTACTCAAACTTTGGGAAGAGTTGCACGATGTACAAATGAACCATTATGACAAATCATTTAAATTGATTGAGCCCAAGCATGGCCCAACAAACTTAGGGGCAATTGTGGGTACCTAAAATTAGAATGATGGGCCTAGACGAGTAGCCCATTTTTGGCGGCCCGAAGTCCAGACCCTCCATGTCTTAACCGATTATGATTAAGTCTCTTACCATGTTCCCATTAAGAGAGGTTCTAGAAAAAGATGGAAAACATGGGGGAGTCCAACACCCCCACTCACTGAAATAAACATGTATATAATAAACCTTAGGTTCGGGGCAAGGGACACATTGTATTCTCTATAATCACTCTCCGAAGAACATAGAAATAATACTGACTGCACCACCATGGACGTAGGCATCTTTGCTGAAGCACGTACATCCTTTGTTGTGTGATTGTCATTTTGGATTCCTTATTCTTACTTGGTGATTGCTTTTCTCTTATCTATTTGTGTTGAATAATAATTGTCACCACAGTATCTATAAGATAAAATAACAAAGTGACATTCATTGATCTAATTGCCCTTGGAAGCATCAAGTCTCCTTTCTAGTCCATTGAGCAAAGTTTTGTTCGTTACGTCTGTCTGACTGTTGCTTTGTTGATGTCCTAGAGCAGAGTGAACTTTCTAGATCTTGGATTAAACACAGTATGCTTCAAATTCATCGTTGTCAAACTGGGTGCCATGGTCAATAAAGAAGGCATAAGGCATGACATACCTACATATAACGTTCTTCCATATGAACTGAAATACCTTTTCATAGGGCATCTCTATTAATGAGTCCGTTTCCACCCATTTAGTAAAATAATCTACAGCTACTACCAAGTATTTGAACCTGCCTTTGGCGGTCGATAATGTACTGACCAAATCAATTCCCCAAATGACAAAAGGCTAAGGAGAAATGATTGGTGTCAAGGTAGACCCCGGTGCCCTGTGAGTTACTATAAATCTCTGGAACTTATCACACATCCTAGTAAAGGTACTACAATCTATCTTCATAGTAGGGTAATAATATCCTTGCATGGCAGTTTGTCAGTCTAATGACTAACTAGCTGAATGAGCCCTATAAGGACCTTCATGCATCTCCTTGATTAATTCAGTTACTTCTAGGGGATGGACATATCATAATAAGGAAATAGTGTATCCCCTTTTGTATAGGACTCCTCTCTCTAACACATACCCAGTTGCTTTGTATCTGAGTTTCCTTGTATTTTTTAGATCAGTTGGTAAGACCCCTTTTCCAATGTAATCTTTAATTGTGTCCATCCATGATGGTCCCAAGTCTACAACAATGAAATTTACCAGAGATCCTCCTCTATGCTCTTGGATGACAAGATCTCCACAAGGATGCTTCTTCTGAGTTCTATCCTAGTCGTTGAGGCTATCCGAGCAAGTCCATCAGCTTGAGCATTCTCTATCCTTAGTATTCTCACTATTTGGACTACTAAAAATTTAGAGATCACCTTCATATCTTTAGCCAAGTATCTAAACATTAAATCTCCTTTGACTCCATATATCTAAAGCACTTGGTTGATAATTAACTGTGAATCACCGTGTTCCATTACTTTCTCGACACCTAATGACAAAGCTAATTCAAGGTTGACGATTAATGCCTCATACTCGACTTCATTATTCAAAGATTAAAACTAAAACCTGAGTGCATATTCTACATCAATGTTGTTAGGAGTGTTAAGTATAAGACCAACCTCACTGTTGGTTGCACACGAGGATCCATCCACGTGTAAGTTCCATAATGGAATCTCACTATTAAAGCTTTCTATAGATATAACTCCTCTTCGAAATATCTTCTTTCTTTATTTCTTCTGCATATTTCAGAGCCATCTCTTGAATAATGGATGATTTAGGTTGATCAACTACGACCTTGGCTTGCTTTGTAGTTGAGCTCTCTTCTAGAGAATTCTACTCTGTAGGGAAGTTTGGTTAGTCGGTAACCTCTAGATATGTAAATTCTGTAATAAAATCTTCTCTAACTTATCCGTTCAATGATGATCATGTCTCGTAGATGATATCGTATTCTCCAAGCTCTACTTCCCAGTACATCAGTCTACCTTATTTTTTTGGTTTCTGAAGTACCTATTAAAGAAGTAAATCTGTGTATACAACTATAATATGAACTTGAATGTAAGGCTTCATTAGTCTTGAGGCTTCAATAAGAGATAATGCAAAATTTTCCAAATATGGATACCCGATTTCTACACCTCTGAATGCCTTGTTGGTGTAGTAGACTAGTTTTTGGCTCGGACTAATGACGAGCTAACTGTAGATTTAGAAATAGCTAAATAAAAATATAAATTATCTCCTAATATTGGTCAGGACAGTGATGATGGATATCCCCGATACTTATTCAGCTCCTGAAATGCTTTTTCACACTCTTCGTTCCATTCGAAGGTCTTTCTGAGTACCTTAAAGAATGGTAAGTATATGTCTGTTGCTCGATAAACAAACCAATTACGGGTAACCACTCTACCAGTAAGTTTTTGAACATTTTTTTTGCAGGATGGAGATTTCATCTCAATCAGAGCTTTGATTTTAGTAGGAGTAGATTTTATTCCTCTCTGATTCACTATAAGGTCGAGGAAAATTCCTTCTTGCACGCCAAACACGCACTTGGTCGGGTTCAATTTTATTTGATGTTTTTCCAGTTACTCGAACATTTGACTGAGGTCTTTGATGTGATATAAAGCTTTTTTTCTTTCGATCGGCATATCATCTATGTATACCTCCATGTTCTTCCTATTATATTCTTCGAACACTTTATTTACCAATCTCTGGTATGTTACTCCAGCGTTTTTAAGCCCGAAAGGCATAACATTGTAGCAGTAGGTACCTTGATTAGTGATAAAGTAAGTTCTCTCTTTATCTTCCAGCCTTATTTTTATCAGGTTGTAGCCAAAGTAAGCATCCATGAAACTGAACAATTAATGTATTGTAGTGGCATCTACTAGTTGATCAATTATGGGCAAAGGAAAATGTCTTTCAGGCATGCCTTATTATCAATGAAGTCTACACACATATTCCATTTATCATTATTCTTTTTTACCATTACCACATTTTCCAACCACTCTAGGTACTTGATATCCTGAATGAACTGGGTTTTCTACAAATTTTCTACCTCCTCTTGGATGGCCATGTTCTTTTCTGGACTAATGCCCCTTTGATTTTGTTTGATCGAATTGGAATCCTTGTTAATATTGAGCTCATGGCAGAGGAAATTAGGATCAATTCTACGCATATCTTTATGATTCCAAGTGAATACGCTTTTACATTCCCTAATGAATGAAAATAATTTCTATTCGAGGGATGGTGCTAATGTGGAGCCGATTTGAGTGGTCCTTTCTGGCTTTTCCTCATCAAGGATTATACTCTCAGTAGTTTCTATTATCTTCCCGTTGACTAGCTATGTTTCATCTCTGGGATCCAAAGTGTCAACTTCTATTTCACTATTGGGCTTTATGGTGTCAAATTGGTAGGTGGTGGTATTTTCTTCAGATCGATCAAGTCTTCTTGCTCGACTGAAGTATAATAGCATTCCCGGGCTACTTTCTGATCGCCTTTTACCAAATTGGCTCCGAAGTGGGTAGGGAACTTCAGATATTGGTGGACAGTGGATGGCACAACTTCAAATTTCTTTAAGCCTACTCTGTCGAGAAACATATTGTAGGATGACTGGACATTCTTATCAAGAATGAAGAATCGTATCTTCTCAGGTTGATGCCGTCTAACACCTCCAACTTGACAGTTCCTAAGGGATAAACTTTTTCCCCTGAAAAACCAATTAGGGGTATGTGGTATGGTTCCAGTTGACTATCCTTTAATCCTAGACTTTGGAAGAAATTATAGAACATGATATTTGCATAACTCCTATCATCTATTGAAACTCTGCTAATTATGGCTTCCTGGATTCTAAATTTAATGACCAAAGGGTCGTCATGGGGATATAATACTCCGGAGAGGTCATTTTTGGAGAAATCAATTACAATCATGTCTTTATTTACTTTTTCGGGACGATCATCACCATCATTCAAGTTGATGTGTTGTATGTAGGAGCGAGCTTGATCTTCGTTTAAGTAAGATTTCCTTTCAGCAACCTTATCTCCTCCTCTAGCATCCCCACATGCGATGACATGATAATCAAAAGAATCACAACTTATCATAGATACCTAAAATTCTGGTTGTTTAGGTTTCTTTAGTATGTCTGGATCATCTTCGTAATCATCCTCGTGACCTCGCTCCTTATCATCTCTAGGTTTTCAGGGGGAGTCTGACCTTCCTCTGATTTCTTGGCCTTCATGTCAATAAATAAACTTTTTCATTTTTCCTCAGTGAATAAGGGATTCAATCTCGTTCTTCAAGGAAATGTAATTATCAATTAGGTGCCCATGATCCTTGTGAGATTCAAAATATTTGGATTTGTCTCTCCTGTTGGGTGGTAACCTCAGTTTCCCAGGCCATTTAAAATCTTTGTTATTTTTAATCTCTTCTTGAATATGATGGATACTGACTGTTAATGGAGTATGAGCATCATATTTTTTTAGGTTTTTCTTCCTTCTTGTGCTTCTGCTCCTTTTTTTCTACCATCTTGGTCGTCGAGGTTCGTTTATCACCCTAGCTTCCTCGACATTCATAATTTTCCTAGCCTTGGGCCATGAGCTCTGTTATGGTTTTAGGGGGATCTTTTGCTAATGCATAATACAATTTCTCTAGAAGTATCCCATTCATCAAGGTTGTGATGGATGACTTTTCCTCATAATCAACCACTTATAACTTCTCATTATTGAAACGAGTGATGTATTCCCTGGTGATCTCCCCCACTCACTGCCAAACACTTGATAGATTATCTACCCTTTTAAATGGCTTGGCCCCAAGGAAAAAATTTCTAATGAACAGTTCGTCGAGTTGTTTAAAGGTGGGAAAGTTGTTATACCATATCTAGGCCGAACGAGTGATGGTGCTTGAAAAAGATTTGCATATCATTTCATTAGATACATAATATATTTCGGCTCTAGCCTGATATTTCTCAATATGTAAAACTGGGTCAGTCTTATTTTAGGGTGACCACCGACGTCGTAAACTTAGATAGAGTAGGAAAATCAATAATTACTTGGACAAAAGGATACCCTTTGACAAAATTGTGCTGCAACAGATTCTTTGCTTCGGCCATCTCCCCTATCTAATCTTCTAATTATCGGATTGACCATTTCCATCCATAAATATATTCAAAGCAACTCATCCTTCTCTTCCATGCGTCTGAGCTAAGCTCTCTTCTTCAAAAGTCTGCTCGGTATGCATAAATCCTCGAGCGCTTGTTCTATGCCTAACTGTTCCCTCATGATGTTAGTCATGATGTTCTCATGATCGGGATGGTTCTTTCCGATATCCTCTATTTACTCATGGACCGAGATGATCAAAGGACTAATCCCTGCTTAACCTTTCCAGGGCACTTAACTTCTATTTACTCATTAATCGAATTGATGAACTAGCTGATGGGGGATAAGACCTATGACATGAAGACCTGGAATAACTATTTTGATTATTCCTAGGAAGAGGGGGTGGCATGTCTCTTCTATGAGATGGATCACTAGTGTGACTGGATGGAGCAGTAGGCCTGGCTTGTAAGGATTGACCCAATTGCCTCATATTTTCTTGCATAACGTCTTGCCCATTGGAAAGGTTAATCATAACTCCATTTATATCTGTCGTACTAGGAGGAGCACTGCCTCCAACAACATTACTTCTTTTAAAAATTTCATTCATCTTGTGTGATCCTTCAGGAAGATTAAGAGAATTGATTTGATAGCAAACGATGACAGACAAACGTTCCTACAGATGATGCCAATCTGTTGATGTCTAAAAATGGATTGATTCTAATTTTATAATCACAAATAAATATTATGGAAATAACTCAGTCCACACACATAAAAGACAGATATTTTAAAGTGGTTCGACTGTAAAATAACCTACACCCACTATTTTTGTTATTCAAGAAGGTTTATAGTAGCTTAGTAAGATAATCATATGTGTGATTCGAGTTGTCCCTTGAGCTAAGGGATTGGTTTGTGTTTATAGGGGTGTAAAACCTAAAAGATGGAATGACTTTATATTGCCAAGCATTTACATTTACATATAATAGTAAAACTCTTGGAATTCATAGTTGATTGGTATCCCATCCGAATAACTATTGATGTTCCAATTAGTTGGTCTTCTTATATTAGTCGGCCTTCCTGTCGAATAAGTGTTTCAATGGCCGATCAAGTCAGTTGGTCGGCTACGTTGGATGACATGTGTGCCTTTTTCATTGGTCCGCGAGGAACATAATTTTTACATATAACAGGGTTTAAGAGAGAGAGGGGGTATTTTTGTGTTTGGGATATTCTAATCATGAGTGTTTTTGTCTGAAAGTGTTGTTGTGGGTAATCGATAGTGTGGAAGAAGGATTTTCTCTTGCAAGTAAAGTTTTCCATTTATTTGTCCTATTTTCTCCCATTCTCTTTTCTTCTCCACACCTATCTTCTTCCTAATCTTTATCCAATCCCCGTCCTCCTCCTCTCCAAAGATTCCAACAAATTTAAGATACATCCCAACCACATTAGGTAAATGAGTGTCTAATTACAAATTATGAACTTTTTAATGGTGTGAAGCTCTCGCCAGAAAATTAGGGATTATGTCAAAAGGAACTTGTTGATGTAAAAAATTAGATCACTCTAATTATTCAATCACAGATAAATAAAATGAGACAAAGATTTTTAAAGTGGTTCAACCTTATAAGAATGGCCTACGTCCACTGTTATGTTATTGCTGAGTGTTTGGGAATTCTCGATTACAAGTTCAGTCAAGAAATTCCGGTCCCCTTGAATGAGGATGATACAAGGTATTTATAGCCTTGAGGCTGTACATGAAAGGGTCGATACATTAAATGATATAAACATGAAAGGGTAATACATTTAATGCAGCGTGTGTGTCAAGATTATAAACATTCAATGAATAGTTGAACTAGTGACTATCTGGTAATTACTGATACGGTCAAGATGCAGCTCGGACCGCCTTAGTTGCTCGTTGATCAAGAGTTCCTCGGAGCGCTTGAGTACCTCGGAGTGCTGGAGTTCCTCGGGGTATCTTCGCTGCTCGGAGGGAACATGAATTGGTCGGGGAAATGAACTTCCTTGTTACTATTGTGCCACGTATATTGACACGTGTCTTCGTATTATTCGTCCACATCAGCGTATTAATTTTGGTATCAACAGAAGCCCCCAATGTTTCGTATTTCGAACTTTGAGGAATATGGAACATTCTTTATCGGTATATGGAAATATTGAATGATCTTCCTGGGTTTTAGGAGCATCGTATTTGAATTTATTTCCAAATTCACAGAATCCGCCTTTTTTCGAATTTTTAAGAGTGCTTCGATCTTTGTGTCCTTTTTGTCCTTTTAGCCACCGGAAGTTCAATAGTTTCTTTTGTGTAATCATTTCCTTCGCCGCTTCCCTAGGCAAAGTATTTAAACTTCTTAGGTAACCATACCGTCTTCTTCTTTTTCCAATTTTCTGCATTCAAGCTTTCTATTCTCTCTTTCTTTCTTGTGCGTTCATCTTTTCCTTCGCTAGTTGTCAGCAGATTTCCTTCCTTCCTGTAAGATTTTCTTCCTTCTTCTTTTATTCATCATGGTTTACATTATTGAATCTCTTGAAAAATTTCATTCTGACTTTTCCATCCCATCTTGGGCAATTTTGGAGGAGCTTTCCGAACCTCAAAATTACTTTCGTTTGGCTGAGGGACATTGGTTCCCCAGTCTTTTTATTGCTGAATGTGGTTTTTCCTTTCCACCAAACCCATTGTGTCTTGAGTTTTGTCAGTATTTTGATATTGTCCCTGCAAAAATAGCCCCCAATTCATGGAGAATAATTAATGGGGTGTATAAATTAAATCTAACTCATGGGACTCGTATAGGGATCCCTGAAATTATGTACTGCTATAGATGGGTCGTTCTAGATAATATTTATTACTTAAAAACTAGGTTTTTGAATAGGGCTCTTGTAGTTAACCTCCCTGATGCAAATAGAGATTATTTTGAACATGGGGTGGTTATTAAAAATTGGCAATATGCCCCTTTAGTTGGAGATGGAGTATACAACGGTCCCAGATGTCCTCCATATGGCAATGGGATAGGTTTATTTTTCATTTTATTTCTTTTCTGAATTTACGAATTCATTATGTTTGATAAAATGTATGACTGATATTTTAATATGTGTTTGTTTGCAGTTGAGAGTAAAAGAAAAACTCCAAAAGAATCAGAGGTTAATATTAAGCATCTGAAACTTATCTGGGGTTTGCATAAGAACGTTACAGACGAGCACATCAGGTCTGCAACATATTTGCTACAGTATAAGAGCTATACAACCTCTTATACTGCTCGTCCTGTTGAACCAGCTTCAACTCCAGAGGATTCTTCTTCAGATTCTCACATCCTTTTAAGTAAGAGAATGGGCAAGAAAAGAGCTCCTCCTGCTCTATTTGATGACATTTCATCTGCTGCTGAGGCCAAGAAAAGTAAAATTGATGTCCCAGAGGGGACTAAGAAGGTGGATGTTGCGCCTTCAAAATCTACCGAGAAGCCCCCAGTGGCTCCGAGCAAGAAAGTTTCTCCTGTGGAAGTGATTACTATATCTCTGACCAAGAGTTCTTCCTTGGTTGAAATTGCTGAAGTCCCTTTGAGAAGATTGAGGAAATCATCCTCAGTCAATTTGGCTGAAACTGTCTCCTCTCTACCATCTGGTGGTGTTGGTGTTCCAACCATCATTCCTCCGAGCTCTGCAATGAGCTCGGTAAAAACTTGGATCATACCCGAGGTCCAAGGAATTGATGAAAAAATTTCTAGGGATATGCTGACATCCCTAGCTACTCGTCATCTTGCTTCAGTAAATTTATCACACTCTGAGTTTTCTTTTTTTTCTCTGAATGCTTGCATTTTTGTATTAACTTTACCGTTTTTCTCATCTTTCAGCTGGTGAACTGTTTCAATAACATCGTGAAGAAGGACGAGGCAATTAAAGCTTCCAGCTCCTCGTCTGGTGTAGAGGATGCTCTGATGGGTTTAACCCAATCTTTGAAGGATTCTCGTCAGCAGTATGACGAGGACAAAGCCGAATGGGAGAAAAAGTTATCTACAGTTGAGGCCGAGAAGGTGAAGATGGATGAGATCTCCAAGAGTTTGGAGAATAAAGTGAAAAGTTTAGAGGTCGAGAATAAGAAATATGATGACAAGCTCAAGAATTTTGGAGAACTTGAGGATAAGATGAGGAAGGCAGAGGAAGAATTGTCCGCCCTGCGAGATATCAAGGGCCAAAAAGAAGTATTGGATGCGAAGCTCTCCTCGGAGAAACTGAAAAGAAAGCTCGCAGTTAAAAAATCCTTCAGCGCTGGCTGGGATAAAGGATGGGACAAGGGGATTGCTGCGATGACATCCCAAGTTCAATATGGGAAGTTGAAATACTTCCGAGATGGCTGGGTAGCTGCCCTGCAAGAATTGAAGATCAAAGAAGATTCTGGGCTATTCCAGCTACACCTCCCAGGTCCTCCCCCACCAATTGTGGAGGAAGAAGAAGATGAGCCTGTCTCTGATGAATCTTCCATGGCCATAGGTGATCAAGTCCCTGCTTCTCTTCCTTCTGCCAACGAGGACATTTCTTCCATGCCTCCTCCTCCTGAGCAAATTTCAACTGCTGATCAAGTCGCTGTGACCACCGAGCAACCAAGCTCCTCGTCCCAGCCTCCCAAGAAAGTCTTGGGAGACAAGGAAAAGGTGTGAAGTTGTTCGGTATCGTTTCTATCTTTCAGTATTTGTAATCAAACAATGTAATCCTTTTGTGATCTAATAAAATACATCTTTGTTCATCTCTGTTGTTGATGATTTGTTTTTGTTGATTGTTGTCTTTTTCTCATCCATGGTTTGTTGCTAGAATGGAATTGATATATGAACATGATACAAAGCTGATGCAGCAATGTCGTGAGTATTATAAAGCTGGTCATACAAATTTGAGTGAATCAGAAATTGCTGACATCATTGGTCATGATGCCTCAGAACAAGCAATTGAAACTTATCGGTACTTGAAAGATTTACTCGACCGAGCTGTGGCCAACAGTGTGGCCTATTATGAATTGATCGAGGAAATTCATTATACCTTAGAAGATCTACAACATCAACACAATGAATCAACTACTTTGCTGCACAAGGAGTATGAAAATAGATATCAGCAGCTTTCTTCTGAAACAGGCCATAAAAAGATCCTTGCTGGATACGATGTTAGGGAAAGAACTTTAAAAGGTGAAGTTGAGGCATGCAGGCAGATTGCTGAGTTGCTGGAACAAGAGAACAATAATTTACAGAAAAAGTTGGCACAGTATGAATCTGCAGCGTCATCTTCCACTGCTTTAGTACAAGTTACCGATGAAGGTTTCTCGTTCTTAGAGGTTGAGAATGCCAAATTAAGGCAAGAACTGGATAACTTAAGAAGATCTATTATTCCTGTGACTGCTCGGGGATGAGGAAGAGGTTCTCGTGGGCGAGGAAGAGCTATTCAAAATGTTGCCGAGGAGCAAAGTTCTCCAGTCGCTGCTCGGAGTCGATCAAGAGTTCTTAGTTGCAATGTTGAAGAGGCTCGCACTCAATCTACTTTGGAAACTCAAGCATACCAATTAAACGCCAAAGATCGGGCTTTATCTGAAATGTTCAAGAAAAATCTATCTTTGGAAGATCAACTTACTGCAACGAAGTCTGCTTTGAATGATAAAGATGTTTTTGCCAGGAGCCTTCACGAACAATTGGATAGATTAACCTTCCAATTCCATAAACAGCCCAGGGAATTTTTGATGGCAGGATACAATGAAGCCCTTGTTCATTTAGATGCTCGGATTGAACATGCCAATAATGAAGGTTATAAGCAGGGGTGGTTGAACGCCCTGGGTGTACTGAAATTGGAGCAAGGGCATTTTTTATGGGATTATCATGCTCTAGGGTTACTAGATTTGCCTGTGCCACCTTTCAAATTGGACATGGAATGGATCCCAGCTCGTTCCATTCCTCGGAGTTTAATTTCAAAATATCTCGGCGACTATAGTCTTTATTCTCAGACTGAATTATCTCGTCCAGAGCATCTCTTGGATACACCTTCTGTGATGAATGTCAGAATGCTTAGAGATATTAATTTCATCAATTCTCCTCTTTGCTTAGAAGATCCTCCTGCCGGCGAGGAACCTGTTTCAAAAGCTAAAGGAAAGAAACCAATAGAATAGGTTTTTTCAATGTAATAATTAGCACATATGTATAGCTTGTAATAAATTTTTATCTTAATGAAAGAATTTCATTTCCTGTTTGCAAATTTGTATTGCGATTGTCTTGTGTTTATCAAACATTTTACATTTGTGTATATGTATCTGTTAAAAAGATAACAATATGATGTTGTTCATCAACCAACTTAGTAATCAAAATTACAAGTATCAATGCTGCTCAATCACTTAATAATAAAGTAATCAGTATAAAATGTTTAAACTGTTTTCAACCAACCAAGGTTGTTAAATTGTGCTTGTCGACCAACTACAGTTGATGGGTTTTTATCCCCGACCAACCATACTTGGTAATCTTTTTCCTAAAATGTATCCGACCAACCATGGCCGATAATTTATCCCCGTCGACCAAGTATAGTTGATCACCGACCAACTATACTTGGTTCAGTTTGGAATTCTTTGTATTTTCTGGAATGATTTTACCTTCCGACCAACTTGTTGGCTTATTTTCAAATCAAATGATATTGTTCTTCCCTCAACCGTAGTTGATTATTGAATTATCAGGTTCTTTCGAACTATCTTGTCCACTAGTTATCTTACCAACCTTAATTGGTCACGCTAGTGTAGGCCTAACCAAAGGAGTATATTTTTTGGTTCTTTCGAACTATCTGTCCACTAGTTATCTTACCAACCTTAGTTGGTCACGCTAGTGTACGCCTCCTAACCAAAGGAGTATATTTTTTGGTTCTTTCGAACTATTTGTCCACTAATTATCTTACCAACCTTAGTTGGTCACGCTAGTGTACGCCTCCTAACCAAAGGAGTATATTTTTTGGTTCTTTCGAACTATTTGTCCACTAGTTATCTTACCAACCTTAGTTGGTCACGCTAGTGTACGCCTCCTAACCAAAGGAGTATATTTTTTGGTTCTTTCGAACTATCATCTTCTTTTTGCTGTCGAGCAGCGTAGTGTACAACACTAGTATTCCCCGAAAAACTTTCAAACAAAGGAGAGGAAAATGGTGAAAACATCATCGTTTTATTCATATTGATGAACCCGTTGTACATTTTACATCATTGATAATACTTGCGAAGGTGTTCAGCATTCCAAGTATTCTTTAATTCTTCTCCTTCTAAAGTTGCTATTCGATAAGTTCCTGGTCGAATAACTTCTGTAACTCGGTAAGGCCCATGCCAATTTGCCTCCAATTTATTGTGTTTCTGAATTACCTTCTTTAGCACATAATCTCCTTCTTTTAAATCGCATTTCCTCACCCTTTTGTTGTATAAAAGAGCTATTCATTGTTGATAAGCAGCATTCCTAATGGCTGCTTCTTCTCTGACCTCCTCGAGCATATTCAAATCCAGTCTTCTCATTAAGTCGCTGACTGGGGAATTGAAATTCAGCACTCTGTGTGTTGGGAGACCTAACTCGGCAGGTATTACAGCCTCACTTCCAAATTCCAGCATATATGGTGATTCTCCAGTCGCTGCTCGGGGAGTTGTTCGATAAGCCCACAATACTGATTGTAGCTCGTTAATCCTGTTAGCTTTAGCTTCACTTAGCCTTTTCTTCAAACCATTTAGCAGTGTTATATTCGTCACTTCAGTCTGTCCATTGCTTTGAGGATGGCCTGGTGCTGAATGGACCTTCAAAATGTTCGACTGATGACAATAAGCAGCAAATTCCTCGTTATCAAATTGGGTTCCATGGTCTGTGATGAAGGCATAAGGGAGACCATATCGACAGATGATATTCTTCCAAACGAACTGGTATACCTTCTTGTACGTCATGTCGATGAGGGGTTCAGCTTCTACCCACTTAGTAAAATAGTCTACTGCGACGATGAGGTACTTGAATCTTCCTCGGGTGGTCGGCAATGGTCCCACCAAATCAATTCCCCACATGGCGAATGGCCAAGGGGAAGTTATGGGTGTCAACAATGCTTGTGGAGTTTGTCGGATAGAGGAAAAACGTTGGCACTTGTCACATTTCTTTGCATAGGCTATACAATCAGCCCTCATCGTCGGCCAATAGTATCCTTGAGTCATTACCCTTTGTAAAAGTGTTCGACCTGCTACATGAGCTCCACAAGACCCTTCATGGATTTCTTCAATCAATTCTTTCACCTCGGAGGGATGTACACATCTCCGCAAACCTGCCATAATTCCTCGTCTGTATAAAATACCATTGGTTAATACATACCGAGCAACTTTATACTTCAATTTTTTGGCAGCGAGCTTATCCTCAGGCAATCCTCCCTCTTCAATATATTTCCTGATGGGATCCATCCAAGATGGTCCTAAATCAAGGGTAATAACATTCATCGTCAAGTTTTCATCTATGCTCCGACTTTCCAATACTTCAATTGGTATCGTTCTTCGCAGCTCGGTACGAGTAGCTGATGCTAGTCGGACCAGTGCGTCTGCTTGTACATTCTCCATCCTCGATATTCTCACCAATTGAATGGCATCAAATTCTATCAGTAACTCCATCACCTTTGCATGATACTTTGCCATTAAATCTCCTTTAACTGCATATGTTCCTGTCATCTGATTTATAATTAATTGAGAATCACTGAATACAAATTACTTACCGTGCTTCCATAACTTTTGCTAAGTTTAAACCTGCTATCATGGCCTCATACTCAGCTTCATTATTAGAGGCTTTGAATTGGAATCGTAAAGCATATTCCATGTCAATCTCGTCTGGGGTGCTCAAAACAATTCCTGCGCCGCAACCTACTGTGCAAGATGAGCCATCTACATATAATCTCCATATGGGTAACCCGTCTTCAAATTCCTTATCTGACAGGGTTCCTTGGTGAAATATTTGTTGTTTCTTTTCGTCCTCCCTTGACACTTTTCGCTCCTCGTCGACTATCTTTTCTCGCTCTTTTACCAACCGGAGCTGTTTTGAGCTCGAAGTTGATGATCTGTCTTCATCTATAAGCCCTTTTACCATTCGAAGTTGGTCTGGGTTTATGTCTGTTGATCCTGTAACATCCACAGGTTGGTCAGCGAGCACCTTTTGCTCCTCGGGGGTATCAGGGTATGTAAACTCTGCTATAAAATCTGCTACATCTTACCCTTTTAATGATGATCTGGGTTCATACACAATATCATATTCACCGAGTTCTATTGCCCAGTACATCAGTCTTCCTGATTTTTTTGGCTTGTGAAGGGCTTGCCTCAATGGCATGTCGGTATATACGACGATTGTATGGGCCTGGAAATATGGCCTCATTCTTCTACTTGCTTCAATTAATGCCGATGCCAATTTTTCTAGCTTTGGATATCTGATTTCTGCACCTCGAAAAGCCTTACTTGTGTAATAGATGGGTTTTTGAACTCCATTCTCCAATCTAATCAATGCTGAGCTAACTGCATTCTCTGATACCGCCAGATATAAGTACAACTTCTCTCCTGTTATTGGCCTGGACAACAATGGAGGTGCTCCCAAATACTTTTTCAAGTCTTGAAAGGCCTTTTCACATTCATCAGTCCACTCAAAAGTTTTTCGGAGTGTTTTGAAGAATGGGAGGCATTTGTCAGTTGCTCGGGATACAAATCTGTTGAGCACTGCAACTCATCCTGTAAGACTCTGCACTTCTTTCTTTGTTGTTGGAGATCGCAACCCTAAAAGAGCTTTGATCTTATCTGGATTTGCTTCAATGCCTCGCTGGTTGACAATGTATCCGAGAAACATTCCTTCTCGTACTCCAAATGTGCACTTCGTCGGGTTGAGTTTCATCTGGTATTTATCCAGTTGATCAAATATCTGAGCTAAGTCAACTAAATGATTTGCAGCTTTCTTTCTTTTTGTCAGCATATCATCGACATAGACTTCCATGTTACAACTGATTTGTTCGGTGAAGACCTTGTTCATCAGCCGCTGGTATATCGCTCCTGCATTTTTCAAACCAAAAGGCATAACATTATAGCAATAAGTTCCCCTAGGGGTAATAAAAGAAGTACTTTCCCTGTCTTTGGGTTTCATCTTGATCTGGTTGTAACCAGAATACGCATCCATGAAGCTGAGCAGCTCATGTCCCGAGGTAGCATCCACTAGTTGGTCAATTCTGGGCAATGGAAAATGATCTTTTGGGCATGCCTTGTTGAGATCAGTGAAATCAACACACATTCTCCATTTATTGTTCTTCTTCTTTACCATCACCACATTTGCCAGCCAGTCTGGATATTTCACATCTTCAATGAATTGGGCTTTCTGGAGCTTCTCGACCTCCTCTTGTATGGCTTGATTCTTCTCGGGGCTAAATACCCTTCTTCTCTGCTTTACAGGCTTGATCTCTTTATTCACATTGAGTTCGTGACATAAGAAGTTTGGATCTATTCCTGGCATGTCCTCATGACTCCATGCGAAAGTTTTCTTCCTGTTTATCAAGAACATTATCAACTCTTGTTTTATTGAAGCATCCAACGACGAACCTATCTGGGTTACTCGTTCAGGGTGCTCCTCGTCCAGAATAACATTTTCTGTAGATTCTACTACCTATCCTTTTACAAGTTGGGATTCATCCCTGGGATCAAGAGTTTCCATTTCTATACCTTCCTCTACCTGGTAGGTAATAGTCTTTTTCCTTAATTCCTCAAGCTCCTCTTGCTCGGCAGACGAATAATAGCATTCCCGAGCTATTTTTGATCACCTTTTACAACTCCTACTCCGAAGTTTGTTGGGAATTTTAAGCATTGATGGACTGTAGATGGAACTGCTTCGAACTTCTTCAAACCAACTCATCCCATGATGATGTTGTAGGCTGACTGCACATTCTTATCCATCACAAAGAAGCGTATTCTTTCTGTTCGACAAGCAGGCCAAGTTCTAATGAATATGTCCAACTTGATCGTCCCAAGTGGAAAAACTTTCTCGCCAGCAAAACCCAGAAGGGGTCTGTGATAAGGTTCCAATTGAGATAATTTCAAATTCAAGCTATCAAAACATGAATAGTACATGATGTCTGCCGAACTACTATTGTCCACCAACACCCCTGAAATCACCACATCTTTCATCCTCATTTTGATCACCAAGGGATCTTCGTGAGGGTAAAGAACACCGGCCAAATCATTTTTTAAAAAACCAATAACTATCTTCTCTTTATTTACCTTCCTCGGACGATCATCCTCGGCAAGATTTATTCGTTGAATATATGAGCAGGCTTGAGCATCTCCGAGATAGGCCTTTCTTTCTGCAGTAAGGTCTCCCCCTCCAACATCTCCTCATGTAATAACATTACAATCAAATGACCCAAAACGTATGGAAAATACCTCTCGTTCAGGCTGTCTTGGCTTCTTTAGAATATCGGGGTCTTCATCTGGATCATCTTCATGATCTCTTTTCTTTTTCTCCTCCGTCCGACGAGGAGATCTGGAACGATCTCTAGTCCTATCATCATTCTTCCTTTCACCTCTGCGATCTACAAATTTTGACAACTTTCCTCTTTGGATGAGCGTTTCAATCTCGTTCTGAAGGGCTATGCAATTTTTGGTCATATGGCCATGATCTTTATGGAACTCGCAATATTTAACCCTATTTCTCAGTTCAGGATTGGTCCTCAGTTTATCTGGCCACTTGATTTCTTCGTTATTCTTGATTTCTTCTAAAACATGATTAATACCCATCTTTAATGGAGTATAATTAACATATTTCTTCAGGACTTCCCATGACGTCCTATTATTCTTGGAGTGCTTGTCACCACCATTACCTTTTTGTTCTTTCTTCTTAGATTTGTCAACCTCCACCTTGGTTTCTTTATCCATATTCTTCTTCGCAGCCATAGTTTCCTCGGCATTCATGATTTTGGCCGCTTTTGCCATCAACTCCGACATAGTTTTAGGTGGATCTTTGGCCAAAGTATAGTATAACTTGTTAGGCAGCAATCCACTCATCAAAGCAGTGATCGCTGTCTTTTCTTCGTAATCTATGACTTACAACTTCTCGTTATTGAAACGAGTTATGTAATCTCTAGTACTCTCACCTGATTTTTGTCTTACACTTAACAAGTGCGCTACTCGCTTTAGCGGCTTTGCTCCAAAACAGAAATTACCAATGAACAACTCGGCTAACTGAATAAAAGTCAAAATCTTGCCCCGAGGAAGATTGTTGTACCATATCTGTGCAGATCCGGTAAGAGTTCCCGAAAATGCTCTACACCTCATCTCGTCGGGGACAGCATATATGTCGGCAGCAGCTTGGTATTGTTCTATATGAAGAACAGGATCTGTCTTTCCATCATATTTAGGGGTCACTACAGGTGCTTTAAATTTCGATGGTGTAGGAAAATTCACAATGGCCTGCACAAAAGGTGTACCTTGAACAAAAGTTCTCTGTAAGGGATTCCTTTTTTTAACCATTTCTCCAAGTCTATCCTCCAATCGCTGAATGGAACCCTTCCATGCTTCATTTCCTTCCTCGGGCTGCTTAGTCCGAGCAATTGATTGTTCTGACGTAGCTTCCTGAGATCTATCTCGACGAGTAGCTGGTCTTGATTGTGCTGATCCTTCTCTCAAACCTGATGGTGGTCAAAATCTTCTCGATGGGGCTCTAGGTGGACTCATATTTCTCTTTGGTCCTAACCGACTGAAAGGAGATGCCCTACTTAATCTTTCCAGGGCGCTAGTTCTCTCCGGAGAGAGGGTGATATGTTGATCTGTATCCGTAGCCCGTATCGATGAAGTTCGCCCAGGTTGATAGGAAAAATCATTAGATTCTTCATTACGATATGACCCAGTACGCCTGGATCGCGATTGCCCACGATCACTCCTTTGCCTTGAATGGGTAGGTGCACCGCCGTGAAGAGTTTGAATGAGTTGCCTCATTGTTTCTTGCATGGCGGTTTGTCCTTCAACCAGATTCGTCATAATTCCAGCTAGATCTGGAGGTGCAGATGGATTTGGAGGGTTTCCAGTTTTTCCAGCATTTCAATTACTGGATTCTGGATTATCTGCCATTGATGATAAATGATTTTTGGTGAAAAACGATAGCAACAGTCGTTTCCCACAGACGACGCCAATCTGTTGATGTAAAAAATTAGATCACTCTAATTATTCAATCACAGATAAATAAAATGAGACAAAGATTTTTAAAGTGGTTCAGCCTTATAAGAATGGCCTACGTCCACTGTTATGTTATTGCTGAGTGTTTGGGAATTCTCGATTACAAGTTCAGTCAAGAAATTCCGATCCCCTTGAATGAGGATGATACAAGGTATTTATAGCCTTGAGGCTGTACATGAAAGGGTCGATACATTAAATGATATACACATGAAAGGGTAATACATTTAATGCAGCGTGTGTGTCAATATTATAAACATTCAATAAATAGTTGAACTGGTGACTATCTGGTAATTACTGATACGGGCGAGATGCAACTCGGACCACCTTAGTTGCTCGTTGATCAAGAGTTCCTCAGAGCGCTTGAGTACCTCGGAGTGCTGGAGTTCCTCGGGATATCTTCGCTGCTCGGAGGGAACATGAATTGGTCGGGGAAATGAACTTCCTTGTTACTATTGTGCCACGTATATTAACACGTGTCTTCGTATTATTCGTCCACATCAGCGTATTAATTTTGGTATCAACAGAACTCACGTGGTGTGAAGTAAAAATAACAATTAATGTATCATTAGTTTTTAATTCTTTTCGAGTGATAAAACGAAAAGGGAATAAATAATGGGGGTGAGATTGAAATTAGTAGTTCGGTTGTGATTCTCTGATGACTCATTGATTTTTGTGTAGGCATTAGTGTCTCAGGTAGAAATCCTCTCTTCTATTTGAAAATTATCAACACCATATAATTGGCATTCAATACATGCTCTCTAAACTCTTGCTTATTTGAAATTGGATGTACATGGATTTCAATTTTCTCACTCACACAAAGTTTGACAGTGAACACAATTATTAGTCTGTGTGTAGGGCATCTATGATTGTTTCATCCAGGTTTTTACAATATTGGACAAGCTCGGCGAGTCATTTTTGGGGACATATTCAACGAACAAATTGTAATGATTGTTGATGGAGTGCGTCATTATTGTATACAAAAAATGGGGATCTAAAATCATAATTTGGGATAGCCACTTGATAAAATACGAACCTCAAGTTTATCACAAATATGCAAACCCTCTTCAGTTTCTCTTTGCTGCCCTATTTTTCTGTTTGTATCTTAATTTGGGATATTCTATTTTGTATAGATAAAGGATACCTTCAATCAATTTTCTAGATGAACACATGTTTACTATCAGGAAATTTGGTTCATTAATTACTTCCAAGAGAGTAAAGTGGAATATTAATTTTAGATAATAGTGGAGATGGAGGGAGTATGTGTTTGCATTCCTTTAATTACTCTCTCTCTAAAGTTTGAGTCGTGTCCTATTTGTCAAGTTCTACTAGTTCTACATTTGCAACTTTTTATGTGACTAACACTTTCATGTGTCTAATGTCACTTCACTGTATTTTAAACACCAACCATGTAACAAACACTCTTCATGTTGTTAAACATACAGTGTCAGGTACAAGTGTCTTATAAATATTGAAATTACTCATGTTAATGTGATTTTGATATAATTATCGTTAATTTGAAACGATACTATGCTTGGGATGCCCTATTATTTCTCTCTGTGTGTGTGTGTGTGTGTGTGTGTGTGTGTCTTTCTCTCTCCTTCTCCCTATATATATTGTAGAGGGGGCTTGAAGGTAATATTGATATTAGAGATAATCCCCCCATTAACAACAATGTTTGGGATTAAGACGATGAGGCAACTCAGCGTGGCAGCTCAAGTGAGGTAGCTCAGTGTGGCAGCTAAAGCGAGGCAGCTTAGCGTGGCAGCTCATACTGATATGCCCCAAGTGTAACCTTGGCCCAGAGACACCAACCTCGGCTGAGATGATGGCCGAGACATTGACCAACCCCATGTAGGCCATGGGCCCGCGATATCATCCCTCGGCCAGACCAACCCCGACCCAGGCCGACACTACCATATACACTTCAATGGACACTACGCACATCGCAGGCATCAATAGCATCCTCGCGTACCTGGGTATAGTGACCTCAGCCAATAATAGGCCGAGAAGGCAAGGAGTCCTACCTCGGCTTGGGCCGAGGTGACAAGAAGCAGACTTAGTAATCACCAGTATGGGACTATACCTACCTCGGCTGAGGCCGACCCAGCATAATGCCTCGGCTGGGGTCAGGCCGAGACCCCCTATGACACCTCGGATTGAACGAAGAACACGCCTTTACAGCTCGGCCTCTCTTAGTCCGAGGTCATCCACCAACTTGGTGGCCGAGCATCTATTGAACATTTGGATAAGTACACATGGGCACAAATCAGTTGTAACGAGATTATTCTCCACATGTGGGGAGAATATTTCATCATCATTACTTCCATGTGGCAGTGAAAGATGGCACTCCCACATTGGTGAGGCTACCACACACATGCACATTACATGCATGGGGGGTACATTACACCCCTTAGGCACTATATATAGGGATCATCCTTTACCTTGCAAAAGGATCCCAGCTATTACAACCCTAGCCAAAATTCTGTCTAAATATACAGTAGAGAGAGAGCTTGAGAGAATTGTATCCATGGCCATTAGTGCCTTCATTCAGTGATATAACTCACACACTCACAGTGGACGTAGGCCAGGATTGGCTGAACCACTTATATTCCGGTGTTGATTCCTCATATCCTCATCTCCTTCTCTTCTCTTTATATAGCTGTGCTGCCATTGTTATTCATATATTGAGCTTGGAAATACCTTATCTGGTGGTGCTGATTCTTAGCATCATCATTTTGGCACCGTCTGTGGGAAAGATAAGCTATCTCTTCCTCTTTTTCTGCTTTACCTCACCGGAAACTCTGGTGGTGAACCAGGAACCACCCCTTGTGTGGAGCTGTTTCACCATTGAAAGAGGTCCTCTAAGGTATTAAGCTCACCTGCTATTCAAGCTCTATAGTGATAACACATAGCACCAGACTTGCCGCCGCCTCTTCCGCCGCCCGGAGGTGGAGGGGCTAGCTCCAGTCAGGCTCCTCCCCAGTCCGAAATGGCGGAGGTGGCAGCAACCTTGAAATCTTTGGCTGCAACACAACAAGCCATGAAGGAGCAATTTGTCCAGCTCAGCTAAACCATGATGATGAGGCCACCTGAGTATCACCGAACATGATCACTCCAGCGGCAGTTCAGCCCCAACCGGATGCCAGGGGACCACCCCAGGCACCGATGAAGGACCAGCCTTCACCCCAGCGAAGGAGGGACGTTGTAGACCCTAGGAGCTTGCGCCTGGGGAGGCAAGGAAACCCTTTCCCAGAGGACAGGTATGATGACCTGGAAGCTAAAGAAGCCCCAGAAGACTGCTGGGAGCCATATGAGGTGTCAAATGACACTATATGACCTCTTAGGCAGAGTTAAGAAGGTGTCGGCCGAGATGGATGTGTCGGTCGAAGAAGAGAAGAGGCCCAAGAAAGAGGGTCGGCTTTTGACAGGCTGAGCAGAGGGTCGGCCTTCGAGAGGCTGGGCCCAATTAATGACCTAAGACAGAGGCTATCAAGGTCGAGGAGCGCAGCAGGCTCCCAAAGAGGTGGTAGGCAAGGTCGGACAGACCAAGGCCGACCCTTGGAGAGAAGAGCCAGGGAGCAGGAAGAGGTCAACAGCCAACGAGTCGTGGTTGGGGAACCCACTGTCCATCGCAGAGAGGTGGTAGGGGATAACCTCGGCCAGGTTGATAAGAGAAGACCCTGGAATGATTCAATCCAACGTCTTGAGGATAAGATAGGGGACCTCATAAAGAGCAGGGACCTATTACAGAGGGGCTACTCGGAGGGCTCCCCGTTTGTAGCTAGGATAGTGGGGTTCCCAACCCGAGAGAAGTTCAAGCCTCCTATTGTGACTCCCAAATATGATGGAAGTACTAACCCTGTGCACCATATCGAAATGTATCAGTCAGCAGCAGATATTTACTCGATCCCTGATGAGATGAAGTGTAGGGCCTTCTCAGGGACCTTGACAGGGACAGCTCGTAGTTGGTTCACTTCTCTTCCAAAGAACTCGACCGAAAACTTCAAGGGCCTGGCTGAGCAGTTCATCCATAACTTCTGCTTTGGGGTAATACCTCAAAAGAAGACTACCCACCTCTTGTATGTCAAACAGGCTAAGGGTGAAAGCCTAAGAGACTATAAAGCAAGATTCAACAAGGAGAAGTTGGAGGTGGAAGACTATGAAGAGAGTATAGCCATGACCGCCCTGATAGGAGGCCTCCAGAAGGGGAAGCTATTGTGGAAGCTGGCGGAAGACCCCCCTAGGTCTATGGCGGAGCTGCTGGCCACCGCAGGGAAAGTGATGAACGCGGAAGAGGCAATGGCTGCCAAATATAAGGAGGAGAACTACAGTGGCCTAGGAAGGTCCCAAAGCAAGAAAGAGGGGAAGAAGAGGTCAGGGGATGACAAGTTTTCTCATTACACTCCTCTGACTGTGAGCTGTGAACACATCCTGAATGAGATTAAGACTGACCGGACTCTGAGGTGGCCAGAGAAGCTGAAGGCCCCACCACATAAGAGGAACAAAAGCCTCTGGGGTGAGTTCCATCAGGATCACGACCATGTTACAGATGGATGCTTCGCTCTGAAGGATGAGATTAAGAAGATGCTGAAATCTGGGAAGCTGAGAAAGTATGTGGATGGCAAGGCCCCAAAAGGTGGAAGAGAAGACCCGAAGAAGAGAAGAAATGACAGGTGCCGTGGCGATGTCCCAGCTAGAAAGCATGATGATTCAGAGGGCGATGATGGAGATGACCCGGATCTCCCACCAAAGGATGAAAACACCCCAGTGAAGAGGGTAGGAATGATCTCCTTTGGTGTTAGCACCATATGTGGGGGATTCGCAGGAGGTGGCTCTGAGGTAGCCGATAGGAAGGCTCATGTAGCGGAGGCCAAGTCAGTGGTCAAGCCTGAGGTTGTAAATATAACGTCTTCTGACACAGTGCAGAAGAGGAAGAAGGTGGACATGGACACCCTCATAGTGGGGTTCTCCAGACTCGACTTCAAGGGCATCTTAGCCCCCCATGATGACCCTTTAGCCATAACAACAAGGGTGCATGGGTACGATGTAGGGAGAATCCTCATAGATGGGGGAAGCTCAACAGATGTGATGTTCTGGCCTTGTTTCAAAAGCTTGGGTCTTAGCAGGGCAAGGCTAGTGCCCTACCATCACCCGTTGATAGGCTTCAGTGGTGAGAAGGTGCACCCATTGGGCATGTATGAAATGGATGTACGAATGGGGGATGAGTGTCCTATGAGGCTGACTAAGAAGATAAACTTTTTTGTTATGGACGAAAATGTCTTCTCGGCCTACAACCTCATCATCGGAAGAGTGGCCCTCAAAGAGTTTGAAGCCGTGTCGTCAACGGTCCATCAAATGCTAAAATTCCCGACTCCTTATGGGGTAGGGTAAGTGCAAGGGGACCAGACCACGGCGCGGGAGTGTTACTTTAACTCGACCGAAGAGAGAGAGGCCCATAAGAGAGCAACCACCACTTACAGCATTGACACTCTTGATCCGAGAGATGAAACAAAACTGAAGAAGGGCGAGGCCGCGGAAGAGGTAGAATCCATCGTCCTCAATGAGGACGAGCCGAAAAAAACCGTCCAGGTCGGCAAGGCCCTAGAACCAAGGATCAAGGAAGAGCTGATAAACTTCCTCAGGAGGAGGCAGAGTGTCTTCGCCTGGAGTCATGCAGACATGCCTGGTATCGACCCTGAGGTCATGACCCACAAGCTCAACGTGGACAGAGATGCCAGGCCTATTAAACAAAGGCGAAGAGTCTACTCCAGGGAGAAGTATGAGGTCATCCGAGAAGAGGTAAAAAAGTTGGAAGAGGCTGAGTTCATAAGAGAGGTTACCTATCCGGAGTGGCTCTCAAATGCAGTCATTGTGCCTAAGGCCAATGGAAAGTGGCGAATGTGTGTAGATTTCACAGACCTAAACAAATCTTTCCCGAAGGACAGCTATCCCTTACCTAGGATAGACCAGATGGTGGATGCAACGGCAGGTCACGATCTCATGAGTTTCATGGATGCTTATTCAGGTTATAACCAAATCTTCATGGATGCCGAAGACTCTGAGAAGACAGTCTTCATTACTGACAAGGGGACGTACTGTTACAAGGTGATGCCCTTTGGTCTGAAAAATGTGGGAGCAACATATCAACGTCTTGTCAATAGGATGTTTGAGGAGAAGATAGGTAAGACCATGGAGGTGTATGTGGATGATATGCTAACGAAGAGCCTGAAAGTATGTACTCACATAGCAGACCTTGAGAAGACCCTTGATGTCATGGACTCGTACAGAATGAAGCTCAACCCGACAAAGTGTGTCTTCGAGGTAGGAGCTGGGAAGTTCCTAGGGTTCATCGTTAATCAGAGGGGGATTGAGGCAAACCCCGAGAAGATCAAGGCCTTGCTCGACATGAAGACTCCTAGGAGTATTAAGGATGTCCAGAGACTCACGGGAAGAGTGGCAGCCCTTAACAGGTTTATTTCTAGGGCAACGGACAAGTGTCTTTCGTTCTTTAAAATTCTGAGAGAGGCCTTCCAGTGGGACGAAGAGTGTGAAAAAGCCTTTGATCAACTCAAGTCCTACTTGGGGTCTCCCTTGCTGCTGTCCCGGCCCATCGCGGGGGAAAGGTTGTTTGTGTATTTGGCAGTCTCTGAGTCATCCATTAGCGCTGCCATCATACGGGAAGAGGATGGGGTTCAGAGGCCCGTGTACTTCAATAATAAGGCCCTGCAAGGGTCTGAACAAAACTATCCCCGAATGGAGAAGTTGGCTTATGCCCTCATCCATGCCTCAAGGAAAACGAAGCCTTACTTTTAATCCCACTCCATG
This sequence comes from Sambucus nigra, assembly GCA_949130495.1. Taxonomy (NCBI): domain Eukaryota; kingdom Viridiplantae; phylum Streptophyta; class Magnoliopsida; order Dipsacales; family Adoxaceae; genus Sambucus; species Sambucus nigra. The sequence continues at coordinate 195,093,629 of OX422208.1, forward strand.
GTAGTCCTTACAGACTCCCCACTAAGACAGGTTATGCACAAACCTGAGAAGTCTGGAAGATTGATGACTTGGGCCATTGAACTAGGGGAGTATAATCTTACCTACCAGCCCAGGACAGCCATCAAGGGGCAGGCCCTCGCAGACTTTCTCGCAGAGTTCACTTGGGAAGAGGCCCGGACAGAGAAGGGCTTGGATGGTGGCGAAGAGACAAACCGAAGTGTCTTTCGAGATTCGGAAGAGACTGCCTCGTACCTCTTCCGAGGCCGAGAAGAGGTTGTCCCAGGCAAAACTCGGAGCAGAGTAGAAGAAAATGAGGAGGATCGATACCTCTTCGAAAAGGGGGTTATGAAAGAAGGGGTCTTCTCATCAGATGCAGATGTATGGAGCCTCTTCGTGGATGTCTCTTCCTGTGACAGTGGAAGCGGCGCGGGGCTAATACTCTCGGCCCCAGATGGCGCCAACATTGAATACGCCTTAAGATTCAACTTTCAAGCCTAAATAACGAGTCTGAGTATGAGGCCATGATAGCAGGTCTCTTATTGGCAACAACTCTTTGAGTAAAGTGACTCCTGCTTCATAGCGACTCGAGATTGGTTGTCAATCAAGTGTTGGGAGTATACGAGGCCAAGGACGAAAGGATGGCCAAGTACTTAAAGAAGGTAAGAGGGTTGTTAGAGTACTTTGAAGAGGCCAAACTGAAGAGAGTGCCTAGGCTGAGCAACAATCACGCTGATGCATTAGCAAGGCTGGCCTCGGCGATGAAGACAGATTTGGGAAGGACCATCCCAATCGAGGTCTTAGGAAAGGCAAGCATCGAGGAGGATGAGGTACGTAGCCCTTGTCATAATGTGAAACTAGGAGACTCATGGATTGACCCGCTTATCAGATACCTAAGAGAGGGGGAGCTACCTGAGTCCAAGCTGGAAAGAAGAAAGTTGAGATACAGGGTTACCAAGTTCTCATTGGTAGGAGACGTCTTGTATAAAAAGTGGTTTCTCTTGCCCCTCCTCGGATGTGTGCATCCAATGGATGTACCCCGGATCTTACAGGAGGTTCATGAGGGCTCTTGCTCTAGCCACATAGGGGGAAGGCCCTTAGCCAAGAGGATCGTCACTTAGGGATACTGGTGTCCTACCTTGTCTAAGGACACTGCTGACCATGTGAAGAGGTGTGACAAATGTCAGAGGTTCGCCACTGTCCCTCATCAACACCATCAGCCTATGACATCAATCTCTTCTCCATGGCCATTTGCGGTGTGGGGAATTGACTTAGTAGGACATTTGCCAAGAGCAGTCAACAACAATAGATTCTTGATAGTTGCCATTGACTACTTTTCAAAGTGGGTGGAGGCAGAACCGATGATAACAATTACGGAGCAGAAGACCTTTTAGTTCATCTGGAAGAAAATCATATGTAGATATGGCCTCCCAAACACGCTCATCTCGGATAATGGGACCCAGTTCAAGAACTCCTCCTTGGAGAAGTATTGCCAATGTGTGGGGATTAAATAGTTCTTCTCATCTCCTGGACGGCCTCAGGCAAATGGCCAGACCGAGGTCACGAATAGGACTATCTTGGATGGAATCAAGAAGAGATTAAAAGACGCGAAGGGGAGATGGATAGAAGAGGTCTACGCTGTGCTATGGGCTTACAGGACCACAGCAAGGACACCCACAGGAGAAACCCCATTCATGCTGGCACATGGCTCAGAGGCCGTCATACCAACGGAAGTAGGACTACCAACTCATCGGATTCAGACCCATGATCCTGATAGCAATGGGGAAAGGAGGAGGTTAGATATGGATCTTATTGAAGAGAGAAGAGAAGACGCAGAGGTCAGGAAAGTAGCCTACCAGCAGAGGGCAGCGAGATTCTACAATCAAAGGGTGAAGTCAAGACCCATTGCAGTGGGAGACCTAGTGATAAAGAAGACCCTACAAAAGACAAACAAGCTACACCCGAACTGGCATGGACCCTACAAAGTAACGGAAGAGGTTGTGCCTGGCACTTATAGGCTAGAAAACCTAGAGGGAGAACCCTTCGCTAACCCGTGGAATGCTGACCATCTGAAGAGATATTTCATATGATGCATAGAATTTTATGTAAATGTATCATCTTATTGAGAAGAGGTTATAATAAAGATCAGTTTTCATGACAAGTTCTTGCTCCACTCTTAGATCAGAGATATATTATGAGGCTAACCTCTTAGGTGATGACCTCAGACCCTCATAACATCATTCGGTGGTGATGAGGTCTGAGCTCAGACACCTTGGTTAGATGACCTCATACCCTTAACATCATTAATTTGGTGACATTTATTATGAGGCTAACCTGTTAGGTGATGACCTCAGACCCTCATAACATCACTCGGTGGTGACGAGGTCTGAGCTCAGACACCTGGGTTAGATGACGTCAGACCCTTAACATCATTAATTTGGTGATATTTATTATAAGGCTAACCTCTTAGGTGATGACCTCAGACCCTCATAACATCACTCAGTGGTGACGAGGTCTGAGCTCAGACACCTTGGTTAGATGACCTCAGAGCCTTAACATCATTAGTTTGGTGACATTTATTATGAGGCTAACCTCTTAGGTGATGACCTCAGACCCTCAAAACATCACTCGGTGGTGATGAGGTCTGATCTCAGACACCTGGGTTAGATGACCTCAGACGCTTAACATCATTAGTTTGGTGACATTTATTATGAGGCTAACCTCTTAGGTGATGACCTCAGACCCTCAAAACATCACTTGGTGGTGACGAGGTCTGAGCTCAGACCCCTGGGTTAGATGACCTCAGACGCTTAACATCATTAATTTGGCGACATTTATTATGAGGCTAACCTCTTAGGTGATGACCTCAGACCCTCATAACATCACTCGGTGGTGACGAGGTCTGAGCTCAGACACATGGGTTAGATGACCTCAGACCCTTAACATCATTAATTTGGTGATATTTATTATGCGTCTAACCTCTTAGGTGATGACCTCAGACCCTCATAACATCACTCGGTGGTGACGAGGTCTGAGCTCAGACACCTGGGTTAGGTGACCTCAGACCCTTAACATCATTAATTTGGTGATATTTATTATGAGGCTAACCTCTTAGGTGATGACCTCAGACCCGCATAACATCACTCGGTGGTGACGAGGTCTGAGCTCAGACACCTGGGTTAGATGACCTCAGACCCGTAACATCATTAATTTGGTGATATTTATTATGAGGCTAACCTCTTAGGTAATGACCTCAGACCCTCATAGCATCACTCGGTGGTGACAAGGTCCGAGCTCAGACACCTGGGTTAGATGACCTCAGACCCTTAACATCATTAATTTGGTGATATTTATTATGCGTCTAACCTCTTAGGTGATGACCTCAGACCCTCATAACATCACTCGGTGGTGACAAGGTCCGAGCTCAGACACCTGGGTTAGATGGCCCCAGACCCTTAACATCATTTATTTGGTGAAGATGGTTATGAGAACAACAGATTAAGTAATGACTTCAGAGATCATATAACATTCAGAGATATTCAGAGGTCAAAATAAAGGAAGAGATTGGCATTCAGTAAGAAAGATAATATAGCAATCAGAGGCATCGATTACAAATATTCATTACAAAGTACTGATGTTACAAATTACAAATTACAAGTGAAGTTACAAGTTAAAAAGGACTAAGGGTCTAAGGGGGAACATAAGTAGTCTCGGCTAGGTTGACCTGATTAGCGTTGGTCACCTCAGCCACATCATCAGCAGGGTCAGTCCCTCCGAGATCAGTCCCTCCCAGAGTAGCAGTCTCACCAGGGGCAGTAGCCTCGTCTTCTACCTCTTGCAGTGCCTGGGCAAACTGAGGGTCAGCGAAGCCGAGGCCCACAAAGTCAGAGGCCTTTATAGTGCCAACCTCCTTCTCTCTGACCTCAGCCCATTTGGTAGTGGCTTTGATACCTCTTTTAAGGTATTCAAAACCAAAACCCACTAACTCCTCAGAGACTTTGTAGTCAGAAATTATTCTCTCTGAGGCATCTGTAAGGGCAGCCTTCACAGCCGCATTTACCTTCCGCTGCAGAGCATCATCCTTATCCTTCAGGGCCTTGGCATGGTTTTGGACGAGCGCATAGATATCTTTTTCCAAACCCTGGGCCCTATTTTCATAGTTCTAGGCCTTATTCTCCGAATTCTGCAAATATAACCTCAGACGGTCAACCTCGGCCTTCAGGGTGCTCTCGACCTTCTCGGCCTCCTGCCCCTTCTGAATAAGAGGAAATCTCCTCATGGCCTAGTTAGACAGTTGGTACATGGCAGTCACTCCCTGCACAGTTAATGAAGAGGTTAGATGGGAGTAAAATCAGACGTTGCACTTGTAAAATTATTAACAAAAGGAACAAGTCATACCTGGACGGCTCTGTGAAGGCCGAACTCAATCATCATGGAGGTGTCCATGGGTCTATAAAAATGCTTGTCTGCCTCAGTCATCACATTGGCGAGTGTGTCCATGGCCTATCTGCTATTGCCGACCACGCTACCAGTAAGCTTCAGCTGGTCCAGGCGAGCCGACAGGGTGTCGGCTGAGATGGGGATCGCAGCGTCTGAGGTCTTCTTTTGCCTTGAGGTCGGCCTCTGATCCTCAGAGGCCGAGAACTCAGGGGCCCTCTTCTTGGATTTGGATGTTGAGGGAGCTGGAGGAGGAGCGTTCAAACCAGTCTTCTTTGCAGTCTTGCCAAACTCGGAGCTGCCATCTCCCACAATTCGTCTGGGACACCTGGTGGTCTCTCTGCAAAAGTGATAAGATAAGAGTCAAAAATCAAACATGAATGATCAGGGGTTAGACTTGAAATAAAAAAAAAATCCTTACCAAAGTCAACAAGGGGACTTCCACCTAGGCTCGTCCCCGAGAGATACTGGGGGGTCAGTAGATGTTCGAACTTGACAAACAAACCATGTGCCCCTTGGTCTTGTAGGGCCTTCACCTTTTTAATATTTCGAAGACTTAGGCCAGGATCAGCCCTGGCAGATATGGTAACTTTACCCCATCTGAGGGGTATCCTCGGCTCAAAAGTGGAAGGGGGAACAGATGAGCCAAATTCCCATGGCCCTGAGGCGAAAAAATACCGGGGCTTCCAATTGTGATTCGAGGTCTGAGTGACCTAGAGCATCTTCTTCTCAGGCCTCCGAGCCACGAAGTGATAGTAGCTCGGATGGTTTTTGGCCGAGGTAGGGACGTAATAACCAACAAAGACCTGAACTGGGAGGTCAGAGTGGTGGACTGCCCTCCACAAGATGATGGCCCCTATAATAACTCTCCAAGCATTCGGAGAGAGCTGCGAGGGGGCCAAGTTAATGAAGGAAAGAATGGACCTGATGACGGGGTGAATGGGTAGGCGAAACCCTAACTTGAACATCTGCTCGTACAAGAAGATTTCTCCATCTCGGCCATGATAGGCCCTCTCTTCCCTCAGAGGTCTCCTTAACTTGATGGAAGGGCTAATGGAGTATAAGTACCAAAAGCACAGAAGGTCTACCTCAGTGACTGTGCTCTCAAACTCGGCCGCTTCAGAGATGTCAACATCACTTTCAGCATCCTCATCATCGTCAAGCTCAACGTCGGCTGGAGCAGACGTAGACGGGTGACCAGGGAACCTCTGAGCAAACTCGGCCCCGGTAACGGCCGACAAAGGGATGGCATCTAGAATGGGTGGCACAGCCACACTTGGCTCAACAAGTTCAACCTCTGAAGAAGAATCTGAGGTACTTGTGCCATTGTGGGACGAAGCTCGGCTGGAGACCTCGCCCTGGTCAGGGTCCTGACCAGTCCGAGGTGTAAAGTCCATGGCTTCTTGGAAAGAGTCCACAGACATGGGGTCTGAGGTAGAAGACTCAGACTCAGACATCGGCAATGGGTTGGCAGAAACGTCTGTCTGATAGAAATTCTCAGGAGGATCAGGATATACCACCTTGAGAGGTGGGGGAAAGAGGGGTCTGACAGGAAACTCCTGTGACCTACGAGCTTCTTCCTGAGCTCTCTCTATTTGCCTAATCTTGTCTAAGGTCTTCTCTCTAAGAGAAGGGAAGTCCTCAAGAAGCTGGTATAGGGGTCTGAGCATCAGAGGACGACCCAAAACTTGAGACGACACTAAACTTGGGATAACTTCCCAAGCTACAAACAGGAATTGCTTATAAAATAGAGGAGTTTAAAGATTGAACAGGGAAGTTTATAGAAAACCTAGTTCGCCGGAGTTAATGGAGCTCGCCGAAAAACTCAAAGAACCGCCGGAAAACTCAAAAATACGCCGGCAAATGCAAACAAAATATGAAAAACAGAGGAAATAGAAAAGGAGAGGTACCTGGAAGTGAATCGACGAACGAAATAAAGAGAAACTCGCAAGAAAATCGATGAAATCCTCTGATTTAGGACGATGGTTGAAGAAGATTTAGAGAGAAGAAACTTGCAGAAACTGTATACGCGGGAAAGAAATGAGAAAGAAGAAAGAGAGAGGAAGGTTTTAAACCCTTTAATACTTGGGCACACTTCCCAAGGCCCATCATTGCCTTGGGAAATCCAAGGGACAACTGACAGCACACGCAGCCAAGTTTGCACGCTATGGATTGAGACAGGTGTCATGCAGATAATAGCCTTGGGACGAACAAGCCTCGGAGGTGAAGCAATCCCCTAGCCACTTGCTCTCGTGTACGACTAAGGGCTGGGGGGTGATTGATATGCCCCAAGTGTAACCTCGGCCCAGAGACACCAACCTCGGCCGAGATGATGGCCGAGACATTGACCAACCCCATGTAGGCCATGGGCCCGCGATATCATCCCTCGGCCAAACTAACCCCGGCCCAGGACGACACTACCATATACACTTCAATGGACACTACGCGCATCACAGGCATCAACAGCATCCTCGTGTACCTGGGTATAGCGACCTCGGCCAAGAATAGGCCGAGAAGGCAAGGAGTCCTACCTCGGCTTGGGCCGAGGTGATAAGAAGCAGACTTAGTAATCACCAGTATGGGACTATCCCTACCTTGGCTGAGGCCGACCCAGCATAATGCCTCGGCTGGGGTCAGGCCGAGACCCCCTATGACACCTCGGATTGAACGAGGAACACGCCTTTACAGCTCGGCCTCTCTTAGGCCTAGGTCATCCACCAACTTGGTGGCCGAGCATCTGTTGAACATTTGGACAAGGACACATGGGCACAAATCAGTTGTAACAAGATTATTCTCCACATGTGGGGAGAATATTTCATCATCATTACTTCCAAGTGGCAGTGACAGATGGCACTCCCCCATTGGTGAGGCTACCACACACATGCACATTACATGCACGGGGGGTACATTACACCCCCTAGGCACTATATATAGGTATCATCCCTTACCTTGCAAAAGGATCCCAGCTATTATAACCCTAGCCAAAATTCTGTCTAAATATACAGTAGAGAGAGAGAGCTTGAGAGAATTGTATCCATGGCCATTAGTGCCTTCATTCAGTGATATAACTCACACACTCACAGTGGACATAGGGCAAGATTGGCTGAACCACTTATATTCCGGTGTTGATTCCTCATATCCTCATCTCCTTCTCTTCTCTTTATATAGTTGTGCTGCCATTGTTATTCATATATTGAGCTTGGAAACACCTTATCCGGTGGTGCTGATTCTTAGCATCATCACATACTTTAGCTTGTTGTGTTACTTAGTCATGTTGTATCTTTTGTTTATATTGACTATGAGCTATAATGATTGTAATGATGTAACAATTATAATGGCATTTAGTGTGAGGTCAAACGGTACTCGCGAGAGACCAGGCTTGGTAGGTCCCGGGAGAGCTTTCATGATTTATAGAAATGACCTCGCCGTGCGAGCTTTAGAGGGACTTAGTTTGGAGGATTGAGAAGTGAGGCACTGTTGGGGCTTGTCCTGACCATCTTAGATACACCTGGTAAAACACCAAAAGACCTTGACCATAGAACCTTGGGCAAGGCAACCTTAAGTTCCATCGGGCATTGGGTTTTGAACTAAACAACCCTTTAATTAATATCACATCTACTTTAGGTGATGTCACTAGCTAGTTAGACAATGTCAAATCTGCACTTGATTAAACCACCGTGGTATTTGGGGTTTTCAGACAGTTGGTGAGCCACCTCTGTGACGACAGCCCCCTAATACACAGTGGTTAGGCAAAAGGCATGTCTTGGCATTTAATGGTTATGATGTGGACCTAACTAGTCCATCAGGCATTTAATGTTTATGACATAAGGTATGAGGGGTGTCTTTCACAATCATTAATGACTGAGTTATCTCGGGAGTGGTGTAGGGGCTATTTAAGGGCCCCAACCACATCTGAGGAAAGGATGTTCTTTTGAGAGTTCAAAAGTTATTGCTAAGAAAGAAAAATATACATCATGAAGAGAGATTTATTATGAACTAGAGTTCACTCACCCACCATTGCCATTTATTACGAAGCTTTTAATACTTGACATAGATCTTTTGAGGGTGGTTGGGGTGTTTGGATGTCTGCCAAGGTGTATCTAGGATGCTTACTTCTCTCTACCTCTGTATGAGTTACCTATGAGTTTTATTATTAGTCTTTGAGTTATACACGAGAGTTCTTGTGAGTTCAAACTGAGTTTATCTTCACTAAGTTGTGATTGCGTGTCTTGTAATTAATCAATAGTGCTGCTGGTTAACTTATGATTACTGTACTCAAAAGGGGTTACGTCTCTGTCTTATCTAAAATACCCTCTTATATATATATATATATATATATATATATATATATATATGTGTGTGTGTGTGTGTGTGCTTGGGATGCCCTTTTTAATGGTATTTTTGTGATTTATCTTAAATTGGCTACTGCACTCTTAAATAAATTGTTTTTTAAATGTCTCTTTGTTTTTACACCCAAGCATCATTTATACACGTCTCCCCCTCTTGTTTGTCCCAATATATATGTGCAATTATTTTTATCAAAGCTACATTTCTTACTATAATTGGAGCCCATTCGTAAAAAATAAATTTGAAATGAAATGGTGTATATATATCTATATAATAAAGGAGGAGAGACTTTTTGTCCTCCTCAACTAACGGTTCGGATTAAATTTGGAGGTTTTTGGTGTTTATCAACTGACGGTTCAGATTTAAGCAACTAATGACTTTTGGTCTTAAAGGGTGCAAATAGCACAGGGCGCGATAAAATGAGTGTTCAGCACGTTAGAGCACAAGGCTCAAGAAAATCTTAGATTTACACAAAGCTCGAGAGTTACAGTATACGGCCGTCTCATATCCCACTTTAGTTCTAAGCTTCTCCCTCACACCTCTTCATCTCTCTCATCATATCTTTGTGTTTTGGTTTCAACATATCTGACGCCCCTCGGGATGCCATTTATGTTAGCTGTTGAGATAATTTCACAATCTTCGTTGAAGGCATCCCAGTCCTCTCTCTCATCAGTCTCTCGCTGAAACACTCATTCTCTGTCTCAAAGTTGTCTCTATTTTTCACATTCCGAAGTTGTCTGTGTTTTTCAAACTAAACCTTTTTTAATCTGTAAGACACTAATTTAATTGATCCTATACAGATCTGGTTTTATATCTAATTTTGTTTCTTTTCGTACAGTTACATTGACCAAACCGTGTTCTTGAACCTGTTCAGAAACACCACCAAGTGTTCCGAACCAAACCGTGTTCAGAACGAAACCATGTTCCAGTGATTTCATCTTACTATTTATTTCTCAGGTTATGAGGTTTGTGTGTTCCACGAAGTGGGTTTTTTTGTATAATATCTGATGCTTTTTTTTCGTTCCCAAACAAACACAGGTTGAGATCAAAATCTCATGTGTGTGGTTAGAAACATTTATTGGTGTTTTTTTTCCTTCTTTAATCCATGGATCTACCGTAAAAATCGACGATTGGTGCTCCATCTTGATTTCCTGTTTGCGGGCCACATCTGGTGGTGTATTTTCCTCGCCGGAGACAGTTCTCAGTTCGATCTCTTGAGCCTGAAATGAAACTCTGATAGAAGCTTCCTCCGAGCGCTGTTCATCTCTCTTAGTGGCAACAACCTTGGTGACCAACAACAAACTCCCACCATCACAAAGAAGGGATATTTTAAAACACATTGGTGAGTTTTGGAGTTGTTTTTCTGCTTTGTTACTAATACACGTTGACATGCTAATACACGTTTTTCTGCTTTGGTCTATTTCACCTTATATTTATTTGGTTTATTTGGTTTATTATATCTAAAAAAACAGCTCAAAGTTCAACGGTGACAAATGTGTTTTTTTTATTTGCAGCTCCTTTTTTGGAATCAGCATTGTTATAGTTCAACGATGTTAATTTTTTTGATCTCCCCACAACTATGTATTCTATCTGCAAGTATGGGTACCGTAAAAAGAAACAAAAATAGTTTTTTTTTGTCTATTTTATATGATCTCTTATTTTGTTCTTTTGTCATTGATCCAACATTTTTTCTGTTTTTAGTTTTTGTATCTCACAGTTTGTATATTTTTCAGTTTTCGTACGATTATACAGGGTTAAAATTTATGTTATTCTGAGTTTTTTCCTCTCATCTTCACAGCGGAAAGGCATTTCCACGTTTTGAAGGCATTCTCAAGTCCTTGGAACTTTCATTCAAATTTAACAGTGGAAAGTTTGTTCGTTGCCTTTAAACAGTTCAAAATAATTTAGATAAGCGGTTTGAAATCTGTTGTCACGGAACTCTTTTTCATCGATGTACCTAATTCGTTGCAATTTATAAAATGCACCTCTCTCTCCTGCACTTAGTTTTTTTCGATTTTTTGAGGGTTTCAAACCATAGAAACCTTGTAATTTTTGGGGTTTCATTTTTTTGGGTTCTCAACTTCTGAGGTTTTTGGGGTATGAAATGTATGGAACCTGGAAAGAGAATTAACCCTCCAGAATTTTTTGGAATTTTCATCTTTTTGAAAGTTTTAAAATATTTTGAACAATTTCTTAAAGTATTTTTTTCAGTTATTTTTATTTATTGCTCAGTACTTATATATCTCATTTGGGCAATTAGATATCATTTGGTCTAGAATTGGATTTTTCAAGAGGTTGATCATGTGTGTGTGCATAGCATGTATCATTAAAGACCCTAAGAGAAGTAATGTAATGACACTTCTTGGTTCAAAATCATTTGGGTATATAAATCTAAGGTTTGAAACTTATAGTTTTGTAAGGCCATGTGTGTGTGCCTTTTTATTGTATTTTCTTTCATTCTGAAGGTATTTTTTGGGGATCTTATTTAGTTTATTTTTTGTTAGGGAAATTGATGTTACTCTAGAAATTACTCTAGAAATATAAAAAAAACTGATAATTTGTACTGAAATTGTTATCGATACTTGCTTATTGTGATGAGTTTATTTTGTTACAAGCATATTTAATTTTATCTCCAAATAGGATTACATTGTATATGAGTTTTTGCCATGGTTTATCGTATTATGTTGTAACGTGTAAACGTGAAGATTCAGTGGATTATAGGTGCAAGAAAATATTTTTATTAACACCGTGTTCATGCTTATGTTTCAGAGAAAGAACAAAATATTTTTATTAACGCTGTGAAGAAAATGTTTTATAATTTTTTTTTATTTTTATAAAAAAAACTTTTTATTAATAAAAAGGTTTTATTTGAACTTTTTTATAGTACTTTTTATTTGTAAAAAAGCCCGCAACTATTAGCTTATTTAAAAGAAATTATAAAACAAATTGTATTATAAAATAGTTCTAAAAAAAATCGTATTTAGACTCTGCTTCAATGTTTACAAAGTTATAATGACACTTTAAGTAGTAGGCGAAACAAACTAATGCGTTTGTAACATCGTCGGACATTTTGGCTGTCGTATAATTAACTGGCAAAATTGAGGTTAAGTTTAAATGACCTTAAATTAAAAAGTGGTATGTTATTATTAATACTACCACAAATAGAAAATATACAAAAGTAGTCACGATAAAATTATGCATTGGGATAATAGTAATGCAGTCGAGTATAGTAGTCGCTAATGATAGGTCACTAATAGTAATGCACCGGGATAAAATTATGAGCGTGTTATTGGAACGAGCATAAATTTATCGTCATGCTATAGACATGGGTACTAAATATCACCGGAACAAATTTATCTCCGTGCCATCGGCACGGGTACACCCTAGTGTGTGTGTGTATATATATATATATATATATATATATATATATATATATATATATATATATATGTGTGTGTGTGTGTGTGTGTGTGTGTGTGTGTGTGCAGAATACTGCATAGTGTTATTTTTATGCACTGATGATGATCGAATGTGTAGGAAGATAGACAACAACTTTGAACAAATCGTGAGTCGACCAGTTGTAGCAAAAATGGGAGAAGTGGTAATAATTTGAGTACCTTCATATGCTCTATCTATTTTGGATATCTTAGTATACGGTATACTTGATGATGCATTATATTTAATGGTTCCGCTCCAACATGGTTGATAAGCTTCCATCTATAGAGGATATGTTAACAAGTTGATGTTTTTTTGGTAAAATTGCTAAACTTATTATTTGAAGCAATTTATTTTTAGTTTATAGTAAGTTTGTAAACTTATTTATTCTTATATGTAAACTATATTCTATACTGAATTAAGGGTCTTCTTATTTTTTTCTTTTTTCACCCTTCTTATATCTTTGAATGCTAGTGAATGCTAAATGCAACATTTTTTTACCTCTGAAAATATGTTTTACCTTGACATTTTGTAGCACGATTTTGTCCGCATTCCTTATTTTTCGTGTAATACTTCATATATTCATGAATATAATAATCTAATTTTAAAATATTATATATTTCATTAATGCACATAAAAAATAATAAAACGCCAACAAAAGAAGAGAACAAAATTGTTCACTTGAGAATAAATTAAAATGCATTCGATGTACACTGTAAATCAATTTTGATTTATTTAATGGAACCACAAAACAAATAAGTTATTGTTGATTGCTGAAGGCTTGGAGCTACTGTCAATTTACAAAGGAGAACTTAACTAAACTTTGTTCATTGAAGCTACTATACAAGCCAAATGCATTTTTGTTATTTAACATTTTTAAATACATTTTATTTTGACATTTTGTAGGAAAATTTTACCAGCATTCCTTATTTTTCATGTAATACTTTATATATTCATGAATATAATAATATAATTTAAAAATATGATATATCTGATTAATGCACACAAAAAACAATAAACATCATCACAGGAAGAGAACAAAATTGTTCACTTGAGAACAAATTAATATACATTCGGTTTGTACACTGTAAACATGCCAGCATTAGAACTTTAATTGGCTACATTCCTTAGCTATTTGTGAATCGATCTTAATATACTGAATAAAACCACTAAAAAAAGAAGTTATTGTTGTTTGTTGAAGGCTTGAAGCTACTATCAATATACATAGGAGAATGTGACTAAACTCTATTCTTTGAAGTTATTCTCTCATGCTAGGTTGTCCATGAAAGGGACTGAAGGTATTTCTTTTGTTTCTATTGATGGCAAGGCTTCGATCTTCCTTCTTAAATAAAAAAAAAATTGATTAGATTTGCTTTTGATGAGGACTTCCATCAATTATGGTGATGTGATCCCAGGTTTATCAATATTCAATAGCTACCCTTATGACTATCTTTTAAGGGTCCCTAACTTCTTGAACTAGTGTCGAATTACCTTTGCGCGGGTATGGATATCCCTCACGTTCCTTTCGATTCACTTTTATGCAAGAAATAGTTTAATTTTTATTGTAATTTTTAATTGGCAAATGGTTGTAGATGGATTTTTCCATATTGGAGTTGGCTAGGCATAGTTTGGCTCGCTTTTGTATGGATATTGATCTATAAAAGGACACACCTCAAAGAGTTTGAATTGATTTGGTTTTGAATGGTTCGGATATAGATAACATATGAATGCCCCAAAATACTGTTATCATGGCTATAAACAAGGTCATGAGGCAAGATTATAATTTTTTTACCTTTAGTTGAAATCCAAGAGGTTAGTACAAGTAATGCCATAGTTGAGACAAGGATACTTGGCAATAAATATAGTATCCAAAGAGAGTTGATAAGATGCTGATAAGGAGTCATGTAAATTGGATGGTAGTAATGTGGTGAAGGAAAATGTTGCTAAAAGTGGCGATGATGCAAAATATAAAAGTTGATGTGTATTGGACTTTTCAATGAAGAATTAGGTTTGAGAGTGAATTTTTGGAGGACATTAATGTGGATGTGTGGTCTAATAATCAAGTTGAGATGTATTAAGTTTGGGTTTTGTATCATAGGTGGGATATGAGAGACATAAAAGAACTATTATGATCTCACCTCTTAGCCTCAACTAATCAAACCCCTTGAACTCTCAAATCTATTCTTGAAGGAGCAATAACATCAAACTCAAAAGCCTTGTCGCGTCAGTCGAACATGGTGTGTCCTAGTAGACTCTTCTAACAGCAACTAGTGTTGGCTCAAGTTAAGATTTTTAGAGATACGAGGTTCGAAGCACTCAACTTATTATCATTTTTATCCTCGATGAACTACGGACAATCATGCCACAACTATAATGTTAGAACATATATAACATAGTGACCCGCATCATACAAAACATTTGTATGAAAACCTGAAATTGAAGGTGGGATAGGTGGAGGATTCAGCCGTCACACTCATATCCCTTTCCAAAAATCCTCCTCATGCGCAGGTCCCGAAGGTAACACCAATCAGATAAGACAACGATACATTTAAGACTTCTTCCCAAGCAATTAACGTAAACAAAATTTATAGAAAGATTAGGAACAAGAAAAACCAAGTGTAAAGGTCTTTAGAAAGTTAAATTTCCCTGTTGCTGAGAATGAATGGAAGTATCATTAGCAAGATGACCTTGTCTATAGAAGGATTGAGTAAGAGAAATAAATAGATCTTGATCACTAAGCATATGATTATTAACACTAAAGTCTTAAAACCCAAGTAGAAGGAGTGTCATCAGCTGTGCGGACGTAGAGCTCCAAGAATATCTGAGTAAGAGGCAGTCATAATAGTTGGCCCACAACCCACTTGTAGTAGCCTGTTGATTGCCCAACATATGGAGAAGCTAATATATCTTCGAATAAATAGCTTACTCAATAGCATAAAGATCATTCGACATAAGCGATGATGAATGGGACCTCGGTGATAAGAACTTCACGAGCCTTACCCCTATGATGTCTTAACATAAGATATAATTTTCAACAAGTTGTCTTAGCATGCCCCATTACCCCACAATTCTCACAAACCATATTCTTCTCATGTCGTTTGGGAAAATGATCATCCATTTTGGCCATAAAGACCATATTAGAGTCCACAAGAGGTAAAGACGAAAGCTAAAGTTGACTCTCATGCTTCTCAACTAATGTATACACTTCACCCAATGGAGGAAGAGGGGAAGTGGGTAAAATCTATGTCCGGGAAGCTCAAAATCAGAATGCAACCTCATTAAATATATCTTTGTCGTCTCCTCACGAGCGATAAAAGACTCTACAGGCAATGAGGTCCTGTATATCATCCAAATGATGATATAATGCATAATCGTCCCATATTTATGTCAGATAGCTATAATAAGTCAATATCAAATCAGATTTTTGAGTTGCATGTGAAATCTCCTGACAAAGCTAAAAAATGTGAACCTCATTATGTGATTGAGCATACATCGAACTACAGACTTTGAACGAACTCATGAAGTAGGAAAAAATCATAAATACTCAGCTCCATCGAGCTAAACATCCATCCTAAATCATGCAATTGTCCACAAACCATTGACTATAGGTAGGATCAAACTACTTAGGTGATGGGACCTTTCTGAGTAAACGATAGAGCCACAAAATAGACAAAAGGATAGATCCCATGAAAAGAAATTCCATCCATTTAGTAATTGAGCCATGACCTTCTGCGTTGATGAGTAATTTGAGCCCTCTATGGCAGAGGATATTGATAATACGCAAATATTGCGTATTTCATCTCTCGAACCTACGCATTTTAGTCCCTCGGGTGCCTTAATATATATAATTAAGCCCGTTAACCATACAACCTCGGTTTATATTGTTAACATGCTATATGAGGTATAATTGGGCTTTTGTAGGTATTTAGGTACTAAGTATGAAGTTCGGATGCATTCCGCTCGATTTTCGTACACGATCGCACGTTCAAGGGCATTTTAGTCTTTTCATAGCTTGGGCACTAGCCCAAAATTTTTACGGAAGTTTTATCCCTCCTCACAAGCTTCGCGTGACTGTGAATGATGCGTAATTCTGATTCAAAACGAAGAAGTTACGGTGTTTCTAGTGGAAGAGAAATCTGTCCAACCAAAAGCAGGGGTAAGAATTGCACACCTGTAGCCATCGATCGATCCTTCATTTTTTCCAATCATGGGGAGACAGTGGGCTTGATTTTTCACCATCGATCGATCGATCACAAGGGATCGATCGATCGATCCCCTGTTTCCAGCTGATATTTTGGCTTTTCTTTTCTTTTCTATTTTAATTACACTTACTATAAATACCAAATTTGTTGTACATATCAGATATCAAGTTATATATTAGATTTCAGAGAGTTTTAGGTTAGGGTTTGGGGGATTTGAGAGTTCTTCTTTTTCTTCTCTTGGATTGACACCCTTTAGGGTTTGTAAGTTAAACTATTCATCTTCCATCTCCATTAATGTAGTTGTATTTCCTTTATTCTTGCTTTGTTAATTAGATTCACGTGCTTTCATAATTTGGTTTACATGCTTTGATTTCCTTGCTTTGTAGTGTAGTTTTACCGCGTCTATTTATCGTGTTTTTAATATGCTTTCTAGCTAATTTAGTCTAAGTTGTGTCGGATGGAACTCATTCCGGGTTGACATGTTGCTTTGCTTTGGTGATGGAGTTTACGGGTCTATTTCGAGTGCGTTGTCCAAGTTATTATGCCAAGGGTATTTGACGAGGCATGTCATGTATGTTCCATGCTTACGACCTTGCTGCGTAATTTTCGGGTATTTGTTGACGCCAAAATCGTATTAGGCTTTTATGCGAATTTAGGGGCGTGACAACCCTTGGTTCAATTAACTGTCGAAATGAGACGCATTCGTAATAACTTGTCGACCTATGTGACCATTTTATACTAATTAACTAGGATGAGGGATATTCGACGCAACCTATAGTTTTTACTCGCTTTCATTAATCTAGTTTTATTTTCCTTTGCCTAGATTAATATTTCCCTTTTATGCATCTTTTCATTTTTACTTTGTAATCACCTTTTTACCATTTTATTTACGAATATTAAATCCTATAAATTCTAGTAACTCGTATCTATGGATTTTCGATACCCAACTTACCTCTATACTTGTATCGCAAGTGTAGTCGTAATTTAGGTTTGTTTGTAATATCGCGGTGAAACGAAAACAACGATTGTGTCCTTACACGAACACACCTTTCACGCGTTAGTCAAAATGGCGCCGTTGCCAGGGATGAGTTTTTTTAGACTTTATTTGATTTAGTATTTCATAGTATTTTCTTTCTATTTGTATTATTTGCTAATATTTTTGCAGGACTTTCACATTTGAGCACTTAGAAACGCTTGAATTTCTCTCGCGCGCATATCTTTGTGGAATTCGCCACTTCGAGCCATTTTTGGGGTAAGCATGTCTTATTCCAATTCTTTCGGTAATCATTATGATAATTCTCAAAATTCTCGCAAACCTATGACTTTTGGTCAATACTTAGAATCCCAAAAAATTGTAATATCTAAAATGACTTTGGGCGAGTATTACAAAAGTCAAGCTTTAGAGTGCGTGTATTTTGATGATGATGATAATGATTTTTGGCCTTTACCTCCTTATAATAGAAATTTTGAAAGGAATTGCAATAGTTTTCAAAATTCCTATAATAATGAGTTTTCGTTTAAGTCCGATGGTAATTTTCAAAGTTCCTATTTTTAAGTATCCGCACCTTGACCTATGATATTCGGTGAGGGTTTGCGTATGCTTAAAAATGAGAAAACTGAAAATCATTATCGGGAAGAAAATCGTTTGTGGGAATATGAATTGGATTTATTATTTGAATCTGACGATGATTTTGCTTTCGAGACTTTTGAAGTCAAGGAATGTTTTGAACCAAATGGGACTTTGTGCCTACTTTGGAGCAAACCATTCTTCACTTGGCCCATTGTGTAATAGATATTGAAAGTGAGGATGAAAATGACGTAATATCCATTTGTAATGAAATGATTTCTTCTTTGGCCCCCAAAGAAGAACATTTCATTGAAAATGATATTATTTCCTTCGAAACTCAGTCTTCATGCGATGATGATTCATCTCATGAGTTTGATTTTCTTTCCTCCCCATTTTCATTCTCTGTTATCACACCGTCACAAGTACCTAATGGTTCGGTTTCAAAATTTAATGTTTTAAACCTTTTCGCCGATGAGGAGTACTAGCTCGAGTCGCCTTCCACAATCGCATCTTTTCCCTTGTGTGCGCCACCTCCCATTCCAATTTCAAAATCCTTGGGAGGATTTTCGGCTTTTCTCGGTCCCCACATGTTTTTGTCACCCATTCAATCCAAATCCCCCATCTTCCATCCAAAACTTTTAATTGACGATGTTCCTTTCTTCCTCCTTACACATGCCTTCCGTTGTTCAAACGAAATTCATATTTTTTGGAAGGCATGCTTGTATGTGAGGGTACACCGGTTATCCTCCAAAGTCAAATCATTTTTGCGGTGGACCCTCAGCTATTTAGACTTCTAGTGTATAGTTAGTGTGAAGCCTAAATAGTAGGTTGTATATAGTTAGCTTTTTATTCTTTCTTTCTTTCTATTTTTCCTTTCCTTTTTAACTTGGTCTAGTGTAATTAGTTAACTTTTTGTTATTTTTTTTTTGCTATGCTCGGTACTAACTTGTTTTGTAGATTCTTTTGACTTGTTCTTATGGGGATCGCTCTAGTTTTGGGTAATATCATTATTTTCCTCTCTTTCACATGGTTCTTAATTCACATTGAGGACAATGTCAGGTTTTAAGTTAGGGGGTGTGGGATATTCTATCCATTTCTTTATCTAGTCCATGTTTTTGCTCACATGTTAGTTACTTAGTATGCTTTTCTTAGAAAAATTAAAAATTTCAAAAAGATTTTCTTTCTTTTTTCTCCTTTGTTGGGCATTTTGCCCTTGTTTCCAATGATAAATTTCAATAATTTCCCGATCCATTAGAAAACCCAATGATGCATGTTCTCGATTTTGGAAGTTATTAGACTTTAGTCCTCGATTATTGATATTATGAATAATTTCATGAACTAAACTTTAATCCCATGAACACATGCACTTTTATTGTTCTATTGATTTGGTTTAAGATTTTTATAACTCGGTAATCTTTTGTTGCATTGTATATGCTTACACCGAGTAAGCTTTGTGTAACTTTCGTCATTTGTGAGTGTATACACTATTCTTTCCTCTTTGAAAATGATGAATTCATTGGTAATCTCTCTATTCTTTCATTTGATCGTTCATTAATTGAGTCCATACTTGAAGTGTGTTACTTGATCATTATTTTCATATATTGTTTTAACTCAAGAATTGCGTAAACTTTGGAAATGATTATAGGCCATCTTTGTTATATCACCCATATTTGCCTTGACCTCACCGTATATGTTTACCCTCATCAACCCCTTTGAGCCTAAATAATAGTCTTTCGTTTCATAACCCAATTCCCACAACCAACTCCGAATTGAAGTTTTAGCCCATATATACACTCTCAATACATTTGTTTGGAATGTTACTTGGGATTGAATGATATTTTTGTGTATTGTGGTTGTAATTTAGGCATATGAGAGTGTGATAAGTAAAGAAAAGAAAGAAGATAAAAAGTGAAAAAAAAGAGAAAGAAAAAAGAAAAAGAAAACAAAAGAAAACAAAAGAGAAAATGAGAAAAAGAAGAAAAGAAAAGAAAGAGAAAGTTGTAAATGTTGTGTATATAGTTCAATAAGCATTGATTACTCTCCTTGATGATATATCTAATGCTCGTTTGGAACTTGCTTTCCAATTTTGATATTGCCCGCATTTTTCCATTATCTCGAGTTTTCATTCCGAACACTTTGAACTCGTATGTACATCCCTTTCATTTCTTACCATAGCCTAGCCTACATCATAACCCTAAAAAGTCCTATGTGATCTTAGGTTAATGCAATTCAAAAGTCATAATAGTTTTGATAATCTGTTAAAATACATTTCGCCTCCTTTAATGTGTGGTATCTTTCATTGAGATTACAATTTTTAATTTCATATATAGCATTCTTCATTTGTGATATGTATGCGGCGTAGTTTCCATTTAAATTTACTCTTTATGCCCGCATGTTCGGTGTGTTAACTCCCTGTTTTGAGTGAATTCACTTGATGAGTGTAATGCCCATGAGGATTGAGTGTATGCTTGCTTTAATGTTTATCCGGTTTATATAATTTTTTGCCCAATCATACTTTGCATGTGCTCGCTCCCCCGCCCACATTTTTAAGTTTCAATTCTATGAGGTGCATTCTATAATGTTAATGATTTCGGACTTTTGTTTGAATCCGTTCAATGTGCTAATAATGTGTATAAAATCTTGTTCGCTATTGTTGGGCTTGTCGCATGTTGGTTTGGGCTTATTTTGAGGAAACCATGTGATGTTTGTGGGTATCATCCCTGAAAACCCTCACAAGATGACACTCATCCACTAGGGTAACCTAGGGGTTTAACGGCTTATTGCATACGCTAAATTCAATCGAATCGCCCGTGAAAGTGGCCTTATGCTTTTATACCATACTTTTGTACTTATCCTGCTTTTGGTTTGCTTGTAGTTCTTGTTGCATCCTATTTCATTACTGGGGACTAGCAATGTGTAAGTTATGGGGTGTGGTAATACGCAAATATTGTGTATTTCATCTCGCGAACCTACGCATTTTAGCACCCTCGGGAGCCTTAATCTCTATATTTAAGCCCGTTAACCATACAACCTCGGTTTATATTGTTAACATACTATATGAGGTATAATTGGGCTTTTGTAGGTATTTAGGTACTAAGTATGATGTTCGGACGCATTCCGCTCAATTTTCGTACATGACCACATGTTCAAGGGCATTTTAGTCTTTTCACAGCTTAGGCACCTGGCCCAACATTTACACGAAAGTTGTATCCCTCCTCGCAAGTTTCACATGGCCGTAAACGGTGCACGATTCCGATTCAGAACGAAGAAGTTACGGTATTTCTAGCGGAAGAGAAATCCATCCAACCAAAAGCAGGGGGAAGAGTTACAGACCTGTAGCCATCGATCGATCAATCAAAATGATCGATCCTTCAATTTTTTCCAATCGTGGGGAGACAGTGGGCTTGATTTTTCACCATCGATCGATCGATCACAAGTTATTGATCGATCGATCCCCTGTTTTCAGATGATATTTTAGCTTTTCTTTTCTTTTCTATTTTAATTCCACTTACTATAAATACCAATTTTGTTGTAAATATCAGATATCAAGTTATATATTAGATTTTAGAGAGTTGTAGGTTAGGGTTTGGGGGATTTGAGAATTCTTCTTCTTCCTATCTTGGATTGACACCATTTAGGGTTTGTAAGTTGCACTATTCATCTTCCCTCTCCATTAATATAGTTGTATTTCCTTTATTCTTGCTTTGTTAATTAGATTCACATGCCTTCATAATTAGGTTTACATGATTTGATTTCCTTGCTTCGTAGTGTAATTTTACCTCGTTTATTTACGCGGTTTTAATATGCTTTCTAGCTAATTTAGTCTAGGTTCTCCCGAATGGAACTCATTCTGAGTTGACATGTTGCTTTGCTTTGCTGATGGAGTTTACGGGTCTATTTAGGGTGGATTGTCCTAGTTATTAAGCCTAGGGGATTTGATGGGTCATATAATGTATGTTCCGTGCTTACGACCTTGCGTGCATAATTTCTGGGGTATTTGTTCATGCCAAAATCATATTAGGCTTTTAGGCAGATTTAGGGGCATGACAACCCTTGGTTCAATTAACTATCGAGACGTGACGCATTTGTAATAACTTGTCGACCCATGTGACTATTTTATACTAATTAACTCGGATGAGGGATATTCGATGAAACCTATAGTTTTTACTCGCTTTCATTAATCTAGCTTTATTTTCCCTCGCCTAGATTAATATTTCCCCTTTATCCATCTTTTCCTTTTTAGTTTGTAATCACCTTTTTACCATTTTATTTAGGAATATTAAATCCTATAAATTCTAGAAACTCGTATCTCTGGATTTTCGATACCCGACTTACCGCTATACTTGCATCGCAAGAGTAGTCGTAATTTGGGTTTGTTTATATTATTGCGGTGAAACGAAAATAAAGATTGTGTCCTTACACGAACACACCTTTCACGCGTTAGTCAGGTATGCTCATCACTCCACTAGTCTTGTTGTATCACCAAATGAGAGATAAAAGGAACAACCAAACAACCCATAAAAGCTATAAATCAGCCGCCACAACAAATGGAGCAACAACAAACAACTATTTATATCACAAGAGACAAATAGGGATAAAATAACACCTTAGGATTTGGGTGGTCTAAAGTTGTATTTAGAAAGTCTCTAAACCATAAGAAACAAAGTAACAAAAACTAGGCAATACCTTCACATTCCCAGAAAAAGAACACTGATCTAAAAAAAATAGTGTTGTACAAGAAACAAACTTTCCACATCAGATAAACATGATCCATTCCCAAAAAATGAACCGCCCACAGAAGGCACCAAACACATCGAGCCGAAGAGGACAAAACAAACCAGCGAACTTTTATGGTGTGACTCTTTGCACAGTTCTGTTGCAATAATATTTGAACTCTAGAAGAATTTTAGCCTTTTTTCCTTCCACAACGTTAGCTAAGGTGTTTCCACTTGTCAGACTCCAGATCATTCCTATTTTCTAGAGAAAGCAACACAAATATTAGTTTTTTTTCATATGAGCCTGTCTAACGTTTACAGGAAATCTTTAAGTTTACTAGCGTCAGAACTATAATTCTTACTGATATGCCTTCTTTTTCAGATGGTTGAGATCTTCTCTCTCTAGGGTTTAGTTGCACCTTTTTTCCAGCCGCTTTCCCCTTTCTCGTTCCTCCCTCTTCTTTATGTCGTCCCCAACCCACGTTTCGTATAGGAGCCTTGTATTTCATGTCTCCATCTCCTTGTGTGTGCCTCATGTCAGACTGGTTTGTGAGTTGTTCTTTAATCGAAGATGGGTACGGCCCCTCTTTTCAAATTTTTTGGATTTTGGTTCCCATTCTCTACAACTTGGCCGTCATCTTAATGGAAAGCTTCATGTCAGACCAAAATGGGTGGCTACCATATCTAGATTTTTTTGATTTTGGGGGTCAGTCGGAACCTTGATCAGAATTTCGAACCCCGGTGTCGCCACCTAGTAAGAGATCCAACTGTGTCCAACGACCCTTTCTCCTTACCAAGGAAAACCTTCCTCAGACCGCCACTTTTTCTAGGCTGCTTCATGTAAGGTTGATGGTTGTGGTTTTTTATTAGTGTATGGTTGATCGGATGCTAGATACTCTGGTTTGGAACAGGTTTTGTGGGATGCGGTGTGGGAGTTGGGTGAAGCTAAACGGCTGCGTTTTCGGGTTATTTCACGGCGATTGGAGGGGTGATGGGTTAGTATATCCCCTGTATATTGTTGCTACGTTTTTTTGTTGGAGTTTTCTCTGTGTTGGTTTTTGGGTTGTTCATTTTTTGGACAGGTACTGGATTACGCCGACTTAGGTGTGGTCCTTGTCTATTTGTAGTTGCGTGGTTATTCCGCGATGTTACTGATCATTTTTTTTCTCAGCCGCTGCTCCGGTAGGTTCCCTAATGGGCTTTTTGTGAGCACGATGGTGGCTTGTTGGGGTGTGATGTGGTGGCTTTCCCGCTACCATGTTTGCCTTGCGACGGGATGGGTTACAGATGGTGATCAGGGGTGATGCTTACTCTAACTCTGTGATGGGTTCCTGGCGTGGCCGACGTTTGGTCGATTTTAGGCCTGGGTCTACTTTGGTTTGGGCCTGGGTCTATTGATGTGTCCCTTGTTGGGATGCAATTTTTTTCCCTTGTTGGGCCTTGTTTAGATGTGTTTGTTATGGTTGATTACATTTTGCTGGAGTATTCCCCACTATGTATTATCTGTTTGATTGCTTTTGGGGTATGCCCTTGTTTTCTTTGTTTTGAGGTTTTTTCTTCTCTTGTACTTGTAAAGTGTTCGGTTACTGTTCTATATACACATAAATTTCCCCTAAAAAAAACTGTAATTCTTACTGGAACAAGAGTTCATTTGAAAGTCCAATTGAACACTCCTGGGATAAAACCATATTCACAACCTTTGACCTCGCTTCATATAAATTCTTTATTTCTCTAGTCTTTTTTATCAAGGTCGAGAGCCCTCCACACCAATACCCAAGTTATTGAAATCTTTTATCTCATAGAATTCCTGCAATGGAAATCTAACTACATGCAAAACCAAAATTTCCTTTGTTTCTAACAAGTTATGATAACCAAGTCTTTAGTGATATTTCCATAATATTCCAACGATCAACATCTTATCCCTCCTCATTTGTGCAAAAGAAAAAAGTTTTATCATCACGCATAAGAGATAGTTGGATAAGGCATGGAAATAGTCAGATAGCTTTTTTTGAATTGAAGATTCGAAATCAAAGGGTGTTAGTCTACAAACAACTACAACTACTTCTCGATTAATCAGGTTGTCAACACCACTCCCTGAAAAATCTTGTTATTCTACTCAGACATCCTTGTTATATCAACAAAAGTATTTTTCATTTCTACCACCATCTTCTGATTAGTCTTATGAGAAACTCGTTGTATAGTTAAAGGCTTCTTAATTTGTGTATAATAAATTTCATCAAGCTCAACCCCAATCAATTAAGCCCACTAGAAGGGACATCAATGCCATCTTGTCACAATTGCCCAACTTGGAAGCCAACATCCACTTACCTCTTTGGTTTACCAAACTATTGTCCTAGACAATACCATCTACTACAATTTGTGAAAAAGAGTTCTCTATCGTTGAACTTACAAGAATTTACAAAATCTTTTCGAAGCCATATGTGAGTGGTAATATTCGCTGTAAATGAAAACAATCTTCAATTTAATTATGCTCTTTTCTCTCTCTTTAAATTGATCCCTAATTTTGAGTTGATTTTTGTTGGTATTTTCCATCTTAAATTCAAGTAAAAACTCTTCAAATAAAGAAACCCAAAGTGACCACATTAAGCACAACATCTTGAAGTCAAATTTTGGTTTTCTATGGATTTTTGATATTTGACCTATATTCCCCTTGCCTAACTTTTCAATTTAGGCTAAAGTTATTTTATTAAAGGTAAAATTAAGTTTATGGAGTATTAGATGTTGAATATCATCACCCATTTCTCTTACAATAGTAGGAAATATTCTAGCTTCCTCATAGTGCCATCATCTTTACATGAATAAAGCTCAATTTTATTTTTTACTTTTATTTTCAACTAAAATTCTTAGCATTTGTTCCTAGTGGATGGTGTCTAGAGTTTCTCAATTATGGATGTTCTGTTTACCCCCCATTATCCCTACCCCCTGCTCATTTCATTAAAATACAAATTTTCATTGTATTGTTCTTTAAAATGTGGGTATTAAAGCAATTCATTTTTTTGTATAAATTATATAAGGGGGTCTTGGGAAAAAGTCCTTATAATGCTCAAAGTGTATAAAAATAGGACACTCTATATAATTTTATAAATTGAGTCCCTGTAATAAAAATACCATGAAAAAAGGTGAAAAATAGTTCCGCTGGCGCGGACCAAAAAAATAAATGCTATTGTACCACAGGGACTAGATTTATAAATGCTATTGTACCACATGGACTAGATTTATAAACTTTAAAAGCATTGTCCTGAAAATCCAATTATAGGAAGGAACATGCCCTTTACCTTAATTCTCTAATTATATAAATCATCTATTATTTATTTATCATGATTGTAATCATGTTTCCTGCCGCGTGACAGAATTTTATACAGGAGGAGGATGTACGGTTAGAGACTACGCGGGCGAAATGTACTTGCTCTCAGTTTACAACTTAAAATTTGGATTAACATATATATTCGAATCCTTGATATGTTTAATGGTCACTTGCTTCTCTTCCTAATAGTTTCAAATGTGCTCAAGACGCATGGAGAACTAACAGATCGCCTTTCTAGGTACAGACATTCAAGTGCAACTGTTATTTGCTTCTTGATTGGGAAGTGTAAAGGTTTTACTTTTTTTTAATGCTTTGATGACTCATAAATGGAATTTACTTGTATAGTATGTGATGTATACGAGAGGTCGTGAGGGCATGTTTGTATTTTGTTTAATTGTATCATCTTTACTTTTTGTTTATTTTTGTTTGTTATCTCATTTTAAAGTTGTTAAGGTAGATTGAATGTGACATTCCTTGGTATTTTCTTTATAGGTGCACATTTTAGTATTTTTAAGATAGGTTGAGGGTAATATTCCATGGTTAAGGCTCGATAGAATTGACATACCACTCCTAACCATGTCCCCGCATCCCACAGTCAAGTGACACCACCTCTATTGCCTCTCCAAAACCCCACCTCAAATCCTCCACGACTACTGTTCCACCCTAAAATAGCCACAAATCGTAGTGAAAACCGTAGATCTGAAGTTTCCATCCACACGTTGGTGTTAAGCAACCCTCGCCACTAACCAACGAGCCCTGACGAATATCCCCGGCCCTCTGATGCACAACCTCAACCTACTCCCTCTAGAAAACCTAAGAAACTCTAACCCAAAAATCTTTTTACACCTTCACTAGACTTGGCGCATGTTCGGAAACCTCCTCCATGGTAGTTAGATGCAGGCAAGAGGGTCACCATTGTAGACACCTTTTTTTTTCCTTTTTAGGTTATTTTGGCTAGCAAGATTCTTTAGGCTATAAACAAGGCCTTTGGCCAACCATTTTAGGCACTTTATTTTGGAGAATGAATGAATGATAGAGAAAATTTTAGTTTAAATGTTGTATTGATTTACTCTTTCACTTACATTAAACTAGTATTAGAGTGCATTCATTCTCGATTTATGTAAAGCCACGGTTAAGTCTTGGAGGAACAGTCGAACCACTACTCCAAACAATACCCTTGTTATCGTCTGTGGTCAAGTGGCACCACTTCTATTTCCGCTCCAAAACCCCACCTCAAATCCTTCATGACTGATGTTCCACCCCCAAACAGCCATAAATCGTACTCCAAATCGTAGATCTGAAGTCTCCATCCACTCGGTGGTGTCATGCAACTCTCGATGCTAACCAACGAGCCCTGGCAAATATCCCCGCCCCTCTGATCCACACCCTCAACCTACTGCCTATAGAAAACCTTAGAAAATCTAACCCAACAATCTTTACACCCTCACTAGACCTCCACTGGACTTCACGCATGTTCGGCGACCTCTTCCATGGTAGTTAGACGCCGGTAAGAGGGTCACCATTGCATACACTTTTTTTTTCCTTTTTAGTTTATTTTGGCTAGCAAGATTCTTTAGGTTATAAATAAGGCCTTTATCCAACCGTTTTAGGCACTTTATTTTGGATAATGAATGAATGAGAGAGAAACTTTACGTTTAAATGTTGTATTGATTTACACTATTGCATACATTAAATTGGTATTAGAGGCGTTCATTCTCGATTTATGTAGAGCCACGGGTAAAGCTTGGAGGAACAGTCGAACGACTACTCCAAACCATACCCTTGTTATTGTTTGTGGTCAAGTGCACCACCTCTAATGCAACCCCCCAAACTCTACCCCAAACCGTACATGAATGATGTTCCAACCTCAAAACAATGTATCCTATTATAAAACCTAAGATATGGAGTCTCCACTCTCTTTTAGGCATCATGTGACCTCGCCTACGACCGATGATCCTCGACGAACATCTCCGACCCTCTAATGACACCCCTTAACCCATCACCTTTAGAAAACCTCAAAAACCCCTAACCCAACAGCCTTTACCCCCTCTCGCACCTCCAGCCGAATTCACCCATACCCAACAACCTAAACCCTAGAATTTCAACATTGTCAAGATGACCACTGACCCTTTATGGGGATGGATCGAGACTTAAAACCCCCATATTAACCTCCCTTCACGACAGCTGTTTGAGCCTAAAAAAAATCACAGTCCCTTACCTCCTTGATCTTAGACATCTCCTATAACCCTCTGCCATCGTGATATTCATGCGGCATTCGTTGGCCAATTTACTGTCTTGTCGATGTGACACCCTGTATATTTAATACTCAGGTTGGTCAAATCTCATTATTAAATCATATAGGTTGTTAATAATTTAAATACCATTCTTATCATGAAAAGGAACAAATGAAAACATGAGACAAATACAAGGATGTGATATGAAAGTCCTCCAATATAAAACTCATGATAAAGTACCAAAACTATACTAGAGAGATCAACAACCAAACACTATCTCCCAAATGCAAGTCAATTATTGAGTTAATAAATTGATACATGCTAAATACCGCTATCCAAAGTACATGCTAACTGAAAATCTAATGAAATACATCTCTCTCAACCGATAAGTAAAAAATAAACTAATAAGGAAATGAACCTACATCAATCCCCGATTGAAGCTGAATGGAATTGGAATAAATGATGCGTGCTAGCTGGAGAGAAGAACTCAAACGAGAAGACCAACACTAGCACCTGAAAGTCACCATGAATAAAATGGGTCAAAGCCCTAACAATTTGCTAAGCTACGTGAATCAAATCAGATATATATACAAATGGTAAATTCACATTTCATATAATCAATAATGATAGCCTAACATATAACACGCAACCTCACAGTGTATTTGAATTAACTCATGTGTCTCATCAGTTAATTATTCTCTTAATTAAGTACATTGTAACCAACATGCAACCCTTCCCTCTGGATGTCTCAAGAACGTGCGGTACGCCCATATAAAACTGTCAAAACACCGTAGCCACCGGCTACACAGCATCTGAGACACCATAGACACCTTGTTACGCAATGTTTGATTTCCACCACCACCACCACCACCACTATGTGACGCATCAAAAATTCATATCAAACCGTACTCTTCAAGTATGCCAACATAAAGGCGTTTCTTATTGGCCACACCCAAAAATCCATGTTCATTAACAATATAACATTTCAAGTTTCAACCATATTTTATAACTCATAGATAAATCGTTATTATCACGTTATCCCACCCTTCGGGTTGTGTTCAAATAAAGTATTAAGACAAGAATAAATAGCGACAAAAGTAAAATCTTCATTTGCTTTGTTTTATTACAACCAAACTTAAAGTCCTTCCTTTAAATTACCAAATGACAAAAATCATAGTTTCAAGTAGTTTATGTATTCAAACGAAATAGAAATTAGAGCTCTACGGGTGTGAATAAATCTCTTTTCCTTTCTCGATATCCTTATCATTGCCTCTACTTAAAGTATGAATGAGGGGTTGGAAAAAGGCGGGTATGAGTGTGCAGCCAGTAAGAGAAATACTAGAAAAGTATTATGTACAACAAGATATTTATGTATATAATTTGTTTTAGCAATTATGAAATCATCCATTACTTAATTTAGTGTTCTCATATAAGTTGTATCGTAACCATGCAATTGAAGTTTTGACTATGCAACCAAGGTTATGATCCCACCCACACTTAATTTTTCTTTTAATACTACACGTATCCTATTAATTAAACCGTTAATATACTTTCACGTTTTCCAAGTTATCACATTAACTTGTTTTGACATTAATGAGCATCGTGCCCAAAGTCATATTTTCACTTGATTAACCGGGGTATCAAACCATGAGTGTTACATGGCCTTTCACCGACTGCCAGCATGATGCAATATGCTCCTGATCAGTGGTCTTTGGGTTTAAGCATTCAGCCTCACCCAAGGGCTCCAGGCCCTCCTTAAATTTTTGGGTTTCCTTTGAGTGTCTTTTACTTATTTCATCATTGTAACCCTTTTTCATTTCTTCTTATCCCCTTTTAAGACTTTTTCCTTTATTTCCTTTTATAGACCGATGAGGCTAAATATCCAGGACGAAACTAGTCATAACACACTTTATTTTCAAGTTTTGCACTTTATCTAAAGTCCGTTTTCATTTCACTTCAAAACTCGACATTTCATCTTTGAAAAGAAACTTTATTTATAATATCTTGTGAAAAATAATCTTTCGAGTCAAATACCCATTTCCTACATTTTTGTGTACTTTCACTATTCACACATATTAGTAAATTTGCATTTTATTCATTGCGCAAAAATGCTTATTTTCATCTTTAATTTGCAAAACATGAGTTTTCACCACATTAAATACAACTCTTTAACTAGAGTCCTCTTAATTTAGTGAATTTGCTCTATAGTCCAACTTTTACATAAAATGACACTTTTGTACAAAAACATTACTTTTGTCATTTCAAGACTTGTAATTTAACTTATTTTTCTTACACTTTATGCCTTATTTTTTTGTCTTCTTATGTGTTAATGTTATATTATTTCATGTTTTCATCCCAAACATTATACTACTTTCACATTTAGTCTCTTATGTCATAATATTTATGAACTTTCTTCAGATATGTTTGTACCATTTCATGTGATTGTTCTGGAAATTTCAGCATATATTTGTTCATGTTTCAAAGATGAGTTTAACATACATTCAACATATTTAATCCATGTTCCTGACTATATAAGTCTATGTTGTGAATGTAAAGTTTTATACCCATAAAACCCATATATGCATCCTACTACTTATTTAACAAGTTCAATATAACATTTATCATGAAATCAACAAGTTTTACATGATTTGTTCAATAATTAATTAGCTTAAACATTATGAAATTTATCCTTATTTCAATCTTTAGATTTCATCCAGTTTTATTGCATATTTTTCACCATATTTTCATATGTAGTGATATTAAAAGTAAACAATCACGTGAATTATATATATATATATATATATATATATCATGCTTATCTATAAACTTGAAAATAGAGTGTAGAACCCATTCTTCTTAAAAAATAATAGACTTTGAAGAAAATGATGAATAAGCTCCCAAGGAGCACCAAACTCTCTGAAAACATGTTCTTCCAAAACACCCACTTCTACACCGAGGAACACCCTCTACATCACTTGGAAACACTTTGAAAATGGAAGATGGAAATGTATTCTAGCTTGTGTGAATATAAGGATGATAATGAAGATTATGGCTGGGTAAACAATCTAGAGATAATAGTAATATTGGATTTGGCCTTAATGCATAATTCCTCTCTGCATAAGTGGAGGACATGGGTTTGGTGGCACTCTTTATACCCTCTTAAAGACCCTATAACCCATTATAAACTCCCCCACCTCATGGTAAGTCTACCCTCATGCCTAATGTGGTCAAAGGTTTAGAGAAATATGGTCCAACATTGAGATAAATCGTCATAATTAACACCTTAAGCTAACATAATCTCGACAGGCTACTAATAAACAAATCAACAAGTGTAAAATTGATTCAGTCAAATCCAAATCAATTCACATCTGACAGGTGGGAATATATTTTTTTTGTAAGTGTTGGGTCCAACCCAAGAATTATTTTTTAGTTTTGAGTTTATTTTCACCCAACTTTACAACCTTAAAAACATTACGTAATGCGATTTTTTTTAAAATTTCAATTTTTTATTATTTTACAAAATCGAGTCTTACAAACTCCCCAACTTGGGAATTTTCATCCTCGAAACCAAAACACTAAAAAAACATAAATAAACAATTGATAATATTTCCTCCTCTTTATAGATTCTAATTCCCAAGTCGCTCTCTGTTGGTGTCTAAATTTGGTTTGATAATTTGGAATAATCTTAGCTTAAGTTACCTAATATTTAGAACCACATATAAAATAATAATCTAGAGAGATATACGAATTATAGAGAGACACATGGATTTACGTGGTTTGGCCCAAATGTGGTGCCCACATCCACGGGGGTAACGCCGTTATATTTTTAGGCTTGAGTACAATTTTCTCAATTATTAATATGAAATAGTTATGTCCCTTGGCTGAGAGGGGTAGCAACCTATTTATATTAATTGGATGTTAAAGAGATGGAATACCTTTATACACTAGGTATTAGAATATTTACATAATTATAATAGACAGTTGGATACTTGTTCATGTGCATGTGTATGGTGATTTTTTTATTATCCTGTGTGTGTCTGTTCATATTATTAAGTGTTCACCTTCATGGATGTGGTCATCTAGGTGGCCGACCAGAGAGATAACTGAGTTAAGCATACATATGTGATGCTTGATCGTGATAATAGGTGTCACTTTTTTATTATTCCAAGTAGCCTAATTATTTTAGGTTGCAATAAAAGCCCCAACACTTCATTCTTGATAGGAATGGTGTGGTGAGTGAAATGATAGAGTATTCTTCTTTAAAAGTTGCCCAACTCCCTGGAAAGGGTATGATAGGTGTTCCACCTCTACGACTTGTAAATTTGAACTTTTGTATTAAGGCGATGGCAATTTTGTAATTAGTTGAAAATAGTGAATCGGCTGGGGGTACGCTAGTTATTTGGGCATTTGGGGAAACGAGATGTCGTCAATATCTGAAATGATGGTAAATTTAATCATTTCAAAATTTAGAGTTTAAGAGATAAAAGGTACCTTCCCTCTCAATCTCATCCCACCTTGAATTTCAAACTCCTTTCTTCACTATTGAATTCTTACTTTGTTGTCAAAAAGATAACTGCTACGAGTATTTCCCTTTATTGTAAGAATCCATTCCTGATTATATTTTCCTTTTTGAGTTTTTACAATGGTGTATATTTTTTATGAGGGTTCTTTGTATGAGTTTAGAACAGAGCATAGGATCCCTGAGTGGGTGTAAACTGAGTTAGTCACAAGTCGTTATGACTTGTGTGCATTAGAATAAGGTCATGGGCTTCCCACTATATTTATAGCTGAGTGTGGGGTAACATTCCCACCAAATCACTTATTTCTTGAATTTTTCCAATATGTCGATGTGGTCCCAGCCCAAGTGGCACCAAATACTTGGAAAGTAGTAAATGGGGTCAAATGTATTAACGAACTATATGGAAGCCACATAGGCAAAAAAATAATTGATGTACTACTACAAATGGAGGACCACCTTGATAACATTTACTACTTGAAGACCAGATATTACAACAAGTCTTTGGTAATGAATTTGCCAGATTCTAATAAATATTATTGCGATTATGGATTGATTGTTAAGAATTGACAATTTTCCCCTCTTCTTGAGGGTGAAGAATATACTATTCCACGCTACCCTTAGGAAGGGCATGGTATAGGTCAGTATTTTTATTATTTGTATATTTTTTTCTTATTCCTTTTCATTTACTCAGTTACTAACCAATGTCCCTATTTTTGTTCTTGGCAGAGAGAAGAAAGAAGGACATTCCCCCTTTATTCGGAGTGAATTTTATTGATCTGAAGCTCGTTTGGTCCATCCAATAAAGAATTGGGGAGAATCATCCTCATTCGGTGTTAGTGCTATTGGAGTACCTGAATTCAATCACCTTATTTGTTGCTAAGCTAACCAAAGACATTCCTCTAGCCCCTATTTATTTAGAGGAGCCAACATCATCTTCCTCAGATGCTAATTCAGAATCTTCTTCCCATTTATAGGGAAACTTTACTATTATAGGTACTTCATCCTCCTTTGAGTTCTTAGATATAAATTTATTGTCGAGCACCACTCCTTCTTTGAAAATGGTGAAAAGAAAGATTCCCAACCTCCTTGTTCGAGGTAAGTACCTTTATCCATCTGAAAAGAGGAGGGCAGCTCCAAACACCCTATGGTGGTGGTGCATGAAGAAACCTCAATTTAAGAAGCAGAATAAAGGACCTACCAATCGCATGGATCTTCCAGGAAAGGTTCAGGTCGACCGGGGCCTGAGTAGTTCTCCTTCAATGGCTGTGGACCCTAGTCTTGCTCGGGTTCTAATAGGTTCAGGGGTTATTCTCGTTGATAAAGCTATTATTGTTGCCCTTTCTAGGGCTAGATTGTTGGAAAGAGACCATCACAATTTGTCCTCAATAAATATCTCTTGACTTATTTTATTTCATTTGTTATGACCTAATTATGTGGTTTATTGACTTCCTTGATTTTCTTGGATTTTGTAGTTTTGGGTTAATTATGATCATATTTTGAGAAGGGACGACCAACTGAGGGAGTCCTCAATGGACGTTGAGGCTGCCTTCCAGGGTCTGAGGGAATCCTTGGATTCTACTAAGAAGTCCCAGGTGAAGGATCAGAAGAAATGAAAGAAGTGTTGGTGAAGGATAAAAGTGATGTTAATAAGGTTGTTGATGATGCTGTAAAGAGGGATGATCAGGCTAAGATAGTTGTTATAAATGTCGAAGGTAAATAACAACATTTGAAGGTGAAGGTCAAGAAAGAGAAGAAGGATACTTATACTAGGTGTTGAGATAAGGAATTATCTACTACGACGGTGCAAGTGGAGTTTATAAATATGTCATCCTTCAAGAAAGGATATCATGTTACTTTGACGAAGGTCAGCACCGCTCCAGACTCCAAGCTCTTTCAGTAACACAACCCTGGTACTCTTCATGTTATTGATGAGGAGATTGATGATGAGGAGGGAATGGACAATTCATCTGTACTCCAAGACGTGGCTCTAACCATTTTTCTTCTTAAGACAAAAGTTACCCAGAACAAGGAGAAGGTGTCGTAGATGTTTAGGGTTGTTTTGATTATTTCTGGCTTGTAATCTTGCTTTTCTTGTAATCTGAATTGGTCCTATTTTGTATTTATTTTTGATATTTTTAATGAAGTTGCCTTTTCCCTTCTAATGAACTTGCTGCCTCTTGTGAATTTTCTTTGACTTTTCCATACTTATTCCATGTTTATCCCTTTCATTTTAACTCCAAGAAGGATGTTATACAACTTTCGAGATAGACCTATATAAGAGGAGTGTTAAGCTATTTAGGGCAGGTCATGAAGATCTCGATGAGGGAGAATTAGAAGAACTGGTTGGCTTAGATTTTTCTGACCAAGTTAGAGAAGCGTATTTTTATTCACATGGGATGTTCAGCCAAGTAGTGGTGACCAATGCCCCTAATTATGAAATGAGACTCCAACACAAAAAGATCACAAGGAATCTCTTACCAGTTTAACATCTAATTATGAGAAGACATTAGGTCGTCTTAGGAGCGAAAGTGGTTTTGATAAGTGTTGTGGGACATCTCCTTAACCGCTGCTAAGAAAGAATTAGTTGAATAGGTCTTTCTAACGACATAAGTATGTTTTCGAACGAGATTTCATCTCGCTTCCAATGACCTCAATAATCTCAAATCTGTAAGCTTTGTTTGATCCAAATTAGAAGAATTCTTTCAAATGTGGAATCTAACTACATTATGATATCATTTGAATGATATGGGGATGTTGTTTGAACAACATAAACGAAAATTTAAAGTTTTAAAAACTCCGCCTATAGTAAACTCAGAAAACATATTTTCAAAAATAAAAGTTCCTGTCATCTTTTTGAAAAAATAAACATCCCAAAATGTTATTTCCTAAATTAGTTCAAACTCTAAATCGTTTTATACCTTATCGGGATGTCGGGAAGTCTTCAAACTTGGAGATGCTTGAGTTTATGCTATGAATAATACTAGACCTATCCCCCTTTGGCTATTCTGGTACAAAATAAATAAATATTATCGAACACCAAATTAAAATAAAAATCTCCTATGACAAAGATACGAATACCCTTCCTAAGCCTAGAATGGAATGGCATAAGTCACTTTGTCATCAAACTTATTCTTCTTCCCAAACTTTGTCTTCATTCGTGTGTCTTAAAGTTTGCTTTAAGTACCTACACACATGAGACAACAAACATATACCCTCGTGACACATTGAGTTTGAAACAAAGCTAAACTCGTAGATAAAAACTCCCCCATAAATTAAACTCATTAAAACTCCATTTTAATTTGCTCTCCCCCTTTGTTTTTATCCGAAATAGACAAATAGACAAAGAAGTGGAAACATAAACATGGAAGCAAAGAATCACGTATATGAAGATAAGACATCATCATAAAAAGATATAAATCAAGCATGTGCAATGATCATCTCAAAAGCAAAATAACCAACTATTTTTGAAAATTTTCAATTTTTCAAAAAAAATGTAAAACTTACAAAATTATCATACAATACCATATATAAGATATGAAAAATATATCAATGAAAATATTGCACACACATATAGGTATGAACGACCACAAAACATATAAGCTTTACACACTAGCATAGTATCGACGTGTCCAAACGTGCCGGATGGAATGAATGGTTGTGAACTAGTAACAAAAGAATTATAACCCAAACACTCAAATATGTTCAAGAAGTTCAAATTGACCATAAAACTTTATCAAACTAAGATTTAGCCTCAAGTGACAAATAAAATGGAACTTAACGAACAAAATAAGCACAATACACACAAGACTACAATATTGATGATTCTATAAATCAATAGCATCTGACGAAATAAGCATAACTAGGATTCATTGTTATTGTGCATACCTGTTGATTATTTCCATTAAAAAACCCTCAAAATATAAACATGATCATAGTAAACTACATTATTTGGCCCCTTTTTGGCATTTTTTTCTTTTTATTGCCTTAATTTTTTCTTGTACTCTTTTCAAACGGTGGTTTTCATGATGAGTTCACTTGCCTCTCGCAGCCCTTTCCCGTGTAGTTTCATATTTTTTTAATAATAAAAAAACCTTCACGGGCAATGATTCTTACATGCACAAGTACTCCATAGTCATATAAACAAGTAGATGATAAAATTTATTGGAGAACATCTCACCAAGCTCAAATATACATCATGAAGTCAATATGCCATACCAAATGAGTAAAACTAAAATACACAAAAAATCGAAAATCTTTTTGAAATTTTCAAAATATTTTTGAGAAAACAAAATCTTTTTGTATTTTTCAAAAAATATATAAAACCATTTTTTTTTAATTTTTCAATATGACTCAATAAAAGAAAAATATGATACAAAAAGTACACATGTCATAACATTAGCAAAAATATATGATGAAGCACAACTAGCATATGATAAATAAAATCATGCAAGCAATCAATCATCCATAAGAAATAGCATGTGAAGCATCATGTGCATATGAGAATCACCAACCTAACATTTAGCTCCAAAATGGATTTCTTAACCCAAATAGGTGTATACCTAACTTAAGGGGTCATGGGAACCGACGGGACACTATTATTAAACTTCTAAGGACCTCTTCCAAGATCAAAACAAAAGTGCCTTACGTGACCATTCCTACTACAATGTGAACATTTGTAAACGGGAGAAATCTTACCTATGGTTGACATTTTCTAACATCCTTGGTTTTGGTTAACCCTCTAAAACAAACATTGGTCTTGGATTTAACACTCGAAGCACTAGAAACATGTGAACCATTTCCATCACTATTCAAACTGCTCTAGTATTCTAAATCATATTTTGACCTCAAAATTTTAGACTCAAGCAAAGAGTTAGACTCTTCCAATTTTAGGGACTCTTTATTCATATTTTCAATCATTCCTAGAAGTTTATCTCACTCCCCCTCAATGAAAGAAAACGTATCCCTAAGAGTATTCTGACGTGACTTAAAATCATTAATTAAAACACTTTTATCCTCATTGGCACAGATCCTAGAATTTTTAAAGTCATTTAACTCTTTCTCCAAAACTAGGACTCCATTCTCACTCTCTTCCTTGGACACTTTTAAAGATTTAATGTTATCATTAAAAGCACCAAACTTCTAACAAATGATATCTCTTTGAGTTTCAAACGTTTACAAATATTCAATCATATTTTTAAAACGAGAATTTTCTTCTTCAAGAATTTGAATTATTTTTGCAAACATCAAATTCAAAAGACTTAGTTTTCCAAAACTAGGAGAATCCATTAAGAGAAAAACAAGCCAAACTAGAGGACAACTAACCACCCAACAAGTTTCAAATAAGGATCTACACAATAAATAAGTGCAACATGCTTTGATACCATTTTGAAAAAGCAAAATAATTACGAGGGTGATATTAAAAAAAATTGTAACACCAAGTTATAAATGCGGAAACCAATTTAAAAAAAAAAAAATTATCTTTTTATCCGAAGCATGCATCTATTGTGATAAAACAGTGAAGTAATCAACTTAGGCCAAGTTTTAGGAAGAATTGCCCCCCAGGTAAAAAACCTCTTATTTCTCTAATATCTTGTAAATCGAAATCGACAAACATACAAGTGGAATACAATAATGAATTTCCTCAAGAACTCACAAAGACCACGACCTTCAAATCAATTAATGATCCCATCGATAACCATAATGGACTGCAACCCTCCTCTAGCCTCAGACTTCATCTTCAGCAGTGAATCTTCGCAGGTATCACAAGTCAGCAATGGAGATCCTCTCCACAAAAGGTGTATGCAAAGATACAAATTTTCTTGGGTTTAAACAATTCACAAGAATAATATTGTAGATGTTTTGTTGTGAATTAAATAAGTGTTTTTCAACATAAAACTTTAAGAACTTTTGCAAAAATTATGCAAAAACGAAGTTGGCAAAACTCAAAAATGTCCTGATCATTAATAGAAATTTATACAAAACTTAAGGCGGTGCGCTGTTCGAACGAGTTGAACTGGTCATTCTAACGACATAAGCATTTCATTCGAACGAGATTTCATCTCGCTTCTAACGACCTAAATAAACTTAAACCAGTAAGTTTTGTTTCATCCAAATTAGAAGAATTCTATCAAATGAGGAATGTAACGACATGATGATGTCATTTGAACGATAAGGGGATGTCATTAGAACGACATACACAAAAATTTAAAGTTTAAAAACTCTGCCTACAGTAAACTCAGAAAATATATTTTTCGAAAATAAAAGTTCTTGTTCGTCTTTTTGAAAAAAATAAACATCCCAAAATATAATTCCGTAAATTAATTCAAACTCTAAATCGCTTTATACCTTATCAAAATGTTGGAAAGTCTTCAAACTTGTAGCTTCTTGAGTTCGGTTCATCTTGAAGGAACCTAGCGATATGTAACGGGATACGTCAAACTAGCCTAAAGCTATGCTATGAACAATACTAGATAAATTGTTCTTACGGTATAGTATAGTATATATATACACACACACACACCTCTGTCTTTATTTTATACCTACGCTGCTTTATTTATCCTATCAAGCCGAAAGCTTATGCTATAATGAATGCATGTATATAGATAAAGGTGTAAACCTATGCGTCTAGTATTATTTGCATATGTACTAATTTTTTTTGCAGATTCTTTGGGATGCTTCCTCTATTAGTTTCTCTCAAAGACATTAAGTTCAAGATTAATGCAAGACCACTGATTAGACATCAACCCTTATTTTTGGGTCATTTATCACACCTAGACTTCTTATCACAACTATCTGATTCTTCTTCTCCAACATATATTTTTTTATTCCTACAAATAGAAGTCTAAGAGAAAATAGAAATACAACCTTTGAGATTTACAAAATATGAAAAGCAAGCTAAAGAAACCAGAACTTATATGACACATATTTGAGAGCTCAAAAAGTCTAATATTCTGCTACAACATACAAGGCAAATTCGTGATATAACAAGTGTAAAAAGAAAGTTTTTGAAGACAACTTTCTGATACTTTTTGGAGAGACGAGGAGCTTCATTCCTATTAGATTCAAGTATTCACATTGTCAAATAAATTTAGATTAAAATTTATATCATTTTGGGTTATCTTTCTTCTACATTTTCTACACACATTCTGTAACAAATGACGCTCGGTGTTAAGCTTTCGATTGTATGAATTGTAGCTCGATTTTTGGTTACATAGAGTGTTTTTTGTAGCTCGATTTTAGCTACTTAGAGATTACCATTGTAACTCGTTTTGTTTACTACAACGGACTTGTATAAGGTGATTTAATCTTACCTTAACGGGTCACCATAGTAGAACACAAGGTGCGGAAGATGTAGGCTCGCCATTTCTGAGCCGAACCACGTTAAACCTTGTGGGCATTTATTTTATTGCATTGCTTTAATTTTTCATTGTGGTCATTATTGCATGTTAAATATTCTACTAATATACTCACCTATATTTAACTTAAAAATTGGTAAATTAATTTTTAAGTAATTTTGAAATTAATTTAATTTTCAAAATAAAGAAATAATTTTTAAATATTTTATTTCACCCAAAAAGTTTGTAAAACTAAATTCTCCCCCCTCTTGGGTATTTTTCTGGGCAATAACCTTCATAAGAATATAACTCCAATATTCTAAAATTTGTTGAAAATTATCCAAGGCTTTCTAGTCTTACATTTTCATGAAAACATGAATTTTTGACATATTAGTAGGATTTTTATTTCATAAAAATCAACATTTTATTTTCTAAAATTTACAAATTGAGGCTATATTTAAGGCTCCGTCTTAATATTTCATTTTCCATGAAATCCACGTTTTCATAACTTTTTTCCATTTCATATTTTAAATTATACCAATAATTTCATAAATATAAAGCATGTTTAAAATCCCATATATATGCGCACGTGCGCACACACACGCACATATATATATATATATTCCTAATTTATTTCCAGGATATAAATATGCAATAAAAATAAACCCAACCTATAGTGAAGAAATCATCCAAAAGTTGTGTGAAAAAGCTCCATGACTCCAATAAAAATGCTCCATGAAAGCTTCATTAAATACCCACTTCAAGCTCCAGTTAAATACTCCACATGAAAGCTCCATTAATATATACGAGAAAAACCTTCCAAAACTAACTCAAGAGTTGTTGGGGTTTATTCATAAAACCATGTGAAAAATAATAATTATTGATTAATGAAGGATTTTTTTATTAATTTTGAAATGAGAATCAAGATTATTAAATATATTATTTCATATTTAATGCCAGTCAATAGAGCTTAGTAGGTATCTCAGTGACTTGGCTTCAGGTTAATCACAAGGAGATTGAAATTCTAGTTATTGAACTATTGAACAGTTCACAACCTAAGAAGGGAGTTGACATCCTATTGGAACAGTTGCGATACAATCCTAGTAGTTTATCTCAAACTATGGGAACCTGTATGATGGTTCAAGAACTTATGTGATAGTTCAATAGAGGCTTGTGATCAATACATCCTAGGAATGTATTAAATAAGACCATCTGTGAGATTTGAGCCTAAGGGAGGTCTTAATTAGACTTAGGATATCTCACACCATTTATAAAGAGTTCATATTTTCTTAATCACGAGAATTATGAGGATTGGAATGCTTATATGATTATTACTTTGATTGCCATAGGTGCGATTTAATCTGGATTGAAACAAATAATCTCTGCATATTGGGTGACAATTATGTAAGTAAGTCTGAGATCACAATTCAGGGGAATCTGCATCACGGGATACTTTGGATTGCAATACCCCTTTATAGAATTATAAGATTAATTCCCACCAGTAAACCTGATCATTGGATTATTTATAATCCGGTGGAGTAGCAAAATGTTAAGTCTAAAAATCAAGGAATTGATTAGATGTTGGTTAAAGTTAATTTGCGACAAATTGATTTGACCAAGCGGGTATTGAAAGCTTAACAAGGGGAATCACATTATGTACCATCATTGACTTTGCAAATAAGACCTCATTATATCTGAATGATTTATGAGATAATTAAATTGGAGTGCAATAATAATTATTTAGTGGAATTAATTATGCTAAAATAAAGAAAGAAAATAAAATTACGGTAAATGTAATTTAAGATTTCTAAGTATTTATTTGGAGCTAATTTAATTATTTGACCATACTCTCAAGAAATCTAGTTTAGGCCAATAACACCTTATATATATATATATATATATATATATATATATATATATATATATATAGAGAGAGAGAGAGAGAGAGAGAGAGAGTGAGGCTCATGTGCACACTAAGTTTGCACATTATTTTTTTAACATAGTAAAAAAAAATATGTTTGAGTTGATTTTTTTATGGGATATTTAAACATTTCAACGAACCCATGTAAAAAAAATCAGCTCAAAAGAACATTTTTTACTATTTTTAAAAAATCGGTCAAACTTTTTCTACTTTTAAGTACTTTAAAAGCTCCGAAAGTTTGACCGATTTTTTAAAAATAGTAAAAAAAGTTTTTTTTAGCTAGGTTTTTTTACATGGGTCCGTTGAAATGTTTAAATATCACATAAAAAAATAAACTCAAAAATATTTTTTTAATGCTTTAAAAAAATTAGTGTGTGCCAACACTGTGCAAACTTAGTGTGCACAAAGGCCTGCCTCTGTGTGTGTGTGTGGGGGGGGTGTATATGTATACAGGTGTAACAAGGGATTTTAATCATTATTCACAAGGATTAGGGTTCGAGAGGGGTGAGAGAAAATACTATTCACTTTTTTAGTGAAGGAAGCTGGAGGGAACCACCATATCTCAAGTTTTAGCAAAGATTTTCATCTCAAATGGTGTCCACACATCTATCTGACTTTGGGGAGGATCATACACTAGAATATTGTAGTATTTAGAAGGCTTAAGAAAAGTTTTAAAAATTCAAACCAAGGCACCCCTAGTTGGGTTTTGAAAATTTCGTATATATCAATCACCAACAATTGGTATCAGAGACCTTGGATTAGATTAATCATCCATTCGAAGGGTCCATGTTGTTCAAACCTTGAAAATCAGAGTTTTGCATGTTGAGGAATGTGCATGTTTGTGTATGATTTCCTATTAACATGTTTTCTAGAGATTTTTTTATATATATAACCCTTCCATCATGGCCGCATATCATTTTTTCGTGTGAATGGATCCCACGGTGGTT
This sequence comes from Sambucus nigra, assembly GCA_949130495.1. Taxonomy (NCBI): domain Eukaryota; kingdom Viridiplantae; phylum Streptophyta; class Magnoliopsida; order Dipsacales; family Adoxaceae; genus Sambucus; species Sambucus nigra. Next base: position 195,136,609 of record OX422208.1, read on the forward strand.
TATCCATAGTTAGTTTTTGTCTCTTAATTCTATATGGATGTAATAATTATTTTTTGTATTTATTTCACTATCGATGTATTTGGATGCAATAGTTATGGGTTATAACATTTTATTTACTAAAAATCCTATTTTAGGGTTAGATTAAGTGTTTGGCAAAGTTTCATAGAGATTCATGAAGTTTTGGTGGAGTTATAGAGGATCTTTCATGGAAAAAGTGAAGGGGGAAGAAGATGTCCCAGGAGAACTAGATCAATCTGAAATAAATATCGAATCATTCCGACCCTCAAATCGATTCAGAAGGAGCCCTGATCGACCCGATCGGTCATAGACATATTTTGGTTTGGCCTTTCGGGGTATGTTTTGGTGGTGGTTCAAAGTGATTCTTTCTCAGAACATTTCCAGGACATGGAGGTTCGTTTTCTAGTGTTCAATGTAATACCCCGTATTTTTATACTATATTAATTTGGGGATTTATTAAATTTAACGTGAATGATTTATTTAATAAAAATCCAAAAATTAGTTATGTTATAATTATTAACGTGACAAGACTTAGTAATTATGGGAACTTGTTGAATATTACTAATGAGAAAAGTAATATATTATATTGGTTATATTAAATGTCATGAGTGAATTAAATGACTATTTCGAAAATTTAAGTCGGGACGTGACCGTGTCACGTCAGGACTAATTTTGTTAAATAAAAAGTGAATATTTTATAAGTTGTTCGTATGGTCATTTTGAGTGTGCCAACACGTCCGGAAGGGTCGAGATAGTCAGAAAAGTGTACCCGGGGGTTTAGTTTGGGTCTCGGGGAGTTTTTAGGCCTAATTGGTACCCCGGGAGGGCAATTTAGTCATTTTGCCTTTTTGGGTAATTAAACCCACGAATTTCAGCAACCTATATCAGCCAACTAGGTTAGTCTTTTAGGGTTAGAATATTCAGAAAACAAGTGACGGCCATTGGAGAAGAGAGGAGAGAGCTCCAAGGCAATTCAAGGCCAAAAAGTCACCGGTTTGCACCGCTGCCACCACCAACCCGTAGATCGCGAGAAGGGGAACGCAACCACACCGGATTTATCTGCAAACCGGACTTCTTAAAATCCCAGGAAAGTGTTTAACTTGCATATTTTCGTTAGTGCAATCTTCATATTGGTTTAGGATTGATTAGAGATGATGAATATGGAAGAACACCCAATTTGTGTTAGGAAAATGCATGTAGAAATGATTTATATGAAATTCTGGAATCTTTGCCATGTAGAGGAATATAACCCACGAAATTTTGATGATATATTAGAAGGAAATTTTGGTAAAAACAGATTAGAACCTTGATTAAGAAAAACTCTAGGGTTCTTGATGATTAGATGGAATTTTGGGTTAATTATCCATGTTTAATGTTAGATATACACATGCTTTACGTTGAAAACATCTGGTATAACGTTATAATGATAGTAGTAGGATTTTTGGGACATTTAGAATGGAAAAACATGGTTTTGGATGAAGAAATTTGGTAGAACCCGTAACTGCATTTCTGCAGAATTTTCGCAGACCTGCTTGATCGATCGATCGAGCCTAGAGCTTCGATCGATCGAGCCCCAGACCTCGATCGATCGACCCCTCCTGGTAAACTCTTATTTCCCTTGTTTACTTAGTTGAATTGAATTTATCATGAAATAATTCTTGGGTATCCTTAATGAAATGTTTTGGGAGACAGGAAAGACCAGTATGACATTTGAATAAGTGTTGAGAACTTTATTATAAGATGAGAATCTTATTTTTGGGATAATTATATAATGAACTATGAAACTACGTATTTCAAGTGAAAGAATGCGGCGAATAGATACGATAGTGAATAGAGGTATACCTACTGAATTTTCCTACTTGGAAGGATAGAGTCAACGAATGTCACGCACTAAGTGAGAAAACCCTTCGAGTTAAGGTTAGAGATGAAAGCTTATACGTAATTCTAATAATGTGAAATTAATGATAAATGGTATAATTATGGGTGACGAGAAGAACCTATATTAATATGATAACTGTGGTATATTTATATGATTGTGTGTACATATATTATATACATGTGAAAAACATACTGCGCTACTTGCTATCCTTGAAGTTACCGCGCTGGGACCGTCTTATCTCGATGGGACCTTTTATGGGGGATATTGACTTCTACCCTAGAAGATAGATATCCTTGGTACAGGCTATCGAATTGATAGTTCAGACGGTCCTAAGAGACGCGAGTATGTGCCATCCTCTTAGAGACTTGGAATCTATGCTTCGCCTCGATATTGATTGTGTATGTGATTAATACAATTCGAGAGTGATTCCAAATTTGTATTCCCCTTGATATGAGTGGTATGGGGTTTGGATAGTAGAAGTATGCATGCACCATAATTTTATTTGGGGTGCTGTTATTATTTATATTATACGATTAGTTAATATATATATGAGATTCGGGAATTTGAAACTGCCTACTGTGATTTGATAAGTAGGACATGATTGATGACTCAAATTTAAATACTTGTTTTGAGAAAGTATAATATGTCACCGGAAAACTTTATTGATTTTATAAAGTTAAAATGGAGAACTTTGGTTACTAATTGAAACACTCTTTTCAAAATGGAATCGTTGAATTTTAAATCTTACGTGTAATCTAAGATAAGTTAAATTCTTGGGAAGGTTGGTATGATAAAATGATAAGATAAACCATTGGGAAGGTTAGTGCGATAGGTGTGCACATTAGAAGAGAGGTGAGAATTTCTCAAGAGAGTGTCGCACTAATATTTTATTGCATTGGCCTGTATCAATTTAAATACTTGCTAAACGTATTTTAAATCAAACACACTTTCGGGCTCTGACCCGTTTCTTTCTCTCTCTCTCTCTCTCTCTTGTATATATATGTATATATTTCAGGTGCCCAGCCACAGGGGCGTCTTGCTTAGGATCCCTTGAGAGGAACCTGCTGCAGCTTAGGTGGGAGTTGCAGGTCACTTGCGTAGGCGGCTTTCTTTATTGACTCCACTTCTAGCATTCTCATTTATTGGGCATGTGTCTCCCTTTTCATTATTTCATTGTTATTGGGACATTTGTACTTCATTTATTTCTAGTTTTTTTTACTATGGGATTTATTCAGTTTGTATGGTGTTACTTTATATTTCGCATGTTGACATTCGATTTACGAATGTTTTAAATTAATTGAATTGTGTTCCAGGTTTTATTGTGGTGTGATTCTTAATTGTTGTAATGTTGTTAATAAATAAATCTTTTTCTTTAAATAAAATTTGGAAAGTATGTATGAAAATGGTTTTGACACTTAGCTTAATTATTTAGGGTGTTAAATTGGAAAATTTATTTTTATCGACAGTGATACTGAGGATGAACCAATTGTATACCTTGATTTAATTTAATAAAGGAGTGATCGCCCGGTATTTAAGTAGGAGGGGTGTCACAGGTGGTATCAGAGCATCAGGTTCTAGTGTCCATAGGATTTGTACGTCTTATTTCGCTTTCAGCTTGACGTTATTGCTATAGAGCCCTATTTTTAGGATTGTTGCATTTTTGCTTTTACGTTTAAGTCTTCAGCTATTTGAGATTTGATGATAACTATAGACTAATAAACTTGTTCACTTTTCAGATGCCTCCGAGACGTGCTCTAAAAGATAGGCGTGCCCAAGCCGAGTAGCCAACAGCTCCGGCACCAGGCACAATGAATGCAAACGAAGTAACCGCCATTATTGCTCAGTCGGTGAATGACGCGATAACGGTGATTCAGCAGGCTCCACCCCAGGTTCAGGCAGTGGCGCCAGTACCAGTACAGCTTCCATCTGCATGGGAGCGGGTTCGGGATGCTTTTCAGAAAGCACATCCCCCTGAGTTTTTGGGTAGCTCCGATATTATTACAGTTAGCCAATGGAAGAAGGACATCCAGCGGCATCTCCGTATGTATGAGTGCACCGATGTGCAAAAGCAGTTATTGGATTCCTTTAAGCTGGTGGGAGTCCCTTACAGTGGTGGGAGTCCACTACTACTTTGAAGGAGAGGGACACGATCCCTATTCAGTTGTTCTGGGAGTGGTTTGACCGCAAGTATTTTCCACCCGCAGTGAAGACTGAGATGAGGCGGAAATTACTAAATTTGAAGCAGGAGAACCTTACTGTAGCAGAGTATGAGGAGGAGTTCACGAGACTTCTCACAATTGTGCCAGATGAGGCACCTACTGAGAGCAAGAAGATTATGTTGTTTGTCGACGGATTAGCTTGGAGGATCCGTCAGCACCTTATTGGGAATTTATCCCTGAGTACTTTTACTGATGTACTCAATGCCGCGTTGCTAAATTGCCAGCATCACCGCTTCCATAGACAAGGAAGCAAGAGAGTAGGGGAGTCCAGCCAGTAGGGCAGGACCGGGGGTAATAGTGCCAGTGGGGCACCATCTCAGGGATAGACTCGTCAGCACGAGCAGAGTTCCCATCAGGGGGACCCTGCTAAACGATTCCGTTCAGGTGATTCTAGGCAGGGATTCGGGGGTTTCAGGAAGGGCCATCAGGGCCAGGCTAATCAGCAGGGCCAACACCGACCACAGGGACAGCAGCAGGGACAGTAAGGCCAACAACGTGCACATCAGGGCCAACAGGGCCAGTGGCGTGGAGGTAACAGCCAGCAGGGCCGTGGACAGCAGGGTCAGAGGGGAGGTAACTTCAAAGGCCGATGCTTTGGGTGCGGTAAACATGGCCATAGGCGCCAGGATTGCCCAGAGGGCAATAGGGTCCCACAGCAGCAGGGAGCCCATAATGAGCCGCAGAGACCACTTTTTCCACCTGCCCTCCCAGCTCCAGCCCAGGTGCCAGCCCTACCAGCCATTCCAGCAGCTCTAGTGCAGTAGGGGCAATTACAGTATGGACGTGTCTATAACGTCCATCAGGCAGCAGCTCCACAGGCACCACCCGCGATTGAGGGTATGTTTCCTATCCATGGTACTATAGGATGGGTTTTGTTTGATACGGGGGCAACACATTGTTTTATAGCTACGCATTTTGCGAAGGCCTTAGGGTTGTTAGCCACAGCAGAGAGCACCGTGACGTGTGTCGACTCACCACTGGGGAGTGGGTCACTTATTTTCTTTATATGCCGGGGAGTGGGAGTAGAGATTGGTAGCTTGGTATTACCTACAGACATGATAGTCTTAGACATGCACGAGCATGATGTGATTATTGGTATGGATTGGCTCGCAGCTCATAAAGCCATGATTGATTGCTTCGGTGGGAGCATTGTTTTTGCCATTCTGGGGCAAGAGATGTTTGTAGTGGCGATGCCTCGCCCAGAGGGAGGTTCGACCGCTCATTTGTATTACATAGAGGAGGATACCTCTAAGGAGGTTGTTATTCCCTTAGATTCGATCCCTGTTGTCAGGGAGTATTCCGATGTGTTTCAGGAGATACCAGGCTTACCGCCAGTCGTGAGATAGACTTTGTTATATATTTATTGTCAGATACGAGACCTATAGCACGCGCACCGTACCGTATGGCTCTGGCAGAGATGCGAGAGCTACGAGATCAGATAGAGAAGCTGTTAGGTCAGGGCTTCATTCGTAGGAGTACCTCACCTTGGGGCGCTCCAGTCTTGTTTGTGAAAAAGAGAGATGGTTCACTGAGATTGTGTGTTGACTACCAGGAGCTGAACAAGGTAACGATACGGAATAAGTATCCGTTGCCTCGAATCGATGATCTGTTCGACCAGTTGAGGGGAGCAACTTTCTTTTCGAAGATAGATCTGAGGTCGGGGTACCATCAGTTACGTATTAGAGAGCAGGATGTTTCAAAGACTGCCTTCTTGTCGAGATATGGGTCCTATGAGTTCCGGGTGATGCCGTTCGGACTCACAAATGCGCCAGCCATTTTCATGGACTTGATGAACCGAGTATTCAGAGAGTTCTTGGATCAGTTTGTCATCGTCTTCATAGATGACATCTTGATATATTCACACTCCGAGGAGGAGCATACCGAGCACTTGAGGTAGGTTCTTCAGACTCTACGAGAGCATCAGTTGTATGCTAAGTACGAGAAGTGTGGATTCTGGTTGCGAGAGGTACAATTCTTGGGCCATGTTGTTTCTGAGCAGGGGATTGCAGTTGACCCAAGCAAAGTGTCAGCGGTGAGGGAGTGGGGACAACCCACGACACCGACGGAAGTGCGTAGTTTCTTGGGGTTAGCCGATTACTACAGGAGATTCATTCGAGGATTCTCCAAAATAGCGGGTCCATTGACGAATCTGACTCGCAAAGGGGTACCATATGTTTGGGATGATGCTTGTCAGTTGGCTTTCGACGAGCTGAAAGACCAGCTTACTTCAGCGCCAGTCCGAAACCGGGTGTGGAATACCTGGTTTATAGCGATGCGTCTTTACGGGGACTTGGAGGTGTACTCCAGCAGGAGGAGAAGGCTATAGCTTTTGCTTCCCGCAAGCTTAAGCCTCATGAGAAGAATTACCCCACCCACGACCTGGAGTTAGCAGCGGTCGTCTTTGCATTGAGGATATGGAGGCATTACTTATTGGGGGAGAAATTCCGTTTGTTCACAGACCATAAGTCACTGCAGTACCTGTTCACTCAGCGAGAGCTGAATATGCGTCAGCGCAGATGGCTAGAGTTTGTGAAGGACTACCAGTTCGATATACAGTATCATCCGGGGAAGGCCAACGTAGTTGCTGATGCGCTGAGCCATAGATTGGTAGACGATGTAGCGGACATCTGGAAAGCAAAGTGGAAGGAGTTGGGTCACCAGGACGCAGTGGCACGTTCTTTCATATCTGTGATGTCAGTCACACCCGAGATTGTTACGAGGGTGATACAGGCACATACCACATACCCGTTTTGCCAGGAGCAGATTGTGCGTCTTCTAGCCGAGGGCGCTGAGTCCTATTCTGTTAGTTCTGATGGAGGTTTGCGGTTTAATGGGAGATTGTTGGTTCCAGAAGGAGCAGAACTACGCCATGCAGTGATGAATCATTCTCATGGGTCCCGATTCGCAGTACATCCGGGAGGCGATAAGATGTACCAGGATATGAGGCGACAATACTGGTGGAGTGGGATGAAGAAGGACATCGCCGAGTTCGTGTCCAAGTGTTCTACCTACCAACTGGTAAAGGTGGACAACCAGAAACCGTCAGGATTTCTTCAGCCATTGGAAGTACCCGCGTGGAAGTGGGAGAGTATTAACATGGATTTTATTACAGGGTTGCCTACATCACAGCGGGACCATGATTCTATCTGGGTGATTGTAGACCGTTTGACCAAGGTGGCTCATTTTCTACCGGTGTGGACAGATTATACCACGGGTCAACATGCTCAGTTGTTCATCGCGGAGATTGTCAGATTACACGGGTGCCCCTGAATATTGTGTCAGATAGGGACAAGATTTTCGTGTCACGTTTTTGGGAAAGCTTTCAGGAGGATATGGGTACTGAATTGAGGTTGAGTTCAGCTTACCACCCACCGACAGACGGACAGACAGAGCGTACTAATCATATGTTAGAGGATATGCTACGCATGTGTATTCTCGATTTTGGAGGAGGTTGGGAGCCACATCTTCCACTGGTAGAGTTCGCTTATAATAACTCTTATCAATTTACGATTGGTATGGCTCCATTTGAGGCTTTGTATGGCAGGCCTTGTCGTTCTCCAACTTGTTGGCTCGAGGTGGGGGACAATAAGTTACTAGGACCAGAAGTGATTCAGGAGACCTCCCCGAGGATTGAAATGATCAGGAGTCGTATTCGGGTAGCCCAGGGCAGGCAGAAGAGCTACGCCAATGCGAAACGGTTCTTCTGGGAGTTTAATGTGGGAAACCAAGTGTTATTGCGTGTATCTCCTATGAAGGGGGTGATGAGGTTCGGGAAGAAGGGGAAATTGGCTCCGAGGTACGTGGGACCATTTCCCATCATCGAGAGAATTGGGTCGGTTGCATACAGGTTGGGATTGCCAGAGCATTTACATCGCATCCACGATGTATTCCACATCTCGTCGTTGAGACGATATCTTCGGGATGATATGGCCTATACTCACATTGCGATAGATGAGATCGACTTACAGCCTGATAGCTCTTACGAGGAGAGACCACTGGCTATTCTAGACTATAGTGAGAGGAGATTGAGGTCGAAGATAGTTCCACTTGTGCGGGTCCAGTGGGAACATCATAATGTGGAGGAATCCACTTGGGAGCATGAGGCAGATATACGCGAGAGATATCCAGAGTTGTTTTTACTAGGTATGCCTTATTTTCCGAATTTCGGGACGAAATTCCGTCATTAGGGGGGAAGTATGTAATACCCCGTATTTTTATACAATATTAATTTGGGGATTTATTAAATTTAACGTGAATGATTTATTTAATAAAAATCCGGAAATTAATTATGTTATAATTATTAACGTGACGAGACTTAGTAATTATGGGAAACTTGTTTAATATTACTAATGAGCAAAGTAATAAATTATATTGGTTATATTAAATGTCACGAGTGAATTAAATGACTATTTCGAAAATTTAAGTCGGGACGTGCCCGTGTCACGTCAAGACTAATTTTGTTAAATAAAAAGTGAATATTTTATAAGTTGTTTGTATGGTCGTTTTGAGTGTGCCAACGCATCCGGAAGGGTCGAGATAGTTCATTGGAGAAGAGAGGAGAGAGCTCCAAGGCAATTCAAGGCCAAAAAGTCACCGGTTTGCACCGCCGCCACCACCAACCCGTAGATCGCGAGAAGGGGAACGCAACCACACCGGATTCATCTTCAAACCGGACTTCTAAAAATCCCAGGCAAGTGTTTAACTTGCATATTTTTGTTAGTGCAATCTTCATATTGGTTTAGGATTGATTAGAGATGATAAATATGGAAGAACACCCAATTTGTGTTAGGAAAATGAATGTAGAAATGATTGATATGAAATTCTGGAATCCTTGCCATGTAGAGGAATATAACCCACAAAATTTTGATGATATATTAGAAGGAAATTTTGGTAAAAACAGATTAGAACCTTGATTAAGGAAAACTCTAGGGTTCTTGATGATTAGATGGAATTTTGGGTTAATTATCCATGTTTAATGTTAGATATACACATGCTTTACGTTGAAAACATCTGGTATAACGTTATAATGATAGTAGTAGGATTTTTGGGACGTTTAGAATGGGAAAACATGGTTTTGGATGAAGAAATTTGGTAGAACCCGTAACTGCATTTCTGTAGAATTTTCGCAGACCTGCTTGATCGATCGATCGAGCCTAGAGCTTCGATTGATCGAAGGTTCGATCGATCGAAGGTTCGATCGATCGAGCCCCAGACCTCGATCGATCAACCCCTCCTGGTAGACTCTTATTTCCCTTGTTTACTTAGTTGAATTGAATTTATCGTGAAATAATTCTTGGGTATCCTTAATGAAATGTTTTGGGAGACAGGAAAGACCAGTATGACATTTGAATAAGTGTTGAGAACTTTATTATAAGATGAGAATCTTGTTTTTGGGATAATTATATAATGAACTATGAAACTACGTATTTCAAGTGAGAGAATGCGGCGAATATCTACGATAGTGAATAGAGGTATACCTACTGAATTTTCCTACTTGGAAGGATAGAGTCAACGAATGTCACGTACTAAGTGAGAAAACCCTTCAAGTTAAGGTTCGAGATGAAACCTTATACGTAATTCTAATAATGTGAAATTAAGGATAAATGGTATAATTATGGGTGACGAGAAGAACCTATATTAATATGATAACTGTGGTATATTTATATGATTGTGTGTACATATATTATATACATGTGAAAAACATACTGCGCTACTTGCTATCCTTGAGGTTACCGCGCTGGGACAGTCTTATCTCGATGGGACCTTTATGGGTGATATTGACTTGTACCCTAGAAGATAGATATCCTTGGTACAGGCTATCGAATTGATAGTTCAGACGGTCCTAAGAGACGCGAGTATGTGCCATCCTCTTAGAGACTTGGATTCTATGCTTCGCCTCGATATTGATTGTGTATGTGATTAATACAATTCGAGAGTGATTCCGAATTTGTATTCCCCTTGATATGAGTGCTATGGGGTTTGGATAGTAGAAGTATGCATGCACCATAGTTTTATTTGGGGTGCTATTATTATATATATATTATACGAGTAGTTAATATATATATGAGATTCGGGTATTTAAAACCGCCTACTGTGATTTGATAAGTAGGACATGATTGAATACTCAAATTTAAATACTTGTTTTGAGAAAGTATAATATGTCACTGGAAAACTTTATTGATTTTATAAAGTTAAAATGGAGAACTTTGGTTACTAATTGAAACACTCTTTTCAAAATGGAATCGTTGAATTTTAAATCTTACGTGTAATCTAAGATAAGTTAAATTCTTGGGAAGGTTAGTATGATAAAATGATAAGATAAACCGTTGGGAAGGTTAGTGCGATAGGTGTGCACATTAGAAGAGAGGTGAGAATTTCTCAAGAGAGTTCCGCACTAATATGTTATTTCATTGGCCTGTATCAATTTAAATACTTGCTAAACGTATTTTAAATCAAACACACTTTCGGGCTCTGACCCGTTTCTTTCTCTCTCTCTCTCTCTCTCTCTTGTATATATATGTATATATTTCAGGTGCCCAGCCATAGGGGTGTCTTGCTTAGGATCCCTTGAGAGGAATGTGCTGCAGCTTAGGTGGGAGTTGCAGGTCACTTGCGTAGACGGCTTCCTTTATTGACTCCACTTCTAGCATTCTCATTTATTGGGCATGTGTCGCCCTTTCCATTATTTCATTGTTATTAGGACATTTGTACTTCAGTTATTTCTAGTTTTTTTTACTATGGGATTTATTCAGTTTGTATGGTGTTACTTTATATTTCGCATGTTGACATTCGATTTACGAATGTTTTAAATTAATTGAATTGTGTTCCAGGTTTTATTGTGGTGTGATTCTTAATTGTTGGAATGTTGTTAATAAATAAATCTTTTTCTTTAAATAAAATTTGGAAAGTATGTATGAAAATGGTTTTGACACTAAGCTTAATTATTTAGGGTGTTAAATTGGAAAATTTATTTTTATCGACAGTGATGCTGAGGATGAACCAACTGTATACCTGTATTTAATTTAATAAAGGAGTGATCGCCCGGTATTTAATTAGGCGGGGTGTCACATTCAAGACCTTCAATAACTCTTGGATTTGATGAAGTCTACTTCAAGTTGGACTCTTGCCAAAAAAGGAAGTTTTCTTCGACAAGGATTCTTTTGCATGGAGAGTTTTACTTCATGTAAAAGTCTAGGCTATAATGAAATTGGATTTTAGGTCCTTTTTATTTTTCTTGCAATTATTTATTTATTTTCTTATATGTCTCATTATTTTATTCTGTTGCATATTTCATGTTCAAATTAATTAGATAATTAGGAACACCCAATTTTATGGACAATATAGATTATTATTATTTTGATACCGACCTAGATAACCTTTTTTCTCCAAAAAATTGTGTTTAATTTATTCTTTTCAAAAGTAAATCAAACCAGGGTAATTAAATTTAAGGATATGAATTTTAAATTGAGATCACCGGATTTTTAATTTTGAAAATTTTGAATTATATTTTTATTTAAGAAAATTAAAATGAGATCAAGATATTTATTTCATAAAAGTAAATTTGGAAATTGCAAAGGATTTTAATTCGGTCTTTTAGAATTGAATAAATTATTTTTTTCAAAACCTTCTAGTTTTTTAAAATACTAAGTGAGAGAGGGGTTTGAACATAAACCCCACCGTCTCCATCGGTATTTTAAAATTGTCATGCGATTAATTCCACGTGTCAGCTTGATTTGGCTACCCATAATATTGTTTTAATCATGGTATCACGAAAAATTTAAAATTCTTAAGTGATAATTTAGTGGAATTAAATGTGAATGAGTTCGGTCCTCCCTACAAGGAATTTCTATACAAGTTGGTTTAATTACATCAGACAAAACGATGGTATACACTTAGACATAACTTCTAATATACACCCCATCAGAGTCATTGTCATAGTTATGGGATCGAAAGTTTTCGACTATTCAATTATGTTGGACAAAGGTTCCTAAACTATCTAGGAACATACTTGGAAGAAGAAATTTTGTCTCATTCAAGGTGAAGTGATTTAATCTCCCATCAAGAAATATCACATCATAAGGGAACTAGGATGTTCAACGAGATTCTACTTTAAATATTAACAGTGAGGGATGCGGCTTTAAAATAAAATCAAAGTTAGATTCTCACATGTATTTTTTTAAATTAATTTATTTTTTCAAAATATATGATTCCTGAATTTCAAAATGGGATCATTGTTACACCCATTTGCTTCAATATTAACGGGCAACAAGTTAACTATCATGAACTATATTGACTGGAAAGAAACTTAGACATTGTCCTAATTGCTGAGGACTTTATGTTTGTCTTGACAGAGGTCTGCCCTGCCAAGCCGGAGGAAGGGGGACCCAAAAAGGATGTCCAAGCCTACTAGAGGTGTCAAAGGCTGATAAGATGGTTCATTAATACATCTAAGCCTCTATGACTAATGTGTTTCAACACCAACATCAACAAATGTCCACAACTATTAACATAATTATAAACCTCAAGGATATGTTTGAGCATCAGAACCTTGTCGTAAGTTTAGATGCTATGACAACGCTGGTCAACATCAAAATGACTGAGGGTACTCCCATACACGGGCACATTCTAAAGATGATTTTCATCTTAAGAGAACTTAAACTGTTTGGATTTGAAATGTATGGGGGAACCCATGTTGATTTTGTACTCTAATCATTGTCAGAGTCCTTTAAACCTATTTGCCTAGATTATTCTATGAAAAAAATTGATTTCTCACTGGCATAACTTCTTAAGGAACTCCAGGTTGGGGAGAATATCCGTAGGCATATAAGGGTGTGCTTCAGGTTGCTGAGAAAGGACCATCTAATTTTGTCTCGAAAGGTAAGAAAAAGAAGGGCAAGCCTTAGGCATAACCTAAAGTTATCAAGCCAAACTTTAAGCCACAAGGTTGAGGTACGAATCCAGAAGGCAACTGTTACATCTTCAAATAGGAAGGACATTGGAAGAAGGAATACCCTGTCTTATTAGCTTCGAAGAATATAAATGGTAATTTCTCCTATATTATTGACACATGTTTTGTGGTGCAATGTAAATATACATGGTGTGTAGATTCGGGACCCACTAATAATGTTTGTAATTATTTACAGAGGTTTTAGGTAACTAGGGAGCTCAGTGATGGAGAGATGTTTCTATTCATGGGTGATCATCACAAGGCAATAATAGTAGTTGTAGGAGGAGGAAGTTTAGTTCTAAATGTTAGTGAAGATAATAAGTTAGCACTGATAGATTATTTTTATGTTCCTAGTATTAGAATAAATTTGATTTCAATTTCTAAACCTGTGATGAATGGATATTTGGTTTATTTTAATAAATGAGTTTTTTTTTTATCAAAAATGGAAAATATCTTATCCGTTCTGCAACTTTGGAAAATGATCTTTATATTATAAGACATGTCTCACCACTGTTACTTAATAATGAATTGCATAACTCAAATGGAAATAATCTAAAGAGAAATGAACCTTCTAAGTTAAACCAAACATATCTTTGACACGTACAGTTATGTCATATCAACATAAAAAAGATACAAAGACTGGTTTCAAATGGCAAATTGTGTTCATTGGAAGTGGAAGCACTTCGAGTCTATGAACCCTGCTTATGCTTACAGGGAAAGAAGACCAAGAGGCTGTTTATGACCAAAGGGTATGGCACCAAAGATGTGTTGGAATTTGGTTCATTCTTATTTTTGTGGTCCTATGACTATCCGGGTAAGAGTGGTTACGTGTTTTTCATCACTTTCACGGATGACTACTCGATGTATGGATAAATTTTCCTTATGCACCATAAGTCTTAAGCCTTTGATATGTTCAAAGTGTATAAGGTTGAGGTGGAGCATAGTCGTGGTAAAGTAATCCACACTCTACGATATGATCATAAAGGGGAATACCTCTTGGGAAAATTTACACAACATCAATATAATTTGGGTACAACAACCCAATTGTCTACATCGGGCATTCCATGACAAAACGGTGTAGCGAAAAGAAAGAATAAGATTGTTTTAGATATGGTTATGTCCATGATGAGATATTCTGATCGGCCGGATTCTTTTTAGGGTTATTCATTATAGGCAATGACTTATTTATTGAACTTAGTTCCTTCTAAATCAGTCTCAATAACATCTACAGAACTGTGGACTGGGTGTAAACTGATTAAGGATGAAAAGTAGCGCGTGTAAAGACGCTAATCTTTATTTTAGTTTCACCACCTTAATACAAACAAACCTAAGTTATGAATACACTTGCGATACAAGTATAGCAGTAAGTCGGGTATCGAATCCATAGAGAATGTTAGAGAGATCGTAACAGATTATTAATTCAGTAATAAAAGTGAAAAAGGGTGATGTGTGAATGTAAATAAAAGAAAAGAGAAGCTAAGTCTAAATAAAGTAAAGCGAGGATCGGGATAACATCCAACCATATGGATCGAAACACTTATTAATTAGAATTCCAGCTCGAGAGCAATTTAATCGAGCATTATCAATTAATCATAAACTTCACACAATAAAGAATTTAATCCAAAGTTACAAGAATAAATAATTAACCGAAAATTGGTTGCACGTGGATTAAATTTAGATTATCGCTTTAAACACTAATGTTGCATGACAAAAAAAGTTAAACGTATAATAATCCGACTTTAATTTGCGCGAGTTCAATTAAATGCAATTTTGCACGAAACCTAACTTTCGGAGCTCAGGGCCCGAAAATGGTGGAACAAAATCCCGACACTATTTATCTAGGGGCAATACATGAGTTAAACTAAATTATATTAATTAAACTAGGAAAGCAAGAAATAAAGAAATTAAACTAACTACAAAGCATCGAAACTAATTTACAAAGCAAGGAAAAATGAAGAAGAAAACTATATTAAGGGAGATGATTATGAATAGACCAATCTTACAAAACCACGTGGATGTCACCCTAAGAAGAGAAGAAGATGAGCTCTCCAAACCAAACCCTAACCTAAAATGTATTCTAAAACTAAGTATATCTGATATTACAACAAAATGGGGTTATATAGTAAGTTAGAATAAAATATAAGAAGAAAGAAAAGAAAAGGAAAATATCTGCAGAAAACAGGGCATCGATCGATCGACCCCTTTGGTCGATCGTTCGATCAAGAACAAAATATCACATGTTGATAAGGATCGATCGATCGATCCTGATTGATCGATCGATCAAGCATGGCAGATTCTAGGCAGCATACTGCATTCTTTTCTTCTTCTCTTCTCCCCTCTTTTAATTTCAATGCTTTTCTCTTCTGCCAAAAGTGCCGTAACTTCTTCGTTAGGAATCCTAATTGCGCACCGTTCGTGGCCACGTGAATCTAGCAAGGATGGATACAACTTCCGTTTAGATGTTGAACCAGGTTCTCGAATTGTGAATTGATCGAATTGCCCTTGAACATGCGATTGCATACGGAACTTGAGCGGAGTGCGTCTGAACTCCATACTTAGTACCTAAATACCTTCAAAAGCCCAATTATACCTCATATAGCATGTTAATAATATAAACCGAGGTTGTCTGGTTAACGGGCTTAAATATAGAGATTAAGTCACCTGGTGGGGCTAAAATGCGTAGGTTCGATGGATGAAATACGCAATATTTGAATATTATCCCACCCCCTAACTTACACATTGTTAGTCCCTAGCAATGAAATAGTATGCAATAAGAACAACAAGTAAACAAAAATAGGACATAGTACAAAAACATGGTATAAACGCATAAGGCCACTTTTGCTGGCAATTCTATTGCATTTAGCGTATGCAATAAGCCGTTAATCTCCTAGGTTACCCTAGTGGACGAGTGTAGTCTCATGAGGATTTTCAGTGATGCTACCCATAAACATCACATGGTTTCCTCAAAATATGACCAACCCAACATGCGACAAGCCCAACAATTGCGAAAATGATTTCATACGCATTATTAGCAAAGTGAATGAATTCAAACAAAAGTCCAAATCATTAACATTATAGATTGCACCTCATAGAATTGAAACCTTAAAATGTGGGAGGGGAGCGAGCACATGAAAAGTGTGATTGGGTAAATGTGACACCCCACCTAATTAAATACCGGGCGATCACTCCTTTATTAAATTAAAATCAAGGTGAACAGTTGGTTCATTCTTAGCATCACTGGCGTAAAAATAACTTTTCCAAATTAAACACCATAATTATTTAAGCTAAGTGTCAAAACTATTTTTAGACATTACTATCCAAATTTTATTTTATAAACCAAGATTTAAATCTTTACAACAATTCAACATTAAAGAATCACACCACAATAATCCTGGAACATATAATCCAAATAATTTAAACCTTCAACAACTACATCCCAACATTAAAAACTTAAAGTAAAACATCCAGACAGTAATAAAACCCAAAGTGACAATACTAGAAATAACTGAATCACAATGTCCAAATAAACAACTGAATAATGGAAAAGGCGACACATGCCCCACTAAATGAATATGCTAGGAGTGGAGTCAAATAAATGAAGTCGTCTAAGCAAGAGGCCTGCAACTCCCACCTAAGCTGTCGCGCGTTCCTTCCAAAGGATCCCATGCAAGACGCCCCTGTGGCTGGGCACCTGTAATATATACATATATATATATATATGCAAGAGAGAAAGAGAAATAGAAACGGGTCAGAGCCCGATAGTGTAAATGATTTAAAATTTGTTTAGCAAGTATTTAAAATGTTTACAGGCCAATGCAACAACATATTAGTGCGACACTCTCTTGAGAAATTCTCACCTCTCTTCTTATGTGCACGCCTATCGCACTAACCTTCCGAACGGATTTTCTTATCTTATATCGCACTAAACTTCCCAATGGTTTAACTTATCTTAGATTACTCGTAAGATTTAAAACTGAATAATATAGTTGTTTAAAAGGAATATTTCATTTGGTAACAAAGCTCTCATTTTAACTTTATTTATTAATAAAGTTTCCCAGTGTCATAGTATACTTTTTTTTTTCAAAACAAGTATTTCCAATTTGAGTCATCATACATGTCTTACTTACCATATCACAGTAGGCAGTTCCAAATTTCAGAATTTCATATATATTAAATACTCGTATAATATATATATTCTAACAGCACCCCACATAAAAATTATGGCGCGTGCATACTTGATAATACGCAAATACTGCGTATTTCATCCTCTGAACGGACGCATTTTAGCCCCCTCGGGTATCTTATTCCTCATATTTATGCTCGTTAACCAGGCAACCTCGTATTTTTATGTTAACATGTTTTGCAGGGATTAATTGAGCTTTTATAGGTAATTGGATGCTAAGTGTGAACTTCGGACGCGTTCCGCTCGATTCCCGTACACAATCGCACGTTCAAGGGCATTTTAGTCATTTTACAGATTGGGCACCCGGCCCAACATCTTCATGGAAGTTGTATCCCTCCTCTCAAGCTTCGCGTGGCCGCAAACGGTGCGCGATTCCGATTCAGAACGAAGAAGTTACGGCGATTTTAGCGTAGAAGAAATGCAAGCCAAAACAGGGGAAAATGCAGTCTGCCCCTGCTTGATCGATCGATCGACCAAAATGGTAGATCGATCGACCCTTCCCATTTTTTCCCCGTCTTATATGATCGATCGATCGACCAAAATGGTAGATCGATCGACCCCCTGTTTTTCAGCAGATATTTTGCTTTTCTTTTCTCTTTTCTTTTCTAATTTAATTCCCACTTGGTATATAAGCCAATGTTGATGTAATAAACATGGGTGAACGTTTTTAGATAGTTTTAGAAGATAGAATAGTTAGGGTTTGGGTGATTTTCTTAGTTCTTCTTCATTTCTTCTTGGATTGACACACTTTTGGGCTTGAATGTTGACTATTCATCATCCTCTCCATTAATATAGTTTGTATTTCTTCATTCCTTGCTTTCTAGTTAATTTACAAGCTTTCTAATTTAGGTTTACATGCTTTATTTACATGCTTTGATTACTTGCTTTGGAGTGTAATTTTACCGCGTTTATTTACCACTTTCCATTTATCGCGTTTTTAACATGCTTTCTAGGTAACTTAAATTAGGTTGTGTTTGAATTGAACTCATTCGAGTTGACGCGTTGCTTTGCTTTGGTGATGGAGTTTACGGGTCTATTTCGGGTGCGTTGTCCTAGTTATTACGCCTAGGAGATTTGACGGGGCATATCATGTATGTCCCGTGCTTACGACCTTTCGTGCGTAATTTCTGGGATATTTGTTGACGCCAAAATCTTATTAGGCTTTTATGATGATTTAGGACGTAACACCCCTTGATTTAAATAACTGTCAAAACGAGACGCACTTGTAATAACTCGTCGACCCATGTAACCATTTTATACAAATTAACTCGGGTGAGGGATATTCGATGCAACCTATAGATTTACTCGCTTTCATAATCTAGTTTCAATACCATTGCCTAGAATAATCTTTTCCTTTATGCATCTTTTCTTTTAGTTTGTAATCATCTTTTACACTTTTATTTCGGAGTATTAAATCACTTAAATTCTAACATCTCGTCTCTGTGGATTTTCGATACCCGACTTACCGCTGTGCTTGCCTCGCAAGTGTAGTAGTAACTTAGGTTTTTGTATTGAGTTGGCGAAACGAAAACAACGATTAGCGTCTTTACACGCGCTACTTTCCGCACTCAATCAAAATGGCGCCGTTGCCGGGGACTAGTTTGTTTTAGACTTTATTTGATTTAGTATTTCATAGTATTTTCTTTCTATTTGTATTATTTCCTAATATTTTGCAGGACTTCCACATTTGAGTACTTAGAAACGCTCAAATTTTTCCCGCGCGCACCTACTTTGTGGAATTCGCCACTTGAGCCATTTTTGGGGTAAGCATGTCTTATTCCAATTCTTTCGGTAATCCTTGTTATAATTCTCAAAATTCTCGCAAACCTATGACTTTCGGTGAATACTTAGCATCCCAAAGTAAAACAAATTCAAATATTACTTTGGGTGAGTATAACGAAAGTCAAAACTTAGGTTATTGGAATTTTGATGATGATGATAATGATTTTGGGCCTTTACCTCCTTATAATAGGAATTTTGAAACGAATTCGAATAGTTTTCAAAATTCCTATAATAATGAGTTTTCGTTTAAGTCCGATGGAAACTTTCAAAGTTCCCATTTTCATGCATCCGCACCTCGACCCATGACATTCGGTGAGGGCTTGCGTATGTATGAAAATGAGAAAATTGAAAATCTCTATCGGGAAGAAAATCGTTCGTGGGAACATGAGTTGGATTTATTATTTGAGTCCGACGACGATTTTGCTTCCGAGACTTTTGAAGTCGAGGAATGTTTTGAACCAAATGAGGTACTTGTACCTACTTTGGAACAAGCCATTCTAGACTTTGCCCATCTTGTAATAGATATTGAAAGTGAGGATGAAAATGACGTAATATCTATTTGCAATGAAATGATTTCTTCTTTGGCCCCCAAAGAAGAACATTTCATTGAAAATGATATTATTTCCTTTGAAATTCCAACTTCATGCGATGATGATTCATCTCATGAGTTTGAATTTCTTTCATCCCCATTTTCATTCTCTATTACCCCACCGGAACAAGTACCCGATGATTCGGTTTCGAACTTTAATGTTTTAAACCCCATCGCCGATGAGGAGTACTTGCTCGAGTCGCCCTCCACAATCGCATCTTTGCCTTTGTGTGCGCCGCCTCCCATTCCAACTTCAAAATCCTTGTGAGGATATTCGGCTTTTCTCGGTCCCCACTTCTTTTTGTCACCCGTGCAATCCAAACCCCCCATCGTCCCTCCAAAACTTTTAATTGGCGATGGTTCATTTCTTCCGCCTTACACATGCCTTCCGTTGTTAAAACGGAATTCATATTTTTCGGAAGGCATGCTTGTATGTGAGGGTACACCGGTTATCCTCCAAAGTCAAATCGTTCTTATGGTGGACCCTCAGCTATTTAGACTTCTAGTGTACAGTTAGTGTGAAGTCTAAATAGTAGGTTGTATATAGTTAGCTTTTTATTTTTTCTTTCCTTTTTAATCTAGTTTAGTGTAATTAGTTAACTTTTTATTATTTGTTTTTGCTATGCTCGGTACTAACTTGTTTTGTAGATTCTTTGGACTTGTTCTTATGGGGATCGCTCCACTTTTGGGTAATATCGCTATTTTCCTCTCTTTGACTTGGTTCTTAATTTACATTGAGGACAATGTCAAGTTTTAAGTTAGGGGGTATGGGATATTCTATCCATTTCTTATTTTAGTCCATGTTTTTGCTCACATGTTAGTTACTTAGTATGCTTTTCTTAGAAAAATTAAAAATTTCAAAAAGATTTTCTTTCTTTTTTCTCCTTTTTGGGCATTTTGCCTTTGTTTCCGATGATAAATTTCAATAATTTCCCGATCCAATTGACAACCCAATGATGCATGTTCTCGATTTTAGAAGTTATTAGACTTTAGTCTCGATTATTGATATTGTGAATAACTTCATGAATTAAACTTTAATCCCATGAGCACATTCACTTTTATGGTTATATTGATTTGGTTTAAGATTTTTATAACTCGGTAATCTTTTGTTGCAATGTATATACTTACACCGAGTAAGCTTTGTACCTTTCGTCGTTTGTGAGTGTATACACTATTCATTTCTCTTTGAAAACGTTGAATTCGTCGGTAATCTCACTATTCTTTCATTTGACCGTTCATTAATTGAGTTCATACTTGAAATGTGTTACTTGAGCATGATTTTCATATATTGTTTTGATTCGAGAATTGCGTAAACTTTGTGAAATGATCATAGGCCATCTTTGTTATATCACCCATATTAACCTTGACCTCACCCTTATATGTTTACCCTCGTTAACCCTTTTGAGCCTAAATATAGCCTTTCATTTCATACCCCATTCCCATAACCAACTCTACATTGGAGTTATAAACCATACATACACTTTCCATACCTTTGTTTGGAATGTTACTTGGGATTGAATGATGTTGTTATGATGTCGGTTGCAATTTAGGCATTTGAGAGTTTGAAAAGTAAAGAAAGTAGTGAAAAAGTGAAGAAAAAGAGAAAGCAAAAAGCAAAAGAAAACAAAAGAGAAAATGAGAAAAAGAAGAAAAGAAAAAGAAAGAGAAGTTTGTATTGTTGTATATAGTTCAATAAGCTTTGATTGCTCTCCCCGATGATATATCTAATGCCTTTTTGGAACTTGTTTTTCCAATTTTGTTATTGCCCGCATTTTCCCATTATCCCGAGTTTTCATCCCGAACACTTTGAATCCATACATACATTCCTTTCATTTCATACCCTAGCCATACCTACATTGCAACCCTAGTAAAGTCCTATGTGATCTTTGGTTGATGTAATTTAAAAGTCATAATAGTTGTGATAATCTGTGAAAATGCATTTCGCCTCCTTTAATGAGCGGTATCCTTTCATTGAGATTACATTTTTCATTTTACCCTGTTTCGAGCGAATTCGCTTGATGAGTGTAATGCCCGTGAGGATTGAATATATGCTTGCTTTAATGCTTATCCGGTTTATATAAGTTTTTCGCCAAATCACACTTTGCATGTGCTCACTCCCCTCTCACATTTTAAGGTTTCAATTCTATGAGGTGCATTCTATAATGTTAATGATTTGGACTTTTGTATGAATTCATTCACTTTGATAATAATGCGTATGAAATCCTTTTCGCTATTGTTTGGCTTGTTGCATGTTGGTTTGGGCATATTTTGAGGAAACCATGTGATGTTTGTGGGTACCATCTCTGAAAACCCTCACGAGACGACACTCGTCCACTAGGGTGACCTAGGGGTTTAACGGCTTTTGCATATGCTAAATGCAATTGAATCGCCCGCGAAAGTGGCCTTATCTTTTATTGCTTTTTATACCATACTTTTGTACTATCTCCTGCTTTTGGTTTGCTTGTTCTTCTTGTTGCATCCTATTTCATTGCTAGGGACTAGCAATGTGTAAGTTAGGGGGTGTGATAATACGCAAATACTGCGTATTTCATCCTCCGAACGGACGCATTTTAGCCCCCTCGGGTATCTTATTCCCTATATTTATGCTCGTTAACCATACAACCTCGTATTTCTATGTTAACATGTTTTGCAGGGATTAATTGAGCTTTTGGATGCTAAGTGTGAACTTCGGACGCGTTCCGCTCGATTCCCGTACACAATCGCACGTTCAAGGGCATTTTAGTCATTTTACAGATTGGGCACCCGGCCCAACATCTTCATGGAAGTTGTAGCCCTCCTCTCAAGCTTCGCGTGGCCGAAAACGGTGCGCGATTCCGATTCAGAACGAAGAAGTTACGGCGATTTTAGCGGAGAAGAAATGCAAGCCAAAACAGGGGAAAATGCAGTCTGCCCCTGCTTGATCGATCGATCGACCAAAATGGTAGATCGATCGACCCTTCCCATTTTTTCCCCGTCTTATATGATCGATCGATCGACCAAAATGGTAGATCGATCGACCCCCTGTTTTTCAGCAGATATTTTGCTTTTCTTTTCTCTTTTCTTTTCTAATTTAATTCCCACTTGGTATATAAGCCAATGTTGATGTAATAAACATGGGTGAACGTTTTTAGATAGTTTTAGAAGATAGAATAGTTAGGGTTTGGGTGATTTGCTTAGTTCTTCTTCATTTCTTCTTGGATTGACACACTTTTGGGCTTGAATGTTGACTATTCATCATCCTCTCCATTAATATAGTTTGTATTTCTTCATTCCTTGCTTTCTAGTTAATTTACAAGCTTTCTAATTTAGGTTTACATGCTTTATTTACATGCTTTGATTACTTGCTTTGTAGTGTAATTTTAACGCGTTTATTTACCACTTTCCATTTATCGCGTTTTTAACATGCTTTCTAGGTAACTTAAATTAGGTTGTGTTTGAATTGAACTCATTCGAGTTGACGCGTTGCTTTGCTTTGGTGATGGAGTTTACGGGTCTATTTCGGGTGCGTTGTCCTAGTTATTACGCCTAGGATATTTGACGGGGCATATCATGTATGTCCCGTGCTTACGACCTTTCGTGCGTAATTTCTGGGATATTTGTTGACGCCAAAATCTTATTAGGCTTTTATGATGATTTAGGACGTAACACCCCTTGATTTAAATAACTGTCAAAACAAGACGCACTTGTAATAACTCGTCGACCCATGTAACCATTTTATACAAATTAACTCGGGTGAGGGATATTCGATGCAACCTATAGTTTTACTCGCTTTCATAATCTAGTTTCAATACCATTGCCTAGAGTAATCTTTTCCTTTATGCATCTTTTCTTTTAGTTTGTAATCATCTTTTACACTTTTATTTCGGAGTATTAAATCACTTAAATTCTAACATCTCGTCTCTGTGGATTTTCGATACCCGACTTACCGCTGTGCTTGCCTCGCAAGTGTATTAGTAACTTGGGTTTTTGTATTGAGTTGGCGAAACGAAAACAACGATTAGCGTCTTTACACGCGCTACTTTCCGCACTCAATCAAAATGGCGCCGTTGCCGGGGACTAGTTTGTTTTAGACTTTATTTGATTTAGTATTTCATAGTATTTTCTTTCTATTTGTATTATTTCCTAATATTTTGCAGGACTTCCACATTTGAGTACTTAGAAATGCTCAAATTTTTCCGCGCGCACCTACTTTGTGGAATTCGCCACTTGAGCCATTTTTGGGGTAAGCATGTCTTATTCCAATTCTTTCGGTAATCCTTGTTATAATTCTCAAAATTCTCGCAAACCTATGACTTTCGGTGAATACTTAGCATCCCAAAGTAAAACAAATTCAAATATTACTTTGGGTGAGTATAACGAAAGTCAAAACTTAGGTTATTGGAATTTTGATGATGATGATAATGATTTTGGGCCTTTACCTCCTTATAATAGGAATTTTGAAACGAATTCGAATAGTTTTCAAAATTCCTATAATAATGAGTTTTCGTTTAAGTCCGATGGAAACTTTCAAAGTTCCCATTTTCATGCATCCGTACCTCGACCCATGACATTCGGTGAGGGCTTGCGTATGTATGAAAATGAGAAAATTGAAAATCGCTATCGGGAAGAAAATCGTTCGTGGGAACATGAGTTGGATTTATTATTTGAGTCCGACGACGATTTTTCTTCCGAGACTTTTGAAGTCGAGGAATGTTTTGAACCAAATGAGTTACTTGTACCTACTTTGGAACAAGCCATTCTAGACTTTGCCCATCTTGTAATAGATATTGAAAGTGAGGATGAAAATGACGTAATATCTATTTGCAATGAAATGATTTCTTCTTTGGCCCCCAAAGAAGAACATTTCATTGAAAATGATATTATTTCCTTTGAAATTCCAACTTCATGCGATGATGATTCATCTCATGAGTTTGAATTTCTTTCATCCCCATTTTCATTCTCTATTACCCCACCGGAACAAGTACCCGATGATTCGGTTTCGAACTTTAATGTTTTAAACCCCATCGCCGATGAGGAGTACTTGCTCGAGTCGCCCTCCACAATCGCATCTTTGCCTTTGTGTGCGCCGCCTCCCATTCCAACTTCAAAATCCTTGTGAGGATATTCGGCTTTTCTCGGTCCACACTTCTTTTTGTCACCCGTGCAATCCAAACCCCCCATCGTCCCTCCAAAACTTTTAATTGGCGATGGTTCATTTCTTCCGCCTTACACATGCCTTCCGTTGTTAAAACGGAATTCATATTTTTCGGAAGGCATGCTTGTATGTGAGGGTACACCGGTTATCCTCCAAAGTCAAATCGTTCTTATGGTGGACCCTCAGCTATTTAGACTTCTAGTGTACAGTTAGTGTGAAGTCTAAATAGTAGGTTGTATATAGTTAGCTTTTTATTTTTTCTTTCCTTTTTAATCTAGTTTAGTGTAATTAGTTAACTTTTTATTATTTGTTTTTGCTATGCTCGGTACTAACTTGTTTTGTAGATTCTTTGGACTTGTTCTTATGGGGATCGCTCCACTTTTGGGTAATATCGCTATTTTCCTCTCTTTGACTTGGTTCTTAATTTACATTGAGGACAATGTCAAGTTTTAAGTTAGGGGGTATGGGATATTCTATCCATTTCTTATTTTAGTCCATGTTTTTGCTCACATGTTAGTTACTTAGTATGCTTTTCTTAGAAAAATTAAAAATTTCAAAAAGATTTTCTTTCTTTTTTCTCCTTTTTGGGCATTTTGCCTTTGTTTCCGATGATAAATTTCAATAATTTCCCGATCCAATTGACAACCCAATGATGCATGTTCTCGATTTTAGAAGTTATTAGACTTTAGTCTCGATTATTGATATTGTGAATAACTTCATGAATTAAAATTTAATCCCATGAGCACATTCACTTTTATGGTTATATTGATTTGGTTTAAGATTTTTATAACTCGGTAATCTTTTGTTGCAATGTATATACTTACACCGAGTAAGCTTTGTACCTTTCGTCGTTTGTGAGTGTATACACTATTCATTTCTCTTTGAAAACGTTGAATTCGTCGGTAATCTCACTATTCTTTCATTTGACCGTTCATTAATTGAGTTCATACTTGAAATGTGTTACTTGAGCATGATTTTCATATATTGTTTTGATTCGAGAATTGCGTAAACTTTGTGAAATGATCATAGGCCATCTTTGTTATATCACCCATATTAACCTTGACCTCACCCTTATATGTTTACCCTCGTTAACCCTTTTGAGCCTAAATATAGCCTTTCATTTCATACCCCATTCCCATAACCAACTCTACATTGGAGTTATAAACCATACATACACTTTCCATACCTTTGTTTGGAATGTTACTTGGGATTGAATGATGTTGTTATGATGTCGGTTGCAATTTAGGCATTTGAGAGTTTGAAAAGTAAAGAAAGTAGTGAAAAAGTGAAGAAAAAGAGAAAGCAAAAAGCAAAAGAAAACAAAAGAGAAAATGAGAAAAAGAAGAAAAGAAAAAGAAAGAGAAGTTTGTATTGTTGTATATAGTTCAATAAGCTTTGATTGCTCTCCCCGATGATATATCTAATGCCTTTTTGGAACTTGTTTTTCCAATTTTGTTATTGCCTGCATTTTCCCATTATCCCGAGTTTTCATCCCGAACACTTTGAATCCATACATACATTCCTTTCATTTCATACCCTATCCATACCTACATTGCAACCCTAGTAAAGTCCTATGTGATCTTTGGTTGATGTAATTTAAAAGTCATAATAGTTGTGATAATCTGTGAAAATGCATTTCGCCTCCTTTAATGAGCGGTATCCTTTCATTGAGATTACATTTTTCATTTTACCCTGTTTCGAGTGAATTCGCTTGATGAGTGTAATGCCCGTGAGGATTGAATATATGCTTGCTTTAATGCTTATCCGGTTTATATAAGTTTTTCGCCAAATCACACTTTGCATGTGCTCACTCCCCTCTCACATTTTAAGGTTTCAATTCTATGAGGTGCATTCTATAATGTTAATGATTTGGACTTTTGTGTGAATTCATTCACTTTGCTAATAATGCGTATGAAATCCTTTTCGCTATTGTTGGGCTTGTTGCATGTTGGGTTGGGCATATTTTGAGGAAACCATGTGATGTTTGTGGGTACCATCTCTGAAAACCCTCACGAGACGACACTCGTCCACTAGGGTGACCTAGGGGTTTAACGGCTTATTGCATATGCTAAATGCAATTGAATCGCCCGTAAAAGTGGCCTTATCTTTTATTGCTTTTTATACCATAATTTTGTACTATCTCCTGCTTTTGGTTTGCTTGTTCTTCTTGTTGCATCCTATTTCATTGCTAGGGACTAGCAATGTGTAAGTTAGGGGGTGTGATAATACGCATATACTGCGTATTTCATCCTCCGAATGGACGCATTTTAGCCCCCTCGAGTATCTTATTCCCTATATTTATGCTCGTTAACCAGACAACCTCGTATTTCTATGTTAACATGTTTTGCAGGGATTAATTGAGCTTTTATAGGTAATTGGATGCTAAGTGTGAACTTCGGACGCGTTCCGCTCGATTCCCGTACACAATCGCACGTTCAAGGGCATTTTAGTCATTTTACAGATTGGGCACCCGGCCCAACATCTTCATGGAAGTTTTAGCCCTCCTCTCAAGCTTCGCGTGGCCGCAAACGGTGCGCGATTCCGATTCAGAACGAAGAAGTTACGGCGATTTTAGCGGAGAAGAAATGCAAGCCAAAACAGGGGAAAATGCAGTCTGCCCCTGCTTGATCGATCGATCGACCAAAATGGTAGATCGATCGACCCTTCCCATTTTTTCCCCGTCTTATATGATCGATCGATCGACCAAAATGGTAGATCGATCGACCCCCTGTTTTTCAGCAGATATTTTGCTTTTCTTTTCTCTTTTCTTTTCTAATTTAATTCCCACTTGGTATATAAGCCAATGTTGATGTAATAAACATGGGTGAATGTTTTTAGATAGTTTTAGAAGATAGAATAGTTAGGGTTTGGGTGATTTGCTTAGTTCTTCTTCATTTCTTCTTGGATTGACACACTTTTGGGCTTGAATGTTGACTATTCATCATCCTCTCCATTAATATAGTTTGTATTTCTTCATTCCTTGCTTTCTAGTTAATTTACAAGCTTTCTAATTTAGGTTTACATGCTTTATTTACATGCTTTGATTACTTGCTTTGTAGTGTAATTTTACCGCGTTTATTTACCGCTTTCCATTTATCGCGTTTTTAACATGCTTTCTAGGTAACTTAAATTAGGTTGTGTTTGAATTGAACTCATTCGAGTTGACGCGTTGCTTTGATTTGGTGATGGAGTTTACGGGTCTATTTCGGGTGCGTTGTCCTAGTTATTACGCCTAGGAGATTTGACGGGGCATATCATGTATGTCCCGTGCTTACGACCTTTCGTGCGTAATTTCCGGGATATTTGTTGACGCCAAAATCTTATTAGGCTTTTATGATGATTTAGGGCGTAACAACCCTTGATTTAAATAACTGTCAAAACGAGACGCACTTGTAATAACTCGTCGACCCATGTAACCATTTTATACAAATTAACTCGGGTGAGGGATATTCGATGCAACCTATAGTTTTACTCGCTTTCATAATCTAGTTTCAATACCATTGCCTAGAATAATCTTTTCCTTTATGCATCTTTTCTTTTAGTTTGTAATCATCTTTTACACTTTTATTTCGGAGTATTAAATCACTTAAATTCTAACATCTCGTCTCTGTGGATTTTCGATACCCGACTTACCGCTGTGCTTGCCTCGCAAGTGTAGTAGTAACTTATATTTTTGTATTGAGTTGGCGAAACGAAAACAACGATTAGCGTCTTTACACGCGCTACTTTCCGCACTCAATCAATACTCTGCTATCCAATCACCGTATCTCTCGTACTAAGCGAAATACAAGTTCGGAATCACTCTCGAACTGTATTAACACATACACAAACAATATTGAGGCGAAGCATAGATTTCAAGTCTCTAAGAGGATAGTACATGCCCCACGTCTCTTAGGACCGTCTGAACTATCGATTCGATAGCCTGTACCAAGGATTTCTATCTTCTAGGGTATGAGTCAATATCTCCCATAAAGGTCCCATCGAGATAAGACTGTCCCAGCGCGATAACGTCAGGGATAACAAGTAGCGCGGGCACGATTTTCACACATAGATAGTATATGCATTAACATAGTCATATAACTATACTAATATTACCATATCAAATTAAGTACATCTCAAATTCCATAATTACGACATTTGTCCTTATTTCTCATTATTTAGTTCTCACGTATAACCATTCATTTCTTACTTAAATTTGAGGGATCATACCAACTTATTACGTAACACTCATGGACTTTATCCTCCTAAGCGTAGAATTTAGTAAGTACTCATCTAATTTCCAATTTAACTATCTTACGCGTATCTCCCCTTAATACACAATTTCATCATCCCTTATATGTAAATATCGCAAAATACAACTCTCGTCTTACATTAAAGGTCCCATAATTATTTATAAGTCCTACTGGTCTTCTTCATCCCCCAAAATATTTTAATAAGGGTGTCCAAGGATTATTTCTCATTAAATTGAATTCAACTAATTTAAAAAAAGGGGAAAATATAAATCTGCCAGCAGGGGTCAATCGATCGAGGGTAGGGACTCAATCGATCGAAGCTCTTGGCTCGATCGATCGATCAAGCAGGTATGGCAATTTTCGCAGGAAACCTGTTATGGTTTCTATCACACAACCTCATCCAAATCCATAATTTTCACTCCCAAACTTCCTCAAATTCATACTATAATCATTATACACCCATATTATTCAACTTCTACGTACATCATGTAATTTTACGTTAATAACCATGGATTTTTAGGCAAAACTTCATAAAAATCTCAAGAACCCTAGAATTTCTTTAACATGGTTCTAATCAATATTTTCCAGAATTTTCTTCTTCTAAAAAATCATAAATTCATGGTTTAATCCTCTACGCGTGAAGGGGTTTCCAGATTATCATTCAAATAATAACTAAATGTGATTTCCTATCTTTAAACTTGGGTTTTCTTGAATGAAACTCATCCTAATCATCCCTAGACTAACATGAGTGATGCATTAATGAAAATAAGCAAGATAAACACTGCCCTAGAATTTTCGGTGTTCTGATTTATGGATGATTTTGGTGTGGTTGCGTTCCCCGTCGCGCGATCTACGCGTTGGTGGTGGTGGTGGTGCAATCGGGTGACTTTTTGGCCTTGGATTTCTTGACATCTTCCTCCTTCCCTCTCCTATGGCCGTTCTAAAGTTTTGAGTTGTTTTAACCCTAGAAGGTAACCTTAGACATCTGATATAACCCTTGAAATTTAGTGGGTTTAATTACCCAAAAATGTAAAATGTCCAAAATGCCCTCCCGGGGTACTAATTAAGCCTAAAAATGCCCCGAGACCCAAACTAAACTCCCGTGTACACTTTTCTGACTATCTCGACCCTTCTGATCACTTTGGCGCACTTAAAACAACCATACGAGCAACTTATAATTTATTCACTTTTATTCATCAATATTTAGTTCCGACGCGACAAGGGCGCGTCCCGACTCAAATTTCCAAAATTGTCATTTTATTCACTCGTGACATTTAATATAACCAATATTATATATTACTTTGCTCATTTGTAATATCAACAAATTTCCCATAATTACTAACTCTCATCACGTTAATAATTATACAATAATTAATTTCCGGATTTATATTAAATAATTAATTCACATTAAATTTAATAAATCCCCAAATTAATATAGCATAAAAAATACGGGGTATTACATACTTCCCCCCTAATAAAGGAATTTCATCCCGAAATTCAAAATATAAGGCATACCTGGTAAGAATAAATCTGGGTATCTCTCGCGCATATCTGCCTCGCGCTCTCAAGTGGATTCCTCCACAATATGATCCTCCCATTGGACCCGCACAAGTGGAACTACCTTCGACCTTAATCTCCTCTCGCTATGGTCTAGGATAGCCACCGGTCTCTCCTCGTAAGATCTGTCAGGCTATAAGTCTATCTCATCTATCGCGATGTAAGTATGGGCCATATCATCCCGAAGGTATCGTCTCAACGACGAGATGTGGAATACATCGTGAATGCGATGTAAATGCTCTAGCAGTCCCAACCTGTATGCTACCGGCCCAAATCCTCTCGATAATGGGAAATGGTCCCACGTAGCTCGGGGCCAATTTCCCTTTCTTCCCGAACCTCATCACTCCTTTCATAGGAGAACTCGAATGCGACTCTGGATCATTTCAATCCTCGCGGAGGTTTCCTAAATTACCTCTGGTCCTAGCAACTTGTTATTCCCCACCTCGAGCCAACAAGTTGGGGAAACGACAAGGCCTGCCATACAAAGCCTCGAATGGATCCATGACAATCGTGATCCGATAAGAGTTATTATAAGAGAACTCTACCAGTGGAAGATGTGGCTCCCAACTTCCTCCAAAATCAAGAACACACATGCGTAGCATATCCTCTAACATCTGATTAGTACGCTCTGTTTGTTCATCTGTCTGTGGGTGATAAGCTGAACTCAGTCTCAACTCAGTACCCATAGCCTCCTGAAAGCCTTCCCAAAACGCGATACGAAAATCTTGTCTCTATCTGACACAATATTCAGGGGCACCCCATGTAATTTAACAATCTCAGCAATGAACAACTGAGCATACTGACCCGTGGTATGGTCTGTTCGCACCGGCAAAAAATGAGCCACCTTGTCAAACGGTCTACAATCACCCAGATAGAGTCGTGGCCCCGCTGTGATGTAGGCAACCCTGTAATAGAATCCATGGAAATACTCTCCCACTTCCACGCGGGTACTTCCAATGGCTGAGGCAACCCCGACGGCTTCTGATGGTCCACCTTTACCAGCTGGCAGGTAGAACACTTGGACTCGAACTAGGCGATCTCCCTCTTCATCCCACTCCACCAGTATTGCCGCCTCATATCCTGGTACATCTTATCTCCTCTAGGATGTACCTAAAATCGGGACCCGTTAGACTGGGTCATCATGGCATGGCGTAATTCTGATCCTTCTAGAACCACTAATCTCCCATTAAACCTCAAACCCCCCATCAGAACTAACAGAATAGGACTCAACACCCTCAGCTAAGAGTCGTACAATCTGCTCCTGGCAAAACGGGTCTGCGGTCTGTGCCTGTATCACCCTCATAACAATCTCGGGTGTCACGGTCATAACAAATATGAAGGAACGGGCTACTGCATCCTAGTGGACTAACTCCTTCCACTTTGCTTTCCAGACGTCCGCTACCTCGTCTACCCGTCTACGGCTTAACGCATCAACAACTACGTTGGCCTTCCCCGGATGGTACTGTATGTCGAACTGATAGTCCTTCACAAACTCTAACCATCTGCGCTGACGCATATTCAGCTCTCGCTGAGTGAACAGGTACTGCAGTGACTTGTGGTCTGTGAACAAGCGGAATTTATCCCCTAACAAATAGTGCCTCCATATCCTCAATGCAAAAACGACCTCAGCTAACTCCAGGTCGAGCGTGGGGTAATTCTTCTCATGCGGCTTAAGCCTGCGGGAGGCAAAATCTATAGACTTTTCGTCTTACTGAAGTACTCCCCCAAGTCCTCATAAAGAGGCATCGGTGTAAACCAGGTACTCCACACCCGGCTTCGGTAAAGCAAGGACTGGTGCTGAAGTAAGCTTGTCTTTCAGCTCATCGAAAGCCAATTGATAAGCATCATCCCAAACATATGGTACCTCTTTGCGAGTCAGGTTCGTCAATGGACACGCTATTTTGGAGAATCCCAGAATGAATCTCCTGTAGTATCCGGCTAACCCCAAGAAACTACGCACTTCCATAGGTGTCATGGGCTATCCCCACTCCCTCACCGCTGACACTTTACTCGGGTCAACTGCTATCCCCTGCTCAGAAACAAAATGCCCCAAGAACTGTACTTCTCGCAACCAGAATCTGCACTTCTCGTACTTAGCATACAACTGATGCTCTCGTAGAGTCTGAAGAACCTATCTCAAGTGCTCGGCATGCTCCTCCTCGGAGTGTGAATATATCAAAATGTCATCTATGAAGATGATGACAAACTGATCCAAGAACTCTCTGGACACTCGGTTCATTAAGTCCATGAACACGGCTGGAGCATTTGTGAGGCCAAATGGCATCACCCTGAACTCATATGACCCATATCTCGTCAAGAAAGCAGTCTTTGAAACATCCTTCTCCTAAATACGTAACTGATGGTACCCCGACCTCAGATCTATCTTTGAAAAGAAAGTTGCTCCCCTCAACTGGTCGAACAAATCATCGATTCGAGGCAACGGATACTTATTCCGTATCGTGACCTTGTTCTACTCCCGGTAGTCCACACATAGCCTCAGTGAACCATCTCTCTTTTTCACAAACAGAACTGGAGCGCCCCAAGGTGAGGTACTCCTGCGAATGAAGCCCTGACCTAGCAGCTGCTCTATATGATCTCGTAACTCTCGCATCTCTGCCGGAGCCATACGGTATGGATCGCGTGCTATCGGTCTAGTATTCGATAATAAATCTATGACAAAGTCTATCTCTCGACTAGGGGGTAGGCCTGGTATCTCCTGAAATACATCAGAATACTCACAAACAACTGGAATCGAGTCTAAGGGAATCACAACCTCCTTAGAGGTATCCTCCTCTATATAATATAAATGAGCAGTCGAGCCTCCCTCTGGGCGAGGCATCTCCACTACAAACATCTCTTGCCTCGGAATGGCAAAGACAATACCGAAACAATCAATCATGACTCTGTAAGCTGCGAGCCAATGCATACCGATAATAACGTCATGCTCATGCATATCTAAGAATAACATGTATGCAGGTAACACCAAGCTACCAATCTCTACCCCCACACCCCGACATATAAAGAAAATAAACGAACCATTCTCCAGTGGTGAGTCTACACACGTCACCGTGCTCTCTGCTGTGGCTAGCAACCCTAAGGCCTTCGCAAAATGCGTGGTTGTAAAACAGTGCGTCACCCCAGTATCAAATAAAACCCGACCCATAGTACCATGGATAGGAAACATACCCTCAGTCGGGGGTGGTGCCAGTGGAGCTGCTGCCTGGTGGACGTTATAGACATGTCCATAATGTAACTGCCCCTGCTGCACAGGAACTGCTGGAATGGCTGGTAGGGCTGGTACTTGAGCTGGGGCTGGGAGGGCGGCTGGAAAAAGTGGCCTCTATGGCTCGTTACAGGCACCCTGCTGCTGTGGGGCCCTCTCACCCTCTGGGCAATCCTGGCACTTATGGCCATGCTTGTCGCACACAACATCGACCTCTGAAGTTACTCCCCCTCTGACCCTACTGCTGTCGGTGCTGGCCTTGCTGACTTAGGACTTTATTCCTCTCTGGGCAATTCTGACAACTATGGTATTTCCTGCCACATCGGAAACACTTCTCTCGAAACTACTTCACTTCACCACGTTGTTGACTAGCCTCACTTTTTCCCCGGTCTTGCTGGCCTTGAGGGGAAATTTACGGAAAAACTATGTCAGGGTGAGGACAATCCCTCCACTTGTGACCCGGCTGTACACATTTATAGCAGAGTTCCGAAATTCTTCGCTGGGCGGATTGTAGTTTATCCCCAGTCTGATTCGGACAAGATTGACGTTTGTGACCGTCCATTCCACAACTGAAACACCTCTTTGTGATTTCATTCTGAATCTGACTTCGTTAACCCTGACACTTTTGACCCTTTTCATAAATTTTGTTACTTCTGGAACTGACTCTGTCTTGGGTGGTTTGTTGTCTCAATTTCGGTGTCTTCGCACAATTGTCAGCTTTAGTCACATGCATTTGGTTAACCTCTCTAGATCTTTTGCCTCCTCTAAGTTGTATGCTGCGTTCTTGGTACTGTAAAACTACAGTGGTAATTGTTTGTGCCACAATGCCCACAAATTCGGAGATTGGTACCCTTTTCGGAGACACCCGAGGCATGATTTATCCTTGCTCATTAACTTCCCCAATGGTATTAGCTTGTTCTTCCTGACAGGCCATCTGAAAGTTTTAAAATTACATCAGAATAAGTTTAACATCCGTATCGACAAGTCGCAGAAGCACGAATTTCCAACGCATAAAGACGATTACAACATTCCTAATGTTAGGGCTCTATAGCAAAAAAATGTTAAGCTGAAAGCGAAATAAGTCGTACAGATCCTAAGGACACTAGAACCTGATGCTCTGATACCACCTGTGACACCCCGCCTAATTAAATACCGGGCGATCACTCCTTTATTAAATTAAAATCAAGGTGAACAGTTGGTTCATTCTTAGCATCACTGTCGTAAAAATAACTTTTCCAAATTAAACACCATAATTAATTAAGCTAAGTGTCAAAACTAGTTTTAGACATTACTATCCAAATTTTATTTTATAAACCAAGATTTAAATCTTTACAACAATTCAACATTAAAGAATCACACCACAATAATCTTGGAACATATAATCCAAATAACTTAAACCTTTAACAACTAAATCCCAACATTAAAAACTTAAAGTAAAACATCCAGACAGTAATAAAACCCAAAGTGACAATACTAGATATAACTGAATCACAATGTCCAAATAAACAACTGAATAATGGAAAGGGAAACACATGCCCCACTAAATGAATATGCTAGGAGTTGAGTCAAATAAATGAAGTCGTCTAAGCAAGAGGCCTGTAACTCCCACCTAAGCTGCAGCGCGTTCCTTCCAAAGGATCCTATGCAAGACGCCCTTGTGGCTGGGCACCTGTAATATATATACATATATATATGCAAGAGAGAAAGAGAAATAGAAACGGGTCAGAACCCGATAGTGTAAATGATTTAAAATTTGTTTAGCAAGTATTTAAAATGTTTACAGGCCAATGCAACAACATATTAGTGCAACACTCTCTTGATAAATTCTCACCTCTCTTCTAATATGCACGCCTATCGCACTAACCTTCCCAACGGATTTTCTTATCTTTTATCACACTAAACTTCCCAATGGTTTAACTTATCTTAGATTACTCATAAGATTTAAAACTGAACAATATAGTTGTTTAAAAGGAAGATTTCATTTGGTAACAAAGCTCTCATTTTAACTTTATTTATTAATAAAGTTTCCCAGTGTCATATTATACTTTTTTTTTTCAAAACAAGTATTTCCAATTTGAGTCATCATACATGTCTTACTTACCATATCACAGTAGGCAGTTCCAAATTTCAGAATTTCATAAATATATTAAATACTCGTATAATATATATATTCTAACAGCACCCCACATAAAAATTATGGTCCGTGCATGCTCTGCTATCCAATCCCCGTATCTCTCGTACTAAGGGAAATACAAGTTCGGAATCACTCTCGAACTGTATTAACACATACACAAACAATATTGAGGCGAAGCATAGATTCCAAGTCTTTAAGAGGATAGTACATACCCCACGTCTCTTAGGACCGTCTGAACTATCGATTCGATAGCCTGTACCAAGGATTTCTATCTTCTAGGGTACGAGTCAATATCCCCCATAAAGGTCCCATCGAGATAAGATTGTCCTAGCGCAATAATCTCAGGGATAGCAAGTAGCGCGGGCACGATTTTCACACATAGATAGTAGATGCATAAGCATAGTCATATAACTATACTAATATTACCATATCAAATTAGGTACATCTCAAATCCCATAATTATGACATTTGTCCTTATTTCTCATTATTTAGTTCTCATGTATAACCGTTCATTTCTTACTTAAATTTGAGGGATCATACCAACTTATTACGTAACACTCATGGACTTTATCCTCCTAAGCGTAGAATTCAGTAGGTACTCATCTAATTTACAACGTAACTATCTTACGCGTCTCTCCCCTTAATACACAATTTCATCGTCCCTTATATGTAAATATCCCAAAATATAACTCTCGTCTTACATTAAAGGTCCCATAATTATTTATAAGTCCTACTGGTCTTCTTTATCTCCCAAAATATTTTAATAAGGGTGTCCAAGGATTATTTCTCATTAAATTGAATTCAACTAATTTAAAAAAAGGTGAAAATATAAATCTGCCCGCAGGGGTCGATCGATCGAGGGTAGGGACTCGATCGATCGAACCTTCGATCGATCGAAGCTCTTGGCACGATCGATCGATCAAGCAGGTATGGCAATTTCTGCAGGAAACCAGTTACGGGTTCAAACCCACAACCTCATACAAATCCATAATTTTCACACCCAAACTTCCTCAAATTCGTACTATAATCAGTATACACCCATATTATTCATCTTCTACGTACATCATGTAATTTTACGTCAATAACCATGGATTTTTAGGCAAAACTTCATAAAAATCTCAAGAACCCTAGAATTTCTTTAACATGGTTCTAATCAATCTTTTCCAGAATTTTCTTCTTCTAAAACATCACAAATTCGTGGTTTAATCCTCTACATGTGAAGGGGTTTCCAGATTATCATTCAAATCATAACTACATGCGATTTCCTATCTTTAAACTTGGGTTTTCTTCCATGCAACTCATCCTAATCATCCCTAGACTAATATGAGTGACGCATTAACGAAAATAAGCAAGATAAACACTTTCCTGGGATTTTCGGCATTTTGTTTTGCGGATGATTTTGGTGAGGTTGCGTTCCCCGTCGTGCGATCTACGCGTTGGTGGTGGTGGTGGTGCAATCGGGTGACTTTTTTGCCTTGGATTGCTTGACAGCTTCCTCCTTCCCTCTCCTATGGCCGTTCTAAAGTTTTGAGTTGTTTTAATCCTAGAAGGTAACCTTAGACATCGGATATAATCCTTGAAATTTCGTGGTTTTAATTACCCAAAAATGTAAAATGTCCAAAATGCCCTCCCGGGGTACTAATTAATCCTAAAAACGCCCCGAGACCCAAACTAAACCCCCGGGTACACTTTTCTGACTATCTCGACCCTTACGGACACTTTGGCGCACTCAAAATGACCATACAAGCGACTTATAATTTATTCACTTTTATTCATCAATATTTAGTCCCGACGCGACACGGGCGCGTCCCGACTCAAATTTCCAAAATTGTCATTTTTTTCACTCGTGACATTTAATATAACCAATACTATATATTACTTTTCTCATTAGTAATATTCAACAAATTTCCCATAATTACTAACTCTCATCACGTTAATAATTATAACATAATTAATTTCTGAACTTATATTAAATAATTAATTCACATTAAATTTAATAAATCCCCAAATTAATATAGCATAAAAAATACAGGGTATTACTGTAAAAAAATTAAATAAACCGGATACTAAATATTAAATCATGCATATATTCAATCCTCATGGGCATTACACTCATCAAATGAAAATCACTCGAAATGGGGAGGTAACACACGCAACATCCGAGCGTAAAGAGTAAATGTAAATGGAAACTAGGCCACACACATGTCACAAATGAAGAACGCTATATATAAACTGAAAAATTGTAATCTCAATGAAAGGATATCGCACAGTAAAAGAGGCAAAATGCATTTTCACAGATTATCAAAACTATTTCAACTTTTAAATTACATCTACTTAAGATCACATAGGACTTTAATAGGGTTTTAATGTAGGTTTGGCTAGGGTATGAAATGAAGGAATGTATATATGGATTCAAAGTGTTCAGGATGAAAACTCGGGATAATGGGATAATGCGGGCAATAACAAAATTGGAAAACAAGTTCCAAAACGGCATTAGATATATCATCGAGGAGAGTAATCAAAGCTTATTGAACTATATACAACATTTACAACTTTCTCTTTCTTTTTCTTTTCTTCTTTTTCTCATTTTTCTCTTTTGTTTTCTTTTGCTTTTTTCTTTCTCTTTTTCATCACTTTTTTCACTTCTCTTTTCTTTACTTTTCATACTCTCATATGCCTAAATTGCAACAGACATCATAAAAACATCATTCAATCCTAAGTAACATTCCAAACAAAGGTATGGAAAGTGTATGTATGGTATAAAACTCCAATTTGGAGTTGGTTATGGGAATGGGTTATGAAATGAAGGGCTATATTTAGGCTCAAAGGGGTTAATGGGGGTAAACATCTAAGGGTGAGGTCAAGGTCAATATGGGTGATATAACAAAGATGGCCTATGATCATTTCACAAAGTTTACGCAATTCTCGAATCAAAATAATATATGAAAATCATGATCAAGTAACACATTTCAAGTATGAACTCAATTAATGAACGATCAAATGAAAGAATAGTGAGATTACCAACGAATTCAACGTTTTGAATGAGAAAAGAATATTGTATACACTCACAAATGGCGAAAGGTACAAAGCTTACTCGGTTTAAGTATATACAATGCAACAAAAGATTACCGAGTTATAAAAATATTAAAAAAAATCAATATAGCAAGAAAAGTGCATGTGCTCATGGGATTAAAGTTTAATTCATGAAGTTATTCATAATATCAATAATCGAGACTAAAGACTAATAACTTCTAAAATCGAGAACATGCATCATTGGGTTGTCTATTGGATCGAGCAATTATTGAAATTTATCATCGAAAACAAAGGCAAAATGCCCAAAAAAAGAGAAAAAAGAAAGAAAATCTTTTTGAAATTTTTAATTTTTCTAAGAAAAGCATACTAAGTAACTAACATGTGAGCAAAAACATGGACTAAATAAAGAAATGGATAGAATATCCCACACCCCCTAACTTAAAACTTGACATTGTCCTCAATGTGAATTAAAAACCAAGTTAAAGAGAGGAAAAGAGCGATATTACCAAAAATAGAGCGATCTCTGGAAATTGTGAGTCCGATGATTCTACAAAACAAGTTAGTTACAAGCATAGCGAAAACAAATGACAAAAAGTTAACTAATTACATTAGACTAAAATAAAAAGAAAGAAAGAAAGAAAAAGATAACTATGTACAACCTACCATTTAGACTCCTAACTAACTATACACTAGAAGTCTAAACTTTTGAGGGACCACCCAAACAACATTTTGGCTTTGGAAGATCAATGGTGGACCTTCCCTCTCATGCATGCCTCCCGAAAAATAGGAATTCCATTCAAATGACGGAAGGCATATGGGTGGTGAAAAAGGTGAACCATCCCCAATTAAAAATTTGGGAGGGAGGATGGGGGATTTCGATAGGACAGGTGACGAATACATAAGGGGACCAAAAAAAAACTGAATTTCCTCCCAAAGATTTAGCAAGTGGAATGGGAGGTGGCGCACATGAGGGCAAAGATGCCTTCATGGAAAGCAAATCGAGCAAGTACTCCTCGTCAGTGAAAGGGTTGAACGTTTTAAAGTTCGGTACCGATTCATCGGGTACTTGTGACAGCGTGATAATGGAGAATGAAAATGGGGAGGAAAGAAATTCAAACTCAAGAGATGAGTTATCATCACTCAAAGTTGGAATTTCAAAGGAGATAGGATCATTTTCAATGAAACTTTCTTCTTTGGGATTCAAAGAAGAAATAATCTCATTGCAAATAGATACTACATCCATTTCATCCTCGCTTTCATTCTCAATTATAAGATGGGCCAAGTCAATAATGGTTTGTTCCAAAGTAGGCATAAAATCCTCATTTGGTTCAAAACATTCCTCGACTTCAAAAGTCTCAGAAGAGAAATCATCGTCGGATTCGAATAATAAATCCAAGTCTTGCTCCCAAAAACGATGTTCTTCTCGATAACGTTCTTCATACCTCTCGTTCTCAAGCATAAGCAAACCCTCACCGAAAGTCATAGGCCGAGGTGCGGATGCTTGAAAGTGAGGAGTTTGAAAATCATTAGCGGCACAAAAGTTAAACTCATTATTATAAGAGTTTTGAAAACTATTGCAATTCGTTTCAAAACTCCTATTATAAGGAGGTAAAGGCCCAAAATCATTATCATCATCCTCAAAATATACGCACTCCAAAGCTTGATTTTTGT
Source organism: Sambucus nigra (assembly GCA_949130495.1). Lineage (NCBI taxonomy): Eukaryota > Viridiplantae > Streptophyta > Magnoliopsida > Dipsacales > Adoxaceae > Sambucus > Sambucus nigra. The sequence goes on from OX422208.1 coordinate 195,177,210, forward strand.
AATACTCGCCCAAAGTCATTTTAGATGTTACAATTTTTTGGGACTCTAAGTATTGACCAAAAGTCATAGGTTTGCGAGGATTTTGAGAATTATCATAATGATTACCGAAAGGATTGGAATAAGACATGCTTACCCCAACAAAGGCTCGAGATGACAAATTCCACAAAGCAATGTGCAACGGGAAAATTCAAGCGTTTATAGGCGCTCAAGTGTAGAAGTCCTGCAAAAAAGTTTAAAAGAAAGAATACTACGAACTAATAAGACAATTACAATCTATAATAAAAGACTCCCCGGCAACGATGCCATTTTGATTTAGGGTGAAAAGTAGCGCATGTAAAGACGTTAATTATTATTTTAGTTTCACCGCCTTAATACAAACAAACCTAAATTACGACTACACTTGCGATACAAGTATAGCGGTAAGTCGGGTATCGAATCCACAAAGAATGTTCGAGAGTTCGTAACAGATTATTAATTCAGGAATAAAAGTGAAAAAGGGTGATGTGTGAATGTAAATAAAAGAAAAGAGAAGTTACGTTAAGTCTAAATAAAGTAAAGCGAGGATAGGGATAACATCCAACCATACGGATCAAAACACTTATTAATTAGAATTCCGGCTCGAGAGAAATTTAATCAAGCATTATCAATTAATCATAAACTTCACACAATAAGGAATTTAAACCAAAGTTGCGAGAATAAACAATTAACAGAAAATTTGTCGCACGCGGATTAAATTCGGATTATCTCTTTAAACACTAATGTTGCATGAAAAAGAAAGTTAAACGCATTCGAATTTAATTCGCGCGGGTTGAATTAAACGCAAGTTTCCACAAAACCTAACTTTCAGATCTCGGGGCCCGAAAATAGCGGAACGACATCCCGACCCTATTTATCTAGGGGAAATACATGAATTAAAGTAATTATATTAATTAAACTAGGAAAGCAAGAAATAAAGAAATTAAACTAACTACAAAGCATGGAATCTAATTTACAAAGCAAGGAAAAATGAAGAACAAAACTATATTAAGGGAGATGATTATGAATAGTCCAATCTTACAAAACCACATGGATGTCACCCCAAGAAGAGAAGAAGATGAGCTCTCCAAACCAAACCCTAACCTAAAATGTATTCTAAAACTAAGTATATCTGATATTATAAAAAATGGGGTTATATAGTAAGTTGGAATAAAAGAAAAGAAGAAAGAAAAGAAAAGGAAAATATCTACATAAAACAGGGCATCGATCGATCGACCCCTTTGGTCGATCGATCGATCAAGAAAAAAATATCCCATGTCGACAAGGATCGATCGATCGATCAAGCAGGGCGGATTCTAGGTAGCACACTACATTCTTTTCTTCTCCCCTCTTTTGGTTTCAATGCTTTTCTCTTCTGACAAAAGTGCCGTAACTTCTTCGTTAGGAATCTGAATCGCGCACCATTCATAGACACGCGAAGCTAGAAATGAGGGCTACAACTTTCGTGAGATATCGGGCTAGGTGCCCAAACTGTGAATTGACCGAATTATTCTTGAACGTGCGATTGCATACAAAACTTGAGCGGAATGCGTCCGAACTCCATACTTAGTACCTAAATACATACAAAAACCCAATTATACCTCATATAGCATGTTAACAATATAAACCGAGTTTTTTCGTTAACGGGCTTAAATATAGAGATTAAGGCACCCGAGGGGGCTAAAATGCGTAGGTTCGACGGATGAAATACGCAATATTTGCGTATTATCATAAACCTAGTATATGGAATGTTCATATTTGGGTTTTCCCTACACATGTGCTGAGGAAGGAGTTTGAGAAGTTAGAAGCAAGGACATTATTGTTTCTCTTTATAGGTTATCCGAAAGGAGCCAATGGTGTTTTACTTTATAATCCTAAGGACTAGAGGGTGATTATTAGCTCAAATGCTCGGTAATTATAGGAATATTATTGATAAATCACAAGCCCAATAAATAAGATTATCTTATTAGAGCTAAGAGGAAAATATCAAGAAAATTCCTCGGGACCACTCTTACAGGATGAAATACAACCTGATATCGACAATACACTACTTAATTATAGTGGGAGCATTGTCGATGATTAGGATTCACATGTCACTTATATTGGACCATGAGTGGAGGCACGATGTAGTGGGAAGGTCAAGTGTCATCCTGATAGGTTAGAGCATTTGGGAGAGAACTTCAGTGAAGTCGTAAGGAAACATGAACTAGATCCCATTAACTACGATGAGTCACTCCAAGATAAGGATGTCGAGTCTTAGCTAAAGACTATAAATATCGGGATGGATTTAAAGTATTCAAATCAAGTATGGGAATTTATAGACTCGTTAGATGGAATTAAACCCATCAGATGAAAATGGATCTATGCGAGAAAGATAGGGGTATACAGGAAGGTGGAAACCTTCGGGGATCAACTTATTGCGAAAAGGTTCACTCAAAAAGATGGGATCGATTATGAGGAGATCCTTTTATCGGTAGCCATGATAAATTCTATCCGTATTATTTTATCCATTTCTATACATCTCGATTATGAGATCTAGCAAATTGATGATAAGATCGCGTTCTTAAATGATAATCTTGACGAGTCCAACTATAAGGTCCAACCCATGAGATTCATAGCAAAGGGCCAAAATAGAAAGGAGTGCAAGCTTAAGAGATCCAATTATGGACTTAAGAAAGCATCAAGGTCTTGGAATATCCAATGTGATTAGTCAATCTAATCTTTTAGTTTTAATTAATGTATGGATAAGACTCGTGTGTATAAGAAGAATGACGGAATTGTGGTAGTATTTTTAGTATTTTACGTAGATGATATTCTCCTTATCATGAATAATATGGGTGTATTGTCTAGCGTAAGAGTGTGGTTTCCTAGTCAGTTCAATATAAAGGACTTAGGAGAAGCTAGACACATCCTAAGGATTAGGGTATTACATGATCGGAAGAATATGATGTTGGGCTTGTACCAAGCTACTTATATCAACACAGTTGTCATAAGGTTTAACATGAAGGACTCCAATAAAGATTTTCTCCCTTTTAATTATAGATTTCCTTTATCTAAGGATCATTGTCCTAAGACACCTGATGAGATAGATAGGATGAAGAATATACCTTATGCTTTGACGGTGGGCATTCATGTATGCTATGGTCTGTATTAGACCAGGTATTTTCTATGTTGTTGGCATGGTCGACATATTCCTGTCTAATCTAGGTGAGGATCGCTGGATTGTTATGAAGCACATTCTCAAGTATCTGAAGAGAAGTGAATATTATGCACTGATTTACTCAGCGAATAGTGTAGTACCCATTGGGTACATGGACTTGGATTTTAAGTTGGATAGGGATTATAGGAAATTGACTCCGGGATGTGTGTTTACCCTAGGAGTGGAGCCATAAGTGATAGTATTTTATAGCAATCATGTATTCCTGACTAGACCATGGATTCCGAGTATATTGATACTTTAGAGGAAGTAAATAGGTTGTTTGACTTCAAAACTTCCTAAGTTATTTGGATGTGGTTCCTTCAGTATAATCAACAATTACACTTTATGTGATAATGACTGTGCAATTGTGAATTTGAAAGAATCAAGGACTCATCAGAGTGCGAATCACATTGAGCATAAGTATCAACTGATTTGGACGATCATACAGAGGGGAGAGATCATCTTGACCAAGATTAAAACTAAGGACAACTTGGCCGTTCCTTTTTAAAATATCTTACTAGCTAAAAATATCAATAGTCGTGTAGAAGGAATAGGAGTCAAGTGCATGGCCACATGGCTTTAAGACTACATAGGTAATTATTAGGGTTTATTCATAAAACCATGTTTAAAACATTTACTATTAATTAATAAAAGATTGTTATATTCATTTTGAAATCACAATCAAGATTATGAGAATGTTTTATATTTGTTTAAACATATTGCTTCATAATTAAGTCGGTCAATAGAGCTTAGAAGGAATTCTAGTGAGTCGTCTTTAGTTTGATAACAAGGATATTGAAATTCTAGTTCTAGCACTATTGAATAACTCACAACCTAGATAAGGATTTGACATCCTATCAAAAGGGTTACAGTACAATCTTAGTAGTTTATCTCAAATGATGAGAACCTGTATGATGGTTAGTGAACTTCTGCGATAGTTTAACAGAGGATTATGATCGGTACTTCCTAGGAATGTATTGAACATAACCACCCACAAGATTTGAGTCTAAGTTCTGTCTTGATTAAACTTAGGATATCTCACACCATTTGTAAAGAGTGAATAGACTATTAATCCCGAGAATTCTAAGGATTCGAATTATTATGTTATTGTTACTTTGATTGCCATGGGTGCGATTCAATATTGGATTGAGTAAAATGATCTTCGCATAGTGTGTGACAATTATATAAGTAGGTATGAGATCATAATTTGAAGGAATCAGCATCCGGGGATACCTTGAGTTACGATACCCCCTTAATAGACTTATAAAATTTGTTTCCACCAGTAAACCTAATGAGTGGATTATTTATAATTCGGTGGAGTATCAAAATAAGTTAAGTTTGAGAATAAATGAATTTATTAAAATTTAGTCAAAGTCAATTTGCAGCAAATTGACTTTGACCAAGCGGGTATCAGAAGCTTAATGCGGGGGATCACATTATGTGCCATCATCGACTTTGAGAATAAGACACATCTACGTGATTTATGAGATAATTAAATTGGAGTGCAATCATAATTATTAAGTGGAATTAATTATGATTGAATAAAGAAATAAAATTATGATAAATGTAATTTAAGATTTTCGAGTATTTATTTAGAGCTAATTTAATTTATTTGCCCATACTCTCAAGAAACCCAGTTTAGCCCAAGCCCACCTTTTATACGTATATATATATATATATATATATATATATATATATATATATAGGTGTGGGTAGGGGATTTAATCATTATTCAAAAGCATTACGGTTTGAGAGGGGTGAGAGAAATCATTATTCACATTTTAAATGAAGGAGGCTAGAGAGAGACTACCATATTTCAAGTTTTAGCAAAGGTTTTCATCTCAAAAGGTGTCCACCCACCCCATCTAACTTTGGAGAGGATGATAGACTAGAATATCGTATCATCTAGAAGGTTTAAGAAAGGTTTTCTCTCTATCGGATTGAGACTGGATCCGCAAAGGTATTGTGTTCTAAATCCTGAATTGTTCTCCAATCCTAGTAATGGTTTTGTACTTTCTTGTGATTGATTAATTGAAGATCCATTCCTGAAATTTTTTATTCCGCGTATATCGATCCCCACTAAGAGTATCCCAAGATTTTACCCCATAAAACTGCCAAAATACACTAAAATCATTTTATTCACCCTGAAACTTCGTCGAATATGTGTAGTTATTCTTCATTTTATGTGATTAGCAGAAGGTGTTTTTGGTTTTTTTATTTTCTTAGGTAATTTTTTCCACAAGTTTCCATACATACATAAACTAAAAACAAAGGCTGATAACACTTTTAGGAGACATGTTTTGTTAAAGTAACAGTTGGATACAAAATAAGGTGCCACCTTTTGATCGATTACAAGACTGATCATCTCTTTTTCCCTTTTTTATGGTGAGCATGTCACACAACCTTAGGCACACAGATGTAGCCGAAATCCTCTCAACCTTCATCATCTCATGGAAAGTTATTTAATATATACATACTTATACCTATTAACCATATATATATGTCATTTTATTATGTTTCCTACTTGTTACGATGCATAACTAGGGGAGACATTTCTACCCACGATTGTGGATTAAAGAGCTTAGCTATAGGTAGATATTTTTTCCCCACATATGATGACTTTATCAAAAAGCTAAAGTGTTAACCTCCCTATATTTTATATACCAATGCTCAAGACAATCAATGGTTGAGATTAAATCATATTTACACGTTTTTCAGATGCCAAACAAACACATAATTTCCATTATACACCCTTAACTTAATTTATCGATTTTGGGATAAAAAGTGCCCAAAAAAGTGATTAGACGATTTTCCCAAGAAAGTGTAAAGCATGGAAGTTTTTCAGAATTTCATTTTACATCTCGTTGTACTCTTTTTAGAATTTTCTGAGCATTTTTATTTTTGAAAAAACTCATTTTTCTGACAAAAGGACACATTTTTTTTTTTTACCAAAATAGGGTCTCTTACAACATTTGTACCTCAATGCCTTTTACAAATCTACGTTGTTAAATAACATTTGTACCCCTTAATAACAAAATAATCCTTAGCTCGAAAATATTCTTTTTCATAAATACCTAATATTTAACTTATTGAAAATATATTTTTACCATAAATGAGTCTTGTAAACCATATATAAAAATAAGATTAAAAATAGGTTCGCGACACTAACTATATGGTTAATGTACCATTTTTTACCATTAATTATCCTTTTTATGCCCACGAGTCATGCACGAACCAAAACGAGCCTGAATAAGACAAGCAATTTTGAATTCATTATATTCAACCCCAGTATACTACATATAATTTTTTTCATGTAAACATTTACGTGGAACGTTCGCTTAAAACATAAATTATTCTTTTTAACACTTGTGTGACCCATGCCATGCAACACATGTAACAGTTTTACATAAAACTTTCGCGCGAACCAAATATTTAACAATTACTTTATTTATAGAACTGCGCTCGATGCCAAACGTTTGCAAAAATATTATTTTTTCCCATAGGCAACCCATGCAACACAATACATGTGACATGCAACTCCACGTACATACTCTAAAACTTATATAAAACCCATGTGACGTGTACGCAATTTACATAAACGTTTAGAGATTGATCCATGACTAAGCATAATTATCCTTTTTAAACACTTTGTTCAAAGTAGGTGGTTACATTTTTCCCTCCTTATGAAATTTCTTACTCGAAATTTGTTTCTTCATCTGTGACAATATGCTATCCCTAATCACATAACGTCAAAGTGAATAGTATAAACTTTATCACTTCATATTCCTTCAGTATCACCCATATGAGACTACTCCCGACGGAACCCTATGGACCACTATTATACCAAATTCAAATCATTATTTGGTGCATTAAATAACATATAATTAACCTAAATCATTCCCGTAGGGTCACCTTTACCAACTGATGGTCCATTTTTAGCCTTGTACGAGATCATACGTCACTGTTTGATAACCCTTTGAACTCTTAAAATTTTCCTTCACTTACACAATAATCTTTCTCCAAATGTAAACTCTCGGCATATGTAATGTTGTACTAGGTTTCATAACCTATAGTGACACATTCGTGTACTGTGACACTCTACATACGAACGGTAACACATGACTATGCCATACACGACGCCCCCTTGGAATGGTAAGCCAAACAAAAATGAACCTATGATCGATGAACCTTATTCCATCCCTTAAAATTAAAAAGCTGGGTACCCACGACCTGGGTCATATCCTGTAGTCAAGTCACATACAATGGACCAATACGCCTAAACTGGTCATACAAATATGTATACATTTTCAATTATTCATGAATTAGTGCACAAAATTTCTAAATTTCTATACAAAATTTTCAACTACTATGCAATCATGAACACACAAGATTATCATGCAACCTAAATGAATAATAACATGGAACGCGTCCTCAGCTATGCCCTATTTAACCTGCACCAACACTGAATCAAAATCGCGTAGTATTAAAGTAGCCGTCGAGTAAAAATATTTCAACCTTTAGAATCAAACAAAATACCTTGAGAATATGACCTCTTAATCGACATTCCTTTTCAAAAACTCAAGAGGTTTTCCACATAAATAATGGAACTCTATCTTGCTCCTCGCAAATATAATTCTAATCATAACTAGAGATACGGAGAAGTTTTCCTACTACAAATCGACGTAGTCTACATGGACACTTACCCTTGGCCCAAAGTGTTAACCCACAATGGAGTGAGCAAGGAAATAGTCAACCTTACCCAATGGATATAAATATATTACTAGTCGTAGGATTACAATGATAGACTTCCTTCCTTCAGAGCCGTACTTACCCCTTTTTTGTTTAATCCCAGTGAACACTAAATAACCGTTGAAATATCGATGACCTCTGTTAGTTTCCACGTGTAAAACCTTTCCGTCCCATTGTGAAACCAATATAACTTGACTTGATACTCAAGAATAAACACATGCAACTCACTTATATCACCATAAACCTTAAGACATGAGCGACCAAGCTCAAGAACGTTGTCATCAAAAAGTCTATCTCGTATGTTCCCACTCTACGATGGAAGTCATTATCACAATACTACTGTATACTTTCCGATATTTTGATGCTATATTCCTTCACTTGAGTTGTATGATAAATATGTTGACTAATGTCGATACATATTCGAAAAGACTGGGATGCTGGAATTGCATCTACCCCATTTTCATCAAGTTTCTTAGTTGCAACTTCCTCAACGAGACATGCAAAAAACTAACTTGTTCTTGTTCTTGTCATTTGACAAATGTGTTCCAGTATGCACATGATGCAATGCCACTTGCTCTTACTACCCATGCTTGGATATCACTCTTAAATCACAAAAAAGATGTTACCACCACACTTTTTTGTCGACTATTGACGAGGCCATAATGTTCTCCTACGACTTACCCTTTTTTCAAATCACTACACTACTAAGAAATTTTATGTTAATCCCGATGCACAATGTCCAAGACATATCCAACACTAGGTTACTTATCATCACTGCACATGATGATGTTTTCTAGGCTACATAAAGTTGGAATTCTAGCATGAGTCCCTACATAAAAGTCTCTAAAAGTGGCAAAACCATAATATCCTAATTCTCCAACGATTAATGATCAGTAAATTTATCTTAACCATAAAGACCTTTCTTGTAACACACTTGCCCGAAATTACCTATATAATCAACATCATTCACCGATAATGAGAAACCCTCTCAAGCACTGAAATTCCTATAACTTGAGGCACCTCAATACTTACCTGAAACAATACTTCTCCATTCGATGATAACACCATTATTAATGAGATTTTGGGCAAACAGAAAATACACTACTGAAAATTTTCTTTTGACCTCCAAATGCTACATCTGTATCGTACAAATTTGACGGAAGTCCTTCAAACGTATGATATGGTCCAAAATGCCTCACTATTATTATCATGATTTCGATTTAAAATTTTGTATTCCTAATATCAATCTTCATCAATTTTATTCAACAACAACATAAATACAAATAATTAAATTGTTCTTCCCCTAATTACATTTCTAATCCTTTTTTATATCAATTCATATCGAGTTTAGGCAATAATTAACATACGTAATAGTTAAGGGAAAGAGTAGAACTTCTCAAGCCCATGAACTCATAGAGATTTCTTTCTCCTTAATTTTTCTTGTGTTTAATGTTAATGTTTAATATCATCAACAATCATTCCTCCTTTTCTTTATAAAGTTTTCAAGTTAGTCTAATTTTATAACATTTGATCTCTCCATTCTTTAGAATTTTCTCACTAAAAGGTTCCTATAGCCCTCAAAACTTAACAAAGTTTTATATATCAGTAGATAAGTTAAGAATAACCCTAAAATTATTGAAAATATGTTATTCCTCGGCCCTTACTCTTTTCCCTTTATTTTCTAATTTAACCCTTCATTTCCCCTTACAAATGCCTTATTAATTATAGAATTCTCTCCCTAAAGGGTACCTCAGAGCCACAAACCCTAAGAATATTTTATGTACTATCCTATAGACCCACATGATTTCCAAGCATTTTTTCACTTTGAAATAGAACATAAAAAGGAAAAATACAAAAAAATATGTCGTTAATGTCATTCGATAAGTACAAATGATATTTTTAATTTTGAAAATACATTTTAACTCAATTTTCATTCAATTTTTCGACCACTAAAAAAATAAATAATTGTTTTCAATGATTATGAAGTTTAATATAATAATTAAGATTAAAAATCCTTTTTAGAACTAAAATTCCGAGACACGACGCTAGTATAATATTTTACCATAGAGTTTTGAAATTAATATAAGGACAAAGGAGAACAAATGATGAAAAATCTAAACCAATTTTTCTTCTGGTCACCGTGAAACTAACCCATATTAGTTACTTTGCTGATTTGGATTGTGCAAGTGAAAAATTTAATTAATTTTTTTATACTAACCATTTTTTTTACCATTTCTAAAAATGACATGTTTTTTTGACCCGTTAAGATGATTCAATTGGAGATCCCTCCAGCCCCCATATATATATAGATGCACCCCCCCCCCCACACACATACTTACATTATAGTGAGAAGTTGATTGAAAAAAGGAAAATATCATTATAACATTAGACGGTTTGCTTTTTTGTGTTTGTTTGAATTGTCAAAAAGTCATGAATTTTATGAAAAGAAATATATCTATAAAAATGCAAGTATATATATATATATATATATATATATATATAAGGAGTAGAATAGTTTTACTATTCCATAAGTTGATAACTTAATTAGAGGTGGGGATTTAGACACCAAAGCAAGAAATGGATGGTTGAGATTGCTTTGTTCTATGTTACTCTTTTGACCTTTTATTTTTAATTTCCCCCCATTTTACCTCACTATTATTTGGTTTCTCTCATACTTTAATTCAAAAGAAGGGTTAAATTACTAATTTGACAAAAAGAAACACTAAAAATTCCCAAACAATCCCGTCTTTCTCTCTCTCCTTCTTCTAGGGTACATGGTTTGGGGATTTATTTTCACGATTCTTCATAGTTCTAGATGTGACACCCCGTCTAATTAAATACCGGGTAGCTACTCCTTTATTAAAATTAATACAAAATGCCAAGTTGGTTCAGTTAATAGCATCACTGTCGAAAACATTTTAATGATTACTAACCACCTAGTATTTAAAAAGCGAGTTGCCAATTTTAAATTAAATCTAATTAACATGAAGCAAGTGAAGAATAAAAGAATAACATAACCATACACAATAAAGTCCCAATAGTGTAATCAAAAAGTAATAAAGAGTCTGGAGGAAATACTCCTCACAACAATCCCACAACTGAAATAATAAAACAAGTCTGAATCCTGAATTAATTACAATCCACAACCTGAATAACTGAATATAAAATGTCTCTAAAGAAATGGGCGACATGCCCTACGATGATGAAACTGAATATGGAGTCAAGACTAGAAAAGAGGCGTCTACTGTCAAAGCCCTGTAACTTCCACAACAGCTACAGCTCGTCACCTGAATAAAATTCCTATGCATGGTGTCCTTGTGGCTGGGCACCTAAAAAGGTTTTTACAAAAATAGATTTGAAAGCAAACGGGTCAGAGCCCGAAAGTGGAGAGTATTTTAAAAACAACAAGTGCTTTAATAACATTTTAAACAATGAATGAAAAATACATGTTAGGACGTGCTCTCACATGAAATACTCACCCCTCGTCTAACTGTGCACTCCTAACGTTCCTGTACCCATTCATGTGTTATTTATATCTAACTAAACCGTCATAAGTTCTAGCCCAACTACTCGATTCACAATATGAATTCCCAATGTTATCACTTAAATAGATAGCTTTACTTAAACTCGGATTCTCAATTATTAGCATTACCGTTTACCGGAGGTTATCCCCTTATTTATCTTCTCAAGGAGTCACTATAAATTATTCTCATAATTAAACATAACAATTCCTTTTCATTTAACAGTATATTATTCACATCATAAATATAGAATATAAGCACCCCGAGGCTAAGTTGTGGTTCACACATACTCTGCTATCCATCCCGGTACATCACGTACATTAGGATTACAAATTCCGAATCTCTCAGGAATAGTTAGAATAAGCACAACACACAAAAATGGAGGCGAACATAATTCAACATATCCATGGTCACGTACATACCTACGCTCCATAGTCAGCTGACTCATTAACTCACAAATAAGTCATTCTCTTGAACTATGTCCTCGAGGTACCAATCTAAATCCGGGCACACAAAGATTAGATGGCCCTAAGCGAACGTAAACCTCCCGTGATAGCAAGTATGGTAGGTATGTCATACACATAAAATTATATACATATACTAAGCATGCACACATCTAAGAAATCTTAATATAATAAAGGTATATTCTACATCCTTATACTATTATTCCAATTTTATACATTTTAAGTCTTTTGATAATACATAATGTAGGCTGTCGACACATCTCACGTCATAGTTTCATGTACTTAAGACTTATCTCAAAGGGATTATTAAGTTTCCTATTATTCCCACATATAACATCATTATTCTTAAGGTCCTTACTTCTGCCCCAAACCTCATTTCATCAAATCATTCAAATTTACTCTTTTAACCCTAATATTATCTCACTCATCGAATTTTCATTAGATTTTAGAATAATTCCTCAAATTGAATTCTAGTTAAGGTCCAAATTTTATAACCATACCTACTGGTCTTCCTTAAGTCTAAGGATATTCATAAAGTATCCAATGATAATTTTCTAAGGGTTACATCATTAAAATTTAACTAGGGAAAATTTTACTCATTCTGGGAAGGTCGATCGATCGACCTTGAACATCGATCGATCGATGGTGGTCAATCGATCGACTGATGAATGTCGATCGATCGATCGCACCAGGTAGGCTACGGACTGCTTCGTTTTGCAGTCCTCAAATCGTCCCCAAACTCCATTATAATGCATGAATCTCTAATCTAACGTTATAATATCATCATACAACCATCCTACAACATTGTTAACGTTCTAAAACCAATAAATCATCAATCAAGGGCTTTATTTGGATCAAAACTTCATCAAGAACCCTAGTTTTCTATTTCTTTCAAGAACAATAATAAATCTCTTCTTAAATCCGTTTTTAGATCATCAAGGGTTATATTTTGAATTCAATATTCGTCCATAATATGTCTACATGTAATTCCTAACATGGTTCATAGTTTTAATCCTCAAATTCATGGGTCTATATCAATCTTCCAAGATAAAATTCGATAATTACACTAAACATGGAAGAACACATTCATTGAATTAATTGTAACTAAATCACTTGCCTTATGTTCTTCAGATTGTTGTAGATGAAGATGATGGTTGATATCCACTCTCTCTCTCTGCAGAATTCTCCTCTCTCTCTCTCTACAATTTCTTCTCCAAAGATGACAAATGGAGGTGGAGGTTTATTTTTGGACTTTTAACTTCTTTTCTAAACTTCTCCCGTAGCCCACTACTTAGTTTAGTGCTGATAATGGGTTGGTGGGTTTAATGATAAATCATAATTAAACTCTAATTTTCGTGGGTTTTAATTACCAAAATTCTGAAATTACCAAATTACCTTTTTGGGTTGCTGGTATGGCCCAAAAATGCCCCGGGACCCAAACTAAACCCCCGGCTAGTGTTTTCTGACTATTTCGACCCTTCCGGACACGTTAGCGCACTCAAAATGACCATACGGTTAATAAAAATAAAATTATCTTTTTTAATTTAATTAAATATTTTCCTGACGCGACTGTCACACGCATCCTAACAAAATTTCCAAATTGCCGTATTTCTATCTCGCGATAATTTTAATATTCTCAATATTCAAATATTACCATATATACGCATTATAATCAAATACCAACTCACATCTCGTTAGTATTTTATCCGGATTAATTCTCAATTAGTTCACAATTAATTTAATTAATCCCATAAATAAATATCCATAAAAGTACGGGGTATTACATACTTCCCCCCAAATAACAGATTTTCATCCCGAAATTTGGGTAAGTAAGGCACACCTGGAAAAATTAGGTATCCTCCAGTATTCAAAACAATTATAAAGGAAAGCCCAAATCACTATAACCCTCGCTTCACAATAAGCTTGTGTAACATATTTGATACCTTATCAGAATAATCTTCGATAAATGCACCTCACGTTGTGCTCTTATTAAACAACCTTCAAATAAATATAGTTTATACATCATTAGCCGCGTTATTTTTATTAGTATTGTGAGTCTGCACCTCACTACTAACTCCCGCGTTTATCAAAACTCCAAACTCCCATCCTGGGATGAATCAATAACACATCTGACTACGCTTGTCCATTCCTTGAAATATCCCGACGTTGTGACTTCCACACAAGGGAAAACCACCTCAGCCTGTTGGTGTCACACAAACCTTTGTAAGCACCTTGTCCACCATAAATAGACACGGGTTCTTTTCCCCCAACTCTACCATTAGGTAATATCTCCTCCTCATGACTTCAATATACCTCACTAGTTATACCCGATTTGGAATTGAAAATATCGTAATGAATCCAAAATTTCTTTCATACAATCCATCAGTCGTTAGTCACCTTGAGCCTGCACCTCGGGTTATAGGTGATACAACCCTCAGTTTGAATCGTTATTTCCCACTACTTATTGTCACCCCACCTAAATGTGGATTTCGGGGATTTCATCCCAGTTCTAAATAATACTACGTCAAACCACGTACCAGCGTGTTCACTATCTAATAGTGTAAATCATTCAAGTATATAACAATTTGTCTCCTTCTGAACAACATGACTCACGTATTTGAAGGAATTTGTTACCCCTCAAGGAATTTACTAACTCGACTCTTCCATCCCTGGTATCATCGGTTGGATACAAAATTAATTGGTTAATCATCTAACACCCAACCATTCTACTACTTACTACACCCCTTTAAATGCTGACTTTCTTGTAAATATTCTTCCCGTTAAGTGATACTTAACGATCCTCTGCTTCTCTTGGCATATGCCAAAGTTTTGACCCTTACACTTTCTCACCTCTTTGTGAAAATCCGGACTCCTTATACCTTATTAACATTCTCACTCTATTTACTCTTGATTCACCCTCAACATTCGATTGATCGTAACTCTACTCCAAATTGCTTATAACAATTTATTCGCCTTCTCAAGAGATATCCTTTTATTAAATGGCTTTCTACTGCCTTTCCTCCAAATTTGAACGTGCTACACTGACTACACATGATATTCACTTAGACCTTTTCTTATAACGTTTAATCTCATAAGTAATAATCTCACCCGTCTATGTTCCCTCTTCCTTTGATTTACACTTTAGCAAATCAAGATGTCTATGCCCCTTATAACCCAACCATACGGTTTTTAAACATTATATACGCTTCATACAAATCCCAAACTCTTTATTGTCACTGTAAATACAACGGTGCTATACCACTTGGGCATTCTCAATCGCTTCTGAATTAGAAATCCTAAATCCTCCTTATCCTCAATGCGTCCTTCAACGTGCCGTGACAAAACCAACATTATTAGTACTTATATCGTAATTTGCTAACAACTGGCTCTAATGGCCTTACGTCATAATTTACTCCTTGTAACTTCCGGTTATAACTACGTACTCCCATAATGATAGAGGTATCCAAATCATGAACGAAGGGCCACACATCTCCTTACTACCATCCTTACGCTAAGTTTCATGTGTGGGGTGTCTCGCAAAGCGAAATCCAAACAAGGAACCCCCCCGATACACTACTACCTAACATTGTTGGTCATCGGAATCCGTTAAACCCTGTCCATAATATGTACCCCTACACTCTCGTCTTTTAACAACAAAGTTTCATCTCAGTTCGTAATTATACCTAAACAAAGGACTCCTTCTAAAAGACACTCATCTCTTTACAGTGATGGAAATCACATTTCATATACAACATGCGAGATATTTGAGACCCTCAAATTCCCGTCCCCAGACACACAACTATGAGTATAAACTTCCAAATCTCTAACGGGTGATAAAACAACGCGCTCTTTTTGTTACGACCTCTCTATCGTAAATTATAAAAACCAACTAACTCTTTGTTGACTAGTAAATCAATTACATACAACTAATAACAATGAAATCCCTACGCATACTGGGATTAAATATCTGCGACCATTATACTTTGAAATCACAACATATATATATACATATATGCACGAAAATACAATTGCGAGCCCGACCCTCTAACAGATGGGGCCTTGCCAGAATAAAACATGCTACCCCGATGTAGTAATCTCAATAAACTTGAAATACCAGCACGTTATCGGTATAATCATATAAAAACACAGTAATTAAGATCATATCATACTCGTATAACACAGCACTAAAATGAGTAATTTCGATAAAGCATAAACCGCTATTAATATACCCATTCATCCTCCGCGGATGACAATAAAAGTAACCCCCACCCTATCACGGAAAATGTTCTTATATATAATAAATTTACTGATATACTCACTAAACTCGACTCTCAAGTGAAAATACAATTGTAACAAATGTAGTAACTCATTCATGCCACAAATAACATGCATCCTTATCTGAGGATATAACTCATACTTCTACCCTAATAATCGTCCCGGCTGCTCGAATGGTTCCTGGACTTACCACACATGTCTGTCCCAAACCGGATATTTCAATAACTGTTGCCCTCGCCAGGCACAATACCTTGATCCCTACTCTTGTATCGGGAAATTTTTTATAACGCACGGGTTTCACTCCCCACAGAAATACCTCTACTTATACTCCACTTATCTTTTGTTTCACAAATCATGTTAAGGTGGTCCATCTCTCGGACGTTGGTAGCCTCAACTCTGAAGACTATCTCCATTGTTCCCTTAGCTTGATGTACCTAAGGAACACACTACTAGTTTTCCACCTCTCTTACTGAAATTACCATCGCTCGGTAGTAATTCCGCTATCGGATTATTTTAACTGGTTCTTCGTTGGGTCTTCCCATTGTGGTTCTTCACCAACACTGTTTTCCCCAGTCTTACTTTATATAAATCCTTTGATTCTTGTATATCCCCACCCGGGGATGTTTACCTCCAAATCAACACTATGCGACAATACCATTTGCTTTAACCGTCCAAGCAGAATTCTGCCAGAAGGACTAGCAATTCTTCTATGTAAATTATCCCTTTAATATCCCCTTCTCCATTTTACCTACTTCACCCGGTGTAGGGTTCACTAAATAATTATATTTCTTCTCACAAAGTGACCTCTGTCCGGACCTCTCGTGTGAGTTCAGAACGACATTGGTTTTCATCCTAAACATCTGATCAAGGAACTTATGGTCAAACCATTCGTGTACGCCTTCTTTCGACGTCACATTCCACTTATAAGTGTGGTGATTGTTCTCCCCATTGAAACTCCACTCTCACGAGATAAGAAAAAATTTTCCTCAAATTTTCACTCTCGATTGGCCATACTCCGACATATGTCCAAGCCTTCGGATACATTGCGTTCGTTTGGCTAGCACATGCCGTCTTCGCCTTTCGAGTATTGCTACTGCTGGTTCTTTTCAATGTTACACCTAACTCTGTCTCTCCCATTCCAACCTTGTTGGATGTGTCTAATTTGACCCCATTCCTACTATAGTTGTACCCGGAAGTCTCAAGTCGCGCCTTAGCCTTCTATATCATCCAGGACTTCCGTGCCATAATATCGGTGACTTCAACTACGGTCATCCTTCTTTAAATAAATCAATTAACCTCAATATATATTTGCCTCCTGCTGTCCACCCAACTGTCTTCGCCTGACATACTACATTGTTCGGCACACGAATACACCCGATCGCAATACGATTCGCTATCATACACATCATAGCAGGAGAACGAAATTTTACTAAAGGAATCAACAATCCTAAACATAGGGCTCTATATCAAAGAAAGCTCAGCGGAAACATAATAAGCCGTACAGATCCTAAAGGACACTAGAACCTGATGCTCTGATACCAACTGTGACACCCCGTCTAATTAAATACAGGGTAGCTCCACCTTTATTAAAATTAATACAAAATGCCAAGTTGGTTTAGTTAATAGGATCACTGTCGAAAACATTTTAATGATTACTAACCACCTAGTATTTAAAAAGCGAGTTGCCAATTTTAAATTAAATCTGATTAACATGAAGTAAGTGAAGAATAAAAGAATAACATAACCATACACAATAAAGTCCCAATAGTGTAAGCAACAAGTAATAAAGAGTCTGGAGGAAATACTCCTCACAATAATCCCACAACTGAAATAATAAAACAAGTCTGAATCCTGAATTAATTACAATCCACAACCTGAATAACTGAATATAAAATGTCTCTAAAGAAATGGGCGACATGCCCTACGATGATGAAACTGAATATGGAGTCAAGACTAGAAAAGAGGCGTCTACTGTCAAAGCCCTGTAACTTCCACAACAGCTACAGCTCGTCACCTGAATAAAATTCCTATGCATGGTGTCCTTGCGGCTGGGCACCTAAAAAGGTTTTTACAAAAATAGATTTGAAAGCAAACGGGTCAGAGCCCGAAAGTGGAGAGTATTTTAAAAAACAGAAAGTGCTTTAATAACATTTAAAATAATGAATGCAAAATACATGTTAGGACGTGCTCTCACATGAAATACTCACCCCTCGTCTAACTGTGCACTCCTAACGTTCCTGTACCCATTCATGTGTTATTTATATCTAACTAAACCGTCATAAGTTCTAACCCAACTACTCGATTCACAATATGAATTCCCAATGTTATCACTTAAATAGATAGCTTTACTTAAACTCGGATTCTCAATTATTATCATTACCGTTTACTGGAGGTTATCCCCTTATTTATCTTCTCAAGGAGTTACTATAAATTATTCTCATAATTAAACATAACAATTCCTTTTCATTTAACCGTATATTATTCACATCATAAATATACAATATAAGAACCCCGAGGCTAAGCTGTAGTGCACACATACTCTGTTATCCATCCCGGTACATCATGTACATAAGGATTTCAAATTACGAAACTCTCAGGAATTGTTAGAATAATCACAACACACAAAAATGGAGGCGAACATAATTCAACATATCCATGGTCACGTACATACCTACGCTCCATAGTCAGCTGACTCATTAACTCACAAATAAGTCATTCTCTTGAACTATGTCCTCGAGATACCAATCTAAATCCGGGCACACAAAGATTAGATGGCCCTAAGCGAACGTAAACCTCTCGTGATAGCAAGTATGGTAGGTATGTCATACACATAAAATTATATACATATACTAAGCATGCACACATATTAGATGTCTCAATATAATAAAGGTATATTCTACATCCTTATACCATTATTCCAATTTCATACATTTTAAGTCTTCCGATAATACATAATGTAGGCTGTCGACACATCTCACGTCATAGTTTCTTGTACTTAAGACTTATCTCAAAGGGATTATTAAGTTTCCTATTATTCCCACATATAACATCATTATTCTTAAGGTCCTTACTTCTTCCCCAAACCTCATTTCAACAAATCATTCAAATTTACTCTTTTAACCCTAATATTATCTCACTCATCGAATTTTCATTAGATTTTAGAATAATTCCTCAAATTGAATTCTAGTTAAGGTCTAAATTTTATAACCATACCTATTGGTCTTCCTTAAGTCTAAGGATATTCATAAAGTCTCCAATGATAATTTTCTAAGGGTTACATCATTAAAATTTAACTAGGGAAAATTTTACTCATTCTGGGAAGGTCGATCGTACGATCTTGAACATCGATCGATCGATGGTGGTCGATCGATCGACTGATGAATGTCGATTGATCGATTGCACCAGGTAGGCTACGGACTGCTTCGTTTTGCAGTCCTCAAATCGTCCTAAAACTCCATTATAATGCATGAAACTCTAATCTAACGTTATAATATCATCATACAACCATCCTACAACATTGTTAACGTTCTAAAACCAATAAATCATCAATCAAGGGCTATATTTGGATCAAAACTTCATCAAGAACCCTAGTTTTCTATTTCTTTCAAGAACAATAATAAATCTCTTCTTAAATCCGTTTTCAGATCATCAAGGGTTATATTTTGAATTCAATATTCGTCCATAATATGTCTACATGCAATTCCTAACATGGTTCATAGTTTTAATCCTCAAATTCATGGGTCTATATCAATCTTCCAAGACAAAATTCGATAATTACACTAAACATAGAAGAACACATTCATTGAATTAATTGTAACTAAATCACTTGCCTTATGTTCTTCAGATTGTTGTAGATGAAGATGATAGAAGATGATGGTTGATATCCACTCTCTCTCTCTGCAGAATTCTCCTCTCTCTCTCTACAATTTCTTCTCCAAAGATGACAAATGGAGGTGGAGGTTTATTTTTGGACTTTTAACTTCTTTTCTAAACTTCTCCCGTAGCCCACTACTTAGTTTAGTGCTGATAATGGGTTGGTGGGTTTAATGATAAATCATAATTAAACTCTAATTTTCGTGGTTTTTTATTACCAAAATTCTGAAATTACCAAATTACCCTTTTGGGTTGTCGGTATGGCCCAAAAATGCCCTGGGACCCGAACTAAACCCCCGGCTAGTGTTTTCTGACTATTTCGACCCTTCTGGACACTTTGGCGCACTCAAAATGACCAGATGGTTAAAAAAAATAAAGTTCACTTTTTTAATTTAATTAAATATTTTCCTAACGCGACTGTCACACACGTCCCAACAAAATTTCCAAATTGCCGTATTTCTATCTCGCGACAATTTTAATATTCTCATTATTCATATATTGCCATATATACGCATTATAATCAAATACCAACTCACATCTCGTTAGTATTTTATCCGGATTAATTCTCAATTAGTTCACATTTAATTTAATTAATCCCATAAATAAATATCCATAAAAGTACGGGATATTACACTAGATTGCGGGAGAGGAATACTCAACATCACGGTTCTTCATCTCCTTCATCTGCATCCAAATAAAAGAATCGACAAGCAGCACACAAACCATCATCGAATAGCTCATGGAGATCTTAAAAAAATTGAAATCTAGTCTTTGATGATTTTAAAAACTCTTTGGAATATGAAAATAATTTCGAGCTTTCCACATGGAGATCTTTTAAATAGTTGAAAGTTAAAAAAACTTCATATCCACCTAACGACTGCTAACATCAACAGTCAGAGAATGGATGCCGATTAGAGAACCACATCTTATAAGAGAATAGTCATACCAAAACTTCAAATCCTCAAGTTAATTATTTTAACTTTCAACCATGTATAATCAGTGTATGATAATCCTCACTAATCTAGAAAAATCTGAGCTCTAACAATGATTATTTTCAATATCTACTTAAAAAACAGATAAATCCTAAATTAAGACACATGTAAGACTCTACTAGATCTGAAGAAGAAATCATCCATAGGAAAAATCCGCACAGATTCAATACAATGTGTACTGTTTATAAATGGCATATACAATCGTTTATATTTATATGATATATAAAAGATTGTATTGCAACTAATTTATAATCTGCAGAGTTGCAATGCATAAATTTGCACAGTTGGGGATTGCATATTTTGTTGTTTGTGTTCTACCTTTATTAACTTCCATGTGTTATATCTTATGAATATTTTATTATGTCATAAATTATGATATTGCTTTTAAACTTGGCAGGATCGGGTATTGACTTGGATAATGTTCATCAAAAAGAGTAAGAAAGTTAATTCTTTGTCAAAAAATTTAATTGATTTTGATGTTTATTTCTTTTCTTATCTGTTTCACAATGCAATTGGATGAAATCACTGTTGAAATTCTCTCTATATAACCCCCAAGGGTTTAAGTAAGCAGCTATATGAAATTTGTAAAAGCAAAAGGCTTGCCATCAATTACATCCATGTGTCATGAAGCCGCCTCTTCTTTTTTATTCACGTGTGTCAAATTTCTACACTCCATGATTTGTTCTTACCCATCATTACTCCATCAGGTATTGATTTTGTCACTAATAATTTTCTTCTGAATCATTAATCAACATTCATGGAGAACTCCTAACAATGAGTTAAGGGTTGGTAATGCTATAGACATAGAAATTATGTTGGTTACGGAGTTGAATTAAGTACTCTAGAAATAGGACAAGAAAAAAGCTTTCCATTCCATAAAATTGTAAGTTGTAGTCACTCAAAGTACTCTATTCATGTCAATAAAATTCTTGATTCCGAGTTCACTAAACTGTTTTTGATTCCATGTTCACCTCTAAACTAATCAAATAGTATTTTATACATAAATTTGGGAAGTGGAACTATTGTTGTAAGTTAACTTTTGTGAATGTTCTAGTATTTGACAAACAAAAACCTAAGTTCAATCAAGTGGTCCTTTGGCACCCTTTCAAATTCGTCATTAACCATGACCTTTTCATCTAAATGAATTTTCTTCATTTTCATGAGCTTGAATTGATATAGAAGTCTTAAAGAGGTATAGAAACCTCAATTTTTGGAACCTTAAAAGAGGTATAGCAACCATGCATCCTTATTTAACGAACCTTAAAGAGGTATAGCAACTTTATTTAACATGATTAATGTTCGTGCCTTTGAGTATCCGACGTTATTTAACATGTATGCAACCTTATTCAACTAATATAGCATTAGATGATATATAAACCTTATTTAACATGCAGCCTCGGTTTTCTTATATATTTAACATGTATGCAGGCTTGGTTTTGAGGAAAGAGCTTAAATTTTTCACACTTCTTATTGTCAACTTTAATTTTATCCAAGTTTTTTAACTTGAATATATGAACTGTTATCGACAGGAATATGTTGACCCAATTAGCATACTCGATGGGAAAAACAAGCATTCTTTGGTTAAAAAAGAAAACATTCAACACAAGAATGAAATGTCTGGCTTTTGCAGGTCAGAATATAAAATGTCTGAATATAAAATGTTTAAAACCTTTCAGCAGAAGAATGAAAATACTATCTCACCGATTATAATGTATTTACAAATTTGTGTATCTTCGGGACAAACATAAATATAATGCTTAGTTTATACATAGTGGAAATTTAACATTTGCTCAAATATATATAATATCCTTTGGCTTTTGAAGTTTACTTTGATATATGCATCTCACCTTTGACATCAAGTGTTAAGTCATTCCTGTATTTAACCAACAAGAAACACTTCTGCTAGAAAAATATCCTTATCAAATTTAACATTTTAATAGCTCGCGAACTAAGAAAAAGAAACAGCGTTCATCGGCGTGGAAAATAAGTATAAATGACTAAACTCCAGCACATTTTGATGAAGGTAAGTGATAGGAGGACAATAGAAACCTCGCTGTAGTGTGGAGCGCTCACTAAATTGACCATTATAGCCCGTATCCAATAATAAAAAATGTTAAAATGTATACATCACAATAGTGAAGTAGTGCAAACCTACATCAGAAAGAAAAGATATAAAGAAAGTACCTTCGTATGAAGAAAGGCTATGATTTTTGACTCAGTAAGCTCATTGTCATCCTCAGATACAGATGGCTCGTATCTAAATGGTCGTTACAATTCCAATCATCCAAGGGATCACACATTGGGTTAAAACTCTAATTAAGCAATGTAATACATTAAACATTAGTTCCTGAAGATCTTGTATGCTTAGAAAAACTGTGCGCACTCGCTAAATTGATTTTCTTTTGAATCAGGTGTACAGGGGTGGGGTAGTGCGTGTGAAGAGGGGTTCATGGGAGGGTAATAGGAAGATGTGAGTTATGTAGCAGGTAAGTAGGGAAGTCTACTTATGAAATATGTCAGTGGGTAAGTTAAAAAGTCGTAATATTTTTTTATATATTATTATGCTTGCTTTCCTAGAGGGTTTCCAAGATAAGTTAATCAAGTTCAAATAAGATATCTCTGACCACAATTCGATCAGTAAAAATTCCTGCTCGGCTAATGGAGTTCTTCGGATTAAAAGAATTAAGATAACCTTCCATTGATACTCATAACCTGCAACAGCAATCAATCAAGATATTGTGTCAAAGAATTCTGAGTATGTACAAAATCTAAGGGTTGACATTCGAAGAATATCTCATGTAGAATCAATTGGTCCTCGCCAGATGCTTGCCTTGATCATCGATCAACTTCAATTAGACAGTTCGGTGGAAGTGGTTCAGGTCAATGGTTCTGCTAAGACCATAACATAGGTTGCTATGATTATGTGATCTTCCAAACCTGACGTTTTTCCTCCTAAAAAGTATAGTAAAAAATAGTTTGTGTCAAAGTCTTGAATTTATTTCCTCAAAAAATTTCAGTTGCATCAAAAGAATATATATAAAATTACTGGGCATCTCTAAGCGCATCAGATTTCAACCACATTACAGATTTTCTCCATGATTTGGTAATTTATTATAGCTATTAATAAACTATCACAACACCTCGTTGCAGGGATGCATTGTCAACTATGAAATGCCTGTTTTATACATTTCACAAGCTCACATTAAAACAAATATTTTTAGAAAGACGAAGTAAAACGGCTCAAAACACCCAATATTATATGAAATTATAAACATATATATTGTGTGGCTTATTAGAGATGCTAAAAACAGACATTATTATATGAAAACATATAGTATTAATTAAAAAGGCATGTGAAAGCAGTTGAGTCATTAAAAAGAAGTTGATCATTAAAAAGTTTATGGAGCTTCAACTTACAAAACTTGAACTTCGTTGTATAACAATTCTCGAGAAGAAACATTTAAAAAAACTAAGATATTAAGAAACTAACCTTTTGTCATTGAATCATGTTTATTGCATTCATATCCTCTGACAGCGTTGGAAATAGTGCCTTGAGAGACCCATCTCTAACAAAATCATCCCTCGAGTAAGAAGAAATCCTGTTGTGAAGCAAAGAATGCCCAAAATGAGTTTATGGATATAAATTCAACGTAATGTAACAATCCCTATTAACACTAACATACATAACTAAACACACAACCCATACCAAAACCATATGCATAGAAGTCCATAAATAAAAATATAATAAGAAAAATAACACGGTATCTGCAATAACAAAAACTATCATTATCTCCAAACCCCGTAAATATGCCTTAAAATTTATTGGTGTCTTAAATAAATATCTTAAGTCATACAGATCCTCTCCAGTAAAATAGTGCATATTCATATACGTGGAATGTGGCAATTAATGTATAATGTGGATGCACACTTTGAAATTGATGTACATAGAGTAAAGTAGATGAGGCTTTGGAAGTTCGTATAATAGTTCCTCTGAGGCACATAAACTTTCATGTGTTAATAATGTTACCATTATAGGGAACTAAAAATTTAATATATATGATAAAGAAGCATACTAATCCAAAATTTCAAAACCCCGAACTTTGCTTCAACAGGTCGGTTAAATCAACAAAATATCATAATCTGAAACTAAAAACCAAAGTATAGATTAGAAAAAAAAAACATCCTATTTTGAACCAAAATGATCAGACATGCGCTATTATTAAATTACAGTGAAAGTACAAAAGTGCTTAACTTATTTTAATAAAGGTTAATGAATCTTGTATCTTTTCAACACTAAATGGAATCATCAATAATGTACCTTCACAGGTGAATCAATAATGACTCAATCCCTTACTTAATCTTGTAGTGTGATAGAAAACATGAGAAACATAAACCTATCTAGCAATTAAAAACAAACAACCAAATTATATTCTTTCCAAAATCAAAACTGGAAAGCAAACCATATTAAAAATTTGAAGTATTGGATCTAATTACCGCTCAATTCTCCTTAGATATTAAATGGATAGATTTTTAAAAAAGTTTAAAATAGGACAACTCGTCATAAATTGATTGTATAATAAGAACAATTAAAATTTTCACAATGAGAGTGAGGTAATGGGGGTTTAATTCCGTGTAAAATAAGTCAGAAGTCCCATCCTTGCAAGGATTGTTGGGGTTGATCTCAACATCTCCAACCTCCCATGAAGTTGTCCAGAAACCGCACTTGCGCAGAATTACATGAATAAAGTAAAGGAAATTTGAGATCGTGACTTATTTTGAAAATTTGAAAACTCAGCCTATTTACAGTTTTAGAATTTGGAAAACTCTGTCAATTTACAGTTTTGTTCATGACTATTTTAACATTTTTTATGATTGGATACGGGCTATAATGGTCAATTTAGTGAATGCTCCACACTACAGCGAGGTTTCTATTGTCCTCTTCTCACTTACCTTCATCAAAATGTCCTGGAGCTTAATCATTTGTACTTATTTTCCACGCTGATGAACACTGTTGCTTTTTGTTAGTTCGCGAGCTGTTAAAACGTTAAATTTAATAAGGATATTTTTCCAGCATAAGTGTTTCTTATTGGTTAAAGACAGGAATGACTTAACACTTGATGTCAAAGGTGAGATGCATATATCTGTAACACCCCGCCTAACTAAATACCGGGTGGCCAATCCCATACCAAATTAAAACAAAATATACAGTTGGCTCATACTTAGCATCACTGTCGAAAACATTTACAACTCACCCAATACCCAATTAAGATGGTGTTAAAAACTTTCCAAATTTTAATTCAAAAAAATCCATTTTTAGTTTAAGAATAACACAACACATATTATTCTACAACACTTATAACTGAACAGATAACACAAAAGAATTTAAATGCAATTAGAATAAACATTCCCAAATAATTATCCAATACAGTAATCCCAACAATTAAAAAAATGTATTAAAATGACACGAGTACAATAGTATATGACTCCGATAGAAAGTGATAACTAAAATCCTTTGGGCGAAATGCCCTAACTATAAGAATACTGTGAATCAAATGAAGATAGGCATCTAAGAAAAACTCTATAGCTCCATAGCACGTCATAATCCGCTAAGGTTGGCGTCCCTGCTGCTGGACACCTAATATAGAAGATACAATTGAAATGAAAAATATGCAAGGAAACGGGTCAAAGCCCGATTGTGAAAATGATTTTTAAAACAACAAGTATTTAATAAGTGCACATAAAGCATTTATTACGTACATGTTAGTATCCAACTCTCACTTGCTACTCTCACCTCCCATCTAGAGTGCACACTTAACGTTTCCTATTAACCTCCTAGTTAAAGGTTCATCCTCACTAGTTTCCATATTATGATTTCCATCCCATATCATAACCTCGTATGTCCCATACCATACGTCATATCATTATTCATATATGTTTCTCATTAACATGAATCGTTTCTCATTAATATGAATTAAGCTCTTGAATAAATATTCATTAACTTACTTCAATTCTTTTCTCAATTCACCGTTATCTACAATTATCATGCAGTAAATGATTTAACCACAAGGTAACCATTCATTCATTTAATTCATTATATATATATATATATATATATATATATATATAAGGCGCCCCGAGTCATAGCGGCGGTGCAATGCATTACTCTGCTATCATGTCCCATCATCGTTGGTCGCCGAATAGGGAACAAAAGGTTCGGTAAGGATTCATCGAACCACAAACTATAGCAAACAAATTGGAGGCGAACATAGTTCTCGTATCCATGGGTACCTACGTTCCCACAGTCAGCGGACTTATCAACTCCCCGATAAGTCTTTCATAGACCTATGTTCTCGAGTGACAAATCAAAGATCCTATGGATTCATCAGGATATGATTACCCTCACGCGCAAACCTCCCGTCGATAGAAAGTAAGCTAGGTATGTCATACAGATAATCATCAATCAAACAAATAGGTATTATCATACCTATAATATAATATCAACAAGGTACTCAAATTACCCTTAGATTATTCCCATACGTAGCGGTATATCTCTTTACATCCTACGTATTAAGATATCATAACTTTACTTCTTAATTTAATTATCCCCGAGCCTCACTCAATTTTTAAGGTTCAAATCGGTTTTTCCCCAACATATATTCAGTAAGAAGTCACTAATACCCTACTGGTCCGTATCGTCATCTCTCCCGAATTACTACAAATTAAAATCTCCCTTTAATTAGGTCTAAAACCGATAGTTTCAAATCCCTTATAAACACATCTTCTTTCACTTAGGATTAAACCCTCTTGTAAACATAAGGATACCCAGGTTTTATATTCAATCACCCCTACTGGTTTTATCTTAAATCCTCATGCATACCAATTAGAATCCAACAAATGAATCTAACAACCGAAATACCTTTTAAATTAATTATCATTATTCTAATCAATTAAATCCCAATCAAATTAATTAAAATCTTAACTAGGTCTTACTGATCTTATATAAGTCCCATAATATCCAATTAATAATCACCAAAGATCTACCAGAGGTTTGGGATAAGAATCACATTTAAAAAGAAGTAACTTTAGGAATTCTGGGGAGGTCGATCGATCGAAGGCAAGGAGTCGATCGATCGATCACTCAGGTAACAACCCAGTTTTTCTGTATTTCTGCGACTACGGGTTTAGCCATTTTTGATCATACAAACCTTTATATTAACATCCCAAATGACTTATAATCCTTACAACATGATATATCAACATATATAAATGATTTCTAATCATCTAAACATCCTAGAATCATCAAGAGATTGAATTAAAAGAATGTTTATATCCACTTTTTCTAGAAAATTATCAACATATTATCTTCAAGAACACATCAATGGTTTTCAGAATTTCTTCAATAGATTCATGATTATTTCGTGGATTACTAACTACCTACAAGATGATTTTGATTCCTATATATTTTTAGTTTCCAGAAATCCATTTAACAACTCCATTTTTCTTCCAAACATGAAAAATCATCTCTTTTGATAACTATTTAACATGGAAAATATACAAACTTAGATTGTCATTATCAAAAACTTGCCTCTACTGAAGATCTGATCTTTTGGTGTATTATATCTCTGGTGGTTCTCCCTTCTCCGGTCAACCTCCGGTGGTGGTTGGTGGTGGTGACCCTTGGTTCTTAGTTCTTCTCGTTCCCAAGTAAACTCTTATCTTCCCAAGCAACCTTTCACTCTCTTTAGGAAGATGACTTCTCTATTTTGTGTAGATGAGATGAATAATCCACGTACACCTAACCTTCAAATACTTATAATAGGACAAAATCTGAAATCACTATTCACCCCCCTATAAAAATGACTAAAATGCCCTTTTGGGTTGTCTATTCATTTCCAAATGACCCGAGACCTAAAACTAACATCCAAATAAACTTTTCTGACTATTTCAAACCTTCCGGATGCAACGACGCAGTCGAAATGACTTTAATATTGATAGAAAATAAATTTCCTTTTTATTTTAACAAAATAGTCCCGACACATCCCATACCGCGTCCGACTAAAAATCCAAATTACTGAATTTACATCTCATAGCAATTATCAGTAATCATCACATTCATATATTACCTAAATATCTTTACGTAATATTCAGAATCATACATTTTAATATCCTCAATTTGGATAAAACCCCAATGAATTAATTGATAATAAAATTCAATTAATCCATTAATTTAAAATATAATCCATTTTAAAAGTCATAAAAATCAGGGGGTATTACATACTTCCCACCTTATAACAGAATTTCGTCACGAAATTCAGGAATATAAGTCATACCGATAAGATCAACTCCGAGTATAAATCTCACATCGTAAGAAATCTAAGACGTACCGCCCATACAGTACATTATCAAAAATCCCTATTGATGTTATACTCCCAACCTCACCATATAGTTTTAACTAAATCAGATTTAAACTTTATCCAATCTTCCTTATACCTTCCTTGTGACAAAGTTTGGGAAAAACAAATGATCCTCAATCATCAACTAAATACATCCTGAAGTCACAACTGCTTAATGTTTCATAATTATGAAAACTACTACCATTCAACCATCCCGAGCGCCCATACACCCTATCGTACCACTTTCATTATAAGATTTATGGCAAAGGTTATAAACTCATATCCCAAAGACCTAACTTATTTTGACTCCCAACGGTTATTAGTTTCATGCATGGAGTGTCTCGCAAGCGAAATCCAAACAAGGAACCCCCCCAATACACTACTACCTAAAGTAGTCGGTCATCGAAACTCCTTAGGTCCTTAGTCAATAGTATATAAAAATTGGGTTTATCGATTTTTAAAAATCAATCAGGTTTATCGATTTAAAAAAATTTTGGTTTTATCGATTTCAAATAGAGTATACTCATCTACTCTCTTATAGAAGAAAAGATGCTGGATAGTAGTAGTACATACGCTCTCATATACCACAAGTCAATGCACGCTGATAGTCACATCATGCTTGGATATGCCTAAAGTAAGTAATCCCATGATAAAAATAAATCAGACCCACGTGATGACATGAAAAATATAAGTGTCCCCAACCCCTCGGTGAGTCTTCGTAAATAACAACGCTATAGGCTAAGTTTAGCAACCCATTTTGCCCACCCAATACTAATTGCTACAGAAATCAATATACACCTCATAATTCCTTAGATAGAAAACATACCCACATTCGCGGGTGGTGGTTGATGATTTTCTGCCTAATGGACGTTACATACACGCCCTTACTGACCCTACTGCGCGGTTGCTACTAGACTGGGAGGTAGTGCTAGCACCGAAGCTGGAGCTGGAAAGGCAGCTGGTGGAAACACTGGTACCTGTTGAGCATTTTGTTACTGAGGGAATTTATCTTTATTAGGACAATCTTGTCATTTATGGCCATACTTGCCCCACACGAAACATTTCCCGTAAACTTTCCAACACTTTGCCCCTATTGACCCCGACCCTGCTGGCCATTACCTCCTTTCCCTTGGCCCTGATGAGCCTGTCTCTGGCCCTGATGGCCCTGCCGTCCTTGTCCATTACCTCTATCCTCAAATCAAGAATCTCCAGATCGCAAACGCTAGCATAATCCCATGTCTGTGAACCCTACTCACCCTAACGCTGATGAATTTGCCCTAGCTGAGTCCCACAACAACAACCCCCAGTAGTCTTGCCTTACAGGTTTGATCCAAACCCCCGCTTAACACCCTGAGCATGAAAGCGATTATCCTGGAAGCGAAGCATTGCAGCATTAAGAACATCTTCATACGTACGTAGTGAAAGATTCCCTAATAAATGCTGGCGAATTTTATAGTTCAACCCATGAGTGAACATTAGAATTCTCCTTTCCTCGGTGGGTACTTTTGCTGGTACCAAATTCATTAATCGCGTAAATTCTTCCTCGTATTCTGCCACTGTCTTCTCTCCCTGCTTCAAATCGAGTAATTTCCGCCTCATCTCTGTCTAGATGGCGGAAGGAAAGTACTTCACATCAAAACGTATCCAAAAGTCTTGGATAGTCATTGTGTCTCTCTCCTCCATAGTGGTCGTAGCTTCCCACCATTGCAAAGCTGCCCTTACTAGCTTGAAGGAGGCTAGTATTTGACATTGAACCTAAGTGAATTCGAGAATTCTCAAGTGTCGTTGGATATCTTTCTTCCATTGGCTAGCAGTCACAACATCTGATCGTCCTTAAAACTCAGGTGGGTGCGCCTTCTGAAAGGCATCCCTCGCTCGTTCCCATGCAGTAGGAAACACTTGCCCTTACGCGGGTGGCACAACTGGTGTCAGTGCTGGAGCCTGCTGAACAACAGCTAGAGCTGCATTGACTGCCTGAGCGATAATTGTAGAAACTTCGGTCGCAGTCATCGTACCCTCTGCTGGGGCGGGCTGAGGTTCACGTCGAGGAGGCATCTGAAATGAGAGTACACAATCAGTGTTTGACATATCAAAATAGCTGAAGATCGTAGGCATAAATAGAAAAGCAATAATCCTACTCATAAGGCACTACATCAAAGAACGCTAAGCTGAAAACACAATAAGCCGTACAGATCCTAAAGGACACTAGAACTTGATGCTATGATACCACCTGTAACACCCCGCCTAACTAAATACCGGGTGGCCAGTCCCATACCAAATTAAAACAGAATATACAGTTGGCTCATTCTTAGCATCACGGTCGAAAACATTTATAACTCACCCAATACCCAATTAAGCTAGTGTTAAAAACTTTCCAAATTTTAATTCAAAAAAATCCATTTTTAGTTTAAGAATAACACAACACATATTATTCTACAACACTTACAATTAAACATATAACACAAAAGAATTTAAATGCAATTGGAATAAACATTCCCAAATAATTATCCAATACAGTAATCCCAACAATAAAAAAAATGTATTAAAATGACACGAGTACAATAGTATATGACACCGATAAAAAGTCATAACTGAAATCCTTTGGGTGACATGCCTTAACTATAAGAATACTGTGAATCAAATGAAGATAGGTGTCTAAGCAAAACTCCATAGCTCCATAGCTTGTCATAATCCCCTAAGGTTGGCGTCCCTACTGCTGGACACCTGATATAGAAGATACAATAGAAAAGAAAAATATGCAAGGAAACGGGTCAGATCCCGATTGTGAAAATGATTTTTAAAACAACAAGTATTTAACAAATGCAATAAAGAATTTATTACGTACATATTAGTATCTAACTCTCACTTGCTATTCTCAACTCTCATCTAGAGTGCACACTTAACGTTTCCTATTATCTCCTAGTTAAAGTTTCATCCTCACTAGTTTCCATATTATGATTTCCATCCCATATCATAACCCCGTATGTCCCATACCATACGTCATATCATTATTCATATACGTTTCTCATTAACATATGAATTAATCTCTTCAATAAATATTCATTAACTTACTTCAATTCTTTTCTCAATTCACCGTTATCTATAATTATCATGCAGTAGATGATTTAACCACAATGTAACCATTCATTCATTTAATTCATTATATATATTCATATATAATACGGCACCCCGAGTCATAGCTACGCTGCAATGCTTTACTCTGCTATCATGTCCCATCATCGTTGGTCACCGAATAGGGAACAAAAGGTTCTGTAAGGATTCATCGAACCACAAACTACAACATACAAATTGGAGGCGAACATAGTTATCGTATCCATGGGTCATGTACGTACCTACATCCCCACAGTCAACGGACTTATCAACTCCCCGATAAGTGTTTCATAGACCTATGTTCTCGAGCGACAAATAAAAGATCCTATGAATTCATCAGGATATGATTGCCCTCACGCGCAAATCTTCCATTGATAGCAAGTAAGCTAGGTATGTCATACACATAATCATCAATCAAACAAATAGGTATTATCATACCTATAATATAATATCAACAAGCTACTCAAATAACCCTTAGATTTTTCCCATACGTTGCTGTATATCTCTTTACATCCTACGTATTAATATATCATAACTTTACTTCTTAATTTAATTATCCCCGAGCCTCACTCAATTTTTAAGGTTCAAATAGGTTTTTTCCCAACATATATTCAGTAAGAAGTCACTAATACCCTACTGGTCCATAACGTCATCTCCTCCGAATTACTACGAATTAAACTCTCCCTTTAATTAGGTTTAAAACCGATAGTTTCAAATCTCTTATAAACACATCTTCTTTCACTTAGGATTAAACCCTCTTGTAAACTTAACGATACCCAGGTGTTATATTCAATCACCCCTACTGGTTTTATCTTAAATCCTCATGCATACCAATTAGAATCCAACAAATGAATCTAACAACCGAAATACCTTTTAAATAAATTATCATTATTCTAATGAATTAAATCCCAATCAAATTAATTCAAATCTTAACTAGGGCTTACTGATCTTATATAGGTCCCATAATATCCAATTAATAATCACCAAAGATATACCAAAGGTTTGGGATAAGAATCAACATTTGAAAATAAGCAACTTTAGGAATTCTGGGGAGGTCGATCGATCGAAGGCAGGGGGTCGATCGATCGATCACTCAGGTAACAACCCAGTTTTTTTGCATTTCTGCAACTACGGGTTTAAACATTTTTGTTCATACAAACCTTTATATTAACATCCCAAATGACTTATAATCCTTACTACATGATATATCAACATATATAAATGATTTCTAATCATCTAAACATCCTAGAATCATCAAGAGATTGAATTAAAAGAATGTTTATATCCATTTTTTCTAGAAAATTATCAACATATTATCTTCAAGAACACATCAATGGTTTTCAGAATTTCTTCAACAGATTCATGATTATTTCATGGATTACTAACTACGTACAACATGAGTTTGATTCTTATATATTTTCAGTTTCCAGAAATCCATTTAACAACTCCATATTTCTTCCAAACATGAAAGATCATCTCTTTTAATAACGATTCTAACATGGACAATATACAAACTTAGATTGCCATTATCAAACACTTGCCTCTACTGAAGATCTGATCCTTTGGTGTAGTATATCTCAGGTGGTTCTCCCTTCTGCGGTCATCCTCTGGTGGTGGTTGGTGGTGGTGACCCTTGGTTATTAGTTCTTCTCCTTCCCAAGTAAGCTCTTCTCTTCCCAAGCAACCTTTCACTCTCTCTAGGAAGATGAGTTCTCTATTTTGTGTAGATGAGATGAATAATCCACATATACATAACCTTCAAATACTTATAATAGGACAAAATCCGAAATCACTATTCATCCCCCAATAAAACTGACTAAAATGCCCTTTTGGGTTGTCTATTCATTTCCAAATGACCCGAGACCCAAAACTAACATCCAGATAGAATTTTTTGACTATTTCAAACCTTCCGGATGCAACGATGCAGTCGAAATGACTATAAGGTTGATAGAAAATAAATTTCCTTTTTAATTTAACAAATTAGTCCCGACACGTCCCATACCGCGTCCGACTAAAAATCCAAATTACTGAATTTATATCTCACAACAATTATTAATAATCATCACATTCATATATTACCTAAATATCTTTAAGATTCAGAATCATACATTTTAATATCCTCAATTAGGATAAAACCCCAATGAATTAATTAATAATAAAATTCAATTAATCCATTAATTTAAAATATAATCCATTTTAAAAGTCATTAAAATCACGGGGTATTACATACTTCCCACCTTATAACAGAATTTCGTCTCGAAATTTAGGAATATAAATCATACCGGTAAGATCAACTCCGAGTATAAATCTCACATCGCAAGAAATCTAAGACGTACCACCCAGACAGTACATTATCAAAAATCCCTATTGATGTTATACGCCCAACCTCACCATATAGTTTCAACTAAATCAGATTTAAACTTTATCCAATCTTCCTTATACCTTCCTTGTGACAAAGTTTGGGAAAAACAAATGATCCTCAATCCTCAAGTAAATATATCCTGAAGTCATAACTACTTAATGTTTCATAATTATGAAAACTACTACCATTCAACCATCCCGAGCGCCCATATACCCTATTGTACCACTTTCATTATAAGATTTATGGCAAAGGTTATAAACTCATATCCCAAAGACCTAACTTATTTCGACTCCCAACGGTTATTAGTTTCATGCATGGGGTGTCTCGCAAGCTAAATCCAAACAAGTAACTGATTGGGCATAAATATTGTATATTTATCCCCCTAATTTCAGTACTTTTGTGAACCCGAGTGATGTAACAGATATGGATTTGATTCACTTTTATGCTTCTAACCTTCTTGGCGAGTATTGCGTGTTTTTTTCTTCTCCTATTGGTTTTACAGGTTAATTACGCAAGCAGTGCAAAGGAGGAAGCAAGACAGTGCAAGAAAAGCTAGGAAGGCAAGTTCAAGGGCATTTTCGTAATTTTTCAGCCTTAGTCCGGAAGTGGGTCCAACTAGAAATTTTAAGATCTTTCAATTACAAGAACACCATAAAAAACGGCACCTCAATCCGAGCTACGATGAAAGAGTTATGACCCCTTGAAGTTGCGGAAAAATCATAGAAGAAAGGCTAGGAAGGCAAGTTCAAGGGCATTTTCGTAATTTTACAGCCCGATTCTGGAGGTGGGGCATTCTGGAAAGTTGAAGATCTCGGAACAACGAGCACACTGAAAAAAACGGCACCCAAATCCGAGCTACGGTTGAAAAGTTATGCTCAGTTGAAGTTGAAGAAAAATCCAAGAAAAGAAGAGAAAAACCAGAAAAAAATCTAAGTGCTGAGAGCAAGACCAGGCTGGTACATGCGAACCGGTTCGCTGTACCTGCGAACCGGTTCGCTGTACCTGACACGCGAATTTTGTCTTTCATTTGGATTGGTCTCCAAGTCTCCTAATAGGTTTAAAAGACTCCAAACTTGTGGGGAACGAAGGCATTAACCTAAGAGCAGCTTTTAGGGCCATTTTTAGAGAGTTTTTGATAGAGAAAAGAGGGGAGAAATATCTAGGAACATCAAGGGCACAATTTACTTCAAGAATTCATTGTTTCGGGTTTGCTTTTCTAGTTTTAATTAAAAATTCTTGTTTCTTATTATTGTTCTTGCATGCTTTGTTTTCCCATTAGATTCAACTTGTTTTCGCATTCATAATACGTATTTACATGTTTAGATTTAGTTTTATCATGAATTCATACACATGCAACGTTATTATTTCATGCATTAGTCCATTTAACATGTCCGGCTAGGTTTTTCAAGGTTGGGATGCATGAACCCAACCTGATGTGTTAGTGCGTGTGTATAACGTCGATCCGCTGAATTTAATGATTAATTTAAATCGTATCGCGTAATTTCTTAAGAATTGTAGATCTTTATATCTCGTTTGCCTCTGGGTACTCGTGATGATTTAGAGTACAATTTGACTGTAATTACCGCGATACCGATTTACTCATCCTCAGATTAGGTATGACGCGGGCTTGAACCTCGTATACATAATGCTTGGGAGTACTAAATTTCGGGTTTGAATTAATCGGATAAATTTATGATTGAAGTTGTCACTACACTACACTAGGGTTGGGGGATTGTATTCCCATCCTGTTTTCTCATCATTTAAGTTTAACAGTTTCAATTTAATTCTTCATTCAGCATTTAGATAATTTAGTTAGTTGCATATTTCATCATTATTTCATAATTGCATTTAGTTTAATTCATCTCAAAAAGCCAAATCATTTTTTTTCTTTTCTTCTTAGAGTCAACGTTAGGATTCCTCTATCTTATCCCGTCGTCACAACTCCGTTGTCCTTTTTCCCTGAGGATCGATACCCGACTTGTCGGATTATTACTTGAACGACAGGCTTGCACTTGAGCCTATAGAGTACACACTTTAGAGACACATTCTGAGTCGTGTCAAGTTTTTGGCGCCGTTGCCGGGGAATTAGGTAGACTTAGGTATAGATTGAGTTAATCTAAAACTTTGACCAAAAATAAAAAAATAAAAAATAAAAAAATATTTGATGAGTATTACGAGGGAGATGCTGGATGAGAGCGAATGGCAAGATACAATAGATGAATTTCTTCGTAATGACCAACCATCCACATCACAGAAGTCTTCAGAAGAGAGTGAACGAAATTGTTCAAAACACACTCGAGAGAGAGAATTAGGAGATATAAGTCTTGAAGACTTTGAAAAAGAATTCGGTCCGGTGGATGAGAGCCTGGATGAGAGCCTTAACGACGAAGTCCAAGCTCTATTGGATTCATTTCGTCACCTAGAAGAAAGCGAATGGGAAGCTAAAATTGATAAATTCCTTCTTTGTGACCATCCACCCATACCACTAGAGGTCCCGAAGGCAAATGAGGAGAAAAGTTGTGGTCTATACAACTTAGAGCCCGACCCATGTGTCTTAAAAATTGAAAGAAACTTAGGTGTTCCCTCCGAGTCAGCGCACGCAGACCACGCTTTGAGTCAGGATCATGAGGATCCCTTTCCAATTAGTCACGATGAGTCTCCCGATCTATCCTTTATCTATGGGCGAGGTCCCAACTTATTCCGGTTGTTAGTATATGATAGGAAGACGGGGGTGATAAGGAGAGCATCATTCCCCGTGCAAGGGGTCGGGTGAGTTTATGGAGAGATGAGAGGTCGTCGCGCCCCCGACGCGTATGGGGTGATTGTTGTCGTATTTTTGAGTCATGCATGAGTGTCATATAGTGTCTTGTTGCATTTTTCATATTTGTTTGTTTTATTTTTCCGCACTTTTCATTCGCCTTGAGTTAGATTTTCGTCCTTTTTGCTTGAGGACAATGCAAAAGTCTAAGTTAGGGGGGGTCACAAGTGCGTATTTCTAAAACTTCACAAATTTTCAAAAATGCCCAAAATTTCCAAAAAAATCATAAAATTTTGAAAAAGCCAAAAATATTTTTGTTCAAAATAAATAAAAATTGGAATTCAAATTTTTCAAAAATATCATTAAAAGTCGAATTGGAGTCTCAAATTGTAAACATCCAACATACACGAGCCGAAATTGACTAAAGATGGAAATTGAGCGAAAATTGACGACTTAACGAATAAATGTGGAGATTAACAAAACCCGGTGAGATTCGAGCCTATCACGTTTTGCGAGATTTTAAATCAATCCGAGTTAATTGTTAACTCAAAGTTCTTTTTAGCGCTTAATAAGTTGTCAAGGATCTCAAATTTTTTTCATTTGATCGGTTTTGAAAAATGTGTGCAATATTGCCTTGAAAATCGTGCCAAATTAGTCTCTAAACTTAAATTCACCTCGAAACGCATATGGTAACGCAATTGGTATTTTGGACAATGAAGTAGGCCCTCGTTTGTCACCCAAAAATATTGGCCAGAAAAAAAGTAGCGAAAAATTATCCCTTTTGTAACCCAAATTGAGCCGAATATTTTTCCCTCTCGTTTGACAACCCGAAAAACCCAAAATAGCCCGGAATTGTGAAAATCGAACATTTATCAAATAAAGTCCGAAAAGTGCAACAAAAAGGGGGCAAGAAAAAAAAAAGAAGAGAAGAATGCTCAACAAAAATAGCAACAAAGAAAAAAAAAAAGAAAAAAAAAATAGAGAAAGAAGAAGGAAAAAATGAG
Source organism: Sambucus nigra (assembly GCA_949130495.1). NCBI lineage: Eukaryota > Viridiplantae > Streptophyta > Magnoliopsida > Dipsacales > Adoxaceae > Sambucus > Sambucus nigra. The sequence goes on from OX422208.1 coordinate 195,215,926, forward strand.
CAATAGCCCGGAAAATGCACAAATGGACATCACGAATGACTTTTCCAATTCCAACCTTTCCTACCATTTTCATTTTACCCAATACAACCTTTAACCCGAAAAAGTCCTAACCGAGTCCAAATTGCGAAAATTGAGTACCGCGTGGAGAGTTAATACACCAAAAGATAATATAAGAGGTTAAATGCGCGAAATAGAGGCGATGCTCCCATTTTTAAAACCGTAATCCGTTGAAGAGATCCCTTCATCATGAAATTTCCGTCTTTCTAAATGCATGCGTGTATTTGCTTCCATTATATTTACTCCTTATATCACGCATGCCGAGAGAATAGCCATAATCCGAGAGATTCGTTTGTGAGTGCATTCCGTGAGAAATTGAAATCAAAACGAATTTTCGGATAAGTAACGTAATAATCAATCGATGGAAATTGGCGGTTATATTTCCGGCTTCGCACACACACACTACGATTTGAGACTTGTAAATATGACTTGATGATGACTATTTTATGGAAAAGTTTGAATTGTACAATTTTTGCATATTTTGAATTTTCTTTGAGTCGAATTTTGTGGGTATATTCACTGCAAACCTTCACGAGACACAACTCGTCCTACTAGGGTAACCTAGGGGTTTAAAGGCTTGTTGCATGCGCTAAATGCAATCGCTTGCCCGCGAAAGTGGTATTCTATCCCAATAAAGTCCTTGAAGTGTCCTTAACTCTTACTTTCATTCTTTTACATTGCTCGGGACGCGCAAAGTTCTAAGTTAGGGGGGTTTGATTGGGCATAAATATTGTATATTTATCCCCCTAATTTCAGTACTTTTGTGAACCCGAGTGATGTAACAGATATGGATTTGATTCACTTTTATGCTTCTAACCTTCTTGGCGAGTATTGCGTGTTTTTTTGCTTCTCCTATTGGTTTTACAGGTTAATTACGCAAGCAGTGCAAAGGAGGAAGCAAGACAGTGCAAGAAAAGCTAGGAAGGCAAGTTCAAGGGCATTTTCGTAATTTTTCAGCCTTAGTCCGGAAGTGGGTCCAACTAGAAATTTTAAGATCTTTCAATTACAAGAACACCATAAAAAACGGCACCTCAATCCGAGCTACGATGAAAGAGTTATGACCCCTTGAAGTTGCGGAAAAATCATAGAAGAAAGGCTAGGAAGGCAAGTTCAAGGGCATTTTCGTAATTTTACAGCCCGATTCTGGAGGTGGGGCATTCTGGAAAGTTGAAGATCTCGGAACAACGAGCACACTGAAAAAAACGGCACCCAAATCCGAGCTACGGTTGAAAAGTTATGCTCAGTTGAAGTTGAAGAAAAATCCAAGAAAAGAAGAGAAAAACCAGAAAAAAATCTAAGTGCTGAGAGCAAGACCAGGCTGGTACATGCGAACCGGTTCGCTGTACCTGACACGCGAATTTTGTCTTTCATTTGGATTGGTCTCCAAGTCTCCTAATAGGTTTAAAAGACTCCAAACTTGTGGGGAACGAAGGCATTAACCTAAGAGCAGCTTTTAGGGCCATTTTTAGAGAGTTTTTGATAGAGAAAAGAGGGGAGAAATATCTAGGAACATCAAGGGCACAATTTACTTCAAGAATTCATTGTTTCGGGTTTGCTTTTCTAGTTTTAATTCAAAATTCTTGTTTCTTATTATTGTTCTTGCATGCTTTGTTTTCCCATTAGATTCAACTTGTTTTCGCATTCATAATACGTATTTACATGTTTAGATTTAGTTTTATCATGAATTCATACACATGCAACGTTATTATTTCATGCATTAGTCCATTTAACATGTCCGGCTAGGTTTTTCAAGGTTGGGATGCATGAACCCAACCTGATGTGTTAGTGCGTGTGTATAACGTCGATCCGCTGAATTTAATGATTAATTTAAATCGTATCGCGTAATTTCTTAAGAATTGTAGATCTTTATATCTCGTTTGCCTCTGGGTACTCGTGATGATTTAGAGTACAATTTGACTGTAATTACCGCGATACCGATTTACTCATCCTCAGATTAGGTATGACGCGGGCTTGAACCTCGTATACATAATGCTTGGGAGTACTAAATTTCGGGTTTGAATTAATCGGATAAATTTATGATTGAAGTTGTCACTACACTACACTAGGGTTGGGGGATTGTATTCCCATCCTGTTTTCTCATCATTTAAGTTTAACAGTTTCAATTTAATTCTTCATTCAGCATTTAGATAATTTAGTTAGTTGCATATTTCATCATTATTTCATAATTGCATTTAGTTTAATTCATCTCAAAAAGCCAAATCATTTTTTTTCTTTTCTTCTTACAATTTGAATGTAATTACCGCGATACCGATTTACTCATCCTCAGATTAGGTATGACGCGGGCTTGAACCTCGTATACATAATGCTTGGGAGTACTAAATTCCGGGTTTGAATTAATCGGATAAATTTATGATTGACGTTGTCACTACACTACACTAGGGTTGGGGGATTGTATTCCCATCCTATTTTCTCATCATTTAAGTTTAACAGTTTCAATTTAATTTTTCATTCCTCATTTAGATAATTTAATTAGTTGCATATTTTATCATAATTTCATAGTTGCATTTAGTTTAATCAATCCCAAAAACCCAAAATCAATCTTTTCATTCCTTTTTAGAGTCATCTTTAGGATTCCTCCGTCTTATCCCGTCGTCACAACTTCGTTGTCCTTTTTCCCTGAGGATCGATACCCGACTTGTCGGATTATTACTTGAACGACAGGCTTGCACTTGAGCCTAGAGAGTACACACTTTAGAGACACATTCTGAGTCGTGTCAGTAACCCCCCCCAATACACTACTACCTAAAGTAGTCGGTCATCGAAACTCCTTAGGTCCTTAGTCAATAGTATATAAAAATTGGGTTTATCGATTTTTAAAAATAAATAAGGTTTATCGATTTAAAAAAAATTGGTTTTATCGATTTCAAATAGAGTTTACACATCTACTCTCTTATAGAAGACAAGATGCTGGATAGTAGTAGTACATACGCTCTCATATACCACAAGTCAATGCACGTCGATAGTCACATCATGCTCGTACATGCCTAAAGTAAGTTATCCCATGATAAAAATAAATCAGACCCATGTGATGACATGAAAAATATAGGTGTCCCCAACCCCTCGATGAGTCTACGTAAATAACAATGCCATAGGCTAAGTTTAGCAACCCATTTTCCCACCCAATACTAATTGCTACAAAAATCAATATACACCTCATAATTCCTTAGATAGAAAACATACCCTCATTCGCAGGTGGTGGTTGATGATTCGCTGCCTGATGGACGTTATATACACGCCCGTACTGACCCTGTTGCGCAGTTTCTGCTGGAATGGGAGGTAGTGCTTACACCGAAGCTGGAGCTGGAAAAGCAGCTGGTGGAAACACTGGTACCTGTTGAGCATTTTCTTGCTGAGGGAATTTGTCTTTATCAGGAAATTCTTGTCGTTTATGGCCATACTTGCCACACACAAAAAAATTTCCCGCAAACCTTCCACCACTTTGCCCCTGTTGACCCCGACCCTGCTGGCCATTACCTCTCTTCCCTTGGCCCTGATGAGCCTGTCTCTGGCCCTGATGGCCCTGTTGTCCTTACCCATTACCTATATCCTCAAATCGAGAATATCCAGATCGCAAATGCTTAGCATAATCCCCTGTCTGGGAACCCTGCTCACCCTGACGCTGATGACTCTACCCTGGCTGAGTCCCATTAGAACTACCCCCAGTAGTCTTGCCTTGCAGGTTTGATCCAAACCCCCGCTTAACACCCTGAGCATGAAAGCGGTTATACTGGCAGTGAAGTATTGCAGCATTAAGAACATGTGCATATGTACGTAGTGAAAGATTCCCCAATAAATGCTGGCGAATTTTATAGTTCAACCCATCAGTGAACATTAGAATTCTCCTTTCCTCAGTGGGTACTTCTGCTTGTACCAAATTAGTTAATCGCGTAAATTATTCCTCGTATTCTGCCACCGTCTTCTCTTCCTGCTTCAAATCGAGTAATTTCTGCCTCATCTCTGTCTGGATGGCGGAAGGAAAGTACTTCCCATCAAAACGTATCCAAAAGTCTTGGATATTCATTGTGTCTCTCTACTCCATAGTGGTCGTAGCTTCCCACCATTGCAAAGCTGACGTTGAACCTCAGTGCATTCGAGCATTCTCAAGTGCCGTTGGATATCTTTCTTCTAGTGGCTAGCAGTCACAACATCTGATCGTCCTTAAAACTCAGGTGGGTGCGCCTTTTGAAAGGCATCCCTCGCTCGTTCCCATGCAGTAGGAAACACTTGCCCTTGCGCGGGTTGCACAACTGGTGCCGGTGCTGGAGCCTGATGAACAGCAGCTAGAGCTACATTGACTGCCTGAGCGATAATTGCAGCAACTTCAGCCACAGTCATCATACCCTGAGCTGGGGCGGGCTGAGGTGCATGTCGAGGAGGCATCTGAAATGAGAGTACACAATCAGTATTTGATATATCAAAATAGCTGAAGATCGTAGGCGTAAATAGAAAAGCAATAATCCTACTCATAAGGCTCTACATCAATGAACGCTAAGCTAAAAACACAATAAGCCGTACAGATCCTAAAGGACACTAGAACCTGATGCTCTGATACCACCTGTAACACCCCGCCTAATTAAATACCGGGTGGCCAGTCCCATACCAAATTAAAACAGAATATACGGTTGGCTCATTCTTAGCATCACCGTCGAAAACATTTATAACTCACCCAATACCCAATTAAGCTGGTGTCAAAAACTTTCCAAATTTTAATTCAACAAAATCCATTTTTAGTTTAAGAATAACGCAACACATATTATTCTACAACACTTAAAACTGAACAGATAACACAAAAGAATTTAAATGCAATTGGAATAAACATTCCCAAATAATTATCCAATACTGTAATCCCGACAATTAAAAAATGTATTAAAATGACACGAGTACAATAGTATATGACTCCGATAGAAAGTGATAACTGAAATCCTTTTGGCGACATTCCCTAACTATAAGAATGCTGAAAAGCAGCTAGAGCTGCATTGACTGCCTGAACTATAATTGTAGCAACTTCGGCCGCAGTCATCGTACCCTGAGCTGGGGCGGGCTGAGGTGCACGTCGAGGAGGCATCTGAAACGAGAGTACACAATCAGTATTTGATATATCAAAATAGCTGAAGATCGTAGGCGTAAATAGAAAAGCAATAATCCTACTCATAAGGCTTTACATCAAAGAACGCTAAGCTGATAACACAATAAGCCGTATAGATCCTAATGGACACTAGAAGCTGATGCTCTGATACCACCTGTAACACCCCACCTAATTAAATACCGGGTGGCCAGTCCCATACCAAATTAAAACAGAATATACAATTGGCTCATTCTTAGCATCACTGTCGAAAACATTTATAACTCACCCAATACCCAATTAAGCTGGTGTTAAAAACTTTCCAAATTTTAATTCAACAAAATCCATTTTTAGTTTAAGAATAACACAACACATATTATTCTACAACACTTATAACTGAACAGATAACACAAAATAATTTAAATGCAATTGTAATTGGAATAAACATTCCCAAATAATTATCCAATACAGTAATCCCAACAATTAAAAAAATGTATTAAATTGACACGAGTACAATAGTATATGACTCTGATAGAAAGTGATAACTGAAATCCTTTGGGCGACATGCCCTAACTATAAGAATACTGTGAATCAAATGAAGATAGGAGTCTAACCAAAACTCCATAGCTCCATAGCTCGTCATAATCCGCTAAGGTTGGCATCCCTGCTGTTGGACACCTGATATAGAAGATAGAATAGAAAAGAAAAATATGCAAGGAAACGGGTCAGGGCCCGATTGTGAAAATGATTTTTAAAACAACAAGTATTTAACAAGTGCACATAAAGCATTTATTATGTACATGTTAGTATCCAACTCTCACTTGCTATTCTCAACTCTCATCTAGAGTGCACACTTAATGTTTCCTATTAACCTCCTAGTTAAAGTTTCATCCTCACTAGTTTCCATATTATGATTTCCATCCCATATCATAACCCCGTATGTCCCATACCAAACGTCATATCATTATTCATATACGTTTCTCATTGACATATGAATTAATCTCTTCAATAAATATTCATTAACTTACTTCAATTCTTTTCTCAATTCACCGTTATCTACAATTATCATGCAGTAGATGATTTAACCACAATGTAACCATTCATTCATTAAATTCCTTATATATATATATATATATATATATATATATATATATATATATATATATTCATATATAATATGGCACCCCGAGTCACAGCTGCGGCGCAATGCATTACTCTGCTATCATGTCCCGTCATCGCTGGCCGCCGAATAGGGAACAAAAGGTTCGGTAACGATTCCTCGAACCACAAATAACAACATAAAAATTGGAGGGGAACACAGTTCTTGTATCCATGGGTCACGAACATACCTACGTTCCCATAGTCAGCGGGATTATCAACTCCCCGATAAGTCTTTCATAGACCTATGTTCTCGAGCGACAAATCGAAGACCCCATGGATTCATCAGGATATGATTGCCCTCACGCGCAAACCTCTCGTCGATAGCAAATAAGATAGGTATGTCATACACATAATCATCAATCAAACAAATAGGTATTATCATACCTATAATATACTATCAACAAGGTACTCAAATTACCCTTAGATTATTCCCATACATAGCGGTATATCTCTTTACATCCTACGTATTAATATATCATAACTTTACTTCTTAATCTAATTATCCCCGAGCCTCACTCAATATTCAAGGTTCAAATATGTTTTTCCCCAACATATATTCAGTAAGAAGTCACTAATACCCTACTTGTCCATATCGTCATCTCTCCCGAATTAGTACGAATTAAACTCTCCCTTTAATTAGGTTTAAAACCGATAGTTTAAAATCTCTTATAAACACATCTTCTTTCACTTAGGATTAAACCCTCTTGTAAACTTAAGGATACCCAGGTGTTATATTCAATCACCCCTACTGGTCATATCTTAAATCCTCATGCATACCAATTAGAATCCAACAAATGAATCTAACAACCAAAATACCTTTTAAATTAATTATCATTATTCTAATCAATTAAATCCCAATCAAATTAATTCAAATCTTAACTAGGGCTTACTGATCTTATATAAGTCCCATAATATCCAATTAATAATGACCAAAGATCTACCAAAGTTTTGGGATAAGAATCAACATTTAAAAAGAAGCAACTTTAGGAATTTTGGGGAGGTCGATCGATCGAAGGCAGGGGGTCGATCGATCGATCACTCAGGTAACAACCCAGTTTTTCTGCATTTCTGCAACTACGGGTTTAGCCATTTTTGATCATGCAAACCTTTATATTAACATCCCAAATGACTTATAATCCTTACTACATGATATATCAACATATATAAATGATTTCTAATAATCTAAACATCCTAGTATCATCAAGAGATTGAATTAAAAGCATGTTTATATCCACTTTTTCCAGAAAATTATCTACATGTTATCTTCAAGAACACATCATTGGTTTTCAGAATTTCTTCAACAGATTCATAATTATTTCTTGGATTACTAACTACCTACAACATGAGTTTGATTCCTATATATTTTTAGTTTCCAGAAATCCATTTAACAACTCCATATTTCTTCCAAACATGAAAAATCATCTCTTTTAATAACTATTCTAACATGGACAATATACAAACTTAGATTGACATTATGAAACACTTGCCTCTACTGAAGATCTGATCCTTTGGTGTAGTATATCTCTGGTGGTTCTCCCTTCTCCGGTCAACCTCCGGTGGTGGTTGGTGGTGGTGACCCTTGGTTCTTAGTTCTTCTCTTTCTCAAGTAAACTCTTCTCTTCCCAAGCAACCTTTCACTCTCTCTAGGGAGATGACTTCTCTATTTTGTGTAGATGAGATGAATAATCCACATACACTTAACCTTCAAACACTTATAATAGGACAAAATCTGAAATCACTATTCATCCCCCTGTAAAATTACTAAAATGCCCGTTTGGGTTGTCTATTCATTTCCAAATGACCCGAGACCGAAAACTAAGATCCAAATAGACTTTTCTGACTATTTAAACCTTCTGGATAAACGACGCAGTCGAAATGACTATAAGGTTGATAAAAAATAAATTTCCTTTTTAATTTAACAAATTAGTCCCGACACGTCCCATACTGCGTCCGACTAAAAATCCAAATTACTGAATTTATATCTCACAGCAATTATCAATAGTCATCACATTCATATATTATCTAAATATCTTTAAGTAATATTCAGAATCATACATTTTAATATCCTCAATTTGGATAAAACCCCAATGAATTAATTAATAATAAAATTCAATTAACCCATTAATTTAAAATATAATCCTTTTTAAAAGTCATTAAAATCACGGGGTATTACAATATCAAAGTAAACTTCAAAAGCCAAAGCATATTATATATATTTGAGCAAATGTTAAATTTACACTATGTATAAACTGAGTGTTACATTTATGTTTGTCCCGAAGATACACAAATTTGTAAATACATTATAATTGGTGAGATAGTATTTTCATTCTTCTGCTGAAAGGTTTCGGACATTTTATATTCATACATTTTATATTCTGACCTTCAAAATCTTTCATTCTTGTGTTGAATGTTTTCTTTTTCACCCAAAGAATCCTTGTGTTGCTCATCAAGTATGCTAATTGGATCAACATATTCCTGTCGAGAACAGTTAATATATTCAAGTTAAAAAACTTGGATTAAAATTAAAGTTGCCAACATGAAGTGTGTAAAATTTAAGATCTTTCCTCAAAACCAAGCCTGCATACATGTTAAATATATAAGAAAACTGAGGTTGCATGTTAAATATGGTTTCTATATCATTTAATGCTATATTAGTTATATAAGGTTGCATGCATGTTAAATAACGCCGGATGCTCAAAGGAACGAACATTAATCATGTTAAATAAAGTTGCTATACCTCTTTAAGGTTCTTTGAATAAGGATGAAAGGACACCTTTCACCAGATTCTTTGAAAAAGAAAACTAGAAGTTTTTTGTCATGGCCAAGTTTAGAAATTGATCATAAAAAATGATATCTTCAAAAAGAGAGAAAAATTGAATATGTATCTTTTTTAGGGTGTTATAAGTTGAAGAACAATGAATTTGCACAATTAGTTCGAGTTAACTCTTTAATGTTTGATGCTACTGATTAGAGAATCATCAATACTTTCTAGTTTGTACGCATTTTTTTTTATGTTTGTCCATTTGAGTTCACATTTTTTATCACATGAGGCTAAATCTATGTTTGATAAATTAATGCAATTGAATATAACTCGTTGAACTATATGTTTGTTTTGAGTCTTTGCATTGCATTTAATCTATGTTCATCATATAGTTTTACATTGATATCATATGCTTTATATTTGAATTACATTGGTACCATATGTTTCTGTAAGGACATTTTTGTCCATTATCAATTTGTATGTCATACGCCGTTACACCGTTGAAGAAACTCAAGATCGTATCTACGTCAACGGATCCGAATATCAAAGCATCTTCAACATCATAACCTCTGCGAGAATGAACTTGGTAAAGTTTTGTTTTTAAGTTCCTTAAAGCTCATACTTAGTATTGGGAAATTTTTATAAAACATTTTTTTATAAAAATAAGAAGTAAGTTTTTTCAAGAAAAATGAGGCATTTAAAAGAATTTTAATTTTTCTAGACCTTCGGACCGGTCCGCCTCTATACCGGACCGATCCGCTTCCGGACCGGTCCGCCCTCTACCCAGACCGATCCTCCTTGCTGAAGATCTAGTAGTCCCCAGACTGGTAGCGAACCGATGAAGCCATATTTTAAAAGAACCGATTCGAGGTTGGACCGATCCGCCTCCAAGCCGGACCGGTCCGCCTGGGATAAGTTTGATCAGATCCGTGTGATATTTTACCACCTATTCATATTTCCTATATATATCTATTTCGGTGGTATATTTCTTAAAGTCTTTGAGAAAACGTTTTTAAGAGTTAAAACACAACAAGACTTCAATTTTTGATGTGCCAAACATCTTTTTGATTCACACCCAAAAATCCCAATTACTTTAATGAATCATTTGGAACCCTAGAACACAAGCTTTGTTGTTGTTAATCTTTGTGGGGAGATCTTTGCAACCGAGGGCTGCGTGTCATTGCTGAGGGAGTCTCTACAAAGTGTTATGGCTGCATGTCATTGAGGAGAGCTGTGGTTTGTCCTTTGTTGTTTAGGCTGCGAGTCCTTGGAGGGTGCTGCGTGTATTCTCTTGCTGAGTTCAAGACTGCGTGTCTTTGTGGGTTGGCTGCGCATTAATCCATTGTAGATTTCTCTATGTAATTGTAAGTTGCGATTTATATATTCATAGTGAAATAAAGGTTTTACCCGAAAGGGGTTTTTTCCTGAAATCTGTGTCTCAGCATATTTTTGTGTTACATGCTTTCTTTATTTATGGATTGACACACACTCCTTAGATGCATGTGTAGGGACTCTAATTAAACAAGTGTTCTTGAAAACTTGCAAATTTAATTTAATCAATTATCACACATTCTCACTTTTTCAGTTTCATTGTTTGGATTACTTATGCTTGTGTTGTTGAGTTTGTATGTTGTTCATCGCATGATATGCTTGTTCCCTTAATGTTCACGTGTGTTACTATGCAAATTTTCTTTGTCTATTTCCGAACTAAAAGGGGAGAAGTCTATCCTAAGGGATAAAAGTATTCTCTAAGGGAGAGATGCTTAACAAAGGGGTAGGATTATTTTTTCATATGAAATTTATATATTTCATATTCTCTTTTCATTTGAAAGGTGTGTTATGTGTACAAGTTTTAGCGATGATGTGGAAAAGTTTCATAAGAGCAAAGTTACTCAAAAGTTTGTATCAACCAAATTTTAGTTTGTACTTTTCCTTTTAAGGTTAGGATTGAGTCTTAAAGAGCTTGACGACCTAGTAATTTTTATTTTTGGTTTTGTCCCGGAATAGCCAAAGGGGGAGATTTGTAAAGACAATTTTTATGTGTCAATGTTTAATGTAAAAATTTATAATAATGGATTAATTTCGTTTAGACAAAAATACATGAGTCATAGGTTAGGGATTTAGTTTAGTTTTTCCTTCAAGTCTGTGATGCATTTTAAATACTGTAGCGGCCAAGTAAACCGACATCAATAGTATGCCGAGTTTCGTGTTCATCCATGTGATCTCAAAAAGGTAATAATGTAATAATGTTTGATCCCTGGATTTTGTTTTGGGTGCTAAAGTTTTTAAAGTTTTATTGAGACCATTTCGATAAATATTTTCTAAAAGGAAAGTAATTTTGGTTTTAATGTCAATTTAACGACTTCTATTTTTCTTCAAATGATTTTACATTTTTTGTCCGAACGAGTTTTTCATCTCGTTCAAACGAGGGTGAAGTTTTCATTCAAAAAATCATTGAGCGAAACCATTTTGTCTTGGAAGAAACATTTAGTTTGATCTTCATTCTAACGAGTTTAGCATTTTCGTTTGAATGACCATGTATGGTTTGAACGAAATGACATAACTCGTTCGAATGAATTTGCCTCGAAATTTGTGCCACCTCTCTTTTCTTTTTTTCTAAGAAAAAATCGGGCACAAACTCACTTTTTAATACACACATTTTGAGAGGGTTATAAAAAATAATTTTCATAGATAAAACAAGAGCCTCCTAAACCCTAGTTTACATCCTTAGTTTGAGATTCAAGTTTCAACATAATATGTGTGTTTGTGATCTCGAGTCTATGCACCAAAGATCAGTTTACGCTCCATCTTTATTGAGTATATTTTGTGCGGTGGATTTCGTGTTGCATTGGGTTACGGCTAAACTAGTCAAGAAGCAAGTAAGAATGATGGATACTGAGATATGGGATGTGCCTGTGTTGTGGGATTGATGTTGGAAGGTGTCCAATAGTGGATGTGAAGAAGGTGATAAGGAGAAAAGAGGGCATCAAAGCTTGAAGGCATTAAGTCCATGAGTAAGTCTAATTTGTCCTTATATGAGACCTATATCATAGTGGACTTGTGTGGATAGGTCGTTTGACATTTTTCCCATTGCAGGTTTTCCTCATAGATCACGATGTTGTTGATTTATTTATTTTATTCTTGCAATTTCACCTAGATGAATGATTAGTTCAAGATAAAATCGATTAATTGTTTACACAATGTTTGGTTTAATTGGTGCTTGATTGAAATTGGATTACTTGGTCACTAACTAATTTTATTGAAAATTAAAAATTGGTGCTTGATAAATTGTTTACCCTAACTAGCACTTGGGTGTTTCTCAAGAAGAGATAGGGTTTTGTTAAGTGAAAGTAGAAAAAGTACTAAATTAATTCTTAGGATTATTTTAGTAGACTTATGACACACTATCAATGTTGTTAGTCAGATATCATAAGAAGAAGAAGCAAATAAACATATATTCGAATGATTTTAAGTCATAACATTTTCAAATAAAAATAAATTTCATTAACTTCTATAAGCATAAACAATTATTTTTGCCATATGAAGCTTTCACCATATGTTTAAATTCCAAAGAATTCGAAAATATAAAAGCAAAGTCATGTTACATGTTTTCCCTAAAACCAAAAGAAGTACTATAGTAAACTCATCCACCTCCATTGCAAGTGACTCGCATGTCCCAAATCATTATTTCCTACAATCGAACTCCTTTCCCTGCAGTTTACCTCCTTGACCAAGAAATTATAAAAGTGAATAGAAATCATCAAGTAGTCATATACAAATTATTGTGAATGCTCTAAAACATATAAATAAGTTCCATAATGTATAACCAAAACCAACTGTAAATTTTAGTGTACAAAACAAAAAGAAGAAAACACAATATAAAAACTCCTAATATGAATTATGTCTAAAACACCCGGGCCTAAAACCATCTTTTCATGAAAATGGATCTTATAGAAAACATCGACTATCAGAAAACACTAACCCCCATATCAATAAATATGTACAATATCCATAGCCTTTTCACTTACGTATTAAACAATTTAATGAATCTGGCTTGATAACGTACCTGGAAAAAAAGTAAGAGCGAGTGAAGTTTTAAGCGAGGATGTCAATGACATTTTTGCCATTCACTCGAATTATTATTCTTATTCTTATTCTTATTCTTATTATTATTATTATTATTATTATTATTATTATTATTATTATTATTATTATTATTATTATTATTATTATTATTATTAAATTTTCTTAAGAATCCAAATTGAATACAAAATGAGGATAAATAAATTCATCATGATCCAATTAACGTAAATATCATAGTTCATCGCAGTGTGCTTGTGATAAAAATATGTCCTATGCTCGTGCCAATGATATGCCTACAATAAAAATTAGACGTTTGTATATTGCATTATTAAATTAGATTAGTCTCAATAATGAGCATGTAGAGGCGTACCCCCTAATCTCACAAAATGATACATCGGGACACGAGTGGTATCCAAGAAAGTGAGTGCCAAGAGAACTGGTGCCAAGAGAGGAGGTACCAATGAAAAATGTGCCAAACGAGGGGGTATGATTCAAATGGTCCCAAGTCAAAAGAGAGGGTGCTTTCTGAGAAACCCCAAACCCATATTACACGATAAATAAAGAACAACCCCCAATGAGAGGGTGCCATTACAGTGGACCCAAGCCAAATAAGTGGGTGCTCTAAAAGCAACCCCAAAGTAGTTAGGGGTTTCTCTACAAGACTAGGTAAAAAATAAGTTTATTTAAACTGTTTTCTAACACTATGTTATTTCTGATGCAAAAGAATGCTTAGAAAGACTCCCTAGTCGAGCAAGAAGGGCTCGAGCAGATGGATAGTTGGGATCCCTTGAGAGTTTTTGTTTGGAGGCTGAGAGGCAAGTCTTGTTGGGCAAGCTAAGGCCCAACCACTTCTGTACCTTAGGAAAGAGAGAATACTAATAGGAGGGGCCTAAGAGGTCACTCACACACTTACACAGTTCACACTTAATCAAATAGGTGAGCAACCAAGGCACTTCCCACAAAGTGTTTTTAAGACAAACATTGGCGAGTGTCTCGCAAGCTTTTAAAAAGATTGTTTACTAATGTTGATACCACAATTAGTACGCTGATGTGGACGAATAATAAGAAGACACGTGTCAATCTACGTGGCACAATAACAACGAGGAAGATTGTTTTTCTGACCAACATACTCACTCCGAGCAAAAAATACCCTCCGAGGAACTCCAATGCTCCGAGAAACTCTTGGACGACGAGCAACTAAGGCGGTTCGAGCTGCACCTCGACCACAGCATTAATTGCCAGATAATCAACAGTTCAACTATTCATTGAATGCTTATCATCTTGACACACACGTTTGAAGAACATTAAATGAATTACCCTTTCATATGTGTATCATTTAATGTAACACCCGTTCATGTACAGCCTAAGGGCTATAAATACCTTGTATCACCCTCATTCAAAAGGGAGACCGGAATTTCTTGGTATCATTTGTAATCGAGAATTCCTAGACACTCAGCAATAATATAACAGTGGACGTAGGCCATTCTTATAAGGCTGAACCACTTTAAAAATCTTTGTCTCATTTATTTATCTGTGATTGAATAATTAGAGTAATATAATTTTTTACGTCAACAGATTGGCGCCGTCTGTGGGAAATGATTTGTTATTATCGTTTTTCACCAAAAATCATTCATCACCAATGGTGGATAACCCAGAATCTAGCAATCGAAACGCTGGAAATGCTGGAAATCCTCCAAATCCCTCTGCACCTCCAGATCTGGCCGGGATTATGACAAATCTGGCTCGAGGACAAACCGCCATGCAAGAGACGATGCGACAACTCATACAAACTCTTCATGGCGGCGTACCTGCACAGTTAGGGAATCGAAGTGGTCAGAGGTAAACCTATTTACTTTCTTCGCGATCCAGGTGTACTGAATCATATCGTAATGAAGAATCTGATGATTTCTTTTATCAACCTGGGCAAACTTCGTCAATACGGGTTACAGATACTGAACAACGTGTCACCCTTTCCCCAGAAAGGGCCAGCGCATTGGAAAGGTTAAGTAGGGCCTCTCCTTTCAGCCGATTAGGCCCTAGGAGGAATAGGAGTCCACCTAAGACCATATCGAGGAGTTTTTAACAACCATCAGATCACGACCAGCTGCTCGTCAAGATAGATCTCAAGAGGCTACTTCAGAACGATCAATTGCTCGAACCAATAGGCCCGAGGAAGGAAATGAAGCGTGGAAAGGATCTCTTCAGCGGTTAGAAGATAGATTGGGAGAAATGGCTAAGGCAAAGAATCCCCTACAATGAACTTTTGTTCAAGGGACACCTTTTGTCCAGGCCATTGTAAATTTTCCAACACCGTCAAAATTTAAAGCCCCTGTGGTGACCCCCAAATACGATGGAAAGACAGATCCTGTTCTTCACATAGAGCAATATCAAGCTGCCGTCGACATCTATGCTGTCCCTGACGAGATGAGATGTAGGGCATTCTCAGGAACTCTTACTGGATCTGCCCAGATATGGTACAACAATCTTCCTCGGGGTAAGATTTCAACTTTCTTTCAATTGGCCGAGTTATTCATCGACAATTTCTATTTTGGAGCAAAGCCAGTAAAAAGAGTAGCACACTTGTTAAGTGTTAGATAGAAATCTGGTGAGAGCACTAGAGATTACATAACTCGTTTCAATAACGAGAAGCTGGAAGTCATAGATTATGAGGAAAAGACAGCAATCACCGCCTTGATGAGTGGGTTGTTGCCTAATAAGTTGTATTACACTTTGGCGAAAGATCCACCTAAAACTATGTCAGAGTTGATGGCAAAAGAAGCCAAAATCATGAATGCCGAAGAAGCTATGGCTGCAAAGAAGAATATGGATAAAGAACCCAAGGTGGACGTCGACAAGTCTAAAAATAAAGAGCATAAGGGAAATGGCGGTGACAAGCATTCCAAAAATAATAAGTCGTCATGGGAAGTCCTGAAGAAATTCGATAATTATACTCCCTTGAAAATGGGTATTAATCATGTCTTGGAAGAAATCAAGAATAGCGAGGAGGTAAAGTGGCCGAAGAAACTAAGGTCAGATCCTGATGCGAGGAATAGGGATAAATATTGTGAGTTCCACAAGGATCATGGCCATATGACTAAAAATTGCATAGCTCTTTAGAACGAGATTGAAACACTCATCCGAAGAGGAAAGCTAGCAAAGTATGTTGATCGGGGAGGTGAAAGAAGAAATAATGATCGAACTAGAGAGAGATCTAGATCTCCTCATCGAGCAGAGGAGAAAAAGAAGAGAGAACATGAAGATGATGCCGAGGATGACCCCGATCTTCCCAAGAAACCAAGGCAACCAGAACGAGAGGTATTTTCCATACGTTTTGGGGAATTTGATTGTAATGTTATTACAGGAGGAGATGCAGGAGGATGAGACCTTACTGCATAGAGAAAAGCTTACCTCGGAGAGGCACAAGCTTGTTCGTACATTCAGCGAATAAATTTGGCCGAGGAGGATCGTCCGAGGAAGGTAAACAAAGAGAAGCTGGTCATTAGCTTTTCAAAAAACGACCTGGCAGGTGTTCTTTACCCTCACGACGACCCTTTGGTGATCAAAATGAGGATGAAAGAAGTAGTGATTTCAAGGGTGCTGGTAGACAATGATAGTTCAGCAGACATCATGTACTATTCATGCTTTGACAGCTTGAATTTAAAATTATCTCAATTGGAACCTTATCACAGACCTCTTTTGGGTTTTGCTGGCGAGAAAGTTTTTCCACTTGGGACGATCAAGTTGGACATATTCATTGGAACTTGGCCTGCTTGTCGAACAGAGAAAATACGCTTCTTTGTGATGGATAAGAATGTGCAGTCAGACTACAACATCATCATGGGAAGAGTTGGTTTGAAGAGGTTCGAAGCAGTTCCATCTACAGTACATCAATGCTTAAAATTCCCAACAAATTTTGGAGTAGGAGTTGTGAAAGGTGATCAAAAAGTAGCTCGGGAATGCTATTATTCATCTGCCGAGCAAGATGAGCTTGAAGATTCAAGAAAAAAGACTACTACCTACCAGGTGGATGAAGGTACAGAAATTGAAACACTGGATCCTCGAGATGAATCGCAACTTGTAAAAG
This sequence comes from Sambucus nigra, assembly GCA_949130495.1. Classification (NCBI taxonomy): domain Eukaryota; kingdom Viridiplantae; phylum Streptophyta; class Magnoliopsida; order Dipsacales; family Adoxaceae; genus Sambucus; species Sambucus nigra. The sequence goes on from OX422208.1 coordinate 195,233,155, forward strand.
GACAGGTGGTGGAATCTATAAAAAATATTATTATGGATGACAAGCACCCTGAACGAGTAACCCAGATAGGTTCAACATTGGATGCTTCAATAAAATAGGAGTTGATAACTTTCTTGAGAAACAGGAAGAAAACTTTTGCGTGGAGTCATGAAGACATGCCAGGAATAGATCCAAACTTCTTATGTCAAGAGCTCAATGTGAATAAGGAGATCAAGCCTGTAAAGCAGAGAAGAAGGGTATTTAGCCCCGAGAAGAATCAGGCTATACAAGAGGAGGTCGAGAAGCTCCAGAAAGCCCAATTCATTGAAGACGTGAAGTATCCAGACTGGTTGGCAAATGTGGTGATGGTAAAAAACAAAAACAATAAATGGAGAATGTGTGTTGATTTCATCGATCTTAATAAGGCATGCCCAAAGGATCATTTTCCATTGCCCAGAATTGATCAACTAGTGGATGCTACCTCGGGACACGAGCTGCTCAGCTTCATGGATGCTTACTCTGGCTACAACCAGATCAAAATGAAACCTGAAGACAGGGAAAGTACTTCTTTTATTACCCCTAGGGGAACTTATTTCTATAATGTTATGCCTTTTGGTTTGAAAAATGCAGGAGCGACATACCAGTGGCTGATGAACAAGGTTTTCATCGAACAAATCAGTTGCAACATGGATGTCTATGTCGATGATATGATGACAAAGAGCAAGAAAGCTGTTGATCATCTAGTTGACTTAGCTCAGACCTTTGATCAACTGGATAAATACCAAATGAAGCTCAACCCGACGAAGTGTACATTTGGAGTATGAGAAGGGATGTTCCTCGGATACATCGTCAACCAGCGAGGCATTGAGGCGAATCCAGAAAAGATCAAAGCTCTTTTAGGGTTGCGATCTCCAACGACGAAGAAAGAGGTGCAGAGTCTTACAGGACGAGTTGCAGCGCTCAATAGATTTGTATCTCGAGCAACTGATAGGTGCCTTCCATTCTTCAAAACACTCCAAAAAACTTTCGAGTGGAATGATGAATGTGAAAAAGCCTTTCAAGACTTGAAGAAATATCTGGGAACACCTCCATTGCTGTCCAGACTAGTGATGGGCGAAAAGTTGTACTTAGATCTGGCAGTATCAGAGAATGCAGTCAGCTCGGCACTGATCAGATTGGAGAATGGAGTCCAGAAGCCAATTTATTACACAAGTAAGGCTTTCCGAGGTGCAGAGATCAGGTACCCGAAGTTTGAAAAATTGGCATTGGCATTAATTGAAGCAAGTAGAAGAATGAAGCCATATTTACAGGCCCATACCATCGTCGTGTATACCGACATGCCGTTACGACAAGCCCTTCATAAACCAGAAAAATCAGGGAGACTGATGTATTGGGCAATAGAGCTCGGTGAATATGATATTGTGTATGAACCCAGATCATCACTAAAAGGGCAGGCCGTAGAAGATTTTATAGCAGAATTTACTTTACCTGATACCCCCGAGGAGCAAAAGTTACTCGCTGATCGACCTGTGGATGTTACAGGATCAACAAACACGAGCCCAGACCAACTCCGGTTGGTAAAAGGACGAGTGGATGTTAAAAAATCAACAAACATAAGCTCAGACCAACCCTGGTTGGTAAAAGAACTTGTGGATGTAGAAGGATCATCAACTTCGAACTCAGACCAGCTCCGATTGGTAAAAGAGCGAGAAGAGATGGTCGACGAGGAGCGAAAAGTACCAGGGGAGGATAAAAGGAAGCAATAAATATTTCACCGAGGAACTCTATCAGATAAGGAATTTGAAGACGGGTTACCCATATGGAGATTATATGTAGATGGCTCATCTTGCACAGCAGGTTGTGGGGCAGGAATTGTTTTGAACACCCCAGACGAGATTGACATGGAATATGCCTTACGATTCCAATTCAAAGCCTCCAATAATGAGACTGAGTATGAGGCCATGATAGCAGGTCTTAATTTAGCAAAGATTATGGAAGCGCAACAAGTGATGGTATTCAGTGATTCTCAATTGATTGTGAATCAGATGATGGGAACATATGAAGTTAAAGGAGAATTAATGGTCAAATATCATGCCAAGGTAATGGAGTTATTGGCAGAATTTGATGAGATTCAGTTAATCAGAATACCAAGAATAGAGAATGCACGAGCAGACGCACTGGCCCGACTAGAATCAGCTACTCGTACCGAGCTGCGAAGAACAATACCAATTGAAGTATTGGAAAGTCGGAGCATAGATGAAAACCTGACGATGAATATTATCACCCTTGATTTAGGACCATCTTGGATGAATCCCATCAGGGCATATGTTGAAGAAGGAGAATTACCGGAAGATAAGCTCGCTGCTAAGAAATTGAAGTATAAAGTTGCTCAGTATGTACTAACTAATGGTATTTTGTATAGACGAGGAATTATGGCAGGTTTGCAAAGATGTGTACATACTTCCGAGGTGAAATAATTAATTGAAGAAATCCATGAAGGGTCCTGTGGAGCTCATGTAGCAGGTCGAACACTTTTGCAAAGGGTGATGACTCAAGGATACTACTGGCCGACGATAAGGGCTGATTGTAGAGCCTATGCTAAGAAATGTGAAAAGTGCCAACGTTTTTCCTCCATCCGACGAACTCCACAAGCATTGTTAACACCCATAACTTCCCCTTGGCCATTTGCCATGTGGGGAATTGTTTTGGTTGGACCACTGCCGACCACCCGAGGAAGATTCAAGTACCTCGTCGTCTTAGTAGATTATTTTACTAAATGGGTAGAAGCTGAACCCCTTATCGATATGACGTACGAGAAGGTAGACCAGTTCGTTTGGAAGAACATCATCTGTCGATATGGTCTCCCTCATGCCTTCATCACAGACCACGGAACACAATTCGATAACGAGGAATTTGCTGCCTATTGTCATCAGTCGAATATTTTGAAGGTTCATTCAGCACCAGGCCATCCTCAAAGCAATGGACAGACTGAAGTGACGAACAGAACATTATTAAATGGTTTGAAGAAGAGGCTAAGTGAGGCTAAAGCTAATTGGATTAATGAGCTACAGTCAGTACCGTGGGCTTACCGAACAACTCCCCGAGAAGCAACTGGAGAATCACCATATATGCTGGCGTTTGGAAGTGAGGCTGTAATACCTACCGAGTTGGGTCTTCCAACACATAGAGTGCTGAATTTCAATTCCCCAGTCAGTGACTTGATGAGAAGACTGGATTTGGATATGCTCGAGGAGGTTAGAGAAGAAGCAGCCATTAGGAATGCTGCATATCAACAACGAACAACTCTGTTCTACAACAAGAGGGTGAAGATATGCGATTTAAAAGAAGGAGATTATGTGCTAAAGAAGGTCATTCAGAAGCACAATAAATTGGAAGCAAACTGGCACGGACCTTACCGAGTTACAGAAATTGTTCAACCAGGAACTTACCGAATAGCAACTCTAGAAGGAGAGGAATTCAAGAATGCTTGGAATGCTGAACACCTTCGCAAGTATTATCAATGATGTAAAATGTACAGCAGTTCCATCAACATGAATAAAACGATGATGTTTCATAATTTTTCTCTCCTTTGTTTGAAAGTTTTTCGGGGAATACTAGTGTTGTACACTACGATGTTCAACAGAAAAAAGAAGACGATAGTTCAGACCCACGATCAACTCCGGTTGGTAAAAGGGCGAGAACAAACTATACTCCTTTGGTTAGGAGGCATACCCTAGCGTGACCAACTCCGGTTGGTAATATAACTAGTAGATAGTTCAGACCCACGACCAACTCCGGTTGGTAAAAGGGCGAGAACAAACTATACTCCTTTGGTTAGGAGGCATACACTAGCGTGATCAACTCCGGTTGGTAAAATAACTAGTGCACAAGATAGTTCGAGCGTGACCAACTCCGGTTGGTAAAAGAGCGAGAACACCATACTCCTTTGGTTAGGAGGCATACACTAGCGTGATCAACTCCGGTTGGTAAAATAACTAGTGGACATAATAGTTCAAACCCATGACCAACTCCGGTTGGTAAAAGGGCAAGAACAACATTCTTAAAAATGCCAATTTTGGCTGGTTAAGAAACAAAATATGCCAACTTATGTTGGTCGGAAGGTAAAGCTATTCCAGAAAATACAAAAAAATCCAAACTGAACCAAGTATGGTTGGTCGGTGATCAAAACCCACTAACTGTAGTTGGTCGACGAGGATAAATTATCGACCTTGGTTGGTCGGACACATTTTATAAAAAAAAATTGAACCAAGTATGGCTGGTCGAGGATAAAAACCCATCAACTGTAGTTGGTCGACAAACACAATTTAACAACTTTGGTTGGTTGGAAACATTTTAAACATTTTATACACATTACTTTATTATTAAGTGATTGAGCAACATTGATACTTGTAAACTTTTTTGGATGATGAACAGCACAATATTGTTATCTTTTTAACAGATACATATGCACAAATATAAAGTGTTTAACAGACACAAGATAATATCAATACAAATTTGCAAACAGAAAATGAAAGTCTTTCATTAAAATTCAAAATAAATTACAAGTTACATATGTGTGCTAACTATTACATTGAAAATCCTATTCTATTGGTTTTTTCCCTTCAGCCTTCGATACAGGTTCCTCGCCAGCAGGAGGATCATTTAATGTCTGAGGAGAATTGATAAAATTCAAGTCCTTCAACATTCTGACATTCATTACTGAAGGAGTATCCAATAGATTCTCGGGACGAGATACGTCAATTTGAGAATGAAGGTTATAGTCACCAAGATAATTCGCAATCAAGCTCCGAGGAATGGCGCGAGCTGGTATCCATTCCATGTCCAACTTGAAAGGTGGCACAGGCAAGTCAAGCACTCCAGGCTCGTAGTAATACCACAAAAAATGTCCTTGCTCGAGCTTTAATACACATAAGGCATTCAGCCAGCCTTGTTTATAACCCTCATTATTGGCATTCTGGATACGAGCATCTAAATGAACTAGAGCTTCGTTGTATCCAGCCATCCAAAATTCCCTAGGCTGTTTATGGAATTGGAAGGTTAATCTATACAATTGTTCATGAAGGTTTTTGGTGAAAAGGATCTTGGTATGTAAAGCTGACTTCGTTGCAGTAAGTTGATCTTCCAAAGTCAGGATTTTCTTGGACATTTCAGATAAAGCCCGATCTTTTGCGTTCAACTGGTACGCTTGAGTTTCCAATGTTGACAGAGTACGAGCTTCTTCAATACTACGAGGAGTTCTTGATCGTCCCCGAGGAGATGAAATGCTTCGTTCCTCGTTAACATCCTGGGAAGCTCTTCCTCGCCCACGAGAACCTCTTCCTCGTCCCCGAGCATAGCAGAAACACCAGACTTTCTTAAAGTATCCAATTCTTGCCTTAATTTGGCGTTCTCAACTTCTAAGAATGAGAATCCTTCATCGGTGACCGGTATCAAGGCAGTGGAGGATGAAGCTGCAGACTCATAATGTGCCAACTTTTTCTGTAAATTGTTGTTCTCTTGTTCCAGCAGCTCGGCGATCTTTCTGCAGGCCTCAACTTCACCTTTTAGGGTTCTCTCCCTGACATCGTATCCAGCAATGATCTTTTTGTGGCCTATCTCGGAAGAAAGCTGTTGATACCTATTCTCATACTCCTTGTGCAACAAGGCAGTTGATTCATTGAGCTGATTCTGAAGATCTTTTAGGGTACAATGAAGCTCCTCGATCAATTCGTAGTATGCCACATTATTGGACACAGCTCGATCAAGTAAATCTTTCAGGTACCGATAAGCCTCAACTGCTTGCTCAAAAGCATCATGGCCAAGGATGTCGGCAATTTCTGATACACTCAGGTCTGTGTGACCAGCCTTATAATATTCACGGCATTGCTGCATCAGCTTTGTGTCATGGGCAGATATCAGTTCCATTCTAGCCATAAACTAATAAAGAGGAGAAGGCAAGAGTTAATAAATAAAAATAGACAGAGTATCCACAATGTAGAGGAACAAAAAGATGTGATTTTATTACATCATCAACAGGATTACATCATTTGGAATACAGAGGATAAGTAAAAGAAAAACAAAAAGAGAGTACCGAACAACTTCACAACTTTTCCTTGTCTCCCAAGACTTTCTCGGGAGGCTGGGATGAGGAGCTTGGTTGCTCGATAGGAACAATGATCTGATTAGCAGAAGCTGGGACTTGTTCTGGAGGAGCAGGCAAGGATGAAATCTCCTCGGTGGCCGTTTGGTTGGGTTGTGGAACAATGACTTGATCACCCACAGTCATTGAGGATTCTTCAGATGCAGCTTCGTCTTCATCCTCATCTTGAATAACTGGAGGAGGACCAGGAAGATGTTGTTGAAATAACTCGGAGTCCTCGCTCACCTTCAATTCCTGTAAGGCAGCAACCCAACCATCATGGAAGTATTTCAAACTTCCATACTTCACCTGGGTCATTATCGCTGCTACCCCCTGTCCCATCCTTTGTCCCAACCAGTTCGAAAGGACTTCTTCACAGCTATTTTTCTCTTCATTTTTTCTGAGGAGAGCTTCTCGAACATAAGATTCTCGGTGTCCTTCAATTTGGTCTCCACCTCCTCCTTCTGACGATTTACTTCTCGCAGGAGGGTCAGCTCTTCTTCAGCTGATTTCAACTTATTCTCAATCTCCCCAAAGCCTGAAAGTTTCTCGGCATAGTCTTTATTCTCTCTCTCCAAGTCCTTCACCTTATTACCCAGTTGTACCTTCTCTGCATCAGACGCAGCCAACTTCTTCTCCCATTCAATTTTATCCTCATCATACTTCTGACGAGATTCACTCACAGATTTGATAGCTTTCTCCAGTGCTCCTTCCACAGTGGACGAGGAGCAAGAAGCTTTGATCGCTTCATCCTTTTTAAAGATTATATTGAAACAGCTCGTCAACTGTAATCAGAAAAGGGAAATGACATCAGAAACAAATATGGGAAATAACAAAGGAAAATATGAAAAACTCAAAGTACAGATACTTACTGAAGCAAGATGACGAGCAGCCAGAGAAGTAACCATATCCCGAGTAAGGTCTTCTTCAGTACCTTGCACCTCGGGAATGGGTGAAAATTTTGCCAAGCTCATCGTAGAGCTCGGAGGAACAATGATTGGAATACCATCTCCACCAGCTGGGAGCTGGGGAATGGCTCCAGAAATACTGACCGAGGAGGATTTCCTCAGTCTCCTCGGTGCCTTTTCAACAACCTCAACCAAAGAAGAACTTTTGGTTGGTGAGATAGTGATTACTTCAACAGGTGCATCCTTCTGCACAGGAGCCACTGGGGGCTTCTCGACAGCCTTCTGAGAAGCAACAGGAGGGGTGGCATCTTTATTCTTGGTCCCTTTTTGGACATCAACCTTATTTTTCTTCCCATCTCCAGCAGAGGAAGTTTCCTCGAAGAGAGCGGGAACTCTTCTCTTGCCCATTTTTTGGCTCAAAGGAATATGAGATTCCGGATTAGAGTCTTCAGGAATTTGCACTGGATCACTGATGCTGACCACAGGACGAGCAGTAAAGGACGACGTATAGCTCCTATACTGCAACAAGTATGAAGCAGACCTGATGTGCTCGTCTGCAATTTTCTGATGCAAACTCCAGATATGTTTCAATTGCCTTATATTAACTTATGATTCTTTAGGAATTTTTCTCTTGCTGTCAACTGCAAACAAAAATAAATTGAAATGTCAATCATGCATTTATTCAAGCATGATGAAATCATAATTTCAAAAATAAAATAAAATGAAAATAACCTATCCCATTGCCATATGGGGGGCATTTGGGACCTTCATACACGTCGTCTCCGACTGAAGGAGCATGTTGCCAATTTTTGAAAACTAATCCATGTTCAAAATAATCCTTGTTAGCATCAGGGAGGTTGACTACTAAAGCCCTATTCAAAAATCTGGTTTTTAAATAATAAATATTATCTAAAACAGCCCATCTATAGCAATACATAATCTCAGGAATTCCTATACGAGTTCCATGAGTTTGATTTAACTTATGCACCCCATTAACTATTCTCCATCTATTGGGGGCTACTTTTGCAGGAACAACATCCAAATGTTGACAGAATTCTAAGCATAAAGGTTTAGGTGGAAAAGAAAATCCACACTCAGCAATAAAGAGGCTGGGGAACCAATGTCCCTCAGCCAAACGAAAATAGTCAAAGGGCTCAGGAAGACTCTCTAAAGTTACCCAAGACGGAATGGAATAATCAGAACGGAATTTTTCAATAGATTCAATAATATAAACCATGGTGAATAAAAGGATAAAGAAGAAGATCTTACAGGAAGAATGGAGATCTGTTGACAACGAACGAAAACAAGGATGAACGCACAAGAGAAAGAAAAGCTATGGAGAATTCGAAAACAAGAAAATTGGAAAAGGTAGAGGACGGTATGATTGCTTGGGAAGTTTAAATACTTTTCCTTGGGAACCAGCGAAAGAAATTATTACATAAAAGAAACTATTGCGCTACCGGCGGCTAAAAGGACAAAAAGTGCACGAAGATCGAAGCGCTTATGAAAAGGCGGATTCTGCGAATTTGGAAGGAAGTTCAAATACAAAGAAAATGCTCCTAAAACCCAGGGAAGTCATTTAATATTGCCATATACCGAGAAAGAATGTTCCATACTCCTCAAAGTTCGAAATATGAAACATTGGGGGCTTCTGTTGATACCAAAATTAGTACGCTGATGTGGACGAATAATAAGAAGACACGTGTCAATCTACGTGGCACAATAACAACAAGGAAGATTGTTTTTCCGACCAACATACTCACTCCGAGCAACAAATACCCTCCGAGGAACTCCAATGCTCCGAGAAACTCTTGGACGACGAGCAACTAAGGCGGTTCGAGCTGCACCTCGACCACAGCATTAATTGCCAGATAATCAACAGTTCAACTATTCATTGAATGCTTATCATCTTGACATACACGTTTGAAGAACATTAAATGAATTACCCTTTCATATGTGTATCATTTAATGTAACACCCTTTCATGTACAGCCTAAGGGCTATAAATACCTTGTATCACCCTCATTCAAAAGGGAGACCAGAATTTCTTGGTATCATTTGTAATCGAGAATTCCTAGACACTCAGCAATAACATAACAGTGGAAGTAGGCCATTCTTATAAGGCTGAACCACTTTAAAAATCTTTGTCTCATTTATTTATCTGTGATTGAATAATTAGAGTAATCTAATTTTTTACATCAACAACTAAGTTACCGTTTGAGAAAATACTTGCCAAATCGTACTTTTTGGCACTATGCCTGACATATTTGCCTTTTGACTTTGGGTTGCGCCACACGTCATCTGTCAGAGTGGACAGACAATAAACAATGAAATGGGACAAAAAGTACAACTCATATATTGCCTCAAAGAATATCCTTTTGGCTCTCACATGCCTCATCAGCCCTAGTATTTACCTATAAATAAAGCATTTGGAAAAGGCAAAATTATATAAAAATTAAACACTATTACTCCATACAAATAGGCCCATATAGTATTCTCTCCATGCTCTCTCCTTGGTACTTAAAGTGCTTATCTCTTCACTCCCAAGAATCATCACTTATAAGTGATCCCTTTTCTTTTTTGTTGCTACTGAAAAGTTTATAACTAATCATTGTCTTCCTCATATAGCAATTATAGCACCATAATTTCACCAGAAAAGTTAACTTTTATCTTCTTGCTGCTCTTGAAGACTTGAACACCTTGAAGGAAGCATTCATTGGAGTGGGTCATGCCTCACTAGATCCAGTATATTCATATACCCCCTATACCACTACCTTCTTACATTTGACGAATCCGTCTGGGAGGTATTCTCACTACCATTGATAAAGAAGGTTATAGTGTTTTGAAGCAGCTAGTGTTTGAAGATATTCTTACAAGTAATGGAATTTAAAGTGATCAAACAACCAATAAGGAGGTCATAGTAACTAGGCAAGAGCTCCTGCTCCTCCACGATGAAGACAAGTGCAACAACGGCCATTCCATTAAATGGGATGAACTTGATAAGCATGTTTTTTGATTTTCTTAGTTTAGACACCCCATTTTAACCCCCTCCCCCCCAAGTATCTCCTTAGGTCCCTGGAACTTCCTCCTTCATCATAAACCATAGGCCATGCTCGGAGTACGGATTTAGAGGCCATCGAGAACTCCCAAGCTCCATTTGACCGCCGATCAACTTTCTCACCTGAGCGATAACTCATTGGATCTTTAAAGGGCTCTAAATCCCCTATCTAACAGTCACCCCCATGCGCAAATTGGCCTTATAGTTAGGAAAAATGTTTCTATTTTATTTTGAAAAACTTATTTGGAGGCCACAGGGCACTCTCGAGCTCCGTTTGACCTTTGTCAATTCTCCAAATTGAGTGAAACTCTTTGAATCCTCGAAGGGCTCCGAATTGCCTTTCCAATGGTCTTCTATGTGTGAGAATTAACCTTAATATACAGACGAATGACCCATTTTTCTCCATCCACTTTTGAAACCCGTTTTACCTTGGCCAATTCTCTTAATCAATCAAAAGATGTTTAGAACATCGAAGGGCCCTACATAACCTTTCTAACAATTCACCCCATGCACGAATCGACCTTATGATTTGGATGAACTATCCATTTCCTTCTTGTCTACAAGATTGACCGGTACTTCTGAGCCCCATTTGACCATAGTCAATTCTCGAACTTAGGAGCGACCCATGGATTCTTAAAGTTCTCTGAATACCTTTCCAATGGTTCATCCCATGCGCGATTCAAACTTACGGATCGCATTTTACGACCTCTTTTTTGGCAAATCTATAGAGGACTGCTGAATGACAAACCCATTCCCCTTCCTATTGGTAGTGTTTATTGGGGTATTTGTCGATAGGAAGGACAAGGATAATGATGATCGACAACCCCCTTGACCCTATATAAGGAGAGCATGAGCTCACATTGAAAGGCACCTCGAAAACATCCCCCTCAGTGATCTAAGAAACATTCTCTCAAAGTTGGCATGGTTTCCATCTTAAAACTTCTCCCCCATATTCCATTTTCATCCTTTCCTTACCCAATTTGTCAAATTCCCTTCCCTCTCCTCCTACCACGTTCATCCACTTGCAAGATAGGGCATTAGCACACTTACTAATCAAAATGCTCATTAGCGCTTTACTATAGGATGCGCAAAAGCCTCTTACTATAGATAGGGCATTAGCGCACTTACTAATCAAAGTGCTCGTTAGCGCTTTCCAAATAACATAGAAAGGGGGAAGCCAAGACCTACTCCTTAAAAGTTATTGAGTTCGACTTTCGGGGCTACCTACTTTAGCGCTTATGTAATATATAAAGAAGAGCCCTCTTAGGGCCTTTTTTTAAGGGTTCTCTCCTTTGAATAAAAGGAAGTGGGATAGCAGAGGTGATTTCGGTAAACCGATGCATGAGCTGAGGCAAGGCCTGAACATTCACGGTCAACTTCAAGGCTTCAAAAGAAGGTCCAAATCTTTCACTCTCTCTCTAAACTCTCTTATTTTTTCACTAGTTACTTAATTCTTATTTTAGTATTTCATTTTGATTATATCGTACATATTAATATCAACTTTTTTATAAGTAGTATTGCACATACTATACTTTCTATAAAAAAACAAAAATAAGAAAACGAGGGTTTACTTATAAATTCCAAACAGGGATTTTTCACTACATTTTCTCAAACTAAAATATCCTTTTTCCACAAGCACACATATTATAAAAGTCCTTTATTGTATTTATGGGATAAACCCCATCCCGTGTTAGATGCAAAGTACGTGGACTTTGATGCCTTTTTAGGCTACATTGGCGTCTCGGGTAAAATCCAAGATTCGAGTCCTCTTCTATTTTTGTTCATATATTATTTTCATATCATATATTTGGAATTCATGCTTGTGTTTTGTCAAACCTACACCATTGTCCTTCTATAAGTGATCGGTGTCCCAATAAATGAACACATAATATTTTGACTACTATTATGGGAACACTCCTACAAATGACCTTACTTCGCCTTTATCCATGACGCGAGTTGAGTAATTCAACTCTCTATTTATATATACACGCACACACTTCACGAAGTTATTAAGGAGAAGAATAATACATGCCGATGAGAGACCGAAAGAGCGTATGGGTTCCTAACACCTTCCCATTTCGTAACTTACTCCCCAAATCCTTGAACTACTTGGTTCATAAGTATCAGTATGTATTTGATGCCATTCTTTTGAGGCGACGATATTTCTTTTTCCTGTTTTGTGCAAAATAGGATGGCGACTCTATTTCTATACATCATCCCAATTGATGACGACCGAAGCTCGTCAAGGAAGGGCGTAGACTCGCACCACACCGACCAAGTGGGATGGCCTAATGGCGACTCTGTTGGGGACTTGCATTCTTTGAGGACTAAACTCTATTTTTACATTGGTGTTATTAATATCTGCATTTGTGCATATGCACCTACTTGTATGTTCCCCTTTCCCTCTATTACTTCTTGTATATATCTACTTCATGTATATACCACTTCTCAATCATTTTTCACTTCACACACTTGTAAATACCCTCCATGTACACTTCACACTACCTATACTTGTATATTGGATCACTTATACCCACATACTTCACACATCACTTAGAATATCCATGCTTTGGCTTCACTAGAACACATATTTACTTATAACACTTGTATATATCCATGCTCACTTTCACATCACATGCCACTTAGTTGATCCATGCTTATGCTCACTACCACACACTCATTTGTAGATATTCACATATCACTCACTCACATTTATACATGCTTAGTGTAGTCTTCATAATCCATGCTAGATTTACTTTTCATGATACTTGTACATTCTTCCCCATTATTATAAGTTCTCCTTTTACTCATTATACCAAATAAAAGATACTCTCTCCACAATAGACTAATTAAGAACTATGCATTCTTCACACTACATTCACAAAGAGCATTGTAATATTAACCCAAATTTTGTCCCGTACTAGGGAGTCACTTTGTGATAGGCGCTGGTCCCGTGGGTCATAGTTAGCCTAAGCAATATGACTCTTACCTTCCATTGTCCTAGTACCTTTGCCGTATATTGAACGGTTCCTCCTGCATCGTACAACTTGATCGAACTCATGACAGAAGGTATATACCAGGGAACTCATTCACATATATCGAACATATTAAATTTTCTATCACACGTAACATACCCACAAGGCATATAGTGAGGCAATTCACGTACACTCAGGCATATCAAATGGCTTATCCAATCAATTACCCTCAAAAGCAAGAAGTATATCGTGGAAGTCATGCCAAATGGGGAACCCTACCACGATCCCAATAAACTGCATAAACCTCATATAGACGTCAAACCTAAGGCACTCATATTTAGTTTGCCGGTTGCTATATGAAATTATGCCAAAATGCCAGATCAGTATGCCGCCCAAATTTTCGCAAAACAGGCCCCTATCCGTGAGTTTAAAAACAAGTCAAACCATGTCTTATATATTTTTCAAACCAAATTTTCCTTGGCTCGGGTCCTGCCCGACATGTTTGGCATTTAGGTAAACCTAATACAAGTGAAAAAATAATAATAATAGTAATCATGCGGAGATTCTTCTCTCATTTTTTCCCTCCTTTTTTTCTGAAAAAGCAAAATGGCAAAAACATTTTTCCTCCTTTGATCAAAAATACCAAAAACATTTTTTCCCTCTTTTATCAAAAATACCAATAACATTTTCCCTCCTTTTATCAAAAATAACAAAAAAGTTTTTCCTCTTTTTCAAAAATACCCAAAAAATAATTCTTTTTTCCCTATTTAAAAAATAAAATCAAACCATTTTTCCTTCTCAGGTCGATTGCATACCCGATTCTTAGACTGGCTCCCTATTAGATTCGGTCTTCCATCGAACTTCCCCGAAGCTCCGCCAGTTCCTCTACTACTTCATCCAAGTTCAGAATCTACCTTTCACCAACTCTTCATGGAGAACACCGACCAAGCACCGAACGTGCAACCTGATCTGATGGAAGTCTTAGTCCAACTCAGTGCTAATATTTACAACCTTCAAATTTAAGTCCATGAGATGTAGCAAAATCGGGTCTATATTTTGAAAGAACCTGAGGTCCTCTTTTCTCATTCCATTGGTCCACCCCTCCCGAGCCTGTCTGGGTTCCAAAAAATATCAACATGCTCCACGTGCCCCGCCTGCCAATGGGTCGCCATCAGCTCAACTCCCTATGCCAAACCTTGCCCAGCTAGGGGCTAACTTGACAGTGCTTGTTGATCCTAAAGAGGAAGAACTAAATAAGGTCGACGAAGACCTCAAACTGTTATAAAAAAATTTGACCAAGTCAAGATATTCGGTAACTACATGGACTATACCCATATGTCTCCTTATTGTAAAACAATATTACTGTAGAAGTTTAAGATGGCAACCATCGAAAAGTTCGAGGGCAACGGGCCCCCCAATTGTGCACCTTTTCAATTATCACCGAACCATGACCCTTATTAGCACCTTTAAAAAGATAATGGCACAGATGTTTCAATAGACTTCAAAATAAAGTGCCCTCAAATGGTTCCTATTTCTCGAAGAATCCAGAATCCATAGTTTGGAAGTTGTCGCTCTAGAATTCATGTCTCAGTATAAGAACAACGAAGAACTAGAGGTTGTCCGCCGTGATCTAGATCTTCTTAAGAAGAACTCAGGGGAAACCTTCAGTAGCTTCATAGGGTGATGGGGAGAGAAAGGTGCTACCATGACCAACCGACCCTCTGAAGAAGAACATGTCAGTATCATGAAGAAGAATTTCTTTCCCCATATTCGAGTGACTATGGAAGTTCAGTGTTATCCACACTTTTGAGCTCTCTAGGAAGCAAGGGTAGAACTTAAAGAAATTTTGACCAAGGTTGAAGACGAGTCGAAGAAGGTGACCGGGCAATCATTCCCAGAAAGAACATTAAGTCTTCTAGTGCTACAGTCAATACCTTAAAAAATATCTCCCAACCAACTGCCTCTTTGGCACCAGAAACCTCATCAAACCCTTGGGGCCCCATCCATTACCAAAACCACTTCCCAAGAACTTTAAAACTGATGCCCACTGTGACTTTCACAATCCGCGGGCCATACTACCAACCAATGCTTCCATCTCAGAAACTATAGGCCCTTTTATCAAAGTGTGCTTTAAGGTGATAACAATTATTTTTCAATAATATGTTTCCAATTTCATTACGCACTAAGTTTATGAATCAATTTTACTTAAGCCCAATTTTATCTTTTTTAATCCTTAATACGCATCTAGGTGATTAAAGCAAGTAAAATAAAGTAAAGTTCACAATGTCTGATGTATGAGGAAACCACTAAGGGAAAAAACATCGGATGGCCCAAGTCAGACAATCAGTATGATACGATTTTATATAGGAAGATAAAAAAAGTTACACAATGAGTTAATCCCCACGAGCCTCAACATTATTCCTCTATTTAACCTCTCATCCATAGTGCCCATGTAAAAATCCTTCAACGATACTCGTCCCCAGCACAAGCGTGCACAAATGCCTCAGTGTCCACCGATGCAGCTTTGGCAACCGTCTACGATTCAGAACACGATCTTCATCGTTTCTTCACTACAAAACTCCACGAAACAAATTTTCAAAGTGATGAACAAACTCCAATTATGAAAATAAGATCTCTATAACACATGAGTATAAAAGCTAGGATCTTGAAAACTATAAGGATGGTTTTAGATTTGAAATCATTAGAAAACTAATGCAGAAAAATGTAACTGTTCTAAATTGTATTTTGAATCTTCCCACACTATGAATTTCTGAGAGAAAAACCCTTTAAATAAAAAAGTTAAGTCGGAGCTCATTTAAACGACTTGGACTTGTTGTTTGAATGACTTGCCCAGGTCTTTGAACGACACTGAGATGTCATTTGAACGACATCAAATGTCGTTTGATTCTCTAAAACTTAAGGGAATAATCTACTCGACTCTAAATAGTGTGTATCTAAAATAAAACGAAGTTAAAACCTTTTAAAATCATTTTTTTTGTCATGATCAATGATCAATGATCGTGACAAGGCTAGCCGCTGGAAGGGTGCCAGCTTACCTATTTTGGTGTAGTGGTTGCTTCTCCTTTTTCTAATATCAATGTAACTGAGAAATCCTATGACGAGGTTCTCAATGCTAATTTTTTTGAAAGTGAAATAAAAGAGAATTTTGATTATCTTGTTGGGTCTTACATTAATTGTTTTGATTATAATCAAAGCCTTGATGATGATGACTTCGCAAATGAAAAATTCATAAAAAATCCTAATAAAGTTAATCACAAACAACATAACCATGTTCAAATTAATGAGGATGAAATGGTTATTATCAAAGTAGGTTATAGTATCCAATAATGCGAGATTAGGATAAGGTCCACCCTTAACGAGCATGAGCGTGTGCAATTTGAAGAACTACTGAAGGAATTCATGGACATCTTTTCATGTTTCTATGATGACATGTCCGACATCAATCCAAAAATAGTCAACATGAAATACCGTTATTCTGAGAATGCAAGATGATCAAATAAAAGCTAAGGAAACTCCGCACCAAATGGTCCCTCAAAGTCAAATAAGAGGCAAATGTTACAACAAATGTTCCTCAGATGGAAAAGGTTCTTCAACGACACTGTCAACAAGAAATGATATGACATTGGGATACTCTTAATGACCTCTGATGACTCTCACGCTCTCATCGCCATCAAATTATACTTCCCTTGCACCAATAATATGACCGAATACAAGGCATCCACTGTAGGCCTCAAAGTCTCCCTCAAGAAAGTATAAAATACCAAGATTTCTACGGGGACTCTGTCCTCATCATCGGCCAAGTCCTTAGAAGATGAAAAGCTCTTGCCCCTCCATGCCCACCTAAAAAGGCTGTCCTCCCAATTCCAAGATATCACCTTCCACTACCTGCCTCGCACAATAAACAACTTAGCCAATTCCATTACTACCCTTCCCTCCATGTTTGACATGATCGAGAGAATAATGATGACCCCTTTCCTACTCTAAAAACAAGCTATGCCAACCCACTACTACCATATTGAACTCATCACCGAGGAAGATTCTGATATGGTCGGGTTCTGGTACTATGACATTTGGTGGCTCCTTAAGCACGGTAGGTATCCCCAAGATGCCAACAAAAATGATTGTGCGACCCTTCATAAATTGGTTGCCAAGTACATCATCTGTGATAAATTCACTATTAAAGAAAAACTTCAAAGGAACCCATTTTCATTGCATTGCAGTGGCTGACATTGAAGAAATAATGCAGAAAATCCACAGCGAGGAATATGGACCTCATATGAATGGTCATATGCTTGCTAAGAAAATCATCTGTTAAGGGTACTATTAGACCACCATGGTTCAGGAATGCACCTCCTATGTTCGAAAATGCCTCAAATTCCATCAGTTTTCTAACTTCCAACACTTACCTCCTCGAGAATTATACAACATGACTTCTCCTTGGCCATTCTACACATAGGGCATTAACATCATATGAAAGGTTACACCGAAAGATTCAAATGGGCATAATTTCATTGTATTCTCCATTGATTACTTAACCAAATGGGTCAAAGTCGAGCCATACGTAGTGTTGAATGCTAAGAAAGTGGCCAAGTTTATTAGAAAGAACATCATCTACCGATATAGGGTTACCCATGAGTTAGTATCAGATAATGGGTTACACTTTAAAGCCGAGATCACAGAACTGGTCGATGAGTATGGGATTCAGAGACACAAATATTTTCCTTACCGACCCCAAATTAAGAGTGCTATCAAACCCGATAATAAAAACCTCAAAGACCTTATTAGTAAAATGACCGAGAGTTACAGAGATTTAACCAACTGAATCCCTTACGCCCTCTAGAGCTACCGTACTTTAGTCAGAATGCCTACTGGGGCTACCCCTTAATCTCTAGTATATGGAATGGAAGTAGTTCTACCCATTGAGATAAAATTACCTTCCCTACGTGTCATGATCGAGAGAAGAATTCGCAAAGAAGACTGACATCAGAGCCGCTTTGACGAACTATCACTCTTGGATGAAAAGAGGTTGAATGCTCTATATTACATACAAGGGTACCATCATCGGATAGCGTGATTATTCAACTGAAGAGTCAAGGACCGTGGTGTCCAAGAAGGAGACCTTACCCTCAAGGAGATCATAGAACTCATCTAGAACCCTAGAGGGAAATTTAATCCAAACTTGAGTGCCCCTACATACTGAAGAAGATCCTCTCAGGCGGCATTGCTATGCTCACATACCTCGATGGAGAAGAGATGGCACATCCAGTCAAGCTGGACCATCTCAAAAAGTTTTACTCTTAGTCTGAATTCTCAGCACGCTCTGACTCTTCTCATCCCCCTTCTACCATTAAAAAATCCCTTCATTTCTCACTAACCATAACTGGGCCTGATCCTTTTAAAAACCTTTTTTCTTTCAAAATGGAACTCACAATTATTTTTTTCAAAACCCCCAGAGGTACGTAGGCAGCTCATATACCTTACATGGTCATGGTCCCATTCTTTCTCATAAAATGCTATTATATTCTAACCTCCGAGGACGGCAGTCCATTTTATCATTTACATCAATAAAAGGATTATGTATTCCTTTGTGATTGGTATAGATAGCTTAAATTCAAAACTCATAAAAAGTCACAACAAAATATGATCAAAATCATTTTTTATTTCAAATACAGAAATACGACACTATTACATGAAGTATCGACGAAGGGAGTTAAACAAACATCCCCTTTTCACTGATTCAAATCAGTCATAAAAAAATAACCTTATCAAGCTACACTAAATTTGTCAAAACGAGAAAAACACACAAGCTCTCCCCTAGCTTCATAAAATCTTCACACTAATTATCCCCATCTTTATAAAATTATATCCATAACTACTAAAAGACCCTACCTCATCATCATTTTTGTCCCTCAGAGGTCCACAGGTCTCCCCCGTCTGGTTAATATTACGAATTCGTTCCATGGAGCAGTACACCCTCACCAGTTTAGAAAAAACGACTACCCCCTTCCATTGTGTTAAAAAGAACAAACCACCTCGGACCAGTCTCTTCTGATAGGATCTTCTCTCCTACTCATTTCCACAAGCACTTCAGATCGTCCCTGGACACATACCAGACCCTTCCTATAGATTGAGATGGATTGGTAGACGGTTGATGACTCTCCCACAAAGAACCTAGCATCATGCACCAAAATTTACTCAGGTCTTCCACCAGAAAGAAATCTAGTGTGAGAGGAGGACCTAGCTCTCCGCAGAAGTTGTTAAGGGAAATAAAATTAAGTCTGTCGCATGATAACTAACTACACATATCTATACTCTCCTAGCTCCAAAACAAGATATAATTCTCCCGACCATTGCACCGGCCAACGAAGACACTGGGCTCCATGCTCCATAAACCAATATACTCAGCACTCTACAAAGGTGTAGGTACCTCTCATGGGGTCATTTTGGGGGTGTTTCGGGGTTTCGCCCTCTAAAACCATGGTTTCAAGACTAAGCGTATATATTCTCAAATTATCACCGTGATGTCAAACCGAGGGTCCCATGACCACGCGGTTAGTTGCTATGAGTTACATTGATTATGTGCGAGGTATTGGTGCCTCTCACTAGGCTGGTTGGGTTGTGTTTCGTGTTTTCACCCTCTAATGCCATATTTTCAAGCCTAAGTGTAGATATTCTTCAATTATCGACCTGCTCTCAAACCAGGGGTTCCGTGACAACTAGTACAGTTTTTATGAGTTACAATGGTGTCGTGCGATGTGTGGGTGCCTCTCATAGGGTCGTTAGGGTGGTGTTTTAGGGTTTCATCCTCTAATGACATGCTTTCCAGCCTAAGTGTATATATTTTCAAATTATTTCCATGCTCTCAAACCGAAGGTCCCGTGACAATGTGATAACATCCTACGACTTACATTGGTCCCGTGCGAGTTTTGGATGCCTCTCAAAGGGCCGTTTGGGTGGTGTTTCGAGCTTTATCCCTCTAACGCCATGTTTTCAAGCATAAGTGTAGATATTATCAAATTATCACCGTGCTCTAAAATCGGGGGTCCCGTGACCATGCTTTCGGTTCCTACGAGTTACGTTGGTCCCTTTCGAGGTGTGGGTGCCTCTCACGGGGCTGTTTGGGTGGTGTTTTGGGGTTTCAACCTCTAACACCATGTCTTCAACCTTAAGTGTAAATATTATCTAATTATCATCCTGCTTTCAAATCAGGGGGCCCGTGAGCTCGGGATCAGTTCCTACGAGTTCCATTGGTCCCGCGTATGGCGTCGGTACCTCTCATGGGTTCGTTTGGGTGGTGTTTCGTGGTTTCGACCTCTAAAGTCACGTTTTCAAGCCTAAGTGTACATATTCTAAAATAATTGTTGTTCTCTCAAATCGGGGGTCATGTGGCTAAGCGGTCAGTTCCTACGAGTTACATTAGTCCCACGCCAGGTACGAGTGGCTCTCACGTGGCCGTTTGGGGGGTGTTTTAGGGTTTTTCTTTGTCACGACCCCAACCCAGTAGTAGTAGGGAATGAGTGTCTTGACATGCCACCAAGGCATTCAATGTTATGGACTTAAAATATTTCTTAAAATAAATGCAACGGAAATACATTCACATGGTCATGAATCGTAAACTATTGAAAAAATGGAATTACGTCATCAGAGCTTTCTAAAAGGGAACTTCGTATATATTAAAGTATGAACGGATTACAACTTATGCCAAAATTAAAAACTTATTACTAAAGAGCCAAACATGATCTATCTCCTAAAAACAAACTTTATATTTAAAATTATAACAAAAAAGCTTCTCAAGCTAGATCTTCAACATAGTCCTTCTACACTCCATCCTCCCGTCCAATTATTTCCTGAAAATCGTTATTTATACAACGTCAGCTAAAAGCTGAGTAAGATTTAATCTCCCGACATTCCAAGGTTTTCAGAATATAGGTACCTATTCAAGTCAAAAGAGAAGGCATATACATATATGGATAGGAACTTGCAGTATATAGATATATATTTAGAATTGGGCTTCATTTAGAATACATAATTAAACCTTTATTGTATTTATTAGATTAACGTGTGATCCAAGACTTAATATCTATATTTTCGAGCCTCTATTTTAGGTGAGTACTCTATGTCATTTCTTGCACATTTAAATTATATGATATTATGCAAACTATGTATTTTGTGAAATGCTTTTATTCTCAAAATGCATCTGATACCGATCATAGATTCATTTCTGATATGTTTATATCTCTATATATAGACATACTGATTGAAATGAGTATTGAAAATGAGATTGAATATTGAAAATAAGATTCGGCCTAAGGGACCTCTTTACTGACTGACCTTCCCAGCTGGGTTATCGCTGGTGTGCCCTAAATAAGGCGTTGTGATGCTATGTTTTCAAGCCTAAGTGTAGAAATTCTCAATTTATCGTCGTACTCTCAAATCGGGGTTCCCGTGACTACACGGTCAGTTCTAATGAGTTACATTGATTCGGCGCCAGGTGGGGGTGCCTCTCACGGGGCTGTTTGGGGGTGTTTCGTGGTTTTTCTCTCTAACGTTATATTTTCAAGCCTAAGTGTATAAATTCACAAATTATCACCGTGCTATCAAACCGAGGGTGTCATGACCATGCGATTAGGTCCTATGAGTCACATTGATACCGTGCGATGTGTTGGTGCCTCTCACGAGGCTGTTTGGGTTGTGTTTTGGGTTTTCGCCCTCTATCCCCATTTTTTCAAGTCTATTGTTGATATTCTCAAATTATTATCGTGCTCTCAAACTAGTGGTCTAATTTCCATGCGATCAGGTCGTACGAGTTACATTAGTCCCGTGCGAGGTTTGAGTGGCTCTCATAGGGCCGTCTTGGTGGTGTTTTGAGGTTTCTCCCTCTAACGACATGTATTCAAGCCTAAGTGTAGATATTCTAAAATTCTTATTGTGCCCTTAAATTGGAGGTCCCTTGACCACGCGATCAGTTCCTACGATTTAAATAGGTCCCTTGCGAGATGTGGGTGCCTCTCACAGGGCCGTTTGGGAGGTGTTTTGAAGTTTCACCCTCTAATGAAATTTTTTCAAGCCTAAGTGTAAATATTATCAAATTATCATTGTGCTCTCAAATCGGGGGTCCCGTGACCTCGCGGTTAGTTCCTACGAGTTACATTGGTCCCGTGCGAGGTATGGGTGCCTCTGATGGGGACTTTTGGGTTGTGTTTTGGTATGTCACCCTCTAAAGTCATATTTTCAAGTCTATGCATAGATATTTTCAAATTATCTCCGTTCTATTAATCCGGGGGTCCCGTGACTAGGTTGTCAGTTCCTACGACTTACATTGGTCCCACACTAGGTATGGGTGGCTATCACGGGGACGTTTGGTGGGGGTTGGGGTTTTTCCCTCTAATTCCATATTCTCAATCCTAAGTGTAGATATTCTCAAATTATAGTTGTGCTCTTAAATCGGGGGTCCCGTAAGCATGCGTTCAGTTCCTACGAGTTACATTGGTCCCGTGCGATGTGTGGGTGTCTCTCACGGGGCCGTTTGGGAGGGGTTTTGGAGTTTCGCCCTCTAAAGTAATTTTTTTATGCCTAAGTGTAAAATATTATCAAATTATCACCATTCTCACAAATTGGGGGGTCCTGTGAGGTCGCAGTCAGTTCCTACGCATTACATTGGTCCCGTGAAAGGTGCGAGTGCCTCTCATGGGGCCTTTTGGGTTGTGTTTTTGGATTTCACCCACTAACGCCATGTTTTCAAGTCTATGTGTAGATATTCTCAAATTAGCGTTGTGCTATTAATTCGGGGGTCCCGTGACTAGGTTGTCCGTTCCTACGAGTTATATTGGTCCCACACCAGGTGTGGGTGGTTCTCACAGGAATGTTTGGGTGGTGTTTCGAGGATTCTCCCTTTAAAGCCATGTTTTCAAGTCTAATTATAGATATTTTCAGATTATCATCATGTGCTCAAATCATGGGTCCCGTGACTTGGCAGTTAGTTCCTATGAGTTACATTGGTCCCACGCCAGGTGTGCGTGGCTCTCATGGGGCCATTTGGGGGGTGTTTTTGGGTTTCACCCTCTAACACCCTATTTCTCAAGGCTAAGTGCAGATATTCTTAAATTATCGACGTTCTCTCACATCGGGGGTCCTGTGACCATGCAATCAGTTCCTACAAGTTACATTAGTCCCGTGTGAGGTGTGGGTGACTCTCACGGGGCCGTTTGGGTGGCGTTTAGGGTTTTTATTCTTTAATGTAATTTTTTCAAGCCTAAGTGTAGATATTCTCAAATTATTGTGGTGCTCTCAAATCACGGTTCCTGTGACCACGCGATCAGTTCCTACAAGTTATGTTGGTCCCTTGAGAGGTGTGGGTACCTCTCACGGGGCTGTTTGGGTTGTGTTTTGGGGTTTCGACTTATAACGCTATGTTATCAAGCTTGTGTAAATATTATCAAATTATCTTCGTTCACTAAAATCGAGAGTCCCGTGACCTTGCGGTCAGTTCCTACAAGTTACATTGGTCCCGTACGAGATGTGGGTGCCTCTCATGGGGCCATTTGGTTCTGTGTTTTGGGGTTTCTCCATCTAATGCCATGTTTTCAAGTGTAAGTGTAGATATTCTCAAATTATAACCGTGATATCAAACCAGGGGTCCCGTGACTTGGCGGTCAGTTCTTATAAGTTACATTGGTCTCGCTCCAGGTGTGGGTGGCTCTGACAGGGTCGTTTGGGGGGTGTTTTTGGGTTTCGCCCTCTAACACCATATTCTCAAGCTTCAGTGTAGATATTCTTAAATTATCACCGTGCTCTCCAATTGGGGGTACCGTGACCACTCGTTCGGTTCTTACGAGTTACATTGGTCTCGTCCGACGTGTGGTGGCCTCTCACGGGGCCGTTTGGGTGCTGTTTTGGGGTTTCTCCCTCTAACTCTAGATATTCTCAAATTATTTATGTGTAATAAAATTGGGTGTCTCGTGACCACACGGTCATTTCTTACGAGTAACATAGTCCCGTGCAATAAGTGGGTGCCTCTCCCGGGGCCATTTGGGTGGTGTTTTGGGGTTTCATCCTCTAACGCCATGTTTTCAAGCCTAAGTGTAGATATTCTCAAATTATCAATGTGCTCTAAAATCGGGAGTCCCGTGACTTGGCAGTGAGTTCCTATGAGTTACATTGGTTCCGTGCCTGGTGTGGGTGGCTCTTACGGGGCCGTTTTGGGGGTTGTTTAGGGTTTCACCCTCTAAGGCCATGTTCCCAAGCCTTAGTGTAGATATTATTTAATTATCACCATGATCTCAAATTGGGGGTACCGTGACCACTCGTTTAGTTCCTACGAGTTACATCAATCCCGTGGGAGGTGTGGGTGCCTCTCATGGTGCCATTTGGGTGGTGTTTTGAGGTTTCTCTCTCTAACACCCTGTTTTCAAGCTTAGGTGTAGATATTCTCAAATTTTTTCTGTATACTCAAACCGGGAGTCTTGTGACCACGGGGTCAATTCCTCTAAGTAACATTGGTCCCGTACGATGTGTGGGTGCCTCTCACGGGGCCGTTTCGGTGGTGTTTCAGGGTTTCGCCCTCTAATGTCATATTTTCAAGCCTAAATGTAGATATTCTCAAATTAGCACTGTGTTATGAATCGGGAGCCCATGACTTGGCGGTCATATCCTATGAGTTACATTGGTCCTGCGCCAGGTGTGGGTTGCTTTCACGCGGCCGTTTGGGGGGGGGGGGGGGGGAGGGATAAGCCTAAAAGTAGATATTCTCATATTATCGTCGTGTACTCAAATCGGGGGTCCCGTGACCAGACGATCATTTCCTATGATTTTTAATTGTCCCATACGAGGTGTGGGTGTCACTCACGAGCTTTATCCCTCTAACGCCATATTTTCAAGCCTATTTGTAGATAGTCTCCAATAATTGTCTTGCTCTCAAATCGGGGGTCCCATGACAATGCGATCAGGTCCTATGAGTTACATTGGTTCCGTTCGAGATTTGGATGCCTCTTATGGGGCCGTTTGGGTGGTGTTTCGAGGTTTCTCCCTCTAACACCATTTTTCAAGCTTAAGTGTAGATATTCTCAAATTATCATCATGATCTCAAATCGAGGTTCCCATGATCACACATTCGGTTCCTACAAGTTACGCTGGTCCCTTTCAAGGTGTGGGTGCCTCTCACAGGGACATTTGGGTGGTGTTTCGGGGTTTCACCCTCTAATGCCATGTTTTCAAGACTAAGTGTAAATATTATAAATTATCGTCCTGATTTAAAATTAGGGGTCCCGTGATCTCGCGATCAGTTCCTACAAGTTATATTATTCCCGTGCGAGGCGTGGGTGCCTCTCAGGGGGCGTTTGGGTGGTGTTTCGAGGTTTCGCCCTCTAAAGTCACGTTTTCAGGCCTAAGTGTAGATATTCTAAAATAATCGATGTTCTCTCAAATCGGGGGTCCCATGACTAAGCTTTCAGTTCCTATGAGTTACATTGGTCCCGTGCCAGGTACGGGTGGCTCTCACGAGGCCGTTTGAGGGGTGTTTTTGGGTTTTCCCCACTAACGCTATGTTTTGAAGCCTAAGCGTAGATATTCTCAATTAATACCTGTGATCTCAAATTGGGGGTCCCGTGACCACACGGTCAGTTCAAATGAGTTACATTGGTCCCGCGTCAAGTGTGGGTGCCTCTCACGGGGTCGTTTGGGGGGTGTTTCGTGGTTTTGCCCTCAAAATCCATGTTTTCAAGCCTAAGTGTATATAATCATAAATTATCATCCTGCGGTAAAACCGAGGTGTCATGACCACGCGGTTAGTTCCTGCGAGTTACATTGATCCCGTGCAATGTGTTGGTGCCTCTCATGAGGCTATTTGTGTTGTGTTTCGGGTTTTCACCCTCTAACGCCATTTTCCCAAGCTCATGCGTTGATGTTCTCAAATTATTTTCGTTCTCTCAAACCAAGTGTTCCGTGACCATACGATCAGGTCCTACGAGTTATATTGGTCTTGTGCAAGGTTTGGGTGCCTCTCATGGGGCCGTTTGGGTGGTGTTTCGAGGTTTCGCCCTCTAACGCCATGTTTTCAAGCCTAAGTGTAGATATTCAGAAATTATTGTTGTCACCTTAAATCGAGGGTCCCTTGACCACGCAATCGGTTCCTACGAGTTACATAGGTCCCTTGCAAGGTGTGGGTGCCTTTCATGCATTTTTTTGAAGCATAAGTGTAAATATTATCAAATTATCATCGTTCTTTCAAATTAGGGTCCCCGTGACCTCGTGGTTATGTCCTGCGAGTTACATTGGTGTCGTGCGAGGTGTGGGTGCCTCTCATGGGGCCTTTTCGGTTATGTTTTGGGATTTCACCCTCTAACGCCATGTTTTCAATTATATTCGTAGATATTCTCAAATTATTGTCATGCTATTAATCTGGGGGTCCCGTGACTAGGTTGTCAGTTCCTATGAATTACATTGGTTCTATACCCGGTGTGGGTGGCTTTGATGGGGACGTTTGGGGGGTGTTTTAGGGTTTCGCCCTCTAATTCCATGTTCTCATGCCCAAGTGTAGATATTATCAAATTATCATCATGCTCATAAATCGGGGGTCCCGTGACCATGCGTTCAGTTCCTAAGAGTTACATTGGTCCCGTGCGAGGTGTGGGTGACTCTCACGGGGCTGTTTGGGAGGTGTTTTGGAGTTTTTCCCTCTAATGCTATGTTTTCGATCCAAAGTGTAAATATTATCAAATTATCATCGTGCTCTCAAATCGGGGGTCCCGTGACCTCGCGGTCAGTTCCTACGAGTTACATTGGTCCCGTGCGAGGTGTGAGTGCCTCTTATGGGGACTTTTGGGTTGTGCTTTGGGATTTCAGCCTCTAACACCATGTTTTCAAGTCTCTGTATAGATATTCTCAAATTATCATCATGCTATTAATTTGGGGCTCCCATGACTAGGTTGTCAGTTCCTACGAGTTACATTGTTCCCACACCAGGTATGGGTGGCTCTCACGGGGACGTTTGGGGGGTGTTTCGTGGTTTCTCCCTCTAATGCCATCTTTTCAAGCCTAATTATAGATATTTTCAAATTATTATTATGTACTCAAATCGGGCGTCCCGTGACTTTGTAGTTAGTTCCTATTAGTCACATTGGTCCCATGCCAGGTGTGGGCAACTCTCATGGGGCCGTTTGGGGGGTGTTTTGGGGTTTCCCCCTCTAATGCCATGTTATCAAGGCTAAGTGCATATATTCTCAAATTATCCACGTTCTCTCAAATCGGGGGTCTCGTGACCACACGTTAAGTTCGTACAGGTTACATTAGTCCCATGTGAGGTGGGTGCCTCTCACGGGGCCGTTTGGGTGGTGTTTTAGAGTTTATCCCTCTAATGTCGTGTTTTCAAGCCTAAGCGTAGATATTATGAAATTATAGTGGTGCTCTCAAATCACGATTCCCTTGACCACCCAATCAGTTCCTACAAGTTATGTTGGTTCCTTGCGAGGTGTGGCTACCTCTCACAGGGCCGTTTTGGTTGTGTTTCAGGGTTTGGCCTTCTAATGCTAAGTTTTCAAGCCAAAGTGTAAATATTATCAAATTATCTTTGGGCTATCGAATCGGGGGTCCCAGGACCATGTGGTCAGTTCTTTCGAGTTACATTAGTCCCGTGCGGGGTGTGGGTGCCTCTCATAGGGATGTTTCGGTTGTGTTTTGGGGTTTCTCCATCTAACGCCATGTTTTCAAGCATAAGTTTAGATATTCTCAAATTATCGTCGTTATCTCAAACCAGGGGCCCCTTAACTTGGCGGTGAGTTCATATGACTTACATTGGTCTCGCGCCAGGTGTGGGTGGCTCTCACGGGGCCGTTTGGCGGGTGTTTTAGGGTTTCGCTCACTAACACCATGCTTTGAAGACTAAGTATAGATATTCTTAAATTATCGCCATTCTCCTAAATCGGGGGTACCGTGACCACTCGTTCAGTTCCTACGAGTTACACTGGTCCCGTGTGAGGTATGGGTGTGTCTTACGGGACCGTTTGGGTGGTGTTTAGGGGTTTCACCCTCTAAAGCCTGGTTTTCAGGCTTAACTCTAGATATTCTGAAATTATTTCTGTGTAATCAAACCGGGGGTCCCGAGACCATGCGGTCAGTTCTTATGAAAACATTGGTTCCGTGCGATAAGTGGGTGCCTCTCACAAGGCCGTTTGGGTGGTGTTTTGGGGTTTCACCTCTAACTCCATGTTTTCAAGTCTAAGTGTAACTATTCTCAAATTATCACCATGCTCTCAAACCGGGGGTCCCGTGATTTGGTGGTGAGTTCCTATGAGTTACATTGGTCCCGCACCAAGTGTGGGTGGCTCTCACTGGGCCGTTTTTGGGTGTGTTTTGGGGTTTCACCTCGAACACCATGTTCTCAAGCCTCAGTGTAGATATTCTTTAATTATTATCGCGCTCTTAAATCAGGTGTAACGTGACCACTCGATAAGTTCCTACGAGTTACATTGGTCCCGTGGGAGGTGTGGGTGCCTCTTACGGGGCCATTTGGGTGGTTTTTTGGGGTTTCGCCCTCTAACCCCTATTTTCAAGCTTAAGTGTAGATATTATCAAATTATTTCTTTGTACTCAAACCAGGGGTCCCGTGACCACACGGTCAGTTCCTCTAAGTAACATTGGTCCCATGTGATGTGCGGGTGCCTCTCACGGGGCCGTTTGGGAGATGTTTCAAGGTTTCACCCTCTAATGCCATATTTTCAATCCTAAATGGAGATATTCTCAAATTAACACCTTGCTCTCAAACCAAAGGTTCTGTGACTTAGTGGTTAGTTCCTATGAGTTTACATTGGTCCCACGCCAGGTGTGGGTGTCTCTCACGGGGCAGTTTGGGGGGAGGTTTTGGTGTTTCTCCCTCTAATGCCATGTTCTCAAGCCTAAGTGTATATATTCTCAAATTTTTGCCATGCTCTCAAATCGGGGGTCCCGTGACCACGTTGTCAATTCCTTACGAGTAACATTAGTCCCGTCCGAGGTGTGGGTGCCTCTCATTGGTCCGTTTGGGTGGTGTTTCGGGGTTGCACCCTCTAACGCCCTATTTTCAAGTTTAAGTGAATATATTCTGAAATTATTTCTGTGTACTCAAATCGGGGGACCCATGATAATGCGTTCAGTTCCTACGAGTTACATTGTTCCCGTGCGATGTGTGGGTGCCTCTCACTAGGCCGTTTGGGTGGTGTTTCGGGGTTTCTCCCTCCAACACCCTATTTTCAAGCTTAAGTGTAGATATTATCAAATTATTTATTTGTACTCAAACCAAGGGTCCCGTGACCACACGGTCAGTTCCTCTAAGTAACATTGGTCCCATGTGATGTGCAGGTGCCTCTCACGGGGCCGTTCGGGAGATGTTTCAAGGTTTCGCACTCTAATGCCATATTTTCAATCCTAAAGGGAGATATTCTCAAATTAGCACCTTGCTCTCAAACCAGGGGTTCCGTGACTTTGCGATCAGTTCCTATGAGTTTACATTGGTCCCACGCCATGTGTGGGTGTCTCTCACGGGGCAGTTTGGGGGGAGGTTTTGGTGTTTCGCCCTCTAATGCCATGTTCTCAAGCCTAAGTGTATATATTCTAAAATTTTTGCCATGCTCTCAAATTGGGGGCCCCGTGACCACGCTGTTAATTCCTTACGAGTTACATTAGTCCCGTCCGAGGTGTGGGTGCCTCTCATCGGTCCGTTTGGGTGGTGTTTCGGGGTTCTACCCTCTAACGCCATGTTTTCAAGTTTAAGTGTAGATATTCTCAAATTATTTATGTGTACTCAAACCGAGGGACCCATGACAATGCGTTCAGTTCCTACGAGTTACATTGTTCCCGTGCGATGTGTGGGTACCTCTCACTAGGCCGTTTGGGTGGTGTTTCGGGGTTTCTCCCTCCAACACCCTATTTTCAAACCTAAGGGTTGATATTGTGAAATTATTGTCAAGATATCAAACGGGGGTAACATGATCACGCAGTCCATTCCAATGAGTTACATTCATCCCGTGCGAGGTGTGGGTTCCTCCCACGAGGCTGTTTGGGTGATGTTTCAAGGTTTCTCCCTCTAACGCCATGTTTTCAAGACTAATGTCGGTATTCTTAAATTATCACCGTTCTCTCAAACTAGGGGTCCCGTGACTTGGAGGACAGTTCCTATAAGTTAAATTGGTCCCACGCTAGGTGTGGGTTGCTCTCACGGGGCCGTCTGGAGGGTGTTTTGGTGTTTTTCCCTCTAACGCCATGTTCTCAAGATGAAGTGTATATATATTCTCAAATTATAGTCTCTCTCTCAAATCAGGGTTCTTGTGACCACGCGGTCAGTTCCTTACCAGTTACATTTGTCCCATCCAAGGTGTGGTGCCTCTCATCAGGCCGTTTGGGTGGTGTTTCCGGGTTAACCCTCTAACGCTTTGTTTTCAAGCCTGAGTGTAGATATTCTCAAATTATTTCCATGTACTCAAACTGGAGGCCTCGTGACAACACGGTCAGTTCATGCGAGTTACATTGATCCCATTAGATAAGTGGGTGCCTCTCACGGGGCCTTTTGGGTGGTGTTTCTAGTTTTTGCCCCCTAACGCTATGTTTTCAAGCCTAAGTGTTGATATTCTCAAATTATTACCGTACTCTCTAACAGGGTGCTCCATGACTTGGCGATTTGTTCCTACGAGTTCCTTTGGTCCCGGGCTAGGAATGTGTGGCTCACACGGGGCCGTTTGGTGGTATTTTAGTTGTTCGCCCTCTAATGCCATGTTCTCAAGCCGAAGTGTATATATTGTCAAATTATCACCGTACTCTCAAATTAAGGGTCCCGTGACCACGCTGTTAGTTTCTACGAGTTACATTAGTCCCGTGCGAGGTGTGGGCGCCTTTCATAGAGACGTTTGGGTGGTGTTTCAGAGGTTCTCCCTTTAACGCCGTGTTTTGAAGCCTAAGTGTAGATATTCTCAAATTATTTACGCATACTCAAACTGTGGGTCCTCTTAGAACGCAGTTAGTTCCTATGAGTTATATTGGACTCGTGTGAGGTGTGGGTGCCTCTCACCGAGCCATTTGGGTGGTGTTTCAGGGTTTCTCCCTTTAATGCCATGTTTTCAAGCCAAAGTGTAAATATTCTCAAACTATTTCCGTGTACTCGAACCGGGGGTCCCGTGACCACGCAATCAGTTCCTATGAGTTACATTGGACCCGTGCGATGTGTTAGTGCCTCTCAGGGGTTGTTTGGGTGGTGTTTCGGGATTTCTCCCTCTAACGTGATGTTTTCAAGCCTAAGTGTATATATTCTCAAATTATCATCGTGCTCTTAGACCGGGGGTCCCGTGACTTGGCAGTTAGCTCCGATGAGTTACATTGGTCCCGTGCCAGGTGTGGGTTGCTCTCATGGGGCCGCCTGGGGGTGTTTTGGTGTTTTCCCCTCTAAAGCTATGTTATCAAGCCTAAGTGTATGTATATTCTCAAATTATCATCGTGCTCTCAAATCGGGGGTCCCATTACAACGCGGTCAATTCCTTATGAGTTACATTAGTCCCATCTGAGGTGTGGGTACCTCTCAAGGGGCTGTTTGGGTAGGGTTTCAGGGTTTCTCCCTCTAATATTGTGTTTTCAAACCTAAGTGTATATATTCTCAAATTATTTTTGTGTACTCAAACTAGGGGTCCTGTGACCAAATGATCAGTTCCTACGAGTTACATTGGTCCCGTGCGATGTGTGGGTGCCTCTGATGGAGCCGTGTGCGACGTGTTTTGGGGTTTATCCCTTTAACACCATGTTTTCAAGCATAAGGGTTGATATTCTCAAATTATCACCGTGATCTCAAACTGGGGGGGTCCCGTGACCTGGCAGTCAGTTCCTATGAGTTACATTATTCCTGCGCTAGGTGTGGGTGGCTCTCACGAGGCCGTTTGGGTCGTGTTTTGGTGTTTCGCCCTCTAATGCAATGTTCTCAAGCCGAAGTGTATATATTCTCAAATTATCACCATGCTCTCAAATCAGGAGTCCCGTGATCACGCAGTCAGTTCCTATGAGTTACATTAGTCCAGTGCAAGGTGTGGGTGCCTCTCACGGGGCCTTTTGGGTGGTGTTTCGGGGTTTCGCCCTCTAACACCGTGTTTTCAAGACTAAGTGTAGATATTCTAAAATTATTTATGCGTTCTCGAATCGTGGTTCCCGTGACCTCATGGTCAGTTCTAATGAGTTACATTGGACCCATGTGAGGTGTGGGTTCGTCTCACGGGGCCGTTTGGGTGGTGTTTCGGCGTTTCGATCTCTATAGCCGTGTTTTCAAGCCTAATTAGAGATATTCTCAAATTATTTTCATGTACTCGAACCGGGGGTCTCGTGACCACGCAATGAGTTCCTACGAGTTACATTGGACCTATGAGGTGTGTTGGTGCCTCTTACAGGCCTATTGGGTGGTGTTTTGGGGTTTCTCCCTGTAACACCCCTTTTCAAGCTTAAGTGTAGATATTCTCAAATTATTTCTATATACTCAAATCGTGGGTCCCGTGACCATGCAGTCAGTTCCTCTGAGTTACATTGGTGCCATGCTATGTGTATGTGCCTCTCACGGGGCAGTTTGCATGGTGTTTTGGGGTTTCGCCCTCTAATACCATGTTTTCAAGACTAAATGTTCATATTCTCAAATTATCATCGAGATCTTAAACAGGGGTCCCGTGATCAAGCGCTATGTTCCTACGAGTTACATTCATCCCGTTTGAGGTGTGGGTGCCTCCCACGGGGTTGTTTGGGTGATGTTTTGAGGTTTCTCCCTCTAATGCCATGTTTTCAAGCCTAATGTCAGTATTCTAAAATTATCACCGTGCTCTCAAACCAGGGGTACTATGAGTTGGTGGTCAGTTCCTATGAGTTACATTGGTCCCACGACAGGTGTGGGATGCTCTCACGGGGCCGTCTCAAGGGTATTTAGCTGTTTTTCCCTCTAACGCCATGTTCTCAAGCTGAAGTGTATATATATTCTCAAATTATAGTCGTGCTTTCAAATCGGGGGTCCCGTGACCACGCGGTCAGTTCCTTACGAGTTACATTAGTTCCGTCCGAGGGTGGGTGCCTCTCATCGGGCCATTTGGGTGGTGTTTCGGGGTTTAACCCTCTAACACCGTGTTTTCAAGCCTAAGTGTAGATACTCTCAAATTATTTCCATGCTCTTAAATTAGGGGTCTCGTGACAACGTTGTCAGTTTGGACGAGTTACATTGGTCCCGTGTGATAATTGGGTGCCTCTCACATCGCCTTTTGGGTGGTGTTTACAGTTTTCACCGTCTAACACCATGATTTTAATCCTCAGTGTAGATATTATCAAATTATCACTGTGCTCTTAAACGTGGGTACCGTGACTTGGCGATCAATACCTATGAGTTCCATTGGTCCTACGCCAGAGTGGGTGGCTCACATGGGGCCGTTTGGGGGTGTTTTGGTGCTTAGCCTTCTAACGCCATGTTCTCAAGCCAAAGTGTATATATTCTCAAATTATTGTCATGATCTCAAATCAAGGGTCCCGTGACCAGTCAGTTCCTACGAGTTACATTAGTCCCGTGCGAGGCGTGGGAGCCTCTCATAGGGTATTTTGGATGGTGTGTCAGAGTTTCTCCATCTAATGTTGTGTTTTCAAGCCTAAGTGTAGGTATTCTAAAATTATTCCGTATACTTGAATCAGGGGTCCTATGACCCCTCGGTTAGTTCCTACGGTTACATTGGACCTGTGTGAGGTGTGGGTGCCTCTCATGGGTCTATTTGGGTGGTGTTTCAGGGTTTCCCCCTCTAACACCGTGTTTTCAAGCCAAAGTGTAGATATTCTCAAATTATTTCCTTGTACTCGAATCAGGGGTACCGTGACCATGCGATCGGTTCCTTCGATTTACATTGGACCTGTACAATGTGTTGGTGCCTCTCACAGGCTGTTTGGGTGGTGTTTCGAGATTTTGCCCTCTAACGCAATGTTTTGAAGCCTAAGTGTAGATATTCTCAAATTATCATCATTCTCTCAAAACACAGGTCCCGTGACTTGGCGGTCAGTTCCTATGAGTTACATTAGTCCGGTGCCAGGTGTAGGTTACTGTTATGGGGCCGTGATGGGGGTGTTTTTTTGTTTCTCCATCTAACGCCACATTATCAAGCCTAAGGGTATGTATATTCTAAAATTATCGTCGTGCTCTCAAATCGGGGGTCCCGTGACCATGCGGTCATTTGCTTACGAGTTACATTAGTCTCGTCTGAGGTGTGGGTACCTCTCATGGGGTCGTTTGGTCATTTGGGTAGTGTTTCGAGGTTTCTCCTTCTAACATTGTGTTTTCAACCCTAAGTGTAGATATTCTAAAATTAATTTCATCTACTTAAATCGAGGGTCCAGTGACCACGCTATTAGTTTCTACGAGTTACATTGGTCCCGTGCAATGTGTGGGTGCCTCTCACGGGGCCGTTTGGGAGGTGTTTCAGGGTTTTGCCCTCTAACTCCATGTTTTCAAGCATAAGGGTTTATATTCTCAAATTATCATCGTGCACTCAAATCGGCGGTCCCGTGACCTGACGATCAATTCCTATGAGTTACATTGGTCTTGCGCGAGGTGTGGGTGGTTCTCAAGGGGACGTTTGGGGGGCGTGTTTTGGTGTTTCACCCTCTAATGCAATGTTCTAAAGCCGAAGTGTATATATTCTCAAATTATCATCATGCTCTCAAATCAGCGGTCTCGTGACCACGCGGTCAGTTCCTATGAGTTATTTTAGTCCCGTACAAGGTGTGGGTACCTCTCACGGGGCCATTTGGGTGGTGTTTTGAGGTTTCGATCTTTAACACCTTGTTTTCAAACCTAAGTGTAGATATTCTTAAATTATTTCTGTCTACTCGAACCGAAGGTCCCTTGAACATGCGATCAGTTCCTATGCGTTACATTGGACTTGTGCGATGTGTTGGTGCCTCTTACGGGCTGTTTGGGTGGTGTTTCGGGATTTCTCCCTCTAACGGGAAGTTTTCAAGCCTAAGTGTATATATTCTCAAATTATCTTTGTGCTCTCAGGCCGGGGGTCCCGTGACTTGGCAGTCAGGTCCTATGAGTTACATTGTTCCCACACCAGGTGTGGGTTGGTCTCATGGTGCCGCCTGGGGCGTGTTTTGTTGTTTCTCCCTCTGAAGCCATGTTATCAACACTAAGTTTATGTATATTCTCAAATTATCATCATTCTCTCAAATAGGTGGTCCCGTGACCACGGGTTCAGTTCTTTACGATTTACATTACTCCCGTCCGAGGTGTGGGTGCCTTTCACGGGGTTTGGGTAGTGTTTCGGGGTTTCTCACTCTAACGCCATGTTTTTAAACCTAAGTGTATATATTCTCATATTATTTCTGTGTACTCAAACCAAGGGTCCCGTGACCAAGCGATTAGTTCCTACGAGTTACATTGGTCCCGTGCGATTTGTGGGTGCCTCTCACGGAGACGTTTGCGAGGTGTTTTCAAGTTTCTCCCTCTAACACCATGTCTTCAAGCATAAGGGTTGATATTATCAAATTATCATCCTGATCTCAAACTGGGGTCCCATGACCTGGCGGTCATTCCTATGAGTTATATTGGTCCCACGCCAGGTGTGGGTGGCTCTCAGGGGGCCGTTTGGGGGCGTGTTTTGGTGTTTCGTCCACTAACGCAATGTTCTCAAGACGAACTGTATATATTCTCAAATTATTGGCATGCTATCAAATAAAGGGTCCCGTGATCAAGCAGTCAGTTACTATGAGTTACATCAGTCCCGTGCAAGGTGTGGGTGCCTCTCACGGGGCCTTTTGGGTGGTGTTTCGGGGTTTCGCCCTCTAACACCGTGTTTTCAAGACTAAGTGTAGATATTCTAAAATTATTTATTCGTTCTCGAATCGTGGTTCCCGTGACCTCATAGTCAGTTCTAATGAGTTACATTGGACCCATGTGAGGTGTGGGTTCGTCTCACGGGGCCGTTTAGGTGGTGTTTTCGGGTTTCGATCTCTAAGAACGTGTTTTTAAGCCTAATTGTAGATATTCTCAAATTATTTTTATGTACTCGAACCGGGGGTCTCGTGACCACGCGATCAGTTCCTACGAGTTACATTGGACATGTCCGATGTGTTGGTGCCTCTCACGGGGTTGTTGGGTGGTGTTTTGGGGTTTCTCCCTCTAACGCCCTGTTTTCATGCTTAAGTGTAGATATTCTCAAACTATTTCTGTGTACTCAAATCGTGGGTCCCATGACCACGCGATAAGATCCTCAGAGTTACATTGGTGTTGTGCGATGTGTGGGTGCCTCTCAGGGGGTGTTTGCATAGTGTTTTGGGGTTTCACCCTCTAATGCCATGTTTTCAAGCCTAAATGTTCATATTCTCATATTATCATCGTGATTATAAATCGGGGTCCCATGATCAAGTGGTTTGTTCCTACGAGTTTCATTCGTCCCGTTTGAGGTGTGGGTGCCTCCCACGGGGCTGTTTGGGTGATGTTTTGAGGTTTCTCCCTCTAATTCCATGTTTTCAATCCCAATGTCAGTATTCTAAAATTATAACCCCGCTCTCAAACCAGGGGTCCTCTGACTTGGCGGTCAGTTCTTATGAGTTACATTGGTCCCACGGGAGGTGTGGGTTGCTCTCATGGGGCCGCCTGGAGGGTGTTTTGGTGTTTTTCCCTCTAACACCATGTTCTCAAGTCGAAGTGTATATATATATTTTCAAATTATAGTCGTGCTCTCAAATAGGGGGTTCCAAGACCACGCAGTCAGTTCCTTACGAGTTACATTAGTCCCGTCTGAGGGTGGGTGCCTCTCATCGGGCCGTTTGGGTGGTGTTTCGGGGTTTAACCCTCTAACGCCGTGCTTTTAAGCATAAGTGTATATATTCTCAAATTATTTATGTGTTCTCAAATCGGGGGTCTTATGAAAGCGCTGTCAGTTCCTAAGAGTTACATTGGTCCCGTGCGATAAGTGGGTGCCTCTCACGGGGCCTTTTCGGTGGTGTTTATAGTTTTCACCCTCTAAGACCATGTTTTGAATCCTCGGTGTAGATATTATCAACTTATCATCGTGCTCTCAAATCGGGGGTACCGTGACTTGGCGATCAATACCTATGAGTTCCATTGGTCCTGCATTAGGCGTGGGTGGCTCACACGGGGTCATTTGGGGGTGTTTTGGTGCTTCGCCCTCTAACGTCATGTTCTCAAGCCGAAGTGTATATATTCTCAAATTATTGCCCTACTCTTAAATTAATGGTCCCGTGACCACGCTGTCAGTTCCTACGAGTTACATTAGTCCCGTGCGAGGTATGGGAGCCTCTCATAGGGTCATTTGGATGGTGTGTTGGAGTTTCGCCCTCTAATGTTGTGTTTTCAAGCCTAAGTGTAGGTATTCTCAAATTATTCTTCATACTCAATTCGGGGGTCCTGTGACCACGCGGCCAGTTCCTACGAGTTAGTTGGACCTATGTGAGGTGTGGGTGCTTCTCACGGGCTTTTTGGGTGGTGTTTCGAGGTTTCCCCCTCTAACGCCATGTTTTCAAGCCCGAGTGTATATATTCTCAAATTATTTCTGTGTACTTGAATCGGGGTTACCGTGACCATGCGATCGGTTCCTACGAGTTACATTAGACCTGTACGATGTGTTGGTGCCTATTAGAGGTTGTTTGGGTGGTGTTTCGAGATTTCGCCCTCTAACGTGATGTTTTCAAACGTAATTATAGATATTCAAAAAATTATCATCGTGCTTTCAAATCAGGGGTCCCGTGACTTCGCGATCAGTTCCTATGAGTTACATTGGTTCGGTGCCAGGGTTACTCTTATGGGGTCGTCTGGGGGTGTTTTTGTGTTTCACCATCTAACGCCATGTTATCAAGCCTAAGTGTATGTAAATAATCAAATTATCACCATGCTCTCAAATCAAGAGTCCTGTGATGACGCGGCTAGTTGCTTATGAGATACATTAGTCCCATCTAAGGTGTGGGTGCCTCTCACGGGGCCATTTGGGTAGTGTTTTGGGGTTTCTCCCTCTAACGTCTTATTTTCAACCCTAAGTGTAAAAATTCTCAAATTATTTCCATCTACTAAAATTGGAGGTCCCTTGACCACACTATCACTTCCTATGAGTTACATTGGTCCCGTGCGATGTGTGGGGGCCTCTCACGGGGCCTTTTGGGAGGTGTTTTGGGGTTTCGCCCTCTAACGCCATGTTTTTAAGCATAAGGGTTGATATTCTCAAATTATCACCTTGCTCTCAAACCGGGGGTTACTATGAGGTACATTGGTCCCGCGCTAGGTGTGGGTGGCTCTCACGGGGCCGTTTGGGGCGTGTTTTGGTGTTTTTCCCTCTAATGAAATGTTCTCAAGCCGAAGTGTATATATTATCAAATTATCATCGTGCTCTCAAATTAGGCATCTCGTGACCACGCGGTCAGTTCCTATGAGTTATATTAGTCCCGTGCAAGGTGTGGGTGCCTCTCACGGGGCCGTTTGGGTGGTTTTTTGGGGTTTCCCCCTCTAATGTCGTGTTTTCAACCCTAGGTGCAGATATTCAAAAATTATTTATGCGTTCTTGAACCACGGGTCCCGTGACCACGCGGGCAGTTCCTATGATTTACATTGGACCCGTGTGAGGTGTGGGTGCCTCGCGCGGGGCAATTTGGGTGGTGTTTCAAGGTTTCGATCTCTATCGCTTTGTTTTCAAGCCTAAGTGTAGATATTCTTAAATTTATTTTCGTGTACTCGAATCGGGGGTCCCGTGAGCATGCGATCAGTTCCTACGAGTTACATTGGACCTGTGCGATGTGTTGGTGCCTCTTACGGGCTGTATGGGTGGTATTTCAGGATTTCTCCCTCTAACGCGATGTTTACAAGCCTAAGTGTGTATATTCTCAAATTATCATTGTGCTCTCAAATCGGGGGTCCCATGACTTGGCGGTCAGTTCCTATGAGTTACCTTGGTCCCGCGCGAGGTGTGGGTTGCTCTCATGGGGCTGTATGGGGGGTATTTTGGTGTTTCACCCTCTAACGCCATGTTCTCAAGCCTAAGTGTATGTATATTCTCAAACTATTGTCGTGCTCTCAAATCGGGGGTCTTATGACCACGCGATCAGTTCCTTACGAGTTACATTAGTCCCATTAGAGGTGTGGGTGCCTCTTATAGGGTCGTTTGGGTATTGTTTTGGGGTTTCTCCCTCTAACGCTGTGTTTTCAAGTTTAAGTGTAAATATTCTCAAATTATTTCTATGTACTCAAATCGGGGGTCCTGTGACCACGCGATCAGTTCCTATGAGTTTCATTGGCCCTGTGGGTTGTGTGGGTGCCTCTCACGGGGACGTTTGGGAGGAGCATAAGGATTAATATTCTCAAATTATCACCTGCTCTCAAACCAGGGGTGCCATGACTTATCGATCAGTTCCTACGAGTTACATTGGTCCCATGTGGGTGGCACTCATGGGACCGTTTAGGACGTGTTTTGGTGTTTCTCTCTCTAACACAATGTTCGCAAGCCGAAGCATATAGTCTGAGCTCTCAAATCAGGGGTCCCATGACTATGCGGTCATCTCATATGAGTTACATTATTCCCGTGAAAGGTGTGGTGGGCTCTCACGGGGCCGTTTGGGTGGTGTTTCAGGGTTTTGCCCTCTGACGCTATGTTTTCAAACCTAAGTGCAGATATTCTAATATTATGTCCGTGTGCTCGAACCGGGGGTCCCATGACCACGCGGTCAATTCCTACGAGTTACATTGGACCCGTGTGAGGTGTGGGTGCCTCTCACGTGGCCGTTTGGGTGGTGTTTTGGGGTTCTTCCCTCTAAAACCTAGTTTTCAAGATTAAGTGTAGATATTCTGAAATTATTTCCGTGTACTCGAATTGGAAGTCCCGTGACCACTCGATCAGTTCCTCCGAGTTACATCGGTGTCGTGCCATGTGTGGGTGCATCTCACGGGGCCGTTTGGGTGGTCTTTCGGGGTTTCCCCCTCTAATGCCATGTTTTCAATCCTATATGTAGATATTCTCAAATTATTTATGTGTGCTAAAACCAGGGGTTGCATGACAATGCGGTCAGTTCCTACGAGTTACATTGGTCCCATGCGATAAGTGGGTGCCCCTCACGGGGTCTTTTGGGTGGTGTTTCGAGTTTTTGTCCTCTAACTCCACGTTTTCAAGAATAAGGGTAGATATTCTAAAATTATCAATATGTTCTCAAATCGGG
Source organism: Sambucus nigra (assembly GCA_949130495.1). Lineage (NCBI taxonomy): Eukaryota > Viridiplantae > Streptophyta > Magnoliopsida > Dipsacales > Adoxaceae > Sambucus > Sambucus nigra. Next base: position 195,273,411 of record OX422208.1, read on the forward strand.
GGTCCCTTGACTTCTCCATCAGTTCCTATGAGTTACATTGGTCTCGCGCCAGGTTTGGGTGGCTCTCACGGGGCCGTTTGTGCTTGTTTCGGGGGTTTGGCCCTCTAACGCCATGTTATCAAGCCTCGGTGTAGATATTATTTAATTATCTACATGCTCTCAAACCGAGTATACCGTGACCACTCGTTCAATTCTTGCGAGTTACATTTGTCCCGTGTGAGGTGTGGGTGACTCTCACAGGGCCATTTTGGTGGTGTTTTGGAGTTTCCCCCTCTCACGCCACGTGTTCGAGACTAAGTGTAGATATTCCCAAATTACTTTTGTGTACTCTAACCGAGGGTCCCATGACCACGCGATCAGTTCTTACGAGTAACATTGGAACCATGTGAGGTGTGGGTGCCTCTCACGGGGCTGTTTGGGTGGTGTTTCGGAGATTCGATCTCTAAAATCGTGTTTTCAAGCCTATGTGTATATATTCTCAAATTATATATGTGTACTTGAACCGGGGGTCCCGTGACCACGCGATCAATATCTACGAGTTACATTGGACTCGTGCGATGTGTTGGTGCCTCTCATAGGGCTATATGGGTGGTGTTTTGGGGTTTCGCCCTCTAACGCCACGTTTTAAAACCTAAGTGTAGATATTATCAAATTATCATTGCGATCTCAAACCGGTGGTCCCGTGACTTGGCGATCAGTTCCTATGAGTTACATCGGTCCCGCGCCTGTTGTGGGTGGCTCTTACATGGCCGTTTCGGGGGTGTTTTGGGGTTTCACCCTCTAAAGCCATCTTATCAAGCCTTAGTTTAATTATTTTCGTGATATCGAACCAAGGTACCGTGACCATTCATTCAATTCCTACGAGTTACATTGGTCCCATACGAGGTGCGGGTGCCTCCCATGGGGCCATTTGGGTGGTGTGTTGGGGTTTTGAACTCTAATGCCATGTTTTCAAGCCTAAGTGTAGATATTCTAAACTTTTTTATTTGTACTCAAACCGAGTGTCCCGTGACCACACGGTGTGTTCCTCTGGGTTACTTTGGTCCCGATCGATGTGTGGGTGCCTCTCACGGGGCCGTTTGGGTGGTGTTTTAGGGTTCACCCTCTAATGCCATGTTTTCAAGTCAAAATGTAGATATTCTGAAATTATTGTCGAGATCTCAAACTGGGGTCCCATGCCCATGCAGTGTTCCTATGGGTTGCATTCGTTTCGTTAGAGGTGTGGCTGCCTCCTAAGGGGCCGTTTGGGTGGTGTTTCGAGGTTTTTCCCTCTAACGCCATGTTTTCAAGCCTAATGTAGATATTCTAAAATTATCGTCATGCTCTCTAACCGAGGGTCCCGTAACTTGGTGGTCAGTTACTATGAGTTATATTGGCCCCACGCGAGGTTGTGGTTGCTCCCACAGTGCCGTTTGGGGGGTGTTCTGGTTTTTCGCCCTCTAACACCATGTTCTCAAGACTAAGTGTATCTATTCTCAAATTATCATCGTGCTCTCAAATCGGGGGTCCCATTACCACGCGGCTAGTTCCTACAAGTTACATTGGTTCCATGTGAGCTGTGGGTCTCACGGGGCTGTTTGGGGGGGTGTTTCGGGGTTTCTCCTTCTAATGTCGTATTTTCAAGCCTAAGTATAGATATTCTCAAATTATTGTTGTTCTCTCAAAACGGGGGTCCTGTCACCTTGCAGTCAGTTCCTGGAAGTTACATTTGTCTTGTGCGAGGTGTGGGTGCCTCTCATGGGGCCATTTGGGTGGTGTTGTGAGGTTTCGCTCTGTAATGCCATCTTTTAAAGCCTAAGTGTATAAATTCTCAAATTACTGTGGTTTTCTCAAACTGGGGGTCCCGTGACTACTCGGTTATGTCCTAGGAGTTACAATGGCTCTGTGACAGGAGTGGGTGGCTCTCATGGGGCTGTTTGGGTCGTGTTTTTGTCTTTCACCCTCTAATGCCATGTTCTCAAGCCTAAGTGTATATATTCTCAAATTATCATCTTGCTCTCAAATTAGGGGTCCCGTGAACACGTGAACAGTTCCTATGAGTTACATTAGTCCCGTGCGAGGTGTGGGTGCCTCTCACAGGGCGTTTTACGGGGTGTTTCGGGATTTTTCCCTTTAACGCCATATTTTTAAGCCTAAATGTAGATATTATCAAATTATTATCGTGATCTCAAACCGGGGGGCCTGTGCCAAACGAGTTACATTGATCCCGCGCGAGGTGTGGGTGCCTCTCACAAAGATGTATGGGTGGTGTTTTAGGTTTTCTCTCTCTAATGCCATGTTTTTAAGACTAAGTGTAGATATTCTCAAATTATCACCATATACTCATACCTAGGGTCCGATGACCACACGGTCTTATCCTACGAGTTATTTAGGTCCCGTGCGAGGTGTGGGTACCTCTCACGGGGACGTTTGCCTAGTGTTTCAGGGTTTCACCCCATAATGCCATGTTTTCAAACCTTAGTGTAGATATTCTCAAATTATCATCGTGCTCTCAAACTGATGGGTCCCGTGACCATGCGATAAGTTCCTACGAGTTACATTGGTCCCATGCGAGGTGTGGGTGACTCTCATAGGGCCTTTTAGGTTATGTTTTAAGGTTTCGCCACTAACGCCATATTTTTAAGCCTAAGTGTAAATATTGTCAAATTATCATCATGCTTTCAAATCGGGGGTCCTGTGACCACAGGGTCAGCTCCTACAAGTTACATTGGTCTAGTGTGAGGTGTGGGCGCCTCTCACGGGGCCGTTTGGGCAGTGTTTCGGGGTTTCTCCCTTTAATACCATGTTTTTAAGCCTAAGTGTAGATAGTCTCAAATTATCGTTGTGCTCTCAAACTAGGGGTCCCGTGATTAGGCGGTCAGTTCCTACAAGTTAAATTGGTCTTGTGCCAGGTGTGGATAGCTCTCATGGGGCCGTTTGGGGGTGTTTTGGGGTTTCGTCCTCTATTTCCAAGTTTTAGAGTCTAAGTGTAGATATTCTGAAATTATCATCATTCTCTTAATCCAAGGGTCCCGTGACCCGATCCGTTCCTCCGATTGCATTGCGAGGTGTGGGTGCCTCATACAGCGTGGTTTGGGGGCTGTTTTGGCGTTTCTCCCTCTAACGCCATATCTTCAAGCCTAGATGTAGATATTCTCAAATTATCACCGTGTTCTCAGACCGGGGGTCCCGTGACCATGCGATCAGTTCCTGCGAGTTATATTCATCCCGTGCGAGGTGTTGAGCCTCTCATGGAGCCTTTTACGGGATATTTTGGAATTTGTCCCTCTAACACCATGTTTTCAAGCCTACGTAGATATTCTTAAATTATCATCGTGCTCTCAAGCCGGGGGTCTTGTGACCATGCGGTCAAATTCTTCAAGTTACATTGCTCCCATGCGAGGTGTGGGTGCCTCTCAGGAGGCCATTTGGGGGGTATTTTGGGGTTTTGCCCTCTAATGCCATGTTTTCAAGCCTAAGTATATGTATTCTCAAATTATCATCGTGTTCTCAAATCGGGGTCCTTTGACAACGCAGTCAGTTCCTACGAGTTACATTGGTCCAACGCTAGGTGTGGGTGCATCTCACAGGGCCATTAGGGGAATTCCCCCTCTAATGCAATGTTTTCAAGTCTACGTGTAGATATTCTTAAATTATCATCGTGATCTCAATTCGGGGGTCCCGTGACCATGCGGTCTGTTCCTACGAGTACATTATGCAAGGTGTAGTTGCCTTTCACAAGGTTTTTGGGTGGTGTTTCGAGGTTTCGCCCTCTAATGCCATGTTTTCAAGCCTAAATATGGGTATTCTTAAATTAACATCGAGCTCTCAAATCGGGGGTCCCATGACCATGCGGTCAGTTCCTACGAGTTACATTGGTCCCCTACGAGGTGTGGGTGCCTTTCACGTGGCCATTTGGGTGCTATTTCAGGGTTTCACCCTCTAATGCCATGTTTTAAAGCCTAAGTGTATATATTCTCAAATTATCATCGTTGTCTCATATCGGGGGTCTCGTGACCCCGCGGTCAGTTCCTATGAGTTACATTGGTCCCGTGCTAGGTGTGGGTTCCTCTCACGGAGCCCTTTATTTGGTGTTTTGGCGTTTCGCCCTCTAATGCCATGTTTTCAAGCCTAAGTGTAGATATTCTTAAATTATCATTGTGCTCTCAAACTGGGGGTCCAATGACCATGCAGTCAGTTCCTACGAGTTACATTGGTCCCGTACGAGTACCTCTCACGTGGCCATTTGGGTGGTTTCTTGGGGTTTATTCCTCTAACGCCATGTTTTCAAGCCTAACTATAGATATTATCAAATTATCATCGTGTTCTAAAACCGCAGGTCATGTGACCACACGGTCAGTTCTTAAGAGTTGCATTGGACGTGTGTGACGTATTGGTGCCTCTCACGGGGCCGTTTGGGTGGCATTTTTGGCTTTCACCCTCTAATGCCATATTTTCAAGCCTAATTGTATATATTATCAAATTATTGACATTCTCTCAAATTGGGGGTCCCGTGACCACGCGGTCAGTTCCTACAAGTTACATTGGTCCCTTGCATGGTGTGGGTGCCTCTCACGGCTCCGTTTGGGTGGTGTTTATGCATTTCGCCCTTTAACACCATTTTTTTATCCTAAGGGAAGATATTCTCAAAGTATTTTCGTGCTCACAAATCTGGGGTCTCGTGACTAGGCAGTCAGTTCGGACGAGTTACATTTGTCCCGTGCTAGGTGTCGGTGGCTCTCATGAGGTCGTTTTGGGCGTGTTTCGGGATTTTACCCTCTAATGTCAAATTTTGAAGCCTAAGTGTGGATATTCTCAAATTATCACCGTGTACTTAAAACGGGAGTCCCGTGACCACCCGGTAAGTTCCTATGAGTTACATTCGTCCTATACGAGGTGTGGGTGCCTCTTACGGGGACGTTTGGGTGGTGTTTCAGGGTTTTACCCTCTAACGCCGTGTTTTCAAGGCTAAGTGTAGATTTTCTCAAATTATCTTTGTGTACTCAAACCAGGGGTCCTGTGACCACGCGGTGTGTTCCTACGAGTTACACTGGTCCCATGCAAGGTGTGGGTGCCTTTCACGGGGCCATTTGAGTGATTTTTTTAGGCTTTCTCCCTCTAACGTCGTGTTTTAATGCCTAAGTGCAAATATTATCAATTTATTTTTGTGCTCTCAAATTGGGGGTCCCGTGATGACGCGATCAGTTCCTACGAGTTACATTAGTTAAACGCAAGGTGTGGGTGCCTCTCAGGAGGCCATTTGGCGGGTGTTTTGGGGGTTTTCCCTCTAACACCATGTTTTTAAGTCTAAGTGTAGATATTCCCAAATTATCTTCGTTCTCCCAATACGGGGGTCCCGTGATGACATGACCAGTTCCAACGATTATATTGGTCCCGTGCAAGGTGTGGGAGCCTCACACGGGGCCGTTTGGTGTGTGCTTTGGTGTTTTTCCCTCTAACTCCATGTTTTCAAGACTAAGTGTATATATTCTAAAATTATCATCGTGAACTCCAATCGGGAGTCCCGTGACCACACAGTTAGTTCCTATGAGTTATATTGGTCCCATACGAGATGTGGGTACTTCTTACGGGCTGTTTGGATTGTGTTTTGGGGTTTCGCCCTCTAATGCCATCTTTTCAAGACAAAGTGTAGATATTTTGAAATTATCGTCATGCTCTCAAACTGGGGATCCTGTGATCATGCGATCAATTCTCTCCAGTTACATTGGTCCCATGTGAGGTTTGGGTTCCTCTCACGGGGCCATTTGGGTAGTGTTTAGTGATTTTGCCTTCTAACGCCATGTTTTGAAGATTAAGTATAGATATTCTCAAATTATCATTGTGTTATCAAACCGGGGGTCCTGGGACCATGCAGTCTATTTCTACGAGTTACATTGGTCCCACGCCTGGTATGGGTGCCTCTCTCGAGGCCGTTTGTGTGGTGTCTCAGGGTTTTCCCCTCAAACTCCATGTTTTAAAGCCTAATTTTAGGTATTCTCAAATTATCATCGTGCTCTAAAATCGGGGCTCTCTTGACCTTGTGGTTAGTTTTTACATGTTACATTGGCCTCACGTAAGGTGTGAGTGCCTCTCACGGGCCCGTTTAGGGGGTGTTTTCTGGTTTCGCCCTCTAATGCCATGTTTTTAAGACTAGGTGTAAATATTCTCAAATAATCTATGTGCTCTCAAATCAGAGTCCCATGACCATGTGATCAATTCCTATGACTTACATTGGTCCCGTTCGAGGTGTTTGTGCCTGTCATGAGGCCGTTTAGGGGGAGTTTCGGGGTTTCACCCTCTAACACCATATTTTCAAGGCTTAATTTTGATATTCTCAAAGTATCATCGTGCTCTTAAACTGGGGATCCCGTGACCACGCGGCTAGTTCCTACGAGTTACATTGGTTCCATGCGAGGTGTGGATGCCTCTCACGGAACCGTTTGTGTGGTGTTTCAGGGTTTCGCCCTCTAACGCAATGTTTTCAACCTTGAGTGTTGATATTCTCAAATAATCATTGTGCTCTAAAATCGGTGATTCGGTGACCATGCGGTTAGTTCCTACGAGTTACATTGGTCCAATGCAAGGTGTTGGTGCCTCTCACGGGTCCGGTTGGGTGGCATTTTGGGGTTTTTCCCTCTAACACCATGTGTTTCATACCTAAGTGTAGATATTGTCAAATTAATTTTTGTGCCCTCAAACCGGGGCCCCGTGACCAAGCGGAAAGTTCCTACAAGTTACATCGGTCCCGTGCAAGGAGTTAGTGCCTCTCATGAGGCCGTTTGGGTGGTGTTTTTGGGTTTCTCCCTCTGACGCTCTATTTCCAAGCCTAAGTGTAGATATTCTCAAATTATCATTGTTCTCTCAAACCAGGGGTCCGGTGACCACACGATCAGTTCCTATGAGTTACATTGGTCCCTTACGAGGTGTGGGTGCCTCACATAGGGCCGTTTGGGTGGTGTTTTGGGGTTTCGTCCTCTAATGCCATGTTTTCAATCCAAAGTGTAAATATTCTCAAATTATCGTCGTGCCCTCAAATCGGGGGTCCCGTGACCATGCGGTCAGTTCCCACGAGTTACATTGGTCCCGTGCGACGTGTTGGTATCTCTCACGAGGCCGTTTGGGGTGGTTTTTTGGATTTGTCCCTCTAACGCCCTATTTTTAAGCCTAAGTGTAGATATTCTCAAAATATCATCGTGCTCTCAAATCGGGGGTCCGGTGACCATGCGGTCAGTTTCAACGAGTTACATTTGTCCCGTGCGAGGTGTGGGTGCCTCTCACATGGCTGTCTAGGGGGTGTTTCGGGGTTTCGCCCTCTAAAACCATGTTTTCAAGCCTAAGTGTAAATATTCTCAAATTATTGTCATGATCTCAAACCGGGGGTCTCGTGATAACGCGGTTAGTTCCTACAAGTTATAGTGGACTCGTGCGATGTGTGGGTGCCTCTCACGGGGCCTTTTTGATAGCATTTTGGGGTTTCTTGCTCTAACACCATGTTTCAAATGGGGGGTATCGTGACCGTGCAGTCCGTTCCTACGAGTTACAGTGGACCTGTGCGACGTGTTGGTGACTCTCACGGGTCCATTTGGGTGGTGTGTTGGGGTTTCACCCTCTAACGCCATGTTTTCAAGCCTAAGTGTCGATATTCTCAAATTATCATTGTGCACTTAAATCATGGGTCCCGTGGTCACGCGATCAGTTCATACGAGTTGCATTGGTCTCGTGCAAGGTGTGAGTGTCTCTCAAGGGGCCGTTTGGGTGGTGTTTCTGGGTTTCTCCCTTTAACGTCATGTTTTCAAGCCTAAGTATAGTTATTCTCAACTCATCACATTGCTATCAAACCAGGGGTCCCATGACCACACGATCAGTTCCTATAAGTTACATTGGTCCCGTGCGAGATGTGGGTGCCATTCACTGTGCCGTTCGGGGGGTGTTTCAGTGTTTCGCCTTCTAACATCATGTTTTCAAACCTATGTGTAGATATTTTTAAATTATTGTTGTTCTCTCAAATCGGAGGTTCTGTGACCATGCAGTTAGTTACAACGAGTTACATTGGTCCCAAGCGAGGTGTTGGTGTCTCTCATGAGGCCGTTTAGGTGGTGTTTCGGGGTTTCTCCCTCTGACGCCATGTTTTCAAGCCTAAGGGTAGATATTCTCTACTTATCATCATATTATCAAATCGGGGGTCATGTGACCACACGATCACTTCCTACGAGTTATATTGGTCCCGTGCGAGGTGCGGGTGCCTCTTACGAGGCCGTTCGAATGGTGCTTAGGGGCTTCACCCTTTAACGCCATGTTTTTAAGCATAAGTATAGATATTCTTGAATTATCATTTTGCTATCAAATTAGGGGTCTCGTGACCACGGGATCAGATCCAACGAGTTACATTTGTCATGTGCAAGGTGTGAGTCCCTCTCACGATGTCGTTTGAGTGGGATTTTTCCCTCCAACCCCATGTTTTCAATCCTACGTGTAGATATTCTCAAATTATCATCATCATCTCAAACCGGGGGTTTCGAGACCACGTGGTCAGTTCCTATAGGTTACATTGGTCCCGTCCGAGGTGTTGGTTCCTCTGACGACGCTGTTTGGGTGGTGTTTTGGGGTTTTACCCTCTAACGCCAAGTTTTCAAGCCAAGTGTAGATATTTTCAAATTATTATCATGCTCTCAAACCGGGGGTCACATCACCATGCGGTTAGTTCCCAGAGTTACATAGGTCCTGTGCGAAGTGTGGGTGCCTCTCACGGGGCCGTTTGGGTGGTGTTTCGAGGCTTCGCCCTCTAACGCCATGTTTTCAAACCTTAGTGTAAATATTCTAAAATTATCATCATACTCTCAAACTGGGGGTCTTGTGAATACGTGGTCAATTACTACGAGTGACATTGGTCCCATGCGAGGTGTGAGTGCCTCTCACGGAGACGTTTGGGTGATGTTTCGGGGTTTCTCACTCTAATGCCATGTTTTCAAGCCTAAGTGTAAATATTCTCAACTTATCATTGTGCTCTCAAACCGAGGTGTGGCTGCCTCTCACGGGGTCATTTTGGAGTTTCGCCCTCTAATGCCATGTTTTCCAGATTATGTTTGGATATTCTTAATTTATCACCGTGCTTTCAAACTGAGGGTCCCGTGACCACGCGTTCAGTTCCTTCGAGTTACATTAGTCCGGTGCGAGGTGTGGGTGCTCTCACAGGGCCGTTTGGGGGGTGTTTCTGGGTTTCTCCTTATAATGCCATATTTTCAAGCCTAAGTGTAGATATTCTCAAATTATCACCATGATCTAAACTGGGGGTTCTGTGCCCACGCAGTCAGTTCCTACGAGTTAGATTCATCCTGTGTGAGGTGTTGGTGCCTCTCATAGGTCCGTTTGGGTGATGTTTAGGGGTTTCATCCTCTAACGCCATGTTTTCAAGCTTCTGTGTAGATATTCTCAAATTATCGACATGCTCTCAAATTGGGGGTTCCGTGATTGAGCGGTCTGTTCCTACGAGTTACATTGGTCCTGTGCGAGGTGTGGGTGCTTCTCACGGAGCCGTTTGGGTTGTGTTTTGGGGTTTCTCCTTCTAATGGCATGTTTTCAAGCCTAAGTGTAGATATTCTCAAATTATTAACATGCTCTGAAATTGGGGGTCTTGTGACCGTATGGTCAGTTCCTATGAATTACATTGGTCCCGTTTATGGTGTGGATATGGTACCGTTTGTGTGGTGTTTCAGGGTTTCTCCCTCTATTGCCATGTTTTCAAGCCTAATTGTTAATATTCTCAAATATCGTCATGCTCTCAAACCGGGGGTGCCGTGGCAATGCGGTTAGTTCCTGCGGGTTACATTGTCCCGTACGAGGCGTGGGTGCCTCTCACGGGGCCGTTTGTGTTGTGTTTCAGGGTTTCTCACTCTAATGCCATATTTTTAAGACTAAGTGTACATATTCTCAAATTATCATCATGCTTTCTAATCGGCGGTCCCAGGACCACGTGGTCAATTCCTATGAGTTACATTGGTCCCGTGCGAGGTGTGGGTTCCTCTCACGGGGCCATTCAGGGGTGTTTTGGTGTTTCTCCCTCTAACGCTATGTTTTCAATCCTAAGTGTAGATATTTGGGTTTAGTTCCATGAGAACGAATTTAGGGCTAAATGAAATTCGGTTTAAGTGAGAAAATTTTACTAATTAAGTGAAGAAATTCAAATTTCTAGAATTCAAGGGTTGAGATGACTTAGACTAGTAGGGTGTGGATAAATTACCTACTGCTATTATGATGGTATATTGATTTCATTTTGAGTGGTGGGAAATACTTGGGAGTGTACGATCAGGAGTAAATTATATATAGAAAAGCGTAGAATAATCGGGATTCATTTATTACGTATGGAATATATGATATATGAAGTTATATGGATATACTGATGAAACAAATACATAAGTGTTGTGAATAATTATAGTGTGACATTATGTGTATGACACACCTACGCTACTTGCCATCGCGAGAGGTTTGAAAGAGGACAGTCTCATCCTGATGAGCCCACTGGGGGGATTTTAGATAGGTGCCTCAAAACATAGAACCTAGGAACGGCTTATTGGTGAGTTGATAAGTTGACGGTCATATTGGTATGCGCGTATCCCATAGGCTTGGAACTATGTTTGCCTCCAATATGTGTGACCTGTATCTATATGGTTCGCGAGTGATTCCGAACTGGTAGTCCTTATTTTGTACGTGATGTACCGGGACTTGATAGTAGAGTATGCACGCACAGTAGGATAGAGTTTGGAGTTCTGTATTAGTATATATATGTATGATAGTATGATGAGTATGTATATACTTGTGATGTGTTATACTGTGTGAACTTAGTAACTAAGTTGGATAGAGAATTCTGAAATAACGTAAGTATGAGAACATTTAACTTGATTTACGAAAACTCATATTTCAATTCTAAGAGGTGGAATTATTTAACATGGTATTTCGTGCAAATGTACGAGTGGGTAAGTAGAATGATAAAAGGAGGTAATTACATTCGTATTAGTTGGGTTGGGTAACATTAACTCGAATGCTTTAGTGGTATGTTAAGTGTGCACAATAGTTGAGAGGTGAGAATCTCAAGAGAGAGCTCAAAAAACTAACATGTGTATTATATTTTCTTTACTGCATTTTAAATACTTGCTAAACCGTTTTAAAATATTTTACACTTGGGCTCTGACCCATCTCTTGCAAAATCTCCTTTCTCTTGTGAAATTATTTGTAGGTGTCCAGCCACAGGGATGCCAAACTTAGACTATCGGGTCGTTCAACGTGTTGTATCTATTATGGAAGTTATAGGTCCTCTCGATTAGATGACTCCACCCTTATTTCAGTCAGTTCCCATTTTATTCATCTCAGTTAGGTCATGTGTCACCCCTTTCCAAATATTATTATATCAGAGAGATATTGTAATCATTTTATTTCAGTATTTAGTTTGTAGTTGGATTCAATTTTATATTGGTTGTTGGATTCAGTATTATTTTATTCATGTGTATGATGAATGAGTTAATGTTTCAAATTAATTGAATTTAAAATAAAATAGGTTAAATGTTTTGACATTAGTTTAGTTAAATATTCGGTGATTAATTAAGGAAACGTTTTCGACGGTGATGCTAAGAATGAGCCAATCGGATACTATGTTTTAAATTTTATGAAGGACTGATAACCCTATATTTAATTGGGTGGGGTGTCATAGGTGGTATCAGAGCATCAGGTTCTAGAGTCTTTTAGGATATGTGCGGCTTATTATGCTTTCAGTGTAACGTCCTTTGATATGGAGACCTACTATTAGGATTGTTGTATTATCTTTATGTGTTTGAGATCACGTCCTTAGGCTATTGATTTTTTACATGACGGTGAACTCATATAAATCGACTTGATTTCAAATGTCATTTGAGAGAGAGGGACATGCTCACATCGCTGAAGGAGTTAATGTTGGACAAGATCAGCAAGTACCTCAGGTATCCTCGCTAACGGTGACGGCCACAGAGGTGGCGAGTATAGTGGCACAAGAAGTTACTACTACAATATGGCATTTCTGAGATTTTCATGTCTTGCTTATAGCGGGTAAAAGAATAAGGGAAATTAGTCAATCTAGCGATGGACATGGTGGAGAAAGCAAAAACCACCAAGGCCAGGAAATTCAAGAACATAGAGGGTTCACAAAAAGGTGTTTTAAATGTGGAAGAAATGGCAATAGGCATCAATCTTGCCCACAATGGGCTAAAGAGTAACCCGATTAAATCAGTAAAGTTAGTAGGGCTAGCGACGAGTCCAGTAGGGCCAATGGAGGGGTGGCAGCGGCCAGCAAGGCCGACGACAATAGGGTTAGCAAGGAGGAAACTTTATCGAGAAATGTTTATCTGTGGAAGGCGGGGCCACAAGCATCAAGATTTCCCTGAAAAGGGTAGGGGCCCGTAGAGTGCGTGCCAGGAGCCGTAATGTACCCATCATGGTAGAGCAGGTATAGTTACACCCACAGCGCCAACTCCATGGCAGCAGGAGACACTATTGTATGAGGATACTTACAATGTCCAATATGTAGTCTTGCCATTAGTTCCGTAGGCGCTACTATCATTTGGAAGTAAGTTAATTTCGTTAATTACTATATGTACATTATGATTATATTTATCATAGGGTGACAGAATTCTTCGATATCTCGGGTGGGGGAAACGTGAGTGAGCACTATGAGGACTTCTACGTTTACGATTTATTACGGTCGAGAGTAAGCGAATAAATTTACTATGATTCTTCATAGTGACTGGGTATCAAGAGTTCAAGTCGTAGTGGGTTGTGTAGTAAGACCGTCGTGTGTGTATTCCCAAATAAATTACTTTGTTTTGTGAGGTATCACCTGAGAGAGAGTTGAGCCTATATACAAATTGCATTGTATCATAGACTTCGGTGAATATGTTGTCTTGTTATATTTGATTTCGATTAGTGGGGGAACGTTTATTGATGTGATTTAGAGTGTTCTATATTCTTTGTCTAGTAGATAGATATAGCTCATTATTTTTATAGCTCCGAGAACTTGTGATAGTAAGAGCGCTATGTTGTATGTCATTTTTGGTGACATGAGAGTGGATGAGTAGACTTTATGTTAGTAGGCGGGACTTGGTGGGACATATTTTAGAATGGAGACTTAATGGATCTCGGCGATCGACAAGTTTAGAGAGTAGTGTATCGAGGGGGTTCTTTTTTTGGATTTCTCTTTGCGAAACATCCCACGCACAATACTAGCGAACGTTGGGAGTTGAGGGAAGTTTGGTCTTTAGAATATGAGTATAATACCTTGGTTAATATATATTAGCATGATTATAACTAAGAGTTGATAGTTATTCTTCAATTTAAGGCCAATAGGCCCATATTGTAGTGGTATGAGAAGACGTTGTGGAACATTTACACCACGAGTGGATCGGTGGGACCATCTAGAGAATAATTGAGTACGACTGCGTATGTAGTTGAATGTGACCTTACCATATAATCATACCAAGTATACAAGGATTAACTTAAAATGATTATATTATGTTCACTTAAATTGTGTAGAAGGACAGGGACATAGGGTGTATGGGTGCCCTAGTGAGTTGAAATGTTCTGTGTCAGCTATGAAGAGTAGATGAGAAAACTTATGAAGTAAACGTAGATGCATTGGTAGATTAGAAACTAAATTTATAATGAGATAAAAGGGAAAACAAAGTAGCAATGTGAGCAAGACGTGTCTAAGACTGCCTTTCTGATGAGGTATGAGTCCTATGGTTTCGGGTTACACCATTTGGGCTAACAAACGCACAAGCTATGTTCAAGGACTTGATGAATAGGGTGTTCAGAGAGTTCTTAGATCAGTTTATCATTACCTTCATAGATGACATCTTGATTTATTAAGGGACAGAGGAGGAGCATGTGAAGCAATTACGTCGGGTCCTAAAGACACTATGTGAGCATGAATTGTATGCTAAGTATGAGAAATGTGGGTTCTGGATGCATGAGGTACAATTTTTGGGGCATATCATTTCTAAAGTGGGGATATCAGTGGATCCGAGCAAGGTGTTATCTACGAGGGAGTGGGGACAACCCATGACACCGATAGAGGTGCATAGTTTCTTGGGGTTAATCGGGTATTACACATAGTTCATCCAAGAACTTTCGAAGACTGCGAGCCCGATGACTAATTTGACCTGTAAGGGTATGCCATTTGTTTGGGATGATGTGTACCAGTTAGAATTTGATGAGCCGAAGTATAAGCTGACTTTAGCGCCCGTACTAGAACTCCCCGAGTAGGCATGGATTACCTTGCTTATACTGACACATCACTACAGGGACTTGCTGGAGTGCTACAATAGGAGGATCAGACTATGGTTTATTCTTCTCGCAAGATTAAGCCTCATAAGGGGAATTACCCCATTCACGACTTGGTGTTGGAAGCAGTCGTATTTTCACTTAGGATATGGAGATATTATCTATTGGGGGAGAAATTTCGCCTGTTCATAGATCACAACTCACTACAGTACTTGTTCACTCAAAGAGAGATGAATATGCGTCATCGTAGGTGGCTTAAATTTGTGAAAGACTATCAATTTGAAATCCAGTATCACCCGAGGAAGGCTAATGTGGTAGCAGATATGTTGAGCTGTAGGCCAGATAGTGAGGTGGCCAATGTGTGGAAGGAAAAATGGAAGGAGATGGGACACCAGGACGCAGTTTATCGATCATTCATGTCAGTTAGGACCACTACACCCCAAATTGTGACGAGGGTGGTGCAGGATCAGGTAATGGACCCGTTTGGATTAGATAGCTTTTAGCCAGCGGAGAAAAGTTTTACTCAGTAAATTCTGAGGGAGGCTTACGCTTCAATAGTAAAATGATTGTTCACAGGGGGAGGACTTGCGGCACACGGTGATGACAGAGTCACATAGGTCATGATTTTTGGTACATCGCAATGGGGGATAAGATGTACCAGGATATGAGGCGGCAGTATTGGTAGAGTAGGATAAAGAGGGAAATTGTTGAGTTCATCTAGAAGTATGCCACTTATAAAGGTGGACCACCAGAAACCAGCAGGGCTTCTTTAGCCGCTAGAGATTCATATGTGGAAATGGGAAAACATTTCCATGGACTTTATTACAGAGTTGCCTACTTCTCAGAGGGGTCACGATTCTATATGGGTGATTAAGAATTGGTTAACTAAGGTAGCCCAGTTTCTGCCAGTCCGGACTGACTATACTATGACACAGTATGCCCAGATCTTTATTGGTGAGATAGTGAGATTACATGGGGTTCCCCTTGATATTATGTCCGACCGGGACAAGGTCTTTGTGTCTCATTTTTTGGAGAGCTTCCATGAGGCCATAGGCATCAAGTTGCGTTTGAGTACGGTTTATCATCCGTAGACAGACGGGCAGACTGAGAGAACTAATCAGATGTTGGAGGATATGTTGCGTATGTGTATCCTTGAAATAACACCAATAATTGATGCCCCTTTCTGAATTGATGATTCTTAGACATTTGAACTTATGTAATTAGTATAACATCTAGTATGATTGTTTGGGAATTTGGGTTGATTAAATTGAAGATTTGGTGTCAAAAATTGGAGTACCCTGTAAGAAAACTTATGCAAATTTTCCATACTTGTACGAGCGAATCGATTCGGAAAGGAGAATCAATTCAGACCAGGTCGGATTGATTCGGTAGCCCAGAATTTGGTTTCTTCTCCCTTTTTTGTCTAAATTTCTTATGGGATGTTCAGGATTTAATCATGGGCTTTAATTGTAAGCATATTGAGGAATATTGGGGAATACCAGTAGGCCTAGATTGTAATTTGGGTTTAGTTCCATGAGAATGAATTTGGGGTTAAACGAAATTCGGCTTAAATGAGAAAATTTACTAATTAAGCAAAGAAATTCAAATTTTGAGAATTCAAGGGTTAAGATGACTTAGACCAGTAGGGTGTGGAGAAATTACCTACTTATATTATGTTGGTACATTGATTTCATTTCGAGTGGTGAGAAATATTCGAGGGCGTGTGATCATGAGTAAATTATAAATAAAAATACATAGGATAATCGGGATTCATTTACTACGTATGGAATATACGATATAGGAGTGATTATGCCTATACTAATGAAACAAATACATAAGTGGTGTGAATACTTATAGTGTGACTCATTATGTGTATTATATACCTACATTTCTTGATATCGCAGGAGGTTTGAAAGGGACAGTCTCATACTAATGAGCCCACTGGGGGGATTTTAGATTGGTGCCTCAGAACATAGAACCTAGGAATGACTTTTTGGTGAGTTGATAAGTTGGTGGTCATATGGGTATGTAAATTTGTGCATATACTGTAGGCTTGGAACTACGTTCTCCTCCAATATGTGGGACTTGTATTTATATGGTTCGCGAGTGATTCCAAATTGATAGTCCTTATTTTATACGTGATGTACTTGGACTTGATAACAAAGTATGCACGCACATCATGATAGCCTTTAGGACGTTGTATTAGTATATATATGTATGATAGTAGGATGAGTATATATATATACTTGTGATGTGTTATACTATATGAACTTAGAAGATAAGTTGGATAGAGAAATCTGAAATAACTTAAGTATGAGAACACTTAACTTGATGTACAAAAAAAAAAACTATTTGAATTCAAAGAGGTAGAATTATTTAATATGGTATTTTGTGGGAAAGTACGAGTGGGTACCTAGAGTGATAATATGAGGTCATTACATTCGTATTAGATAGGTTGGGTAACATTAACTAGAATGGATTAGAGGTATGTTAGGTGTGCACAGTAGTTGAGAGGTGAGAATCTCAAGAGAGCTCTTGAAAAACTAACATGTGTATTATATTTTCTTTACCACATTTTTTATACTTGTAAACTATTTTAAAATATTTTACACTCAGGCTCTGACCCGTCTCTTGCAAAATCTCCTTTCTCTTGTGAAATTATTTTTCGGTGTCCAGCCCTAGGGACAGTGGGCTTGGACTATCAGATCATTCGACGTGATGCATCTATTGTGGGAGTTGCAGGTCCTCTCGGTTAGATGCCTCCACCCTTATTTCATTAAGTTCCTGCTTTATTCATCTCATTTAGGTCATGTGTCACCCCTTTCCACATATTATTATGCCCTGGAGATACTGTACTCATTTTATTTCAGTATTCAGTTTTATATTGGTTGTTGGATTTGGGACTTTGAATTGGAGCATTTATTCCCGTCTTATTTGTTTCAGCAGTTGGTTTTATATTTAGTATTATTTTATTCATGATTATGATGATTGAGTTAATGTTTCAAATTAATTGAATTTAAAATAAAATGGGTTAAATGTTTTTACACTAGTTTAATTAAATATTAGGTGATTAATTAAGGGAATGTTTTTGAAAGTGATGCTAAGAATGAACCTATCGGATACTCTGTTTTAAATTTTGGAAAGGACTGATCACCCGATATTTAATTGGGCGGGGTGTCACATATCCCACAACTCTTTAAGTTCTTCAATTAATGGTGATAATAATATATCAATATTATCTCTGGGAGCCTTCGGCCCGGGTATCAACAAAGATAACAATGTGAACTTCTTTCTCATGCATATTATCGGAGGGAGACTTAAAGGTGCCAAGAGAACTGGCCAATAACTCTGACTAGTACTTAAATTACCGAATGGGTTAAACCCATCGGTTGAGATTGCAAGACCAATGTTGCGCACTTTGCAAATTCATGGTGTTGTTCATTTAAAAATTTCCATATGGGTGAATCAACTGGATGATTAATCAGATTCCCACCCACCTCGCATCGAGCGTCTAATGTCATGGACTCCGCTTTCCCCGGTACAGTAGAAAAGTGTTTTAACTGTGACCTAAGTGGAAAATACTTCAAAATATTTTGTGGGACTTGCAAGCACTTGCAATTTTTTGCAGCTTTGTCTTTTTTATTCTCACAAACTACATATCTAATCTCACTGCATACAAGTCATTCATCCTTCTCTTCATTCTCGTTGCGGTACAATATGCAATCATACTTGCATGCATGAATAGATTTGTATTTTAAACCCAAACCCTTCAATATATTTTTCATGGTAGGATAATTTTTCGGTATCGTGTTCTCTTTTCGGAGAATATCTTTAACCCACTTAAAGATTTTGGTTACATTGTTCCCAGACAAACCAAATTGACTCTTCAAATTATACAAACCAATCATTTCATATAATACCGAGTGATCTTCATCGCAATATTTATATAACGGTATAGTCGCGTCGACTTTCAAGCGTATGTATTCCCGATCCCCTGGAAGTTCAACATCAAAATTTTCATTTAGTTGGGCATAATGAGCATTATCCATTGATTAGGCATAAATTCTTCCCATTTATCCCCTTAACTTAGAGGCTTTTATCGCTCCGCAAAGTGTAATTCGAGTGGATTTATATCATATCATTGCTATTGACAAGTTTCTAATGAGTATGCCGAGTTTCATGTATTTTCCATCTATTTTGCTGGTATTCAGTGTTTAGAAAGGACCAGCATTCCAATACGAGTTCCTTACCAAAAGCTTCAAGTATATGCAGGGAGAAAAAGTTCTTGAAAATATGGAACCGAACCTAAGGGAGGGAAAATGAACCGATCCAATCCTGGGAAAGCTCCTGTAAAGCACTACAAAGATGGAACTAAATCGAAGTGGAAGGAAAATGAACCCAACCTATACCTGGAAAAATTCCTTTAAGTAATGTCAAGATGGAACCGAACTGAAGAAGAGGATAACCGAACCGATCCTATGCTCGAAGAACTTTTTGTAAAGGCTATTAATGATGGAACCGAACCGAACCCCTTAATAGGATCGGTTCTATTTTAGAAAATTCGAACTTATCCACTTGAAAAATTAGACTCCTTCATTGTTGAAACTCTTATTATTCGTAGATTATAAATTGTAAACTCCTCCAAGACATGAGAGGAGGCTTCTGATTCGTTAGGAAAGCTTTGTAATCAGTTTTAGAGAAGAAGAACAATAAGAAACCCTATCTTGCTTATAGTTTTGCAATTCAAGTAATACCATTCTGACTCTTGTTTTAATTATTACCGTAGTTTCTTTTCTAATAACAATTTCATCACTCTTCATCTTCATTCAGTAGTAAAAATGTTTTCTTTCATTCCAAACGCGTTTTCTTCTAGTTTTCATATCTCTGGCTAAGTTTTCACGGGTTGGGGTGCATGAACCCCACCCGATGTAATTCACGATAGTGGAAATAGATGTCGGGATTAAAACCTTAGATGAATTGTATCGTAGTTCATACGATACTAATTTATTTCAACCTTTGCTTACATATTGTGCGGGCTACGATCCCTCATATGTGTAATACTTAGGAGAAATAAGGGCCGAATTTTAATTCAACCTTTGCTTATGTACTGTGCGGGCTACGATCACTCATATATGTAATACTTAGGAGTATTAAAGAGTTGGATTCATTTAAGGCTTTAATTCTGAATCTAATATCCTACGAAGTGAATTACTAGGGTGAGGGGGATTGTAACCTGACCTATCTTTCTCCATTCATAGTATACAATTTTAGTCAAATCATTCTTAATCTTGCATTAGAGTAATTGCATTGCATTCTTTTTCATAATTTCATTAGTTAATCATTTTCAAAAGTGCATACAGTTGTAGTTATTTCGCAAATCAAATCACCTTTTCCTTTTCTTTAGAGTCAAAGTTAGGCTTCCTTCATCTGTCCAACGTCGTTACGACTCCGTTCATCCTATTTCCCTAAGGATCGATACCCGACTTATCAGATTATTACTTGAGCGACAGGCTTGCACTTGAACCTAGAGAGTACGCACTTCTGAGACACATTCTTAGTGGCGTCAAGTTTTTGGCACCGTTGTCGTGGATTTAGGTAGTCATAGGATTAGATCCAGTCAATCTAAAACTTTGACCAAAACTTTCCAAAAAATTAAAAAACATAAAAAAAAATTAAAAGCATAAAAATAATTCTTCATCATCTCTCATAAGCATGTTCATGCAAAATCCCGAACTCACTCTAACTCCCCAAAATACTCCAACCAGCATTCACGAAAATCTAATAGTTGAGTATGACCTCGACAGCCCTCACACTCCAAACGCTCCACAATTTTGGGTCCCACCTCCCATGCCTCCACACTCAATTGCAAGTAACACTCTAACATACCTCTTAGGACACACCAAAGAGAACGCTCTAAGTATACCAAGTGAGGATACAGAGTCATCAAGTGAGAGAGCCATTTCACAACACGGTAGTACAGCTGTAGGTGTGGAAGAGGTCCCATACCGCCCTTTGAGAGAAATCTTATATCTCGAGCGCACTGTCACTTCGGGATGCATTTTACTCCCGTACAATGCAGGGCAATTTCTCTTTAAGAATGGGATGATCCAAATGCTTCCCCACTACCATGGAATGGAATCTTAAAAGCCTTATCTCCATATTTAGGAATTTGAGGATGTGTGCGAGACCCTTAGTGATGAAACTTGCACGCAAGATGTGATCCGCCCCAAACTCTTCCCATTCTCGCTAAAGGAAAAGGCTAAGACCTGGGTATGATCTTTACCTCCAAACTCGATTGCATCAGGGAACGATTTGCAATCAAAATTTCTTATGAAATTATTTCCTACACATCGAACGAACTCCATCAAGGCTCAAATTCAAACCTTTCGACAATCAGAAAATGAGTCATTTGATCGATGTTACGAACGGTTTAACGAGTTAATCACTTTGTGCCCTCATCATGGATTTGATAAATTACAAATCATTTCTTTCTTCCGTAATGGGCTGAATATAAATTCCAAATAACTCATTGAAACCATGTGTGATGGTCCCTTTGTCAACCTAGACGCCAACGATGCGGAGCTTCACCTGAGGTATATCTCCGAGATTACCCAAGCATGGGATACATCTGACCCTAGCACTCATAATCGAACTCTCTAAATGACCATCACTCCATCAGAGTCCAACCTATTTCACGTAGAAAAGAATACTATGACAGATAATCAACTCGATATACTTGAGAAAGGAACACGAGAAATACTTGAGATATGTGTAAGAGGACCAACTGGCACCATCTCGAACCCCATTGAGAAGCTGTGTGCTATTTGTGAGGCGGGACATTCAACAGAGTAATGCCCGATGATACCCGCCTACAAAGTTATGCTTTAATAGAAAGTGGGTGGTATAGGAGGATTTAATGGGTAATTTCGGTGCACCGCACGGGAATTATTATAACCCTTTATGATAAACCATACGTGTTTTAGCTATGGGAAAACAAATGCTGTAATGAATCCTAATTCACATGTTTCCCCTCCTCCACCATCACACTTTCAATAAGCACCACACATGCAAGGACATGTGCAGGCACCACCACCTCCGCGGCCATATATCACTCCACCATGAAGAAATCTCGAGGATATGATTAACCAATTCATCACTAACCAGAATGCAACCACTGCTAGACATAAGCGCATAATCAATGACATAAATGTGAATATTTCAAAGTTGCAATCATCGTTGAGTATCCAAGAGAAGGGGAAGTTTCATGCCTAGGGCCAAAGACCTACCCAAGGTCAAACTAGTGTTAGTTCCACTCTTACAGAACATTAGGAGCAATGTCAAGCTGTGACCACTCTTCGTAGTGGAAGAGTCGTTGATTTATCACCTCCTCCATATGACGCAACCAAAGACAAGGAGATTTCTCCCGTCATGAAAGAGGCCGAAGATGGCCCCTTGGAAGAGAGTGATAAAGAAGACACTAGTGAGCCCGAGATAGTAGTGAAACCACCCTCCGTGGCACCATTTCCTCAAAGATTAGTTCCCGTCCATAACAGGACCATAAGTGAAGAAGTTCTAGAAGTACTTAAGAACGTAAAGTTAAACTTACCTTTCCTCAATGCTATAAGGAAAATCCCATCCTATGCTAAAGTCATAAAAGACTTATTGACAGTCAAGAGGAGGATGAAGGTAAAGAAGAACGTGTTTCTAGCACAAAATGTGAGTTATGTACTTCTTAATGATCTCCCCCTAAGTATAAAGATCCCGGTGCCCCCACCATTTCCTGCACCATTTCCTGCACCATTAAAAAAAACTTACTCGATTTGGGAGCAAGTGTCGACATTCTCCCTTATTCAATTTATAGGAAACTTGATCTGGGTGATCTTAAGCCCACAAGGATCACTCTCCAGTTAGCGGATCGAACCGTGAAGATCCCAAGGGGTGTAGTTTAGGACATGATCGTCTAAGTGGACACCTTCTACTTCCTGGTAGATTTGGTCATTTGGGACACAAATCCCTCATTTTGCCTCAAAAAATCATGTTCCCATAATCTTGGATGCCCCTTTTTAGCTATGGTTAACGCAGTGATCAAAACTAGAAATGGGTAGATGCAACTCACTTTTGGGAATATGACTTTAGAAATGAACATCTTCAACATAACCCAACAAGCAGGGGAAGAAGATGATCTTCACGCAATGAGTTTAATTGAGGAGGTCGTAGAAGAAAACTTTGAGGAAAATTATTGTGGAGACACCTTAAAAGTTTGCCTAGCTTCTAATCATGAGAGTGAGGGCACCTATACCGAGTTTGAGAGGGAGATAGAGGAGTTGAGAGGCTTACTCGACGAGAGAGCGTCGGACGAGGATGCGAGAGATGTTAATTGGGTTTCTCAATTCGAAGAGTTACTGCTAAGGGAAGCACGCATGGTTCCCTCTAGCGACGCATTCCCGACTCTCGAGTTGAAGAAACTACCCTCCAATGTCAAATATTCTTTCCTAGGTGAAGATCAAGAGGGTAAATTATTAAAGATTTTGAGGAAGCACCAAGATGCTTTTGGTTGGTGTATAGCTGATCTAAAGGGGATAAGCCCCCTAATTTGCACCCATAAGATTCGTCTCGAAGAGGATGTTCATCCCTAGAGAGAAATGCAAAGATGGCTAAATCCTATAATGAAAGATGTGGTGAGGACTGAAATTATAAAGCTGTTGGATGCTAGGATTATCTACCCAATCTTGGATAGCAAGTGGGTGAGCCCCATCCAAGTCGTCCCGAAGAAGTCGGGCATGACTGTGATTGAAAATGCCAAGGGAGAGCTAGTTCCCCAATGTACCACCACTGTATGACGCGTTTGCATTAATTATCGTAAACTCAATACGGGAACTAGAAAAGACCATTTCCCCTTACCATTTATCGATCAAATACTTGAAAGAGTATCGGGCCACCCTTATTATTGCTTTTTTAGATAGTTATTCCGGATATAACCAAATTGAGGTCGATGTACTTGATCAAGAGAAAACAACTTTCACTTGCCCTTTTGGAACGTTTGCCTACAAACGTATGCCATTTGGCTTGTGTAAAGCATCGGTGACCTTTCAAAGGTGCATGTTAAGCTTATTCAGTGACATGGTTGAGAGAGGGCTAGAGGTTTTCATGGATGCCTTTAGTGTTTTTGGCATCTCCTTCGACCTATGTTTAGCCAATCTTGAGAAAGTACTAGCCCGATGTGTGGAAAAGAACTTAGTGCTGAATCGGGAAAAATGCCATTTCATGGTAATCAAAGGAATAGTTCTTGGCCACATCGTGTCATCCAAAGTAATTGAGGTTGATCGAGCAAAAATAGATGTCATAGCTGATCTACCCCCACCTAAATCCCTAAAAGATGTGCGCTCCTTCTTGGGCCACGTGGGGTTTTATAGACGGTTCATTAAGGACTTTAGCACCATCGCTAGACCCCTAACCAATCTCCTCATGAAGGACACCCCATTTGAGTGGACAGAAGCATGCCAAAGCACTTTTGAAAAATTGGAAAACATGCTTGTGTCCTCTCCCATTATGAAAGCTCTGAATTAGTCATTGCCATTCGAGCTTATGTGTGATGCTAGAGATTATGCGATAGGGGCTGTTTTGGGCCAAAGAAAAGTCAATAAGGCTCATGTCATCTATTGTGCTAGCCGCACCCTTATCGAACCACAACTTAATTACTCCACCACGGAGGAGGAGTTGCTAGCGGTAGTATTCGCTCTCGATAAATTTCGGTCCTATATCATCGGTTCTCCCATCACTTGGTTCACCGACTACGCGATGTTAAAATATCTACTTGTGAAGAAGGACGCAAAGCCACGCCTCATAAGGTGGATCCTACTCCTATAAGAGTTTAATCTCTCCATTAAAGACAAAAAAGGAGTAGAAAACGTCATTGCCGACCACTTATCACGGCTTTCATCTGACGTACCTAGTGATCCTAAACCCATAGAAGAATATTTTCGGAATGAGCAACTATTTTCCACCTCTTCTTTACCCTAGTTTGCGGATATAGTGGACTATCTTTTCACGGGAGTCGTCCCTCCCGATTGGACACAGCAAGATAAGAAGAGGTTCATCACTTGGTCACGCATGTTTTTCTATGATGATCCATTTCAATGCAGTTTGTATTGGCCACAATATTCCGGGATTTGAGCAATTATTGCAAATATTGCGATAGATGTCAAAGGATGGGAGCGATTACCCGAAAAGACATGATGCCATTAACCTCGATACTCATTATTGAGATCTTTGACTGCTCGGGTATTGACTTCATCGGCCCTTTTCCCCCATCTTTTGGGTTCCTATACATCCTTGTTGCGATAGACTACATTTCTAAATGGGTTGAAGCTATAGCTACCAAGATTACTGATAATAAAGTGGTGATAAAATTCCTACAAGAACATATACTTTCTCACTTCGGTGCTCCGAAAGCGATAATTAGTGATAATGGCACACACTTTTGCAACATGCCATTCGACAAGCTCATGAGAAAGTATGGCGTCGTTCACAAGGTTGGAACGACCTATCACCCACAAATGAATGGATAGGCCCGAATTGGAAAATTGTGAAATCAATCACATACTAGAGAAGACCGTTAATCCCGACCGAAAAGATTGGTCCCTTCGATTGAACGATTCGCTATGGGCCTACCGTACCGCATACAATAACCCACTCGGAATGTCCCCATTCCGCTTTGTGTATGGAAAGCCTAGTCATCTTCCCTTTGAGTTGGAGCACAAAGCATATTAGGCCATTAAGAGATTACATTATGATATGGACAAGGCCGGAGAAGCTCGCAAGCTTCAACTGAATGAGTTAGAAGAGATGCGCAATGATGCTTATGAGAATGCCAGGATTTCAAAATCTCGGATGAAACTAGCACATGATAAGATTATTCGACGAAAAGAGTTTCAATCGGGACAAAACGTACTCCTCTATAACTCCTGTCTTCATGTGTTTCTTGGTAAATTGCGATCCTGATGGACTGTTCCATTCGTTGTGAGAAGCGTATTCCGACACGGAGCGATAGAGTTGGAAGATCCAAAGGGGGGAATGCATTCAAAGTCAATGGACAGTGCCTAAAGCTATATGTTGAGGTGTGCATAGAAGAGATCGACACCATCTGGTTGTTGGACCCTTTTTACGTGGTCAAATGAGCTTGAGTTGAGAGGGCGTCGCACCCCCGACGCGTATGGGGTAAATTCTTGTGTATAGTAGTTGAGTGTCGGTACATTAGCTTGAGTTCGTAGGTAGGTTACATGAGGTCAGGGTTAGGATCACGCGCAAAAACACGCACTTCATGAGGGCATCTAGAAATACAAGTGAGAGTATAAGTAAGAAAGTGTCCAGAAAGTCGAGGGTGTGGGATTCTAGTGCAGCAGTCTAGAAAGAAGGTTCTGCCTAAGATGGAACCGAACTGAATCCTCTAACAGGATCGGTTCGGTTTTGATATATCGCAAAATAAAAAAAATGGAACCAAACTGAATCTCCCCTGAATCGGACCAATTAGGTTTCTACGATTTTGGATCTTCACGAGGTGACCATCCCCCTATCCCCTCCATTCATCCCCCCCCCCCCCCCCCCCCACCAGTCTAAACTTCCCTTCTCCTTTTCCCTCCAAATTCCTTCCCCCCAAACCTCCCCACCACCTATAAAACCCACCTCTACCTTACCATTTCCCTCACACCTCATCTCTATCCTCCCTCTCTACAACCTTAGCTCTCTCATTCCCAATATTTCCAGCTTCCCCCATGGTAAATCCCGCTCTTCCCTCGAAATATATGTCCATCGAGATTCTGCCCAATGGCAATGGGGAATACCAATCCCACATGTAGCGCGCATGGTGCGAAGAAAATTTCAGCCCGTCCAGCCAACTACACATTGAGCGCGTCGTCAATTAGGATGAGCTGCCCCACTCAGTCACCAACCTTTTCAGTAGGAGGGGGTGGGTGCCATACCTCCAAGATCCCCACAATGTAGTGTGGGCGAATGGAGTCTGATCTTTCTATCGCTCTCTCGTCCGCACGGGCGAGTTCGAGTGCCAAGCCTATGGCCTCCCCATCCCGTTTTCCTTGGCCAGTCTCGCTTGCAAACTTGCTACCAAGGGTGTGTCCCACCCGAAAATCTATGACTACCCAACCAATGCCCCCACCATTCTCAAACAACAATGCATCGACCGTCTCGCTCCCAACGATATTTGGTAAAGGGGTACCTTCCCCGTGGGACGCCTAAACGATAAGGCGCACATCACCTTCCATCGAGTGTGAGCCAACTTGCTTCAAACCTCAAACGACTCGGCGATGCGCCCTCGCCAAGCGACCCTCGTGTACCACCTTTTCGACCAAACTTCACCCTCAATCTGGCCTGCATGCTTTACGCCAATATTCTTTACGCGGTCTGGGAGAAAAAAGGTGCGGTGCCCCTCCCTTATGCTCGCCTCATAACCTCCCTCCTTGCCAACGCTGGTATCCAGCCACCTCACGCTTTCCCACACCTCCTGAAACCCATTGGGAAGGTGTCACACACTTGGAGTGCCCAGCATAGGGTTGCCCATCGAGCAACCCGGGAGGTGGTTAATTTAGAGGCCGAGGAGGAGATCCATGTTGAAGAGCCTGCGGTTGAGGATGTCGAGATGGGCGGGGCTGAAGAAGAAGACTACGACGAGGACGATGATCCAGACTTTAAGCCCACGGGTGCGGATTTTGATAGGCGCCTTACAGCGGTGGAATCCCGTTTTGACGGGTTCGTCACCTAATACAATCGAGACCAAGCGTCCTATAAAAGGGATCAAGACGCCTATCACAGGGACACGAGCATGATGCATCGACTACAAGCACATCTATACGGGCTCAACTTCGGTGGACCGCCACCAACTTTCTTCTATGATCTTAGTGCACACGATCCCTCAAATCCGCCTCCCCAATGAAGACCTTGTTGTTTATGTGTTGTGTTGGTTGTTTAAACATTGTTGGTTGTGTGTTCTACCCTACCTTTTGTAACATAGTTGTTCAGTTTCCATAAAAATTCTGCATTTCTGTTTCATTTGTTTGTTTTATTTTCTCACACTTTTAATTCTCTTTGAGTTAGATTTTAGTCCTTTTTGCTTGAGGACAATGTAAAAGTCTAAGTTAGGGGGGGTCATAAGTGCGTCTTTCTAAAACTTCACAAATTTTCAAAAATGCCTAGAAATTTCAAAAAAATCATAAAATCTTGAAAAATCGAAAAAAGTTTTTTTCAAAATAAATAAAAATTGGAATTCAAATTTTCGAAAATATCATTAAAAGTCGGTTTAAAGTCTCAAATTGTAAAAAACATAATACACAAAGCCTAAATTGACCAAAGATGGAAATTGAGCGAACGTAGGCGACTTAACGAATAAATGTGGAGATTCACAACCCCGGTGAGATTCGAGCCTTTCATTTTTGTGAAATTTATAAATCAATCTGAGTTAATTGTTAACTCAAAAGTTCTTTTCAGCATCTAATAAGTCGTCGAGGATCTCAATCCTTTCACTTTGATCGGTTATGGAAAATGTGTGTGATATTTCCTTGAAAAACGTACCAAAATAGATCTCTAAACTTAATTCATCTCAAAATGCATATGGTAACGCAATTAGTATTTCGGACAATGAAGTAGGCCCTCATTTGTCACCCAAAAATATTGGCCAGAAAAGTAGCGAAAAATTATCCCTTATGTAACCCAAATTGAGCCGAATAAATTTTTCCCTTTCGTTTGACAACTCGAAAAACCCCAATTGGCCCGGAATTGTGAAAAGTGATAATCAGAAATTAAGTCCGAAAAGTGCAAAAAAGGGGCAAGAAAAAATACAGCTATGCTCAACAAAAATAGCAAGAAAAGAAAAACGTGAAAAATAAAAAATAAATAAAAATAGAAGAAAAAGAAAAAAAATGAGCAAAATCTCAGAAACGCACTAGCGGACATCATAAGAAAACTTTCCAATTCCAGATTTCCCATACCATTCTCATTTTACCCAATACACCTTTAGCCCGAAAAAAGTCCTAACCGAGTCCTTTATGAGAAATTGGTTACTGCGTGGAAAGCAAATACACAAAAAGATAGTAAAAGAGATTAAAATATGAATTAGAGGCAATGTTCCCACTGTCTTATAACCGTAATCCGATGATGAGATCCGGTTACCATAAATTTTTCGTCTTTCTACTTGTATGCATGAACTTGGTTCCAATATATTTACTCTTATAAATCACGCATACCGATAGAATAGCCACATTCCAAGTGATTCGTTTGTGAGATCTTTCCGTGAGATTTTGAAATCAAAACAAATTTTTGGATAAGTAACATAATGGTCAATCAGTGGAAATTAGTAGTTAAATTTCTGGCTTCGCACACATGCACTATGATTTGAGACTCTTGAACATGAAATGATGATGATTATTTTCTAGAAAAGTTTGAATTATACAATTTTTGCATAATTTGAGTTTCCTTTGAGTCGAATTTTGTGGGTATATTCTCTGCAAACCTCATGAGACACCACTCATCCTAATAGGGTAACGTAGGGGTTTAAAGGCTTGTTGCATACGCTAAATGCAATCACTCGCTCGCGAAAGAGGTATTCTATCCCATTTTCGAGTTAGATCATGTTTTGATTCTTTTTACATTGATCGGGACGATTAAAGTTCTAAGCTAGGGGGTTTTCATTAGGTATAAATTCTTCTCATATATCCCCTTAATTTAGAGGCTTTTTATTACTCCGCAAAGTGTAATTCGAGTGGATTTATATCATATCATTGCTATTGACAAGTTTCTAATGAGTACGCCGAGTTTCGTGTATTTTTCATCTATTTTGCAGGTATTCAGTGTTTAGGAAGGACCAGCATCCCAATCCGAGTTTTGTACCAAAAGCTTCAAGGAAATGCAAGGAGGAAAAGTTCCTGAAAAGATGGAACCAAACCTAACGAACGGCAAACGAATCGATACCATCCTGGGAAAGCTCCTGTAAAGCACTACAAAGATGGAACCGAACCGAAGTGTAAGGAAAACGAATCGAACCTATACCTGGAAAACTTCCTGTAAAGTAATGTCAAGATGGAACCGAATCAAAAAAGAGGAAAAGCAAACCGATCCTATGCTTGAAGAACTTTCTGTAAAGGTTGTCAATGATGGAACCGAACCGAACCCCTTAATAGGATCAGTTCTATTTTTTGAAATTCGAACTTATCCACTTATAAAATTAGAATCCTCCATGGTTAAAACTCTTATTATTCGTAGCTTATAAATTGTAAACTCCTCCTAGACATTAGAGGAGGCCTCTAATTCATTAGGGAAGCTTTGTAATCAGTTTTAGACAAGAAGAACAATAAGAAACCCTAGCTTGCTTATAGTTTTGCAATTCAAGTAATACCATTCTGATTCTTATTTTAATTATTGCATTAGTTGATTTTCTAATAAAAATTTCATCACTTTTCATCTTCATTCATTAGTAAAAATGTTTTCTTTCATTCCAAACGTGTTTTCTTCTAGTTTTCATATGTCTGGCTAAGTTTTCAAGAGTTGGGGTGCATGAACCCCACCCGATGTAATTCACGATAGTGGAAATAGATGTCGAAATTAAAACCTTAGATGAATTGTATCGTAGTTCTTACGATAATAATTTATTTAAACCTTTGCTTACATACTGTGCGGGCTACGATCCCTCATATGTGTAATACTTAGGAGAAATATGGGCCGAATTTTAATTCAACCTTTGCTTACATACTGTGCGGGATACGATCCCTCATATATATAATACTTAGGAGTAATAAAGATTTGTATTCATTTAAAGCTCTAATTCTGAATCTACTATCCTACGAAGTGAATTACTAGGGTGAGGGGGATTCTAACCTGACCTATCTTTCTCCATTCATAGTTTAAAATTTTAGTCAAATCATTCTTAATTTTTCATTAGAGTAATTGCATCGCATTCTTTTTCATAATTTCATTAGTTAATCATTTTCAAAAGTGCATATAGTTGTAGTTATTTCGCAAATCAAATCAAATCACCTTTTCCTTTTCTTTAGAGTCAAAGTTAGGTTTCCTTCGTCTGTCCAACGTCGTTACGAGTCCGTCCGTCCTATTTCTCTGAGGATCGATACTCGACTTATCGAATTATTACTTGAACGACAGGATTGCACTTAAGCCTAGAGAGTATGCACTTCTGAGACACATTCTTAGTCGCGTAATCCGTATCCATAGGCTAGTGGTTTTGACGGTTGTGGAGTCCATAAGCATCATCAATTAAGTCGGCCAGTGGACGATGTGATGGTGAATCATATGCCACTTCCACTCGTTGGGGTTTTGTTATGCGGTCGGGTACCGATAATTCTCTCGGAACATAAGGTATATTTTTTTCACAATGGTATGTCCATATTTGATAGTCTTGATAGATTCCCCACTTTATTAAATGCACCTCAATGTCTTCCAATGACTTATATTTTTCGCTCATACAACGGGTGCACGAAAATGGAATCTTGTCACTTTTAAGATTTTTGGAAGCGTATTTAACGAATTCTTGAATGCCATTTACATGATTATTTACTATTCTATTAGTCTCTACCATCCACTTTTTGTATTGTGGGAAATCCATGTAATTATCTTCAAATTTCTGTCATGTGGTAATAGGTTAAAAATATTATTACAAGTGAAACAAAAAAAATATTCTTACAGTTGAAAAAAATATTATTAAAACTAAAGCAAAACAATTATTCTTACAACTGAAACAAAACCAATATTCTTACAACTAAAACAAAACAAGTATTCTTACAACTGAACAAAAAAAATATTATTACAACTGAAATGAAAGAAACTTTTATTAGATCTTGGCCAACAGATAAACTGGCCAAGAAATAAAAGAGTTTGTATAATTCCTGAATTCCATCCATTGCCCGTTGTCAACGTATATAGGTACATCTCCGCAATCATTGTATATTTCATCGACCATTATTTGAGCCTCACCCCTCTTTTAAGCTTGGGTTGTGTATTGGAGTTTCGACAACTATGGAGATGAGTGTGCACACCCCCAATAACCCTCTTATTGCGCAGGTCTTTAATATAGTACTTTTTTTCCATAGTCACCGTGAGTTGTTGATGATGATCCAAGTCCCGTGATAGGAGGAGGCACGAGGAATATTAATGTTGAAGGAGTCATAATTTGGGAAGGGAATGTTGGATGAGGCAGTATTTGGGAGGTTAATGTTGGATGAGGAGGCAGTTGGTAAGGGAAACTTAAAGGGGATGGATAGGGGAAACCTTGAGGAGTAGGTTAAGGGTAACTTTGAGGAGGCGGCATTGGGACCCCATAATTTTGAAAAAGGGACAAAAGTTCTTAATTTGATTCGTCAACATTCCCAGGTTAGTTTTGATATCCTGGATATCCTCATTAATCTTGAATTGTCGTTCCTCATTGGATGAGACACGATCCTTGATCGAAGAAAACTCGTCCATGAGAGGTGCGGTATGTTGAAATTTTATTTTTGTCATATGTGAGCCAAAACCTCTCGTCCTCCCCCTTTTGTCCTTTCCAAAGGTTAGGGCCAGGGAATCATTTTCAAGGTCAAAGTCATCACTAGGGGTTGACTATAACTAACTGCTGATGGCCTCTATTATTTCTATCATCTCAGCCAAGTGCGACGAGAGTTTATTATCTTTGTCCCGTCAAGCATGAATGAATAAGTCAGAATGATATGGTTTTTTACTCGCATTTGGACCATCCTTTGTCCTACTCTCCCATTCATTCTTCAAATACTCATATGATTGGGATCCCAGCCTTCGAATATAAGTTTTTTATGCCCTATTTTTTTTTGTTCCCTATGGATCAACTTTTTCTCCTTTGCCTCATTCCCTATAAAATTATTCCACTACTCCACCGACATTTCAATATTGGGAGGCACTCTCTCTTTCAAAGACAAAATATTGGAGCTCGCAGCCTCCTTCGGGAAATGTTTCTTTCGAAGGTTTCTCCTGTATGTCCTAAATGATTTAGCAACCCGAGATAGAACCTTATTCTTGGAATGATCAGGAAATGAGAAATACTTGCAGTATTGATCGTATATGTCATGTTTGACGGCTTGATCAACTATGTTCCAGTTGTCTGGTCCACCAAATCCCACGTTCATTATTCCAAGTGACAAACACCTAGCTTTGATGTTTAGCACATAATTCTTATCACTCGTCGGGGTTATTCCCCAATAGACTTCTTTTGGATTGAGAAGGAGGCATCAAGAGAATTAGATGGGGGCAATGGAGCAATGGGAACCATTGGTGGAGGGAACCATTGGTGAGGAGGGAACCATTGGTGGAGTTGTGGATTTCCCACCCATTGGTGTTGAGAAGTCGAATTATGCACGAGATGGTGAACCTCATTGCGATGTCACCTCAGCACTTGGTACCCTTGGGTTGTTTCCTCCTGACATTATCTACAAAAATGAAAAACCATAAGTGACTAAATAATTATAATAATATGAAATTATAACTAATTAATCAAGATTATGACTATATATATCTTTTCAGAGTAAGACTTTATAATATGTTCAATATGTCTGATCTCCATCCATTCGGTATTAGTTTTTAAGAACCTATGAATTTTTGCACTTGGCTAACTAGGAGGAAGGGAATCTATGATTGATGTGTAGATATTCATTACATGAACTCGAAATCCCATCTTTTTCAACTTGTTGGAAAGATTCATTTTAACGTGCATATGATGTGAGACATCACAGTCTATGTCAATCTCTCTATACACAATTGCATCCATAACGGGTGGATTTTTTTTTGCCTTCTCCAACAACGTAACCAAGGTCAGGGATACGGGATTATGTGTGTGAAATATATTTTGTATAACGTTATCCTAGTTTTATGGCATGGAAAATAGAATATGATTGAACAGGTAATCTTATTGGAGATTAATTCCACGATTTACAAGGTAGTTAAATTTTTCGATCTTTTTATTTCCATATCTATAAATAGTAGTACCCGCTATATGGTGCTCAATAATAAAAAAGTTACTTGTCAGGTCCAATTCCAATCTGTCGCACTCTTATTGCCAATGATTATCATCGTGCCTAATTTTTCCTAAGAAAAATATACGAGGGCATGAATATGAGTCCTACAATTATGGTATAAGGGTACATGAAGACTCTAATTAATTAGTAACTATTAATTCAAACATCTTAGGTATTAAGGTATATTAGTTTGATTAAGGTTTTGAGAATGGAAAGGATTTTGAGTCAGTGGGTGCAAAACCTAAAATACTCAATTAATTTCAAACTCTAAATAAATACCAAGCCCTAAATGACAATACCCTTAAATAACGCAATTTATTTTAATCCCTAAGTAACCACATTCAGTCAATACTAATAATACTCAATTAATTCCGTACTCTAAACAAATTTCAAGCCCTAAATGACATTACCCTTAAATAATACAATTTATTTTAATCTCTAAGTAACCACATTCAGTCAATACTAATAATACTCAATTAATTTCAAAATCTAAATTAATGTGAAGCCCTAAATGACAATACCCTTAAATAATGCAATTTATTTTAATCCCTAAGTGACGTCATTCAGTCAATACTAATAATACTCAATTAATTTCAACCTCTAAATAATAATTCCCAATTAATGTTAACAATACCCAATAAATTTCAATCCCTAAATATAAGATTCCCAATCAAAATATGAAATTATAAAACATATCTTTTGTTGAAAAACAGTATACACACATACGCACACACATACACACATATACACATATACACAAATATACAGATATACACACACATTTAGCCTGTGGCAACCATGTGATCACGACCCTCAGTCGTGACCCACGTGCCTGAGAAAAATGAGATGGTCATGATCCAAAGCCATGACCCAAGGGGTGCGCATTGTGGCGCTGATCATGGCTCTTATCTGTGACCCCGCCGTGACCGAGCTTGGAGGGAACTTTGGCATGAATTTATCACTATGATGGTCACAACCTGGTCATGGCCGTTGTTCGTGGCCCATACTGGTCAGGGATTTGGTCTGTGACCACTTCAAAGAGCATCCGTGGCCATACTAGGACATGGATATGGTCACGCTAAAGTTGATGTGATCACGGCTTTGGGCCATGACCAACTGGTCACGACTTTGGGTCGTGACAGCCTTGGGGTGACCATTCACTGGATTTGGTGTAACGGAGATTCCACAGGCAAAGGAACACTCATAGCACTAACCTGAATATAGGTAAACATGGAAGTATCATTAGAATACTTGCAGAGAAAGAGCAAGTTATAAAATAAAAAGGTATGCTAGAGTAATACGTAATAAGCACAAGCAACAATGCGCACAGAGTGTTCCATAGACAAGGGAACTTTGGCAATAGTGACCTGAACATAGGAGCAAAGATAAGAGCTTAAGAATAATTGTGCACTAACAAAAAGATTTGGAAAATCTAAATATTCCAAAGTAATACATGGGCACTCGTAAAAACATTTACAGCAGCAATAGATATAGGTGCAATAGACGAGGAGGCACTAGTAGTACTCGCCTAATTTAAAAGAAAAATAAGATAGAGTGAATAAGAAATGTATAAGTATTGGGACAACTAGTGTAAAGATGTGTCAGTTCAAGTACATGGACCCTAGAGGAGGGAGAGGACTTAAGATCCGCAACCGGGGGGGAGGATACTCACACCATCATGTTAAAGAAGAAGGTGCCAATCGAAAGTTAATCAAAGACAAAATAGAGTTGCAAAGTCCTATGATTAAGTACCTTTGTCGAGATGGTGGCCTGAGAAACAGGCTCATTCGAAGAAATAGTATAAATGGAATGAATGGAGCGGGCCTAGATTTGAGGCTTATTGTCCAAGGGGAGACACATTAGAAAGAGGTAACCCAAGGATGACTAACCCTATGGGCAATAGTATACCCCACTAGTGAGGGGGTCACTTGAAAGAGACGCCATGTGTTTGTTTTCTATAAAATGAATGTCTGAAAAAGAAGAAGGTGCTAAAAAAAACTCCAGAGCTAGAAGCCATAGTAGGAGTTGGGGGCATGGCTGAAGAACTGCTCACAGCAGAGGGAGTGAGAGGCCTAGTAGTAGGTGCAAGTGGGGACACAAACGTCTATTAACAATAGTGTATAAGTATACAAAGGATACAAATAAATACTTATGAAAAGAGTTCAACTGGAAAGTATCAAATACCTGAATAGAGCGAGCGGTTATTAAAGAGCTCCTCACGGTAGTAGGAAAAATGGTGGAAAGGTTCTAGAAAAGAAATTCATTAGTATAGGAAGTCAATAGAGGAAAATAATTCAATTAAAACAAATTAAAGTGCACTCAATTGTTCAAGGTGTAAACCTCTTGAGAGAATCTCAAAGAAGATACGAGCATGGAATTCCTCTCACGCTGGAAGGGAGCTCGAGGAAAAATAGGCGAAGAGGAAGAAGGATCCACTCCTGCTTGGAAAGGGCCATTCATCCTAGTAGAAGGAACTTGCTCAAAGAAAAATAATATGCAATAGAGTTAGTGACTAGAAAAGTCAGAACTTCGAAGGAAATATTACAAAGAAAAAGACAAGTAATACTAGCAATCACTTATAGGCTCATTGCGAGGACCTTGCCTGTAAGGCAAGGGCCCAGTGGTGGGGCTGGGAAAAGATAGAGAATAGATGATGGGATCATCATGATCACTAAGGGGATTCTCCACTTACATTACTAATCCCCTCATGGATGACAAGAAAGGAGAAGTATGAGGTGAATGATCTTTGTTGAAACTAGTAAACTAGTGTCATTTGAAGAAGAACTATGGTAATCATAAGAAGGGGTGCTTCTATAATCAACAATTTCCTCTTTAGATGAACAATGTGATGAGAAAGTAATTATAACTCCACCACTTAAATTTTTACCAAGTAAAAAGGGAGTAACTAGAGTACCTTCCACCGCGTGAGCAGATGATGGAGCAGGGGGCGTGAAAGGGTGGCTTCGAGGCCTCATAGTCGTGTTCATGAATGGATTAGAATATTTCCCCAATCCCTAGAGTATCAGTCTCAAAACTATGGTCTTCAATAACAGAAGGGATAGTGAACCTGGTGAATTTCGTTTTCTGTCTAGTTGTTCATGTCTTGATGGGTGAGGGGGAAGAAGCAACCCTCCTAACTCGAGTAGGGACAAAATTTGAAACGTCAGTGTCAGGATGCTTCCTGTTCGAAAGGACTTTGGCCTTGACGTTAGCCTTAATTTTACCCTTAGTAGGCTAGAGTTGGGTCTCTGGGTGTTTAGAGTAAATGTTCTCTAGGTAGAGAGGATTTATAAGGATAGGGACCATTT
The DNA here is from genome assembly GCA_949130495.1 of Sambucus nigra. Classification (NCBI taxonomy): domain Eukaryota; kingdom Viridiplantae; phylum Streptophyta; class Magnoliopsida; order Dipsacales; family Adoxaceae; genus Sambucus; species Sambucus nigra. The sequence goes on from OX422208.1 coordinate 195,310,033, forward strand.
GCTCAAGTGGGGCCTTCTCAAATTGGTTATGATGCAAGACTTCCTTTTGAGTGCATTCATTAAGGTACTTATCATTCAAGGAGTCATGATCAACAACAGACTCAAAAGGGACACCGAAATGCATTTCTTTATTGATGAAGCCTGGCATTGACGCCAGTATAACCACGAGCAACTGAAAGACGGGAGGTAGTCACGAGCAGGTATAAAAAAGTTCCCAACATGAGCAGTCATACACCCCATGAAATTGGAAAATACCTCTAAGTATAATTCTGAGTGCAAAAGGCTAATGTGAAATTCTGGGGTATAAGTGCCCTAGTTAAATCTAAACTACCCCATGACCCGCTCGGAGTGGTAAAACTCCACTCCTTGCCCAAGTTCTATTAGAGATGGTAATATGCAAGGAAGTACAAAGGTCATTAAAGAAGTATAAGGATAGACACATATAGACTCAGTAGGTCATCACAGAAATATAAGGACAACCACTTATAGACTCAACATTGGCATGGCAGAGGAAAATCCCGAAAGAAGCAGAGTGGAAACACCATGAAAATATTCCACCCACTCGTTTAGAGTAAGGGAAAAAAGAAAATTCATCTAAATCGTCTGAGAATAAGTTAAAAGACTACTTGGGGGATTTCTTGTGCCACCTAGCAATTCGAGAAACTTGGCTATGAAGCGAGCGGGGCTCAGGTGCCCATTTGGGGAACCGCTCGAATAGAAAACCCATCAGTAAGAAGGAGTTGAAATAATTTACCACATCATGACGATCGCGCGAGCACTCTATATCGATGTGGGTGCGATCCAGCCAAGTGTAAATAGACCCTAAAATAATGGCAACAATGGGTACATTCCTCCCACTAGCAAGCCTGGTAGCCAACCGTAATATCAACTAATAAGGGGAGTCATTTGGTCTCCCTGCAAAATGCAACCTCCTCAAAAAATGACAAAGAAGGCAACCAGGTTAGTCCTCAAACTGATCTTGGGACCAGTTTGGATCCTAGGTTCTTTGTTAAAACTCCTTTCCTTAGCCACTAGCTCGAAATCCCTAAACTAATAGCGTTGCCACTTAGCAAAAGAATGTTTTGTTGCCTCATTTTTTGTGAGAGTGACATAAATAAGACACTCTGACAAAGCTTGGTAATGCTCCTCGCACATTTCCTTCTCGAGAGGGTCTTCATACCCATCAGTGAAAACTTAATTGCCTAAGACAAGTAAGCCAGTCAACTCGCAAATGTCCTCCAAGGCGACGGTGAACTTTCCCCAACAAATGACAAAGGTGTGAGAATCCACAATCCAGCGAGAGAGAAAATGTTATAAACAGTAGTGTTTTGGGAGATAGTGCAATTTTTCAAACTAGTGATTGATCAAGTAAGTCCCAACTCATCAATAAAGACACAATAAGCTGGGACATTGATGATGTAATCCACCTATAAGTTCCATTCTTCAGGAACTCCCCCCCCCCCCCCATAACACATCAAGATTCACATTCGAAAAGGGGAAATCACCCCTACCCCCCTAACGCATAGTATGTTGTCAGCAAGAACCACTGTGGTGTTTTCAAATTCCATAAAACCTATGAGCTGTTGCTCGTTGATTTTCTCCACAAACTTCACTTTAAATTGCTCGAGTGAGGACGTGAAATTATCGTCCTTGCCAAAAAAGGGGTGAGCTGGTAAGACGGAAAGTCCCTCTTGGACCTATTTGTGAGGAATTGACTTTTCCCTTTGGGTAAGGTAGATAATTTCCTGAGAATGGACCTGCTCCACCAGAAATGGTTGAGGCAGTGGAAGGAGCAGTCAATAAAGTTGTGATAGTGGTGGCGACGGTGGTGGAGCTAGTGGAGATGTTGACTTGGATGGGAAAAGAACCCACCAGAATCTCTCTCATAAAGGTAGAAGAGGTGGATGACAACATGGAAGAGGAAAAAGCCATTAGAACTGAAAAACTTGGTAATTTATGGAAATAGAAGAAAAGGGTTTTGAGGAACAAAGTTGCTCTTTCTCTCTCTATCTCTAGAAAAGATGAAGGCAAATGCTAAAGTGAGGTTTAAAAAATTTGGGAGAGGGCATTTATACCTTGTAAAATACGCATGCCCGACGGATAAAAAAGAGGGTAATCATTACCCAAATCATGAAAAGAGAGTTCCCAACAAGACAAGTGTCTCTTTGAGACACTAGAAGATGCTTAGGTATGGCTTCCTGACAGAGAGCATTAAATTCACAACAGAGATGATGATATCTATTTTGGATTCCCTCGAATTCCTTAAGAGACTCTTTAAATTTGTACAAAACTCTTCATTTTCAGCCACAGAAGAACACTTATGCACGAGGGGGCTAATGTAGAGGGGTACCCCCTAATCTCTCAAAAGATACAATGGGACACGAGTGGGTGTAAAGCGAGTGGGTTCCAAGAAAGTGAGTTTTAAGATAAGTGAGTGCCAAGATAGGAGGTACCAAGGAAAAATGTGTCAAACGAGGGGGTACCATTTAAATGGACCCAAGTCAAAAGAGTGGGTTCTCTAGAAGTAAACCCAAGATAGTGAGGGGTTTCTCTACGAGCAACCCCAAGGCCTAATTACAAGGGAAATAAATAACATCATCAAATACAACGAGAGGGTGCTGTCATAGTGGACTCAAGCTAAACGAGAGGGTGCTCTAAGAGCAACCCTAAAGTAGCAAGGGGGTTCTCTACGAGTAGCTCCAAGACCAGGCCACAAAAAAGTTTATTTAAACTATATTCTAACACTTAGTTATTTCTTATACACATGAATTCTTAGCAATAAGCCTTAGTCGAGCAAGTAGGACACGAGCAGATGGCTAGTTCGGATCCACTGGGAGTTTTGGTTTGGAGGCAGAGAGGTAAGTCTTATCGGGAAAGCTAAGTCCTAACCACTTAAGTACCTTGGGAAAGAGAGAATACTAATAGGTAGGTCCTAAGAGTTCACTCACACACTTACACAATTCATACTTAGTCAAATAGATGAGCAAACAAAGCATTGCCCACAAAGTGTTTTTAGGACAAACATTGGCAAGTGGCCAAGCTTTCAAAAAGATTGTTTTTACTACTTGAGAAAATATTTACCAAATCTTACTTTTCGGAACTATACCCCACGTATTTGATTTTTGACTTTGGGTTGAGCCAAACGTCGTGTGTTAGAGTGGACAGACAACGAACGGTGAAATGGGATAAAAAGTACAACTCAGATATTGTCTCAAAGAATATCTTTTTGGCATGCACATGCCACATAAATACTAGTATTTACCTATAAATAGAGAACTTTGGCAAGGTCAAAATCATATCACAAATTAAGCATCGTCACTCTGCACAAATAGATCCAGAAAGTATTCTCTCCCCGCTCTCTCCATGGTACTTGAAATGCTTGTCTCTTCACTCCCAGGAATCATCACTTCTAAGTGATCCTTTTTTTTTTCTTTTGTTGCTATTTAAAAGTTTATAGCTTATCGTTGTCTTCCTCGTATAGCAATTATAGAATCACCATTTTACCAGAAAAGTTAGCTTTTATCTTTTTGCTGCTCTTGAAGCCTTGAACACCTTAAAGGCAACTTCCATTGGAGTGGGTAACGCCTCACCAGATCCATTATATTTATACACCCTAGTACCACTACCCTCTTACGGACCAAATTAGACATTTTCATTACAACAAATCAACAGATCTCCTAACAAAAAATCACAACAAATAAATAATATTAAACTTTAACCATTGGAGATTCTAACCAAGTAACCAATAAAAGTATAACAGTGAAGAAAAACCATCTTGGCAAGATTCTCAATATAAGGTTTTTGTTATACCTTGTGAAAACTTATGGCTCTTCTTAGTTTCCCCTCATTATTGGAAAACACTTATGTGTAAATACGTTTTACTTTGTTGCAGAACATTCACTTTAATGGTGGAAAAAAACCTAATAAAATTGGAATATTTAGGAAAAAAACTCTAGCATAAATCATATAACCAATACACACTTCACAATAAAAAAGAGATTTATATATATATATATATATATATATATATATATATATATATATATATATATATATATATATATGACATACAAACACATTTTTTTTATCTATTTTCACCTCTTGTCTATTCCTGTTTCTGGATTTTTCTTTATCTTCTCTTTCTAGAAAATCAAACAGATTACTTAGTATGCATGAGAATAATATGTTGCAAAATACTAAGCTCTAATACAATAATTAGGACTAAACAAAGATATTTAGATTGCGACATTTTTTCCTCCCATCTTCTGTATTTGATTATGTTGAATGAGTAAGATAATTCAAGTGATTGTATATAAGACAATTCAAGTGATTGTATATATGAAGAGGAGAGTCTAAGGCCAAGTCCACACAGAACATTTATTAGGAAAACCTATTTTGGGAAAAAGGGTAATTGTTTTCTAAGAAAACCATATATGGGGCATGATGGATCTGAGTCTAAATCCTTAAAATTTGGGAATTTTATATGTTTTTAGGAATGAGGATGTATGTGGATTTAGAAATGGAAGGTTTTGGAGATGGTGAGCAGTCCATTGAATATAAGATGAATAAATAGAGAGAGGAGAAAGAAGAAATGTCATAAAGAGAGATACTAAATGATAGATTTGGGCAGTTGGTTAGGAGACGTTGGGGAGATAGGGGAAATGGAGATAAATCACTAGAGATAGGAGGTAAAAGATTGCTTTATAAAGTTGTACCAATTCCTTCCTTTGCAATTATCATGAAGATGAGAGATAATACGAAAAGGCAAAAATTTGTCATTAATAATTACATGTGTCCATCCGTGGTGAAACATATTAGTAGGTATGTTTAAAATAACCTTAAAACACTTAGAAACATGTTGAGACATGTCTCCCACTCTTCCTCGCATCATTTTACAATTTAACCCGTCAAAATCCCTCATAAATGCTCCATTAAATGAGCCTTATTCGCATATTGATTATTTAACAACTAATATTCTTCCTAATTCAATTTTTATTATTTCTAATTCATATAAAGACATAAAATACATGCTAAAGTTGTTCATGTCTCAACTTCCTCATCTTCCTCACTTAATCTCCCTCAACCTCACAATTAAGGTCAAATTAAGCACACTATTATTCTCTATTAATGATTAAACAACTACTATTCATTTAAATTCATTATTTTCTAATTTTATGCTTAAAAATAACTCTTGATATTTTCAACATATTTAACGTATCATTACCATGCTAAAAATATAAATAAATATAAGATTTGCAACCTTTCTAACATGTCACTTACTAGTTAATTTAAAAACTAGCCAAATAAAAATTTAATAAATCCACATAATTTTTTATTAATTAAAACAGTTCCATATAAATAAATTTCACAAATGATTTATTGAAACCATATATTATTTAAATAATTTGCTTAAATTTATGGGGTATTACAATAGACACCCCAAGACCATAATCGTGTCTATCCCCTACTCCCCCACGAGGTAACTAGCCCCATGACACACAACCTATAACAAAGTCCAACCTCCACCATAGACACCCCATAATATCATCATAAAATAATCGCCACCATAGAAACCCTAATATCATGATCATGTCTAGTCCTCCACTTCACCTCAAGGTAACTAGCCCCACGACATGTAACCCATCCAATATAAGTCAAATAAAAGAAAGCCATGACATAAATCCCACAGCGTACTAGTTTACCAATCTTGAACACCATAGACACCCCATAATATCATATACATACATACATACATACATACATACATACATACATACATATATATATATATATATATATAAGGGTTCGTTCACTTGAAGTTTCAGTTCGGCTCACCTGAACCATCTAACTGTTGGCTAACACACGTACTAACCCCTAGAAATATTATTCAGTAGTTCCACTCTACCCCGAAAGACCTACGATCACTCCCCAAGCTCTAACGGGTCAAAATAGCCCATAAAAAATCTGTACATGCTAACAAATCGTACGAGATTTCTTGGAAGAACAAATCGGTTTGCTCAATTGAATCAATTTGCTCCCTCAGCGAATCGATTTTGGTTTGTTGGACTGCCAATCATCTTCTTCCTAGGGATTTTACCTCTAAAACCCGCCAATAGAGGTCCCAAGCCTCCCAAAAATATCAAATTGATTACCCACATCAATATATTATCAACCCATAATCATTTTAACCTCAAATTAAACCCGAATCCATAATCAAAACCCTAGGATTCCTAATCATGAATCAATTCAATCAACCGTAGAATCAATCCAACTTGAAATTTCATTGATTTTAGCACCCTATCAATGTTCTACATGTTCATACTTATAAACCCATAATTAAATCACAGAATTTTGACATATTTACCATCAATTAAAATAAGATCTTCAATCACCCTTTAAATCTTCTTCAATAAAATACCAAAGTTCACATATTTAATTTGAGATTACTCTTAATTAACTATGATGGTAATTAACTACACAACTGCATTTAAAGCAAGTAAATACTTGCCTTTGTGGATCTGAATCTGAAGTCTCTTGACATAGGGATGACTCTAAATCCGGAGAAACTCTTATCCTCTCCTCTCCAATATTCATCTCTCCCTTTCTTTTCTTTTCCCCTTCTCTTAAACTCTATCTTAAGCATAAATATGCAAAGATTAAAAAATGGGTTATCATCCACCTCTCTAAATCTTATATACTTTTTAATTACACCCTAATCCCATTTTTAAGTGTAGCCTAAGGGTAAAAAGACATGGTACCCCTATGCGGGCCCTACTACATCTAAAAAGCCCTTGAAAGCCAATTATAATGTGTGGGTACCTATTCTGGACTATTTTGACCCATTCTGAATCACCAGTGCACTCAAAAAGGTCATTCGAGCCACCCAACTATAACTACACCAATATTCCATCAACCGTCCCGACACGTGCATACATTATACGCATCGCCCACAAAACATATAAATTCATTGATGTAACTCTCTACCGACATAATATAATAAACTATCGTTTTTCACTCATAAACGACATATAATACATCACGTCTCTACTTACTTATCACATGCAAGTGAATAATAGTAATAATAAATATTAATCCTTCTCTCGCTAATTAATATTTATCGAAATTAATAAATCCATGCAGATGTGAATATTAAATACTCATAAAAGTATGGGGTATTACACATAAGAATAACCCAATATAATCTCCGATACCATAATTATCCCTAGTAATAATATCCAACACTAGAAGTACAATAGTCGCAGCATAAAACCAAGTTTCCAAATAGAGTAACAACTACTGGAATAACCAACCCAACATAAATTTAAATAAGAATATAAAGAGTGAGAATGGAGGCTCGAAACCTACATCCTATACGAGAGAAATAGAGAAGTATAAGATAGAATCATGGGTGAGACTTCACCGATGGCCAACGTCCTAAAAAGATAATTTAGCAACCTCAGCCGCAGGTTTACAAAGAGTAAAAATATAACTGAGTTTGGGCTACAATATAACTACGCATCTTTATCTCGTTTTTAGTTACTTTTAAGTTATTCCAACCCAAACACCCCTAAATATCATATGCGTTTAGTATTAAACCCAAGTGAACCTCATGGTTAATTATTATTCATCTACTAAATGTAAGTAAAGTTTTCTTAATCATAACAGTCATATCAAATATATGAACATATAAGGGAATATCGTATCTATGTCTAATATCCACATAGGTACAGTCCAAGTCACATACATAATAAATGGGCTACGCTCAAGCCCGCACATAGCGAAGGCCTATCCTTATCGCTTTTGAGGATTAGTCACGCATACCAGGTATAGTTATAGGCCAACCCACACCTATAAACTCAAAGAATCAACAAGGGATAATCACTACGCCTTCACACCAATCATATGGCCCCATACCCCAGGCTATATGAGAGGATCTCCCCCCCCCCCCCCCCCCCCCCCCCCCGTTATTACCATCTGGATACAATGGGTACTTTATATGTGAAATTCAAGCAAGCAACTCGTTATATTTTTTAACACACGATGTTGTTTAAGATTGGAGAGAGTAAGTACCTACATATATATATTTTTGTTTTAATATGTTTATTATCTATATTTCCATATAATTTCTACAAGTTTATGAACACGTACATGAAGTATAAGAGCGAACTTGCCCGAAATCAGAAGAGAAAAGATTCAACGAATGCGATGGATGATTTTTTAGTATGGGTATCAAAAAAGGTAATTATCACATTATTTATGGGAGTTACTTATTCATGTGTTATAAAACATACCCTAATATACATTCGTTCATAAATGAATTTTTAAAAAGAGTTGATATCTCTCCAGGACTTGAAAATCTAGTCAATGGTCCGTGTTCCCGTGCAAAATAGTTTAAAAAATTTTGCACCGACAATTTTGATTTTGTCTGATATCAATGTGAGGAAAACTATTGACATAAAATATTAGAATTTCAATTTCTACATTGACTTATTATGTGATTTTCCAACGAATTCTAAAACTAGATTACATATATCTCAAAGATACTCTCTTCTATTGAGATTGGGTGAAGGTGGAGGACACTACTCATGGTTGTAAAGTTGATCATGCCATAAAACTTGTCTTCGTATATTAATACAAGATGAAGAGAAAAAATCACAAGGTCGACGAACCTTTTGTTTATTCCTTTAAAGACTTGAAGAGAGCTTTCTACTTTTTTTAAATCAAGAAATTTATTTATAAACAAAAATGAGAAGAAAAACCTTTCCTATGGGCTCTTACAAGCACTAAAGAACAATCTATACATAAAATGAGAGAAAACTATGAGAAACTAAAAATATGTCCATTACAATGATAGAAGGCTAACTTGGGATTACAAAAATTTATGAGATCTTGATCGAGAAGAAGAAGACCTTAAATTATATTTAAGGAAAAATTTTTCTTCATAACTTAAAGTGGAGAAAGACAAGTGAGGTAATAATGCATTGTCATTTTTAATTACACTCTTTGAATTTTGTGCTTCTCTAATTACCAAATCATGACTAATATTAGCTCTATCTTCAATATTTCCTAAAAGTTCAAAGGAATTACTGAATTGTGTACTATACAATTGGAATTGATTTTTTCCAATTGTTTAAGAAAAGCATGAGCTTGAGCTGAACTAATAGACATATCCAAATAATAATCAAAATAGGGGGTTGAATTTGGATTAGGAATCTCAATATATATATTAACCCCAGAATTTTCATTATTTGCTTCCACATCCTTAGAATTGTTTTCAAAAGCTTTGTTATTGTAATATTTAGTCTTTTCTTGTATTGAATCCAATTTGCAAGGTCTGTTGAGTAAGAAAGAAAATCATCTGAAATAAGATCTTCATCATAATACTTACTAATTAGGATATCTTCGAGTGGGGGCATCTAGTCGTCCACAATGTTTGAGGGTCCCACGCTACTAGACGAACTAATTATATGGTTATCCACATCAAGACATGCGGGGACGGAGCTACTATAGGCCGAGTGGGGGCTATAGCCCCCACATAATTTTAAAAAAAAATAGCTTTTTATACCTACATAAATATTTGGGTGTAATCTGCAAATTTTAAAAAATACTGGATGTATGTGTAGTTTTAAAAACTTAATTCTTTTCTCTAACCTAAATCTAAATACCCACGCACATGCCCACAACCCCACTTCACATCTGTCATCTGTTGCTCCCCTGCTCACCACTTCCACCACCCTCCCACCAGTTGCTCCTGCTCTCCTCATCCATCTGGCTGCTCTCCTCATCATCCCCTCCTCATTTGTTCTACTGTTGTGCCGTGTCAAGTATCAAATCTGATTTAGTTTTTTATTTTTTGTTTATAAAAGTAGATTTTTATTTTTTGTAGTTTCAAGTTTTATTTATTTGCTTCAGCCCCTGCCTAACCTAATCTTGTGATTATTTTTTTTTGTTTTGTTAATAAAGAGTTTCAATTTGTATTAATTTGTAAATTGTAGTGAGTGTGAATTTATATTGTAGCTTTTATAGCAAGTGTCAATTTGATTTGGGGTTTGAATTGAAATAAATTTAGGGTTTGAATTGAAGTAGTGAATATGGGGTTTGTATTAGTGTATTTTTTTTTTATAACAGCTCAGTGCCTTGCTCTTCTAACCTATTGTATTTTTTTGTTGTTAATTATGAGTTTTAATTTGTATTAATATACTAATTTTAGGGGCTAATTAGGGATATTATTGGTTTAAATTTGGGGCCGAAATATTGATTTAAATATTTGTTTATCTTTCCATTAGATTAAATAAATTACATTATTTTCATCAAATAGTAAAAAGATACCTCAAAAAAATCGGCACGGGGGCTCTCGGCCCTGAACGCCAGAAATCCCCGTTAAATTAATCCCCGCTAAATCAAATTCCTTGCTAAGTCCCTAAAGACATGCGACATGCAAATTCTAAGTTGATGCTTGAGAAATAACACCTGGGTGTGTCTTTCCTTCTAAAAAAAAAACCCCACTTGGACACATGGAGTGATGAGGACAAATTAGTTAAGGATCAACTTTCTCATTCACTAAGTGGCCCACTGACTTGTTTGTATCCTGAATTAATGAAATCGGAGTTGTTGGGATTTCAACAACTAAGATCGGATTGTTAGGGCCATCCTGTTCAATAGTCCACATATTTTTGAACTGATAGACGGAATATGATGTTGAAGAGTTGTTGGGTCAACAACTACAATCAGGTGTACAGGCGCCAAAGTTCCACAACGGACCCCCTGGTTTTCAGCCACATCATCATAATCCAAGGCTTGGCATTGGATACCAATTGGAGACATGATAAAAAAAAGTCCACTAGAGAAGGATTCTGGTGACAGATTGCCGGCATAAATTTCTAAATGGACTACGTAACTCGCCGGAAACCCACTCTACCTGGAGCATTAACTACACGAGAATTGGTCTTATTATTTCTAATAAAAAAACATGTTTACTCAAACTTGTGTGTAGTAGAACGCACCTATTTTTTAACCTTTTTACAAGATGAAATAAGGTACTCAACGCATCCATAAAACTCACAAAAGTACGACATATTTTCAACTTGTATACTGATCAGAATTTTGATATCCTTATTCTCTATGATAACCACACTAGGTACATAAAATGAGAAGTCTATGTCTGCAAGTAAGTACCCTAGCAAAGATAAAACTTATGCTCTAAAGTATCTGTGCCAATTCTTATTAAAACACCCCCACCTCTGGCAATTTCAAGCAACAGCCGAGGGTGCTACGCACCCAAGCACGAGCATTTGAAGAAACAAATCTTGATGGGTTGAAATTCGGACACCAAGTCATACGTTTAGAAAATCCTAAATACATTTGAATAGAACCTATCTGCCAAGCCTTATGCTCGTCCTCCATGGATTCAAAGAAAAGAGTATAAAAACCCTTAGGGCCCGTTTGGCAACCCAATTCTAATGGGTGGAATTGGAATTGGAAGGCCAATTTGAATTCCACGTAATTGAAATTGGCCTTCCAATTCCAATTCCATGCCTTGGAATTGGATTGCCAAACGGGCTCTTACATTTTGGAGCAAGCCTCCAAGGCTTTTGAGGCTCCCAAATGGATGAGAGGTCTCTCCTCAAATCTTCAGAAGTTATCTTTTGACCCTTAGCCATTAACAAATGACCCAGTTGTCAAGACTTGAACGTTTTGAGTGTTTTTCGGTAGATCTCATTTGATAATCTGATGATGGGTTTATTTTAATGGTAGTATGGTTACCGGAGGTTTAAAAAATGTTGGTCAATGTTATAAGAGTTTGTAGAATTAGACGATGAAGGTTGAACCTTGAATCCCCTTTCTTGAGAATACCAGCGTATGTAGCCATAATCAGACAATCAGTTTTACATGTCTTTGTTAACAAACAGATGATTATCACCAAACTTGGTTTCTAAAAGTTATTCAAGAAGGTATTCTACTCATAGACGACAATTGATTTGTTGTTTTGCGTGCGCCAACAGGTTTGAATACTCATGCAAACAGATTAAATGCCGTAATGGAGTTTCAGTCTATTCTTAATGACAACCCTAATTTAAAGGATATCTTACTTAATTTAGACGATGATGAAGTGTTGATACATTATTTTATTACTTCTTGTTATTGTAAATTTAGAAGATGATTGAGTGATGATACATTAATTTATGTTCACGTACGATTTTAGTCTCATAATTCCCAAACTTGATATTTGATTGCTTAAGTTGGGTGCTACTTTACATGACATTGCACAAATGAATATTTACTTTCATTTTTCTTTCGACATCCTTTATGTGTGCCAATATCTAATGTTCTTAAGTGCAAAATTTTGATTTTTATATACTCTAATGTCGTCTATATACAACATTATCCAAGTCATTCTTAGGTATTAAACCCTTGCAACATATTATACTGATATTTGCTATGAGGTTCATTATTATTTTTTAGAAGACGAGCTCAAATCGGGGAGGACATAAACATCGATTACAACGAGATTGCATATGCTTTCAGGATACAAAGGAATATAGGAAATTCATATATAATGCATGCTCCCTTTAACGAGTTGAAAACGAGCACTCCGCAAGACTTTTATGAGTACTATGTCCACCAGCATAGCATTAAATAAGAAATTATATGGATTTTAATATAATTAGTTTTTGATTCATGTAATTAATTTGATGGATTGATAATTTTAATATTATTACTTTTGAATGATGAATTAGTTAGTTTTATAATTGAATTGTTTAACATGCTCAAAACATGTACATAACTTTTTTTTAACAAACAAATGGAAACTATTTTTAAAATAAATTTAGTAATGGTCACAGTCATAAAATATGACAAATTTGTCCAGAGTCACGGCATGGGTCACAGTTTGTGATCGTGGCTAGCTAATATAATGGTCATGACGTGGGTCATAGTATGGGTTACGATCCTGAACCGTGATCAATTAATATATCGGTCATGGCATGTGGTCACGGTTAGCGACATTGATGAGCTAATATGTTGGTCACGATTAGGGTCACAATCGTAAACTATGACAAGCAGTCATGGTCAGAAACCATGACCATATCTCAAATTTAAGGTTATGTATGGGTCCATGACTAGTACATGTGGTCAAGATTTATGATGATGAGCCATTAATTAATTACTATTGATTTCGCCACGGGCTAGGATCGTGATAAATGGTGTTCTTCAAGGGAATATACCATGACAATTTTTTATTTTTTGTCTCATGGAGGTCGTCGCCGTTCGAAGAAGTATTCGATGGAGAACCTATTTTTTGAGGCATTAGATCTAGATCCAAAGAAAACTTTATTAGAGGATCTCTTGATAGAATTATATTTCGAAGGAGGGCCTACTTACTTCCAAAAATGGTCGTGAGTCGAAATTTTTATTGATCAAGAGACCCTAGTTCGAAAGATCTTATTCGAAAGAGGGCTCCCGGGTTAGAACGATGAACTTTGTCTTAGAACATGTGTTTAATTGGATCTCTTTCAATAGAAAACTATTTGAACACTTTTAGACGCATATTCTAATCGATAAAGCCCATGTTTTTCAAAAGCCTAATTTTGTTTTGATAGATTCCTTCCAACTAGAGATACTTTAGGTTTATGAATCTTCTTGGATATTGTACATTGAAGAGGATGTCACATTTGATTATGTGTGGGATAATCATTCACCAACCAAGATCAGTGGATACTGAAGCTTTGGAGGTAGTGCACATGTTTTTCTTCACTGGAGAGAATATCACTAGTACGATCAGAGTTATTGGAGAAGAAACAAGGGAGCAACATTGTGGCGTACATCATTGTCGTATATATAAGTCGTGTGTGAGTCTTTGTTAAGCCATTTAATCATATTTGAGTACTAGTAGAGTTGTGGGTTAGGTGCAATAATGATTTTTCTCGAGAGGATTTTTACTTTACAATTCTGGTGTGCTACATGTGATTGGTTTTTATTTTCTTTTGATGTTAATCACCAATTGCATGTAGCTTGGACTAAATAATTTTATCCGATAAAATTAAAATTTGATACAAATATCGAAAGTATTCTAATTTGTTTTACATGATTATTAATTAAGAAATGAAGTAATTAAATTTAGACACTTAAGGACATACCTTATTTTTTAACGCAGTTTCACATAAAGCTCTCAGCGAGATCAATCAAAAGAGTTTTATGAAACATAATTACAATACATGAATATTTAAGAAGATGTGGGAATTTTTAGGAAAGTACACACATTTGTAAAGGAATATTAATTGTAAGCTTTTTACACACTTTATTACCAAAGTACATTCATTTTTTATGAGAATGTGAGACAATTTTTACTGTACTTTATTTGTAGAGAAATGTTTTGAAGTTTTAAGTTCGTTTATAATGTATGTACATATATTTTTACAAATATACATGCAATTTTAAGAAAATAGCTGGCCCTTTAGTTAAAGTAAGCAAAAAAAATCTAATATACACAATTTTCGATAACTAGTTTTTACCTAAAAACCCCTCTTAAGCCTGCGAGTACTCTCTCAACAGTCCACACCAATAATGACGATATCGACAACGTGACATCATTATCTCTCTGTGACACCCCGACTAATTAAATACCGGGTAGCTACTCCTTTATTAATTAATTCAAAATGCCAAGTTGGCTCAGTTAATAGCATCACTGTCGAAAACATTTTTTTTTTTTACTAACCACCTAGTATTTAAAAAGTAAGTTGCCAAATTTTAATTAAAAACTGATTAACATGCAACAAGTGACAAGAATAATAATAACACCATTCACCATAATGAAGTAAATAGAATAATCGCCACATGATATAAATAAACTGGAGGAAAAACTCCTCATAACATAATCCCACAACTGAAGTAAATACTGAAATACTAAATACTGAAATGAATACATGCCAAAGTCTGAAAACTGAAATGAAAATGTATCTAATAGAATCTGGGCAACATGCCCTACAACTGAGGAAAAATGAACGAGGAATCCAAATGATATAAGCGTCTAAAAGCAAGTCCCTGTAGCTTCCACAAGCAGCTACAGCTCGTCATCTGAGTAAGAATCCTATGCATGGTGTCCTTGTGGCTGGGCACCTAAAATGGTTTTACAAAAAGTAGATTTGAAAGCAAACGGGTCAGAGCCCGAATGTGTATATTTTAAAAACCTGCAAGTGCTTTAAAAACATTTAAAACAGTATATGCAAAGTACATGTTAGGACGTGTTCTCACATGATATACTCACCTCTCATCTTACTGTGCACTCCTAACGTTCCTGTACCCATTCGTATGTTATCTCATAACTATCTAAAGAGTTTCTAACACTGCTACTCGGTTCACGTTATAAGTTCCGTCATTAACAATTAAATAGAGAGTTCTACTTTAATTCCCAAGTTCCCAATTATTAACCAAACCATTTATTTGATAAAAGATCTCTTTTTATCTTTCCAAAACATTACAATAATTATACTCACAATTTATTATAGTAAATTCCTTCTCGATTAACCGTATATTTTTCACATCATAAATATACAATACAAGCACCCAAAGGCTAAGCTGCGGTGCATACATACTCTGCTATCCATCCCGATACATCACGTACATAAGGATTACAAATTCCGAATCTCTCAGGAATTGTTGGAATCAACACCACACACAAAAATGGAGGCGAACATAATTCAATCATATCCATGGTCACGTACATACCTACGCTCCATAGTCAGCTGGCTTATTAACTCACAAATAAGTCATTCTCTTGAACTATGTCCTCTAGGCACCAATCTAAATCCGGGTAACACAAAGATAAGAAGGTCCTAAGCGAACGTAACCTCCCGTGATAGAAAGTATGGTAGGTATGTCATACACATAAGATTATATACTAAGCATTCACACATCTTAGATATTTCAATATTAATAAGGGTATTCTCTACATCATTATACCATTATTCCCAATTCATATATTTCAAGTATCCCGACAATATATAAATTAAATAGTCGACACGTCTCACGTCGTAATATCTTAAACTTAAAACCTGTCTCGAATAGACTATTAAGTTCCCATAATTCCCTCATATAACATCGCTTATACCTAAGGTCCTTACTTCTGCCCCAAACCTTATTTCATCAAATTATTCAAATTTGTACTATTAACCCAAATATTATCTCACATAACGAATTTCATTAATTTAGAATAATTCCTCAAATTAAATTCCAATTAATGTCCAATCTCAAAATCATGCCTACTGGTCTTCCTTAAAATATAGGGTAATCACAATGTCTCCAATAATATTATCTAAGGGTTATCATCATTAAAATTCAATTAAGGAAAACTTTATTCATTATGGGAAGGTCGATCGATCGACCTTGACCTTCGATCAATCGATTGTGGTCGATCGATCGACTGATGAATGTCGATCGATCGATTACACAGGTCTGTTACGAACTGCTTTGTTTTGCAGTTACAGCTTCATCCCAAATCACCATTTTTAAGCATGAAACTTCAAGATAAGGTTACTATAACGTTATACTAACATCCTACATCAGTAATAACATTCTAAATTCCATAATTCATCATTTAAAGGCTTACTTTGGATTAAAACTACATCAAACTAATTCCCAGATTTCTTCCATTCAAGAACATCATTAAGTTTCTTCTAATTCTACCTTTTGATCATCAAGGTTCTGTTTTTAACATATAAATTCGTCCAGAATATACTACATGCAATTCCTACATAATCATGTCCCTTAACTTTCAATTCATGGGTCTAATTTATCTCCAAAAATCAATTCCGAAAATTCCTAAACATGGAAACATATCTTGAATTAAAGGAGTTTAAATCACTTGCCTTAATTATCTCAGAATTTGGTGTTGAATCTTGATAGCCAAGTTGTTCTCCCTCTCACTTTTCTGCAGAATTCTCTTCCTTCTCTCTCTTTCAAGCTCTTCTCAAGGTTTCCTTCTCTCTCTCTCTCTCTCAAGCTTTTCCCAAGGTTGAAGATAATGGAATATGGAGGTGAGTAATGGTTTGTGGAAGTTGAAATGCTATATCAACTTCTCCCGTAGCCCATAATGACATATAGTGGGGTTAGTGGTTTAAGTGGGTTGAGAAATAGTCAGATTTTTAATTCCCATTTTCGTCACTTTTTAATTCCCCAAAAATGCAATTTACCAAAATGCCCTTTATGATGCCGGTATGGCCCACAAATATCCCGGGACCCAAACTAAACTACCGGCTAGTGTTTTCTGACTATCTCGACCCTTCCGGACGCGTTGGCGCACTCAAAACGACCATACGGTTAATGGAACTAAAATTCACTTTTTAATTATGTAACACAATACCATGACGTGGCGGTCACACGCGTCAAGCAAAATTCCCAAATTGCCGTATTTATATCTCACGACAATATCAATATTACCAATATTCATATAATGCCAAATATGCACATTATAATAAAATACTAACTCACATCTTGTTAATATTATTATCCGGATTAATTTCCAATTAATAAACATTTAATTCAATTAATCCCCAAAAATAAATAACGCAGAAAATACGGGGTATTACACTCTCTCTCTCTCTCTCTCACACACACACACACACATACACACACATTTTTCTATAGACGAGTTTTTACCTAAACACTCGTCTCAACCTCGCATGTACTTTCTCAAAAGTCGACACCAACAATGTCGATATCGACGTCGCTAAATCATAACTCTCTCCCTCTCTCTCTCTCTCTCTCTCACACACACACACACACACACACACACACACACACACACACACACACACATATATATATATATATATATATATATATATATATATATATATATATATATATATTAATTTCACTTTCTCTATGCAACACTAGATCGATTCGACAATTTTTGCCACGCCGAAGGAGAGAGAAGGCGCAAATATGTGTAACACCTATTATTTTTAGGAATACTTAAATTACACGTGTCACAGTAATTTAATTAAATTGAAAACTAAAGTGAAGTGAATATCTTGCTATTTAATCATCATTTTCACCGAATTCAAGAACTCTAGAGGATTGAAGAAATTGAAAGGGATTCGAGGATTTTTAATCATCATTTTCATCGAATTCAGTCTCTATGAATTCAAAGGCAAGTGATTATCTTGCTATTTATTTATGTGTTCAAATTCAATTCATATCATAATTTGGAGTTGGATTTTGGGTGGAATTTGTATACAAATGAGGTTTGGGAATTATGATTTTATAGAAAAATATGTGTGATATATTATCATTGAAATCTGAAAATTGAAATCCCATGTATATAGGTAAATTCTACAATTTGAAGGATTTAGAAAATATGATTTAAAGTGATATTATGAGAAATTTATGTTAATTAGAGATTAAAAATAAATCCCATATAACCATCATGTGTAGCTGAATTCTAGATAAAATTGGAGTTGTTTTACATTTGGGATTCATGAGAATTGATAAATATTTTTGAGATATGAATTGGGATTGATGTGGTTGGATTTTAATTCTATAAAAATAGATTTTTTGGGGATGATTTGGGTAGTGAGCAGGGACGAACTGGTTCGCCCCCTAACTGAACCGGTTCGGCTCACCTGATACTCCCAGTTTGGTCTAATTGATGGAAAATGTTATAATTCGATTTCAGGGATTAAATCATAAATGTCCGTGGGACAATATAAGACTTCTGGAAAAATTATATTAAGTGACATTGTGGAGATTAATTGGGATTTTTTCGAATGCAAATTGGATTACTTGGGAAGGGATTTACTCAAGAGTTAGTAATTGAACTTACGATGAAAATTCGAGAAATGGGTTACGAGTGGGTTGAGGATAGTACGTGCCCAGAATTGATGTTATGAGAATCAATCAATTAAATAAGTGAATATTTGAATAATTGAACATCAATATGGTTCTCGGGAATTATGAGCTAGTGCTACAAGGGATAGGCACGGTTAGTGAAATTTATTATAAATATATATATATATATATATAGATAGATAGATAGATAGATAGATAGAGAGAGAGAGGCTCATGTGCACACTAAGTTTGCATATCATTTTTTTAAAATAAAAAAGAAAATATTTTTGAGTTGAATTTTTTTGTGTGATATTTAAACATTTCAACGGACCCATATAAAAAAAATAAGCTCAAATTTTTTTTTTTTGCTATTTTTAAAATATCGGTCAAAGTTTCGATGCTTTTAAGCACTTTAAAAGCTGCGAAAGTTTAACTATTTTTTTAAAAATAGCAAAAAAAGGTTTTTTGAGCTAATTCTTTTTGCATGGGTCCATTGAAATGTTTAAATATCATATAAAAAAATCAAATCAAATTTTTTTTAATGCTTTAAAAAAATTGGTGTGTGCCAACACTGTGCAAACTTAGTGTGCACAAGAGTCTGCCTCTCTCTCTCTCTCTCTCTCTCTCTCTCTCTCTCTCTCTCTATATATATATATATATATATATATATATATATATATATATATATATATATATATATATGTACAGTCCTCCTCTTGTGCGGACTAGTCCGAATTTTAAGAATGCGGACCAGACATGTGTCACCTGGCGGTGAGCCCAGAAAAGAGAGAGAGTGTGCCTATAATTTAGGCGATAATTTCTAGGCGCACCCTTAGGTGACGCATGTCTGGTCCGCATTCTTAAAATGCGGACTAGTCCACACAAGAGAATTATTATATATATACACACACACACACACACACACACACACACACACACACACTAGGGTATGCCCGTGCCTGAAGGCACGCTGATAATCGTCCAACAAAGTTTTATTAGTCCGACGACGTTTTATTAGTCCAACAAATAAACAACGTTTTATTAGTCTAAATTCATCAATTGAATTCATATTGTGCCTCAAATTAACAAAGTGTCAATTCTAAAACAAATGGGTTGTTTATTGGATTATCCATCATACTTAAGGGGTAACAACCAATTGTACAATATTCAAAATGTCCAAATTCATCAAACAAATACTTGAACGAAACAAACTTCTTCAAAAAAATCACGACGATATTCAGGAAAGCTAACTTAATAACAAAATAACGGTCAACCCGATTTAAATCAATACAAATAACTTAAATTTAAAAAAAAAATGGACATAATTTAAACTGTACATAATTGCATAAACAAATGTAGTTTGTGAGCTTGAAATGCATAAACATAAACCAAAAGGCTGAAACATGGTCAACACTCTTGTCTTAGCAAGATTTTTTTTGAAATTAGTATAGAGATCTAAACTGAGATGGTACATCGTTCGGAAAGTATAATACAGAAAAAAAGTAATGTAAGGACATAATATTAAGGCAAAAAAATGCTTCCAGATCTGTGACAATCAGTGCCCCACATAATTTCAGTACAACACTGTAAGGTATGCACGTAATTTAATTTATTGACTACCACATTGATCTTCTTTTTAAACTCGTGGTTGGTATAAGTGTGAACCCCCAAAACCCAATCCAGTATGTGCTTTAAACGTACAAAAGGTAACGCGTTTACTACAACTGAAAAATAGGGTGAACAAAAATGAAAATCCATAAAGCATGAAGATGACTAAAGTGAAGTAATAACGCAATCCTCACTTTGTAAGTATGAGTGGAATATTTACACTGACTTGTTTTAAGAAATCGTCTTGCTACAACTACCTGCATTGACTTTTTTTTAAAAAGACCCTTGCTGCAAAATAAAAGATCACCTTGTCTAAAATAAATATCGAGGAAACAAATTATTCTAACCAAAATTTAGGGGAGTGAATAACTAAAAGACCAAAACACATCTTCTGCAGTAACCCCTGAGTCAAAAGTCATAAAACTTTAGACCACATAAATTAAACGTCACAAAAGATACCTGAGAGCTACAACATTTTCCATTTTCTTCTTATAAGATCATTCTTTACCACTTTCAAAGCCATCATGTTTCTTTATGATGTTGCCCCTGAGGTTTACATATTCTGAGATCTAGGGATCTCTGTCCTTCAACCATCCTAAGATCCCTTTGCGTCTTAAAATGATAGGAGTGTTGTTCTCATAATGTGAGCTCTTGATTTGGTACAATAACCAGTTACAAAGAGCCAAAATCACTGGTAAATGAAGAGCCTGCTTAACCTTTTATTTCCAAATTCATGTTCCACCGGCAAAGCCTTAATAAACATCAAGCCTTGATGTATATAACCCTACAAAGAAGTACACACATGTTTAAATTCAAAAAATTCCAAAAGAATCAAACGCTTTAACCTGATATAAAAATTGTAATCGAACAGAGGAATTGAAACAAAACCACCAATATGCATATCAAAAAAATATACAAAATTTAACTCAAATGCTTATACATCACTCCAAACAACAACAACAAAAGCGTACACGTGTAAACTGATGTGCCTATTATCCAAATCCTATTGTCCAAGGATCTGCCTCGCCTATTGCCCATCTCCAAGACAAAAAACCTGATATATTTAGTAAGCACATGTAAAGAGAGATCTTTAATAGTAAATTCTTACTGAAGTTGAAATACAAATTTAGTAAATCAAATTTAAAATTTCTTCAACATCTCAATGAACAGAATCCTTCACATTAAAAGTATCATCAAAAATTAAAAAACCACTCACATTTCCTTTAGTTATTAAAGGAGAGAATACATGCCTTGACATAATGTTCATTCCTCTGGACAAAGATTGTAGAACAAGAAATCAATGGAGGAATTGTTGATGTACTATATGACCCGAGATACGAATGCGTTTCTAATTAATTGATTCAGAAAAATGCCATAATGTAACAAAACTAAACAATACATTAGAAATCTTACCATTTTCTCTCAGTCGATTAACTTTCTCTGCATAACTATTTCGGAAAAATGGAATTAGTACAATTGATGATATGCAATCAAATATTGAATTAGTCCAGTGCAACAATTGATGATTTATTATCCTAGTATCCACATTCAAAGTTTAATTCTCATTCAAAGTTTGTGTGCGAATTTATTATGAATTTCATGAGAAATATAAATTTTTCAAGTTGGTGTTGTAGTGTGTACAATGTGCTGGTGCATCGTGCGTGCGTGTAGTGTAATGTATGTAATTGTGCTTTAGTGTGTTCAGCGTGTGTATACATGCGTGGATCTATGTGTAATCAAGTCATTTATTTCGTAACCAAACATTAGAACGACACAGTTAATGAATACAGACAATTATTATTATTGAGTAATGTGAAAAATGATTCACTACAGCAAAATAGTCACAGTAATATTAATAATAAAAATTAATGAAAAATAAATATTACAACCAAAGAAAACTAAATAGTTGTAGATGAATTAAGAAGAGATTTAGTACAAACCACTGTTAAAAAATGATTCACCACCGCAAAATACCCCTTTCACATACTTTTACTTCATCTCAGATCCCCCTAGATCTCACCCTTTTCAGACTCATGAGTCATCAACACCTAGAGAGAAGAAAATCCATTACTTTGAAGATAATGATTACATAGAAAAATACTGGAGTAACAAATAATTAGCCAGTTATACTGAAGATGTGGAATCTCACATGTACGATAAGTTCATTCATACATACACACATGTTTGTGTGTATGTATTAATAAAGCTACACATTCTAAATGCTAGTATAAGGGTCATACTTAATCCCCAAATCAATGTGCTCCTGAATACCAAAGAAAAATATCCAGTATCACTGAAGTTCCTTCTCGAGATCTCATATTCTTTCACCTTCAACCCGCTCTCCAAGGGCTGCATTGCTTTGTCACCCCTGACTGTGACGTAGAACGCGATCTTCTCATTATTCCTGATACCAAAGGACCACACGTTATACCTCACTTTGAACCAAAAAGTATAGTGAAATAATTTAAACCAAAGGTAGAAAATTTAACTTTTTATGTAAAATGAGGAATGCATAAAATAAAGTATTCGATTCAATTTTTTTTTAAAGCAAAACAATGAAAGTTTAAGCAAGGAAATGGTTTATAAACCAAATTTATACGTAATATTGGATCAAGAGAAATTATATACCCAATACCCATGTAAAAAGATGCCTCTATTAATTTGAGATTCTCTAACTCTTCTTTGGCGTTTGGGAATTCCCTGTCCCCTTGATTGGTCTGGAATCGATTAGAGGGTATCTCTTTCTTTCTCCAATTAATGGATTTCGTGCAAGAGAATATGCATAAAAAATGAAGGCAGGTATAAGAATACAAACAATGAAGGAGAAGTCACATATAAGGCATATAATATATTGAGCAGAGGAATTATATATATGGCAATGAAGTCTTCTGCGAGACCTTAATCAATCAAAAACCCAGTTGATTCACAAAACCATCTATAATATATAAGGGACGATGATAACTTCTTAAAGTTATACATCTAGAATCTTATCAAAATTTTAGGCAACGTTCACTATGAAACCTTTTAAAAAATAAAAAATACAACAATAATAATATAAAAACACCAACTAATAGTCCGTCCCTTCCATTTCCAAACATAGATGAATGTTCAATAATGCATATGTTTGTTGAGCCAGAGTCAAATCTAATAGGATTCCTTATCTACTGCAGCAGCTTATGGAGGAGAAAAGAAGGAGGAGGGGATCTTGGAAATCCAATCATCACTAAAGCAGCTTATATATCTTATGGAAAAAGAGAGTCGGGGAATCCACTATTTTCCTTCAGCACCAAAATAAAAGGATACTAACTTTTAGGCCCACAATATCAAATGAGGGTTGCAATTAAGTTCATTAAATTAAGCTTAAAAGGCACATAATATTAGTAAAATCTAGAGCATAATAAAAAAATATGATTGAAGGCTTTGTATAGTTCTTCGCATATACCATGGATTCAACATCGTCCTTACAACATGGCAGTAAACTCACAATAATTATGGCAGTAAAATATACCATAGATTCCAATATCATGCTTACATCGCATAACACTCATTGTCCATCACATACATCATAGCTAACTAAGAAAATTCAACTTAATTGATCAAAGAACCGGTGTTATTGTGAGTCCAAAGTTTGGGATGATCAGCAACTCCAGAGTGAAGTATTACTCTTTGAAAATGATTGGTACAAAATATTGGTTTAGAATTCAAAATGAACATGGATGTTTTAAACATTCTAGGCCAATAAAGGTTTCAATCACATGATTCCTAACAAACAATTAAATGTTATGGATAACAAAACAAAATAATGCACCAAGTCTAAAATAGAGTAATGGCAAATATTTATCCAAGTAATATCAAATCGGATGAACAACCTATAGGAAAATAGACTCCAAAGTCATGCAGAGCGATAGTTTCGAGACTTGTACAATTTAAAAGCTCCTTCGGTATGAACCCGAATATTTGGTTATCCCAAATAGTTAGATATATTAACCCATCAAGCATGTCGAGCTCTTTGGGTATAACCCCGTTTAACTCATTTTAGGTAAGGCCGAGATATTTTAAACTCTTACACTCACATATCTCTATACGGATACTACTTAAAATTTCATTCTCCCGTGCTCGAAAGGTTTTCAAACTCTTGAATTGCCCGAGAAAAATAGGCAATGGGCCAGTCATATTCTAAGTGTATGCCACCAATTTATCAAGCAAAGGAAGGTTTCCAAATTCCAAGGGAATGGGTCCAGATGGCTTGTTGTTTCCCATTCATGCTAGATCTTAAGGTACCTGTATCAGAAGAGTAAAAATAGATATGAATTACCCTAATATTATTAATGTTTCAGAATAAGAAATTTAATAATTTACATGTGCCCCTGGAGGAAGAAGTTAAAAAGTATAACTGAAACATAAGAGAGCTAATTATGTTTCAAGTTAAATGAAATAAATATAACTTGGGTATTAGACATGAAAAAGTAATTAAATAAGGTAATACACAGAGATAACTTAAAATCTACCAATATAAGAAACAAAGTTATATTATCAATTTACTAAAACTTGTTATGAACAACAATAAACAAAATAATCCAAAGGGTACCTCAGTGGCGTGGGGGCAAACGTTGATCGAAAGTCAAAAGAGAGAGACAACTTATTTTTCCAAAAATAAACAAAACAGAGGTGAGAAAAACTATGTATCCCTAAAAAAATTTGAAGTTTCTCTTCTGTGATGCAGTTTTAGACATTAATCTTTAGCAAAGTAGTTTTGCCTGTTAATACCTAGAGAATTTTTTTGGGAAGATTAAAGAATATATATGGTATTTATTGTGTAAAACAATACACAAAGGCACAATAAAAACAATATGACCAAGTAAAGTAATCATACCATATCTGTACTAATTTTGTTTTTCTTTGAAAGCAATGATGGAAGCTTTAAAAAATAATACATGTATTGAGTTAAGGTATTTTCTCCCTAGTTATTAAATCTGAAGCAATGGAAATCAAAACTTGAGATGTTTAGTTAGTGTTTTGACACTGATCATCAGTGTCACTACTCTGGTTGCCGAAACAGTATGGAAGGACATTGACTCAACTTGTTCGGTATCTTTGATCCCAAAAGGCCTGCTGAAAAACAAAAGGCCATATGTTGACATCCGAAAAGCAGGTCCAACATGTTTTTGAACCCAAAAGGCCATATATTGACATCTGAAAAGTTGAGACCTATGAATCTATTTATGTACCAATATCTCCATATACTTAACTTTTAATAGAATTTCCACAATGAAATTTTAAAATATTAAAGTAGTTAATTCCTTGTCCCTATGTTTACAACTTGCCCAATATATTACCTACCTAAGCAGTGCTAATGAAACCTAGTTGTTTCTTTGATAAAATCAAATGCATACTCCAAAGATATGGATAATGAAATGATTAATGAATTAGAGAAGTTAAGAGTGAACAACAAACAAAACAATAATTTCACAATCACAATTTGCTCCAATAATTTGCCAAAGACGAATACAATAAAGAGCATGCCACTAAATATCAAAGTTAGAAACAAAGTTCCAAATGGTTGTAAACCTCAAACCTAATGTATATATCAAAGTCACGGGATTGAGTTCAACTGTAGTTAACCACCACACTTGCGGTAGACATACACTATCAACTTCTTCAATACAATTCACCAAATTGTATATATTATTATTTCAACATGTTAAATCAGCATTTATAAAAACACTTAAAAAACTTGTCATCCTAAAGCAAGCCATAATGAATGTGTAATTTTAGTAAAATGATTAATACTACCTAATTTTTTTTGTATTGCAACAGAAAGCTACTCACACATTTCCAATACCAATTTCAATTGCTAATTCAATCATTCGAAAAACTCCGAACATCAATAAGATTAATGAAAAATGTAGCAAAATAGGTTACCATCAATTTCACTAATTGATACTTTTATTTGCTAAAAAAATCTAGCAAAATAGGTTACTGCAAATTTCACCTTGAAGTCCCATATAAAAATAAGTTGCCATTTAATATGAAGCATGGAGTCACTCCACTATTAAAACATCTGGAAGCCATGTCAATCCACCATGTTTTACCTGTAAAAAATACATACCAATTTTCTACTTGGATAAATGTGAGAAAATACTATGAAATTCCCATGTCAAAATGCAATAGAACTATTTTAGTTAAAACCTCAAAATAAATTAGTAGAATTAATTAAAGGAGATAGACAACTTACATGGGAAAAAGAACATGATGCATTCATGTTTAAACAATTTTTATTCTCAAACTTCTCCATCATAAATTGCATACCTGAGCATCACCAAAGGTAAAAAAATGTTGGAAGTTGCAATCCAGTTTATATATTATTTCAAACCATTGAAACAAAGCTTTCTACAAAAATGGAATTGAAATGATAATTCTTTCAGAAGAAGGAATTGTAGTAAAAAAATCTAAGGAAATAGTAAGGTGAAAATCAATAATACTAAAAAAAGTAGCCAGTCTGAAATCTACACTACAGTTCTATAAACACATTTATTTTATTTCAAAGCATTGAGAAATAAAACTAAATAGAAAATCAGTAAATGAGTTGAAAGGAATTGACGCAAACTTTCCACTCTTGATTGAACTATATACTCAAGTATCATCTGAATGAAACCCATAACTACTGCGTCTAAGAAGTTATAACACAAAGGTAATGGAAATTAACCTAAAAAAAACTAGATTATGTTGTTATTATTCAAATGTCCATAGTAGCTTACCAACACAAATGTTTAGTCTCAGCTTAAGAAAAAAGAACATCAATCTAATGTACACTATGATGCATCTCTCTATCAAACACCTAATGTTGAAAAGGAAGCTCCAATTGGTTTTATACATCTTACCGCTTTCACATGTGTTTCCCTAAATCATTATTATAAACAAATTAGTGAATGAAGATAAAAATTCAATTTAAACAAAAGGGAATAATCATGGACAAAGATTGAGAACCCTCGGTTTTACATCAATGTAATGGTTCAACAGTTCAAAAATGAGTTTAGCACTGGACTGATAAGAATAGAATGAAATTCAACTATTGTCCCCAAGAATAAAATTCATAGTTTGAGCATACTCGAGATCCTTTATAGTTGAATCCTCATGGTGATTCCATATATGAGTCAAAACCTTAGGGGATGAGGCATCCAATCCTCATTTTCCTTATCTTCATAATCAACAATCTGAATAGCATCATCATTTTCATGTTCCTTCTCAATAGAAAAGTTAGATATTTTCTTTCGTTTAGAAGGAAAATGTGGGGGTGAATCTATATAATCATTGTAATCCTCAATTCCCCATTGAACCTAATGTTGCCAGCATCTACAACTGTGTACGGGGTAATATTTGCATCAATTCTCACACCTATACTTAACCCAGATTACCATTGCAAATTTCTTTAATACCAGGTAAAATTGCAGGTCGGCAAGTCTGAAAATGGAATATAATGCAATATTAGACTTTGATTAGTAAAATTTCATGTGAATTGGCCCATTTTTCAATTAAACATTACATAAACTTAAAGCACCTGAACAAAACAACCGATACTTCTTTAAAGAACCCCCAAAAAACATAATATATAAGTCAAACACATGTCATCAAAGCTAATGCCAAATCACAATTGTAATTCGGTGTTACTGAGATTTCTAAATAATGTATCAATAGCGACATTCAACCCTGAAATGGAGAGAGACGTATTGGCTCTAGTTGTCAAAAAGACGGCATCAGTGGTTGCCGCATACAAAACCTATAAAAATTGCATGATTTTTATATATGATGAAAATAATTACCAAGACAGAACAAACATACATTACAAAATTGGAAAAGAAACTTTCTAAGCCAATACCGTAATAGAAACCAATACCGAACAAAAAAAACATACATTACACTGAACCGACATGTGTTACCAACACAATTAGGCATGCATATCTTGCACAGAACATACATACATTATATATCTAATGAAAGAAACTTTCCAAACCAATACTATTATAGAAACCCCAGAAAAACTAAAATTGGAAAATACATTACAAAATCAAGTCGTTAACAACAAACCCTAGAAAAATCTAAATAAAAAATATGATAAATGTAAAGAAAATGCAATGAATCGACAAAACTTGAGGGAAAATACATTTGAGTTTATGCTAGTCAAACTTATCTAAACAAAAAACGTCTCTTCAACAAAGTTAAACGCTAAGTTAAAATTGAACTTATCTAGGCATATGTTGAAAGACCAATCCTAGCGCCTTTTTCTGAAAATTAATCCTAACAAACAATAATTTGCTCCTTTTACACCTTGAGCACTTCAAGATACTTCAGATTCCGATTTGAAAATCGTTTGGAATGATCACAATCACTCCCAAGAATAAGACAACCCAAGAAATCGAAAAGGCCGAGAATCGAGAACATCTGCAACCAACACTAGTAATATATCAAAAAATTAGAAATTTTATTTTTTTTTAAAAATAACATTAGATGGAGAGAGAAAAAAAAGATATCAACATAATAAATTCAACATATAAGAAACAATATCTCTTGATATTGGCCTTCCTATGACAACTTTATATCATGTATGTAATAAACTACCATGTACTGTATGTAATGCAAACAGGTTGTCCCTCGAGTTAGCATTTCCAAAAGTTGAGGACCTCAATTTATCATTCCCTTCCAAATGCGATTAATCAATTGAAAAATGAATTATATCAATTCAATATAACAATGTTAAGTCTAACTAACAACGTATAAAAATACACATTTATCTCACATGTTTCATACTACTAAAAAAATCCAATATTTATTAACGAAAAATGGATTTGAGTTTGAGAAAAAAGGATATCTACCTATCCGAATTATAAATAATACAATTGAATTTTGATATGATAAAGTAAGAGAATTTGGTTATTCATCACAAACTAAAATACAAATTAACAAATAGGGCAAAACCTAAAAAATAAATAATTTAGGCATTTCAAAACTAATAACAATTATAGAGTTCAAAATATACCATTGTTCTTTTTACTATTGCACTGCATACCAATGTATAATTGTTACAATTATAATTTAAAATTCCTCATAGTTATTAAAAAGAAGAGATGAAAAATGACACTCTTTTTTCAATACCTTCACAATTCAAAACATAAATACCAATTGTGAGAGACTCGACAATATGGATTATTTACCTCAAATACCATCAAGCCCAAAAAATCAACTTACATTTATTTGGCTTCTTTTTTAATCCAAAAAAAGCCCATATAGAGTAATAATAGCAAGATATTATTACTCATAAATCTATAAAACCATTTAATGCTCAAATATTGAAATGATAACATAATTTGATTACAACATCAAAACTTACCAACTTGAGATTCATAACACCCAACATGAGCTACATCAAATTTGTTAAATCTCTACAACAACTAAAAAAAAGAACAAATCATCTTGAGTTAGTATTCCGTATAGATGAAAAAAGAATATACCAAGTAAATAGCATTACCACAACAAAACAGAGGTAGAGGGTGGGAAAATGAAAGAAAAAATCCCATAAAACACCTCACCAAATGAAATCAAATACGTATATTACAAAACTCGAATATCAGAACTATAGTATCCCTATTAAAAAAATGAAAAAGAAAACTAAAGGATAGTGTGTGCTTGTAACCTGATTAGGAAATGAAATCAAATAACGATAGCCAAATCTTCAAACCCTAAATTTCCCCTATAATGCGTATGATGGATGAGAGAGAGAGAGAGAGAGAGAGAGAGAGAGAGAGAGAGAGAGAGAGAGAGGCGTGAGAGGTACCTACTCATTGCAATGGAGAATCGATCCAAAGAGAGAGAGAGAACATGTGTAATGTTTGTGTGTCTTTGTATGTGGTGGGCCAAAAAGATGATTGGAGTGTAATTTCCTATTTTAACCATGTTTTTGAATTTTGGATAAGAAGGGGTAAAGGATATGAAGTGTTAAAAAGGAGGGGGAAATAAAATAACAAAGGGACAAAAGAGGAAAATAGGGTCTTTTAATCTTCACCCTTCATTTCGTGCCTTGTTGGTTTCGATCTAAACCGTGAAGTGTCTTCCCATCTTGTGAATAGTGAAAACACCATTGTAACTTATTATATATATATACACACACACACACATATATATATATATATATATATATATATATATATATATATATATATCACTATATCTTTGTGTATGATATAATTTTTTGAACATACCACTCTACTGCTATCAAGGAGGTTGTGCACCGTGGGTAATCTCTCCTGGTGAATCTCAGCAGGTGTGGTATCGGCCACAGGGTCATAGGGCCATGCATGCCCACCCTATGTGAGGTTAAAACTATAGTGAGGTGATTTTTGGTATGGTCATGACTCATTGGCTCAGTACTATGACCGCCTCTAGTACGTTTATGATTTTTGGATTCTATGGTGAGATTCCAACTCGGTAGCCAGGATAATGTGTGTATGCCCTGGAGCATGATAGCATTTTAGAGACCCGCATCTAACGAACTATTGCTCTGAGGGATGATGGTTATACGCGACATATATGTGCTTTTGTGTTATAGAAAATACATGTATATATGTATATAGGTATATGCCAATAATGTGTGAACATTGAATTAATAACTAGAGAACATTATTTATAATGAATCAATAAATTATAATTGAGAATTATAATTATTGAAAGTTATCTAAAATGAATTGATTAATTATAATTGTTAAGTGGATGAAAAGGTGAATTATATAAAATACGCATGATACATGGTAGCGTGTGGACTTAAGGGTATATTCATAATAGTTAGGCTGGGTAGCATAACTAGGGTTTAAAATATATACATTAGGTGATACTATAGTTGAGGGGTGAGGATTCATGTGAGTGCGATATCAATTTAAATATGAAAAAATACACATACTTATTTTTGCATTTAAATTATTTACAAAATATTTTCAAAAGGTTTTAGGTTCTGATCTGTGAAAAATCATTTCAAAAACCTTTAATTGTCTATCCATAAGGATGCCAAACATGATTATCACTTCCAGGTCCTCGATGCTGCAATAGCTGTGGAGTGTTTCAAGGATTGTTTAGTCATTTTCTATCTCTGAGATTCTAGATAAGATTCAGTCAGTTATTACCTGAGCATGTTGCCCAATGTTAGTTTTATTTAATTCAGTTGTATTGAATGGTAAATTGATGGTGTATTTGGTTAATGGATTTTTATTATATTCTGGTATTCAATGTGATTTGATTATGTGATTCTGTAGTTTTTTTTAAAAAAAAAATAGAAAATAATTTATTTATTGGGAGGAGGAAAACCTCTCCTAGGGCACTTACTATGTAATTATGTAGCTAATTATTTATATCGAATGGTTTATGGTAAATGGTTTTAATTGTGGTAATGTAATTAAAGTTTAAAAATTGACACGCGGCTTAAGTAAATAATAGGTGGTGAGTACTTAATTTGTTTTCGACAGTGATGCTAAGAATGAACCATTTGAGAGTCCTGTTTTATTCTAGTAAAGGGCTCGCCACCCATGATTTTAATAAGAGGAGTGTCATAGATGGTATCAGAGCATCAGGTTCTAATGTCCTTAGGATTTGTACGGACTCACTACATTTTTAGCGTTGTTTTTCTTTGATGTAGAGCCCTAATCATAGGAATGTTGATTGCTATTGCGATTTACGTTATCCTACTAATGCGTATAATTGAAGTGAATCTTATACGTTTTTGGTTGGGTTGCGTATGACGAACAATAAAGGACAACCAGCGAGGGCCATTAGGAGGATTGGAGGAGGAGAGGCTCAGCTAGAGCCATAGAGTATTCTCGTGACCACTAGGACACAGTAGTTTCCCCGAGCATCATCACAGTAAATGGTGGCACCAATTCAAATTCATCTAGTGCAGTCGGTATGGGAAAGAGTCAGAGAGGATTTTCAAAAGAGCCATTGGCAAGAGTTCGAGGAAAGTACGGACGTGTACTAGCTAGCCAATGGATGGGTCACATCCAAAGGCATTTGAGTATGGTGGAGTGTAGTGATAGTAAATAATAATTTTTTGGCAATTTTAAAGCTTGTAGGAGCAGTGTTGTAGTGGTGAGAGTCAGTCACCACTTCTAAGGAAAGATATACTATAAATATCGAGAAATTTTAGGTGCAGTTTGACCGCCAGTCCTTTCATCTTTTTCTCAAACAGATATGCGAAGAAAGTTTTGGGACTTATTAGGAAGGTCGGACAGGGGCCGTGTATGAGGAAGAATTTTCTTGTTTAGCGTACCCGACAAAACGGATACGAAGGTGAATAAGATTCTTAAGTTTATTGATGGACTCACGAGTAAAATTCGACAGCACTTATGGGGAAATCCATTTTGGATGAATTATGTCGATGTCATCAATGTAGTATCATTACCATGTCAATATCAATGCTTCTATGTGAAAGGAGCCAAGAGATTTGATAGAGTAGTCCGTAGTGCAAGACTAAATATAATTGGTGCTAGTGGTGCACCATGGAGGGATAATCAAGAGAGGGACCTGTTAAAAAGATTCAGAGCAAGGGAGTTATGATCGATTTAAGGTGGATTTAGATAGGGCCATCACATATAGCAACATGTTCCATAGGGCCAGCGGAGACAGGGGAACAACTGGGATAGACATCAGAACTGACGGCTACCAGAGCTAGAGAGTAAGGCAACCTCGCGACATGGACAGTAGGGCAAGAGATAAGGGGATTATACAAGAAGGTGATTTATATGTGGAGTGTAGGACCACATGTGTCGATCTTGTCCATAGAAATATAGGGAATAAGAGCAGGGAAACAATTCCAGTAATTTTTAGTTAGATTATATGTGAGTATTGCATCTAGGAATCATTTGAACAGCCAGTGCCATTGGTAATGGAAGATACAATTTTTATCCTTGGGAAAATGGGGTAAGTTTTGCATGATAAGAGTGTATTACAGTATTTTATTAGCACTAATTCGGGCGTGAGATGGGTTTATTAGATGTATCGTTAATATCACTATTATGTGTTTATATTTACCGTATAGTAACGGGGATCTCTTTGGTTCCATTGCAGAGAAGCGGGTGCGGACACTGAGAGGATATGTTTTAGTGGATTTTCTCATATACAAGAGATATGTTATGAGAGTATGATGTTATCCTGGGTATAGACTGGTTAGCGATGGTTTGAATGATGGGGAACTGTTACAGTAAGGCTATCGTGTTCGCTGTTCTATGGCAAGATGTGTTATTTTTGTGATGTCTCACGTGAAACAAGATCGAGCTGCGTATATACTATATTGTAAATGAGGCTTCATAGAGTATAGTTATCTCGTATTATTTAATCCCGATGCATAGGGATTGTAATGATGTGATTCAAGGTATATCGGGTTGACCGTCGAGCGTAGAGTTTTAGCTCGTTATTAGTTTAGCATTGGGGACTTAGTGATAGTGTGAGTGCCACATTATGGGACTCCTTTAGAGATGCGGGCATTGAGGATTAGACTTATAAATCTAGGGATATGATTTTGAGTGTCCCGGTTATATGCTTTAAGTCAAAGGACCTCGGTAACCAATAATGCCTGATGATAGGATATTGGGGAAATTCCTTGGTTGGATTTCAATTAAGTGACGCTCCATACATGAATAAATGTCGGGAGTTGGGAGACATTGTTGGATGCTTGAGTAGAGGTTTTGAATGATGATCATTGTACGTGTGGAAAACACTTTGAGCTGAGAGCTATTATATGATATAAGGCCAGCGGAGCTGAGTAGTGTTGCGTAGGAAGAATTGGGGAAATTTTTACACCACTAGTGGATAGATGGGACAATCTTGAGGATAATTAAGTCATAATTAGGAGGGTAACTGGTTATAACCTTATGGTATAATACCCCGTATTTTTAAGATATTTATTTATGGGATTAATTGAATTAAATGTGTATTAATTGGAAATTAATCCAGATAAAAATACTAGCGAGATGCGAGTTGGTATTTGATTATAATGTGTATATATGGAAATATATGAATATTGAAACTATTGAAATTTGTCGTGAGATTGAAATACGGCAATTTGGAAATTTTGTTGGGACGCGTGTGACAGTCACGTTAGGAATATAATTATTTTAATAAAAAAGTGAATTTTATTTCTATTAACCGTATGGTCATTTTGAGTATGCCAACGCGTCCGGAAGGGTAGAAATAGTTAGAAAACACTAGCCGGGGGTTTAGTTTGGGTCCCGAGGCATTTTTAGGCCATACCGGCAACGTAAAAGGGTAGTTTGGTAATTTTGAAATTTTGGGAATTAAAACCCACGAAAATTAGAAATTAATAACTGATTTAACCTTTACCCACTAAACCCACTAACTACACTTAAGGACTTAATGGGATACGGGGGTTATTGGAATTAGTTTCAAGAGCTTCCTAGGGCAACCTCAACCACCATTGTCACCTTGGAGAAAAAAGAACTTGTAGAGAGAGAGAGAGAGGAGAATTCTGCAGAGAGAGAGAACAATTCATCAATTCAACATCAAAATCAGAGAAATACATAAGGCAAGTGGTTTAATTTCGTTTATTGCAAAGAATGTTTCTTCCATGCGTAGGAAATTTATGAAATTGTATTGTTCTTGGAGAATGATAAAAACCCATTGAATTGGATTTAGAGATTTATAATTTTATGAGGAGATTGCTTGTAGAACAATGTTAGGGTGATTATTCAGATAAAAATACAACTTTTATATCATAAAAAATGGATTTAGTTATGTCTATGGATGAATTAAATTTTCTAGGGTTCATGTTCATGGGATTTGGGGAAAACTGAGGGGATTTGATGATTTGATGATGTTTAGGAAGATTTGGCCCTATAAAAATGTTTAATTATGACCTACGAATTTTTAGTGTGTATTAGAAACCTTAAAATGCTTTTGGGATGAATTGTATATGGGATTAGAGGTGAAGAAAGTTGGAAAAACGAAAAAGGGAAATTCTGGGCTTGAAACTGGCCTCTCGTTAGAAGACCTGCCCAGGTCGTTCGAACGAGCTTCTAACAAGTGACATTTTGACTTCTAATGAGGGGGATGTTCGTTCGATGACTTTCGTTCGAATGAGATCTCGTTAGATGCCCAGTTCGTTCGAACGAACTCTCGTTCGAATAGCCTCGTTCGAACGAGACTTCTAACGAGCTGACAGTTTAGGCTTTTTGGCCTGTTTTGATTTCGCGTGTCCCGTAACCTTGTTTAATTGTAGAGATAACATTCCATTGATGATAAATTGATATAGTTGGGTTAATTGGGATATATTGAGGAGTAAAACATAGAAGTGCGGTTTGAATTGAATGGAAATTGTGGAATAGGACGTGAGTGACTATTACGATGCGAGAATTATTGACAGCTTAAATAATTGAATTAACCGGGAACATGTGAATTGTGTAACATTATAAGTCGGTATGAGAACGAGAAGTATACCACTAAAATATATATGGTAATAGGTAGGATGTGTGCATGCTTAGTATATATAATTTTATGTGTATGACATACCTACCATACTTGCTATCACGGGAGGTTTACGTTCGCTTAGGGCCATCTAATCCTTGTGTTGCCCGGATTTAGATTGGTACCTCGAGAACATAGGTCAGAGAAGGACTTATTGAGATGTTAATAAGTTTGCTGATCGTGGGAGCGTAGGTATGTGCGTGACCCATGTGATGTGACTGTGTTCGCCTCCATTGTTTGTGATTGTTGTTATCTGAGAAACGATTCCTGAGAGATTTGGAATGCGTAATCCTTATGTACGTGATGTACCGGGATGGATAGCAGAGTATGTGTGAACCGCAGCTTAGTCTCGGGGTGCTTGTATTGTATATTTATAACGTGAATAATATACACTTAAATAATGAGAACTTTCATGTTGGTATTGTGAGTATAATTATGGTAATGTTTTGAGAAAATATAACAGGATAACCGATAGTGAATTGTATTGCTAATAATTGAAAATCCGAGTTTAAGTAAAGCCCTCTATTTAATTGATAACACTAGAATGGATAATGGGAATCGAGTAATAAGGGGTAGAACTTATTACGGTTTGGTTAGGTATGTATGTCATTTAGATGGGTACGGTACGTTAGGAGTGCACATTTAGTCGAGAGGTAAGAATTTTATGCGAGTGCACGTCCTAACATGTATTTTGCATTCATTGTTTTAATGTATTAAAGCACTTGCTATTTTTTAAAGTACTCTCCACTTTCGGGATCTGACCCGTTTGCTTTCAAATCTATTTTTTGTAAAAACCATTTTAGGTGCCCAGCCACAAGGACACCATGCATAGGATTTCCATTCAGGTGACGAGCTGTAGCTGTTCGTGGAAGTTACAGGGCCTTGCTAGTAGATGCTTCTTTTGTCTTGACTCCATATCCAGTTTTAATATTTGTAGGGAATGTCGCCCAAGTCCTTTAGAGACATTTTATATTTCAGTTATTCAGACTTGGGTTTGTAATTAATTCAGGATGCAGTTTTATTTATTTCAGTTGTGGGATTGTTGTGAGGAGTTTTCCTCTGGACTTATTATTCTTCATTGGTTATTCCATTTCTTTATTATGGTAAATGGTTATGTTATTCTTGCATTTTTCTTACCGCATGTTAATCAGATTTAATTTAAAATTTGACATCTTACTTTTTAAATACTAGGTGGTTAGTAATCATTAAAATGTTTTCGACAGTGATGCTATTAACTGAGCCAACTTGGCATTCTGATTTAATTTAATAAAGGAGTAGCTACCCGGTATTTAATTTGTCGGGGTGTCACAGGTGGTATCAGAGCATCAGGTTCTAGTGTCCTTTAGGATCTGTACGGCTTATTATGTTT
Source organism: Sambucus nigra (assembly GCA_949130495.1). Lineage (NCBI taxonomy): Eukaryota > Viridiplantae > Streptophyta > Magnoliopsida > Dipsacales > Adoxaceae > Sambucus > Sambucus nigra. The sequence continues at coordinate 195,347,351 of OX422208.1, forward strand.
CCGCTGAGCTTTCTTTAATGTAGAGCCCTATATTTTAGGACTGTTGTATTCCTTTGTATATGATACGTTCTTCAGCTATTTTAAGTTTATAACTGCGAACTTATAAACTTTATTCTTATTTCAGATGCCTCCATGACGTGCACAACGGGTTCCCAGGGATGCAACGCCAGAACCACAGCCCGCACCAGTTCAGGGCACGATGAATGCCGCCGAGGTTGCAGCCATTGTGGCCCAGGCGGTAAATGCCGCACTAGCCATAGTTCAGCAGGAACCACCTCAAGCGCCAGTAGCCGCGCCAGTTAAGGCACATGCATTCCCGTCTACTTGGGAACGTGTACGTGATGCTTTTCAAAAAGCACACCCACCGGAGTTCGCAGGTAGCTCCGATGTTGTGGTTTCGAGTCAGTGGAGGAAAGACATTCAGCGGCACTTGAGGATGTATGAGTGCACCAATGTCCAGAAGCAGATACTAGCTACCTTTAAGCTAGTGGGGTCTGCACTGCAGTGGTGCGAGTCTATTACCACCGTGGAGGAGAGAGATACTCTCACGATACATGAGTTTTGGGTGTGGTTCGACCGCAAGTATTTTCCATCAGCTGTTCACACGGAAATGAGGAGGAAGTTGATGAATATCATACAGGAGGGTAAGACTGTGGCCGAGTATGAGGCCGAATTTACAAATCTGTTAAATATTGTTCCGGATGAGATACCGACAGAGGAGAAGAAGATCCAGAAGTTTACAGACGGGTTGACTTGGAGGATCCGTCAGCATTTATTGGGGAACCTATCGTTGGCCACTTACTCCGATGTGGTTAACGCTGCACTGTGACACTGCCAGGATCATCGCTTTCACATGGATGAAGGCAAGAGGTCAGGAGAGTCTAGCCATTAGGGCAGGACTGGGGGAAATGGTGCCAGTGGTGCACATTCTGTTCAGGGGCAGAGGCAGGGTGATCAGGGTTCCCAGCAGGGGGATCATAAGAGGTTCAAATCGGGGAACTTCAGGCATGGACAAGGAGGTTTCCTTCAGGGCCATCAGGGTTCGAACGGACATCAGAACCAGCAGGGTCAGAATGGTCAACAGCAGTTTCAGCAGGGCCAGCAGGGCCAGGGGCGGAATGGTAACGACCACCAGGGTCGGGGGCAGCAGGGATAGAGAGGGGGAAACTTCCCGGGGAAGTGTTAAGTTTGTGGCAAGACTGGACATAAATGCCAGGACTGTCCGGATAGGGGCAGGGCCCCGCAGCAGCAGCAGGGTGCTCGACAGGAGCGGCAGAGACCTATGTTTCCCGCCGCCCTCCCGGCGCCACCACAGATGGCAGCATTACCACTCATTCCAGCGGTCCCAGTTCAGTAGGGGCAGCTGCAGTATGGGAGAGTATATCAGCTTCAGCAGGCTGCAGCCCCACAGGATCCACTAGACATTGAGGGTATGTTCTCTATTCAGGGGACTATGGGGCGTATTTTATTTGACACGGGGGCTACACACTGTTTTATTGCTATGAGATTTGCACGCACCATTGGGTTGTTAGACACCGCCGAGAGCATGGTTACATGTGTAGATTCGCCGTTGAGTAAGGGTTCCGTGATTTCCTTTGTATGTAGAGGCGTGGGTATAGAGATCAGGAGGTTTACTTTACCCGCGGATATGTTAGTATTAGATATGACTGAGTATAATGCCATTATTGGCATGGATTGGCTAGTTGCGTACCGAGCCATGATTGACTGTTTCAGTAGGAGTATTATCTTTGCCATTCCCGGGCAGGAGATGTTTTTAGTGGCGATGCCTCGTCCTGAGGGAGGATCATCCACCCATTTGTACTACATAGAGAAGGAGACCTCTAAGGAAGTGGTGATACCACTTGATTCGATTCTAGTTGTTCGAGAGTTTGCCGATGTATTTCAGGATATACCTGAATTACCTCCGAGTAAAGAGATAGATTTTGTGATCGACTTGAAGCCGGGCACTCGGCCTATTGCCCGTGCACCTTACCGTATGGCTCCAACTGAGATGAGAGAGTTACGGGATCAGATTGAGCAGTTGTTAAGTCAGGGGTTTATTCGGAGGAGTACTTCACCGTGGGGTGCCCCTGTGTTGTTCGTTAAGAAGAGGGATGGATCGTTGAGGTTGTGTGTGGATTACCGAGAGTTGAATAAAGTCACGATATGGAATAAATATTCGTTTCCCCGAATCGATGACTTATTCGACCAGTTGAGGGGAGCTTCTTTCTTCTCAAAGATTGATTTGCGATCGGGATACCATCAGTTGCGTATCAGGGAGGAGGACGTCTCAAAGGCTGCGTTCTTAATGAGATATGGTTCCTACGAGTTTCGGTTTATGCCTTTTGGCTTGACTAATGCTCCAGCCGTGTTTATGGACTTAATGAATAGGGTGTTCAGAGAGTTCCTGGATCAGTTTGTCATTGTCTTCATTGTTGATATTCTGGTTTACTACCAGACAGAGGAGGAGAATGCAGAGCATTTGAGGCAGGTTTTGCAGACGCTACGTCAGAACGAGCTGTATGCAAAATATGAGAAGTGCAGGTTTTGGCTGAAGGAGGTTCAGTTTTTGGGGCACATTATTTCCGACCGGGGGATATCTGTTGATCCGGGGAAGGTATCCGCGGTGAGAGAGTGGGTACAGCCCACGACACCAACGGAGATCCGTAGTTTCTTGGGACTAGCAGGATACTACAGGAGGTTTATTCGAGGATTTTTGAAGATAGCGGGTCCTTTGACACATCTGACTCATAAGGGTGTGCCATTCATCTGGAGTGATGCCTGTCAGTTGACATTTGATAAGTTAAAGGATAAGTTAACCTCAGCACCTGTGTTAGCATTGCCGAGACTGGGAGTTGAGTATCTAGTCTACACCGATGCGTCCTTGCAAGGACTTCGAGGTGTATTGAAGCAGGAGAGTCAGGCCATAGCTTATGCTTCCCGTAAACTAAAGCCTCACGAGAAGAATTACCCTACTCATGACTTGGAGTTGGCGGGAGTGGTATTTTCCCTTCGGATTTGGAGACACTACCTTTTGGGGGAGAAGTTTCGATTGTTCACGGACCACAAGTCCCTACAGTACCTATTCACGCCGAAGGAGTTGAATATGCGGCAAAGAAGGTGGCTTGAGTTTGTGAAGGATTATCAGTTCGATATCCAATATCACCCGGGGAAGGCTAACGTGGTAGCAGGTGCGTTGAGCCGTAGGCCAGTAGATGAGGTGGCAGGGGTGTGGAAGGCAAAGTGGAAGGAATTGGGACACCAGGATGCAGTGGCCCGATCATTCATGTCGGTGATGACTGTTACACCGCAAATTGTCACGAGAGTGGTAAAGGCATAAGTAGATGATTCGTTCTGTCAGGAGCAGATAGTTCGATTATTAGCAGAGGGAGCGGAGTCCTGTACCGTTAGCTCAGATGGGGGATTACGCTTCAATGGCAGACTGGTAGTTTCGAAAGGGGAAGAATTGCGACACGAGGTGATGGCAGAGTCCCACGGCTCACGGTTCGCGGTACATCCCGATGGGGACAAAATGTACCAAGACATGAGACGACAGTATTGGTGGAGCGGGATGAAGAGAGATATTGCCGTGTTTGTTTCTAAATGCGCCACTTGTCAGCTGGTAAAAGTGGACCATCAGAGACTGGTAGGACTGCTACAGCCATTAGAGGTCCCGATGCGGATGTGGGAGAGCTTCTCCATGGACTTTATCACGGGGTTACCTACATCACAGAGGGGTCACGACTCCATTTGGGTAATTCTGGACAGGTTGACCAAAGTTTCTCATTTTCTACCCGTAAGTACAGACTACACTATGGGACAGTATGCCCAGCTTTTTATGGCAGAAATAGTGAGACTTCATGGTGTGCCCTTAAATATCGTGTCTGACCGAGACAAGATATTTGTTTCACGGTTTTGGGAGAGTTTTCAGCAGGCCATGGGCACGGAATTGTGGTTAAGTACGGCGTATCACTCGCAGATCGATGGGCAGACCGAGCGTACAAACCAGATGTTGGAGGACATGTTGCGTATGTGCATCATTGATTTCGGGGGTGGATGGGAGCAGTATCTTCCACTGGTGGATTTTGCTTATAAAAACTCCTACCAGTTCACCATTGGCATGGCTCCATTTGAGGCATTGTACGGTAGACCTTGTCGTTCCCCAGCATGTTGGTTGGAGGTAGGGGACAACAAACTACTTGGGCCGGAAGTGATTCAGGATACTTCAGCGAGGATAGAATTGATACGGAGTCGCATTCGGGTAGCTCAGGATCGGTAGAAGAGCTATGCTGATGCGAAGAGGTTCTTCAGGGAGTTCCAGGTGGGGGACCAAGTTTTACTCAGAGTATCTCCTATGAAGGGGATTATGCGATTTGGGAAGAAGAGGAAGTTGGCACCGAGATACGTGGGGCCATTCCCTATCATCGAGCGGATTGGGTCTGTTGCATATAGACTTGGGTTACCGGAGCATTTGCATCGGATTCATGATGTGTTTCATATTTCCTCGCTAAGGAAATATCTTAGAGACGATTTGGCTCATTCTCACATTGCTTTGGAGGACATCGATCTTCAGCTTGATAGCTCATACGAGGAGGGGTCGATTGCTATTTTGGACCGAAATGAGCGAAAACTGCGGTCAAAGCTAGTTCCGTTAGTGCGTGTTCAGTGGCGACATCATAATGTCAAGGAGTCCACATGGGAGCGCGAGGATGAGATTCGCGAACGTTATCCAGAGTTTTTCTTACCAGGTACTTTCTAGTTCCGAATTTCGGGACGAAATTCTGTTATTAGGGGGGAAGTATGTAATACCCCGTATTTTTAAGATATTTATTTATGGGATTAATTGAATTAAATGTGTATTAATTAGAAATTAATCCGGATAAAAATACTAGCGAGATGCGAGTTGGTATTTGATTATAATGTGTATATATGGCAATATATGAATATTGAAACTATTAAAATTTGTCGTGAGATTGAAATACGGCAATTTGGAAATTTTTTTGGGATGCTTGTGACAGTCGCGTCAGGAATATAATTATTTTAATTAAAAAGTGAATTTTATTTCTATTAATCGTATGGTCGTTTTGAGTGCGCCAAGGCGTCCGGAAGGGTCAAAATAGTCAGAAAACACTAGCCGGGGGTTTAGTTTGGGTCCCGGGGCATTTTTAGGTCATACCGGCAACGTAAAAGGGTAATTTGGTAATTTTGGAATTTTGGGAATTAAGACTCACGAAAATTAGAAATTAATAGCTGATTTAACCTTTACCCACTAACTACACTTAAGGACTTAATGGGCTACGGGGGTTATTGGAATTAGTTTCAAGAGCTTCCTAGGGCAACCTCAACCACCATTGTCACCTTGGAGAAAAAAGAACTTGTAGAGAGAGAGAGAGAGAGAGGAGAATTCTGCAGAGAGAGAGAACAATTCATCAATTCGACATCAAAATCAGAGAAAGACATAAGGCAAGTGGTTTAATTTCGTTTATTGTAAAGAATGCTTCTTCCATGCGTAGGAAATTTATGAAATTGTATTGTTCTTGGAGAATGATAAAAACCCATTGAATTGGATTTAGAGATTTATAATTTTATGAGGAGATTGCATGTAGAACAATGTTAGGGTGATTATTCAGATAAAAATACAATTTTATATCATAAAAATGGATTTAGTTATGTTTATGGATGAATTAAATTTTCTAGGGTTCATGTTCATGGGATTTGGGGAAAACTGAGGGGATTTGATGATTTGATGATGTTTAGGAAGATTTGGCCCTATAAAAATGTTTAATTATGACCTACGAATGTTTACTGTGTATTAGAAACCTTAAAATGCTGTTGGGACGAATTGTATATTGGATTAGAGGTGAAGAAAGTTGGAAAAATGAAAAAGTGAAATTCTGGGCTCGAAACTGGCCTCTCGTTAGAAGACCTGCCCAGGTCGTTCGAACGAGCTCGTTCGAACGAGCTTCTAACGAGTGACAGTTTGACTTCTAACAAGGGGGATGTTTGTTCGATGCCTTTCGTTCGAACGAGATCTCGTTAGATGCCCAGTTCGTTCGAACGAACTCTCGTTCGAACGAGCTGACAGTTTAGGCTTTTTGGCCTGTTTTGATTTCGCGTGTCCCGTAACCTTGTTTAATTGTAGAGATAACATTCCCTTGGTGATAAATTGATATAGTTGGGATAATTGGGATATATTGAGGAGTAAAACATAGAAGTGCGGTTTGAATTGAATGGAAATTGTGGAATAGGATGTGAGTGACTATTACGATGCGAGAATTATTGACGGCTTAAACAATTGAATTAACTGGGAACATGTGAATTGTGTAACATTATAAGTAGGTACGAGAACGATAAGTATACCACTAAAATAAATATGGTAATAGCTAAGATGTGTGCATGCTTAGTATATATAATTTTATGTGTATGACATACCTACCATACTTGCTATCACATGAGGTTTACGTTCGCTTAGGGCCATCTAATCCTTGTGTTGCCCGAATTTAGATTGGTACCTCGAGAACATAGGTCAGAGAAGGACTTATTGAGATGTTAATAAGTTTGCTGGTCGTGGGAGCGTAGGTATGTGTGTGACCCATGTGATGTGACTGTGTTCGCCTCCATTATTTGTGATTGTTGTTATCTGAGAAACGATTCCTGAGAGATTTGGAATGTGTAATCCTTATGTACGTGATGTACCGGGATGGATAGCAGAGTATGTGTGCACCTCAGCTTAGTCTCGGGGTGCTTGTATTGTATATTTATGATGTGAATAATATACACTTAAATAATGAGAACTTTCATGTTGGTATTGTGAGTATAATTATGGTAATGTTTTGAGAAAATATAACAGGATAACCGGTAGTGAATTGTATTGCTAATAATTGAAAATCCGAGTTTAAGTAAAGCCCTCTATTTAATTGATAACGCTAGAATGTATAATGGGAATCGAGTAGTAAGGGGTAGAACTTATTACGGTTTGGTTAGGTATGTATGTCATTTAGATGGGTACGGTACGTTAGGAGTGTACATTTAGTCGAGAGGTAAGAATTTCATGTGAGTGCACGTCCTAACATGTATTTTGCATTCATTGTTTTAATGTATTAAAACACTTGCTATTTTTTAAAATACTCTCCACTTTCGGGCTCTGACCCGTTTGCTTTCAAATCTATTTTTTGTAAAAACCATTTTAGGTGCCCAGCCACAAGGACACCATGCATAGGATTTCCATTCAGGTGACGAGCTGTAGCTGTTCGTGGAAGTTACAGGGCATTACTAGTAGATGCTTCTTTTGTCTTGACTCCATATCCAGTTTTAATATTTATAGGGCATGTCGCCCAATTCCTTTAGAGACATTTTATATTTCAGTTATTCAGACTTGGGTTTGTAATTAATTCAGGATGCAGTTTTATTTATTTCAGTTGTGGAATTATTGTGAGGAGTTTTCCTACGGACTTATTATTATTCGTTGGTTATTCCATTTCTTCATTATGGTAAATGGTTATGTTATTCTTGCATTTTTCTTACCGCATGTTAATTAGATTTAATTTAAAATTTGACATCTTACTTTTTAAATACTAGGTGGTTAGTAATCATTAAAATGTTTTCGACAGTGATGCTATTAACTGAGCCAACTTGGCATTTTGATTTAATTTAATAAAGGAGTAGCTACCTGGTATTCAATTTGTCGGGGTGTCACAGCCGAGAAAGTGGGGCTGAAGTTAAGATAAATATATTACATCTACGATGCTTGTGCAGATATGCACGAGAAATAGGGTGTATGGGCGCCTTGGTTAGTTTGATTTTCAAAATCTTCTGGGTTATGGGGGTGTGGTAATAAATGTGTTGAATCGTATGCTTGTGGGGAAGTAGAAGAATTACTGGAAGATAATGATGGACTGAACTTAGATAGAGGAAGGAGATAGTCCAGATATAGATATATACAATAAGGAGAGCCATTACCCTCGATATGGGTTGAAAGACTGTGGAGACACATGCTAGGGATCTCTCTAGCCAAGGGAGGATCCCACAGTTTTGAAGAGTCAAGGAGAGTCTTACTCGGTCGAATGCTGAGGGTCGATTGCGCATAAATTGGCCGTGGATTTGTAATACCCCATAATTTTAATGACTTTTAAAATGGGTTATATTTTAAATTAAGTGATTAATTGGATTTTATTTTAAATTAATTCATTTGGGTTTTATCCGAATTATGGATATTAAAATGAATGATTCTGTGTATTACTTAAAGATATTTGGGTAATATATGAATGTGACATTATTGATATGGTGTGTGATATTAATTCAGTAATTTGAATTTTTAGTCGGACACGGTATGGGACGTGTCGGGACTAATTTTTTAAATTAAAAGAAAACTTATTTTTACATCAACCTTATAGTCATTTCGAGTGCGTCGTTGCATCCGTAAGGGTTGAAATAGTCAGAAAAGTCTATTTGGATGTTGGTTTTGGGTCTCGGGTCATTTGGAAATGAAAAGACAACCGAAAAGGGCATTGTGGTCATTTTTACAGGGGGATGAATAATGATTTCGGATTTTGTCTTATTATGAATATTTGGAGATTAGTTGTACATGGGTTCATTCATCTTTTCTACACAAAATTGAGAGGTCATCTTTTTAGAGAGAGTGAAAGGGTGCTTGGGAGAAGAGAAGATTGCTTGGAAAGAAGTAAAACCAAGGTCCAAAGGTCACCACCACCAACCACCACAGGAAGTGGACCGGAGAAGGGGAGAACCACCTGTGTTATACAACCCCAAATAATCAGACCTTCATTAGAGGCAAGTATTTGATAATTGCAATCTAGTTAGTATATTGTTCATGTTAGGATAGTTATTGAAAAGATGAGATTTTACATGTTTGGAAGATAAAGATAGAGTTGTTGATTTATTTTTGGAAAATGGAAATATATAGGAATCAAACTCATGTTATAGGTAGATATTAATCCACGAAATAATCATTAAGTTGTTGAAGAAATTCTGAGAATCATTGGTGTGTTCTTGAAGATATCATGTAGATAATTTTTTGGAAAAATAGGATAAATATATGCTTTTAATTCAAACTCTTGATTATTTTAGGATGTTTAGATCATTAGAAATCATTTACATATGTTTCTATATCATGTAGTAAGTATTATAAGGAGTTTGGGTCGTTAATATGGAGGTTTTAATGATCAAAAGTGATGAAACCCGTAGTAAAAGAAATGCAAAAAATCTGGGCTGATATCTGGGCGATCGATCGATCAACCCCCTACCTTTGATCGATCGACCTCCCTAGAATTTATGAAGTTGTTTCTTTTTAATGCTTGTTATTATCCCAAACCTTTTGTAAATCTTTGTTGATTATTAATTGGATATAATGGGACTTAGGGAAGATCAGTAAGCCCTAGATAAGAATCGAATTAATGTGATTGGGATTTAATTGATTAGAATTATGATAATTAAATTGAAAGAAATTTCGGTTGCTAGATTCGTGTGTTGGATTTTAATTTGTATGCATGAGGATTAAGGGTAGGTCCAGTAGGGGAAATTTAATATATCACCTGGGCATCCTCAGGTTTACAAGAGGGTTCAATCCTAGGTGATAGAAGATGTGGTTATAAGAAATTAGAAACTATCGGTTGTAACCCTAATTAAAGGAGAGTTTTATTCGTAGTAATTCAGGAGATAAGATGAGATGGACCAGTAGGATATTAGTGATTTATTATTGAATAAATATATTGAGGAAAAACCTATTTAAACCTTGAGTAATGAGTGAGACTCTAGAATAATTAAATAAAAGAAGTAAAGTCATAATAATTTAATACATAAGAATTAAAGAGATATAATGCTACGTATGGGAATTATCTTAGGGTAGTGTGATTACCTTATTGATATTATATTATAGGTAGATGATAATGCCTATTTGATTGATTGTTAATTTATGTGTATGACATGCCTAGCTTACTTGCTATCGACTGGAGGTTTGCGCATGAGGGCAGTCATATCCTGATGAATCCATGGAATCTTTGATTTGTCGATCAAGAACATAGGTCTATGAAAGACTTATTGGGGAGTTGATAAGTCTGTTGACTATGGGAACGTAGGTATGTGCGTGACCCGTGGGTATGAGAACTATGTTCGCCTCCAATTTTTGTTTTGATGTTTGTGGTTCGAGGAATCCTTACCGAACCTTTAGTCCCCTATTCGGTGACCAGTGATATTGGGACGTGATAGCAGAGTAATGCATGCACCGCAGCTGTGTCTAAGGGTGTCGTATTATATATGTATATATATAATGACTTACACGAATGTAATCAATCTTCTGTGTGATAATTGTAGATGACATTGAATAGATAAAGAGAATTGAATTAAGTTAGTGAATATTTATTCTTATAGATTTGAAAAGCTTAATTCATATTAATGAGAAACATATATGAATGATTATACTACGTATGGTATGGGACATACGGGGTTATGATATGGGATAGAATCATATTATGGGAAACTAGTGAGGAGGAACCATTAACTAGGAGGTTAATAGGAAACGTTAAGCGTGCACTCTAGATGAGAGGTGAGAATATCAAGTGAGAGTCTGGTTACTAACATGTACATAATAAATGCTTTATTGCACTTGTTAGATACTTGCTGTTTTCAAAATCATTTTCACATCGGGCTCTGACTCATTTCCTTGTATATTCTCTTTTCAACTGTACCTTCTATATCAGGTGTCCAGCTGCAGGGACGCCAACCTTAGAGGATTATGACGAGCTATGGAGCTATGGAGTATTGCTTAGACGCCTACTTTATTTGATTCATAGTGTTCTTTTATTTAGGGCATGTCGCCCAAAGGAATTCAGTTATCTTTTTTCTATCTGAGTCATATAGTCTTGTACCCGTGTCACTTTAATACATTTATTATTTTTGGGATTACTGTATTCGATTATTATATGGGAATGTTTATTCTAATTGCATTTAGATTCTTTTGTGTTATCTGTGCGGTAATTGGTGTTGTAGAATAATATGTGTAGTGTTATTCGTAAACTAAAAATGAATTTTGTTGAAATTAAAATTTGGAAAGTTTTAACACCAGCTTAATTGGGTATTGGGTGATTTTTAAATGTTTTCGACAGTATATTCTGTTTTAATTTGGTATGGGACTGGACACCCGGTATTTAATTAGGCGGGGTGTTACAGGATTCTTACCGGATGAAGAGGATCCATGAAAGGGAGTAAGATGTAACACATGACATGGGATATTGAGCGTGTGAATAGGTGTGGAGTGAGACATAGTGAAGTTCTCTCCAGGTTCACCACTCGTAGATGGGAAGAGGTTGGTCCGAGGCGATCCACCAAAACTATTAGTTGTTCCAGTGACAAAATGGATAGACTGACTGAGGGATTTCATCGTTGGGTTACTAACATCGTGAAATGATCAAGATTGATTTTGGGTTTGTGTAATTGGTTGACCGAGATTGAGAAATTATTATTAATTTAGGTGAGCTACACTATCGGGTAGTGTGTGCAATATTTCATTTAAGAGAAGGAATGAACCAGCACAAGGTGCTACCCAACATTGTTATGTTAAGGATGAGATCCTTAATTCCCATCTCTGATTGGGATTATTAGGATGTGATGGGGATGAAGTGAGAGGACTAGACGGGAAAGGTGACTAAGATGTTGAAGAATGTGAGAAATGCATATTCTAGACTTTAAGGTAATTGATAGGAGAAATTACCATTGGTAGAGTTGTGTGTAATAACTCGTACCAGCTATTATTATAAAGAACTATTTTTAGACTTGAGGTGGGAGGATTTATCATCCGTCCTATGGTTAGTTAAGTGTGAGGAGATAACAAGTTTCACGTTCAGGATGCGATTTAGAGTCGGTCGATAGGGATTGAGTTAATCGAAGTCATGTTCATATAATTCAGGAATGTCGTAAGAGTGGCGTCTTCACGAACTAAAAAGTTAGAGAACAACGTGAATGGTAAAAAATTATTATGGGTGTCTTCCATGAAAGGAATTATGTGAATTGACTAAAATGGAAGTTGGCACCTAGGGAAGTGGGGCCTTCCCCCATCATTGAGATGATAGAGCCAATGGAGTATAGGCTTGTATTATTGGAGCATTGTTAATGGATTTATGATAGTTTTGTGTATCATTGTATAGGTGAGACCTTATGAATGATAGAGTATAACAGTATGAAATGATTTTAATAGCCTTGTCACTATTCTTGGGTCGTAGCAAGTAGGCCTTCAGTCAGGATGATACCACTAGTGGGGGTATAGCTGAGGCACCATAAGGGTAAATCAAAATTGATTTATCCACTTAGATGCATGCTATAGGGTTAATAAGATAAAAATAGTAAATCAAAATTTATTTTTCACAAGATTAATTAAAACTTGATAAAAGATAAAATTTGAAAATTTGGAAAATATTACTTTTGCCTAAGGATAACTGTTTAAGTGACTTCTCAAATTGATATCATGCCGAGTTTATTTCTTCGCATTCAAAAATAGTTATTCTTCTCATTTTTTTCCAACTTATCCACTTTGATTGAACTCAGTCTCTCTCACTTCTCTTATGCAAATTTTACCGTCCTCCATCGTTGGTCTTCAGAAGCTTTGAAAGCTTGTTTCTATCATCGATTTCGTTCCCAGGTTGCCAGAGTCTTGGTCTACCTTTGCCTTCTATAAGGTATTTTTCTTTCTTTTTAGTTTTGTTTCGTGTTTTAGTGTTTCTTTGGTTTAGGATTTCAAAATTTTCTAGTGGTATAAATCTACATACACGCACTTGTATATTACCAACTTCTTGGATTGTATGTGCGATTTTATCATTTTTGTTTGTTTTGGGATCAAAAATCAAACCTTGGTTAGCTTTTTTCTGTGTCATTTTTATTTTGGTTTTTGATTTACAAAAATTAGATGACATTACCTTTACACGCGCAAGCGCTTTACAGTGTTGATTTTTTTTTGTGTACGCACGAAGTTGGGTTATTTGTTTTTTAATTAAAAATCAAACTTTGTTTAACGAGCTGTCACTGTTGTTGTCGATTTTTTTGTTGTTTTGTTTTTTCTGCCACCTGTGTGTATCACAAATTTGCAAAAGAAATTTTTTTTTGTGAAAACTTTTTATATATATTTATTGGATTTCTGGGATACCCACACCCGAGTTTTTCGCTTATTGTTTTACACATGTTGAGTTTGTTAGACTTATTCTGATTATATATCCTGTTTGTGGCTGATTGGTTAGGTTTATTTAGTTTTCGCGGTGGTTCGGATGGATTGTGTTTAGAGATAGGTTCTTATAGTTTATGAGTTTGTTGGTTTAGGCTCGGTGATTCCCTATAAACTACTTAATACTTTCCCTATCTGTTTTTACTCATGGCATGCGGATAGAGACGTAGAGGTGTTCCCACTAGTCACCTAGTCGAGAATTCGACCTCGACTCATGCGCATGCCGTTCGGGCCAACTGTCCTTAATATTCGGAGGATAGGTAGGTTACACGCGTTGAGTACAAGCACTACTGTGTGATTGGCTTACACATTCATGTCGTTGTTAGGGAAATAGTTTTTCACATAGCCGAGTTTGGATTGTATAGAGTCCCGGAGTGGCTTGTCGGTAGGGGCTTGGAGCCCAAGTTTGAGCTTTATGGTACTATTTATCCTGATCTCATCAAAGAGTTTTACTTTTGTGTGATTCGCACATCCGTTGGCCTTCGGGCTTCTTTACACGGTGTCACTGTCATAGTCACCATCGATCTTATTGGCGATCTCCTACGCATTCCTCATGACCTCGATGCGATTTTTCCGGGCACTATCCCTGACGATCCTTCGAACAACAAGGTCCTTCATCATTACTTTCGGGAGGTTCCTCACCCGTCCAGTATTCACTATAAGAAATTTGAGCTACGACGATGTTTTGAAAATGTCTGCATATCAATAAAAATGTCATGGAAAAGAAATCCGACATTTTTGGAAAGCATCGTGGTATCTCCAATCGGGAAATAGCCGACATTTTTGTAAAACGTCGATAAATAATTTATCGACATTTTCCCTACATTTTTTAAATGTCCTCAAATCTCTGCCCTTGGGTAGACTACTCGATATTTTTAGGAAAAAATGTCGCTTTGTTACGACACATGCAAAAAATGTTGTTGAATTATATGCCAACATTTTTTAAACAAGGGCAAAAATTACGAGATTTATGCATTAACATCGGGCTTCATCAAAAGACACATTTTAATAAAGTTCATCTTTAGCTGTTATTTAACAATACAAAATCGAAAGTAACTTCTAATGTTTTGAAAACATTATTCCCAAAAATCTATTATATTCAAGGGCGCATCATTAATATGAATGTGTCTCTCAATAAATATAGAATCAACCAAACATTGAGTCTTTATATAATCAACCTTCCAAAATAAAAATGTATTTTCAATTCAAAACAATGTCTACCACACGTCCAAATTATCCCAACAAAATATAATGAGATTGTACATTGTCATCCAAAAAGTAACGAAGGCTTCTTATAATTAATCAAAATACACCTCCATGAGCAAGTGGGACCAAATTCAAAATCTGCAAAAAAAGTCAATGAAATGTTAAAATGAAAATTGGTCAAAGGGAATATTATAAGAAATGAAAGGTGGACTTACATCGCACCTGGATCTTTTGCCTACTTGTTTTTTTTATCCTATTAGCCTTAATGTGTTTCTGAAATTAAAGATAAGAGTAATGGGGTTTCAATTTATGTGAGTAATTAAAGCAAATAAGGCATAATAAATTTTATTAAACCATCCAACTTAAGATGGAGTGTCACACTAGAATATACAAATTTTAAAGAGGGTAAATTCATAAATGACTAAAATTAAAAACTGGTTTATGATTCTTACAATAACTAAAAAATAGTGTAAGAATGCACGTTAATTAAAGTTCAATAAGTAATGGGGGTAAGGTTTGCCTACATCTACCTCTTCCAGACCCTATTGAATCGGGAGCAATATATATTGGGTACGACCTTTTATAAGTCAATTTGTAAAACTACACATCACAATATTTTTTGAATACTTATATAATTTTCGCAATTTTAGGGCACAAAGTTGTATCAACAAAAAATTTGGGGGACCAAAGTAAAGTATTTTGGTAAAACTTATAATAACCCAATTAATGTAGGCCTCTGTAGATCATATAGGTCAAATTAGTTAACTTTGTTCTAGATAATAGAGTGATAATGAAAAAAGATAAGATAATTAGCATCGAATAATATTATTAAGATGATGTAGTTTCTATTAACTTATAGTATGGATGTAGATCTATGTAAGCATGGGTTATCTAATACCAATGTGTAATGGGAGTAGAGCTTCACTAATGTGTAGTGCAAAACTCATCTCTCTCGAACATCCTGCAAAATTGCATTTTTTTATATTTACGATCTACTTATTATTACTATTG
The DNA here is from genome assembly GCA_949130495.1 of Sambucus nigra. Taxonomy (NCBI): domain Eukaryota; kingdom Viridiplantae; phylum Streptophyta; class Magnoliopsida; order Dipsacales; family Adoxaceae; genus Sambucus; species Sambucus nigra. Next base: position 195,362,793 of record OX422208.1, read on the forward strand.
CATTGAATAATTTTTCTATATCTTTTTTTTATAGAAGACGAACGGTATCTCTATATCTTTTTTTTATGATGATGACGATGATGAAAAAAAACCTTCCATATGTTTCATATAAAAGGAAGGAGCATATTAATACCTAATGTTCCAGAAAAAGAAAGGAAATCAAATTGTCTCACTATAGTCTTTCGGGATCACAGGTATTTAATCCCAGTTTTAAAGGTTCATTTGCATCCACTCCAATGTTTTTATTTTTTAGTCATTGGTCATGTTGTAACAAGTATAGGACAAGTGTCATTCTTTGTGGAGAGGAAGAGAGGCGGTTACAAGACGGTTACGGGAGGTTTTGGGTGATTACGAGACTTAATACAATCTAGAAAATACATGGGAGGGAAGCTTACTAAAACTTTGGAAATGAGACTAAACCTAAAAAAACTATAGTTTTGGGTGGTTATGAGATTTAATACAAACAAAGGTTGATGGATATATCACCAAGACAACCATAATAACATAAACTAATGACTCAATATTAAAAACAAACTTATGAAGACCTATACTGAGGAATAAGAGAAATGTCTTTGGTAACTAAAGAAACAATTTCATGAGGATCATTCCACCACCACCACTTCACATCATATATATATATATATATATATATATAGAGAGAGAGAGAGAGAGAGAGAGAGGATAAGCGGTTAACCAAAGCGGAGGAGGAGGAGGGGTGCTAGCAGCTAACTACTAGAGGAAGATGGGTGCGACAATAAGGACTGGGAGGAGGAAGGTAGGGGCGCCAACTTAGAGGGGCATCATGAATATTATAGAAAATCCAACTAATCCATGTCTAAAACATATTTTCTTTTATATTTAAAATCCAAATGATAGAGTTTGTCTTTGATATACGACGATAGCAAAGTTGTTAGTTATTTTATTATCCTCTTCATTTTATTTCGTACTATCATGTTATCTGCATTAGCTTCATTCAATATGTATTAGAATGATTTGTACCTACATTAATTACAACTTTCTATATTTACTACAATACGTACTAGAACGATTTGTTCATACATTTCTAACTAACATAATTTACTACTTTATATGATAGCTGCTACTTACTACTATATACAAATCCAACTTCATATGACAGTTGATGCGTACTACTTTAACCATATATATCAATTCCAAATAGTCAGGTGCGAGCTAGTTATAACATATGCAAGGATGATGGATATAAAATCGATAAGAATATAAAGTAAATGGTTATAACAGATATACATGAATTCAATTTATATTATCACCTATAGAAATGACTATGGAAAGCATTGAAGAAAATGAATTTGGTTATAATAATTATCATTGAATAAATAATGTGAAATATGGTATTCATAATGTGAAATTTAGTGACAACTCCTGAGTTGAACAAGGTGGCATATTTTAAAAAATTAAAGAAAAGAAAGAAAATAGTACGACAGGAAAGCAGTTGGAGTATGAGCATACCTTCATATTGATATGAATCCCTTCCTTATCTTTGTTTCCTTTGTGGACTCGAGAAATAAAGATGAAATTTAGTGCACATCTATGATTCTCAAATTATATAAGTAATTTTTGGCAAACTCGGGAGGGTCCTCAAAGAAGGCCTAAATCATTCAAATCTGAAAAGACGGAGATTGAATTATTAAAATAAGTAGGAGAGAGATAAGAAATGATATGTGGGAGAAGAGAAGAATAGGAAGAACTCAAAAAATATTTCAATAATACATTATTCCTAATTATTAAATACCTAAATAAGACATTCGTAATTATTAAATACGTAAAATACTCCATTAGAATACTGAAGAGAGAGGGAAGCTGGGTTCGGGGATGTGCCCAAGGTGAGTTCAGATGATATATCCACAAAGTTTCATTATAACGCCATCGTTCCATTGAAGGGAGTTTGAATCTAAAAATAATATTATTTTTTTATCAAAGATCGGTTACCAAGTTTGCTCATCAAAGGATCAAACGTCTAAGGCTTTAGTTAATTTAAGAAGGATAGTATATGAAGTATTAATGTAAAAAATTCTAATCAAAATTGGAAAAAAAATTACATAGTGCTTATATATATGACCACATCTAAAGAAAATAACATACAACTAAAGATGTGAAACCATCCAAATTTTCAAGATCTCCTTATAATTAATATTACACATCAATCATAATTTCAAGAACAAATATAATAAGATACACAAAAGCACTTATGAAAGAATGAAATGGCAGTTTGTATGCATGTATACCTTCCATTGTATTAAAATGAACAAAACAATCCCAAGCCTTGATTAATTTCATCCATAATTTCTTCCACTAAAACACCTGCCAAATTAGACAAAACAACGTTTAAATTTCATAATGTCAAAGCAACCTATTGTGTAGATTGTTACACAAATTTAAAATTATTTTGCAGATGGGGATTAATGAAAAAGAAGTAGCTTATAAGAAATACACATATGAGAATATAGTTTTAATGAAAAAGAATTAAAATCTCAACAAATCACCCGTAGCTTATAAAAATTTCAAGTTGAATACCACATACCCCAGCCTTTTCCCCTAACAGTGATGAAAAAATATCACATGTTTACACATGTTGAAGAGCATTGAGACTCTGCTTTTAAAGTAGTAATCCCCTGCAGATCATGATTGAGGAAGATAAAGGGACTCAAAATCATCCCTAAAACATCAAGAGAATCATGTAAGTTTTAGACACTGGGTCGTAACCCCAATACCCTTTAGACATGGCAGAATATAAAAAAAGAACAATTGCTGAGTTAGGGTATACAATAAAATTCAAACACTAAATATGTTGGTGCAGAACCTCCTTGCCAAATAGAAACTCATTACCTATTATAGACATCTATTGTCTCATTAAATAAATACATGAATACTAATGGAATGTGTCATTACTCAATCTACTGTTCAAACCAAAATATATAAACCAAAATAATACCCATAATTTAACTTGAAGCATTGAGAACACATTTACGCAATTTACACAATTTACAACTATAATAAGAGTATCCTAAATCATTCATATAATACACAATTAATGAGTATAATAAATTTTATGAACAAAATATATCCCAAATACAACCCCATAGAGGACTTCTATCAAGGAGTTACTAAGATTAATGTCTATACCCTAACAAATTAATATTTGAAGGCAATATGCTAACATGGGCTGATATTTTTAGACCCAAATAATTTAAAAGGGTTATCAAAAGGTCGGCCTTTGAATCAATACATAACACTCGCAACAAAAGGGTTATAGTGGAACTGAGACAGCAAGCCGAAATTTATACCATAATAATAGGAATCCACTTTCTTCTTAGGCGCATCAACCGACACAGACTCTAAAACGGGATCAAAAGAAACGGATCCTAGAGAAGAGAAAATACAATAGATATATCAACTGTACCAATCAAGAAAAGGGACTAAAAAGTAAGTACAAATAGAAAAAGCAAAAGGAATCTTCTGCTACTACTATTTATAAAATAATTTTAAACCAAATATCATTTAGAATAACATTAAAAGGGGAGGATGTATGCAAATATAATAGAACACGTGCCCCCATAAGCAAAAGTCAAAACAAATAATATTTAGAGATACAAAACTTATGAATTTATATTATGGAAGACAAATTAAATAAAACATAAGGACAAGAGAAGATTTGGGGAAAAACTAATGAATTTGAATTTTGGGAAAAACTAATCAAGCACTTTCACATTTATATTGAGTTACTGGATTGGCAAACTACTCTACATTATAGCATGAAATACCCTTAAACTTGTTCTTGCTGAAAAATTACATGAAATTAAAAGGGGGGGAGGGTTCATCATTGTGGCTTAGCCCTTTTGCTCTCTAGACCACAAACGGGAGCATTAAATTGTTGCCTCCTACAAACCCTACAAAAACACATACCAAACATATACAATAAAGCCATGTTGCCAGGACCCTAAGTTATAACACTAATTACTAATTTCTCATGGCTGAGCTAATTTTCCCAGAATGACCTTGTCTAAAATCTTAACATCAAGTGTATCATTTAGTTTCACTATACCATTTGTACCATCGACCCCAATCAACTTTCTGGTGGTCCCTCGCTATGCCCCACCCATTATCTTGATCTTATCGGACTTCCTTGGCAGCACCATCTCTATTTCATTTGGAAACGCACTAACTATTTACCAATGCCACCTGAATCAATGGCTATCTTACACGAACCATCATGAACCATAAATCTCAAGCATCAGCACAGTGCTTCAAACATAACAATCCTAACATATGAGAAAGTGTAAACAAACAGAAAGGCCAAACTCTTAAAATTTCATAAATAACACCCTATATGTTCAAATAATCGCTTAAACTATGTATTTTATTGCAAAGACCCAATTCTAGGGACTTTTTTGCAGTGTTTTTAACCACCTAGGATGTCTTTGCAACAAAATGGTGAGTTCAATAGGTCTTGCATTGGATATAGTTTAGGGGGTCTCTAAAAAAATCTGCAGAGTAGGCTTTTTTTTCAATTCATCCTTACACGTATTTAAAACAATAAAAAAAAGCCTCATGGAATGCTTTCTCCTTCCCATCAACAATTTATTTTATATGACCGTATGACTATTGCTCTAAATTATGGGATTAACCCCTGCTTCCTGAATCACTCGAAATATTGCATAGCGCAAGTGCACGCTAATCGCGAGAGTAGTAAAAACCCGATAAGACCAGAATCGATTTTCTCAGGGAATTATATGAAGTATCGAGGATATTCTTCCAATCAAAAGTTAATAGAAAAAAATAAAAGATAAAAGAAAAGATGATTAAAGTTTTGAGTGTTGTAATGGGACAAAGAAAACCAAACTTTCTGGGGACGATTTAATTAAGAACTAATAGAAGCAAGCAAGATTTCTAAAACGGATTTTAAAAGATTCTTTAACAAAAGGTTGAGGAACATTTCCCCCACATTTGATAATCACAACCCAATCGGTTCTTTCGATCAAACCTCAATCAAATGGGAATAAGATATCGGTATCAACAATCCCGCATGAAGGGTGTCAACCCAAAAATACGAGGTGAAGGTATAGGTATATTATCGAACAAGTGTGTTGATGTTGGAGTTAAGTCTTAAAAACAACCCTTAGATGATAAGAGAGGTTAAAATCCTATGAAACTCCAATATCAACCCACACACCCATTAATTGGATTTAATCATTGAACAAAAGAAGTGGAACCCTCCAAGGTGGGTTTATGCTCCCAGCCTAAGGAAATTAGCTACTCATAACACTAACCATACCAATACATACCATTAAGTTAATAATAAGTGAAAGAACTAAGGTAAAGGAAAGAATTCAAGACATAACCACAATATCAATTACTCAAATAGTACAAGACATACAATAAGTGAAGTAGAAGATGAAAATGAGAAGAAAATATCCAAAGCCCTAGGTGAGAGAATAGAGAGAACATAAATCTTCTATTTTATTCTTGCACGATTTTATGATCGGATATGCTCTAAAGAGAAAACCAATCACAATATATACTAAGTGGAAGAAAACCACAAACAAGAGTGGTAAAGAAAACTAAAACAAGAAAAGGAACACAAAACCAAAAAGGTAGCAGATTCATAGGTCTAGGGGAACCAGTCGATCGCGTAATTGGATCGGTCGACCGTTCCATTGAAACAAAGCATACTGTCTCAAATCGAAGGCAAAACATGATTTACCGGTCGATCGCAGTTTTGTGGCTAGTTGACCGCGTCAATGAGAACTTGGACTCTTTCCTCTTCTGTTACACACTAAGGATCCTCGGGGAAAATGACCATAACTTGGTCGTCTGAAACCGGATTGATACGCCGTTGGAAGCTATACGAAGTTGACTCGGAGAGATACAACTTTCGTGAAGAGGGCACCGAGCTCGAACGCAGAAATGACATAATTACCCCCGAACTTGTGTAAAGCGTTGAAACTTCCCTAGAAAGCGCACACTTGAACTGTTTAGCACTCGAGTCCCTACAAAAGCTCAAATAAACCTCGCAATACATATATATATATATATATATATATATCAAAACCAAAGGTTATACATTATAAGAGCTTAATTACGTGAATAAGGACCACAAATGTGCGTGCATGCATAACTAATGGGCGCAAAATATATAATATTTACGATTAATCACACCCCCTAACTTACACATTGCTAGTCCCTAGATATGAAACAAAACAAAATCCTCCACAAAGAGCGGTAAGTATAGCAACTATATGTACACAGAAAAAGTTCCTCCTTTGCAGGTGCACATTTGCATTTAGCGAATGCAACAAGCCATTAAATCGCTAGGTTACCCTAGTGGACGAGTGTCGTCTCGTGAGGGTTTTCAGGGATGAAACCCACAAACATCAAATTTCCTCAAAACATGCATGGCCAAACATCCAATATGCCAAACTCAACAAAAAATAGATATTTCAACATATGATTAACAAAGCAAAAGAGACTTTCGCCCAATAATCCAAAACTATTAATATTAAAATAATAACTACATGGAATTGAAACCTCAACTGTGAGTGGTGTGCATGCACATGAAAAAGGCTTTGATTCGAAAAAAATGCCTATAACCCGGATAACCATTAAAGCCAGCTTTCACTCATTCCTCTCCGGATATCACACTCAACAAATAAAAGCACTCGGAATAGGGTGTAACACATGGGACATGCGGGCATAAAGAGTAATTATAAAAGAAAACAAGGCCGCTCACACCTCGTTGATGAAGAACAAAATATAAAAGTGAAAAAATATAGTCTCATGAAAGGATATCACATATTAACCAATGTGAAATGCACTTAAATAGATTATTTCTAATGTTCGGACTTTGGATCACATTACCCTAGGATCAAATAGGACTTTTTGGATATAGAATTTTGTCTAGGATAGGGTTTGGAAGTGAAAGAAATATGTACGGGGGCAAAGGGGACTCGGGAATAACATGCGGGATAATGGAATTAGTGGGCAATAAACGAATTGATTTCAAATTCCAAAAGAAAGATATTCATGAGAGTAAGACTTTTATTTCCACGTACTTTGGATCCATTTATTATATTTTTCTTGTTTTCTTTTTCTGTTCTTTTCTTCTTTCGTTTTCTTTTCTTTTATTTTCTTTCTTTTTTTTTTCTTTTTTTTTTCCTTTTTGTTTTCATCCACTAGTTGCTTGATTGCAATCCACATAACGCGAACATTATTTAATCCCATGAATAATCCCAAACCGAGGTACGAAAAGTGAACATAAAGGTTTATAACTCCAATGTGGAGTAGGTTAGGGGATTTGTGACGAAAAGAAATGTCACAATAGGGCTCAACGGGGTTGACTAGGGACATGTATAATGGTGAGGTTAAGGTCATACGGATTAACAATAAAGAGGGCCTATGATCCTTTCCTAAGTCTCATGTGATTCTCGGGACTCAGCACCATTGAAAATCATGCTCAGGTGATAATTCAATTAATATGAAATCAATGAAAAGAAAATGAGATCGTCAACAAGATATGTTTTCAAGAAAGAGAAAGAGTAATGTACAAGCACTCGAAAATGGAGACAAGCACGAAGCTCACTCGATTTTAGTGTACACAAAGCAACAACAAGATACTAAGCTATAATTGTCCCACCGAATGTTTTTAGAAAATATGCTCAAGTGCTCATGGGATTTCAAGGTTGATTCATGCATTTATTACCAATATTGAATAATGTAAGGACTAAAGTTTAATAACATGAAAGAAATAGAAAATGCATCATTGAATTAGCAATTGGGTAGGGAAATTATTAAATTTATCATAGGAAATTAGAGCAAAATGCCCAAGAAAGATAAAAGAAATGCGGAAAACAATTTTTGACTTTTTTGACTTTTTTTTATCAAAATAAATAAATAAATACTAGATATATAGGGTCGCGGTAATTAAAAAGAAATTGAGATGCCTAATTACACCCCCTAACTAGAATCGCACATTGTCCTCAATGTAATTAAAGACAGTATGAGAAAGAGAGGGATAAAAACAAATCACCTCAATTTGGAGAGAACCCCAAGGTAATCAATGTGCGCCCTATACAAACATAAGAAAAACATAAATATGTACCATAATGATTAAGCTAACACGAATCATGCTATAAGGCACAACAATATAGCGGGGCTGAATTGCAAATACTAGATGAATTGATGGTGAACTTTTGATTTTATAAAAATGAAAGGTTCACACACATCAAATCCAATAGATCACCAACGGCTAAATTATCATTACTGATTTCATAGAGTTCATTACAATATAGCTTAATCAATGCAAAGAAAGAAAAATTGAAAATACAAAATATTCATAATCGCCCCAAAAATGATATGCACTATCATCCAAAAGAGCAAACTCGCTGCCATAAAACTGCCTAGAGACCTGAACCCCGAAAAGCTAGATCATAAGGACTCTAAAAATGTGGCGGGAACAGTGCATTCGGGCCACGCTGCTGCACATACAAGTCTCTCATCATGACCTAAATCGAATGGAACTCCTGATGTCGCTCTGTCCGGTCTTGATGTAGCTCAGCTCCAAACTAGTCGAGGTGCGAGTCAAAAGTATCCCACCTTAGCTAGGTCTCCTACTATCTCTGGTCCTGCTGAGCCTCGAATGCCGCAGAGCGGGCGTCGAGAAATGCCGATGGCACCAATGGCTGCTGCCCTGCTCCTTGCTCAGCTCCTCGGATCTCCATCTCCTCATCGTTGACCACTACCCTTTGCCTCTTTTGGACTGTCGGCTCACCCCAGTAATGCCCCAAGCACCTCCAGATGTTTTCCTTGGTTAGGAGACCCTTGAGCTCCACTATTCAGTCAGATAGATACTCGGGGCATCTGACTTGACGGCATACCTGCGTGACAATACTAGGCAAGGGAAGGGAGAAGTTCCATGCCTTTTCCTTTGATGCTACAATCATCTGGTCCATTAAATACTTAGGAGGTTGATGTCTCTCGTCTGATTCAGCAAGGAATAGAGGAAGACAACATGCTTATGACGAACTTCAGAACGATTATTCATCACCATTAGACAATGGACATTAATATAGTGCAATAGCCTTCGTAAATCCTGCATTGTAGCTGATCGGAACATCTTGTTCGTCCATACCTCGCCTGGTGCTAGATACTCGATAAGTGTGTCCAAGTCGAAGGTAGCCTTGTCTGATAAGCTCATAAAAGGGGTGGGGTCAACAGCATTGCCCATCCACCGAGATAAATCCTTGCGCTGAAAAGTAATTCTAATGCCATGAACAAAGAACTCGTAAGCATTCTTCTACCCTTTGCACTTTATTAATGAAGCGTAGAAAATTCGTACCAATTCCTTGTTAACTGTAGTTTGCTTTCCCAAGAAGGAGTCCCATTTGTATCATTTGAGGATTGACAAAGCTTCGTGGGGGAGGTCTGCCACTTTCCACGAAAGATTATAGGCCAATGGATAATTTGAATTGGCAAAATATGTCTCACGCCATTTTTGTTCCTGAGCACTCCGAAATCCCTTCACACCCTTTGGGGGCACACAGTGAGAATGATCATACTTCTCGATTTCAAACATTGGCACCTGCAAAATAGAAATTAGCATAACAATGCAGTTGAAAACTAAAATCACAATGGCAACGAATGAACATCAAGCAAGAATATGTCCAAATAAAGAAATCAAAGTCAATGAGGCATTTGAAAAAACACTTGGCATGCAAATAAGAAATATAGTGTTTTGGAACACATTTGAACCAACGAAGAACCCCCCTTTCATTGAAATCTCAAGGATAAACACAAACAATTTGCCTTGAATGGGGTTCAATCAGCAAAAATAGTTGGCAAAATATAATAAGATGGGCGTGGTGCACAAAGTTCATCCATCCCACACACAAAACAAATAATTATATACAATGGAAGGCGTGTGTATGAGAGAGCGGATGAGAGGCACATATAACCAAAGACAATATCAAAATTTTCAAAGAAATCCACAAATAAAACAACCCTAGAATCATGAAAATCGCATTACAATCTCTAAATCCAACACTAGAATCAGAAGTTAAAATTAGGAATCATACCTTAGAAGTTGGATGAGGATATTGGGAGTGCAAAAGGGAGAAAAATGGACTAGGGTTTATTTTTGGAGAATTTTGGTGAAGAGAGAACATGAGAGGTTGGGGAAATAAAAGAGAAGTGAGGGAGAATGAATCGAATATTTCCAAATATCTGAGGGGCGCGGTCGACCGTGGGTCTGGGACCAATTGATCGCAGTTTGAGATTTTTCTTTGGACGTTTGGCAGTGGGCATTTATGTAAGAATTGGTCGACCGCGGTTCTGATCACCAGTCAACCGCGGTTTGCATTTATGCCTTAGACCATTGGCAGTGTACTTTTCACTTAACAATTGATCGACCGCGGGTCTGGTACTGATCGACGAGGACTCTGTTTTTCCTCGAGTCTTTCTCCCCTTCTTTTCCAATAGCCTTCCAAAACCAAACAAAAATGGTTCAACATAATAATAGATGCCTAGGGATGGATAAAACAAACATATAGTCGAGTGAGATTACACACAATTGCCTTGAATTCACTAAGAAATGAGGAAATTAAAAAATATAACCCGAGAACTAAGTTGCGATACCCGATGAAGGGCCCACAGAGGGGTCCTCGAGAGGACTTTCCACAAGTTCAGGGTTGAATCCCTCAAGGAAAGGCTTAAGCCTCTACCCGTTCACCTTTGATAAGGTTCCAGTCCTCGGGTTCAGAATATCGATGGCACGACCTTCTGTACAACGAACGATTTGTTCCATCGGGATTGTAATTTCTCGAGAAAAAGGTGGAGATGGGAATCGTAGAGTAAGACTTTGTGTCCGGCCTCAAAGTGCTTACACACTATCCTCTTATCGTGAAAGGCCTTGGTTTTGGCACTGAAAATACGAGACTTCTCGTATTGGTCATTCCTCAACACTTTGAGTTCGTTGAGTTGGAACTTACGAAGTTCTCCACCTTCGGTAATATCAAAATTGAGATTTTTGACGGCCCGATATGGCCGGTGCTCAAGCTCTACCGGCAAATGAAATGATTTCCCATACACCAATCGGTAAGGGGACATTCTAAAGTGTGTCTTATAAGTCGTCTGATACGCCCAAAGTGCGTCGGATAGCCTATACGACCAATCCTTGATCAAAGGGTCCACGGTTTTCTCAAGGATCCCTTGTATCTCCCTATTTACCAATTTTGCTTGGCTGTTGGTTTGCGGGTGATACGTGTAGGTGACCTTATGGGTGACCCCATATTGCGAAATCAAATGACGGAATATATCATTGCAAAAGTGGATGCCTCGGTCTCTTATGAATGCCTCGGATGTTCCGAAGCAAGCCAAGATGTTCTCTTTCAAGAATTTCAACACCACCTTTGCGGTGTTGTTCCTAGTACGCATGGCTTCCACCAATTTGGATACATAGTCAACTGCAACTAAAATATATTCAAATTAATTGGACTTATGGAAAGGACCCTTGAAGTCTACTCCTCAACAATCGAAAACTTCGATTACAAGAATAGGGGTAAGGGGAATCATGTTCCTTTTGGTAATCTTCCCAATTGATTATCAACAAGTTTTACAAAGAACATGTCCATCCTTAAATATCGTAGGCCAATAAAAACCGCAATGTAACACTTTGAGGGCGGTATTTTGGGAAGAAAAATATCCCCCACATGCTCCATTGTGGCAAAATAATAAGATACTTGAGATCTCTTCGTTTGGGACACATTTGCGAATTATTTGGTTAGGAAAAAGTTTGTACATATATGGGTCATCGATGAAGAATGACCGGGCCACCATCGAAAGTCTTTCCTTATCCTTGGCCAAAAAGTGCGGAGGATAGGCCTTGGTAACAAGGAGATTTGCAATATCAGCATATCATAGCAATGTCAAAACGGCCATGACTTGCTCACCTGGGAAACACTCTCGGATAGGGATGGGGTTGATATGATCATGATCGAACGTAAGTCATGAAAGGTGATCCGCGACTACGTTTTCCACCCCCTTTTTGTCTTTGATTGAGAGGCTGAATTCTTGAAGAAGGAGCAACCAACGAATAAGCCTACTCTTAGCATCCTTCTTGGAAAGGAGGTACTTAATAGCGGCATGATTGGTAAAGAAGACTATGGGCGATCCTACAAAATAAGATCGGAATTTATCCAACGCGAACACTATAGCTAGTAATTATTTCTCCGTAGTGGAGTAGTTCATTTGTGTGCTATCAAGCGTGCGACTATCATAGGATATCACGTGAGGTTTCTTATCCCTCCATTGACCAAGTACCGCCCCTATGGCATAGTCACCTGTGTCACACATGAGCTCAAATGGAAGGGTCCAATCGGGCAATTACATGATAGGGGTCGTGGTCAACATGGTTTTCAACTTATCGAATGATTCTTGGCATGCATCACTCCACAGAAATGGAGCATCTTTGGCAAGAAGGGCACACATGGAGCGCGCAATCAATCTAAAGTCTTGAATAAAACGTCAGTAAAAATCGACGTGGCCAAGAAACGACCTCACATTCTTGAGGTTTTTAGGAGTGGGGAGATTTGATATGGCTTCGATCCTAGCCTTTTCAACTTGAATACCATCATCAAAGACGATATGACCTAACACTATCCCTTGTGTCACCATAAAGTAAGACTTCTCCCAATTGAGAATGAGGTTTTTCTCAATGCACCTAACTAGCACTTTTTCGAGATTACCTAGGCATCCCTCAAAAGTATTATCGAAGTGTGACACCCTGACTAATTAAATATCGGGTAGCTACTCCTTTATTCAAATTAATACAAAATGTCAAGTTGGTTCCGTTCATAGCATCACTGTCGAAAACATTATTAAACAATTACTAGTCACCTAATATTTAAAAAGTGAGTTGCTAAATTTTATTAAATTAAATTAACATGCAACCAATTAAATTATAAGCTGACTATACCACATCCACATTACAATCACAATGGAAATATAAATGGAATAATAAATGAGTCTGGAGTAACACACCCCTGAATAATCCAAATATTGAATAAAACCCAATACAAAGTCTGAATAAATAAATAATCTCCAAAACTGAAATGAAACTGAAAGTACGAGAAAGCTATCTCTAAATGGAAAAGGGGCGACATGCCCTAACAGATGAATGACCGAGAATATAATCAAATGCAGAATGTGGAGGCGTCTACTACCGAGATCCTGTAACTTCCACAGTAGCTACATCACGTCAATGGAATGGAAATCCTATGCTTGGCGTCCCTGTGGCTGGGTACCTAAAAGATTTTACAAGAAAAATAGATTTGAAAGCAAACGGGTCAGAGCCCGGGGTGAAAATAGTTTAAAAATATAGCAAGTGTTTAATTTCATTAAATAGTAAATATTATATACATGTTAGTTACTTGCTCTCATATGAGTCCCTCACCCCTCAACTAATGTGCACGCCTAACGTATCCCATCCTAGTTATGCTGTTAACTAACTAATTTCTACCACTTCCTATCCTCACATATAATATAGGGGTCTATTCAAATCGTTCTAACATATCCTGCGTGTAACTCACCTTTTCACTGATAAGATTAATTTATAACAATTACGACAGAAAATTCTCATTTTAAATCCCATTCAAAATGTCTCAATTATTTATATTCACACTTTAACAAAGAGTCCGTTATAATCACAAGTATATTATTCTCAGCATAAATATACAAATAAGGCACCCTTAGGCTAAGCTGTGGTGCACACATACTCTGCTATCGAATCTAGGTACATCATGTACATAAGGACTACGTGTTTCGAATCTCTCAAGAACCGTTTCAATAAGAAAAATCACACATGTTGGAGGTGAACATAGTTCACATACCCATGGGTCACACACATACATATGCTCCCATAGTCAGCTGACTTATTAACTCACAAATAAGCCATTCACAACCTTATGTCCTTAAGGTATCAATCTAAATCCCCCTGTACGCACACAAAGATTAGATGGCCCTGTTACAAAAGCTGACCTCCCATGATAGCAAGTATAGTAGGTATGTCATACACATAATAATCCATATACTAAGCATTCACACCACTTAGATAACTTTTTATAGTATTAAAGGTATGTTCTCAACCCTATACCATTAATCTAATCCGTACACTATTATAATTTCGGATGATATATAATATATTTTGCCGACACATCTTACGTTGTATAGTTTCGAGTACTTAAAACCTAATCGAAGAGGTTACTAAGTCTCTTACTTTTTCCACATATTAATTCAGTACTCTTAACTCCTAATTTATGTCCCAAATCCTAACTTATCACTCCTAAGAATTTAAAGCATGTTCTTGCATCATAATATAGGAAATTACTCGTCGGACACACATAAATTCAACACTACCTTTAAACCAAATTCTAATATGTTTTGGGCTTCAAATATATCCATACTGGTCTCCCTCATGTCCTAATGTATTCACATAATCCTCAACTGCAACGTTCGATGGCCGAAAACACTTAAAATCAATAAGGGGAAAAAGTCACAATTTTTTAGGAGATCGATCGATCGATCTTGACCATCGATTAATCGATGGTCGATCGATCAGCCCATGAATGTCGATCGATCGATCAAGCAAGTACAGGCTACGGGTTTCTTCATTTTTCAGTCCCATATTTGTCCCAAATCTTCATTACATGATGTGAAATCTTAATGTAAGTATATGGGGTCATTATACAACCTAATTGCATGATTCTTAATGTTCCAACACTCTCAAATCATCAACAATTAGACTTTTCTTGGATCAAATCATCATATTATCATAAAAATCGTATTTTTCTATTTTCTTCAAGAACCATCATATTTCTCTTCAAAAATCCATTTTTAATTCATCTAGGGTTATCATTTTGTTATTAAATTACTTCCAAAATTAAACTACATGCAAATCCTATCTAAAATTTAGGTCTCTTCTCCAAATTTCATGAATTTCCATCATTGTTCATGGCTATCATCAAATCCTACACTATCATGGATAAATTATTCGCTGAAACTTAATGAAATCAAATCACTTACCTTGGAATTGATGTTCTGATCCGTTGATGATGTTAAGGGCTAGCTCTCCCTCTCCCCGGCCACAATTTCGGCAGAAAGTGGTGGTGGGCGGTGGTTATGGCTTTGTAACCCTCTTATAACTTCTCCTCTTTCTCACGTTCCCCACTTCTTACTTTTTGAAAGATAATGGCCCTAATGGCCCTCACATTGGCTGACAAAGAAGGCCTAAAATTCGTGGGTCAAAATCCCTTAAAAATTATAATGACTAAAATACCCTCCCGCGTTGTCGGTTTAGCCTAAAAATACCCCGGGACCGACACTAAACCCCCGACTAGTGTTTTCTCACTATTTCGACCATTCCGGACACGTTAGCGCACTCAAAATGACCATATGGATGATAAAATTACAATCTAATTTTAAATCCAATTAAATTGATTCCTGGCGCGATTGAAATGCGCATCCCAACTTAATTTTTCGAATTATCGTATTTATGACTCGCGAAAAATTTAATAAATTCAATAATCATATATTACCATATTTACCAAGTAATATTCAACATTATCATCATAATCAAATACCAACTCACATCTCGCCAGTATTTAAATCCAGATTAATTTCCAATTAATTCCCATTTAATTGAATTAATCTCTATAAATAAAGTCAATAAAATTACGGGGTATTACACGAAGACACTGAAGTCGTCCATGAATACTTCAATAATGTCTTCAACCATGTCACTAAAAATGCTGAGCATGCACCGTTGGAAAGTTATCAGTGCATTGCAAAGCCCAAAAGATATTCTCCGAAAGGCAAAGGTGCCATACAGACACGTGAACGTGGTCTTTTCTTGATCTCCGGGGGCTATTTCAATTTGATTGTACTTGTGTCCTGCTGCCTTTTCGAGAATTTGGTCAACGAAAGTTAGGGGAAAATTGTCTTTCCTCATGATCGCGTTAAGCTTTCTATAATCGATGCAAACGCAGTAGTCGGTAGGAATGCACGAGGGCAAAAGGTCACCCTCCACGTTCTTAATAACTGTGATACCTGACTTTTTCAGCACAACTTGGGTCGGTCTCACCCATTCACTATTGGAAATGGGGTAGATTATCCCCACATCCAATAGTTTAATCACCTCCGCCATCACCACCTTACTCATGGACGGATTTAACCGTCTTTGCATTTGACGGGTGGGTTTAGCATCACCCTCTAAGTAAAAGTTATGAGTGAAAATGGAGGGATTGATCCTTTTCAAGTCGGAAATACACCATCCTATAGAACTCTTATGTTTCCTCAACACCTCAAGTAAGGCCTCCTCTTGACACTTGTCAAGGTTTGCCACTATAATCACCGGAAACGTGTTCCCATCGCCTAGGAAAACATACTTGAGATCCTTTGGCAAGGTTTGGAGCTCGAGGTTGGGCATTGAAACACTCGATGGGAAGGGAAAAGAGTCACGTGGGGGTAGTTTCTCAAAGTGGGATCCACATCGAGTCTTTGATAACCCCCTCACTTTCATCATGTGTGAGGTCTCTTTCACCGTCTCCCTCTATGCTATTACCCTCAATACCATCATTCACCTCCTCAAAGTACTCGTGGGAATTGCACATGTCCATTAACTCCCCATTCGGTGAAAAATAATTCGCATCAAGGTCATCTTCATATCCCTTATCGTTGATGAGAAAATCACTATCCAAGGAGTTAGCAATACACGCCTTTAATGGATCTTGAAAATGAGAGAGGTCGAAGTATTCTTGGACAAG
Source organism: Sambucus nigra (assembly GCA_949130495.1). Classification (NCBI taxonomy): domain Eukaryota; kingdom Viridiplantae; phylum Streptophyta; class Magnoliopsida; order Dipsacales; family Adoxaceae; genus Sambucus; species Sambucus nigra. The sequence goes on from OX422208.1 coordinate 195,379,640, forward strand.
AGTGCCAATGCAAGCTGCCATTTCAACCGCTTCCTAAATTTCATTACAAAATTGGGGTTTCTTAATAAGGTTAAACACTTTGACTTCGACCGTCATATTACCAAATGAAATTTTCATCACCCTATTCCTACAATTGATGTTAGCATTAATGGTGGCGAGAAACGGTCGCCCGGGAATTATTAAGATTTACGAACTCTCTTTTGGTATGGGTTGAATGTCTAAGATGATAAAATCTACTGGGTAGTAGAAAGAATCGACTTGGACAGTCACGTCCTCCATGACTCCTCTCAGTATCCTCGTCGAATGGTAGGCTAGTTGTAAAGTGAGAGGAGTCGATTTAATATCGCCGAACTTCAACTCGAGATACACAGAATAAGGAAGCAAGTTCACACTTGCCCCTAAATATAGGAGGGCACAATCGATTCTAGCCTCTCCAATTACTCATTAAATGGTGGGGAAACCCGGGTCTTTGAACTTCGGGGATAGCTCATTGGTTATAATGGCACTTGCTTGGATATACATGTACGCCTTTGTGCGCACATTTTGTCACCTTTTAACAGTACACGAGTCTTTGATAAACTTGGCGTACTTTTAAACGTTCTCGATGGTCTTAAGGAGGGGAATGTTTATGTTAACTTGCTTGAAAAGATTAATAAATCCCTCTTCGGAGGCAATCGTAGCCTTCTCCTTTATCCTTTGTGGAAATAGGGTAGGTATGGGACAAATTGTTTCCTTCGCAACTATAGGTTCATCTCACTCTTTGGGGATATCATTGTCTATGTTAGCCAGAGTGTGCAATTGCACGTCCTCTATAGAAATTGCTTTGCCTTTGGATTTAGTGTGAATGGGGGGCTCCGATAAGGGTCTCACAACGTTGTTGTCAACCGTTTTTCCGCTCCTGAGGGTGGAAATACACTTAACATGCTCGTTGTACGATGTGTTCGAGTTGGAGCTCTCATTGCCCATTTGGCCATTGGGGTTGGGTTGAGGTTGAGGTAGTAAAAATGGTCTTGCAATGAAAACCTTTTGGATGACTTCCGTGGGTGCGTATTGATGTGTATATTACAACGCATCAATCCTGCGACACAAATGGTCGTATTTGGTCTCGGTATCTTTATTTTTCTGCAAGATAAACAGACTGGTGGGTTGCCTTCGAGGGGTGGTGCTATCGTAAACAGTGCGGTCATATGGGTTTGACGTATCCCATCCCCGAGATGTCTTTGAGACAAACTCAAAATGGGATTCTACTTCCTCAGAATATTGTATATCGCAAGTTCATGCTAATCACGAGAGTAGTAAAAATCCGGTAAGACTGGAATCGATTTCTGCAGGGAATTATATGAAGTACCTAGGATATTCTTCCAGTTAAAAGTCAATAGAAAAAAATAAAAGATAATTAAAATAGGATTAAAGTTTTGAGTGTTGTAATGGAACAAAGAAACCAAACTTTTTGGGGGAGATTTAATTAAGAACTAATAGAAGCAACCGATATTTATAAAACGGATTTTAAAAGATTCTTTAACAAAAGGTTGAAGAACATTTCCCCCACCTCGGATGATGACAACCCACCTGGTTCTTCCGATCAAACCTCAATCAAATGGAAATAAGATATCGTTATCAACAATCCCGCATAAAGAATGTCAACCCAATAATACGAGGTGAAGGTATAGATATATTATCGAATAAGTGTGTTGATATTAGAGGTAAGTCTTAAAAATAACCCTTACATGATAAGAGAGGTTAAAATCCTATGAAACTCCAATATCAACCCACACACGCATTTATTGGATTTTATCATTGAATAAATCAAGAAGTGGAACCCTCCAAGGTGGGTTTATGCTCCCAACCTAAGAAAATTATCTACTCATAACACTAACCATACTAATACATACCATTAAGTTGATAATAAATGAAAGAACTAAGGTAAAGGAAAGCATTCAAGACACAACCACAATATCAATTACTCAAATAGTACTAATAGTCAACAAGATGAAACTAAGATGGAATTTGACTTAGAATAAGTGAAGTAGAAGATGAAAATGAGAAGAAAATATTCAAAGCCCTAGGTGAGAGAAGAGAGAGAACATAAATCTTCTATTTTCTTCTTACACGATTTCATGATCGGATATGCTCTTAACAGCAAACCACTCACAATATATACTAAGTGGAAGAAACCCACAAACAAGAGTGGTAAAGAAAACTAAAACAAGAAAAGGAACACAAAACTAAAAAGGTAGCAGATTCGCAGGTCTAGGGGAACCGATCGATCGTGTAACACCCCGCCCGCCCGGGGAGAGCGAACGGAGCGCCACTTCGATAAAATAACTAAATCCAAAATATAAACAAGGTATAGAGCATCTAAGTCTCACAACAACAAAAGATCAAACTACAAATCTCAATCTCTTCAAATTAAATACCAAATCTCTCGAATTAAAATTACAACATCTAACTCAAAATAAAATAAATCCCAATGCTCTATACATCAAAATACATAAATACAAGTCTTCTCAAATGTATTAAAAATTCTTCCCAAAATATCCAAGATAAAATCAATCTCCAATAATCCATAGCGCCCAAATCCACGCTAACCTGCCACTAAAAGAAAATATAGGGAAGTACACAATACGACAGGAAAGATGCTCAACAAATATATTACAATAAGGCGTAACAACACGAGTACGAATATTCAAATCGAAATGCAAATCTCAATAGAATTTATCAATAAATTTCTCAACAACACATCAATGGGTCACCAGGCCTCACCCCATCCGCATATGCTTTATCAATCCATAGCCCTTGGAAGCAGGAATTTTGGCGGGTGCCCAACATCCGTGCCATATTAAAATCTCATGACAACGTGCTCAACAACAATATAGTGATACCACATGAATAAAAATAATTTCAACAATTATTTTCCATATTTCAATGAATTTAACAATTCAAATATGAGTTCAATTAACAAGAATTCAAAGAGAATAACACTCGCGAGATTTAAGGAGCATATTGTGTAAAACTCCATACCTCAAACCATGATGAGAAACTAATGATCACATCCTCAAGATCAACACAAAATATCTACAAAAGCTCCTCCAAGAACTTCCAACAAAAATAGCCTCAAGAACACCTCTAATCTAAGGTTGGAACTCACAAATCTCAAGGGCCAAAGTATAATTAAAAAGGAAAGGAATATAAAAATATATTTGCTGCCAAAAGTGGGTTAAAAGGGTTACCCACGACTTCCTTTTATAATGCAAAGAAATGAAGAGTTGGAATCCAAAAGACTCATTTAAATAAGGCAAAGAAATGAAGAGTTGGAAGTCAAAACAACTCCAAGAGTTAAAAACATTTAAAAATCATTTTAAAATCCGTTTTAACTCCGTTTTCGAAACCGTTTGAAATTATCGCCTTTAAAAATAATAACCAACATATTTGAGCAATAAAAATAATTTTATCAAAAACTTTATTTTCCTCCATTTTCCAAAAATTAATTAAAATAGCCCAAAATTATGCGGGTTATTACAGATCGCGTAATTGGACCGGTCAACCATGCCATTGAAATAAATCATACTATCTCAAATCGAAGGTAAAACATGATTTACCGATCGACTGTGGTTCTGTGGTCGGTCGATCGCGTCAATGAGAACTTGGACTCTTTCCTCTTCTATTACACACCAAGGAGCCTCGGGGAAAATGACCATAACTTAGTCGTCTGAAACCGGATTGACACGTCGTCGAACGCTATACAAAGTTGACTCGGAGAACTACAACTTCCGTGAAGAGTTCGAGCACCGAGATCGAATGTAGAAATGACATAATTACCCCCGAACATGCATAAAGCGTTGAAACTTCCCCGGAAAGCTCACACTTGCACCGTTTAGCACTCCAATCCCTACAAAAGCTCAAATAAACCTCACAAAACATATATATATATATATATATATCAAAACCAAAGGTTATACAGTAGCTTAATTACGTGAAATAACGGCCACAAATGAGTGTGCATGCATAAGTAACGGGCGCAAAATATACAATATTTGAGACTAATCACTTCTCATTGCCAAATTCCCATCTTTTTAACATATTTTTCTCTTTTTTATTAATAAAAATATCACAAACTACCCTTAAACGATGGCTACATTTGTCATAATTGATAAGGTTCAATATCTAATTCTAAACAATAAGAAAGGTTAAAATACAATTGTAGAATTAATATTGTAGGTAGTAGTAGCCTATAAAGACCAACGGTGAGATAAATAATAAATGTGTTGGCTCTCTCTTGCCAAATTACTCAATATTCTAAAAAAATTAAAAATTAAAGAATGAAAAGATAAATTTGAAATTGACTCATTCAAAGCCTACAAATTGTATTCTTCAATTAGAATGAAGGGTACAAGGTGTGTGCCGAATTAAAATCCTCTATGAACCTCTATTTAAAATCAAGGAAGGGTTGTATATCTCAATTTTCACCCGTAAAGTGGTGCAACCATTTATCAAACCCCCTAAAAAACGAAGTTCAAACCCCAACGTGGACAACGCGGGGCCGAGTTCTTCAATGACAACCCTAAATTCAAATTCTTAAACAAGGGACCTAATTCACATATAATTCAATGAAAAAGAGCTAATTTAATCAATTAAAAGGTCATAGAAAAAATAAACATATTATAGAGTAAAACGGGGCTTATTTAACCACATTAATCGCAAAGAATAAAGGTAAATTAACATATAATATAATAAACCTATATTTACATATAACGTGGCTATAACATAGATCAACTAATAACCCAAAACATCGATTGCATATAACCGCAAATTCACATCTAATACCGCAAGTAAAAGCTCAAGTAACAACTCTAAATTCACATATAATAGGGAAAAACAGAAACTAATCGATGAACTAAAAGATCAGATAGCAAAATCACAAAAAACCACACCACATTTTAATCTAGAAGGGAAAAAATAGATATTAAAATCTTAATAAACAGTGTTTTAAATAAGTAGAAAATTGAGCTCACAATCTATAAAAGAAAAATCCCCCCCCCCCCCCCCAAAAAAAAAAGTGATATTAAATCCTTGAGATCTACAAAATCAAAATCAAACAAATAAATCTTAAAAATCTTAAAAATCAAACACGATAATGACAAAAAATATACACCAAGCGTTAACCGCAAAAATCTATAACGTTGTAAAACAATACCCACAGTTAGTGTTCTAAAAGGTGCTCATATGCGGCGTCAATGCGCGCATATGTGTGATGCTTTTTAGAAACACAACGCATAAGGGGTATGTGTGGGAAAATTCATGGTAAACGATTTTTAAGGCGGTCAACGAGTGAGAGGGCATTGTGCGCATAAAGCGTTTTTTTATTAAGCAAAGCGACGTCATTTTACCTGTTTTAAAAAAAAAAAAAATTCTCATGTACTAAGTTGATTAAACAGATATAAAAAGGTACCCCGATCTCTATTTTTAACAAACTTATTTAAAAAAATAGTCATTGTAATGTTTACCCGTTCCATTCCAAAACAACAACAAAATGTAACCAGCTTTTCCCAAAGCTCCTTCCGCCGAAAACCCTAAAACCCAAAACCCTCTAGTCAAAACCCTACGGCCTTTACCTCTGGACTCCGATTTCCAATCTTTCGGCTGTAAGTTTTCTGATTTTTTTCTTTATCTCTGATTTCTTATTTCTTTCTTTCGGCCGTAAGTTGTTCAAATAGGTTGAAAACCCAAAACATTGTAATGTTTATAAACAATTTAATGTTTATGATTTATGATTTATGATTTTATAAATTCTTTACCATAAACATTGTAATGTTTCTTATTTCAATTTTGGTTTAAGAAATGTTTAAGAAATGTCAACAGTTAAGAAATGCTAATGTTGAAGGCATCGGTTAAGAAATGTTAATGTTTAAGAAATGTCAATTGTTTATAATGTTGAAGGTTGATAGTTAATTTAAAAATCTCCTCTTATGAACTAAAGGCAACAGTTAAGAAATTAAGGCATCGGTTAAGAAATGTTAATGTTTAAGAAATGTCAATTGTTTATAATGTTGAAGGTTGATAGTTAATTTAAAAATCTCCTCTTATGAACTAAAGGCAACAGTTAAGAAATGTTTGTAATGATTTTATAAATTCTCCTCTTCCTTTTGGCAACAGTTAACAAAAATGTTAATGAAGACAGTGTATAGTTTTAAGAAATTATACACTCAAGGCAATGTGTTCTTTCCATTTTGTAATGAGCCATTTTTTTATGCTTTTTAATTTTATTAACATATGCATTGCTTCTTATATTGATTCTTTTAGGACTCAATGTCTATGGAACCAAATGAATCTTCCTCGAATGCATCCAATGATCCAAAAAATAATTCCAGCGATGTTGGATGGGAAACCACTATTATTAGCAAGTGACGCTAGGAATGAAGAATCATGGATTGTTTATGGTTGGGACGATGATGATGTGGAGGTGAGTTTCGAACTTTCATGGGACGTGGTGGGAGGAGAATCCGACGTATATGAGATCTTACAAACTAGAAGAAGTGGTAAAAATTCTCGTGATTAAAATAAAATAAGGGACCTCGAGGAAGATGACTTTGTATCGAATGACACGAAAGATGAGTTAGATGAAGAGGATGAAGTTGAATTGGAGTCCGATGACGAGTTATATAAGAGTTAGACTAGCTAGAGGGATATTGAATTTATCTAATTGCAATGGATTATTGAGTTATTGTAACATTTATGATTTTGAGACTTATTTTTTTTTCTTGAAAACTTGGAATGAAGGAAGTGCTTATGAATCTTTTATGAGTAATTATATATTATGATTCTAATTTAGAAGATTATTAGTCACTTACTTTAAAATTTTGATGGCATTCACATTATATTTGAAATATATTATTTACTAACTTGTTAATTTTAATTGCATGCTATATGGTGATATGGACTTATGGAGCATGGATATGGGGAAAAGGACTACCAAATATACGAATATAATTTCAAATTTCAACGTATGTTTTATTTTATTTGTAATTTTGATTCAATGTTATGATTATGTTTTTTTTTATATAAGTTGTGCTTATATTTCTGCTTTTATTATTTTACAAGTCTGCATATAATTAAAAATATTAAAAAAGGAAAAACTTTTTTTCATGCATAGGCGCTCATATGCCCCTAGTGCTTGATGCTTGACCTCCACACATAGATAGCGCATCGCGCCTTTTAGAACATTGCCCACAGTTGATAAATTGAAAACCCTAAATATCCATTATCTAAAAATTTAAAAAAAAAATCATATAGGATAAAATGAAGATTGTACCTTTGGTGTATAACTCATTCATTTATGTTAAATGAAAAACACACATTCTATAGAGGGTAGGGACCATTACCGAGCACAATATACTCACCTAAAGTAAGTGACCAAATTGAGCTCTCACCATGACCTGCAAGCATATAAAGTAGGCCGGTCCTTAAACACAAACCAGGTGACCAAATGTAAGTCTTGATTAAACTTAACATTATAGCGACAATGAACATAGCAGCAACATAAGTACGCTGGACCTCCAATATAGATATTAATTCCAATGAAAGTGAAACAAAATGATAGTATGAGAATAATAAAGAAATCCATAAATAATAATCATCCACATGTCTAATACTTTCCTTGTGAAATATGTTAGTTGTCAGCCCCAAAACCAAACAATGATAAAAAGTTCAAACTTATTTTCCCCAAGCTAATTTTCCCTAAACTAATTTTCACCCTAAAACCAAACAATGATACCATGGCTATTGTTAACCATATAAAATATATTGGAGTTATAAAAGTCATCAAAAACTAATATGAAGTTAGAAATCGTAAATCAAACCTCAAAAGTAAAAAAAATAGGGTGTTGATGCCCTAGAATTAAAATCCATGAAATCTGGCGAACTCTATTTTGCATAAGATAAAATGCAAACGAACCATATATTAAATTCCCATTTCTGTATGCATATTCACAAATTAATTTTGAAACCACACAAATATATACATAAAAGAAACAAAGAACCCAAAATTGGAAAAAAGCCCTAATTTTGAACCAAATTAAAATCTCCCTTAGAATTCAAAATCGACCCCCCCCCCCACACACACACACATATATATATATATATATATATATATATATATACACAGACATACATAAATGCAATGAAAGCTTTACTATATATCTTACCCATAAATGGAGGCGTAAGCTACCTACATCTGGATATTCATTCATGCATCAATAGTATGTAGCAAAGCATGTACATCTAGATATACACGAGTTTGAGAAAGTGAAGTCAAGCATCCATTCAACTTTTCAAAACTAAATCGAAAATAAATAACAAAAAAAACTAATTTTAGGTTGCCAACGGGACATCGGGATGACGGGCGGTTATGAGGAGAGGGGGACGTCAGCGGGGAGAGGGGAGCGAAAGTGAGGAGAGGGGGCGATAATGGAAAAAGGGGTAACTGAAGGAAGGTATTTTGTGAGGGGTGTTGAAATGAAATGAATGATAGAGAAATGAGAGGAAGGTTTGAGTTCACCTTCAATTTTGGATATAGCAAAATCCCACACCGTTAGATCTTAAAAGGACGGAAAACCATAACCCTTTGATCATGTAAACTAATCTGGACCCTTAATTTATTACCTTGTTGGCCCAATCATAGCCTCTAATTATCTTATATGTTTATGGAATAGTAAAACTATATATATATATATATATATATATATAAACAATCAAAAGATCTTGTGTTCATTACTGTGCCCTATTTTGTTTTTTGTTCTACTTGTGTATATACATTGAGAGAGACTACGTGTTACCTAGTTATATTTATACGCATCATGTTTGCATCTATATTTTCTTCTGTCTTGGTTACAATCCAATAATGTAGTTTCGATTCTAGAACATTTCAAAGCTCCCAAAGAGAATACAAATAGCACAAAATGAAACTAAAAATAGGTCATAACTTTAAAAAACTCCACGGTATCTAAATAAAAGAAAACACATAGCCCAAAACACGTGTTAATTGAATCACACTAATTCTTAGGGAAAAAAATCCTAATTTAAGCATTCCTCAAAACATGACCAATAAATGTAAATGTGAGACAAATTGAAAGTGAAATAAAAAAGAAATCAAGAGAACATAGAATGTCAGATAAGCATTCTCTCATACTAGATTATGGCCTTCTATCCTAGAAGAATTAATAACACATGAGTCATGATCCAACAACTGTCTTTAGATTCAAGAAATATAAGAATAAATTATCTTACTGTTCAGTTCATAACTTACTGTTTTTAGATTCACAAAATATAAGATAAATTAATGACCCGTAGATTGATTTGTGTCGAGTTTCTGTGAGTCTATACGCTTATTGTTCAGTTTGTAGCTCGACTCATAGCTATAAGTGTTATGATATTTAGCTGCCATCTACTTGTGACTCATGCATGACGTAGGTCCATCGGGGTGAATTAGTTAAACATCATCCTCATTTTCTTTCATTATATTGACTCTTTAACATGTGAAGGGTCGATATTCCTCTACATTTGATCCATATTACAATGTGGTTATACATTTGAAATGTGAAAATATTATATTGGTGCCTTTTTTACAATTAAAATGTATGCATTAAGTGTACTTGGTTTGGATGTAACACAGGTAACGCTTGATAAGATTTCCCTGTGTTGATTTCATAAACTTTCTATTGGACTTTCAAGAAGACTATTATAGTACATCCTTTATACCATAGACTTATGATGACACAATAAACTGCATTCATAGTTCTTAGTTTGTTAATGTTCATTAATACATTGCCATTAAAGTTTTAAGGTAAGTTCATGTTTATTACTAATTTCCATTGCAATACGTTCTTTTAAAAAACTAATAAATATTTACTAAGGTTTTGTCATTTTTGTTCTGTTTTATGAATGATATCATAGATCAGTTGCATCACAATAATCTTTGAAAATCTATATTTATGTATTCTTTTTATGTTACATTAGTGGGATAATTCCAGAGCTATATCAACTGTTTTTGAATATGTGAATTGGTTTCTTTCACTTGTTCAATATTCTACAATGTCATATAGGTATGATTCCTTCTGAGATGCAAGATGATTAATAATATTCCAAATCAGAAACCTCTTAATGGATTAACCTACAGAGTTGAGTTGTACTATGAGCCTGGCTATATCGAGTAAACGCAAAGTCACTAAGTTGCAATCCATTTCTTTATTACAAGCCTATGCACAGTCTCAAAGTGAACTCTAAAAGTCCCCACACTAATACCAGGTGTACTCAATAGGCGAAAACAAGAAAGATTAACGCACAAGGGAAATGCATCTAAGTATGACTATATAAAGTGAACACAAAGTCGCAAAGTTACAACCAATTTCTTTATTACAAGCATATGCACAGACTCAAAGGGACATTTAAAACTCCCACACACTAGTATCACATGTACTTAACACGTGAAAGCAAGAAAAAATAATGCATGATATACTTTTTTTTATTCAAATGTTGATTAAAAAAGCAAGCAAATAAAAACATGAGCAATAAACTAAAACATATATGGTCCTTTGAAGTCTCTGTTTGTAGTATGGGGCTTCCATCTTTTCTAAAAAATGAAAAATTAGATGGTTCTAGGTAATTCAAAATAATATTTTTAAACTATGTTAAAGTCAATTCAGTATTTATTGCAACACAGAACACATGAGAAAAAATAATGACTTTAAAAACACACATGTCACTTTTGGGCTATAAAAATTGACAAAATTTTAAAAAGGAGAAGAAAGATATGTCTGTAGAAATTCAATACATCTCGTGTGGAGGAACTGAGATTTTTTTAACTAAGGTCTTGTTAGGTTGTGTATTCAGTTACTAGCTTTCATAATTTGGAAGTGCTGAAAAAAAACAATACACTCCTTCCTTTTCAATTTAGGAATATCACATTGCTTCTTAGTACGTCTCATATTTAGAGAAGTATGTTCAAAATCAATGTACCAAATTCCAAATTAGTTAGATAGTTCAAATTTTGACCAATGATTACATTAATAATAGTATTCATTAAAAATATTAACTTTCAAATTACCACTCTCGGTTTGAGACAGTGTATTTCGTATCTCGGTTCCTTCTAATTTATGAGAATTTGGACGTTCAAATTCAAACATAAGTTGTGAATTGGTAACTTAGAATTCAATGAACAAAGATAAAGATAATTTATCATAAAAAAAAATTAAAAATGTACAAAAAAGTCAGTAGATGTGTTGTTATACAAGATCTATATGTCTCCAAATTGTAAAATCCAAGTATCCGAGATATTCATGATAAACAAGCACACCCATCCTCTATGCGTACCCAACCCACATTACCCACACATTCCCCAACCCGCTACCATCACTTCCACCCGTTAGTTCCCACCCAACTCCCAATAGCCCCACCTTCCCAGCAGCTATAACACACACATATAGCCTCAGTGCCTGACCCACAAAACCCAGTTCATTTATTTAAGGGGAATAAACATTTCATTAATATCGATGCATATACAGGACATTTGAATGCAAATATATCAATACCATTTATAAAAAATTTGAATATCACTTTTGAACGGTAACCGACATCTAGGATGCCAAGGCCAAGACTTTGTAGTGGAATTTTATCAAACTCCTTTGTTATTTGGAAGTATTATGAACAAGTTGTTCTTAAATAAATATATGACAAGAGTGAAAGGTAATAAAACCAACAGTGAACAACACAAATAAAATATCAGTAGAATAAGATGAGAATGCAAAGAAGAAAAAACTATGTGCATGAAATTTAACTCCAGATAAATAGATAAATTTTAGTGATCCTAATAATCTGTTTACATTAACTTCTAAGTGAATATAGGCTAGTTGATCAGATTGTAATTATTCAATCTCCATCAAGATTCAATTCTAAATTAGACCATTGATGCTTGAATACATATAATTGACGCTGAATTTAATGAATTTACAAGCATACAAAGTGGTGCCTTTTTCAAAACATTCGTTCTAAAACAAATCATCATAAAGCCCATTTTAACCAAGACATCATAAAACTCAATTTCCTCCCACCATTTCAATGTAAGACGTGTAAATACAGGGAGACGACCATATGTCCATTTTAAGAATGAATTCATTTTCTATGTTTTTTGGTTGTTTTATGTGTTTTTTGTTTTACTTAAGTTGATTCCATTGTGGAATATGCAAAAAAGTCATTTTCAATTTCATTTACACGGTGAGATTGTTCACTTAGAGTTGAGAGGGATGGATTAACCCTTCAACTATTCTCATGCATGCCCTTTAAAATAATTGATGAGTTTTATATTATGTACTATGTTAGCAAGTTGTTAGAATCTAATGATATATATAATTTATAATTTTTTATAGCAGATGATTATTGTTAAAACCATTGGTAAGGTTCATTATTGTCTCCCCTTCAGTGACACATGATGTACAATATAAGTTATTTGGGGGAGATTGTATTAAAATACAAACTTTCAAATCTTTTTTGATTAATTTCCTGACAGACCATTATCCCAATTGTCGAAAAGGGAGGCTTAGATAAGACCACTCTAGTTATAAGAGTTTACAACGACTAGGTAACAAAGCGAGGGTTTGATTGTTGGGATTTTATCTTGTATCACTAATAAATGAGATTGAAGAATTGCTAAGAAGCATTGTCAAATAATTCTTCAAGGAAAACCAATTGGTGACTCCCAGAAGCTTGGATTCAATGTCCTACAGATAACTTGTGGAGATGTTAATTGACTATTTTCTCGATAAAAGATATGTTATTGTCTTAGATGATGCTTGGAGCATACCTCTTTGGATTAGAATAAGAGGTGCATTTTCGGATAATAATTGTGGGAGTAGAACTATATTCACGATAAAAAAATGAATGCAGCGACCTTAGTTGTGACACCCCACCTAATTAAATACCGGGTGATTAGTCCTTTAATAAATTATAATCAAGGTGAACGGTCGGTTCATTCTTAGCATCACTGTCGTAAAAATAACTTTTCCAATTTAAACACCCTAAATAATTAAGCTAAGTGTCAAAACCATTAGACATTACTTTCCAAATTTTATTTTTATAAACCAACATTTAAAACTTTACATAATTCATAGTTAAAGAATCACCCAACAACTATCCTGGAACATATAATCCAAATAATTAAACATTCAACTAACTGATTTAGTACTTAAAGGAAAAACATCCTGACAATAATAAATTCCAAAGTGTAAATATTGGAAATAAACGAATCACAATATCCAATAAAACAACTAATTAATGGAAAAGGGCGACACATGCCCAACTATATAAAATAATGCTAGGAGTGGAATCAAAATATGAGATCGTCCAAGCAAGAGGCATGCAACTCCCACCTAAGCTGCAGCGCGTTCCTTCCAAAGGATCCTATGAGAGACGCCCTTGTGGCTGGGCACCTATAATATGTACATATATACAAGAGAGAAAAGAAATAGGAAATGGGTCAGAGCCCGATTGTAAAAAAAACAGTTTAAAATTAGTTTAGCAAGTATTTAAAATGTTTACTGGCTAATGCGATAACATATTTGTGCGGCACTCCCTTGAGAAATTCTCACCTCTCTTCTAATGTGCACGCCTATCGCACTAACCTTCCCAACGGTTTAACTTATCTTATCTTAGGTTGCTCGTAAGATTTTAGACTGACACATTCAATTATTTAAGAGGTTAATTTCATTTAACAACAAAGTTCTCATTTAAACCTTATTTAATACTAAAGTTTCTCAATAATATATATACTTTTCAAACAGTCATTTTGAAGTTAAAATAATCATTCATTGTTTACTTACCATAGACACAGTAGGTAGTCCCCAAATTCTAGATTTAATTATATATATTAAATACTCATATAATATATATATTTTAACGGCACCCCACATAATAATTATGGTGCGGGTATACTCTGCTATCCAGTCCCCGTATCTCTCGTACTAAGGGAAATACAAGTTTGAAATTACTCTCGAACTGTATTGACACAAAACACATACAATATTGAGGCGAAGCATAGTTCCAAGTCTCTAAGAGGTCATCACATACCCTCACGTCTCTTAGGACCGTCTGACTATCAATCCGATAGCTTGTACCAAGGATTTCTATCTTCTAGGGTACGAGTCAATATCCCCCATAAAGGTCCCATCGAGATAAGACTGTCCCAACGCGGTAACCTCAGGGATAGCAAGTAGCGCGGGCATGATTTTTACACGTATATAGTATATGCATAAACACAGTCATATAAATATACCACTATTACCATATCAAGTTTAGGTACACTCTCACAACCCATAATCATGATATTTATCCTTATTACTCGTTATTTAGTCATCACGTATAACGGTTTGTCTCTTATTCATTTTATTTTCGAGATTTAATGTATTCCAACTCACTTCTCATCTCTCGAAGTATTTCCTTTACCTATATACAATTTCAGTAATCCCTCACTCACCTTCTAATACAACTCCTAGACATTTTGATTTTTAAGTCTACGCACGTTAGATTTCTTAGGTATGAATATGTCCCTGTTTACCCTTCATTTTTCGAATTTCATTAAAGTTCCACTTAATGGGGTTACCTTGACCCTACTGGTCTTTTTTATGTTTCCTTATATCCTAATAACATTAATCAAGATTTATTACACATTTAATTGGATTAAGTCAACACAAGGAAAAATCTAGTTTTTCCAAAAGGGGTCGATCGATCGATAAAAAGAGGTCGATCGATCAAACAGTCAATTGATCGATGCTCTGGGCTCGATCGATCGATCAAGCAGGTATGGCGAAATCTGCAGAATACCAGTTACAGGATCTATCATCCAAATTCGTCCAAGTCCAAAGTTTTAACTCCCAAACTCCAAGAAATTTAAACCACAAACATTCTAAACCCAAATGAACAATATTTTACGTAAGGCATGCGAGTTTTCATAAAGAATCATGGATTAAAAGGGTCAAAATCTGTACAATTCCCATGAACCCTAAAAATTTCTTTAACTTAATTCTTCTCATTCTTTTTCTAGAATTTCTACTTCTAATCAATCATAAATTCATGGTTTAACCTCTACATGTGAAGGGAATTTCCAAAATAATGTTTATATCTCTATAACATGCGATTTATAATCTCCAACATGGGCTTTCTTTCATAAAAACTCATCCTAATCAACCCTAAACTAATATGAATGAAGCATTAACAAAATTAAGCAAGATAAATACTTGCCTGGGGATTTTTGTTTCTGATTTGTGGATGAAATCAGTGTGGTGGTGATCCTCGTTACGCGATCTGTCGTTTGGCGGTGACGACGGTGCAAACAGAGGAGTTTTTGGCCTATAACTCCTTGGTAAGCTTTCCCTTTCCTTCTGCAATGGCTGTCACTTGTTCTTGGTTGTATTTACCCTAGAAGACAACCCTAAGCATATGATATAACCTTAGAATTTTTGTGGGTTTTCAGGCTCAAAAATGTAAAATGTCCAAAACGCCCTCCCGGGGTGTTAATTAGGCCTAAAAAAGCTCCGAGACCCAAACTAAACCCCCGGGTATATTATTTTGACTATCTCGACCCTTCCGGACACTTTGGCCTACTCGAAATGACCATACAGGTGACTTATAATTTATTCACTTTTATTAATCTACATTTAGTCCCGACACGACACGGGTGCGTCTCGACTTAAATTTCCAAAATTATCACTTTATTTACTCGTGACATTTAATAGAACCAATATTATATTACTTTGCTCATTAGTAATATTCAACAAGTTTCCAATGATTACTAACTCTCGTCACGTTAGTAATTATAAAAATAATTAATTTTCAGATTTATATTAAATTAATAACTCACATTAAATTTAATAAATCCCCAAATTTATAAAGAATAAAAATACGGGTGTTGATACCAAAATTAGTATGCTGATATGGACGAATAATAAGAAGACACGTGTCAATCTACGTGGCATAATAGCGACGAGGAAGTTCATTTTCCCGACCAAGTCATGTTTTCTCCGAGCAACAAGGATACTCCGAGGAACTGCAACTCTCCGAGGAACTCCTGAACGACGAGCAACTAAGGCGGTCCGAGCTGCATCTCGACCATCGCATTGATTTCTAGATAATCAACAATTTAACTATTCATTGAATGCTTATCATTGACTCATACGCTTAAAGGACATTAAATGTATCACCCTTTCATATGCATATCATTTAATGTATTACCCTTTTCAAATGTACAGCCTAATGGCTATAAATACATTGTATCATCCTCATTCAAAGGGACCGAAATTTCTTGATAGAACTTGTAATCGAGAATTTCTAAGACTCAGCAATAACATAACAGTGGACGTAGGCCATTCTTATAAGGCTGAACCGCTTTAAAATTCTCTGTCTCATTTATATTTATCTGTGATTGAATAATTAGAGCGATCTAATTTTTTACATCAACAGATTGGCTCCGTCTGTGGGAAGCGATTGTTGTTATCGTTTTTCACCAAAAATCATTGATTATCAATGGCAGATAATCCGGAATCCAGTAATTGAAATGCTGGAAATGCTGGAAATCCTCCAAATCCCTCTGCACCTCTGGATCTGGCAGGAATTATGACGAATCTGGCTCAAGGACAAACCGCTATGCAAGAAACAATGCGAAAACTCATACAAACACTTCATGGCGGTGCACCTGCACATTCGGGATAGCAAAGTGGTCAGAGGCAAACCTATTTACTTTCATCACGATCCAGGCGTACTGAGTCACATCGCAATGAGTGATCTGATGATTTCTCTTATCAACCTGGGCGAACTTCGTCAATACGGGCTACATATACAGATCAACGTATCACTCTTTCTCCAAAGAGACCCAGTGCCTTAGAAAGACTGAACAGAATGTCTCCTTTCAGTCGTTTGGGCCCTAGGAGGAATAGGATTCCACCTAAGACAATGTCGAGGAGTTTTCGACAACCATCAAATCTAAGAGAGGGATCAGCACAATCACGACCAGTTGCTCGTCAAGATAGATCTCAAGAGGCTACTTCAGAACGATCAATTGCTCGAACCAATAGGCTCGAGGAAGGAAATGAAGCGTGGAAAGGATCCCTTCAGCGGTTGGAAGATAGATTGGGAGAAATGGCTAAGGCGAAGAATCCCCTACAACGAACTTTTGTTCAAGGGACACCTTTTGTCCAGACCATTGTGGATTTTCCTACACCGTCAAAGTTTAAAGCCCCTGTGGTGACCCCCAAATACGAAGGAAAGACAGATCTTGTTCTTCACATAGAGCAATATCAAGCTGCTGCCGATATCTATGCTGTCCCCGACGAGATGAGATGCAGGGCATTCTCGGGAACTCTTACTGGATCTGCCTAGATATGGTACAACAGTCTTCCTCGGGATAAGATTTCAACTTTCCTTTAATTAGCCGAGTTGTTCATCGGTAATTTTTACTTTGGAGCAAATCCAGTAAAACGAGTAGCACACTTGTTAAGTGTTAGACAAAAATCTGGTGAGAGTACTAGAGATTACATAACTCGTTTCAATAACGAAAAGCTGGAAGTCATAGATTATGAAGAAGAGACAGCAATCACTGCCTTGATGAGTGGGTTGTTGCCTAACAAGTTGTATTACACTTTGGCCAAAGATCCACCTACTACTATGTCAGAATTGATGGCAAAAGGGGCCAAAATCATGAATGCCGAGGAGGCTATGGCTGCGAAGAAGAATATGGATAAAGACACCAAGGTGGAAGTCGACAAAGCTAAGAATAAAGAGCATAAGGGCAATGGCGGTGACAAGCGTTTCAGGAACAGTAAGTCGTCATGGGAAGTTCTGAAGAAATTCGAGAATTATACTCCCTTGAAAATGGGTATTAATCATGTCTTGGAAGAAATCAAGAATGACGAGGAAGTAAAGTGGCCAAAGAAACTGAGGTCAGATCCTGACACGAGGAATAGGGAGAAATATTGCGAGTTCCACAAGGATTATGGCCATATGACCAAAAATTGCATAGCTCTTCAGAACGAGATTGAAACACTCATCCGAAGAGGAAAGCTAGCAAAGTATGTTGATCGGGGAGGCGAAAGAAGAAATAATGACCGAACTAAAGAGAGATCTAGATCTCCTCATCAAGCAGAGGAGAAAAAGAAAAGAGATCATGAAGATGATGCCAAGGATGACCCCGATCGTCCCAAAAGGCCAAGGCAATCGGAACGCGAGGTATTTTCAATACGTTTTGGAATATTAGATTGTAATGTTATTACAGGTGGAGATGCAGGAGGAGGAGATCTTACTGCAGAAAGAAAAGCTTACCTCGGTGAGGCTCAGGCTTGCTCATACATCCAACGGATAAATTTGGTCGAGGAAGATCGCCCGAGAAAGGTGAAAAAGGAGAAGTTGGTCATTGGGTTCTCAAAGAACGACCTCACAGGTGTTCTATATCCTCATGATGACCCGCTGGTGATCAAAATGAGGATGAAGGAGGTAATGATTTCAAGAGTGCTGGTCGATAACGGTAGCTCGACAGATATCATGTACTATTCGTGCTTTGATAGTTTGAATTTAAAGCTATCTCAATTAGAGCCTTATCACAGACCTCTCCTAGGTTTTGCGGGCGAGAAAGTTTTTCCACTTGGGACGATCAAGT
Organism: Sambucus nigra; assembly: GCA_949130495.1. Lineage (NCBI taxonomy): Eukaryota > Viridiplantae > Streptophyta > Magnoliopsida > Dipsacales > Adoxaceae > Sambucus > Sambucus nigra. The sequence continues at coordinate 195,398,328 of OX422208.1, forward strand.
TGGATATATTCATTGGAACTTGGCCTGCTTGTCGAACAGAAAGAATACGCTTCTTTGTAATGGATAAGAATGTGCAATCAGCTTACAATATCATCATGGGAAGAGTTGGTTTGAAGAAGTTCGAAGCAGTTCCATCTACAGTACATCAATGTTTAAAATTCCCAATAAATTTCGGAGTGGGAGTGGTGAAAGGTGATCAAAAAATAGCTCGGGAATGCTATTATTCATCTGCCGAGCAAGAGGAGCTTGAAGAGTCAAGAAAAAAAACTACTACCTACCAAGTGGATGAAGGTACAGAAATTGAAACACTTGATCCCAGAGATGAATCCCAACTTGTAAAAGGACAGGTAGTGGAATCTACAGAAAATGTTATTCTGGACGACGAGCACCCTGAACGAGTAACCCAGATAGGTTCAACGTTGGATGATTCCATAAAACAGGAGTTGATAACTTTCTTGAGAAACAGGAAGAAAACTTTTGCATGGAGTCATGAAGAGATGCCATGAATAGATCCAAACTTCTTATGTCATGAGCTCAATGTGAATAAGGAGATCAAGCCTGTAAAGCAGAGAAGAAGGGTATTTAGCCCCGAGAAGAATCAAGATATACAAGAGGAGGTCGAGAAGCTTCAGAAAGCCCAATTCATTGAAGATGTGAAATATCCAGACTAGTTAGCAAATGTGGTGATGGTAAAAAAGAAAAATAATTAATGGAGAATGTGTGTTGATTTCACCGATCTCAACAAGGCATGCTAAAAGGATCACTTTCCATTGCCCAGAATTGATCAACTGGTAGATGCTACCTCGGGACACGAGCTGCTCAGCTTCATGGATGTTTACTCTGGCTACAATCAGATCAAAATGAAACTTGAAGACAGGGAAAGTACTTCTTTTATTACCCCTAGGGGAACTTATTATTATAATGTTATGCCTTTTGGTTTGAAAAATGCAGGAGCGACATACCAGCGGCTGATGAACAAGGTTTTTGCCAAACAAATCAGTTGCAACATGGAAGTCTATGTCGATGATATGATGACAAAGAGCAAGAAAGCTGCTGATCATCTAGTTGACTTAGCTCAGACCTTTGATCAACTGGATAAATACCAAATGAAGCTCAACCCGACGAAGTGCACATTTGGAGTACGAGAAGGAATGTTCCTCGGGTACATTGTCAACCATCGAGGCATTGAGGCGAATCCAGAAAAGATCAAAGCTCTCTTAGGGTTGCGATCTCCAACGACGAAGAAAGAAGTGCAGAGTCTTACAGGACGAGTTGCAGCGCTCAACAGATTTGTATCCCGAGCAACTGATAGATGCCTTCCATTTTTCAAAACACTTCAGAAAACTTTCGAGTGGAATGATGAATGTGAAAAAGCCTTCCAAGACTTGAAGAAATATTTGGGAGCACCTCCACTGTTGTCCAGGCCAGTAATGGGAGAAAAGTTGTACTTGTAACTGGTAGTATCAGAGAATGCAGTTAGCTCGGCATTGATTAGAATGGAGAATGGAGTCCAGAAGCCAATTTATTACACAAGTAAGGCTTTTCGAGGTGCAGAGATCAGGTACCCAAAGATGGAAAAATTGGCATTGGCATTAATTGAAGCGTGTAGAAGAATGAGGCCATATTTCCAGGCCCATACCATCGTCGTGTATACCGATATGCCATTGCGACAAGCCCTTCATAAGCCAGAAAAATCAGGGAGACTGATGTATTGGGCCATAGAGCTCGGTGAATATGATATTATGTATGAACCCAGATCATCACTAAAAGGGCAGGCCATAGCAGATTTTATAGCAGAATTTACTTATCCTGATACCCCCGAGGAGCAAAAGTTGCTCGCTGATCAACTTGTGGATGTTACAGGATCAACAAACACGAGTCCAGATCAACTCCGGTTGGTAAAAGGACGAGTGGATGTTAAAAAAATCAACAGACATAAGCTCAGACCAACTCCGGTTGGTAAAAGAGCTTGTGGATGTAGAAGGATCATCAAATTCAAACTCAGATCAACTCCGGTTGGTAAAAGAGCGAGAAGAGATGGTCGACGAAGAGCAAAAAATATCAGGGGAGGATGAAAGGAGGCAGCAAATATTTCACCGAGGAACTCTATCAGATAAGAAATTCGAAGACGGGTTACCCATATGGAGATTATATGTAGATGGGTCATCTTGCACTGCAGGATGTGGAGCAGGAATTGTTTTGAACACCCCAGACGAGATTGACGTCGAATATACCTTGCGATTCCAATTCAAAGCCTCCAATAATGAGGCTGAGTATGAGGCTATGATAGCAGATCTTAATTTAGCAAAGATTATGGAAGCACAACAATTAATGGTATTCAGTGATTCTCAATTAATTGTGAATCAGATGATGGGAACATATGCAGTTAAAGGAGAATTAATGGTCAAGTATCATGCAAAGGTGATGGAGTTGTTAGCAGAATTTGACGCCATTCAGTTGATCAGAATACCAAGAATGGAAAATGCACAAGCAGACGCATTGGCCCGACTAGCATCAGCTACTCGTACCGAGCTATGAAAAATAATACCAATTGAAGTTTTAGAAAGTCGGAGCATAGATGAAGACCTGACGACGAATGTCATTACCCTTGATTTAGGACCATCTTGGATGGATCCCATCAGGGCATATATTGAGGATGGAGAACTACCGGAGGATAAACTTATCGCCAAGAAATTAAAGTTTAAAGTTGCACGGTATGTACTAATTAATGGTGTTTTGTATAGACGAGGAATTATGGCAGGTTTGCAGAGATGTGTACATCCCTCCGAGGTGAAAGAATTGATTAAAGAGATCCATGAAGGGTCCTGTGGAGCCCATGTAGCAGGTCGGACACTTTTGCAAAGAGTGATGACGCAGGGATACTATTAGCCGACGATGAGGGCTGATTGTATAGCCTATGCTAAGAGATGTGACAAATGCCAACGTTTTCTCTCCATCCGACGAACTCCACAAGCATTGTTGACACCCATAACTTCCCTTTGGCCATTTTCTATATGGGGAATTGATTTGGTTGGACCACTGCCAACGACCCGAGGAAGATTCAAGTACCTCGTCATCACAGTGGATTATTTTACTAAGTGGGTAGAAGCTGAGCCCCTTATTGACATGACGTACAAGAAGGTGTACTAGTTCGTTTGGAAGAATATCATCTGTCGATATGGCCTCCCTCATGCCTTCATCACAGACCATGGAACACAATTCGATAACGAGGAGTTTGCTGCTTATAGTCGATAATCAAATATTTTGAAGACTCATTCAGCACCATGCCATCCTCAAAGCAATGGACAGACTGAAGTCACGAACAGAACATTACTCAATGGTTTGAAGAAAAGGCTAAGTGAGGCTAAAGCTAATTGGATTAATGAGCTACAATCAGTATTGTGGGCCTACCGAACAACTCCCCGAGCAGCAACTGGAGAATCACCATATATGCTAGCATTTGGAAGTGAAGCTGTAATACCTGCCGAGTTGGGCCTTCCAACACATAGAGTGCTAAATTTCAATTCCCCAGTCAGCGATTTAATGAGAAGATTGGATTTGGATATGCTCGAGGAGGTTAGAGAAGAGGCAGCCATTAGGAATGCTGCTTACCAACAACGAACAACTCTGTTCTACAACAAAAGGGTAAAAAAATGCGATTTAAAAGAAGGAGATTACGTGCTAAAGAAGGTCATTCAGAAGCACAATAAGTTGGAAGCAAACTGGCATGGACCCTACCGAGTTACAGAAGTTGTTCAACCAGGAACTTACCGAATAGCGACTCTAGAAGGAGAGGAATTTAAGAATGCATGGAATGCTGAACACCTACGCAAGTATTATCAGTGATGTAAAATGTAAAGCAATTTCATCAATATGAATAAAACAATGATGTTTCTCCATCTTCTTTCTTTTTATCGAAAGTTTTTCGGGGAATACTAGTGTCCAACACTACGCTGTTCAGCAACACTGATAGTTCAAACCCACGACCAATTGGTAAAAGGGCAAGAACAAATTATACTCCTTTGGTTAGGAGACGTACACTAGTGTGACCAACTCAGGTTGGTAAAAGAGCTAGTGGACATGATAGTTCAAACCCACGACCAATTCCGATTGGTAAAAGGGCAAGAACAAATTATACTCCTTTGGTTAGGAGGCGTACACTAGCGTGACCAACTCAGGTTGGTAAAAGATCTAGTGGACATGATAGTTCAAACCCACGACCAACTCCAGTTGGTAAAAGGGCAAGAACAAATTATACTCCTTTGGTTAGGAGGCGTACACTAGCGTGACCAACTCAGGTTGGTAAAAGAGCTAGTGGACATAATAATTCAAACTCAGACCAACTCCGATTGGTAAAAGAGCGAGAACATGAGACTCCTAAAAAGGCCAATCTCGGTTGGTTTGGAAACAAGATATACTCTCAAATGCCAATTTAGGTTGGTCGGGAGGTAAGATTGTTACAAAAAATATAAAAGTTCCTCGAAGAACAAATATTCCAAACTGAACCAAGTATGGTTGGTCGGGGATAAAAACCCACTAATTGTAGTTGGTCGACGAGGAAAATTTATTGACCTTAGTTGGTCGGACATGTTTTATGAAAAAGACAAAAATTTACCAAGTATGGTTAGTCGGGGATAAAAATTCTCACTAACTATAGTTGGTCGATGAGCGCAATTTAACAACCTTGGTTGGTTGCAAAAATTTTAAACATTTTTATACTCATTACTTTATTATTAAGTGATCGAGCAACATTATTGATACTTGTAAACTTTTTTATCACCAAATTGGTCGATGAACCACAAAATATTGTTATGCAATCACAAGTATATAGTGTTTGACAAGTACAAAAGAATAGCAATACAGATTTGCAAACAAAAATGAAAGTCTTTCATTAAATTAAAAGTAAATTACATAAGTTTATTACATTGATATGAAAATGTATACTAACTATTACATTAAGATTCCTACTCTATTGGTCTTTTCCCTTCAGCCTTTGAAATAGGTTCCTCGTCAACAGGAGGATCATTTAAAGTCTGAGGAGAGTTAATGAAGTTCAAGTCCTTCAGCATCCTAACGTTCATCACAGAAGGTCGATCTAGAAGATGCTCAGGATGAGATACCTCAAACTGGGAATGAAAACTGTAGTCACCAAGATATTTAGCAAGTAAGCTCCGAGGAATGGCACGAGCAGGGATCCACTCCATGTCCAAATTAAATGGATGCATAGGAAAGTCAAGCAATCCAGGCTCATAGTAGTCCCATAAATAGTGTCCCTGTTCGATTTTCAACACACATAAGGAATTCAGCCAGCCTTGTTTATAGCCCTCATTATTGGCATTCTGGATACGAGCATCTAAATGGAATAGTGCCTCGTTGTATCCAGCCATCCAAAACTCCCTGGGCTGTTTATGGAATTGGAATGTTAACCGCTCAAACTTCTCATGAAGACTCTGGATGAAAAGTTTATTAGTCTCCAACTCTGATTCTTTTGTAGAGATTTGTAGTTCCAATTCTCTAACTTTCTTGGACAGTTCAGATAAAGCCCGATCTTTTGCATTCAATTGGAACGCTTGGGTTTCCAAGGTTGATTGAGTACGAGCTTCTTCAACAGAACGATGAAGAGTTCTTGCTCGACCCCGAGTAGGTGGAGTACTTTGTTCCTCGGAAATATCCTGAGCAACTCTTCCTCGTCCCCGAGTAGCAGTGGAAATACCCGACCTTCTTAAAGCCTCTAACTCTTGCCTTAATTTGGCATTCTCAACCTCTAGAAAGGAAAATCCCTCGTCAAGTCACTGGGATTACAACTGTTGAAGAAGATGCTGCAGACTTGTACTGTGCTAGCTCTTTCTGCAAATGGTTATTTTTTTGTTCTAGCAGCTCGGCAATCTGTCTACAAGCTTCAACTTCACCCTTCAGGGTTCTCTCCCTGACATCGTACCCAGCAAGGATCTTTTTATGGCCTGTCTCGGCAGAAAGCTGTTGATACCTCTTCTCATACCCCTCATGCAACAGGGCAGTTGATTCTTTATATTGATGCTGAAGCTCATTGAGAGTACCTTGCAAGTCTTCTATCATTTCATAATAAACCACGTTGTTGGCTACAGCTCGGTCAAGTAAATCCTTCAGGTACTAATAAGCCTCAACTGCCTGCTCAGAAGCATCATGACCGAGGATATCAGCAACTTCAGATGCACTTAGGTCTGTGTGACCAGCCTTATAATATTCATGGCATTGCTGCATTAACTTGGTATCATTGGCAGATAATAATTCCATTCTAGCCATAAACTAGTAAAGAAGAGAAGGAAAGAGTTAATAAAAGAAGAAGACAGAACATCAACAATGCAGAGGAACAAAAAAAGGTGATTTTATTACATCATCAAAAGGAGTACAGCGTTCAGAATACATAGTACAAGTAAAAGAAAAATAGAAAGAGAATACCGAACAACTTCACACCTTTTCCTTATCTTCCAATGCTTTCTCGGGAGGCTGGGACGAGGAGCTTGGTTGCTCGGTGGGAACAATGAGTTGATTGGCAGAAGTTGAGACTTGTTCAGGAGGAGGCAAAGACGAGATCTCCTCGGTGGCTGTCTGATTGGGTTATGGAACAAGGACTTGATCACCTAATATCATTGAAGACTCCTCGGGCACAGCTTCGTCTTCTTCCTCATCTTTAATTGTAGGAGGGGGGCCAGGAAGATGTTGTTGAAATAGTTCAGAGTCCTCGTTAACCTTCAGTTCCTGCAGGGCAGCAACCCAACCATCTCGAAAGTATTTCAAACTTCCATACTGCACTTGGGCCATCATTGCTGCTACCCCCTTGTCCCATCCTTTATCCTAACCGGCACGAAAAGATTTCTTCACAGCCATCTTTCTTTTCATTTTCTTCGAGGAGAGCTTTTCGGAAAGAAGATCCTCGGAGGATTTCAACTTGGCCTCCACCTCCTCTTTCTAGCGATTTACTTCTCGCAGAAGGGTCAGCTCTTCCTCGGCCGATTTCAACTTATTCTCAAGCTCCCCAAAGCTTGTGAGCTTCTCGGCATATTTTTTATTCTCTCTCTCCAAATCCTTCACTTTACTTCCCAACTGCACCTTCTCTGCCTCAGATGCAGCCAAATTCTTCTCCCATTCACCCCTATCCTCGTCGTATTTTTGACGGGATTCCTTCAAAGATTGAGCCAAGCCCTGAAAAGCATCCTCCACTCCGGACGAGGAGCTAGAAGCCTTGAGTGCTTCATCTTTCTTCACTATGGTGTTAAAATAACTCACCAGCTGAAAAAGAAAATAATGATAAGTCAGTGCCGAGATACATATATTGATTAAAAGAAAGAAAAATTCAGGATAAGAGAAACTTACTGAAGCAATGTGACGAGTAGCTAGGGATGTCAGCATATCCCTAGACATGTTTTCCTCGATTCCTTGGACTTCATGAATGGTCCAAGTCTTTACCGAGCTCATTGTAGAACTCGGGGGAATAATGGTTGGAACACCAGCTCCACTAGCTTGGAGCTGGGGAATGGCTTCAGAAAAACTGACCGAGGAGGATTTCTTCAGTCTCCTCGGTGTCTTCTCAACAATCCCAACCAAAGAAGAACTTTTGTTTGGATAGATGGTGATTACTTCCACAGGTGCATCCCTCTGCACAGGAGCCACTGGGGGCTTCTCGGCAGCCTTCTGAGGAGCAATAGAAGGGGTGGCATCTACTTTCTTTGTCCCCTTCTGGACATCAGCTTTATTTCTTTTCCCATCTCCAGCAGAAGTAGTCTCTTCGAAGAGAGCAGGAACTCTTCTTTTGCCCATTTTTTGACTCAGAGAAATGTGAGAGTCTGGTGAAGAATCCTCAGAAGCTGGCAATGGTTCGCTAATGCTGACCACAGGACGAGCAGTAAAAGAGGATGTATAGCTCCTGTACTGCAACAAGTAGGAAGCAGACCTGACGTGCTCGTCTGCAACTTTCTGATGCAAACTCCAGATATGTTTCAAATGCTTGATATTAACTTCTGATTCTTTTGGAGTTTTTCGCTTGTTGTCAACTGCAAACAAAAACATATTGAAATGTTAATCATGCATTTATTCAAACATAATGAAATCATAATTTCATAAATGAAATAAAATGAAAATAACCTATCCCATTGCCATATGGAGGGAATTTGGGACCCTCATATACTTCATCTCCAACTAAAGGGGCATGTTGCCAATTTTTGACAACTACCCCATGTTCAAAATAATCCCTATTTGTATCAGGGAGATTGACTACTAAAGCTCTATTCAAAAATCTAGTTTTTAAATAATAAACATTATCTAGAATAGCCCATCTATAACAATACATAATCTCAGGAATTCCTATACGAGTTCCATGAGTTTGATTTAACCTATGCACCCCATTAACTATTCTCCATGTATTGGGGGCTATTTTTGCAGGAACAACATCAAAATGATGACAGAACTCTAAGCACAGAGGATTTGGTGGAAAGAAGAATCCACATTCAGTAATAAAAAGGCTGGGGAACCAATGTCCCTCAGCCAAACGAAAGTAATTTGAAGGCTCAGAAAGATCCTCCAAAGTTACCCAAGAAGGAATAGAGAAATCAGAACGTAATTTCTCAAGAGATTCAATAATATAAACCATGGTGAATAAAAGAAATGAAGAAGAAAGAATAAGATCTTACAGGAATAAAGGGAGACCTGTTGACAACGAACGAAAACAAGGATGAACGCACAAGAGAAAGAAAGGCTATGGAAAACTCGAAAGCAGAAAATTGGAAAAGGTAGAAGACGGTATGATTGCTTAAGAAGCTTAAATACTTTGCCTTGGGAAACGACAAAAGAAATGATTACAAAAAAGAAACTATTACGCCACCGGCGGCTAAAAGGACAAAAAGCGCACAAAGATCGAAGCGCTTATAAAAATTCAAAAAGGCGGATTCTGCGAATTTGGAAAGAAATTCAAATACGAAGAAAATGCTCCTAAAACCCAGGAAGGTCATTTAATATTGCCATATACCGAGAAATAATGTTCCATATTCCTCAAAGTTCGAAATATAAAACATTGGGGGCTTCTCTTGATACCAAAATTAGTATGCTGATATGGACGAATAATAAGAAGACACGTGTTAATCTAGGTGGCATAATAGCGAAGAGGAAGTTCATTTCCCCGACCAAGTCATGTTTTCTCCGAGAAACAAGGATACTCCGAGGAACTACAACTCTCCGAGGAACTCCTGAACGACGAGCAACTAAGGCGGTCCGAGCTGCATCTCGACCATCGCATTGATTGCCAGATAATCAACAGTTCAACTATTCATTGAATGCTTATCATTGACTCATATGCTTAAAGGATATTAAATGTATCACCCTTTCATATGCATATCATTTAATATATTACCCTTTTCAAATGTACAGCCTAATGGCTATAAATACATTGTATCATCCTCATTCAAAGGGACCGAAATTTCTTGATAGAACTTGTAATCGAGAATTCCTAAGACTCAGAAATAACATAACAGTGGACGTAGGCCATTCTTATAAGGCTGAACCACTTTAAAATTCTATGTCTCATTTATATTTATCTGTGATTGAATAATTAGAGTGGTATAATTTTTTACATCAACAACGGGGTATTACATACTCCCCCCTAATAATGGAATTTCGTCCCGAAATTCAGAAAATAAGGCATACCTGGTAGGAATAAATCTGGGTATTTCTCGCGCATATTTGCCTCACGCTCCCCGGTGGATTCCTCCACATTATGATGCTCCCACTGGACCCGTACAAGTGGAACTACCTTCGACCTCAATCTCCTTTTGCTATGATCTAGGATAGCCACTGGTCTCTCCTCATAAGTGCTGTCAGGCTGTAAGTCTATCTCTTCTACCACGATGTGGGTGTGGGCCATATCATCCTGGAGGTATCGTCTCAACGACGAGATGTAGAATACATCGTGGATGCGATGTAAATGCTATGGCAGTCCCAATCTGTATACTACTGGCCCAATCCTCTCGATAATGGGAAATGGTCCCACGTACCTCGGGGCCAATTTCCCTTTCTTCCCTAACCTCATCACTCCTTTCATAGGAGATACACGTAGTAATACTTGGTCCCCCACATTTAACTCTCGAAAGAACCGTTTTGCATCGGTGTAGCTTTTCTGCCTGTCCTGGGCTACCCGAATGCGACTCCTGATAATCTCAATCCTTGCAGAGGTCTCCTGAATCACCTCTGGTCCGAGCAACTTGTTATCCCCCACTTCTATCCAACACGTTGGGGAACGACAAGGCCTTCTATACAAAGCCTCGAATAGATCCATGCCAATTGTGAACTGATAAGAGTTATTATAAGTGAACTCTACCAGTGGGAGATGTGGCTCCCAACCTCCTCTAAAATCAAGGACACACATGCGTAGCATATCCTCCAACATCTGATTAGTACGCTCGGTTTGTCCATCTGTCTGTGGGTGATAAGCTAAACTCAACCTCAACTCTGTACCCATAGCCTCCTGAAATCTCTCCCAGAAACGCGACATAAAAATCTTATCTCTATCTAACATAATATTCAGGGGCACCCCATGTAATCTAACAATTTCAGTAATGAACAACTGAGCATACTGACTCGTGGTATAGTCTGTCCGCACAGGCAGAAAATGAGCCACCTTGGTCAAACAGTCCACAATCACCCAGATGGAGTCGTGGCCCTGCTGTGATGTAGGCAACCTAGTAATAAAATCCATAGAAATACTCTGCCACTTCCACGCGGGTATTTCCAATGGCTGAAGCAACCCTGACGGTTTCTGGTATCTTTACCAGCTGGTAGGTAGAACACTTGGACACGAACTCAGCAATATCCTTTTTCATCCCACTCCACCAGTATTGTCGCCTCATATCCTGGTACATCTTATCTCCCCCAGGATGTATCGCAAATAGGGACCCGTGAGACTGGGTCATCACTCCATGACGTAAGTTTCCTCCTTCTGGGACCACCAATCTCCCATTAAACCTCAAACCCGAACTAACAGAATAGGACTCAGCACCCTCAGCTAAAAGTCGTACAATCTGCTCCTGGCAAAATAGGTCTATGGTTTGCGCTTGTATCACCCTCGTAACATTCTCGGGTGTCACTATCATGATAGAAATGAAGGAATGGGCTACTGCGTCCTGGTGACCCAACTCTTTCCACTTTGCTTTCCAGATGTCTGCTACATCGTCTACCAGTCTACGACTCAATGCATCGGCAACTACGTTGGCCTTCCTCGGATGGTACTGTATATCGAACTGATAGTTGTGACACCCCGACTAATTAAATACCGGGTAGCTACTCCTTTATTAGATTAACTCAAAATGCCAAGTTGGTTCAGTTAATAGCATCACTGTCGAAAACATTTAATGATTACTAACCACCTAGTATTTAAAAAGTAAGATGACAAATTTTCAATTAAATCTGATTAACATGCGATAAATGAAATGTAAAAGAATAACATCACCATACATAATAAAGTCCCAATAGTGTAATCAACAAGAAAGAAAGAGTCTGGAGGAAATACTCCTTACAACAATCCCACAACTGAAATAATAAAACAAGTCTGAATCTTGAATTAATTACAATCCACAACCTGAATAACTGAATATAAAATGTCTCTAAAAGAAATGGGCAACATGCCCTACAAATGATGAAACTGAATTTGGAGTCAAGACTAGAAAAGGAGGCATCTACTGTCAAGGCCCTGTAACTTCCACAACAGCTACAGCTCGTCACCTGAATAGAATTCCTATGCATGGTGTCCTTGTGGCTGGGCACCTAAAAAGGTTTTTACAAAAAAATATATTTGAAAGCAAACGAGTCAGAGCCCGAAAGTGGAGAGTATTTTAAAAACAACAAGTGCTTTAATAACATTTAAAACAATGAATGCAAAATACATGTTAGGACGTGCTCTCACATGAAATACTCACCCCTCGTCTAACTGTGCACTCCTAACGTTCCTGTACCCATTCATGTGTTATTTATATCTAACTAAACTGTCATAAGTTCTAACCCAACTACTCGATTCACAATATGAATTCCCAATGTTATCACTTAAATAGATAGCTTTACTTAAACACGGATTCTTAATTATTAGCATTACCGTTTACTGGAGGTTATCCCCTTATTTATCTTCTCAAGGAGTTACTATAAATTATTCTAATAATTAAACATAACAATTTCTTTTCATTTAACCGTATATTATTCACATCATAAATATACAATATAAGCACCCCGAGGCTAAGCTGTGGTGCACACATACTCTGCTATCCATCCCGGTACATCACGTACATAAGGATTACAAATTCCGAATCTCCCAGGAATTGTTAGAATAAGCACAACACATAAAAATGGAGGCGAACATAATTCAACATATCCATGGGTCACGTACATACCTACGCTCCATAGTCAGCTGACTTATTAACTCACAAATAAGTCATTCTAGTATTATGTTCTTAAGGTACCAATCTAAATCCGAGCACACAAAGATTAGATGGCCCTAAGCGAACGTAAACCTCCTGTGATAGCAAGTATGGTAGGTATGTCATACACATAAAATTATATACATATACTAAGCATGCACACATCTTAGATGTCTCAATATAATAAAGGTATATTCTACATCCTTATACCATTATTCCAATTTTATACATTTTAAGTCTTTCGATAATACATAATGTAGGATGTCGACACATCTCACGTCATAGTTTCTTGTACTTAAGACTTATCTCAAAGGAATTATTAAGTTTCCTATTATTCCCACATATAACATCATTATTCTTAAGGTCCTTACTTCTGCCCCAAACCTCATTTCATCAAATCATCCAAATTTACTCTTTTAACCCTAATATTATCTCACTCATCGAATTTCATTAGATTTTACAATAATTCCTCAAACTGAATTCTAATTAAGGTCCAAATTTTTATAGTCATACCTACTGGTCTTCCTTAAGTCTAAGGATATTCATAAAGTCTCCAATGATAATTTTCTAAGGGTTAACATCATTGAAATTTAACTAGGGGAAATTTTACTCATTCGGGGAAGGTCGATCGATCGACCTTGAACATCGATCGATCGATGGTGGTCGATCGATCGACTGATGAATGTCGATCGATCGATCGCACCAGGTAGGCTACGGACTGCTTCGTTTTGCAGTCCTCAAATCGTTCCAAAACTCCATTATAATGCATGAAACTCTAATCTAACGTTATAATATCATCATACAACCATCCTACAACATTGTTAATGTTCTAAAACCAATAAATCATCAACCAAGGGCTTTATTTGGATCAAAACTTCATCAAGAACCCTTGTTTTCTATTTCTTTCAAGCACAATAATAAATCTCTTCTTAAATCCGTTTTTAGATCATCAAGTGTTATAATTTGAATTCATAATTCGTCCAGAATATGTCGACATGCAATTCATAACATGGTTCATAGTTTTAATCCTCAAATTCATGGGTCTATATCAATCTTCCAAGACAAAATTCGATAATTACCTAAACATGGAAGAACACATTCATGGAATTAATTGTAACTAAATCACTTGCCTTATGTTCTTCAGATTTTTTGTTGGTTGGAGATGGTTGAATTCCTCTCTCTCTCTCTGCAGAATTCTCCTCTCTCTCTATCTCTCTCTACAAGTTCTTCTCACAAGATGACAATGGAGGTGGGGGTTGGTTTTTGGCAAGTTAAAAATATTTTCTTAACTTCTCCCGTAGCCCACTACTTAGATTGGGGTTGAAAATGGGTTAGTGGGTTTAATGATAAGTTATAATTAAAGTCTGATTTTCGTGGGTTTTAATTATCAAATTTCCGAAATTACCAAACTACCCTTTTGGGTTGCCGGTTTGGCCTAAAAATGCCCCGGGACCCAAACTAAACTCCCGGCTAGTGTTTTCTGACTATCTCGACCTTTCCGGACACGTTGGTGCACTCAAAATGACCATACAGTTGATAAAAATAAAATTCACTTTTTAATTTAAATAATTACCCTCCTGATGCGACTGTCACGCGCGTCCCAACAAAATTTCCCAAATTGTCGTATTTCAGTCTCGTGACAATTTTAATATTTTCAATATTCATATACTGCCATATATCCACATTATAATCAAATACCAACTCACATCTCGTTAGTATTTTATCCGGATTAATTATCAATTAATTCACATTTAATTTAATTAATACTATAAATAAATATCAATAAAAGTACGAGGTATTACATACTTCCCCCCTAATAACAGAATTTCGTCTCGAAATTCGGAAAAGTAAGGCACACCTGGAAAAATTTGGTATCCTCCAGTATTCAAAACAATTATAAAGAAAAGCCCAAATCACTAAAACCATCGCTTCACAATAAGCTTGTTTAACATACTTGATACCTTATCAGAATAATCTTCGATAAATGCACCTCACGTTGTGCTCTTATTAAACAACCTTCGAATAAAAATAGCCTATACATCATTAGCCGCATTATTTTTACTAGTATTGTGAGTCCGCACCTCACTACTAACTCCCGCGTTTATCAAAACTCCAAACTCCCATCCTGGGACGAATCAATAATACATCTGACTACGCTTGTCCATTCCTTGAAGTATTCCGATGTTGTGACTTTTACACAAGGGAAAACCACTTTAGCCTGTTTGTGTCACACAAACCTTTGTAAGCACCTTGTCCACCATAAATAGATACAAGTGCTTTTCCCCCAACTCTACCATTAGGTAATATCTCCTCCTCATGACTACAATATACCTCACTAGTTATACCTGATTTGGAATTGAAAACTTCACAATGAATCCAAAATTTCTTTCATACAATCCATCAGTCGTTAGTCACCTTGCGCCTGCACCTTGGGTTATAGGTGATACAACCCTGAGTTTGAATCATTATTTCCCACTACTTATTGTCACCCCACCTAAAAGTGGATTTTGGGGATTTCATCCCAATTATAATTAATACTACGTCGAACCACGTACCGGCGTGTTCACTATCTAATAGTGTAAATCACCCCAAGTATATAAAAATTTCTCTCCTTCTGGACAACATGTCCCACATAATCGAAGGAACTCATTACTTATCAATAAGCTCCTCTCAAGAAAATTCTCCAACTTGACCCTCCCATTCTTGGAATCGTCGTCTTGATACAAAATTATTGGGTTGATCATCTAACCCCAACTGTTCTACTACTTACTATACCTCTTTCAAGGTCGATATTCACATAAAATTTTCCCCGCTAAATGATACTTAATGATCTTATTCTCCCGACGAATACCAAAAGTTTGGACCTTTACACTTTTCACCACTTTGTGCATATCTGGACTTTATATCTGATTGACATCCTCATTCTATTTACTCTTGAGTCACCCTCAACATTCGAGTGATCGGAACTCTACTCCAAATTTCTCATAATAATTTATTCGCCTTCTCAAGAGATATCCTTTTATTAAATGGGTTTCTACTGTCTTTCCTCCAAATTTGAACGTGCTACACTGACAACACGTGATATTCACTTACACCTTTTCTTATGACGTTTAATCTCATAAGTAATAATCTCACCCGTCTATGTTCCCTCTTCCTTTGATTTACACTTTAGCAAATCAAGATGTCTACGCCCTTTATAACCCAACCATACGATTTTTAAACATTATATACGCTTCATATAAATCCCAAACTCTTTATTGTCACTGTAAATACAACGGTGCTATATCACTTGGGAGTTCTCAATCGCTTCGGAATTAGAAATCCTAAATCCTCCTTATCCTCAATGCGTCCTTCAACACGCCGTGACGAAACCAACATTATTAGTACTTATCGTAATTTACTAACAACTGGCTCTAATGGCCGTACATCATAATTTACTCCTTGTAACTTCCCGTTATAACTACGTACTCCCATAACGATAGAGGTATCCAAGCCACACATTTCCTTACTACCAACCTTACGCTAAGTTTCATGCGTGGGGTGTCTCGCAAAGGGAAATCCAAACAAGGAACCCCCTCGATACACTACTACCTAACATTGTCGGTCATCGGAATCCGTTAAGCCCTGTCCATAATATGTACCCCTACGCTCTGGTCTTTTTAACCACAAAGTTTCATCTCAGTTTGCAATTATACATAAATAAAAAACTCCTTATGAAAGACACTTTTCTCTTTACAGTGATGGAAATCACATTTCATATACGACATGCGAGATATTTGAGACCCTCAAATTCCCGTCCCCAGACACACAACTATTAGTATAAACTTCCAAATCTCTAACGGGTGATAAAACAATGCACTCTTTTTGTTACGACTTCTCTATCGTTAATTATAAAAACCAAATAACTCTTTGTTGACTAGTAATTCAATTATATACGACTTATAATAATGAAATCCCTACGCATACTGGGATTAAATATCCGAAACCATTATGCCTTTGAAATCACAACAATATTTATATATATACTCATGTATACAATAGTACAATTTTGAGCCCGGCCCTCTCACAAATGGGGCCTTTCCAGGACCAACACATTCTACCCCAAGGTAGTAACTTCGATAAACTTGTAATACCAGCACACTATCGGTACAATTATATAAAAACACAATAATTTAAGATCATATCATACACGTATAACACAACACTAAAATGAGTAATTTCGATAAAGCATTAACCGCTATTAGTATACCCATTCATCCTCCGCGGATGACAATAAAAGTAACCCCCACACTATCAGGGAAAATGTTCTTATATATAATAAACTTACTGATATACTAACTAAACTCGACTCTCAAGTGAAAATACAATTGTAACAAATGTAGTAACTCATTCATGCCACAAATAACATGCATCCTCATCTGAGGATATAACTCATACTTCTATCCTAATAATCGTCCTGGCTGCTCAAAGGGTTCCTGGACTTACCACACATGTCTATCCCAAACTGGATATTTCAATAACTATTTCCCTCACCAGGCATAATACCTTGATCCCTTCTCTTGTATCGGGAAAATTTTTATAACGCACAGGTTTTCACTCCCACAAAGTACCTCTACACATACTCCACTTATTTCCGGCCAACCTGACCATGTTAAAGTGGTCCTTTCCTCGGACGTTGGTAGTCTCAGCTCTGAAGACTATCTCCATTGTTCCCTTAGCTTGATGTACCTAAGGAACACATTACTAGTTTTCCACCTCTCTTACTGAAATTACCATCGCTCGGTAGTAATTCCTCTATCGAATTATTTTAACGGTTTCTCCATTGGGTCTTCCTCCTTGTGGTGTTTTTCCAACACCATTTTCCCAGTCTTATTCTATAAAAAACAATTCTTCGAATTTTGTATCTCCCTACCCAAGGGAACATTTACCTACAAATTTACACCACGCGATATTATTACTATTTGTATTTATCATCCAAGAAGAATTCCCCATAAGATCTAACAATTCTTCTTGTATGTAGATTATCCCTTTGACATCCTCTTCTCCATACCACCTTCTCCACCTGGTGTAAGGTTCACTACGACATTAAATTTCTCCTCACAAGTTGACCCCTGTTTGGCCCTCTTATGTGAGTTCAGAATAACATTCGCCTTTCAACCTGAACATCTGATCAAGGAACTTATGGTCAAACCATTCGTGTACGCCTTCTCTCGACGTCACATTCCACTTATAAGTGTGGTGATTGTTTCTCCCCGTTGAAACTCCGCTCTCACGAGACAAGAAAATTTTTTCTCAAATTTTCACTCTCGATTGTCCATACTCCGACACAAGTCCAAGCCTTCGGATACATTGCGTTTGTTTGGCTAGCACATGCCGTCTTAGCCTTTCGAGTATTGTTACTGCTGGTTCCCTTTAATGTTACACCTAACTCTTTCTCCCTCAATCCAACCTTGTTGGGTGAGTCTCAATTGACCCCACCTCCTACTATAGCTGTACCTGGAAGTCTCAAGTCGTGCCTTAGACTTCTATATCATCCAGGACTTCCGTGCCATAATATCGGTGACTTCAACTACGGTCATCCTTCTTTAAATAAATCAATTAGCCTCAATATATATTTGCCTCCTGATGTTCACCCAATTGTCTTCGCCTAACGTACTACATTGTTCGGCACACGAATACACCCGATCGCAATACGATTCGCTATCATATACATCATAGCAGGAGAACGAAATTTTACTAAAGGAATCAACAATCCTAAACATAGGGCTCTATATCAAAGAAAGTTACGCTGGAAGCATAATAAGCCGTACAGATCCTAAAGGACACTAGAACCTGATGCTCTGATACCACCGGTGACACCCCAACTAATTAAATACCGGGTAGCTACTCCTTTATTAGATTAATTCAAAATGCCAAGTTGGTTCAGTTAATAACATCACTGTCGAAAACATTTAATGATTACTAACCACATAGTATTTAAAAAGTAAGATGTCAAATTTTTAATTAAATCTGATTAACATGCGATAAATGAAATGTAAAAGAATAACATCACCATACACAATAAAGTCCCAATAGTGTAATCAACAAGAAAGAAAGAGTCTGGAGGAAATACTCCTCACAACAATCCCACAACTGAAATAATAAAACAAATCTGAATCCTGAATTAATTACAATCCACAACCTGAATAACTGAATATAAAATGTCTCTAAAAGAAATGGGCGACATGCCCTACAAATGATGAAACTGAATATGGAGTCAAGACTAGAAAAGGAGGCATCTACTGTCAAGGCCCTGTAACTTCCACAACAGCTACAGCTCGTCACCTGAATAGAATTCCTATGCATGGTGTCCTTGTGGCTGGGCACCTAAAAAGGTTTTTACAAAAAAATATATTTGAAAGCAAACGGGTCAGAGCCCGAAAGTGGAGAGTATTTTAAAAACAACAAGTGCTTTAATAACATTTAAAACAATGAATGCAAAATACATGTTAGGACGTGCTCTCACATGAAATACTCACCCCTCGTCTAACTGTGCACTCCTAACGTTCCTGTACCCATTCATGTGTTATTTATATAACTGTCATAAGTTCTAACCCAACTACTCGATTCACAATATGAATTCCCAATGTTATCACTTAAATAGATAGCTTTACTTAAACACGGATTCTTAATTATTAGCATTACCGTTTACTGGAGGTTATCCCCTTATTTATCTTCTCAAGGAGTTACTATAAATTATTCTAATAATTAAACATAACAATTTCTTTTCATTTAACCGTATATTATTCACATCATAAATATACAATATAAGCACCCCGAGGCTAAGCTGTAGTGCACACATACTCTGCTATCCATCCCGGTACATCACGTACATAAGGATTACAAATTCCGAATCTCCCAGGAATTGTTAGAATAAGCACAACACATAAAAATGGAGGCGAACATAATTCAACATATCCATGGGTCACGTACATACCTACGCTCCATAGTCAGCTGACTTATTAACTCACAAATAAGTCATTCTAGTATTATGTTCTTAAGGTACCAATCTAAATCCGAGCACACAAAGATTAGATGGCCCTAAGCGAACGTAAACCTCCTGTGATAGCAAGTATGGTAGGTATGTCATACACATAAAATTATATACATATACTAAGCATGCACACATCTTAGATGTCTCAATATAATAAAGGTATATTCTACATCCTTATACCATTATTCCAATTTTATACATTTTAAGTCTTTCGATAATACATAATGTAGGCTGTCGACACATCTCACGTCATAGTTTCTTGTACTTAAGACTTATCTCAAAGGAATTATTAAGTTTCCTATTATTCCCACATATAACATCATTATTCTTAAGGTCCTTACTTCTGCCCCAAACCTCATTTCATCAAATCATCCAAATTTACTCTTTTAACCCTAATATTATCTCACTCATCGAATTTCATTAGATTTTACAATAATTCCTCAAACTGAATTCTAATTAAGGTCCAAATTTTTATAGTCATACCTACTGGTCTTCCTTAAGTCTAAGGATATTCATAAAGTCTCCAATGATAATTTTCTAAGGGTTAACATCATTGAAATTTAACTAGGGGAAATTTTACTCATTCGGGGAAGGTCGATCGATCGACCTTGAACATCGATCGATCGATGGTGGTCGATCGATCGACTGATGAATGTCGATCGATCGATCGCACCAGGTAGGCTACGGACTGCTTCGTTTTGCAGTCCTCAAATCGTTCCAAAACTCCATTATAATGCATGAAACTCTAATCTAACGTTATAATATCATCATACAACCATCCTACAACATTGTTATCGTTCTAAAACCAATAAATCATCAACCAAGGGCTTTATTTGGATCAAAACTTCATCAAGAACCCTAGTTTTCTATTTCTTTCAAGAACAATAATAAATCTCTTTTTAAATCCGTTTTTAGATCAACAAGGATTATAATTTGAATTCATAATTCGTCCAGAATATGTCTACATGCAATTCCTAACATGGTTCATAGTTTTAATCCTCAAATTCATGGGTCTATATCAATCTTCCAAGACAAAATTCGATAATTACCTAAACATGGAAGAACACATTCATGGAATTAATTGTAACTAAATCACTTGCCTTATGTTCTTCAGATTTGTTGTTGGTTGGAGATGGTTGAATTCCTCTCTCTCTCTCTCTCCTCAAGTTCTTCTCACAAGATGACAATGGAGGTGGGGGTTGGTTTTTGGCAAGTTAAAAATATTTTCTTAACTTCTCCCGTAGCCCACTACTTAGATTGGGGTTGAAAATGGGTTAGTGGGTTTAATGATAAGTTATAATTAAAGTCTGATTTTCGTGGGTTTTAATTATCAAATTTCTGAAATTACCAAACTACCCTTTTAGGTTGCCGGTTTGGCCTAAAAATGCCCCGGGACCCAAACTAAACTCCCGGCTAGTGTTTTCTGACTATCTCGACCCTTCCGGACACGTTGGCGCACTCAAAATGACCATACACTTGATAAAATAAAATTCACTTTTTAATTTAAATAATTACCCTCCTGACGCGACTGTCACGCGCGTCCCAACAAAATTTCCCAAATTGTCGTATTTCAGTCTCGTGACAATTTTAATATTTTCAATATTCATATACTGCCATATATCCACATTATAATCAAATACCAACTCACATCTCGTTAGTATTTTATCTGGATTAATTATCAATTAATTCATATTTAATTTAATTAATCCCATAAATAAATATCAATAAAAGTACGGGGTATTACAATAGTCCTTCACAAACTTTAACCACTTGCACTGACGCATATTCATCTATCGCTGAGTGAACAGGTACTGCAGTGACTTGTGTTCTGTGAACAAGCGAAATTTCTCCCCTAATAAATAGTGCCTCCAAATCCTCAATGCAAAAACGACGGCTGATAACTCTAGGTCGTGTGTGGGGTAATTCTTCTCGTACGGCTTAAGCTTGCGGGAGGCAAAAGATATAGCATTCTCCTCCTGCTGAAGTAGTCCCACAAGTCCCCGTAAGGAGGCATCGGTGTAAACCAGATACCCCACGGCCAGTTTAGGTAAAGCAAGGACCGGTGCTGAAGTAAGCTTGTCTTTCAGCTCGTCGAAATCCAATTGACAAGCATCGTCCCAAACATATGGTACCCCCTTGCAAGTCAGGTTCGTCAATGGACCCACTATTTTGGAGTACCCCCGAATGAATCTCCTGTAGTATTCGGCTAATCCCAAGAAACTATGCACTTCTATCGGTGTCGTGGGTTGTCCCCACTCCCTTACCGCTGACACTTTACTCGGGTCAACTGCTATCCCTTGTTCAGAAACAACATGTCCCAAGAATTGCACTTCACGTAACCAGAACCCGCACTTCTCGTACTTAGCATACAGCTGATGCTCTCGTAGAGTCTGAAGAACCTGCCTCAAGTGCTCGACATGCTCCTCCTCGGAGTGTGAATATATCAGGATGTCATCTATGAAGACGATGACAACTGATCCAAGAACTCTCTAAACACTCGGTTCATCAAGTCCATAAATACGGCTGGAGCATTGGTGAGTCCAAATGGCATCACTCTGAACTCATAGGACCCATATCTCGTCAAGAAAACAGTCTTTGAAACATCATGCTCCCTAATACGTAGCTGATGGTACCCTGACCTCAGATCTATCTTCAAAAAGAAAGTTGCTCCCCTCAGTTGGTCGAACAGATCATCGATTCGAGGCAACGGATACTTGTTCCGTATCATGACCTTGTTCAGCTCCCGGTAGTCCACACATAGCCTCAGTGAACCATTTAAATACTTTCTAAACTATTTTAAAGTTGTTTTACAGTCGGGCTCTGACCCGTTTTCTATCATCTTTTCTCTTTCTTGTATATATATATTTGTATTATAGGTGCCCAGCTACATGGGCGTCAGGCTTGGATCTTTGGACTGTTGACGTGCTGCAGCTATTGTGGGAGTTGAAGGTCTTTGCAGTAGACAACTTCATCCATGTCTTCTCAGTCTTTCATTTAGTTCTCATTAGATAGGGCATGTGTAGCCCATTTCAAGTCTTTACCTAGTCCAGAGATTTGTACTCTTTATTTATGTCAGTATTCAGTTTAGTTGGGATTATTTTAATTTATTACATTGGCCTATGCTTTGGGATATTTTAATTTTATTGATTTATCTATCATATTCTTTCATTTGAATGGTTTGGTTTTAATACTATGATTTGTATTCGTGAAATTGTGTTCATAGTTAATAATAAAAATCAGACTTAATTTGTCAAATTAAGCGTTTTGACACTTAGCTTAATTATTTATTAGGTGATTAATAAAGAAAAATTATTTTTCGACAGTGATGCCAAGAATGAACCAACTGTATATTTTTATTTAATTGGGTATGGGACTGATCACCCCATATTTAATTAGGCGGGGTGTTACATTGAGTTAATTTGTTTTTAATTGGCTTACAAAGCCTATGACGTTCTGAGTTGAAGGATTTACGATTAAAGATTTAAAGATGATATTGTGCTCAGTTTATTTTTTCACACTGAGTTGATTCTAGATCACCGAAGTATGTATGCTTAGTGATTTATGGGATTTAGAATCTTGTTTAAATGATGGATTTTTAAAATTTAAAATAATTTAAATGTTGGGAATTTGAAAAATAATTTTTTGGAAACATATTTTAATTATTTGAGTTAAAATATTTTTAGAAAATTCGAGGATTTATTTAAAAATAAAATTCGATTTTTCAAGTCCTTCAAACGATATTGTGACTCGTTCTAATGATATTCATATCTCGTTTGAATGATATGATGGTTTCGTTCGAACGACCTGCTGCCTCGAATTTCATGTTTTCAAATTGAAGGACTTAATTTACTCAGAAATTCAGAGAAAACCTTTTGCCAAAATGTTTCTGCAACAGTTTGCAAAAAGTTCCTAACGTTTTTCATCATCTAGAATTTTTCAAGATCAAATCTCATTCTTCCATAGCTTGTGATCTTGATTGTGTTACCAAAAAATTGTTCTTTATCTATCAAACAATATTTTCATGCACTGGATTTTGTTCGTGCTGGTTACGAGGAAGAAGCGGTGGATTTCGTGTTCTAATTCGTTGGCGTGTCGAGGCTACAACAGTGGATACCTAGGTACACATGGAGTCGTGTGTTGTGGACCCTTGCGTGGGTGGATTGCTACGTTTCACTATGTAGGAGCAATTGAAGAGGAGGAGAGGCATCAAGGCTTGTGGGTGATCAAGTCGTTGAGTAAAACTAAATTCTCTCATTGTAATTTTCTGTATCATAGTGATTATCTGGCCTGGTCGTCCTATGTTTTTTCCCTTAGTGGTTTCCTCATACATAGGCGTGTTTTGTGATTGATTTATTTTCTTTATCTATTAAATCACTTAGATGCATGCTATAGGATTAACAAGATAAAATTAGTAAATCAAAATTGTTTTTTCACAAGATAAGCTTAAGCTTAATAAAAGATAAAATTTGAAAATTTTGAAAATATTTCTTTTGGCTAAAGATAACTGTTTAAGGGCCTTCTCATAAATGAATATGCAGTATTTTATATTACGTCATAAGTGGGAAAAAAGGCGAGTCGATAGTATCTTATTCAGGATGCTTATGTGGGATTGTGTTGGGAATAATATGGCAAATTGATGATGGGTGACTCAGATGATGACTTTGAGTGCACGGTTGATCCGAAATAGGTCAAAATAGTCTAGATTAAGAACCCGGGATAGTGATTGGATTTCGGGGGCTTTTTAGACTAGTCGGGACTAGTTTAGGGTCATTTTAGCCACTTTAATGGAAGGCGAATAGTCATTTTTGGGATTTAAATTATATAATGAGTTAAGTTAGGATGATTAGTCATTTTACAATTCCAAAGTTTTTAGTTGAGTTACACCAAGGGTTAGAGTGAAGTGAAAAGAAATTTGAAGAAAAACTCAAGAGTCCAAGCGAAAAGTGAAGAGAAAGTATAAGAAAACTCAATAACTCTAGAGGATTGAAGATAATAGAAAGGGATTATTGGAATTTTAATCATCGTTTTCACCGAATTCAGACTCTACGAATTTTATATGCAAGTGATTATCTTGCTATTTATTTATGTGTCCAATTTCAATTCATATCACAGTTAGGAATTGGATGTTGGATGGGATTTATATTCAAATGGGGTTTGGACTTATGATTTCATAGAAAAATATGTGTGATATATTATGATTGAAATCTGGAAATTTAAATCCTATGTAAATAGTTAATTCTACAATTTTAAGGATTGAGAAAATATGGTTTAAAGTGATATTATGAGAATTTAATGTTAATTGGAGATTAAGCATAAATCCCATATAACCCTCATGTGTAGTTTAATTCTAGATAAAATTGGAGTTGTTTTATACTTGGGATTCATGAGAATTGATAAATATTTTTTAGATATGAATTGGGATTGATGTGGTTGGATTTTAATTGGATAAAAATAGATTTTTTGGGGATGGCTAGGGCAGTCAACAGGGGCGAACCGGTTCGCCCCTAGCCAAACCGATTTGGCTCACTTGCTACTCCGAGTTTGGTTTAATTGATGGAAAATGTTATAATTCAAATTCGGGGATTAAATCATAAATGACAGAGGACAATTTATGAATTCTGGAAAAATTATATTAAAATATATTATAGATTAGATTAATTGCCATTTTTCGAAATGCAAATAGGAGTACTTGGGAAGGGATTTTACTCAGGAATTAGTAATTGAATTTATGATGAAAATTCGGGAAATGGGGATACGGGCAGAACGAGAATCGTACGTGTCCAGAATTGATGTTGTGAGAATCAATCAATAAAATAAGTGAATATTTGAATAATTAAAAATCAATATGGTACTCGGGAATTAGGGGCTAGTGCTACGAGGGATAGACACAGTTAGCTGGATTTATTAGAAATATATATATATATATATATATATATATATATATATATATATATATATATATATATATATGTGTGTGTGTGTGTGTGTGTGTGTGTGTGTGTGTGTGTGTGTGTGTGTGTGTGCACGCGCGCGCACGCACTGTTAATAATCTCTCCTGTTGAATCTCAATAGGTGTATTATCAGCCCTAGGGTCATAGGGCCATGCACACCCTATGTGTGGTTGGAGCCACATTGAGGTGATTTTTGGTATGGTCATGACTCATTGGTTTAGGACTATGATCGCCTCTAGTACGTTTACGATTTTCGGGTTCGATGGTGAGATTTTGACTTGGTAGCCCAGGATAATGTGTGTATTCCCTGGAGTATGATAGCAATTTAGAAACTCGCATCTAATGAGCTATTACTCTGAGGGATGTCGGTTTTACACGATATATGTTTGTTTATTGTGTTATAGAAAATACGTGTATATATGTGCAGAATATTCACTACAAGAAAAAACAATTTACGCATCATACAAATTATATTGCTAAAGTTAGAAATGTGTTGCTAAAAGGTATCGACAACATATTTCTCTATGTTGCCAGCTTGTTGCCCATTGTTTGTCTAGGAAACCCTTTGGCAACATAACAGGATTATGTTGTCGAAAGTATACTTTTGGAAACACGCAATTATATCGCCAAAGGTATTTTACAATTTGTCAAATTTATAATAAAAAATATTATTCATGTTGCTAAAAGTCACTCAACAACGACAAAAATATTTGAATTGCCAAAAATCAACCTTTCAACGACACAAATTATGTTGCAGAATGTAAGGTACATGATATTAAAAACTTTCGGCAACACAACTCTTATGTTGCTAAAAGCTATACCTTTGGCAAAACAACTCTTGTGTTGCCAAAGGCTATACCTTTGGCAACACAAGAGTTTTGTTGCCAAAAGCTATATTTTTATTTATGACCTATTATTTTTTCGTAATTGGAAGCACTTTTAAACCGGCGCATTTTTATCAAAACTCACACAGTATAAAACATGCAACCTTATAATCCAAAATCACATTGTTCATTTTTCATACAATCATATGTAATACAAAGTTCCACAATTTTCAACCAAATCTCATAAATATGAATTACAAAATAGTATTTCATCACAATCCAAGTATAGAGGTACAAAAGCAATGCCTCCCAAATAAGAACATAACCAATCCTAACACATCAAAAGATGTAAACATTATCTAATCTAATAGGTTAACACATCAAAAGATGTAGGAAAAAATCCATGTAAACTGAAACGAAGACGAAAATATGGCTCCGCTACACAAGAGGAAATCGCAACTCCAAGCAACCACAAATATAATAACTCTAAGAAAAATCCATCAACCTGCATAAGATACAAAAACAAATCACTACATGGGTTTGTATAACTTCAAATGCATGTATGTTTAACTTGATCAATTTAAAACACTACTTA
This sequence comes from Sambucus nigra, assembly GCA_949130495.1. NCBI lineage: Eukaryota > Viridiplantae > Streptophyta > Magnoliopsida > Dipsacales > Adoxaceae > Sambucus > Sambucus nigra. The sequence continues at coordinate 195,425,162 of OX422208.1, forward strand.
ATTTTAGAAAATTTCGGCAACGTTTCCTTTGTTTATTCATGAAATCCAACATGTTTTAATATTAAAATAAACTTAATAAAAGTCGCAGCTAGACCACCAATAAATCCCTTCTATGGATTTAACATCTAAAAGTAGTATATACAAGCCCGCACATCCATAAACATCATACAAGTGTAAAAATATAGTAGAACGTTTAAAAGAACATCAAATAAGCCTATCATGGGCATCACAATAAAAATAGAATATCATAACATAAACTTAAACAATTATCCGAGTAGCTACATACCTGGCCCCTCCGTATCCATTGACTTTACATTGTGTTGCAAATCCATAATCATTCTACACAAAATACAAAATAAATTATTATCAATCCACATCAAAAGATTATAACAATTTATAAGTAGTGCACGTAAAGCAGTGATCGTTGTTTTATTGGAGCATTAACACGCCATATACCATGTTGTCCAACGCTAATAATTATAAACAGTTAACTGATATATATATATATATATAACAATTATATGTTATATGTTACAATAACTGTTATATATATAAAAAATAATTATTTTATATATATATAAAATAATTATATGTTATATATATATATAACAGTTTATGTATAACTATTTATATGTAATAACCTGTTATATATGTATATAACATATAATTGTTTTATATATATATAATAGTTATTGTAACATATAACATATAATTGTTATATATAATACTTATATAAATATATATATAAATAGTTATATATAACTATATATAATAACAATCAAAGGGACTATTAAATGCCAAAAATGCCTCTCATGGGACCAAAAAACATGTATGAACTGAACACTTTCTCGATGGACTATTAGGTTGGGAATTTGATGAAAGTTTCACGTTTAGGTTTGAAAATTAGGTGTTATAGGTTAAAAATAGAGTAACAATCAAGTGAACCTAAAAAGGCACAAACTCCTCAAACAAGACAAAAAAAACATGCAGAATGTTATAGATGAGTATTTGTTCAAATGTTGGCACAAACACCTCACAATAGACTAGAATGACTTGTAGTAATTGAACATATATTGATTGGGCTCTTAGTGGAGAGTTTAATGAAAACATGAATGTTTAAGATTTTTAACTTGAGTGTTCAGACACAAAAATGTAAAATTAAATCCAAATAGTTAAGGTAATGACCAAAACGTCTCTCACGGGGCCATTTTGTGGTTATTTTACGTTTTCACCCATTTGCAGCATGTTTTTACACCCAAGTCTAACATTTTGCAAGTTTATGACGTACACTCAAACCTGGTGTCCCATGACTACGCGATTCGTTCCTACGAGTTACAGTGGTCCCATACGAGGTGCCCGTGCCTCTCACGGCACCGATTTGTTATTGTTTTATGTTTTCACCATTTGACGCCATATTTTTATGCTTAAGTCTAACTTTTTACAAATTTACATTGTACCCTCAAACCGAGAGTCACGCGACTACGCAGTAGGTTCCTACGAGTTATATTGGCCCAATGCTAGGTGTTTGTACCTCTGACAAAACCGTATTGTGGTTATTTTAAGTTTTCACCCTTTTAAGTCTAACGTTTTGCAAATTTACATCGTATTCTCAAACAGAGAATCCTGTGACGACGCGATTAGTTCCTACGAGTTAAATTGTTCATATACGAGGTGTTCGTGCCTCTTACGGGACCGTTTTGTGGTTGTTTTATGTTTTACCCTTTGACAACGTGTTTTTTTTCCTAAGTCCCACCTTTTTGAAAATTTACATCGTACACTCAAATCGGGTGCCACTACGCGATAGGTTCCTACAAGTTATATTGGTCTCGTGAAAGCTATTTGTGCCTCTTACGGAACCGTTCTATAGCTATTTTCGTTTTCACCCGTTGATGGCATGCTTTTATGCTTAAGTCAAAATTTTTGCAAATTTATGTCGTACACTCAAACTGAGAGTCACGTGACTACGTGGTAGGTTCCTACAAGTTACATTGGTCCCGTGATAGGTGTTCGTACCTCTTACGGGACCGTATTGTGGTTGTTTTAAGTTTTTACCCTTCCAAGTCGAACGTTTTGAAAATTTACATTGTATTCTCTAATTAAAAGTCCCGTGACTATGAGGTTGGTTCCTACGAGTTAAATTTTTCAGGAACAAGGTGCTCAGGTCTCTTATGGGGTGATTAATAATACCCATGAGTTATAGCCACATCGAGAATGCGAGGCCAGTTTTAAGTAAAGTGTGTGTGACGTTTCCAGTATTATGCAAATATGCACCGATAGGAGGACGTAGGAATCAATGTGTGGATCATATGCCTGAGGGAAATTATAGATAAAGCCGAAATGGTATGATGGACTGAATGTTGTGTGAGAATGACGATAATCCGAGTATATGTATACAATGAGAGTAACACACCGAGATGGGTTGAAAGGTTATGGGAAGCCATTCAAAGGTATCTCTTGATGAAGAGGAGACCCAACTGTTATGGAAAAATATAGTGGAGCCTTACACAGTCGAATGTTAAGAGTGGCTTGTGCGTAAATAGGATGTTGATGACTATAGGGAAAAAAGACCCAAGAAGTGTGCCAATGTGAAAAGTGCACTGGCCGTGACTTTTGACATACCGAGGGAAGAAGGGGAGTATAAAGTACCACTTAATGTGAGATATTATAAGTGGGAATTAGTGTTAGGTGATACATAGTGAGATTGTCTCTGGATACACCACTCATAGATGGAAAAAGGTTGACTCGAGATGATCAACTAGAATTTAGTAACAAGCCTATGTTTTTAATGGCAGAATGGGCAAGTAGACTGATAAAATTCATTGATGGGTTGTCAACATCGTGACTAGGTCATGAATTCCTCCGAGTGCATAGAATGGATTGGCTAAGATGAAGTAATTATTTTTCTTTCTTTGAAAATAAGGATTGCACTGGTGCAAGGTGCCTCCCAATATTGTTGTGTATCAGGATGAGATCCTGCAATCCCAGGAAGCAATGGGGATGAAGTTTTGTTTTGGGCATATTGTATCACCTATATCCCGATGGTTAGATAAGAGGTGGTTTATTATGCTGGCTAATGCGAGTAGTGCGTGGGGTGCCTTGTAGGGTAATTGAGGGGAGAAATTATTGTTGGTAGAGTTGTGTGTAATAACTTGTACCGGTTTATTAGGCATGAGGTACCTATTAAGGTATTATGTGGAAAGCCTTATCGTTCACCCTATGGTTGATTAGAAGGGAGAGGAGAAGTAGATTTTTGGATTGACCGTGATTTGGAGTCCATTGTTAATAGTGGAGTGACCAACAAACTATTTTAGGTGGATTTTGAATATTGTAAGAGTTGCGTCACCGTGAATGGAAGTTCAAAATACTGATATGAATGGTCATACGTTATCGTGATTCCTCCCATGAAGGGAATTCTGAGTTGTGGTAAATAAGGGGAATAGGTATTTAGGATTGTGCGACCTTTTCTCAATATGGTGACGAAATAACCAGTATTGAGATCACATGACTAATGCGATTAAATAATAATTATGTCTATTATATATATTAATCGAGAGATAGATACTAATTAATATTTCATGATGATATTTACTAAGTGTGAATAGTAAATAATTGATAATTGTGGTTATACGGCATAGCGAGTGATATGTGCGTATTTTATTTTATATCACCGGGAGTCGGGTGTAGACTATTTTGAGGTGAAAAATGAGAAATATATTTTACTTTTATGATAATTTAGAGGTCACGAATGATTCCAGATGGGCTGAAATAGTCAGAATAGGGTACGCAGGGGTATATTTTGGGTCCCGGGGCAATTTAGGACTAAATCAACACCTATTAAGGGCATTTCGGTCATTTTTCAAAAATAGGTGAAGGGACCTACGAAATTTAGAGCCATATATCTTATATTTATAGATTGGGTTTAGGTCTCATAACACAAAAATGATAGAGAGGATATTAAAGAGAAGAGAGAGAACCTAATTTCAAATCATAAAGAGAAATTTTGAAGATGGTGAAGAAATTTTGTATCCTAAGGCAATTAGAAAAAAAGATTGGAGATGGAAACAGTCAATCGTCAACAAAGAACCAAGAAATCAGATCAATCAATCTAAAGCAAGTGTTTTTTGCAAATTAAATTGATGTTATAATACCCATGTATAGGGTTTCCATGAATAGATTGATTTTATTAAAAAATCTTAAATGAAAAGTATGAATTGATTACATGTTTAGCTAGAATTGCATGTATTTTGTATTTACATATGTAGAGGATGAAAAATTAGTAGAATTATAATTTTCTCTACGAAACTGAATCTGGGTTCTAGATTGAATGAAAGAGAAGAACACAAAACTAGATTTATAACAGAGTTTTGGGTGTTGATTCATTCTTGATTGATTTCGGCGAAGTTTTAAAGTGCTTGAAACATATCATCCTAACTCATATAGAAATAGTTAGGAATAATCAGATATGAAATTGGTGAAGAATTATGTGGTTTGGGTGATTCATATGGGGTAAACTCTTCTGTGAAATAGAGAGCAGAAATTACAGAAAAATGAACTGGTCCGGTCCAGGGTAATGGTGGATCGGTCCGGTTTCCAGAATTTTTGTAATTTTCCTCTATTTGCCTAGTACTCCTAATTAGAGGTGGTGAACAAACTTTAAGACTTTGTGAAAATAATATTGGGTGACTTATTATTTTATAGTAGGCCTACGAGGGGAGTACGACTTCGTCTTAGAGAGAGAATTAAGACAAGAATGGGATTGGTTATAGTAGATCATAATTCATTTTAGAGATGGATAAATAATTACGGGAATCAAATGAATAAATGTATATACCAGTAGGGTAAGTTAGGCTTAACTACTGAAACTGGGAAATGGGTAACTAGGACCCTTAGAGTTGTGTGAACACTCCTCTATATACGATAGTGAGATAAATCGTAAAGTTAATCATAGGGAGAGTATACAAGAGATATATAATATGTGCTAACATGTATTATCGGGTAGTGTGAATACCTATTGATGGGCAGTAATACTTAGGTTGTGTAAATACCAAAAAAGTTTACTCTCTATATATTGGTGATCGAGGTATGATTCCAAGTCAAGAGATATAAATCACTATTGGTGATCGAGGTAGAATTCCGAGCTAATAACTCCTAAAATGTGATACAGGGAGGTGGTTATATAGTATGTGTTTATAGTATGTATTGGGTGCAAAATATATATATATATATATATATATATATATATATATATATATATATATATATATATATATATATATATATATATATATATACATAAAGTGTTCTTAATTCTGTATTGGGGTCGACGATTATCCGGACCAATACATGAAAGAACTATTTGGGGTCGATGAGTATTCGGACCAAATCGAAGATGAAATATATTTGGGTCGAGGAGTATTCGGACCATTATACATATGCTTAAGATTTACCTTGAGGTCGAGGGATATCCGGACCAATGTAAATGATATGATGACTAGGGTCGATGATTATCCGGACCAATATGTATACTTCATGATATTCTACTTATGTGCGAGAGTAGATATGTAGATTATATATATATATATATATATATATATATATATATATATATATAAAGAGAGAGAGAGAGAGAGAGAGAGTAGCCAATTATTTCATTCAGATCTAGCATAGGACCTCACTCTTGTATATCATGTTTGGACATGTGGTCCATCTTTGGCAATATAGTTTCAGTTTTCTATCACCTTTACGTTGCAGTTTGGACTTGGATTATTACTTGGTTTGGTTATTTTTGGGCAATAGTTTATTTGGCATAACTTTGATTCATTTACATATCATGATGGTTTGAACTCTAGTATGCTATGAATGTTGTTTTACGTTTTGAACTAATTATTTATCCTGATTAATTGAAAGATAAAAATTTGGTACCGTATCTTTTGAATACTCGGTGGTTTGTAAGTTTTAAAATTTTTTTGACAATGATGCTAAGAATGAACCAGATTACATTTCTATTAATTTGATATTGGATTGATCACCCAGTGTTTTATTAGGCAGGGAGTCACGCACTCAAAACAAGAGCCTCGTGACTACGCTGTCGATTCCTATAAGTTACATTAGTCCCATGCGAGGTGTTCGTGCCTCTTACAGGACCGTTTATGGTTGTTTTACGTTTTCACCCTTCGATGGCATGTTTTTATGCCTAAGTCTAACTTTTGGCAAATTTACGTCGTATACTCAAATCGAGCGCCCCGTGACTACGCGGTCAATTCCAACAAGTTACATTGGTTCCATGCGAGCTGTTTGTGCCTCTTACAAGACCGTTTTGTGGATGTTTTACGTCTTCACCCACTTACGGAATTATTTATCCATAAGTCTAACGCGGTCAGTTCCAACGAGTTAAATTGGTCATGAACGAGGTGTTCGTGCCTCTTACGGGACCGTTTTATTACTGTTTTATGTTTTCACCCTTTGATAATATGTTTTTATTCCTAAATCCTAACTGTTTACAAATTTACGTCATACACTCAACCGGTAGCCCCGTGACTACGCGATCAATTCCTACAAGTTACATTGATCCAGTGCGAGGTGTGTGTGCCTCTTACGAGACCGTTTTGTGTTTGTTTTACGTTTTCACCCACTAGCGACATTTTTTTTCCTTAAGTCTAACTTTTGTAAATTTACGTCGTACACTTAAATCGGGAGTTACGTGACTACGCGGTAGGTCCTTACGAGTTACATTGGTCCCGTGCTAGGTGTTCGTACCTCTGACGGGACCGTATTGTGGTTGTCTTAAGTTTTCACCCTTTCAGGTCTAACGTTTTGCAAATTTACATTGTATTGTCAAACCAGGAGTCCCGTGACTACGCGATCGGTCCCTATGAGTTAAATTGGTCATATACGAGGTGTACGTGCCTCTTACGGGACCGTTATGTGGTTATTTTACGTTTTCACCGTTTGACAACATGTTTTCATTCCTAAATCCCAACTTTTTGCAAATTTACATCGTACACTCAAACCGAGAGCCCCGTGACTACGCGATCAATTCCTACGAGTTACATTAGTCCCGTGCGAGGTATTCCTTGCTCTTACAAGACCGTTTTGTGCCAATTTTACGTTTTCAACCACTTACGACTTTTTTATCCTTAAGTATAACTTTTTGCAAATTTACGTCTTACACTCAAACCAGGAGTCATGTAACTACGCGATAGGTTCCTACGAGCTACATCGTGTCCGTACCTCTGACGAGACCGTATTGTGGTTTTTTTAAGTTTTCACCCTTCCAAGTCTAATATTTTGCAAATTTACATTGTATTCTCAAACCAAGAGTATTGTGACTACGCGGGCAGTTCCTATGAGTTAAATTGGTCATGTACGAGGTGTTCGTGCCTTTTACGGGCCGTTTTGTGGTTATTTTACATTTTCACCCTTTGGCAACATGTTTTTATTCCCAAGTCCCAACTTTTTACAAATTTACGTCGTACACTCAAACCAAGAGACCCGTGAATACGCGGTCGGTTCCTATAAGTTACATTAGTCCCGTGTGAGGTGTTCGTGCCTCTTACGGGACCGTTTTGTGGTTGTTTTATATTTTCACCCTTTGATGGCATGCTTTTGTGCTTAAGTCTAACTTTTTGCAAATTTACTCCGTACACTCAAACCGGGAGTGTTGTGACTATGTGGTAGGTTCATATGAGTTACATTGGTCCCGTGCTAGGTGTTCGTACCTCTGACGGGACTGTATTATGGCTATTTTACGTTTTCACCCTTCTAAGTCTAACTTTTTGCAAATTTACATTGCATTCTCAAATCGAGAGTCACGTGACTATGCGGTCGGTTCCAACGAGTTAAATTGGTCATGTAAGAGGTGTTCGTTCCTCGTACATGGAAAAAATATGTTCAACGATATACTTTCTATTAGTTCAAATAACTTTTAAATCATAGCAATAGGCCCTCGCTTCTATTTTTATTAGTTCAAGATCAATCCCAACTCTCTTATCTGGTGCAAAACCTACCTTAGAGCTATTGTCAGATTTCATCTCAAATTAGATGCAGTTCTTCTTTCAAACCTATCTAGGGGATTGGATTCCTTTCTATCAATTCTGTAACTCTTATCTTATCTACGATAGGAGCAAACCCCGCTTCTTCAAAAGGAGAAAAAAATCATATATATAACTGACAGTTATATATATATATATAGTTGTAATCATAATATAATAGTCATATATATAGTTGATACATCTATATATAACAGTTATATATATAGCTTACAGCTGTATATAACATATATAGCCATAACAACTATATATATAACTATTATATATATAGCTATTATGGCTATAAATAACATTATATATATAGCTGTAACATCTATATATATAACAGTTATATAATTGTTATATAACTATATATATAACACCTACACACACACACACACACACACACACACACACACACACACACACACATATATATATATATATATATAACTGTATAACTATTATAGATAATATCTAAATGTTGTATAACTGTTATATATAATATATAACTGCTAAGGCCTAATTAGACACACACACCTCACACAAGACATACAACACACGCACACACAGCTAAACAAAGATTTTACTTTTGTAAAGGTGCAATACGTAGAAAATCTTCTATCATCAGTATAAAATACTTATCAAAATGATTCGCAACTTGAGATAATCCGGATAAGCTCCCTTGTTCTTGATCCTTGCGTATTTTTGCAAACATTTGCATCGTGTATTCCTAGAAATACTCAATTTTTTTTATCCTAAGCAGATCTTCTATTGTTGGATATCATTTCTCTCCTCGACTGAAGCCAAATTACCTCTTAGTTGCCTCACCTTTTCATCAGAAGCCCTCAACTGTCCAATTGTACTTGAAGCTTTAGAGGGCTTCGGGCCTACCCCATCCAACAATATGGCCCGATCTTTTTCTAAATTTTGGCAAATTTACATCGTATACTCCAACCAGAAGTCTCCTGACTACGCGGTCGGTTCCTACGAGTTACATTAGTCATGTGCGAGGTGTTCTTGCCTCTTACGGGATCATTTTGTTGTTATTTTATGTTTTCACCCTTCAACGGCATGTTTTTATGCCGAAGTATAACTTTTGGCAAATTTCCATCGTACACTCAAACCAGGAGTCCTGTGGCTATGCGAAAAGTTCCTATGAGTTACATTGGTCTCGTACGAGTTATCCGTGCTTCTTACGGGACCATTTTGTGGTTCTTTTACATTTCCCCTTTGACGACATGTTTTCAGACCAAGTCCAATTATTTGTAATTTTTCTTCGTATTCTCAAAATCGGGAGTCTTATGACTATGCGGTCGGTTCCTACGAGTTGCATTGGTCCCATACGAGGTGTTTATGCTCGTTAAGGGACCGTTTCGTGGTTGTTTTACGTTTTCACCAATTTGCGGCTTATTTTTATGTCTAAATCTAACGTTTTGAAAATTTACATTGTATACTCAAATCAGGAGTCCTGTGACTACACGGACAGTTCCTACGAGTTACATTGGTGTCGTACGAGGTGTTCGTGCATCTTAAGAGATCGTTTTATGACTGTTTTACGTTTTTATCCTCTAACGGCATATTTTTAAGTATAAGCCAAACTTTTTGCAAATTTACGTCGTATACTCAAATCAAAAGCCTCGTGACTATGTGGTGAGTTCTTTCAAATTACATTGGTCCTGTAAGAGGTGTTCGTGCCCTTTTACAGGACCGTTTTGTGGCTGTTTTATATTTTCACCATTTAACGGCATGATTTTATGCCTAAATATGAGGTCGTTCCTACGAGTTACATTGGTCCTGTGCGAGGTGTTCGTGCCTCTTACGGGACCATTTTGTGGATGTTTTATATTTTTACCCTTTAACAACATGTTTTTATGCCTAAGTCTAACTTTTTGAAAATAAAATAATAAACCAGCGAACAATTGAAAGATAAAGAGAGTAACTATATATATATATATATATATATATAATGTATAAATAGAAGAATTGAGCCAATAAATCAAGCCTTGGAGCATCCACCAAAAGAATTGAGTTAACAGTGCACCTCACATTTTAACCATGGCATTTTGTCGAGAAGTTTTCGGAAGTAAAGAGGAAATCATATACCTAAAACAATAATTATTTGGTCTCATTAGCTACACATTAAGCATAACAATGTAGTGTTGTGAATGTTTTTTAAAAGTATTATCATTTCATATTTTTATTAAACAATTGAACTCGTGTTACTTAGGAGACAACCTTTACGACTTATCGTAAGTAATCAATTTCATGATTGATAATCAGAGGAGAAACATTTCTTAATAACTTACCAGCGCATAAAACAACTTATAAGTTAATAAGGACCATAAGAGTTATAAGTCCACCGACTAGTATTAAAAACACCTATTAACATAGGTTGAGAATTTCCATCACGACAGTGTTACCAACATCTGGGAGGATCAAATCTGGAGAAATTTTCTTCATTACATAGTCCACATATAAGGCAAATGACTTAGTAGTTACCTATTTGAAAGTACATGATTATAAAGGTTTCTTCTAGAATGTGATACTTGATTTTAGCACCAAGAACTTGAAAGGTAACAATGTCATGAAAAGAGAGGGGTTTCGAGGGTCAGTAACTTATTTAAAATAATTCCAAACTTTAAAACTTTTGGTAGAGACAAAATTTGAGTTAAATTCACTGAATGACTCAATATAAACATATTTCCTAACATAGAATAAGGAAAAGAATTTATGTGCAGGACATAGTGGGAAATCAACTTTACACTATTGAACTATTGAAAAATCATGGTTTTACAGTGTTGTGTGAGTTTGATGTAAAATGCCTCCAAAAGTGACACTCGAGAGTGAAGGATTATATCTGTCTATTTCAATACTACCAAGATTATCATCAGAGACACCAGTAACTAAAGGATCCGAACAAAACAGTAAAGTCACGATGGCCTAAAATTTATCAGGAACATCTACTTCAACCCAAGTTTCTTGGTCAAGAACTACCTTTATTTTTGCCGTCTAAAAAATAATGAAAGGTCAGTCCTATATCAAAAGAAAACTAAAAACTAATGTAACTTAGTAGGGAAGAAAACTAACTCGGGATTCGTGCTGGAAATCAATAAAGGCTTTGGCATGTGATTGCAATGTTCCCCGAATGCTATATCTTAAGAGAAAACATGTAACAAGTGTTCAACAATGACAGAAGTCAATGGAAGATAATTGTATAGTCAATGTCAATATGAAATTACAATAATATAATATATTTATTAACATAGAAATTCAGAATTGATGAAAAGGAAAATTAAAAAATTGCTTCATCCATTATTATTCTCCTATATCTTTCTGACATTGAGACTACAGAATTCTCTATCTACAGATTGTAATTGAAAATAGTCCATAGATATGACCTATTAGCCCTGACAAATTATAAGTTGCAGCGCATCATCCAATATTTCCAGAGCCCATCCTATTAAACATATACTATATTGATGCAATTTTTTAGGAACATTGAACATATATTTACAAAAAAATCAATCAAAACATAGATAATGACATAAATAGGGATTTTAAACCCGATTACATACGATATCCTCAAAATCGATTTAAAATGCGAAAGGAAATTAAACAATAGGTGGAGCGTGTGTTCTGTTGTGAACTAAGCATACAAAAATGGAAGTGGGTGTGCGTGTGCGTGTGTGCATGTGTTCTGTTGCGTGTGTGTGCGTGTGAGAGAGGTAGGTAGAGGAACCTGCTTTGGTGGTCGATGGAGCAGAGTTTTATCCGACGGTGGAGAAAGATTCATCCGGCGGTGGTGGAGAAGAGATTCATCAAGAGAGAGAGAGAGAGAGAGAGAGAGAGAGAGAGTGGGGGGGGGGGGGGGGGGAAGAGAGGGGAAACGGGGGGTTTTTGTTTATTAAGATTTTAATGTATTTTAAATATAAAAATTATATAAAAAATACTTTTGACATCAAAGAATTATTGTTGCCCAAAGTGACTCTGTTTTCGCAACATGGGGTTATGTTGTAGAAAGTTATACAACTTTTGGCAACATCACACAATGTTGCTAAAGCTTCAAATAATTTCCCTCCCACACTTCAATAGTATTCCACTAAGAATTTTAGCTTTTGGCAACTAGTTTTATTTTATGTTGTCAAAAGTACAATGTAAAATGATTTTTTGGCAACATAAATAAAATTTTGTTGCCAGAAGGATATCTTTGGCAACAAATATAGCTTGTGTTGCTAAATATTGTTCCTGATGGTGCAAATTCTTGTAGTGATTATATACGGGTATATGCCAATAATGTGTGAACATTGAAACAGTAACTAGTGAACGTGATTTAGAATGAATCAATAAATTATAATTGTTGAAAGTTATCTGAAATGAATTGATTAATTATAATTGAGAATTATAATTGTTAAGCGGATGGGAAGGTGAATTATATAAAATACGTGTGACACAGGGTAGCGTATGGACTTAAGGGTATATTGAGACTAATTAGGTTGAGTAGCATAACTAGGGGCTAAAGGCATACGTTAGGTGCGCATTATAGTTGATGGATGAGGATTATATATTTAAATAGGGAAAAATGCACAATTATATATTTATGCATTATAATTACTTGCAAAATATTTTCAAAAGGTTTTAGGCTTTGACCCGTGTCAAATATTTTCAATTTTGTTTAGGTGTCTATCCACATGGACCCCAAGCATGATTATCAGTTCTAGGTCCTCGAAGATGTAGCAACTGTGGAGTGTTAGAGGGATTGTTCATTCATTTTCTATTTTTGAGATTCTAGATAAGATTCAGTCAGTTATTATCCGGGCATGTCACCCAATGTCATTGTTATTTAATTCAATTGTATTGAATGGTAAACCGATGGTTTATTTGGTTAATGAATTTTTATTATATATCGGTATTCTGATTTGATTTGATTATGTAATTGTATAGTTAATTATTTATCTGGAATGGTTTATGGTAAATAGTTTTAATTGCGGTAATTTAATTAAAGTTTAAAAACTGACACGCGACTTAAATAAATAATAGGTGGTTAGCAATTAATTAATTTTCGACAGTGATACTAAGAATGAGCCATTTGAGATTCCTATTTTATTTTAGTAGAGGGTTGGCAACCCATGATTTTAATAAGCGGGGTGTCATGATATAGAAATGTGTTTCATGATGGAGAGTATTTGACAAGTGGTATAGAGAGCAGGAAGAGATGTTTTGTCTCCAAAGAGGCAAAACCCGGACGAGAAGGAGATTTATGTCAGCGAAGGTTGTCGTCTCGTCGCTAGGGCAGGAGCGTGAGCACATTATTATTGAAACTGATAGGATGAGTGTTTGCTGGAGGATTCAAGTGCGTTGTTGAGTGAGCTTAGTATATATTTGTAAAATTTGCAGGTATAAGCATATAAAGTATATAAAAAAGATTAAGGGCCAATTTGGTTATGAATTATAAAACTGTTTTCAAATCCTGACAAGAATTTACTTTGACACGTCTATTTTTAAATACCAAGGGCATGTTTGGTTTGTAACAATAATTATATTTTTCGTGTTTTGATCCAATTCTGATAAAAATTTGCGCTTGACACACCTGTTTTTAAACATTGGATTATAATATTTATTTGTTATAATCAAGTTTTTCAGAAAACAGCAAAAGGGTGTTCTCTAACTTTTGATTTTTATTTTTTAACTAAGAATTATTCATTCTTAATATGTTAATACATCTATACATTAATATATAATATACATGCATAATGCATTAATATATGTGTAACTCTTATAAATAATATATATATATATATATATATATATATATATATATATATATATATATATATATATATATATATATATATATATATATATATATATATATATATATAAGTGAGGTTCCAGTTTGAGGACCCTGAATGAGGACAATCTTTTTAAAATAATAAAAGAATTATTTTTGGGCTGACTTTTTTTTATGATTTTTAAACATTTCAATAGGACCATAAAAACATAAAAACTCAAAATGATTTTTTTTGCTATTTTAAAAAAATCGGTCAAACTTTATCAGTATTTAAGTTGTTTTTAAGGTGTTAAAAACTGAAAAAGTTTTACCGACTTTTTAAAAATAGTAAACAAATTCATTTTAAAGTGATTTTTTTATATGGTTATACTGAAATGTTTAAAAACTATATAAAAAAAATAAACTCATTTTTTTTTTACTATTTTACCAAAATTGGTCCACGCCAGCGGTATGCAAACAGAGGTCCTCATGAGATCCTCTCTCTCTCTCTCTCTCTCTCTCTATATATATATATATATATATATATATATATATATATATATATATATATAGTCCTGCTCTTGTGTGGACCAGTCCGCATTTTAAGAGTGCGGACCGGACATGTGTCACCTGGCGGTGAGCCCAAAGAAGAGAGAGTTTGTGCTTATAATTTAGGCGATAATTTCTCGGCGCACCATTAAGTGACACTTGTCTGGTCCGCATTCTTAAAATGCGAACTAGTCAGCACAAGAGCATTATTATAGGCACACACAGTGTGTGTGTGTGTGTGTGTGTGTGTGTGTGTGTGTTTGTGTGTGTTTATACATTTATCTATGTATGTACGTATACATTACTATGTATGTATGTTTATGTATATATAGTTAAACTTCTCAACATACCTCATTAAATATACATAAAAACACATGACATATATATGTATGTATACAATCAGGTATCATGTATGTATGGAAGTTTTATGTATGTCTTTATATATATATGTGTGTGTGTGTGTGTGTGAGAGAGAGAGAGAGAGAGACTCCTACATCACATTCTATACATCACACCTATTTCTAGATCATAAGAAACATTTTTTATAATTTTTTTATTTTATTATTGAAATTAACCTTTCAATCAACACATGTTCAAATAATTAGGTCAAAATATTTTTTCTAACTAATTTTAAAAAATTCACAATAATAGCTTAAAATTGTATTTTGACCTAATTTTTTGAACATGTGTTGATTGGAAGGTTAACTCCATTGGTAAAATAAAAAAAAATTGAAAATAAGTTTTTTAGGACCTAAATTTAGGAGTGATGTATGAAGCATGATGTATAGAAGCCTTACTCTATACACACACACATTCACACACACACACACACACACATGTATAATATAAATATACACGTTTGCAAATTTATTCAATTTTTAAAAAACTGTATTTAAAAACAAGTTTACCAAACGCGCACTAATATTTATAAATAAAAAAAATTGAATTTTAAACCTTTATTTAAAAACATTGTTTAAATCGAGTTTTTTAAATACAGAACCAAACCGGTCCTGGATTATAATATTTATGTGCTATAATTCTGTTTTCAGCAAACAGTAAAAGATTGTTTTCTGAATTATATATTTTTATTTTTTGACTCATGATAGTTTATTCTCTATATTTTTATGTATTTATGCCTTAATATATAATATACAATACATTGATATGTATGTAATTATAATATATAAAAATTATATATGTACATGTACACAAAATTATGTGTGTGTGTATATATATATATATATATATATATATATAGGTACACACACACACACACACACACACACAAACAGAGTACTTCCATACATGCATGGTACATAAATGTATACATACATATATGCACAAATATATATATATATATATATATATATATATATATATATATATATATATATATATATATATATATATATATATATATATATATATATATATTTGTGCATATATGAATGTATACATTTATCTATCATACATGTATATATATATATAGGATGACTCATCTACATTATGATGTATGAGCAGTTCTAAGGGTACCGATTTTGTGCATCAGTTTAGTGTACTGGGTGCAGAAAGTTGTTGTACCTTTGACTAAAACAATACATATTTTATTGTTTTAGTCAAAGGTACAACGGTTTTGTGCACCCGGTGCACTAAATCGATGCACAAAATCGGTGTAAAAAATATTTTTGTATGATGTATACATCACACCAAGTTCTAGGTCCTAAATTTTTTTCCTAATTTTTTATTCTTCTTTTTAAATTAACCTTCCAATCAACCCATATTAAAAAAAAATAGGTCAAAATACATTTTGTATCTATTTTTAAAAAATCAACAAAAAATACTCGCGCGGACCTTTATAAATAAGGTATTTTGAGTAGTTTTTTATGAATTTTTTAAAAATAGCTTCAAAATATATTTTGACTTAATTTTTGAAAATAGATTTATTGGAAGGTTGATTTCAAGGAAAAAAATAAAAAAATTGTAAAAATAAAAGTCTTTTAGGGCTTATAATTAGGTGTGATCTATAGAACATGATGTAGGAGAGAATTCTCTTATATATATATATATATATATATATATATAAAACAATGCTCTTGTGCGGACCAGTTCGCATTTTAAGAGTGCGGACCGGACATGTGTCTTCTGACGGTGCGCCTAGAAATTATCGGTTAAATTATAGACACACTATCTCTCTTTTATGGGCTCATCGCCAGGGCACACATATTCGGTCCGCACTCTTAAAATGCGGACTGATCTGCACAACAGCGGTACTGTATATATATAATAAAGTAGGAAACTTATGTATGTCATAAGATACAACTATAATGTCATGAGATGAATTAGTTTATGTACTACCTATTTTTCCCTTAAAATTTTTGGATTCCCCCCTTTTGATTCACTCTAATTTGAAATTCCCCTTGCATTTATATTTTGAATTTTGAATTTTGAATTTTGAATTTTGAATTTTGAATTTTGAATTTTGAATTTTGAATTTTGAATTTTGAATTTTGAATTTTAAACATGTCTTTTCATTTCCCCGTACTTTCCCCTAGATTTATTTTCCATTCTCTCTCTTCATTATCTGACATTGGTTCATTGTCTCATAAAAATGCAATTTCTCTCCTTCTCCTTCTTCTCACCTCACCTCTTCTGTCACAATCACAAACCTCTCTTCCATGTCTTATTATTTCTATTATTTTAGTTGGTTAATTTTTATTGCAAGGTATTTTATAATTTTTATTATATGTTTTTTTACAGGTTAATTTTCATTACAATTAGGTGTTCTTCCTAATCAACCTATGTTCTCTACTCTATGCTCTCCCTCACTCTTTCTTAAATATTTGGGGGTTTTGCTTCTGATGATCACTATCCTTTTTTATTTACATTTTGTTTTAAATCAAGTTAACATTGTTATTTATGTTTTTTCGCAGGCTTAGATGGGCTGAGCTCAAGCCTCAATAAAAAAAAATCACTCCTTAATAGTGAGTTATGTACCAAGATCGGATCTGCAATATCACTATCAATATCCGATCTGCAATATCTCCAAACTACTGAGTTTTGTATTAAGATCCACACAACATCCGATCTGGACAAGATATGTACCAAGATCCGCACTATCAAGGTCCGCATGGCATCCGATCTGCACTATCAATATCAAGATCCGCACAACATCCAATCTGGTATATGTATCGCCTACATCTTTTTTTGTCCCTCTTATCATTCTAACATTTGGTTTCATATTTTTCGTTGTTTTAGGTCTAAAATTTGAAGTTCGGTAACGATTGTCAATCCTTGGTAATTTCTGCAATTGTTTCGTTTAGTGCTGTTTGCATTTTAGGCAAGTATAAGTGGTGATGAGAATGGTTTTCATCAATCGACGGTGATATTTGATAAAACTCTGAATCGGTCCTTTTGTGTTAAACATAACCCACTCAGTGAATTTTGTGTTTGATTCAGAGTTCCAAAAGTCATTTTGTTGTTCACGAAGTATTTTGGACATTTATCTACAAATTTTGAAGCAGATCTAAAATTGAAATCATCACAGTGAGGGTGAGGGATTCATAATGCGAGATGGTGTAAATTTTCAACCGTGGACATTCCCAAATTTTGGGTGAAAATGATAGGTCTTCTTTACTCCCCTGTTGGTCGGAGCTCTTGATAGTTCAACTCTCTGATCTCCATTTCAGTGTCCACCATCCTGAAAGAGCTCTTGATTTCAAGCAGTTTATGGGCCCTACTCTTTCCATGATCAAACCTTCGCTGGTCTTGATCACTGGTGATCTCACAGGTTGAGAAATCGTATCTCTCTCTTGCTTTCTATTTTTTTTTCGGTAATGTTAAGCTTTGATGGCTGTCCAATAACAATCGGTGTGCCAACTCTTCAAATTTCAGGTTTGGAATTTATTTTTAGTTTTTTTTTTGTTCTTTTAATCAGAGCATATATTATTGAAGATAATGGAAAGCTATAATAGAAAGTGGTGACAACAATAAAGAAAAGGACTACATTTACAATCAGAAAATACGTCTAAAATCTTAGGTCTAATTTACTTTTATGGTTTCATGTTGAGTTAGACAATTTAGTGGGTTAAAAAATGTTTGTTATGAATAAAAAAATTATGACCCCAATTAACTCATAAGAAAAGATAGTTTGTTGGGCAAAAGAAAGATCAAAACAACATTGTTTTGTTTATCTAATTTTTGAGTTGATACTTATCTAATTGAGGCTTTAAATTATTTTTAAGATTCCAAATTGAGTGAGTCAATTTACTGGATAAAAATAGTGGTTCCATAAAAAATGCCAAAATGGCACTGTTGTTTTTATTTTTATACAAGTGCCTGGAGATTTTGAGGTTTGGACCATTGTTTGATAATGAACAGCTTTGAGGGTTGCACTCTAACATCGCTATTGAGGGTGTATTGATAGTGAAAATGGTGACCAAGTTAAATATTTGTATATTCTACAAAATGAATCTTTCTACAGAGTATATTGGACAAAACATGGGCACATGACTCAATGCTATACATTTTATTTTGCCAAAGCTCAATGATATACATTAAAGATTAATGCTACTCTTACCGATTTTTTTTATCTAATTCATACCCAATGTGCTTTAAGGGTTTGTACCCTGACAGGACCCACGACATAGTACAATACCCTTAAAGCACATTAGGTATGGATTGGGTAAAAAAATTCGGTAAGTGCATCACTATTCTATATTAAAATGTTCAACCACAAGATATGGACAACGCGATTTTAATTTCTATTACTTGAACCCCATGGCTTTTAAAGATTGGAACTCGTTTCACCTTAATAAAGTTAATAATCATGGCTTGGGGTTAGTAAACATTTTGCATAGGTTTGAAACATAACTAGGGGAGTGGCAATTTGTGTCTTTGGGTAGTGTTTCGGATCGACACGACACAACATGACAAGAATTTTTTGGATCTGAACATGACACGATACGAATTCGTATTTTTTTTAGTTGACACGAACACGATCCAAATAAAAATGACACGACATGAATAACATGATTTCTTAAACCATTAATTTGTTATGGGATTTATAGTTTAGCCACCACAATAAGTGGATCCTGACTTTACCCATCACTTTTGACGGATCTACTAACGACCATTAACATTGCTCTTTTAATTAATAGTTTTTTGGGTTGTATAACTGATGTCTAATTTGTTTATGCTAATTATGTGGTTATTTTACACATGTCATATATAGTGCTATGAAGATATTTCATTCACACGGGTATTTGAAGATCAATCGTACCTTTGGTGAGAGCGCTTTCAATCGTACCTTTGATGTTTAAATTGTTTACGCTTATGTGTCGTAAAATAGCTTTTTGACTTAATTATACAAGATTTGACACTACTTAAATTTACATGATAAAATAATTTAAAAATTTACACTTATAATATAAACATAATTTATATTTTATATTATACACGACTTTAGACTTTTCAAAATTATCAGCGTGCCTTCAGACATGAATATACCCTAATATATATATATATATATATCCATATAATAAGATGGCATGGATTTTGAATTCTAAAAATATCAAAGCACAATAACGGTTGGGATTTGCTTGAAAAAAATAAAGGGTTGTGATGAAATCTGAAATTTTTGTTATCCCGCCCAAATGTTTTCTCATGGAAATTTTTATTATCCCGCTCAAACGTTCCTTCACTTCAAATTCATCACACTTTCCAAAAGCTATCCACATTCTACCCAATAAACCCATCAATACACGAATCTACCCCACTCCTCTTATCTTTCGGTCACCCTAACTTTCTCTCTCTTGATTCTTCTCTCTATTAATATCAATTGACCAGAACAATACCTATTCTAAATCTGTCACACGCGATGAAGAATTCTAAATCAATACACGATTAAGGCGGAGGCGGAGGGAGAAGGGCAGGGTTTGGTGGTGGGGGAAGAGGGGGTAGAGGTGGAAGGGCGGAAGCAGGCGAGGTAAGAGAGGAAAGAGGCTATGGTGAAGAAGAGGAGAGGGGCGGCGGAGGTCAGGACGGAACTGGGGGTGGAGTGAGTGTCGGAGAGGAGGGAGGTAGTGGGGTCTAGGTGGTTTTGGAGATGGAGCAGATTTGACAGCATCAATAAAAACGGCTCATCCATTGCTTCTCTCTCAACTTCTCACATAGATCCAATTGTTTGATCTACCTTTACTTTTCTAGAATAGTTCGCTCTATCTAAACCATCCTCACCTCAAGAGGAGCCGGACAGTTCTGAGAAACCTCAAAAATGAAAAAGGACGGTGTTGTTTTTCTTTCTTTTGGTTATTTAAGTTTTGGCCACATTTATTTTTAATATTGGCTTTCTTACTCATCATTTTCAGTTCTTATGATTTGAATCCCCCCCCCCCCCCAACACACACACAAAAAAAAAAATTGACTTTCAGCAATTACAATTTTTTGCGCACTTTTGGAGTCGCTAAAAGTCACTGTGGTTGTCAAACCCCAATAAACGAAAATCACGGTGGGTTAAACTCAATTACATAAATAAAGGACATTTTTTTTATTTAATGCCCAGTTTTTATTTCATAATTTAACATTACCCCCAGCTCTCTATTGTCTTAGACATAACCTGAATTTTTTTTAACACCATTACAGCTCTATTAAAAAAATATTTTCTAATTAGTCTTCCATTTACTTTAAATTTTTGACGAAAATACCCTTTGTGAAACCAAAATATATTCTAAACCAAAAACATTTTTTTGTTTTGTTTTGGATATGTTTATTTTCAGATCACTCAAAGTGAAATGAGGGTTAGACCTATCACACTTGGATATTAGATTTGTTTTTGTATACTACTCTCAAATTCGGTTCCAGGTACCGTCCCTCTTTCTCTCTTTCTCTATTTTTTATTTTGTTTTTAAATTTAATTTTTTAATCGTAATTTTGATATCCATGTGAAGTGGAAAATTAAAATGTAAATTTCATCTTCCAGGACTTTCTGGCATTTGTCAAAGGAGTATTGAACTGTTTGTCTTCTTTGATTTTGGTAAGTGACAAATATGTGTATCTTGGTTACCTGTATATTTATGCGTGTTCTATCAAATTTGGAACTAATTGAGTTTTGCATTTGAGTTTTTCTTCTTTACAATGGTGTTTTAGGGTGGTGAGTTACTTTGTGGTGTCTCTTCTCTGTGACATCTGACACAAACGTTCGACCAATATATTGGGGTGGATTACTTTGGATTTCTATTTATTATTTAGCCTCCATAAGAGTAGAACTTCAAACCTTTAAAATTGAAATTTATCACTGAATAAATATATATAGTGTCCTTGGAATTTGTTGATAAGTTCAGAATATTTGGGACTAAACTATATAATGTTCCAATAATGGGGACTAAACAATATATAGTGTCCTTTGATTTTGGTAAGTGACAATATTTGGGACTGAATCAATAATGGGTTTGATCTAAGAAACTGTTTTGATTTATCATCTTACATTTTTATCAAACTATATTTAATTGGGACTAAAATATATATTTATTTGGTGATTAATGTTCAACTCATTTGTTGTAGGTAAATTTTTTACATTTGAGAAGAGTTGGACCTAATCTGTATTTTAAAGGGATTGATTCCTTGACACTGCACAAACGGATGTTCAGGAAGGTTTGCAGTGGCACTACACAAAAAGGATGTTGTATTACCATTGCCATTTAGACTAGAGGGATATCACATCCATGGTTGTGGTTACACACATATTGATATAATGCTCCATGTACTATCATGCGTTTTAAAGGGATTTGATGTGACTGCATTGGTAATTGGCTTATTAAAACAGAGGTGATTACCTCTTATAGCTTTAATTAGATTTGAACCCTTTTATGATAAATGTGTACTATGTTTCGGAATACAACACCTTTAGTTAAAAAAAAATGTATTTTCTATGAATGTCACATTTAGTGGGGATTATCAGTTGTCATTGAATGTCACTGTTCACTTCAATTGGTGAGGTAATAAAGTCAAAATCACCATTCTTTCACATGTTAGTGTTTTTTTAAATCCAAGAAAGGAGTCTTTATTTAAGATGTGAGTAATATTTTTGTCGAACTAAAGATACATAACGTCACCGTGTATCATCAAAATAAAAATTCTTATGTCCTATTTTTTGCCATTTCTGCAGCCTAAACCTTCACCACAATCTGGAAAACCAAACTGGACTTTTGGCCTTCTAATAACAAGGAGATTATGTCCACTGAAGTGTTTTGGAATACAAAGGCAAGTGGCTTCCATATGCAAATAACAAAATTTTAGGAGTAATAGATATGTAGGCATTGATTATCTATGTATTGCGTTTGACTAAAAATATGACATGAATAAGAGCAGTGATACTCTTATTGGGTGTTAATCCCGGGTTAGCACATGAGGCTTTTTTTCCATTGGTTTCTCATGTGAAAATTATTTTTAAAAAATGTTTTATTAAAAAAGGATATTTTCTATAAATTTAAAAAAATGTTAAAAAATAATATTTTAATATAATATACATTTTTTTTGAAAAACAAATGTTTTAAAAAGTAAAAGTTAGTTTAATATAAATAAAAAACTTTTTTTTTACATTTTTAAATGGTTTTAAGAAATACAAAATTGTTTTAAATGTTATATTCTTTGTTATGCACTTATAAATTTATTGCAGAGTCAACACCTAAAATCGTTCTTTTCTTGGTTATTCTTTAATTTTATAACCATATCATTGTTTTCTTGATTGTACTCGGAATGATAAATGTTGGGTCATGGAATTTCATATAATGATACATTATTTCAACTCACCCTCTTTTGAAAAATAAGAATGGCTAATGACCTAAATTTGAAAAATAAGAATGACTAATGAGCTAAATAATGACTCAAATCTTTGTGTCTTGAAGTGAGTAGAATTTTGAAATTTAGCGCACCAACACATGGTGTGAATTGCTAAATTAAATTAGAACTTCAAAGTGAAGGATGGGAAGACATTGTTCTATCATAAAATATGAGGAAGTCATTTTTACTGAACATGTTAGTAAATTCATATTTTTTAACTCTTCGAGAATTATATAGTGATATTTGCATGATATTATTTGCATTATTTTCATGATATTTGCATGATATTATATAAAAAGTTATATTATTTGCATGATATTAGTCGTAAGAATGTGATATATTTTTTGCAAAGTTTGAATCGTGTCTTTAGGCATGAGGAACACCTACACATAAATATTGATGAGTTGGAAAATTCATTTATTGACAACTTCATCACAGAAAATGTCAATCATTATTTAGTTTTCCCTATATATGTAGTAACAATTGTATTAAAATAATGTTTGCTATGTGATGTAATCATGTAATCGTTAGTAATATATGTTAATAGTTATATTAAGTACCACAAAATCAGATGTATGATATAAAAGAGTTAAGTTACATGTAATAATTATGAACTTATATAAATTGGGGAACGATATATAGATGTTTTCTTGGGGAATGATATTTTTTTTGTTTTGGGATTACGTACTTTCGAATCTTCGCCATTTCGCGATTACGTACTTTGAAAATTTTCGTTGTGCCTTCAGGCACGGGTATCCGCTAGTATATATATATATACCTATTTTGTTTGTGTCAATTTTTAATTTTTGAGAACACTACCTACATTTATAAAAAAGTTTACTAAAAGTACACCTTTATTAAAAACTGAATTAAATTTTTTTATTTAAGAAGTGTTTTTGAATCGAGTTTTCGGGGCCCTAATTTTTTTTATGTTTTACAAAGTAATTATAGGCTTGTTTATATCGGAAGTAATAGTGAATTCGGAAGGACATATTAGTCCGGTTGGAAATGCAACACATTTTGCAGTATTTGGTGCGAATACCTCCTGCAAAGCTGTTTCAAACCCAGATCGTCGCGTATAGTACATTTGGAAAACAAGTCATTTGGAGGTCGTTTTCTTGGCCAGCTCTATCGAAAGATAGAGATATAAATGAGGAGTACCTCATCAACATCATCTAAGCGATTGGTTTCATCGAAACTCGTGTTTGCTTTCGGAAAGCTTGAAGTCGCCGGAATATAGCAGGTATTTATTTTCTGAACCACATAGACGTCTCTATATTATATATGGTATGGTGATTTCCTCTTAGATACATATAACACCCCACTAACGAACGTTTATTTTTGTTAATTATGGCTTCTTAATGCTTCAAGTAGAGGCTTTTAACCTCTAACCAAAGCATCAGTCTTGTAACCTTTTCAACACTTCAAACCCTTTTTTTTTTGGTTTTGTTCTCTTGCTTTTGTAACTATCTATCTCGATATATGTGCATCAAACCAGAGTTTATACTATATACCGTCAGTTTTATTTTCGAAATATATTTATATAATTTTTTGTCACTTTCATATATGTACATACATCAGGTAATTTTTGCTCTAAATTTTATTCACAATAATTGATTTCTTGCCAGTATTTTAATTTCTAACTACCTTTACATTACATTTTTTTTTATAATTAAGCTTTAAATTACATGAAATCATTGATATTAATTTTTACTACAACCTAATTGATATGGATAATGGTTAGATTTTAACCCTAGATGTTCTTTTCTGCTTTCATATTTGCAAGAGAGAGAGAGTTGAATAATGCACCATGTAAGTTAGTATTTATAATAGATTTGTACTATACATCTCGAATTTTCCTGCTCGAATTGATATGGATATGGATGTATCCTTTATGATCATATACACTATGCTCAAGAGTTTCTCCCATTGCATATTTCAACTCTCTCTCTCTGGATTATCTTCTATTTGATTTCCTTATTTATCCTAAAACCCGCATCAACTCTTCGCCCTCTTAATTTAAAAGGTAGTTGGATGCACTTCTATTATACAGCTTTTGGATTTTGGAGCATTCTCTTAAGTCAGCAAATCTCAAGTTGTGAGGGTTTTATTTAGTTTTATTTCCACTCTCTAGTTCTAGTAAAAGCTTCATATTAACATTCAAATCGAAAAATACTCATAATTTATGATTGGTGAAATTCAGAGTTGTATGGTTCCTCATTGTATTATGTGGACGATATGGAAGGAGAGGAATGCCCGTTGTTTTGAAGGTTTCGAGACGGTGCCATCCAGACTGGGTTATCTATTCTTAAGCACCCTTATTAGCTGGTCTAAGTTTCCGTCACGACTCAGGATTTAGTTGATTTTATGGGGGAAATCAACTCAGTGATGTAATTCGGGAGTTTGTGAGGCAGGTGTCTGTTTGTTCCTTTTCTTGGCTTTACTTGTTTTGCTTTTTCTTTGTATACTTCCTGTATACGGGTTCACTCCCTTACCGATCAGTTTTTAATGAATTCATTTATCTATAAAAAAAGGTTAGCATGCCCAACCGTCATTTATTTTCACTGTTTTCGTAAAAAATTCCTTCTACCTATATGTAGTTGTGAAGGAAAGGAAAGGAGATGTACTAGTAATTACTGTTGATTTGAAGAATTGTTTTTCAAGCCCAAATCCATTAGAGGGAAGTTCAACCTAGTTCTTTGGAGGCCCAACCCATAATTCAATCTTCTAAGTTAGGTGAATGAATTCAATCATGGAAATGACTCATCATCCATTTCAGTAGGAAAATAATGGGTGACTCCTCCTACAACTAGCTAGACTTTAAGTGTGTAGTTTATGTTTAAATTATCTTAATATAACATGTAGTGCTTGGTCATTGCCTTGTAAGTGTAAGAAATCCAGCAAGAGAGCTATCAATAAAGAAACAAGTTTCTCTTCTTCTTCTTGTGTGTGTGAATCAAAGTTGCAGCAAAATAGTGCGTTAAAGAGTGTTTTTCTTTTTATTAAATTTCCAACAAAGTGGTATCAGAGCGATTGAAAATTTGTTTCAAAGTATACACTATAGCATATCAAATCGAAGCTCTCGACGAGACGAATGCAACACCACCAGATTCATCCCGATCGGAGGTCTGACGCGCTGCCACGTGTCATGAGAACGTTGCTACCAGAAAGTGAGTTAACTCACCGAGTTAGCCAAATCATCCGAGTTGACCGAGCCGTGAAGCTTGTTGATTGCGCTGTTTGAGCTGCTTGACCAAGCTATTGACCTTTGACTTTGACAAAAAAATTGGGTCCACGTTGTTCCTAAGGTTTTTGGGCGTTCCGGATCCATCCGCGCAATCAAAATTTCCAAATTCTCACAAGAATTATGGCAAATGGTGGTATGATATCCTTTCAAGTCCCGATAATCAACAACAACTATGATAATTGGAGTATTAAGATGAAGGCGCTTTTGGGTGCACACGATGCTTTGAAAGTCGTGGAGAGAGGTTACAGTGAGCCAGAAAATGAAGTTATCTTAAATCTAACTCAGAAGGAGAGTTTGAAAGACTCAAGAAAGAGAGACAAGAAAACTCTTTATTTTATATATCAAGCATTAGATGATGATGGTTTCGAGAAGATTTCAAGTGCAATCTCCTCTAAGCAAGCGTGGGAGAAACTTCAAACCTCTTACAAAGGAGCCAAATAAGTGAAGAAAGTTCGTCCTCAAACTTTAAGAGGTGATTTTGAATCTCTACATATGAAAGTGTCCGAGTCTATCTCCGACTAATTTTCAAGAGAGTTGTTTCAAATCAATTAAAAAGAAATGGCGAGAAGTTAGAAGATGTGACGGTCATGGAGAAGATACTCTGCTTGTTAGATCCAAAATTCGAGTACATCGTAACAATGATCGAAGAAACTAAAGACTTGAATGAGTTGACAATCGAATAACTAATGGGGTCATTGCAAGCATACGAAGAGAACAAGAAGAAGAAGCAAGAAATTGTGGAACAACTTCTTAAGACATAACTCTATCCGACAAAGAAAGAAAAAAGTTTCAACAATGATAGAAGCCAACGTGGAAGAGGTCGTGGACGAAGACGAGGACGAGGTTACGGACGTAGACGAGGTTGGAATTCTGACAACTACAATTCCAATAACTACAATTCCAATAAAAACTACAAGAGAGGGGAAAGCGCAATACGAGGTCGTGGAAGAGGCAATCCAAACTCGAGATATGACAAATCTCAAGTTTGATGTTATAATTGTCAAAATTTTGGTCATTATGCTTCAGAATGCAGAGCACCCAACAATAGAGTTGAGGAGAAGTCCAATTATACGGAGGAGAAGACAAATGAGAAAGAAAATCTTCTTCTTTTAGCACGGAAGGAGACTGATGGTAGCCAAGAAAATTCATGGTTTCTTGACAGCGGTGCAAACAATCACATGTGTGGAAGGAAAGACATGTTCGTAGAGATAGACGAATCAGTAAGCAGAAATGTCTAATTTGGAGATGATTCCACAATATCGGTGAAAGGAAAATGTAACATCCTTATTCGTGCAAAAGATGGTAGTCACCAATTAATTTCAAATGTCTACTATGTGCCTAATATGAAAAGCAACATCTTGAGTGTGGGTAAACTCTTAGAAAAAGGCTATGATATCCATATGAAAAATTGTAGTCTTTTTATAAGAGATGAGAAAAGATATTTAATTGCCAAGGTACAAATGTCAAAGAATAGAATGTTCCCTTTGAATATTTAAAACGATGTTGCAAAGCGTCTAAAGGTATGTTACAAAGACGCATTGTGGCTATGGAATCTTCGATTTGGGCATCTCAACTTTGGAGGATTGGAGCTATTATCCAAGAAGGAAACGGTGAGAGGCTTACCTTGCATTAATCACCCTGACCAACTGTGGGAAGGATGTTTACTTGGGAAGCAATTCAGAAAAACCTTTCCAAAGGATTCAAAATCAAAAGATGAGAATCCACTCGAGCTAATCCATACCGATGTATGCGGTCCGATCAAGCCAAGCTCTCTTGGTAAAAGTAATTATTTCCTTCTATTCATTGATGATTTTTCAAGAAAAACCTGGGTATATTTCTTGAAGAAGAAATCAGAAGTTTTTAAAATATTCAAGAAGTTCAAAGTTGCCGTAGAAAAGGAGAGTGGTCGTAAGATCAAGGCAATGAGATCTGATCGAGGAGGAGAATTTACTTCTAGTGAATTTCAAGAATTTTGTGAAGAAAATGGAATTCGTGGACCAATGATAGTTCCTCGACCCCCTCAGCAAAATGGAGTAGCGGAAAGAAAGAATAGAACTATCCTCAACATAGCTCGGAGTATGCTCAAAAGCAAGAAACTTCCCAATGAATTTTGGGCGGAAGTAGTGGCATGTGCTGTCTACTTGTCCAACCGATCTCCAATAAGAAGTGTTTGGGGAAAGACACCGCAAGAAGCATCGAGTGGAAGAAAATCAGGTATCTCCCACCTGAGAGTTTTTGGGAGCATAACCCATGTACATGTACCAGACGAGAGAAGAATGAAACTTGATGACAAAAGTGAGAAGTTCATCTTCACTGGCTATGACAACAACTCCAAAGGTCATAAATTATACAATCCTAATAATGGAAAGATTGTAATTAGTCGATATGTGATATTTGATGAAAAAGGAGAATTTGATTTCAGCTCAAATATAGATGATTTCAACTTCTTTCCCGACTTTGAAGAAGAGAATGAAGAAACCATGATAGAGCAAGAAGGAGAAGTTCAATAAGAGACCACTACTTCACCTACCTCACCAACATCAACCACTCATGGAGACTCATCACCATCATCAAGTGAAAGTTTCACTGAAAGAGTTATTCCCTGCATAAGAAGTCTACGGGATCTCTATGAGGTAACTGAAAGACATGATAATCTTACACTCGTATGCCTCTTTGCCGATTGTGAACCAGTAAACTTTTAAGAAGCTGCACAAGACAAGAAGTATAGAAACGCGATGAACAAAAAAATCAGGGCCATTGAGAAGAATGACACTTGGGAACTCACTTCACTTCCAAAAGGTCAGAAGGCTATCAGTGTCAAATGGGTGTACAAAATGAAGAGGAATGCTATGGGAGAAATAGAAAGACACAAGGCGAGGCTAGACGTAAAAGGATATATTCAAAGAGCTAGAACTGGCTACGATGAGGTATTTGCTCCCGTTGCCCGCTTAGAAACTATGAGATTAATTATCTCCCTAGCAGCTCAAAATAGGTGGAAGATTCATCAGTGGGATGTAAAGTCTGCATTTCTAAATGGAATACTTGAAGAAGAAGTCTACATCGAGCAACCTTTGGGATATGTAGCAAAGGGACACGAAGACAAAGTTTTGAAGCTGAAGAAAGCTCTTTACAGGTTAAAGCAAGCACCAAGGGCCTGGAATAGTCGTATTGACAAGTACTTTCAAGAGAATGGTTTCAGCAAATGTCCATATGAGCACGTTTTATATATCAAGATCAAAGATGGAGATATTTTGACTGTGTGCCTATACGTGGATGATTTGATTTTTACCGAAAGCAACCCAAAGATGTTCAATGACTTCAACAAAGCAATGGCGAAAGAGTTCGAGATGACATATATTGGATTAATGGCATACTATTTTGGCATCGAAGTTAAGCAATAAGAAAATGGAATTTTCATCTCACAAGAAGGCTACACAAAGGAGATCCTCAAGAAGTTCAAGGTGAGTGACTGCAAGCCAATTAACACACCAGTAGAATATGGAGTTAAGCTATCAAAGAATGATGAAGGAGAAATCGTAGATCTAACTTTCTTCAAGAGTTTGGTGGGAAGTCTACGCCACCTAACCTGCACGAGGCCTGATATCCTTCACGCAGTCGAATTAGTTAGACGCTATATGGAATCTCCAACAACCACTCATTTCAAAGCCGCAAAGAGAATTCTTCACTATCTGAAAGGTACAATTGACTTTGGCCTGTGCTATTCAGTTTCTAATGATTACAAGCTTGTTGGCTATAGCGATAGCGATTGGGGTGGAGACATAGATAATCGAAGGATCACTAGTGAATTTGTATTTTTCATGGGACACACTTCTTTCACATGAACATGGAAGAAATAATCGATTGTCACATTATCCACTTGTGAAGCAAAATATTTTGCTGCTACCTCATGGGTTTGTCATGTAATTTGTCTTGGAAATCTATTGAAGGAGATATGCTTAACACAAGAAGATCCCACTAAGGTTTTTTTTCACAACAAGTCAGCCATTGCCTTAGTAAAGAATCCAGTATTCCATGATCGAAGCAAACACATCGATGTTCGCTATCACTACATAAGGGAGTGCATTATTAAAAACGATGTTCAAGTTGATTATGTGAAGTCTCAAGATCAAATTGTAGATATTTTCACTAAGCCCCTCGATATTGAAGACTTTGCGAAGTTAAGAAATTTTCTTGGTGTTATAAAACAAGTTTAAGAGGGAATGTTGATTTGTAAACTTGTTTTTCAAGCCCAAATCCATTAGAGGGAAGTCCAACCGAGTTCTTTGGAGGCCCAACCCATAGAAGCTTCTAAGTTAGGTAAAGGAAGTCAATCATGGAAATGACTCATCATCCATCTCAGCAGAAAAATAATGGGTGACTCCTTCTACAACTAGCTAGACTTTAAGTGTGTGGTTTATGTTTAAATTGTCTTAATATAATGTGTGGTGTTTTTTCATTGCATTTTAGTATAAACAGAGAAGCCTTGTAAGTGTTAGAAATCAAGCAAGAGAGTTATCAATAAAGAAATAAGTTTCTCTTCGTCTTGTGTGTGTGGATCAAAGTTATAGCAAAATAGTGAGTTAAAGAGTGTTTTCCTTTTTATTAAATTTCCAACAATTACCCCCTCACTCCCTCCATTTCTAGTAGGAAATTTGGTTGATTGATTATGTTAATTTTTTTTAATTAATTTGGGGCATTATAGAAAATAATTAACTTTAAATTTGAGTACAGGGAATAATTGAGAGTCAACAAATACGTAATTATATACATGAAATATATTTCCTCAGCCTCTAGGTTTGTAAGATGGGGAGAGGAAAGATTGAGATCAAGAGGATTGAGAACAATACAAATCGTCAGGTTACCTTCTGCAAGCGTAGAAACGGGCTGCTGAAGAAAGCTTATGAACTATCAGTACTCTGTGATGCAGAAGTTTCACTTGTCGTCTTCTCTAGTCGTGGTCGTCTCTACGAGTATTCCAACAACAGGTAATTGGCATCAACCACTTATCATTATTTTCTATGTTAATTGCAATATTTTGTAGAAATATGTATGAATATAATGCAAGTTATTACTTCATTTCTATTTTTTTTCAAGTTAACTTTTTTTGGGGAGGTTATCGTTTTGGATTTACATAAAATGGACTGGTATGAATAGCATACAGATAATATTTTAGAGTAATCTAATGACCTTAAACAAATCTCTCATCATCTTACTAACTATAAGCTTAAAAACACTCAAAAACTAGTTTTGGTTTATTTTAAAGCACAGTCTAATAAAATGTTCTTACTTTATTCTAAGAGGAATTAACAAATTTGGATGGGCCAGTGAGCTGTAACAAAGGACAACTGATAGTCTGAGGTAGTATTTACTTGTTTAAGTATGTAAACCTACGTACTTTCTTTTTTGGTAACGGCAGAAGGAAAAGAAAACAATAAAAGAACAAACACAGTGGTTTAGATCCGGGGATTATTCCTCTCAACACGCTCGAGCATATCGAGCAACTTCTCCAGGGTATGATCGTACTCCAAGTAGATTTCCTACGTTTTTTGGCGATTTTTATCATGAAATCTGCTTGAATGTTCTCCTCAGGGCAGATGTGGATGATCTTGGCTTTGGTTCTTTTGAGGAGCTCCCGACAATCCTTGATGATGTTAGCTAAAGGGTGGCTCCCATTTTCTTCCGACTCCATGAGGTTGACTACTTCGAGACAGGCGGTCTTGAGGCAGAATTCCTTACACTTCTCTCTAAATGTAGTATTTAGGCCATGAAAAATTCCTTCAAGATCGGCTCGAAGAGGACTCAAGGTACCTTGTTAGCGACCCGTAAAGCCTAGGATCCATCTACCATCTTCATTCCTCACAATTCCTCGAAATGCTCCAATGTCGTTACCGTTCTCAAAACTTCAGTGTGTATAATGTAGCCTTCTATAGCATGAGAGCGAGCATCAATGTATGTGATAACATTTTCTCCTTTTCGGTAAACACACTTATTTAGAATTTTGAAAATGTCACAAGCGAGATTATAAGTATGAATATTTACCGATGAGGGAGTTATATACTTATTTTCAAAGATAATGTTATTTCGAGCTTTCCAAATACACCAAAGATAAGAGATGAAAAGTACATACCATTCGCTGTCCACACTATTCCAAACATTAGTAATTAACCAAGAATTGAAATCAAGATGCGTACCTTGGCTATGAAAAATGTAAGAGCTGAAAGTATGATAAACATGATTGGCGAAAAAGTACTCTTTGAAAAGGTGACTTAGGTCCTCCTCATAAGAGCATCTAGGGCAAGTATTATATATCATTAGGATCCTTCGCTTCCTATGAACATTAGTGAGTAATTTACCATGTAAAATGGTCCAAAAAATTGTTTCAATTTGGGAGGTATGTCTAGCTTCCAGAGTTTTTTCTATATATTCCATGGAGGGTTATTTTCTCCCCCCATAGAGATTTTATTATAGCAAGAATGAATTAAGAATTTACCTTTGTTACTTGGTTGCCAAGAGGGTTTATCATCCCTTTTCTCCCCTACAAAGAAGGGATGTGCTAACAATGTCCTCAACAATTGGGTCATTGAGTCTTTGTCGAATTTTATTCATGTCCCCCTCACCACTATCGTCGATGAGGACACTAACATTTTCATCAATATCCGAATTAGTGACCATTTTCGAGGCAAGTGATGCCTCCCCACACCGCCAATCTTTCATGATGTTAATCTTATTGCCTTTACCCACATTCCACTTGGTGTTCTTAGAAAGGATATCTTTGCAATTATAAATACTACGCCAAATGTGGGAAGTGTTGGTTCATTTTTTCCATAATCTAGGGTTTGGGCCAACTTTATATTTATTCGTTATGACTCTAGCCCAAAGTCAATCCCGGTTATTCATAATATTCCAACCTAACTTAGCTAAAGTTGCTTTATTATTATTATTATTATTATTATTATTATTATTATTATTATTATTATTATTATTATTATTATTATTATTCATGGTACTTCTTATTCCAAGGCCACCCCTATCCTTAGGCTGAAACACTTTATCCGAACTCACAAGATGGATTTTTCTGTTATTTTCATCCCCCCCCCCCCCCCCCCCCACAAGAAGTTACGATTAATGCGGTCCAGAGTCACGCACATTTTTTTTGGGAAGAGAGTGGTTTGCATATTTTAGGTGGGTATCGAAGAAGTGACAAATTGAACTAAAGTGACTCTACCCGCAAAAGATAAAAGGTCTGCTTTCCATCTAGGAAGTTTCTTTTGAACTTTTTCAACGACATTTTGGAGTCTGGCATTGTTAAATTTATCGTGGACAAGATTTTTTCCCAAATACATCCCAAGATTCTCCGTGAGTCCCATACCAAACTTGTGGCTAAGTTCGACAGCTCTAGCTCTAGGGACATTCGGGAAGACAAATATTTTTTATTTGGCATGTTTAACTCTTTGTCTCGATAGGTGGAAATTTTTTTCAATGGTATCCAAAATGGCCTCACAAGAGTTATGAGGCGTGTTAGAAAAAAGTATGAGGTCGTCTGCAAAGAAAATATGAGATATGCATGGGCCATTGGGGGACGTATGTAAACTTACGTACATACATGTGAGTTTTACGTTAACTAAAAGTAGTCAGATACTTCTCCTATCATCTTTATACTCTTGTAAGGCCTTTCATAGCCGGGCAATGGAAAAAGTTAGAAATATATACAATTACACTTTTATTTGCAAACATAAAATCGCATTGGACCAATGCAAATATGGATTAGGCGGGTAACATTTTAGCATCCAGAAGTGTTCAAAGCAGTGGAATCCAACTGGGCAAGTCTTTTCAGAATATTTTTTAATAAAAAATATGTACGAATAACATTTTACCATCCAATGGCTTTGGGCTGGTGATAGTTACTTCCAACTATTATGAGCCCCATTTACACAATGTCTAATCGAAATGCGAATTTACACGAGCTCTACAGATTTCAACAAATAAATGTGCATTATATCTTACCCGTTGTGGAAAGAATCAATGAAAATGTATACATTACCCTACGTGGATGACCTCATGAGTATATAGGTTTCAAATTAATGTTTCCTTCATATTTATTTTTATCACTAAATATTTAAGGTTTACGAGTATGCTTGTTTGCTTCGATGGTATCAAAATTATTCTCAAGTTCATTTTTACCACAATATGCGAAAACTAGTTATCAGCTTTAATATGCGGCTTGACATAGCTCAAATAGGCGTAACGATATGAATTATATCTCAACCCACAAAAGTTATGTCTGGAATTATTGCTTTTTAATTTTTGCAATGTTAATGACCTTAGTTTTGAGATCTAAAGCTTATCTACGTATTGTCGTGTATGTATATACGATCAAGTGTAAAAGTTTGGTCGACATTACTTCGTTTGAGTAACGGCTTAAGGGATGTGGTTGTTTTGCAAGGAAAAAAAAGTAGCGTTTGCATTTAATACCATAACCATAATTATAACATTAGAGGCAAATAGATGCATGGAAGTATATAGTCTCATATGTTGGGGAGCCACGTTGCATGGTAAGTCAATGCAAGTTTGTTTAATATCATAAGTACCAAATAAGTCTTCTTATTATCCACCAAATAATGTGTCATAAAAATAATTTCACATGTTGAGTACTGGCACTTGTTCCTTTACCATGTCATTATGAATGATTTGGGATATAATTTGAGACTAGTATCATTTTTCTATTTTATATATGACCAAATAAAATTTATATTGTACTAAGTTTCCATATCATAATAGGTTGCCAATTGTGCTTACATTTTGTTCTAGAACTAGACTTCACCACACTTATATACAAAGCAGTCCACCTCAAGATTTAAAAATGCTAGATATTTGATTTTATTTGGCGTTGTTATTTTGAAAGAATTTATGGTAACTCCTTTGAGAGTGAATTTTTAGGTTCCTTTAGTATTTGAGTGGGAGTGTGTGTTTAGAGAGAGGGAGATATTATTTTGTTTGTAAGAAGAACCAAGTTCTTCAACTTTTTCGTCTTCTTCTTTATTTTATTTAGTGGACCTCGATTGTCATTGCCAAATAGTAATTTTCTTGTTTATTATTCTCTAATTATATACTTTTGTTGTCATTGTGGTGAATATTATATTATTGACCATGGGGTACTTAGACACGCATTTTTGCAAAACAAATGGGTATCAAAGTCGAGGTGAAAAAAAGGTCGTGTGATAAGGTTTCTAAGGTAAAGTTGAGAAGTTTGACGAGAGGACAAAGTTTGATACATGGGAAGTAAAGGTGATTCCTTTTAAAGGATGGTTTAATTCAACTACTTGAAGGAAAACCTGGCGCAATTGATGAAGGAAGATGCGTGGAAGAAGAATGATAGGAAGACTTGTTCACGATCCAATTTTTTTGTTAAAGATAATATAGCAATGTGATGATAGAGATTTCAACTAAGATGATTTGGGAAGAGATTGAAAGACTTTTTAGAGAAGTACTTTAGAAGTTGGATCAATCTCAAGAAATAGTTCTACAATTTTAACATAAACACTTGTACTTCGTTACAAGATTTCCTTACAAAATTTATAATGGGATTCTCTCAAAACTATTAAACTCTTATGTGATTATGGAGGAAGAATACAAGGTCTTAATTTTACTCACTTCTCTTTATGAACTGTACAACCACTTGACTACTACGATGACATATTATGAAAGAACAATTTTCTCGGCAAAGTCCCATTAACCATCATTTCCATGAGGTAGAGTCCATTGACTTATTCATGGGAAGAAGAAAACATAATCAAAGGTTTGAAAATCATATAGTCGGAGTCAAGCGGTGGTAAGGGAAATGAGTAAGAATCAAATATCACAATTTCTCTGTAGTGCTTCAATAAAACATATCCACTTTGAATTAGAGCGTTTTGCTTCTTTAGTTAGTTGCCTGACACCATAGTGTTTCTTCGCGCAAACACAATATGATACAATCTAGTTCAACATTATAGTTCTTTTGTGTTGTTTGTCATGTTTGTAATAATTTGGAATCATCCTCACACTTATTTTCTTTATCACTTATGGTGAAAAAGAAACATTCTAGTTCTTCATGAAAAAAGTTTTGCAGTAATGAATAAATGATTTGATCATTTTTCAAAACAAAATGATAATGAAATTCAAACCAATATCCACAACAATTGTATTAGGGTTAATTTTAAACAGAAGTCCTAGAAAGGCTAAGACTTTGCACTAAATATATAAACACCTCAACCATCAACAATTTTCCCAAAAATTGAGCAAGTGTTGATTTTGAATAAAATTAATTGGTTGATAATAATCGTAACCCATATTGGTATAATGTAAACATATAAGTTGGCATAGAACTATATTAACCACTTAGACACCCTCATTGGGAATATATTGATGAGCCATTGTTCGTTATCTCAAATTTACTAAAGATCCTCAGAATTGAGGTGGATGAAGACATATGCATGATCTATAAGACGTAAATAAAGTTCATTTTGGTTGTTTTAATGAAGATCCTCAGATTGTTTTTGTGACATTTGTTGTTTTAATGAAAAACACTTCTTATTTTGGTTGAGCTCTTCTTTATTGTTTTTGAGCTTTGACGGTTTTATTGTAGATGAAGATCTTAATCTTTTATCATCATAGTTGTTATTATTTGGTGATGATTGACTATTCCTTTTGTATTTTGAATTCCACTTTTTTTGTTCAAGAAGATATGATGAAATAGAATTTTCTTTATCTTCTATATCACATTTCACTCTTCATTTGATTTTATTTGGATCTTTTTATTGATGAAATTTGAGGTGAGACATTATGTGTATTTGGTGACTATTTGAATGCTCGAAGTTGAGTTCCTTTGAAATTCTAAAACATATATAAAATATCTTTAGGAATAGTCATTGTTTTGGGGAAATATGATAAAGTTAATAAAATGTATTTTAAAAAAATATTTAAGTGGCCTGATGTAGTCGACTATAGTTGTATTTGTCGAATATTTTAAATTTAGTTGACTAAATTAGTTTTAGTCGACTATAACTCCCAAAAAATTTATTTCAACTAGATTCAATCTGTCGTTATCAGATATAGTTAATGAAAAAAGTTTTAGTCAATTATATTAGGCTTTGTTGATATTTTTGCTTTGATTTTTTTTATTAATGTTTCTAAAAAGTTCTCAATTATTTTGTTTGTGTGTAAGTCTTTTTAGGGTTAACTCATATCATTTGAGAGACTTTATACCTTACATTAAATTATAACTATCTCACAACTCAAATTTATTTGCGTGATGGTCTTCTTAGGAGCTTGATAAAAAAATTCTTGAGTATTTTAGCCTTATTAAGGTCATCTTGAACTTTTCTCGGATTCGTGAAGGCTTATACACACTTAGAGGAAATAAATAGTAAAACATATATCACCAATTGAATTTTCATCATCAAAACAATTTAGTAATTTGGTTTATCATCTTTTGGATTCATAGAAACCATATATGCAGAAAAAACAGAAGGGCATATGCCACACATAACGGATAAATAATGTATTATTTCAAATATATATATATATATATATATATATATATATATGTTACCATACAAACCATTTAGTACATAATTTAGTTACACTTGCTTCACATCATGACATGCTATTTGTGAAAATGTTTGGTTGGACGCAAGATCTTATTCCCAAAAGATACATACATCTTAATATTTAATGTTGTTTGTAATTAAGGGAATACACCTACTAGAGAGAAGTATCACATCTATAGTATATGTATGTAATGCTTTCCTATAAGAAGAGATTGGCAAATTTATTGAAATAAAGACTCTCCTATACCCTATTCAATAAGTATATTTGTATGCGAACCAATATCCTCCCCACAATCTCATTCTTGGTTCCATTAATTAACCTCCCTCGCTTCCATACTTGTTCTATTTTTTATTTTTTATCCTTTTTATCTTTATCTGTCTATAAATTACACCATTTAATCCCTGTCCTAATGTCTTTTATTCTCCCCCACCCTTCCTCTTCACGCCACCCTATTTACCTATTAATTTCACATATATCAAACTATCTCAATATATCACATAGTTTCTAATTGATTGGTTTAAAAAAATTGGTATGGGGATAAGTGGCTCGCTCAGAAAATTGTATAGCGCAAGTGTACGCTAATCGCGAGAGTAATAAAAGCCCGGTAAGACCGAGGTCGATTTTCGCTGGGAATTATATGAAGTACCGAGGATATTCCTCGAGTTAAAAATCAATAAACAAGAATAAAAGATAAAAGAAAAGATGATTTAGGTTTTGAGTGTTGTAACGAAGCAAAGCGAACCAAGATAAATAGAATGCTAAACAATGTAGTAACAGGAACAATGGTGATTTAAAAACAGGGTTATGAAATGATTCTTTAACAAAAGGTTAAGGAGCATTCCCCCACCTATGATGTGCACAACTCAATGGGTTCTTCCGATTAAATAACAATCAAATGAGAATAAGATATCGATATCAAAAATCTTACATGAAGGATGTCAACCCAACAATATAAGATGAAGGTAACGATATATTATCGGACAAATGCGTTGATGTTGGAGTTAAGTCTTAAAATACAACCCTTACATGATAAGAGAAGATAAAAT
The DNA here is from genome assembly GCA_949130495.1 of Sambucus nigra. Classification (NCBI taxonomy): domain Eukaryota; kingdom Viridiplantae; phylum Streptophyta; class Magnoliopsida; order Dipsacales; family Adoxaceae; genus Sambucus; species Sambucus nigra. Next base: position 195,464,225 of record OX422208.1, read on the forward strand.
CCTATGAAACTCCAATATCAACCCCCACACCCATTTATTGGATTTAATCATTGAACAAGCCAAGAAATGAACCCTCCAAGGTGGGTTTATGCTCCCAACCTAAGGAGATTAGCTACTCATAACACGAACCATATCGAAACACACCATTAAATTAATAATAAGTGTAATAACCATGGTGAGAACAAGCATTCAATACACAACCACAATATTAATTGCACAAAATGATACCAATGGTCAACAATATACAACTAAGATGGAACTTTACTTGCAATAAATGAAGTGGAAGATGAAAATGGTAAGGAAATTGTCAAGCCGTAGGAGAGATAGAGAAAAAGCAACAAACTATCTTCTATATATTTCCTTGCACAAAATTGTGATCGGATATATCATAACAAATCAAACCACTCAAAATATATACTAAGTCGAAAAAAACCACAAAACAAGGGTGGTAATAACCAAACCAAAACTACGGGGGTTTTGCAGAAATTGAGGCACCGGTCGATCGTGGGTCAGGGATCGGTCGACCGCTGGTCAAGGAGAAGGCACACTGTCTCACTTTGAAGGAAAATGTGAAACCCCGGTCGACCACTGGTTAGGGACCGGTCGACCGATCCTGCAAAATTATGGATCCATTCCTCTTTTGATACACAACAAGGGGCCTTGGGAAAATGACCATAACTTGGTCCTCGTGAACCAGATTGACAAACCGTCAGGGGCTACGCAAAGTTGGCTAGGAGAAATACAACATCCGTGAAGGGTTCGGGCACAAAGCTCGAATGTAGAAATGAAAAAATTAACCCTGAAGTTGCATAAAATATTGAATGTTCTCGGATAACGCACACTTGCACCGTTTAGCAGTCCAATCCCTACAAAAGCTCAAATAAACTCGCAAGGAATATATATGTGGAAACCAAAGGTTATACAGTACAAGAGCTTAAATACGTGAAATAACGGTCACAAGCGTACGTGCATGCATAAATAACGGGCGCAAAATATACAATATTTGCGACTAATCACACCCTCTAACTTACACACTGCTAGTCCCTGGCTATGAAACAAAACAAAACCCTCCCCAAAAAGCGGTAAGTATAGCAACAATATATACACGGACAAAGTGCCACTTTCGCGAGCGCACGGTTGCATTTAGCGAATGCAACAAGCCGTTAAACCGCTAGGTTACCCTAGCGGACGAGTGTTGTCTCTTGAGGGTTTTCAGGGATGAAACCCACAAACATCATATTTCCTCAAAACATGCATGGCCAAACAACCAATATGCCAGACTCAACAACAATTAGATATTTCAACATATTATTAACAAAGCAAAGAATAGGTTTTTCCCAATAATCCAAAACTATTAACATTAGAAGAATAACTACATGGAATTGAAACCTCAAATGTGAGTGGTGTACATGCACATGTAAAGAGTTTTGATTCGGTAAAAACGCCTACAACCCAGATATCCATTAAAGCATGCTTCCACTCAATCCTCTCCGAATATCACACTCAACAAATAGAAGCACTCAGAATAGGGTGTAACACACGGGACATTCGGGCATAAAGAGTAATTGTAAAAGGAAACAAAGTCACGCACATGTCATTGATGAAGAACGCAATATAAAAGTGAAAAATACAATCTCATGAAAGGATATAGTATATTAATCAATGTGAAATGCACGTAAAAAGATTATCGCTAATGTTCGACCTTTGAATCACGTTACCCTAGGATTAAATAGGACTTTATTTTATTGTAATGTAGGCTTGGGGTTAGGGGTACGAAATGAAAGGATGTATTTACGAATACAAAAAATGTTCGGAGATGAAGAACTTGAGATAATGGAAAATAGCGGGAAATTTCAAAATTGGAAAATGGTTTCCAAACAAGCATTAAATATATCAATCGAGAGAGTAACAAGGAATATTGAAACACTATAAACAATATATACAAATTTCTCTTTCTTTTTCTTTTCTTCTTTTTCTCTTTTGTTTTCTTTTGTTTTTTATTTCTCTTTTTCTTCTCTTTTTTACTACACTTTCTTCTTTTCTCACTCTTTTCATTCTTGAATTTCAACCACACTACACAACATCATTCAATCCCAAATATCATCCCAAACATAGGTAAGAAAGGTAATGTGTATGGTTCAAACTCCAATGTGGAGTTGGTTAGGGGATTTGGGATGAAAAGAAAGGTCATAATAGGGCCCAACGGGGTTGACTAGGGACATGTATAAGGGTAAGGTTAAGGTCATATGGGTTAACAACAAAGAAGGCCTATGATCCTTTCCTAAAGCTTCATGTGATTCTCGAGACTCAACACCATTGAAAATCATGCTCATGTGATACATCAATTAATATGCAATTAATGAAAAGAAAATGAGATCGCCAACAAGATACGCTATTCAAGAAAGAGAAAGAGTAATGTATAAACACTCTGAAATGAATAAAAGTACGAAACTCGCTAGGTTTTTAGTGTACACAAAGTAACAATAAGAGACCAAGCTATAATTGTCCTACCGAATGATTTTAGAAAATATGCTCAAGTGCTCATGGGTTTTCAAGGTTTAATTCATGCATTTATCCCCAATGTTGAATAATATAAGGACTAAAGTTTAATAACATGAAAGAAATAGAAAATGCATCATTGAATTAGAAATTGGATAGGGCCATTAATAAATTTATCATAGGAAATTAGGGCAAAATGCCCAAGAAAGGGAAAAGAAATAAAGAAAATAATTTTTGAATTTTTTTTCAATACACAAATATATATATATATATATATATGGCACACGAGGGATGGAAAAGAAAATGAGATGCCTAAACACACCCCCTAACTTGAATCGCACATTGTCCTCAATGTAATTAAAGACATTATGAGAAAAAGAGGGAGTAGAATAAATCACCCAAATTTGGAGTGAAGTCCGAGGTTGTCAACGTGCGCCCTATACCAACATAAGAAAAACAAAAATATGTACCACAATGATTAAGTTAGAAAGAAACATGCCATGAGTCACAATAGTTTAGAGGGGTTGAAATGCAGATACTAGATAATTGATGGTAGACATAGGATTTGAAAAAAATGTAAACACATCAAAATCTAATAAATCAACAACGACTAAATTATCATTACTAATTTCATAGAATTCAATACAAACATCTTAATCAGTGTAAAGATAGCAAAACATAAAGTACATATATCTCATAATCGCCCCAAAAATGACACATATCATCATCCACAAAACCACCAGCACCCACAAAACAGTCTAGAGACCTGAACCACTGGACGAATCCCAAAAATTTAGGCCGTACGAACTCCGGAAATGCGGCAGAATCGGTGCATCAAGACCATGCTGCTGGATATACAGATCACGCATCATGGCCTGGACCATGTGAAACTCCTGATGCCGCACGGTTCACACCTGGCGTTGATCAATCCCATACTGGTCAAGCCGTGACTACAAAGTAGTTAACCGCATCTGGTTCTCCTCTCATATGTGCTCATGACATGCCTCGAACACCGCAAAGCGGGCGTCGGTAAGTGCGGTAGGCACCTCAGCGTGCTGACCTGACCCCTGCTGTCCTGATGCCTGCTCAGCCCTCCTAAACTCTGTCTCCTCATCCACGTCCTCTACAACCACCCTTGGCCTCTTTTGAACTACCGGCTCACCCCAATAGTGTTGCAAGCACCTCCTGATGTTGTTTCTGGTTAGGATGCCCTTAGGGTCCACTTTTCTATCAGAAGGGTACTCGAGGAACTTGTCTTGAAGGCAAATCTGAGTCACGATACCGGGCAATGGAAGGGAAATATTCCATGCCTTTTCCTTTGATGCTAAGTACATCTTCTCCAGGAAGTATTGAGGGAGGTTGATGTCTCCTGACTGTTTCAATAGTGTGTGGAGGAAAATGGCATGTTTATGGTGAACATCAGATCTGTTATTAGTCACCATTAAGCAATGCACGTTCACATAGTGCAGGAGCCTCGGTAAATCTTCCATAGTAGCCGATCGGAACATTTTTTTAGTCCAAACCTCACCTGGGGCAAGAAATTCGATAAGCGTGTCTAGGTCAAAGGTTGCCTCATCTGAGAGGCTCACAAACAGGAAGGGTCTTCCACATTTCCCATCCACCGGGCTAAGTCCTTGCGACGAAACGTGATCCTTACTCCTCGTACAAAAGCCTCAAAAACACCCTTCTCTCCCTTATATTTGATCAACGAAACATAGAACATGCGTATAAGTTCTTTATTGATTGTGGTCTGGCTCCCTACGAAAGAGTCCCAATTATAACGCCTGAGAATAGCCAAGACATCATGAGGGAGGTCATCCATTTTCCACTCCAGGTTGACTGCAAGTGGGCATTTCGAAGTTGTAAAGTACGCCTCAAACCACTGTTTTTCTTAAGCACAACGGAACCCATCAATGCCCTTGGGAGGCACGCAGTGAGACAACTCATATTTGTCAACGTCGACCATTTATACCTTGGAAGATGGAGGAGGGTATTGGAGGTGCAAGGGGAGAGAAAAATGGACCTAGGGTTGAGTTTGGGGATTTTCGGGTGAAGAGAGAATGGGAGAAGTTGGGAGAATAAAAGAGAAGTGAGGGGGAAATGAAAAGTCAAGGCCTAAATAATTCATGAGTACGGTCGACCACTGGTCTTACACCGATCGGCCGCATTTTAAAATTAAGCCTAAGAGTTGAGATAGTGTGCTCGATGAACATTCAACGGTCGACCGCGGTTTTAGGATCGGTCGATCGCACTTTGGAATTAAGCCTGGGAATGGAGACAGTGTGCTCGATGGACATACAGTGGTCGATCGCGGTATGGTGATCGGTCGACCACTACTCTGTATCCTCACAAACCTCCCCACCTTCTGTTAAATTCTCAATTAAACCAATAAAACTCCCCACTCGACAAAGGACGCTCTCGGGGCGATCAATATATGACCGAGTGTGCATAAGCACGATTGCCTCGAAATCAATATGAAGCGAGGCAATCCAAAAAGGCAAGGATAATTCGCTGCCTAAGTTGCGACACCCTCCGAGGGGCCCGTAGGGGGTGGATCCTCTAGAGGGATTTCAGGAAGCTCGGGATTGAAACCCTTCGAGAAAGACTTGATCCTCTGCCCATTCACCTTAGAAAGGGTTCCGGTCCTTGGGTTCAATATGTCAACAGCACCGTGATCGTGTACCGTTTTCACCACGAACGGTCCGTTCCACCAGGATTGCAATTTCCTGAGAAAATGGTGGAGGCGGGAGTCATAGAGTAGGACTTTGTGACCCACCTCCAAGTGCTTGCGCACTATCCTTTTATCATGAAAGGCTTTGGTTTTTGCCTTGAAGATACGAGAGTTCTCGTATTGATCATTTCGCAACTCCTCAAGTTCATTGAGTTGGAACTTACGAAGGTCACCGCCTTCGTTAATGCCAAAATTGAGCTTTTTTACGACCCAATATGCCCGGTGCTCAAGCTCTACCGACAAGTGACAAGCTTTCCCATAAACCAAACGGTAAGGGGACATTCCTAGGTGCGTCTTATAGGTCGTGCGATACGCCCAAAGAGCATCGGTTAATCTATATGGCCAATCCTTGGTCAAAGGATCCACAGTTTTCTCAAGAATGCCCTTTATCTCCCTGTTTTCCAATTCTGCTTGGTCGTTGGTTTGCGGGTGATAAGTGGATGCGACCTTATGGGTTACCCCATATTACGACATCAATAGGCGGAATATATCATTGCAAAAGTGGACGCCCTGGTCGCTTATGAGTGCTTTGGGTGTGCCGAAGCGAGCCAAAATATTATCTTTCAGGAATTTTAATACCTTCGCGATATTGTTCCTTGTAGGCATGACTTCCACCCATTTGGATACATAGTCGACTGCGACTAAAATGTATTCAAAATGATTGGACTTAGGGAAAGGACCCATGAAGTCTATTCCCCAACAATTGAAAACTTCGATTACGAGAATAGGGGCAAGGGGCATCATACTCCTTTTGGTTATCTTCCCAATAGATTGGCAACGGGCGCAAATTTTACATAGGGCATGCGCATCTTTAAAGATCGTTGGATAATAGAAACCGCATTGTAACACTTTGAGGGCGGTCTTTTAGGAAGAAAAGTGTCCCCCACATGCACCGTCATGGCAAAACAAGATACTTGGGATCTCATCATTTGGGACACACTTGCGAATGATTTGGTCCGGACATAGCTTGTACATGTATGGGTCATCTATAAAAAATGACCAGGCCACCATCGAAAGTCTTTCCTTATCCTTGGCCGAAAAGTGCGATGGGTAGGCCTCGGTGACAAGGAGATTGGCGATATCAGCAAACCATGGCAACGTAGCAACGACCATGAGTTGCTCATTCGGGAAGCACTCTCGGATATAGATGGGATCGATATGATCGTTATCGAATGTAAGTCGGGATAAGTGATCCGCAACCACATTTTCCACCCCTTTTTTTTTATCTTTGGTAGAAAGGTCAAACTCTTGGAGAAGGAGAACCTAATGAATAAGCCTACTTTTTGCATCCTTCTTAGAAAGAAGGTACTTAAGTGCGGCATAGTCGGTGAAACACATAATGAGTGATCCTATCAAGTACGCCCGGAATTTGTCCAACGCAAATACTATTGCTAGTATCTCTTTCTCCATGGTGGAGTAGTTCATCTGTGCACTGTCTAGCGTGCGACTAGCATAAGAAATCACGTGCGATTTTTTATCCCTCCGCTGACCGAGCATTGTCCCCACGGCATAATCACTTGCGTCGCACATAAGCTCGAATGGAAGGGTCCAATCGGGCACTTACATGATAGGGGCAGTGGCCAACATTGATTTTAATTTATCAAATGATTCTTGGCACGCATTACTCCACAGAAACGGAGCATCTTTAGCAAGAAGAGCACACATGGGGCGTGCGATCGAGCTAAAATCGTGAATAAGACGTCGATTGAAATCGGCGTGACCAAGAAGGATCTTACATCGTTGAGGTTTTTCGGAGCGGGAAGGTTGGCTATAATATCAGTTTTAGCCTTGTCAACTTGAATACCTTCGTTGGAGACGATATGGCCCAAAACTATCCCTCGTGTCACCATGAAGTGACACTTCTCCCAATTGAGAATAAGGTTATTCTCAATACACCTCGATATCACTCTCTTAAGATTTGCTAGGCAATCTTCATACGTATTACCAAAGACACTGAAGTCATCCATAAAGACTTCTACAATGTCTTCGACCATGTCACTGAATATGCTAAGCATGCACCGTTAAAACGTTACCGGTGCATTGCAAAGACCAAACGACATTCTTGGAAAGGCAGAAGTGCCGTACGAGTAAGTGAACGTGGTCTTCTCTTAATCTTCGGGGGATATTTCGATTTAATTGTACCCCGAATATCCATCAAGAAAATAGTAATACCTATGGCCGGCTACCCATTCTAGAATTTAGTCAAGGAAAGGTAATGGAAAGTGGTATTTCCTTGTGACCGCATTAAGCTTTCTATAATCAATGCAAACATGGTAGTGGGTCGGAATGCGCGAGTGTAAAAGGTCACCCTCCACACTCTCAATAATAGTGACACCCGATTTCTTTGGTAGGACTTGCGTCGGGCTCACCCACTCACTATCGAAAATGGGGTAGATTATACCCACATCCAACAGTTTGATCACTTCCACCATCACCACCTTACTTATAATCGGATTCAACCGTCTTTACATTTTACGGGTGGGTTGGCATCTTCCTCTAAGTAAATTCTATGAGTGTTTCGATGCCTAACCTATAGCACTCTTATGTTTTCTCAACACCTCAAGTAAAGCCTCCTCTTAACAATTGTCAAGGTTTGCCGCTATAATCACCGAAAACGTGTTCTCACTGCCTAGGAAAGCATACTTGAGCTCCTTTGGCAAGGTTTTGAGCTCGAGGTTGGTCATCAAAACACTCGACGGGAAAGGAAAAGAGTCACATGAGGGTAGTTTCTCAAAGTGGGATATCCACATCGAGTCTTTGATAACCCCCTCGCTTTCATCATACGTGAGGTCACTTTCACCGTCACCGCCATCTATGTTATTACCCTCCATACCTTCATTCACCTCCTCAAATACTCGAGGGAATGACACATGTCCATTAACTCCCCATTCAATGAAAAATAATTTGCATAAAGGGCATCTTCATAGCCCTTATCGTTGGGGAGCAAATCGCTTTCCAAGGAGTTTGCAAGAATTGCTTCTAATAGATCTTGAAAATGGGAGAGGTCAAAATACTCTTGTACAAGAGTGTCGATGCAAGCCACAGTTTCAACCGCTTCCTCGCTCTCATTGCAAAATTGGGGTGGCTTGAGGAGGTTAAACACGTTGACTTCTACCGTCATGTTCCCAAATAAAAGTTTCATCACCCCATTTTTGCAATTGATGTTGGCATTCACGGTGGCGAGAAACGGTAACCCAAGAATGATTGGGATTTGTGCACTTCCTTTAGGTACAGGTTGAGTGTCCAAGATGATAAAATCTACTGGTTAGTAGAAAGAATCGACTTGGACAATCACGTCCTCCACAACTCCTCTAGGTATCCTAGTCGAACGATCGGCTAGTTGTAATGTGATAGGAGTTGATTTAATATCACCGAGCTTTAACTCGAGATATACCGAATAAGGAGGCAAGTTTACACTTTCTCCTAAATCGAGGAGGGTGCGATCGATTCTAGTCTCCCCAATCACGCATGAAATGGTGGGGACCCCGAGATCTTTAAATTTTGGGGCTAGTTCATTAGTTGTGATACACTAGCTTGGACAACCATGTACGCCTTTGTGCGCACATTTTGTCTCCTTTTAACCGTACACAAGTCTTTAATAAACTTGGCATACTTGGTCACATGTTCGATTGCTTTAAGGAGGGGGATGTTCATGTTCACTTGCTTAAACAACTCGAGAAACCCCTCTTCGGAGGCTTTTGTGGGGTTTTCCCTTAGCCGTTGAGGAAAAGGTGCCGGTATGGGAAAAATTGTGTCCTTCGCAACAATACGATCATCTCCCTCTTTGGGGATGTCATCGTCTATGTTAGCGGGATAATGCAATGGCACGTCCTTAGTAGCAACGGCTTTGCCTTGGGATTTAGTGTGAATGGTCGGCTCCGGTAAGGGTCTCACAACTTTGTTGTCAACCGTTTTGCCGCTCCTAAGGGTGGCAATACCCTTAGTGTGCTCGGTGTGTGATGTATTCGAGGTGGAGATATCATTACCCATTTGGATTTTGGGGTTGGGTTGAGGTTGTGCTGGTAGAAGGGGTCTCGGAAATCCTTAGGAGTTTTGAACCAATTGAGCAAGGGAGATTTGCATCTTTTGCATAGACCGCGCCATTTGTGAGATAGACTGTTCAAGTTGCGAAAATTTTTGAACAGTCGCAAATTGTTCCTCATTATGCCGTCTCTAAGGAGGCAAATACGAAGCGGGATGTCTCGCGGGCAGATATTGCTGCAATTGATACGAGAGAGGTTGTTGTTGGAATTGCGGGGACGGACACGGGCCTGGAAAGTTCGGAGTTGGGGGTATTTGGGAATTGGAATTATGATCCTTCCAACTCATAAGAGGATGTGTCATCCTCCAACTAGGATTGTAGGGAGGGTTGTTGGGATCGAACGGAGCATTACAGTATTGCTTTCTATATGCCCCTATAGCATTAGCTTGCTCTTGTAACTGGCCCTTAATGCTAGGGAGTGAAGGACACTCTCTCGTTGGGTGGCCAATGTTGTCACATATAATGCACACGACTTCCTCCACAACGTAAACCTTTTTTATGGCTTCCATGGGTTGGTGTTGTTGTGTGAGTTACATTGTGTCAATTTTACGATATAACTGATCGTATTTGGTCTGGGTATCCTGATTTTCCTATAGACCACTGGTTTCCCACGAGGGACTATGTTATCACGAACAGTGCGGTTGTAAGGGTTCGATGTGTCTCATTCTCGAGATGTCTTTGAGACAAATTCAAAATGGGATTATATTTTCTCACTACTCAAATCAACAATCCTACCCTGACACATGGTTTCGACCAATTGTTTGGTCAAAGGATTAAGACCCCTGTGAAAAATTGAGATTAATCTCATCTGATCAAAATTATTATGCGGGCAAAACCTCTTTAAAGATTTAAAGTGTTCCTAACACTTGTCAAATGTCTCCTGATCATGTTGTTTAAAATTTTGAATTTGTTTCATGAGCGCATTTGTCTTGTGTATGGGGAAAAATTCCTTTAAGAAGAGGTCTTGCAACTGCTGCCAATTCCCAACAGAGTTGGGGGGAAGTGTAATAAACCAATATTTTTCTTTGTCTTTAATGGAAAATGAAAACAACTTAAGCCTCACAAGATCGGGTGTGCAATTTTGGTCAGAAAACGTGTTGCACACCTCTTCAAAGTCTCTAATGTGCCAGTAAGGGTTTTCATTTTCCATTCCGTGGAAGGTAGACAACAGATTAATCATGCCATTCTAGAAATGGAACGCTCCGTGGTTAAACGAGAATGTAATACATCTGGGTACGGAGACTATCTCCTATCGGAGGTAATCGCCAAATGATTGACGCACGGGGGCAACACCCCGCGGAGGTGCATAATTATACTCCATAGGAGGATCAAAAGATCGTACCGAGGGGGGTGCACTCGGGTATTGTGATATGGACGATAAATATGTCTGGGATGGTGTCGTATTAAGTGAGTAACGATGTTGAGATGATTCCCCAAAGCTATTGTAGATATTTTTTGAACCTTCAGAAGAAAATAGTGGTATGTAGTCCCCGGTGAACCCTTGCTTCGAATTGTTGCTCATTAGGACAGAAGACCTATCCTTCAAAACAACACTAGCTCAAATAATTAAATGCAAAAGGTTTATCGACAAAAAACTAAATCAATATAATCGTTACTAATAATTCCCCGGCAATGGCGCCAAAAACATTGGCTCGCTCAGAAAATTGTATAGCGCAAGTGTACGCTAATCGCGAGAGTAATAAACGCCCGGTAAGACCGGGGTCGATTTTCGCAGGGAATTATATGAAGAACCGAGGATATTCTTCCAATTAAAAATCAATAAACAAGAATAAAAGATAAAAGAAAAGATGATTTAGGTTTTGAGTGTTGTAACGAACCAAAGCGAACCAAGATAAATGGAATGCTAAACAAAGTAGTAACAGGAACAATGGTGATTTATAAACAGGGTTATGAAACGATTCTTTAACAAAAGCTTAAGGAGCATTCCCCCACCTCAGATGTGCACAACTCAACAGGTTCTTCCGATTAAATCATAATCAAATGAGAATAAGATATCGATATCAACAATCCTACATGAAGGATGTCAACCCAACAATATAAGATGAAGGTAACGATATATTATCGGACAAATGCGTTGATTTTGGAGTTAAGTCTTAAAATACAACCCTTACATGATAAGAGAAGATAAAATCCTATGAAACTCCAATATCAACCCACACACCCATTTATTGGATTTAATCATTGAAGAAGCCAAGAAATGAACCCTCCAAGGTGGGTTTATGCTCCCAACCTAAGGAGATTAGCTACTCGTAACACTAACCATATAAAAACACACCATTAAATTAATAGTAAGTGTAATAACCATGGTGAGAACAAGCATTCAATACACAACCACAATATTAATTGCACAAAATGATACCAATAGTCAACAATATACAACTAAGATGGAACTTTACTTGCAATAAATGAAGTGGAAGATGAAAATGGCAAGGAAATTGTCAAGCCCTGGGGGAGAGAGAGAGAGAAAAAGCAACAAACTATCTTCTATATATTTCTTGTACAAAATTGTGATAGGATATATCTTAACAAATCAAACCACTCAAAATATATACTAAGTGGAAGAAAACCACAAAACAAGGGTGGTAAAAACCAAACCAAAACTACGGGAGTTTTGCAGAAATTGAGGCACTAGTCGATCGTGGGTCAGGGACCGGTCGACCGTTGGTCAGGGAGATGGCACACTGTCTCATTTCGAAGGCAAATGATGAAACCCCGGTCGATCGCTGGTCTGGGACCGGTCGATCGGTCCTACAAAATCATGGATCCTCTCCTCTTTTAATACACAACAAGGGGCCTGGGGAAAATGACCATAACTTGATCCTTGTGAACCGAATTGACAAACCGTCGGGGCTACGCAAAGTTGGCTATGATAACTACAACATCCGTGAAGGGTTCGGGCATAAAGCTCGAATGTAAAAATGACAAAATTACCCCCAAAGTTACATAAAACATTGAACGTTCCCGGATAACGCGCACTTGCACCGTTTATCACTCCAATCCCTACAAAAGCTTAAATGAACCTCGCAAAGCATATATTTATATATATGGAAAACAAAGGTTATACAGTACAAGAGCTTAAATATGTGAAATAACAGTCACAAGTGTGCGTGCATGCATAATTAACGGGCACAAACTATACAATATTTTTTACTAATCAATAAGGGGCATGGAATGGCATTGGGAGCATTTTATGTTGGTGTGATGAAAAGGTTAAGGTAAAGGTGAAGGTTCGTTCATAATGTGAGAAATGGATATAGATGATTTGGAAATCAGGGGTTATTAAAGGAATTAGTCAAGCTCAAACTAGTCACCTACCATAATATCCAGAATAGACCAACCTCACAAACGAATGTTTACCAAGTCAGAGAGTTATACAACTCATCCATAGTAACATGTGTTTACCAAGCCAGAAATTCTCAAACTAGATGTTATGACATTCTAGTACTTTGTGTATATATAAATAAATGCTCATGTGAGCTGTAAAACGAGTATGAAAGAATACGATAAAAGTATTGTTATTCATTTTGCAAATATTATTACAGTCATGAACCTTGAGTTTCTTTATGGTATCAGAGCGCTAAAGCTCCAATGACTAATTGTGATCCCGATAATCCACACTGGTGTGCCGTTTCTCCGGCGTCACTAGTCACCATTCATTGCTACCATATGTCAGGTACAAACATGATGAAGGCTGTTGACATTGACATCACGGTCTCACCGACAACATTAGAGCCGAGGTGTTTCACATCAATATGATAAACTTTTCACGATGCCTTCATGCACTCTGAGCCGCTGTTGAGACTAACATAACTCTTACACAAGCAACCGTGACTTAACAATTTGTTATGACGAGAGAAGTGCAAACTATGAGTTTCTTAATTATGTTTTGAGCGAACCAACTAATCTGACCAATGACAATTGAGAATCATGTGATGACAGAGTACAAATGTTTCAGTGAGACTAAAAATCATCTAAAATGGTCTCACCACCATATTGTTTTTCAAATTCATTCAGTTTCATTCCTTTTTTATTGTTTTAAATCATGATCCATTTCCGAAATCTCATAACAAATTCACTAATATATAATGAGAAACAACTACCGTATGTTATGGGATTTTTGCATGGGGTCAAACACAACTTAGCGTTGGGGGAGTAATGGATAAGTTTGTTCATTGAGATATTGACTAACAAGAGCAAGCTACATGCACAGCCATAATTCTTCACCCATACTATTCTTGACAAGAAAAATTGAGAGCTTAATTGACAAGAGCAAACTTCAACACCCCAGAACTCCATTACTACCGAAGATGAGGGTGGGAGGAAGTAGCATTTATTGCATTCACATGTTTCGTGCTCTGAGAAATATTTTATGAAGCTGAAGATTGAAATTTATTATTTTCTAAAATAAAAAAAATTATAAGCGTACATTGAATAAATGATTATATACCGTGTTCACATGATTCAATAACTCCGTGGGCCCCTAAATCCATCATGATCAAGACCATAAAGAAAAGATCCTCTGTATCCATTGTGATCAAGCTCATTTTATCCCAAGAGGCACATTATAGGTGTCAGTCCATCCAAAACTAATAATTGAGCCTCTGAATCTTTTATGATCAAGTTCATTTTAAAGCAAGAGGCCCATTGCAGGTGTTGGTCCATTCAAAACTAATAAGTGAGTCCCTGAATCGGTTTTGATCAAGCTCATTATGGTTCAATAATTTCTATCACATGTGATACAAGGACTTTAGTTTCAATCACATGGGTTGTATTTATTCTCAAGGATCTAGGGTTCAAGCTTGGGGTATGTTCACCAACCACATCACACTTGAGGGGGAGTATTGAAGGAAGTAGTCAAACTCAAACTAGTCACCAACAATAATATTCTAAATAGAGAATAGACCAACCTCGTCAGCTAATGTTTACCAAGTGAGAGAGTTGTATAACTCATCCATAGTAACAAGTGTTTACCAAGTCAGAAGTTCTCAAACTAGACGTTATATTACTCATATTAAATAGGCATTCTTGTTCTTTGTGTATATATATAAATAAATGCTCACGTAACCATATAACCATATTTCAACCACTTAATTTTATCGAAACACCCCAATTTTAATATACTCTTATTGTTGGGCTGTCTTTCTATTTACCCACCCCGTAATAACAGCTAAAATATATTTTAAACATATATGCAAACATTCAAAACGATTTTTTTCCTCTTTTATGTTTATATATTTTATTCATCTTTGATACTTTTCATTGTCTCAACAAAGTTGCATTTTTTATTTTATTTTCATCTTTAATACTAGTGCGTACACATTAGTTTTTGAATGCTAGAAATTTACTTTTAAGAATTTAATGGTTATATTTTTCATCATTATGTCATTATTATTTCGTAGAATGTTAATTACAAGTATATTTTTTATGGTTATTTCATATCTAATTAATTTATGTGTATTATATATGTGTTACATGGTGGAAAACAAAATCAATAAAAGGTAAAGCAAAGATAAATTTACCAAGAAAGGACAAAAATAAAAAGAAATAAGAAGAAAATAGGAGGAAACAAATAATGAAAAAAAAATAAAGAAAGAAAGTTTGTTGAAAAGGTGAAAACTATCAAAGATGAATAGACCATATAAAAATAAAAGAGGAAAAAAAATTGTTTAGAATGTTTCTATGTGTGTTTAAAGAATATTTTATTTTTCATTTAAACCACCTCATGAAGTGGGGTGGGTAAATAATAGGGATATATTAAAATTGGGATGATTAGATAAAATTAAAGGGTTGAAATACAAGCGCCCAAAAAAAATAAGACGAAAGTATTTGTTCTTCATTAGGGGTCATACAGTGTTAAAATTAATATTTTGTTGACTTTCTCTGAAATTTACTTTTGAATTTTAATAGTATTTCTTTGTTAGCAAAAGGAGAGATGGCCCTTAAATCCCTCTCCTTATTTTCAGAATGTTTCCCACTATGTAAAAGTTGTCCCAACTATGTAAAGGAAAACAACTTCTCTTTGTTTGGGTGTGTTCTCTGCAATTCTATACACAGAAGAAATAAGAGCAGCTTATGCACTATTTTGTTTTTTAATTCTGTGCCATATTTGCAGTAGAATTCTCTCAAACTATTCCTCTGTTTTTTATCTTCACTTCTCCTTCTAGTATAACAATTTAGTTCTCATTCAAATTCCAACAAAGTGGTATTAGAGCTCTATTCAAATTTAGAGTTGTGTGTGTTTTCTCTGATGGCCGAAAAACAAATCCGACGAAAAGCGATAAAAAATTTATGGCAAGTTCTAGCAACCAAATGGGTACCCAACAGTCTTTCATTACGATTTTTGATGGAGAGAACTATGATTTTTGGTCTATAAAAATCAAAACCATTTTCCTCTCAATTGATCTATGGGAGTATAATAAAGATTGGTTTGATGAACCGGAGGATATCACGGCTTTGTCGAAAGCTCAAAAGCAAAAGTTGAAGGAACATAAGAAGAAAGATGCAAAAGATGTAAGCCTAATACAATAGGGGTTAGTTAAAACAATATTTCCAAGAATGATCAATGCAAACAAAGCATAAGAGGCTTGGGATATTTTACAAAAATAATTCATAGGTACTTTGAAGGTAAGGGCTATGAAAATTCAGTCCTTAAGAAGAGATTTTGAGAATATGAAGATGAAAGATGTGGAAATATTGAAAGATTATTTATCTAGATTAATGGAGATTGTGAATCAAATGAAAACATATGGAGAACAACTTTCTGATCAAAGGATTGTTGAAAATATTTTGATTAGTTTTCCGAAAAAGTATGACCCCATTTTTTCCATTGTTGACGAAACTAAAGAAATGGCATCTTAGAGTGTTGAAGAATTGATGGGTTCCATTAAAACATATGAGTAAAGGTTGAGTAGACACTATGAAAAATCTATTGAGAGTACCTTTCAATCTAAGCTCAATGATGGGGCCAAACCATGTTTTGATCAACCCAAAGGTTAATCTTCAAGAGGTGGAAGACATGGAAGAGGAAGAGCAAGAAAAACTCGAGGATAAGGTAGAAATAATTTTGAAAGAAGAGAAAGTAATGAAAGTTTTAATCAACAAACGTGTAGTATTTGCAAGAAAAATAATTTTGATAAAGATTGTTGGTTCCAAGGAAAGCCACACTGTCACAATTGCAAGAAATTTGGGCATGTTCAAAAAGATTGTCGGCTCAAGAACAACCAACAAGCTAACTTCACTGAAGAACAAGAATGTGAGGGTAATATGTTTTTTTCTTGTCAAAGTGCATCGGAGAAAAGAAATGATTTGTGGTTTCTTGATAGTGGGTGTAGTAATCACATGATCGGAGATCAAAATATTTTTACCTCTATGGATACTTCTTCTAATTCGCAAGTGAGGATGGGTAATGGTTCCTTATTCCAAACAAAGGACAAGGTTACTATAGCCATTGAGATGGGTAAAGGAACAAAGTATATCCGAGATGTGTTACTAGTTCCGAATTTAGAGCGGAATTTGTTAAGTGTTGGGAAACTTACGGAACATGGGTAAACTATTCTCTTTGAAGAAGACTCGTGAAGAATTTTTGACAAGGGGGGAGAAGCCAAGTTGTTGCAAAAATAAAGATGGAAAAGAATAGAATTTGTCCTCTCACTTTTTCGATACTCAAAGAATGTGGCATTGACGATGAATGTGGTTGACAACATATGGCTATGGCATAGAAGATATGGGCACTTGAATTTTCAAAGCATAAAGAATTTGCATCAAAAGAGCATGGTTTACGGGCTGCCAAACATCCAAGAAGTAAATGGATTTTATGAAAGATGCGCTCTTGGAAAGCACCACCGAGAGCCTTTTCCAAATGAGAAAGCATGGAGAGCTAAAACACCATTGGATCTTATTCATACCGATGTGTGTGGACCAATGAAGAACACTTCTCATGCCGGTAACAAATACTTCATTACCTTCATTGATGATTTTACAAGAATGACTTG